>OY796895.1:812477-2154740 GCA_963680785.1 Diplosoma virens | reverse complement strand
ACAAGTTGTAATTTTTACGTGGCATTTCAAATAAAATAATTATTTACACAGTCCCGTTACTTTTCAAACAGCCCTCGTAATTTCTTTGGAGTTCTTTGAAAAATATAATACAAGATGATGCGCAAACATGCAAAACGCTCGCAGTGCCTAATTTTGTTGGATGCATATAACTCGGGAAACGTGAAAACAATTCAAGTTAATTTTTTATATGAGAAACTCCTAGTAATAGATGAACAAAGTTTCCTTCGCATTTGTACAATGCCTATAAGTTTATATATATATATATATATATATATAAATATATAGACTTTTCAAGAAGAAAAATTTAAAATTTACTTCACACCTAAAACTATAAGAATGCACAAATTCAACGTGCTGTCATAGGGTCTTAAATAAATTTTTTTAAAAGAAGAGGGGGAAGCAAGCTTTACATATATGAGACAAAAATGTTACATCACGTTGTGCAATAGCTGGGAATCTTACCCCTTCAAGTTGTGATCTAAAATCGTCCCCATTCTAATTAAGCCACTGGATAATGACAACTGGCCTGCAATTTTATACAAGTTTACCTATATATAAAACTAAACTGCAATTAAAAATCATTTCTAATCAGTTAAGAATCTATTTTTTGCATATCCAAACAGCTATAAAAATTTAAAATACATAAATACATGCATATAGGCTACATATAATATATTTTGTATATAACATTAATAACTAATCATGATCTTTATAATTAAAATGGCGAGGCCTATATCACAACAAATAATTGAACTCATGTCAACCCAACAAAACTTTCAGAACTAAGTGTGTAGGTGTGATTTGGTTTTCTGGATTAAAATCCATTTCTATTTTGATAATCATATAGGCTATCACTACAAAACAATTACAAAATATTCATTTAAGTTTAAAAACATTTGCACAAATCAACTTGCCATTGATAGTACTTTGTATCTTGATTTCTTTGGAGTTCTTTGAAAAAACGCATGCAGCACATTACTTTGTTGGATGCATATAACTTAGAAACGTAAAATTAATTTTTAAATGAGAAACTCCTAGTAATAGATGAATAAAGTTTTGCAAAAAAAATATTAATTCTATGTTTAATATGTTTTATTTATAGCTCTTTACAAAGTTTCCTGCCCATTTGTACAATGACTATATACGATTTGTTAAAATGTTTTAGCTCACATTTCCTTAAAAAAAAGTTTTTTGCTATCAAGATATAAACTAAACATTATATCAGAATTGTTTTGTTGTACTTTTCCAGTTCTATGATTAAAAAACAACAACATTGAAATGTTTCTTGTCAGTTTTTTAGTCATATGATTATATATTTTAGACTGTAGAATTAAGTAAATTATATACCATAGGTGGGAAACCTGCAGCCTCCATGAGTTTTTTATGTGGCCTCCATAAAGGCATTTGAATTAAATATATACGAGGCTGTTTGAAAAGTAATGGGACTGTGTAAATAATTATTTTATTTAAAATGCCACGTAAAAATTACAACTTGTCCCCTTCAAAGTAATCTCCTTGAGCTCGAATGCACTTTTTTAATCTCTGCTGCCATGCTTCTATGCACTTCTGGAAAGATTTCATTGGGATCGCTCGTAGTTCCTTTGTTATGGCTGTTGTTATGGCTTTTGAGTCTTGAAAACGAGTTTCTTTAATGACTCCCTTGAGCTTAGGAAACAAGAAAAAATCACAGGGAGCCAGATCTGGCGAGTAGGGTGGTTGCTCCAGCACGGCAATGTTATTTTCTGCAAGAAATTGTCGTATGCTTAAGGCATTGTGAGCAGGAGCATTGTCATGATGAAGCAGCCATGACTTTGTCTCCCACAATTCTCTTCTTTTCTCCCTTACCGAACACATCAAACGTCACAAGATGTCTTTGTAAACATTCTGGTTAATGGTTTGGCCCTGTGGCAAGAATTCTAGATGAACAATTCCATGAACATCAAAGAAAAGAATCAGCATCACCTTAATTTTGGACTTGAACAGCCTTGCTTTCTTGGGTCTTGGTGAGGATGCACTCTTTCATTCAAGGCTCTGCCGTTTGGTGAGTGGATCGTACTCGAAGATCCACGACTCATCACTGGTAACAACTCTACTCAGCAGATCTGGTGTAATTTCAAGTTGTTTCAGGATGTCTTGACACACTTGCACACGATTTTCCTTTTGCCCATCATTCAGCAACCTTGGTACCATTTTCACACAAACCTTCCTCATCCCCAGATCTTCTGTAATGATCCTCCACACCCTCTCACTATTCATGCTCAACTCATCTGCTATCATTCTAACAGTAAGGCGGCAGTCACTGTGCACTTTTTCTCTCACACGCTCAACATTTTCGTTTGTTCTGTTTGTTGTTGGCCTTCCACTCTTAGGATCATCTTCCACATCCTCTCTTCCCTCTCTGAACCTCTTGTGCCACTCAAAAATCCGAGTTCTTGACATCGTAGCATCTCCGTAAACTTCTTGGAGCAAATTGAATGTTTCAGTTGGAGTTTTTCCAAGTCGAACGAGAAACTTCAAGTTGATTCTTTGTTCAATGCTCATTATTTGTTAAAAAAAGAAGAAAAAAAAGAAAAAATATTTACTAAATAAATTATCCCAAAACGAACTACAGTAAAGCACCTTTCAAGAAAAGCCTGTAAAAAAGCATATGGTTGTCACAGAATGCTGAAACTACATTTTTACAACCACAAGACATTGTGCCATCTTAAAAAACAAAGCTTTTTATCACTGTTGCAAGTGTTGTTTGTGCAAAGCATACAGTCCCGATACTTTTCAAACACACCTCGTATAACTATATACATCATTTTGACAATTTTAAAATTAAATAAAATTAAATAATGAATGTTATGAAGGCATGAGTCAATTACTAGTGATAATGGAAGACTTTTTTAAAGATCACAACTTTTTGGCAACAAATATCGAGAAATTCAAAGTTTTACACTATTTTTTTGGTATTTCAACTTATGCGGCATCCTTTTACTGCTTGATATAAATCTAGTCTTTACTAATAAAAAGGTTCCCCACCTCTGTTATATACTTTTCTATAATTTACAGCTGGTCAACAGAATAGCACACTGAGCTGTAAAGTTGTATATGGTTAATCTTATTTAGGGGCACTAAGCCTGATCTACACCTGGCATGTCCAAGCGAAAACTGATCTGGCACAGCCTTAGATATGTGATTTGTTTCAGTTAATATCATATTACTTGTAAAAAAAGCAGGACCATTGTAGATGATGACATTGCAATGTTTAGTGCTTTCCTCCACCTCGGGGCCGGGTTGAGCGTTGGGTTGTCTGGTTTGGCAGCTGGGTTTGCAATTGGAATAGTAGGAGATGCTGGAGTGCGTGGAACAGCTCAACAACCGAAACTATTTGTTGGTATGTTTAAAACAAAACTATCCTTATTCTTATGTAATTGCCTTGGTACTTTATTCAAACAACAACGATACGATAATTAGGAGAACATTTTTATTGGTCACTTGCCCCTGCTGACACCAACCACAGTTGTCTGCTGTGGACATAGTCTTTGCCTAAAAGACAATACCTGCAAGGCAACAGGTTGATCTATTTAATCCATAGTTTGAACCCTATCAGGTGCTTCCACTCCGGGTCAGAGTAATCCTGGGAGTAATGGAAATTAAAGGGTAACTCCACATTTTTTATAATTTCAGAACTTCCAAGCTAAAGCTTTCCTATCGGATGTAGTTTAAAGTCATACTCATAGGCGCTGAGTTTGACTTTTTTGCGGGTGTGCGAAATTTTTGACGTCATAAACTATGACATCACGATTAGTGTGGTAAGTAAAGTATTTTCTTAGAATGGAAACAAGCAATCACATGAACGTGTTTATGAAAAGCAGCTCTAAATTCAAATATTCAGCAATGTGCCAACCTATTTAAACAGTGGGCTACTGTCCACTTCGTCAGGTGCAATGGAATGAAAATGCAATCAAAAAAAGTTTTACACAACGGCCTTAAACGTAACAAACAGACATATGTGACGTAATGAAATATGAAAATATCGGTAAAAAAGACTAAGTTTGAGAAAATATGGCAGTATGGTAAATTACAGCAATTTAAGCAAGAAACAAATGCGAGAAAATGGCATGCAAGTATAAAATGATGCAAAATGGAGAAAGAAGTGGAAAACATAAATGACCCTCAAGTTTACAAAAATAAATATTACACATAGTTAGACATAAATGAATAATCTTTATTTTAAACCTTGGTTAACACAATCGAGTTTGAAAATAATTTTTTGTTCTTCCACTTCTCATCGTTGCTTTGTTTTGCCTTTAACTTCCTCGATTACTGCTAATTTGAGGTTATCCAAAGTATGGTCGGGTTTATTGAAATGTTCGGCTACTGGTTTGTTTCTATTGTGTTTGATGTCGCTCCTATGTCCGTTCATCCGTTGTCTGATTGAGTTGCTTGTTTTTCCAATATAGATTGCTTTAGGGCAAAGATTGCATGAAATTGCATATATGATATTTGATGAATAACAGCTAAAATTTCGGGAGATTTTTATAGGGACTCTGTTAGGACCAGTTATTGTAGGATTAGTGTTTATGTTGGGGCAGAGATGGTATTTAGGAGAATTGCAGGGAAAGGTGCCCGTGATGAAACGTTCATTTGGTAAGGAGGCAGATGTAAGTAGAAGTTTGAGTTAGGGGGTTGACAATATGATATAAGTGGTGGTGCAGAGAAGATTTGGTTAAGATATGGGTCTTTGTTTAGTAAAGATTGCAAATTTTTGACGATTTTGTTGATAGGTCTAAGGTAGGGGTGTTAAGTAAGGACTAGGGGTGTGCAATAAGATTTAAGTTTGGTTTGGTATTCGAGAAGGGCTTCTTGGAGAATGGACATGGCGGTAATGATTTGGTTTTTGACAGTTTTGGGTTTGTATCCAAGTGCGGTAAACGCATTTTTTAATATAGTCAATTGTAGATTTAATTCTTCTTTATTAGAGCAGATACGTTTGTAGCGTAGAGCTTGGCTAAAAATTATGGAGGCAAAGATGTGTTGGGGATGGGAGCTGGTGGGGTGTAAATAGGTTTGGGAATTTGTGGGTTTTTTATACAATGAAGTTTGGAGTGTGTTATTTTTTAGTCTAATGTTATTGTTTGTAGCGTAGAGCTTGGCTAAAAATTATGGAGGCAAAGATGTGTAGGGGATGGGAGCTGGTGGGGTGTAAATAGGTTTGGAAATTTGTGGGTTTTTTATACAATGAAGTTTGGAGTGTGTTATTTTTTAGTCTAATAGTGGTGTCCAGAAAATTAACTTCTTCGGTCGAGTGGTTCATTGTAATGTGAATATCCAGGTCCTCTGAGTTAAAATCTTTGTAAAATTGCAATAGTTTTTCTCTCCGTGTGTCCATAACAGAAAGATGTCATCAATGTATCTGAGTATATTAATGGTTTATTATGGGTATTTTGTAAAAAGTTTTCTTCCAGGTTGGCCATGAAGATATTAGCATACTGAGTAGGGTGGAGTGAAAAAAAAATTTGAAAAAAGTGTAGTTCTTAAATCCTGCCAAATAGGCTAAAACTTCAAAAAAAATTGGTTTTGGCGAGTTGCTACCTTTGGAGGGCTAGCAACCCCCCAAAATGTGGTTTTGGGGGGTAAAATTGACAAAAAATGTTGTAACTCGGTAACCGCTTATCGTAGAGGCATGATTTATTGCTCAAAATTTGCAGAATCATCATGTTTCTATATGTGCTAAGAGAAAGTTTTTGTCTATTTCCACAAGAAAAAAAGTTATAATCGATAAACCGTTTTTTATGCTCAATACTCGAAAATTGCGCTGTATGGAAATAACTTTGATCTAACATTTTAAATGATATATGTCTAACTGATAAGGACTAATTATGACAATCACAATATAAGGACTAATTATGACAATCACAATATTAACAAGATGATTTGGGATAACTTTGGTCACCAGACAAAGTACCTAAATAGGCCTACTCATAAGGTACAGAACGTGCTAGCTTTACTGCTCATAAAATGTTTAGTATTTCAGTAATTTAAAGAAAATCTGTTACATCTCATTACTTTTGAACTGTTGATGCTGATTTTGGGTTGTTTTGCCTAAGAAGTGAGAGAAAAATAAGAAAGCAAGTTAGAGTACACCAAATACCCTATGCAAAATGAAGCGCATCAGAATTGCACTTTAGTGTCAAATTTTTTTCAAAAGTTTTCGAGATTTAATCTTCTGGCAAATCAACCCATCTCTTCGCTCAAATCCTTCAACTTGTGCTGTGGCCTCTGTTACCATTTTGACATGGTGCTCTACACATTGGTTGTGACATGGGTGGTCGAGCTGCAGTGGTCTTATCCGGCATTGTTCAATATCTAAATCAGTTAAATGTTCAATTACCGGAGGCTGCTGATGGCAAGATGTTAAATTCACCATCTTGTAGTACGAGTTCACTGTTAGATCCAGTGTGGGCGGTTCAAACAGCCGTACAGTTGAGGCGGTATCATAATATTTTGCTCCTTCCAAAGAATATTCTTTACTGCGACTGTCAACCAAGTCATGATTATCAAATGAAACCGTTGATGGCAAGTTTCCACGAATCGAAAGCACTTTGTTCACTCCTCGCATTCGTATCTCCTCATTGGTGTCACCCAACATGGCGATCAAGACATTTTCCTGGTGTGCGAAAAATGCATTTCGTTGCACAACTTTCAGAGCAGTTTTCCGAACAGCTTCGTCAGGCACCTGAAGAATTCTTTGGACCAAGTTGAAAAAATTCTAGATCCGCAAGTTGACTATTTAACTTAATTTTTCAAACCAACTTGGAAAGTAAACTTGAAGACAAAACTTCGTCAGAGTTTCCAAGTTTGAGGAGGGTTCATCCACCGAAACATAATATCTGAAAATTCGACAGCCCAGAGTTAGCCAGCATGAATGCACAATGGGACCTACTTTTAAATATTGCAAGTCGCTGTCGACAACTCCCATGATTATTGCTGAACATATCTTGTAAGCATAGTGTTGATCAGTACTCAGATCATTAACAACTGATTCTGGCAACTGTACAAACTGAGGGTTTGAAATTGACTTAAAATTAGCAGCAACCGGCCAACTTGAAACATCTCCAGTTAAACACTTCCCAATTGGTCCTGCAAATGTGTCAGGACTATTGGTGGTTCCATCAAGCATAGTAAAGACATGGCGCAAGGGTAGTTCATTGGTATGTAGTAGGCAAATTACCCATTGTAGTGGCTTGTTCAATAGTTTTTCCAACTTACGAATGCAACCATTGAACTTGCCTGTCATTGCTGCAGTTCCATCAGTGCCAAATACTGTAAGCTTGTCATGTAATTCGGTGTTGGCAATGGTGTTGAAGATCTTTTGTGCTATGGTTCTTCCTTTGCCATCCTCTGTGGAAAAATGAGAAAGATAGTATTCACCAGGCTGCCCAACCATTGTATAGTGATCTTCAAGTTGCACAGACCTGTAAAACTTGTCATTTGGCCCTTGCATGGTGACCTGTGTTGCATCTTTGCACCCATCAAAGTATATGGCATTCACTAACTTGAAATTTTCTTGCTCCTTTTTCCTAATTTCAGCACGGCATCGTTCTCGCTCTCTTCGAAGCTTGCTACGATCAATAACGTATGTCTTGCCATCATCAGTAATTAGACCCGAATCTTGCATCACACTATTAGCGATCGCAGCAGCAGCTCTGTCGGATATCTGAAAACGCTCACTCATCCTTGCAAGGTTTGACCAAATTATTTGATTCTGATTTTCATATGGCATTGATTGAGAAACAAATTCAGAAGCAGCAGAAGATTGCGTTTGGTCTGTGTTGGTTGAACTAGAATCTGACAGATAATCCAAAGCTGACTCGGGCACTGATGTAACGGAAGAACATGTTGGTGGTTCTGGATGAGGTTGTAAGGGTCGAGAGTGCCTCAAAAACTGTATGTCAGCTGACGTTGAAGGAACCACAGCATCCACACATTTTCCAACTCGCTTACTAGTTTGATCTTTATAAAAAGCATAATCATCATCTGTCATTTTCAAACCATGTTGTTTCTCCAAAATTCTGCGCTGCTTATCGTCAGCACAAAAAACATCAAATATTTCATCAATAGTTGACATAAACTCTTTTTCCTTTTGTAAAAATGCTTCTCCTCGTTTTTTCTTTGACCAGCGATCAAGTGCACTGAAACAATTCACAAAACTTTGAACTTTTTTCGAAATGGTGTACAGATGAATGGGATATACGTTGCACCATACCCATCTGTCATAAATTTCTCTGGGAATGTCATTTGCAGCATTGAAGGTTCGAAAGTTTTTCAAATGAAGAATGCGTTCTATTACATGTCGCTTGGTAGGCAATACTCCTGGTGGAAAACTATCACGGGTAGAGAAAGTGTGTCCACTATGTAAAATCTTCTTTACAGAAGTTGAACTCCGTCTTTTCATGTTTTACTACTTTGCAGTTTGGCCAAAGCTTTGATTTACACAATTACTTAACAATATACCTGCAAAAAATAATAATAACTTTTCAGATAACTATTAGTTAAGTACAAACAAACAAACTTATTAAACAGTTTTTCTATCATAACTTTTTTTCTAGTGGAAATAGACAAAAACTTTTTCTTAGCACATATAGAAACATGATGATTCTGCAAATTTTGAGCCATAAATCATGCCTCTACGATAAGCGGTTACTGAGTTACGACATATTTGGGAAATTTTACCCCTCAAAACACATTTTGGGGGGTTGCTAGCCCCCCAAAGGTAGCAACTCGCCAAAACCAATTTTTTTCGTAGATTTTACCTGTTTGGCATGTTTTTAGAACTACACTTTTTTCAATTTCAAAAAAAAAATTATTTTCACTCCACCCTAATACTGAGGAGCCATTTTTGTTCCCATTGCAGTACCTTTAACTTGTAAGAATTGTTGGTTTCCAAAGTTGAAATAGTTATGTTTTAAAATGAATTCAGTGGATTGTATGATGACGTCAGTTAGTTGGTTGTCAGGAAGTCGGTTCTTAAGAGCTTTTAGGCCGTTGTTGTGGGTTACATTAGTGTAAAGCGAGGAAACGTCCAGGGTAGCCAGAATAGTATTTTGCGGTACTGTTTTGATTTTCTTTAGCTTGTTTAAAAAGTCGGTAATATCTTGGATAAAACTATTGGCAGCCTGTGCATAAGGTTTGAGTAGGGTCTCTACGAAATGTGATAAGTGTTCAGTAAGAGTGTTATTGTTAGAAATGATGGGTCGGCCAGGATTGTTAGATTTGTGGATTTTGGGTAGAAGGTAAAATTTTCCAGGTTGTGGATTGGTGGGAATGTAGGATAAGAGTTGGGATTTGTAGGGATCTGGAAAAGATTTAATAAGTTTAGTTAGCTCTAATTTGAAATTCTTAGTCAGGTCTAAAGAAAGTGGTTGGTAGTTTTGTTGGTGGTTGAATTGATTTTTTCCTTCCTTTATATAATCTGATATGTTTAAAATTACAGTAGCTCCGCCTTTGTCAGCTGGTTTAATTATAATATTTTTGTTTCTTTTTAGGCTTTGTATACAGAGTGACCCAAAAAAAAACGGGCCCCAACTCTAATTAGGCCCCGTTTCTTAGTGTTTTGTCCGAATGAAATGAAACTTTGGTCATAACTAGTTTATTATATTCAAAACATCACATCAAAACACTAGGGTCTTTGGCCTTTTTTTCTCCGTTCTACAGCATGTGTTCTAGATGGCCTCCATTTAGCTCCGTGCATTTCTTGAGGCGCAGCACGAAGTTGTTTATGACGTTCTTACAGACTAAATTGGTAATGGCTCTCATCTCCTCCCTGATGGCTTCCTTGAGTTCCGTGATGGTTCTGGGTTTTCCTGCATAGACTCTGTCCTTAAGATAGCCCCAAAGAAAAAAATCTGGGGGGGATTAGGTCCGGGCTATGGGGTGCCCACTCAAAATCAGACTTGAGACTGATCACTCGGCCTCCGAAGTTCTCTTTCAGCCAATTTCGGGACAGGTTTGAGGTGTGAAAACTTGCTCCGTCTTGCTGGAACCAGAACTTGCTCATGAGCGATGGGTAGAGGGTCTGGAGCTCACTCTTGAAGGTTTTGAGGACCTCCACATACCGCTCCTTGGTGACTGTCACTGCTGCGCCAGATTCTTCGATGAAGATTGGTCCGATGATGCCTCTGGCCGAGATTGCAGCCCACACCGTGCACTTACGAGAGTGCAGGGACTTGGTGGATACTTCATTGGGTCTAGAGGACCCGCAGAAGACATTTGTCTTGGAGTTCGCCTTTCCGTCAAGATGGAAGTGGGCTTCATCTGAGGTCCAAAGAAGGTTAAGGAAACTTGGTGTCTCCTCGATCTTTTCGAGCATCTTGACTGCCATAGCGCTCGTCTGCTTTTTGTCTGAGGCTGTAAGGGTCTGTATTCTGTATGGGTAAGCCCTGATATCGTTCACCAACACTCTCCTGCAAGTCTCACGGGACATACCGAGGGACTGACTTCGCTTACGCACAGAGCGTTTCGGACTCTGCTGGAGAGACTCTCTCACACTTTCGACCAGCTCGGCTGTTCGCTTCTTGGGACGTCCCGAGTGGCTTGGTCGGTTCTCACTGGCAGCGTTGAGGTTCTCCACGGTCCCATACTTGGAAGTGGTCCACCCAGTTCTGAATTCTGCTTTTGGATGGAGCCTTTTCACATTCGAACTGACGCATGAAACTGTCCTGGGTTTTCTTGAACAAGCCTGTCTTGTAATAAAATTTAACACAGTGTATTCTTTGTCCCAGCTCCCACTGGGGTCTTGGTGTACTCACGGTCGTTGATTCTGCCATGTCCTGTAAAATAAGGGCAATCGGTGAATAAATAAAGGAGATATCACATAAAGTGTACACGGGGCCCGTTTTTTTTGGGTCACCCTGTAGCTGCTCTTTCTTTACAATTAATGTTGTCGTGTGATTTCTGATCTAATTTCATGATTTCGGCGTGCGATTGTTTTCTGAAGCATTCGATATAAAGATCCAGGGTTTGGTGACGGCCACTTGGTGTGGTCCAGTTACTGTTATTCAATTTTGATTGTGGTTGATTTTTGTTCAGCGTACTTGCAGAGTTGGTCGGAGTGTTGGGAGAAGTGTTGTTGCAGAAAAATTCTTAAGTCTCAAACGGCGGAAATACGACTCGATATCACTGAAGAATTGTATTTCGTCAATTTTTTTTGATGGGCAAAAAGACAAACCTTTTTCGAGAATTGCTAGTTCATGTGGGCTAGGTTTATAATCGGATAAGTTAACAATAAGCTTGTGCTTTATAATCGGATAAGTTAATAATGGATAAGTTTATAATCGGATAAATTAACAATTTAGTTAACAATAAGCTTGTGCTCAAATAATAAAAATAGTCAACTTCAGTGCACAATGTTCCGTTTCTCTCATTTTATTTGAAAAGTTGACACAGCTTTCCCAATTCTATTTCTTCCAATTCTTCGATGATATTTAAACAGTGTCATTTAATGGAAAACAAACGAACATTATGACATCACATCGGCGATTAACAACGGAAAATCGTATATTTTTTTTCAAAAGACATTTTTCAAAAATACGGTGCCGGCAAAAAAAATCTTTACATTTGTACGGCAAAAAAAACTTTACAAGAAAAATCCTCATAAGTTTTTTACTTATTACTCCCGCCAAAAACATTGTTTCCGTCAAACTCTTACAGTTACATCATATGCTAGTTTTTGGCTATACTTTATTGCATAGCCATTGCTCTGCGTGCTTCGTGTTGCTTTACAGCTGGTTAAATAATAGGTTAATAAAATTTGAATAAACATTTGGTGGTACAGAATTTGAAGATTGCTTGAAGTAAAAGATTTTTCTTCCCAAAGCTTTTCATCTGACACTCTTCAGGGGAAATCGTCAGAATGAAGCAGAATTGAAACCGAACTAATTTATAAAGGAAGAAAGTAGAGTTCTCATTGGCTGAAAGAGTCAACCAATAATGTTGCCTATCTTTTTAGTTGATAATTTGCCTTTCTTGCGACCCCAACATCTTCGGCTACAGCAATCACAGACTCTTCCTTCTCTAATAAAGTCAAGGCCCAAGCTTTTCGATTTGCATCTTCTTTTGATCCATTTTAATTTTCGTAACAATTTTTACAACATCTCAAAACTTTAAAAAATGAAAAATGTCCAATTTTATTGACCTATTATTTAACCAGTTGTAAAGCAACACGAAGCACGCAGAGCAATGGCTATGCAATAAAGTATAGCCCAAAACTAGCATATGATGTAACTGTAAGAGTTTGACGGAAACAATGTTTTTGGCGGGAGCAATAAGTAAAAAACTTATGAGGATTTTTCTTGTAAAGTTTTTTTTGCCGTACAAATGTAAAGATTTTTTTTGCCGGCACTGTAGGCACAAACAAACATTATAATATCACATCGGCGATAACGATTAAGGGTGGAATAGCGTAAGCTTAAAAAAATTAAAACACAATCATTGAAATGTATTTATGCGACCTGCAGCCCCGTGAACTTGATGATTCATTAGTAGTTTCTCTTGTACTTTCTGCGATGAGGCATCAATGTCGCTGGGAGTAGGAGCTTGAAAGAATGGCGATAAATTTGCCTGACGAAATTGCTTTTTAGGGGGCATTGTATAAATTTTATAGTAACTTTTACAAAATAGTAACTTTAACTCCGACTGCAGTACAGTACTACTTTCTGTCACAACTGTCTATATTCTGTCTCTATCAGTATTTGACAGTAAAAACTTGGTCATAAATTTTTGGGACGTCAAAATTAGGACGATTCCTGTTTGTGAACAAACAATGAATAATTAACGAACAAACACGCAATTAAAAACAGAATTTGCGATGCTTTTTGCAAGGGTGCATTTCATATTTATTTACACTGCAGATCTGCGTGAAAACTGTTGACTGTGTAAAATACGGAAAGAAATTAGCGGGTGTGCCTCACACCCGGCCAAATTCGCGGGTGTGCCGCATGCCCGTACTCGGCGCCTATGGTCACACTCAAGACCCAAAAGATTTATTTTATTTGGCTACGAAATTCTAAAAAATTTTTGACATTTTTAAATACCTTTTAGCCTATATACTTTTTTATTTATAGGAGGTATGTCCGAAAAGTAACTGGTGTAATAAAAACTTTATTAAAAAATATTCAAATATACCAAAGTCAAATTCCTTCAAAGTAATCCCCTTTCACTTGAAAACATTTGTGCATTCGCCTTTTTCACAATTTAAAAAATTCTTATAAGTAATTATTTCTGGGATCTTCTTGAGCTACGTCGCCGCAGCCATTTTGATGGAATTGATGTCAAAAAATGGGTTCTCTTAAGAACAGACTTGATCTTAGAAAAGAGAAAAAAGTCACACGGGGCCAGATAGGGAATATCGAGCGTGTTCCAAAGTTGCAATGTTTCTTTCTGCGAGAAACTGACGAATGCTCAGGGCAGTGTGAGCAGGAGTGTTATCGTGATGGAGCGCCCATGCGTGGGCTTCCCAAAGGCTTCGCCTCTTGTCACGCACTGATCTTATGAGGCACCAAAGAATCTCTTTATAGACGGTTTGGTTTACTGTTTGGCTTTGGAGTAGAAATTCGAAATGAAAAGATAAAGTTTTTATAACACCAGTCTCATTACTTTTCGGACACACCTACTATAATTTCTGGCCTATAATACGCAGAACCAAACGAACTCGTTTCTTTAACTCATCTAACACTTTAACCCATTAACGCCCATGGTCCCCATTTTGGGATCAGGCGCATGTTACCCATAATCCCCTAACTGCAAAAGTAGAAGGTCTGTATATGCAACAGCTATGTTTTCTATGTTAGTGGTGCTTTTTTATTTACATTAGCAAAAGAAAAATTACCGAATGATGGGAGCTTTTACAAGAAAAAATCTTGTAAAAGTAGAAAGTAAAAGAAAAAAAAAATTGGGCTTTAAAGCGTTAAAAGTTTTCCACATATTGTTTAATTCCATAAAAACTAACCAGTGGTTTTCACACCATTTAACTGCTACTCTATGCTTCAGTGATTCGTAGTAGTTTAGTGTTGTGCAGTGTCTGTAGTATGTTTATCTAAACCAACCTGTTACAAATTAGGAGCTGTAAATTCTAATTTTCATTACGAAAAATTATAGCCTAAGTTTTGGACTAAAAACTTATAAAATTGCAGTTTTTATGAAAAAAGATTGTAAAACATCCGGAAATTTAACCATGATATTTTTGGACAATTCAGCGTGCATAGAAAAAATCTTGAAAGGGCACAACGCTTTTCATTTTCCGCATGTTCATTCTTCTATTAGATCTTTGTTAGGGTTAAAAGTAAATTACTGAGTATCAAAGGAAGGATTCTTTAAATCAAGGTTTCTCAACCTATTTAACACTGTGGCCCAAAAAACTTAAAACGCAATTGCTGTGGCCCAATCTGTCTACTTTTAACTTTAATTCCACACCTAATTTCATCAGTCAACAAAAACCAGTCTCCAAACATAGGATTTCGACATTTCGTATCATCTGTCTGTGGCCCGACGGTTCCAAATTCTACCTTCTGCTTTAGGATCAAAATGGCACGTCTGTGTTCTGGTGCTACACGATGTTGCAAAATCACGTTTTACAAAATGAGCACTATCAGTAGTCTAAAATTCCCAATTTTTTTAAAATTTAAAATAATTTAAATTTATATCTTTAGCTGAAATACTTGATTATGTTTTTTTTGAAAGCTCTCGAGTAATTGTATGAAAAGAAGCTTTTTTGGAATTCAATTAAGAGCTTCTCAAATGAGAAATTGTTCGAGCCAAAGCCCTGCAATAAGTCCCAATAACATTTTAAAACAAAATCTTCTCCCATGGGGAGTTTCCAAGTTGTGAACCTTTGTGCCGCCTCTAGTAAAGTAGAACTTGTCCAATAAAAGAATCGTGTTTAATTTTGTTAGCGTTCAATTTTGAGAAATAAGTGCATTTTTTAATTTAAAGAATAATTGTTCAAGTTTGCTATACAACTGATAAATTATTTATTGATACTGGGTATGATCAATATATTCTTATTGCACAGGTATGATTCTCATCCTTATTTTCGCCGAAGTCTTGGGTTTGTATGGCTTGATCACAGCTCTGGTATTGATCGTTCGCGGTGTTTAATCTTCTTTCGACTTTTTTTAACTCAGCTGATAGTCTTAATTCCAGAAAAAAAAAAACTATTCACTTATGATGAATCACGTCTTATAGGATTTTCAACATAACGTCTTGTAGTAATTATTTAAATGTTTCTTATCACCCAGCACTGTTCACTGGAAAATTTGTTGATATTTTTGATGTTGTGTAAACTACATTAACGCTGATAATGTATGCGTGGTCATTAATATCCGCCACTTTTATTGAACTCTACAAGATATTTTGAAATATAAGTAATCCGGTTTCAAAACTTGTTTGTCGACTATTATCTAACTTCAATCTTGAATGAATCTTCTAAAACGCTGTTTAATTGATTTTTCTGACCTTGTGTATGTTCGAACGCGCGTCTACAATTATTGCACCCTTCAAAAAATTCTGTCATCATTGCGTTGGTCGGGTTGAAATAGTTTATGTCGTGATTCGCATGTACTCGCCCATTCGCTTCTGAATCAATGGTGGAGTGTTATGTGCAATCTGTACAGTTATTGTGTATTTGTGCAAAATATATATATATCAATGTCTATAAAGTGTGCTGAGGAATAAACTTAGTTCGAAAGTTACAGCAATTCACTTCTATCTTCACAGTGGCCAATTCAGAATGGTAATTTTTAAAAACCATTTTAAGCGTTTAATGGCCGATTATTAATGAAGCGAGAAAGTATTCTTCAAGGTCTCAAGTTCTCTATCGAGTCTTTGAGAAAAATCTTAACTCACTGTGTACTCTGCTCGGCGTCCTTTAGTAAGGAACTGTAAATTCCGGTTTTAATTCTAAATAAAAGCTAGACAAACAATATCCTTTGCATTTGCAAAACAGGTGGGACGTTTTTATCAGTTCTTTTTGAAGACAAAGTACAGTAGTGTGCAAATTAATTGGGTCACTCGAAGAAAACGGCAGAAAATTTACTCTAAATGGTTTATTGTTTAGAACACAAAACAATTTTCACATTTAATACTATATTTGGCCTCCTTTGTTTTTAAGAACTTTCTTAACTTGTTTGGGCATAGAACTGACCAATTTCGGGAAACTTGCAATTTCGTCATCATGGTACCAGACTGAAATAATGACCTCAATCAGCTTGATAGTTGTACAGTCTTCGACCTCAGTTTATTTTTAATTATACCCCATAAATTTTTTATGCTGTTCAAGTCTGGCGAATTTCCTGGCCATTCTAAAGGCTATTATTTCATTTTTTTGTAACACTTTGCACGTTTTTAGCATAATGGCAAGGGGGAAAATCATGCTGGAATATGTCCCCACTATCAGGAAATGCAATTTGCATATCTCTCATAACCTTATGATTGACCACATCGATGTACTTGTCGGCATTCATTATTCCGGAGCAGGGATAGAGTGATCCCAAACCACTGATGCTAAAAAAACCCCCAAAACATCTTCTGAGGGTACTTCACCGTGTGATTAATGTGTCGTTCTGTAACCTTTTCCCCTCACTTCTCTTTACATAACGTCTATGTTGTCCCTGGACCAAGAAATGGCTTTCATTGGAAAGCAGCACTTTTTCCATTCATTTTCAGTTTAAAGTATTTCTTTGCCCATTTTACTCGTTTTCTTTTCATTGCACCTGTCAAAAGCTGCTTTTTGTCAGGTCTTTTAGCTTTTTCTACCCATTGCAACTAATTGCCTCAGCACTAAAGATGCACTTATCTCGACTCCTGCACCAGCCAAATCGTTTGTAATTTCAACACTGCTTTTTGATGGGCTTGCTTGCTCTTTTTCAGAATGTAGGCATCATCTTTTGCTGTGGTGTTCCTTTTACAACCACACTTTCCCTTCCGTTTTGGACTGACTGACCCTGTAGTTTGGTACTGCCTAATGATTCTAAATACACTGGTCTGTGGCACAGAAATACGTATATTTGCTTGATGCCTGCTTATATTGATGAAGCGTCGCAATACTTGCACGCTTCGTAGGGCTAATATCTGCCATTTAGTAATAGCTTGTAAAGCTTTACACCACTTGCAAGTACAAACTGATTAAGATTATTTGAATATTTTGCCTATTATGACGTCATAGAGTTTATTATATCACCGCAAAATACTTTAGAACACGTGATGTTGCAGAACACCCTTCAAAAATAAGTATTTATGTAGTATCAACTATCCAAATTCATGCAAAATAAAAAAATGTTTAAGAAATGCGAGTGATCCAATCAATTTGCACACTACTGTAGTTCTTCCAAACTTGCGTACGCGATCTCCCAAAATCTTTAGCTCAGGAGTGTTATGAAAAGCTAGTGCTGGCTCAACATGATTGATTTATTTTTATTTTATTTATTTATTTAAATCGTACTCACGGTCCATAACAGAAAAAAACAAAACAGCAAAAACTACACAGCAGTGATGGAAGTCTCGAGACCAATTTTCAGAGTCTCGGTCTCGGTCTCGGCCTTGGTCTCTTAATGACCTGGTCTCGGTCTCGTACTTTTTAAATTGGTCTCGAGATCGGACATTTTTTGACATTTTGTTATTTGATGTGGTTATGACGATTTACTGATTTCTTCACCATAAACAATTCTCCTTGCAAAATAAAATTGAAAGCCTTTTATTGCCTTGTAAAATTTTTGAATAAACATAGTGTTACGTAATGCAAATCGCTTCTTTGTGAATTTTTGTGACCTATTAAAAAATTACATTAATTTTTTGTGGCCTATTGGAAATGCAATGAGTCGCAGCTGCCAACAGCGAGGAAATGTGATAAAATTAACGCCTTTTACAGATCAATCAATTTATAGATTTTAAATTAACTGCAAATAATCTAAATGCATCGTCCTAATTACTCAATCCCAATGTGACCCCGTTTTTGCAGTAACAGGTTATAAGAGCATAAAATCGAGTTTTGTTAATTTTTTCGTCTGAGGCACGTGGCCCAATTAGGATTTATTATAAATAGAGTGAGAGATCACTCTTGTCATACAGTAACTAGAATTTGGCTCAAAGAATGGTGAACGTTGTATTAATTTTTGTTGTATTGTGTTAAGTAACTGCGTGTGTGAAACTGCAGATAAATAATAAATTCAATCCTCTCTTAAGTTGCAACTATAATTTTCTGTATCGGGCGTCATAGAGTTACACATATCAAGGGTGGTTGTAACTTGGAGGGATTTCGCTGACCTTATTTAGACAAGTTCGGCATTTCAAGGACAGTTATACTTATTGAATTCCGTTTTTATGGTTGAACACGCCGGCACCTTTCGGCGGGGAGCGGAAAGTGGCAGTCGCAAGTCTTTCCTTCATTAACAAGAATTTGGTCTTCTTTAAAATTTGAATTTATAACTTGGTCTTTGAACCAAAAAAATTGAATTTATAAGTAGTGTTTCTACCAAAATTTGAATTTACTCTCTTCATCAACACATAGTCAATAAATGGTTTAGTTCAGTGGTTCTTGACCGGGGACACGCCTCCCCTGGGGGGCGTACGTAAATTTTCAAGGGGGCGCGATTGTTAACATGTTTTACAACACATTCTATATTAATTTTGATAATCAAAATGACAGGAAACTTGACCTCAGCAAGAATCAAATTGAACAAAGGAATCCAGCAAGCTTTTTTTAATAGGATTTTGCACTCGCAAACGGTAACTGTGAGTCTCAATTACAGCACAAATAAAAACTCATTTATCTGATTAAAAAAAAATTAATCAAATAAAATTCTCCTATAGATGAGAAGCAAGAAACACATTACAATGCGAAATAGGCAACATTTTTGATGAAGCACAAGAACAGTTTCTCGAGTTAAAATTTAAATCAGCAGCGAAGGACAAATTTAAAGTGCTGGACCTTGAGGAGTTTTGGGCCAAATACCTTCCCATTTACCATCTTATTTCTGTGAATCACCGACGATTTCCTGTGAGTCAGGGAGTCAGGAGGATAAAAATAAAGATACATAATAATATCAAGAATAAATAAATAATTTTAATTGTTTTTTTAAGTGAATATTTGAAAGTGGCTCCTTTTTTTTTGTTGCTTCAGGCCTTCCTTTTGTAACAAACATTACGAATTATAGTGATCGTGTTTTCGGCTCTCAACCGCTTTCATAACAAATTTCTGCAAACGCCATTGTGTGAATCTAATTGCTTAAAAAAATTACCAAATTGCTAATAAGACGAAGTAGAAAAGAAGAAAATAACTAAAAACTACTTTGATTAATCTACACAAAGGCGAACATAAAATAAACAGGGGTAATACAAAAAGAAAAGTCAGCGAGTTGTTAAGCAGCTTTTACTGGTTTCTATAATTTGTCCTTATTTCTAATCTTTTTTAGGAGATTAATTAGACTAAATCTATTCTATGTAAATCAAACAAAGCCAACAAATACAACGCACCAACACAGATAACCAAGCTAATCAAATATTTGAATGAAGTTTTGGTTCTACGTGTATTCTATTGCGGTAAGTTCCACCACGACACAGTTCACCGTGGCAAATTCCACCGCTGTAGTTTATATTTTATCACTGTATATTCCACTACAATATCACGCCATGTTGACTGTTCATTTTATTTGTAGATTGTTGTTGATTTCTTACGCTATAAGCTGCCAAGATAGAGTACAGTAGTTGACAAGCACATTTATTTCCCCAACTCTACTAACCCTAAACCTTAATTGTAACTGTAACCCTAACACCTAACCCTTTAAACCTAGCAAATTTCCGTGGTAGAAGATATTGGGTTAGAATTTAACTATGATGAAATATACCGGGGTGGAATTTATCGGTCACCCAAGTTTCAACCATTTTCATAATTAGCGTGCCTTCAGCATTTTTGGGTTTTGAAAAAAATTTTTAATGATTTTTTCTTAAAGTTTTTTTGATTGCTGTTTTTAACATTGTTTACCACCGTGCCTTGTATATTTCGGCTTTCTTTTGCTCTAGTTGAAAGGATTTTTAAAGCTGATTGTTTAATGATGCAATTAAACTTGAGCAAAGCTCTTTTCAACATGATCGAGATGCTTGTTCAATTAAAAAGTAATCTTAGATTGCTGTTTAGAAAATAGAAATTTTTGAAATAATTAAACCGACTATATTTTCGCAAAATTTTTCGGTCTCGATCTCGGTCTTGGTCTCGGAAAAATTATCGGGTCTCGGTCTCGACGTTTGTGGTCTCGACTACATCACTGCTACACAGTATAAGGGACACTTTAAAAAAAGGTTACCAAGTGTCTATTGCAAATAAACACATTGAGAATGATTAAAATAGTTAATCATTTCCTCTTATAGCTCTTTGGTATTATTTAAACTACACAAATGATATCACAGCATAACACAGCATATGCTAATTGCAAATAAACGTAAACGTTTTTGGCGGACGCAGTTTTAATTTCAAAATTCTGATATTCTTATCATAATGTTACCGGTATAACTAGAGGCTTTTATTATAACTTCTACTATTTCAGTAGGCTATATTTCTAAATACATACATTTCCCATGCAAAAATATACAGTTCAATAAAAAGTTTTTGTTTGGTTTTTATTTAACGATGTGACTAAAATTTGGAGCTGCTATTACGACTTCTAAGCAAAGAAAAGTACCGTAAAGTGTTTCTTTTAAGGACACAACAAAATGATACGAGTAGATTTTGAACTGCTATCGGCCACGTTGCCAACTATAAAATAAATAAAATTACTGTCCATGTAGACCTAAAAGACTGCTTACATATAAAGCTGTCCTATCGCTAGTGTAGGCTACTCAACGGTAATATGCCTCGTAGAGCGGCATACACCCTCATCTAATGGACAACAATATATTGTCTCACCGAATTGACCATTTATCAATTTTTTCAGGCATTCAGCTAATTGATCTTCGCCCACTCAAAGCGACAATTTTCTAGACTAACTGCGGCACTCAAAACCCTGATAACCTTCGGTATGCTTTATTGCGTGGTTCTTAGCTCAGATGCTGACAAGGAGAGACTAAAATCTTTACGCCCAAGTTTGTGTCAGGCGCTAAAACACTTATTACCCATCTTAACCAAATTAGACAACTGCGCATCTCCGTTAGAAAATTATAAATGAAACACAGCATTGTGAGAGACATCTAGGCAATGAGATTACATTCTCAGGGCTGGTGCTCGGCTCATTGGAATGGGATTGTTGAGAACGATTCGAGTCGAGCTCAGACTGGTGTTGGACTCCCATACCAAAATCGGATCTCGCTCCTACATCAAATTGCGAGTGCCACGCCACCGAACAAAATTCAGACCACGTTGTATCAGCGTAATCCACACATCAAGTACCACATGAACAGAGGTGGGCAGTACGTAGGCTTAACTATAATTACTTTTTCAGTAATTGTAACCATTACTTTATTACTTTTGCAAATATTGTAATTATTTACTATTTTGACCCAGTCAAAAGTTACTAGTAGCCCAAGTGCATTTTTCAAGGACATAACAGAATGACACAAGTAGGTTTTGAACGCAAACCATGTTGATGACAATCAGGGACGCCGGAGTTTTTTTCCGGAGGGGGATTTTAAGAAACGGCACTTTTTTGTTGAAAAAGCACTCCCAGCAAAAGGAAATTTTGACAACCCTGATTTTTTAAAAGGCACCTGTAATCTCTAAAAAAGTTTGGTGTAACTATAGTGAAATATAGTGAAAAAAACTATAGTGAATACTAAAAAAAAATCATCTTTTTAAAACTGTCTCTGATTTTTATATTTTTGTCCCAAACGACTAGTGACAACAAATTAAGGTTTTCAGCAAAGACTTTTACTCGTGTCACCCCGGAAAATGCCTTGTGGCCCCCTTGAGAGGCTGAGAAACCTCTTTTAAAAACTCTGAATTAGGCTATTTTTTTCCGGTTTTTAATTAAAAACGCAAAACTTGACATGCGTGTCAGAAATGAACTGCAATAAACACGAAAAGGCCAAAGAAATACAGGGTGTCCATAAATTATTGTTACAATTTCAAAAATTCACCATAGTCTTATTTTTTTAAGGTATTTTTAATCGGTTTGTTTTATAGTAAAGGGAAATCCTTCAAGTTTACGTTAAATGCTTTAGTACACCTCAACATGTGCACCATCAGTCGCACGTACGATATCCAACCGATATTCAATTTCTTGCCATGTTCTTGCTAACATATTTTTTCTTTTTATTTATTTATTTATTTATTTATTTTTATCTCTATATTTATCCTCCTGACTTGCAGGAAAGCGACGGAGGCGCTATACATAGGGTAGGCAATTACTTCAACCTGCTTCCGGAGATGCCAAGATTTGCTGTCCGCTTGTAATTTAATAGAGATAAGATGGTAATTTAGAATTGCTTGCCAAGACCACCAAGTAGGGGGACATTGCCGTAAAGTGTCTTTCCAAAGGACACAACAGAATGACGCGAGTGGGTTTTGAACCGAGACCGTGTTGGTCACGAGCACGGCGCCTTAACCACTCGACCACGCTGCCGACATATCTACAGTAACTGTATCAATTGCTTCAATTATTCAATGTTGCAAATCATTAATGTCTCTGACTTTGGTTCGGTAAACGATTTTTTTACATAGCCCCACAAGTAAAAATCCAACGGTGTAATATCAAAGGAACGTGGCAGCCATGTAATGAGACCATCACGTCCAATCCACTATTGATGTCGCGGATACAAAATTTTGTGTCCGCAGCCCGCAAGTATTTTTTATTTGTGACACAGCACTGCACTGCACCGCAAAGTTGTTACCAAAAACTTACACCGCACCGCGCTGCACTGCAAATCATATATTTAAATAGAAAATTTTTAGACATCTTTTCCTTTTTTTAAAAAGGTGTTTGTTCAAACAATACTCACTGTTGTAGTCATCAAAGTAAGTCCTTCTATTTCAGATTTTATAACTATTGGCATTAGCAATTCAATAGCTATTGGCATAATCTTGTTATATCATTGGAAGCACTTTAAGCACATTACTCTACTTGGCATCCCAGCATGCAGACTTAATTCAGAAATGTCTCTATAGCTAAAAAAAAACAAATAAAAAATTTCAACCTAACAGTAATACTTTGGCTTTGGCATCTTCAAAAGCCGATAAGATAATTAGGGTCTCTTTAAGAAGTCACCGTATGCAATTTTTGTTTGTGAAACTAACTCCAAATCCTCAGTGGTTACTATCACTTCTTGAAAGGTCTTTTTTCTCTTAGTTTTTTTTTTATTCCATCCTGGTGCTGAATGGAGATTCCGGGTAAGTTTCACTGAAACAATTGCTTACGGTGACTTCTTGAAGAGAGCCAATAATTGCTCTTAGTATAATTCCCCTCAATTTTCTCCTGCAAGTTAAAAAGTTATATAAAGAAAATATAATTATCTTTTTTTTGCAAATACAAACCTTGCTTACTATCAAATTTGTTTTTTTTAATATTTTTAGCTTGGAATTTGAAAAAAAAGTCACTCGAACATGTTGCATAAATTATTTAGATTTTTTAACCATAAAACCTTACTAAAACCCTTGATATGCATTTGTAATCAAAGCAATAGTTGTTGTCATGCTAAGATATTTTTGACAGCTATAACAGTATATCAAATCCTCACAAATAACCTTTATCAAACTATATTTAACAAGTACATTCGATTTAAGGCGTAATTAACTACTATTAAAAATTACATTCTGAAAGAAATCACGAAAAATTAGATACAAGTAAATTAAAGCATTAATAAGTTCAGCTAAGATCAATTTTTATTCAATTTATTTGATTTTAAATAATATCAAACTAACCATTGCAGCTAAATAGACTTTTCAAAGTTAAATCTGGTAATGTTTTGTTAAAGCATCTTGCATAATAGCTTAATATGCAATTGCAATGTGAAGAGAAAACAATGTAATTTTAAAGCATTGATACAAATCTTTTTTTTGCAAAAGGCTTTTATTTCTTTGCTTTCTTAGACGAAAATAGGTCTTAACTGTCATATAAGATTAGCAACTGAATTACAAACACCTTTTTTGCAGCTTGTGCACATCTACTTAATGGTGCTTTAACTTTTACATTTTTTTCATGGTATTTTGCCAAATGCAACATGTTAACAGTGTGGTGTATGTATTTTAAACTATTTTAATAGTTTATAACATGTTACAAAAAGAATTTCTTTATCTCCATGAACACATTTTGTATGACCCCAAATTTAAATTGGCTTTTGTTAAATTAATTGAACTAAGTTTACCATTTTTTACTTTTTTGTAATATATAAATACTGCTTTAAACTTTATCCTAACTATGCTAAGAATAATATTATAGTACTTTTCAATGCTCTACTAAAATCATAATTTACATAGTTGCATATATGTAGCATTTAAAAATTATAAAGATATTGAGACACCACCAGAAAGACTTTCAAAAATTCATTTAACAAAATACCTGCTACAGAGTACTTTTCAGTTAAACTTCAAAAAAATTAAGAAATATCTACAAGTTGCTAAAATTAATTATTGAAATGTAATTATTTATTAATGATTGGCAACTTTAATTTTACATTGAGAGGATTTTTAACCCGTTTATGCCGAAGGTTAGAATAATTGCTTGTACAATAGAAAAACTGATAAATGGCTTCATTGAGACACAATTAGAACATTTATACAGTTTATTCAAGAAAATCAGTTGGAAATAAAAAAATATAAGGTGTCCTACATATAGGACGCCCGGCAACACGGAACAAAAATGGCACAAAATTGATCAAGCTTTACAACAGAAAAACTCTACTACACATCTACTTTGTGTGGAAGTTTTTGAAGCAGTTGACGTGTAATCCTTTATCACACTTTTCACACCTGGTTGTAGTCTTCTGGTGACAGTGCGCACAGCGCGTCTGCTTGTCTTGAGGAATGACCCAATGATTGACCTTGTCGAACTGTAGCTCTGTTTCTATAGCAGAAGGACGGCCTTTGCAACCTGGCTGTGGAGGTCTTGCGTAGTGTTCAAGATAATAAGACACAACTCGTCTACAAAACGCTAGCAGATCGAGCTTCTCGGCATCTTTATTCCTTCTATGCAGAAGCCACGCATTGTTCATGGAAACATCGATGAGATATGACACAATGGACGAGTACCATTTTTTACCTCTTATTGCCACTCTGTACTTCGATATGTTCTCATCCATTCTATCTACACCACCCATTGACTTGTTGTAGCATTTTACGATTGCTGGCTGCTCTACTTGGATCCGTTGCCTTGTCTGCCTTGAAAAGCGGGTCGTCTGGGTTCGGGGGTGAATTCCAACAGCATTTGAACATAGAGATACCACACTGTTGTCATTCCAGCGACAGACTATGATATTATCTTTTTCGTCGACTCTGAAATCATGGAAGCCTCGTGGTTTTTTCTTCATCTCTTTGACATCAATGAGAGGACACTTGTCGGTTCTATTTTCTCTGACTGTGCCCGTTCCTTTCAGCCCCATATCTTTTAAGGCTGACAAAAGCCTCACACTAGTGAAGAAATTCCAAATACCAGGTGATATGGAAGAAGTTTCTTCTTCTGCAGTGCCTTTCCAAATTTGACCACTAAGTTGCCTCCTATTCCAAGATCATTACCTATTTCTCCATCAGCTTCTTCAGACTTTCCTTGATATATTTTAAACCATGCAAGATAACCACTCACGGTTGTTCCACTCCATACTTTATATCCGAATCGGATGGGCTTGCCCCTGATGAATTGTTTACAGCCGTGCTTGCCAAAGTATTCACACATAGACTCGTCAAAACTGTATACTTCTTCAACAGGAGCGTGCTTCATGAAATTTTCATTCAATTTTAGTAGGAGAGGACGGAGCTTAGCTAGCTTGTCAGACTGTGACAGCGTATGATTATCCGCAAAATGCAGATTTGTGAAAATTGATTCAAATCTGTCTCTTCTTATAGCAGAAGACACCATATCGTGGCGCGTATCACGTCCAGTTTCCCAAAACAGTCTACGTCTCGGATATGAGACATAGCCACTGATCAGGAGGACACCAAAAACTACTTTCATCTCTTCTCTTGTGACTCTGAGCTCTCTATTTTTCTGAGATGCGTACCTGTTGGTTTCGTGAACAATAATGTCAAACAAATCATCATCAAAAAACAGTTCAAAAAATTCTACCGGTGTGAGACTGCCCCCATAGAGATCTTCTACATCTGCATGCATCCATTCCGGCATTCCGCACTCAATATCATGCTTTTTCCAACATCTTTGCTTAGGTAGCTTCTTGGTTCTTTTCTTAAGTGGTCCTTGATTCTCATTTTCAATGTGTGACTCAGGAAAACCATTTCAATCAACTACTGCAGCCCTAAGCATGCTTCCTGGTAAGTTATTCATATTTCCTGATTCTTCATCCCCAGATTCTTCATCAGTAAGTATTTCTGTAGCATTGTCAGGAGGCTCGATGTAATTTATATTGTCTGGTTCTTCACCATCGTCGATTCGGTCAAGTAGCTCAGCAATCCTTGCCCGTCTTGACGCAGGCTGGCCATAGAATTTATCTACCGTACAGGAACTGAAAAATAGAAATTCGAGAAACATTGTAAAATTTATCTCCTAGTGAATAACTTCAAAACAGAGACCTCGTGAGTTTATGAACTAAACTCTGAATTAGTCTAATTTCGGCAGTGTGTTGAAATTGCGAGTTAGACATTTTAGATAGCAACCTATTATCTGACAACACAATATTCCACACAATCAGTGATGGGATTCAAAATTTTAAGAACAGGTTCTCTTTTGTATCGAACTCGCTAACAACAGTTTCAGTGTTGGGATTCAAAGTTTTAAGAACAGGTTCAAAATTAGGGTGTTCTCCAAAAAAAAAAAAAAAAAAAAGGTCTTCACTTCAATTTCACCTCTGATTTCCCTATTTTTCTCCCAAAATCAAGGTGAGGCTGAGGCGGGGCCTGAGGCGACTGCCTCATTCGCCTCACCCAATATCCACCACTGCAGAGGTATTGAAATACATAGATTACGTAAAGTTAAAACCGGTTTCGCTAAACGTGCTGAAATTCCAAGAACGGGTTTGCTAAACGTGCCGAAATTCCAAGAACGGGTTCGCGTGAACCCGTGCGAACCCCCTGAATCCCATCACTGCACACAATGTACCTATGTTTGGCCCTCTGCAACTAAACCCTTATATCAAATAGTATATCTATGTATCAATATACATGAAAAAATATGTACATTGCAATATAAAGCAAAGAAATTCAGCAGGTTTCTTGCTATAAATGGATGTACTGAACAAAGCTGTCTGTGTCAACTAGGTTCGTTCAATGCCTAGCGACCTACATGTAGGACACCGTTGTTTAGCATTTCCTCACGCCTCACGTGTTGAATATTTTGATATTTTCTCTATACTTATCTAATAACAGGCTATTATACTATAAGAATATGCACCTCATGACATAAAACAGTTATTCTAACATTTGGCATAACTTACCTTTTGGATGGCTCCATGCTTTTTCAGGTAAACTAAAGAATGTACAGTATTTGAGCGCTCCTGTATGACAACCTCTACGTGCAATGTCTAATCTGCAACTGAAACTCGTTTCGGGAAAGAGTACTGAATGATTTACAATTAACAACAATTCGTTTTTTAGCTTTCTATCATCTGTAATCAACAAAAACTTTTTATGGTTAGCTGACCTATATGTAGGACGCCAGGCATAAATGGGTTAAAAACTCATTCTACAGTTCTATGTCTGATTTTATAATCCGCTTTTTTGTTTTGCTTAAATTACTTTTTACTATATAAAAAACAATGGCGTTTAAAGTTTGAGTGCTTTTTTACTAAGTACCGGTGACACAGTAGGATATTTTGTAAAGAAGGTTTATAAGGCTAAGTAACAATAGTTGGTTCTCGTTCACTATTAGCCGAGTTTAGTTCAATTCCTTTTAAATTTTGGGAAATCCCCAAAAGCTGCGAGGTTAGTAATGGCGAAAAGTGAATATTTTTATTTATTTTTATTTTATCTCTATATTTATCCTCCTGACTCGCAGGAAAGCGACGGAGGCGCTAATACATAGGGTAGGCAATTACCCCGACCTGCTTGCGAAGATGTCAAGATATTAATTCCTCTTGAAATTTAATAGAGATATGACTGAAATTTATATAGGGTAGGCAATTATTCCGACCAGCTTCCGGAGATGCCAAGATATTGCTGTCCGCTTATGACTTTAATTTAGAACTGCTTGCCAGGACCACCAAGCAGGGGTATGTGCCATTAAGTGTCTTTCCCAAGGATAAAACAGAATGGCGCGAGTGGGTTTTAAACCGATACCGTGTTGATCACAAGCCCGGCGCCTTAACCACTTGACCACGCTGCCGACAATAAAAACCCTAATAAATAATAAAATAGCTAAGACTTTGTTTTGTTATTGAATAATCGGCTAAAAGGTATAAAATAATCCAAATGCCAAGTTGATTAAAAAAGTGGGGAAGCTTAACATACTTTAATTCAAGTTTATCTTTAAAATTCACATTGCTTGTTCTTTCTTAGTAATATTTTTTACAAGCCTTTCTCTGCTGTACAATTAGATTCCATTGCTTTCTTTAAGTTTAAGAGCACTTCATCTCTCTATTTATTTTAGTTTCTCTCATATTTCTTTTTGGCCGCTTTACGCGCTATTTACATTATAAATTACCAGCCTACTATGGAAAGAGGCTTTTCAATTGATTATGCTCCTGACACTTTGCTTTCTGTGATTGGATTAATGAAGGGGAACAACTAAATCGGCAACCTAAGCAATAGCATTATGCAAAATAAGATTTGCTTAAAATTTAAATGTAAACTTTTCATAATTTGCACGAGGAGCGGCGCGGTACGCGGCAAGATTTTACAAAAAAGGCTACTACGCTGCACTGCGCGACCGCACGCGGCAACGTACGCTGCGCGGTTGGCATCACTACAATCCACCTATCTGGAAATGTTCAGTTCAGTTCAGTTTTCTTTTATTTCTGCTCCGCCACATGAACAAAATAACAAAATGTTGAGAAGTTTGTGTGTTGCAAAAGACGGGGTTAGAAAAAGGAAGAAGCAACAAAACGAGTTGACGTTGTGACTTGCTAATTAGCGATGAAAGGTGTGACTTGTTGTATAATATTAGAAGCAAGGTTGCTTCACCTCCTCATTATAAAATTGTTTAAAAAAATAGAAAGAGAAAAAGAAGGAAAATAAAGTATAGGACCGGGGTTATTTGCTTAATAAAACACTTGAATTATATTAATAAAATTAATAAAACATTAGTTTCATTGAAAAATTGACAAACTTCAAGGCCCCAATGAGGTGGTACACCGTCCTGCTGGAAAATGACTTGTGGTTGATACTGTTCAAGCTGTGGTGACACGTATTCTGTCAAAACGTCGAGGTAAATAATAATATCGATAAAAAATAAATATTTATAATAATAATATCAAAACGTCGAGATAAATAATAATATTTTTATTGCAAAAAAAATTACTTTTTTTAAAAATTAATTGATTCAAAAAAATAACTCCGAATCCAGTCCAATTCCATTACAAATCAACAAAACTGACTCCGACTCCAGTCTCATTCCGACACCGGATTTGGCTTATTTTTGGTTCAAGTTTAACAAAAAAAAATTTTGTATATTTATATTGTAAACGTCTAGTTTAGGCCATGGCGCTGTTTTCAGTGGGCCACAGAGCTTTTTTTCGACATGTCCCAATTTTTAAAGCTTTGTCCCAGCTGGTTTGCCAGAAATCCAAGACAGATTCGAAGTGAGGACCTCCTTTTTCTTAGACAACACTACTTTTTAGGTATAAAAATTAAAAAATTCAAGACTGATTTGAAGTGAAAAACTTTTTTTTTAGAACACTTTTGAGACAAAAATAAAAAAATCTGAGACTAATTCGAAATGAAGACCTTTTTAGAGATCATCATGTTTTTTGGGACAAAAATTAAATTCTTATCAAAGTTGGCCATTAAGTTACTTTGGGTCAGAAAGTGAGTCACAGTATGAAAAAGGTTGAAAACTTCTGTGTGCGGAGTCGCCAAACTGTCTCGTCCTTTCACGACCAGCACCAGACTTTATGATTTTATTTTATTAAAAACAAAACAATAATTGCGGCGCTAGTCGGAACGGTTTTCTAAACAATATAACAAATTAGTTTCAATACGTAGACCATTGTCCACAAACTTACCAACGATGTTGGGCAGACGAGCAAAGGAAATCAACAAAATACTGCCAAATAAATTCTAAAGACGCTGTACAAATGCCAAGTCACAGTCACTCAAGTCAAAAAACTCGCCAATACAACGTGGCATCACTTAATGCCCAACAGCCGCGCGAGAACGCACTAAAAGGTAGTTGATTATTCAGCGCTTATACAAAAGGCGCGCTGGCTCGAAACCCGTACCCAATACCTACTTCGCAAATATTTTACGCGAGCGACGTAACATACTGGTCTAGTTATTGCCTAAGCAATTTTGATAAATTAAAGATAAAACGCAAATCAAGCACATGGCACTAATTCAGCGGGCTATTACATCTATGAGTCTCTTCAATAAGTGACTATGAGCAATTTTTGTTAGTGAAACTAACCCAGAATCCCTTTGTGGTTACTATTATTTCTTTGAGAGATTTTTTTGCTTTTGATTTCTTTTTTATTGCCTATTGCCTCCTAGACCCTAATTTTTTTGGATCTCTTCAATAAGCGACTGTGAGCGATTTTTGTTAATGAAACTTACCTAAAATCCCCCTATGGTTACCATCATTTCTTAAGAGATTCTTTTTTTCTTGATTTTTTTTTTATTGCCTCCTAGTGTTGTAGGGGGGATTTTTTTATTGCATCCTAGTGTTGTAGGGGGGATTCCAGGTTAGTTTCACCAACAAAGAACAGTTATGGTCTCTTCTTGAAGAGACCCATTTTATCCCTATCATCACAAAAGAAAGGAAAAACTGCAGCAATTCACTTTACTAATATAACAACTGTAACATATCGATTAACTACGCTCATAAGCTTCATAGTGACGTCACACTACTCGCACGTTTTATCTGTATGTTCGTTTTGCTGACCATTGTAAATACAGCTTGCTTTCAAGTTAGACGCGTGTTAGAAAACATTACAACAACCATTGTTTCTACGGACGAGGGGAATGACTCGTCTAAACCTGCGCAGTCAGGTATCTGCGCAGTCAGGTATTTGAAGATTCAAATTGTTTCGGATCAACAAAGGAATTTAATGGCGTTTGAACGTGATACAAAACAATTTCGGCTACACAATTTTTAGCCAGGAAACTGTTTGAAATCAAAAAACAATTTATCTAGAATTAACAAATGATCTAGACCTTATTAAAATAGAAAAAAATAAATACAAAGGATTAATGGAAAAACACAAACGCAAACAGTTATTACAAAACTAATCCTACTCTAGCTAAATCAGCGTATAAACAAACATTAACCTAACCTTAAACTAGCTAAGCTAAAATTGACCAAGTTAAAAATGGATGAAAAAACTCAAGATAATTTACAGCGCTATAAACTAAACAAAACAAAGCTTTTTAAGAACAAAATTCGCGCCGCGAGAGATCGAACAGAAAGAAAACAAATTACAATAAGGATTAACTAAGTAGAAGAATTAGCGACGCGAGTTCAAATCCAACAAAAAACGGTAAAGTAAAGTTTAAACGGAAACAAAAAACAATTTAAAACATATAATAATCTTTTTGCCAAGCTGGAGGTTTTATTGTTCGTCTTCTTGACGGGACCTCACAGCTTGGCGCATCATCCGTCGCAACAACCATAATTTCTTAACAAATTATGGATAATATAGCTTACAGTAACAGATGTGTTAAATTTGGATTGCACTATTGATATACAGTGTATAGATTTGATTTAATTATAAAAATTGTATTTTTAAGCTGTTTTAAGTTCTTGTAATGGCACATGTTGATGATCCTGTGCTGAATAATGCCATCATTAATTGGTTTACATGGGACAAGGTCAGTTGCATTTGTTATGTGTTTAGTATGCAAAGTAGACTTGCAGTTTTGTAAAGATGTATATGATACCAGTGTTGCTTAATAGAGAATCCGTTTCAATTTAAATTCAAAAGATTATTAGTGAAGGCTAATTTTTTTAGCACTACAAGTATGCTGTTTTTTTTCTCATTCAGAATAATGTTGAGCCAGCATCAAGTGTTAAAATCAAGAACTGTCAACTTTGTTTTTGTTAATCTGCTTGAAATATGAGACATGCTAGATAATGTAATCTGTGATAGAGGTTCCACATCTAATCAGAAGTTTAATGATGGAGCAAAGCGTTTTTTTAAATTAATAGTAATGCTAACACTTCAATAATTTGTCCTATTTGGTTTGTTTGTTAAATTGCCGTTGAGTCAATTTTTTATTGGAAACTTTTTTCTCAAGACTTGGAAATAAATTTGATAAATAGAATGGTTGTCCCAATTATAGAATTGTTTCTCCAAACGCTAATTTTAACATAAACCTTAACTTTTGAGTTGATTTCATTTTTTTATTATTTAAAATTGGTTTTAAGTTTAAATATCAATCTGTTTGTTTTTTTTAAAGGAAACTCATTTAAAAGAGCATAGTACTAAACCTGGTAATAAAATTACCTTTGCCAAGAAAGAAGATTTTTAAAGTAACTTACCTTACAATTACAATTCATTTACTGACTGTGAAGATGGGCATGAACTTGATCTAAGATCACTAAATTTTTGCGCTATATTGATTTTAAAATTGTTCAAGATCAAGATCATTTCAGATTTTAAGTCATTAAACAAACACACTTTATTTTTTTGTTTTGTCATGACATCTATATTTATTTTTGTGCATGATGTTCAATTTGGCTATAGCTTAACTGCAAAGATTTTTGAAAAATATTGAGGCTTGATGTTCTTGTTTTTTTAAGATGTCTAAGCTGAGCTTCTACAAGAAATGAAACAATGTTATTAGTCCAAATTTTTGGAAAGCATTGTCATTTTATTTTTATTATAATTATTGGCAAGAAAATTGATGCTTATATGTTGATTTGTTAATTTGACTGCTTTTTACATGATAGTGATGAGCCTATTACTTTCTTTCATATGTAGGCCAATAACTACTTAGTCATTTCACTTAAACTCTATATTTATCCTGCTGACTTGCAGGAAAGCATCAAAGACACTATATACTTAAAGCAAGCAAATATATATAAGGCAAGTAAGAGGTCATTCTGTTGTGTCCCTGGTTTGATGTTAGTAGGTTTTGAGTCAAGACCATTTCAATCAAAATCATGCCACTCTTGACCACTTGACCACGCTGCTGACTTTGGAAACAATCAAAACAAACATATAAATCTAGTACTAAAATCAGTCAAATAAAAAAGTGCTTATCATTTTACCTAAATGTAGATAGGCTAATCAGAGTTAACTTGTCTGAAGCTGTATACATTTATTTTATTGACATCTGCAAGTATTGAATTCAACCTTATTTTTCAAAAATAAAATTTTACATAATTTGCTCTTGATATAACACTTTTGCAAACATGTAAAAAAGAAAACTACTGGTAATTGTCTATCCTAAATTAGGGTACTAACCCAATTCTATTCAGAATGCCAAGTTTTTGAACCCAAATGAGTTGAAACTATTAAAAAAACAAAAACTTGTTTACATGTCTTAATCTGCTGTTTATTCAAAAGCGCCACTGCATTTTTTGAACAAACAAGAATTTATTTGTTCATGGACAAAGGGAAACCCCAACATCAATTTGTATGTGATTAAACTTGCCATATGCTGTCATAAAAAAGCCCTTTTACAGAGACCTAGCACTGGTTCTTATAATGTAAGTCCAGAGTCTAGAAGTACTTTTGGAGAAGCCTAGGCGTAAGCTACTATGCATCCCATTTTTGTGCCATTCATCTGCATTCAAAAAGTTTACTTGATAGTTTTCTTGCAGAAAACTTGAACTGGTTTCTATTAGGGCTGCAAACTTGAACTCAAAGAACTCGGTCATTTTTGTTGAACTCAAACTTGAAAAATAAAAATTTCTGAACTCAAACTTGAACTTGAACTCAGAAAAAGTTTGTCGAGTTCAACTTCATTAAATAAGTAATTTTAACAGTAGCAATTCCCAGCAATGGCGCTCAATTATAATTTGCTACCCCTTTTATCATAATCATTTTCAAGAAAAATATTGAATCAGTTCAGTGTATTTCCCTTTGCCTGCTCGTCCTTTTGGGGTTGCAGGGGTAGCAGCTCGAGTTGGGATCTCCAATCCTGATCTCCTGCAACTAGCAGCAATTTTGCTGGTGGAATTCCAAGACGTGAGCAGGCCATGTCTTCAACATAATTGTGCCAGCGAGTTCTGGGTTGCCCTCTAAGCCTTTTTCCACTTGGAAGAGCATCCATTAGTTGCTTTGCTGTTTGCTCATTGTACATTTGTGCCACATGGCCATACCAGCACAGTTGCAATTATTCTATGCAGAGTAGCAGCACTTCGATGTTGAGAGATAGATGAATGCTTTGCCAGAGGAAACGACCACCTCATGTGATGATGAAGACAATGAATTTCCAATTCTGGTTCACATTCACCATATGCACTGCGTAGTCCACATTTTTCAACTTTTAATTAAAGACTGTTTGAAGCAACCCTATTGCAATAAATTGCTAACTAAAACTCGTCATATTGTTTTGAAGCTTCATTCCCCTTATATCTTGTCCATGCTTGAAAGATGAGAAAAAAAACAACCAGTGCTTGATATAGCTACATGTTGGGGCTCAACCTATTTAACGATCAAGCGTTTTTGGGAATTGCGAGATTCAATTGAAGAATTATAGGTGTGGTCTCTCCTGAGCTTCACCTCTCATCTGCTACATGGTCCAGCTTAGAAGAACTTCTCTCTGTACTTGAAATTCCATATGCCGTGACTTTAAAACTCCAGGCAGAAAATTTCACTAGCTATGTTTTTATGAAAGAGTGGTGCTCTTTAAAACAGACATTGCACAAAAAATAAGCCTTACTTGCATTAGAAATTCTGAAATTGATGAAAAAGAGAGATGTATTTTCATTTCAAAGCAAACTCTTTTTGGCTGGAGTTTCTGTTGATTCAAGGTACTGCATTCTACTTTCTGAAGAGCAAATACAAGTTGCCAAGGCAGGAATGATGGAAGTAGCACTAAAATCTCGTCACTATTTCATTTCAGTTTCCAACTCATCAAGCACAGAAAATGCAGCTGCAGAAAGCATACAAGTCAATGACATGATCAGAAATTCCACATCTTTGCCTGCATTTGAAGAGGATGACTTTGAAAGAGAATTAGATTTGCTTTAGTGAAGAAGATTGTGCTGGAACTTGCACTTTAAGTAAAACAAATACATTTCATCAGGTTATGCAAGAATTAAACAGTAATATAGAGAAAATGATTCAAACTGGAAGACTAAAAGGAGAAAATGTTTGGAAAATTATTGCGAGTTTGGAAGAGCCACTTTGAACAACAATCAAAGTTTTAAATGCTATGCCTGCTACTCAGGTTTCAGTAGAAGGGCTGTTCTCTTCAATGAAATTTTAAATTATCAGAAACCATCAACTAAGCAAGATTTTCTGGAAGCAATATTGCTTTTACAAGCTAATGGTGATGTGGCCTAAACTTGGAATGCTGTTATTGCATTAACAACAGTTTGTTTTATTCATTCTCTGTTTAAATGACAATCCAATCGGGCTTTTAATTTTTTTATAGCATGCCTGCTGTAGAGAAGTTTGATACCAATAAATTTGAAAAAATTATATTCAAACTTTCTGTTTGCAATTTCCATACACTTCTAAGATTGTGATGAAAGCATGACATTTTGCTAAACTTAAGTTTAGCCTGAATACAATAGAAAACTACTGAACTCGAGCTTGAAATCAAAAAATTAAAAATAAAGAACTGGAACTCAGACTTCAACTAAAAAAATTGAAATCAAAGAACTCGAACTCAGACTTGCAATTTTTTTGTGAACTCAAACTCAAACTTGAACTTGATTAAAAATGCTTCGAGTTTACAGCCCTGGTTTCTACACTCCTGTTTTCTTAGTGTGCACCTGATAGTTCTGCCAAATGGCCATGTGATCTATGGTCTGGATCTTAGATCACCAAACAAACTGAAATTTTGATGTTCTGTATGCTTGCTTCTTGAAAAGTGTTGATTGACAGTACAAAACTTTAAGATAGCTTTAGAAAATGCATTTATTCCTCAAAGACTTCATCTGATACTCATCAGAAGGAATCATCAGAATGAACTGAGAGTGATCTGGTTGTGGTCAGGAAAGGAGAAACAGTCTGATTGGTTAAAAAAGGCAACCAATCAGGAATAGGAAAGAAAATGAGAGTGTGTCTAAATTGGTTGCACTCTTGTTTTCAGTTTCAGTTGAATTCAGTTGCTACAACACCTTGTACTGGCAGACTGATGGTGTTGCTATGGGGTCCTTGTTGGGTCCAGCCCTTGTTAACATCTTTTTTAGTACCAGGAAACTAAACTCTTTCTCAATGTGAAGAAACTTTTCATTTAGTACTGCTATGTTGATGACACCTTTTCAGTTTTTGAAAAGTAAAATGACTGTGAAAAATTTCTTTCTTCACTCAAGTCTCTTCACTCTTTGTTACGTTTCACATTAAAAAAAGAATTGAACTTTTCTTTCCCACTTCTTGACATCCTAGTTGATAAGCAGAAAACTGGATTTATCACAGTGTATGGGAAACCCACCTTTACTGGCCAATACCTACAATTGGGATTTTTTTAGCCCTATGAAGCGAAAAATCAATCTTGTGGCTACACTGGTTCACCAAGCTATGTTCATCTGCTCTAACAGCAGACTTCAGCCCGAGCTCGACAAAATTTGATCTATCTTGGTTGCTAATGGCTATCCAAACCATATTATTACATCCACATTTGCCAAGAAGATCCGACAATCTAACCAGTCATCTCAACATGGACCCAAGAAATCCCCAGTTTATTTTCATCTTCCATGGCTGGGAAATGTTTCGACTAGGGTTGCACTGATAATATTGGCAAGATATCAGTATCATTTTGCCATAACATGTCCAAATTTTCAAAAAATGTATTACAGTAGAATTCCAATTATATAGACTACAAATTTTGTAGAATACCTGTTATATAGACAACAAATTATGTAGAATACCTATTATATAGACTTTTTGAAAATAAATTTACTGTATTTTGAACATGCCATGCAAAATATTGCTTTGACTACAGATGAAACTGATGAATAAATACTATTTACTTTAAGACTAATAGTTTATATGTAAGAAATATATATTTTCAAATATTTCTTTGAGAGCAGCCGGTACATTTTTTATAGACAATACACGTTATATAGACTTGCCCGAGTCTATATAATTGGAATTCTACTGTAATTGATATATTTGAATATTAATCTTGTGTGATGGAGTCACAAAACTGCCTCATCCTTGTCCAGCTCTTCACAAACACACCTCATGACCAGCACCAAATTTATGGTTTTATTTTATTGAACAAAGCAATAATTGAGACGCTATCAGAAAGTGGTTGTCTACAAACAAATATTTTGTAAATTACTTTAGCACATATACTCATTGCCCACAAACTTATCGATGATGTTGGGCAGATGAGCAAAGTAAAATTCAATAAGACTACCAAATTGTTATCAGAGGTAGCCGATGTTGAAGGATACTAATAATTGTTAGCAGCAAGTATATCAAAATTCTGCTATTAAAAGTCAATTTCTTTTTTATCACTCTGCTTATGACCAGTTCCAAAAGTAAAGCTATTGTCCGAATACAAAGTGGCAAGCAACACTTACCCAATACAATGTGGCATCACTCAATGCTAAACAGCCGCACAAGAATGCACTAAAAAGCAGTACTGATTATTTAGTGGAAGAATGAAAGAAAATCGTTAGCCATTACCATTGTGGCAAACATTTTTCGTAGGACATAACAGCTTGAATGAGAAAAAGAGTAAAGATTTTTTTTGGTTATTTGAAAAAATGTACCGTGACATGAGTTAAACCATACCACAAGTTAAGAAAAAATGTCTTGTCACTCAAGCTAGCTTAATAATGTCCCCAAATTTGCCCTCCAGAATAAGTAACTTTATGTTCTTTACTATGACCCCATTTTATTTCTTGTACCTGACCTCTCCATCGCAGGGTATAGTACAAGGACATAAAAACCCTTGTGCGAGTTTTCTTCTGTTTCTGATTAGGAGTAGTTAAAGTATTTTTTTGTATCTGATTAGATCACAGTTTAACTTAATTTTGGTAATCTGGTCTTGATTTTTAAGATCTCCAGTTTTGGTTATCTTGCCTATTTTTGACTGATTGTTTAAACTAGTCTTTATTAGTTTATTTAAGTCAGGAAATATACTTTTCATACAATACAATTAAATTATGTTTATGTAGAATCCTACAACATCGAAAGAGATTCAAAGATTAATTGATGAAAAAAAGTATGATGAGCTAAAAAAATGCTTATTAAAACGAATGGAATTCGGCACAGCAGGTGTATACATATATTTGCACCTTTTTTGTTATTGCTTTTGATAAGTAGATCTACATATTTTTTTCATTTGTAAATTCAATGTGTGTTTAAAAATAGTTTAATCTTTTACATTAGCTCTTGACTACTTAAATGATTTTACAAGCTTTTAATACAAGTTATTGACTGAAAGTTCTTAAACTAGAGTTTTTATTTTCTAAAAAATTTCTTGAAATAAATTTTTTATAAAATAATTACAATTTTTAGATGCATTGAATAAATGTAAATATTATGTTTGCTTGAGCTTAGACCAACAGTTAAGTTACTTGTCAATTTTTTATTTAATGCCTTAAGGTATTACATTTTTTAATAATCAAGTTGTAGAGCTATTTATTTGATGCTATGAAGCCAATTACAGTACTGGGCAATTTTGTAAATTCTGTGAAGTGAGATAGTTCATAAGTGCAAGCATAGTAGGTGCTTTCACACAGCCTGGGCCGTGAGTAAGTCTGCTCATTGATTTTAAAATGACAGACCGAAACCGAACCTACCAAAACGGAAGGGTATCCACCCATTCCGATGTTCAGTGTGGGTCTGTTAATCGGCAAACGTCCTTTTCAGGACGGGGCAATGTCAGGATAAAACTGCCCTTTTCAGGGCACATTGCCAACAAGTTCCGAGGACCCACTATTCTTCAGCTGAACATCGAAGGCCTCACTGCAAGCAAGATGAATGTTCTTCATCACCTCGCTATGCAGTCTGAGGCACTCGTCATCCTACTGCAGGAGACCCACTGCACTGATGCAGAGAAGTTGGTGCTACCACACTACCAACTAGCTGGGTCTTCTTTAAGCAGGAAGCATGGCCTTGCCACGTTTGTCCACGAGCGACTGAGATACACGCTTTTGGACCAATCTCCACCGACATCGGAGATCGAGTGGCTGTGTGTGGACGTTGATGGCTATAAAATAGTCAACGTCTACAAACCACCGCCAACGCGATTGCGAACCCTGGATCTCCCAGTGTTTCCTCACCCCTGTCTGTACGCTGGCGATTTTAACTGTCGTCATGCTGACTGGGGTTATGATGACAACAGTCCGGATGGTGAGTGCTTGGCTGGCTGGGCAAGTATTAATTGTCTTGCCCTCCTATATAATGCCAAGGACGCTGCCAGTTTTTATTCCGGCCGCTGGAACACTGGCACCAATCCAGACCTAGCTTTCGCTAGCGTAGGTCCAAACAGTCGCTTACCGGATAGACGTGTCCTTGAGAAGTTTCCCAGGTCACAACATCGACCCTCGCTTATTACACCACCAAGGTTTGCTATGGTAGTGCCAAGCATGCCTGTTAAGCGATGGAACTTCCGCAAGGCCAATTGGAGTCACTACATTGCTTTGACGAATAAATTCGCAAAGACTTTGTTGCCGCCTGATTGACTTGATGTGGATGCGGCTTACCAGGACTTCTGTAACATCATTAAGAAAGCAGCCAAAAAGACTATCCCACGCGGGTATCGAAACAACTATATTCCGTGTTGGGATGCAGAGTGTGAATCCCTCTATAAAACCTTTCTGCAGTCTCCTCAGGGAGACGACTCAAGTTTGGCTGCTACAACTCTGCTTGCCAAGCTTGACAGAAAACGGAGGGATCGATGGTCCGAAGCAGTTCGGAGCATTGACTTCTCACACTCTAGTCGAAAAGCGTAGAGTATTTTGAACAACCTTACTGGTAGGTCACGACACTCTCCTCGTCATTGTCCCGTTTCAGCCGATGCTATTGCATCTCAGCTGGTTAGAAATGGGAAATACGAGGCTGTTGATCGCAAGTCATCTCGACTTGTTTTTCAAGAAGTGTCTGACTTTTGGAGGGCCACAACACCAGACGCAGTAAATATCTCTGACAATTTCTCACAGAGAGAATTTACTGCTGCCCTTCAACATTTAAAACCAGGTAAAGCTCCGGGTCCTGATTCCATCTGCCCTGAGCTTATACTCCATGCTGGAGCTGCTTTGAAGTCCTGGTTACGTGACTTCCTTTCTTCCTGTTTGCGCCGACTCAAAATTCCCAAGATCTGGAGAAGAGCGCTTGTGGTCGCGATCCCAAAACCAGGAAAGCCCGTGGGGGACCCAAAGAGTTATCGACCAATATCTCTGCTCTGTGTCCCCTACAAGATCCTCGAGAGGCTTATCTACGCCCGCGTTGAACCATTAATCGATCCACTGCTCCCTAAAGAGCAGGCTGGGTTCCGACGCGGGAAGTCAACCGTAGATCAAGTTGTTCTGCTAACCCAGAACATCGAGGATTCTTTCGAGGCTAAAAAGAAGGCCGGTGCCGTATTTATCGATCTGACAGCTGCTTATGACACTGTCTGGCACCGTGGCCTTACCTGCAAGCTGCTGAGACTACTTCCGGATAAGCACATGGTCAAAATGATCATTGAGCTTGTCCGAAATCGAAGTTTCACCCTTACCACCGGTGACAGCAAGCAAAGCAGGCTACGCCGTCTTAAAAACGGCGTTCCTCAGGGATCGGTCTTGGCTCCCCTCTTATTTAACATCTATACGTACGATCTTCCTTCCATGATTTCCAGAAAGTTTGCTTATGCTGATGATTTAGCATTGTTGCACTCTTCTGGAAACTGGAAGGACTTGGAGGGGACATTAAGCCAAGACATGTCCACACTGTCAGCGTATCTCCAGACTTGGAGGTTGAAGCTCAGTCACACTAAGACGGTGACGACAGCCTTTCACTTAAACAACCGAGAGGCCAAACGTGAGCTAAAGGTCTACAACAATAGTAGACTTTTACCGTTCTGTCCAATCCCTACATACCTTGGGGTAAAACTGGACAGATCGCTCACGTTTCGTCACCATTTAGTGGCATTGCGCAAAAAACTATCATCGCGCGTCACACTGTTGAGGCGACTCGTGGGCTCGGGATGGGGTGCTGGTGCTAAAACACTACGCATAGCCACCTTGTCTCTAGTCTACTCAACAGCTGAGTACTGTGCGCCAGTCTGGTGTCGCAGTGCTCACACTCGCCTCATTGACAGTGTCTTGAATGACGCCTTGCGCATAGTTACTGGATGCCTGCGTCCCACTCCAACGGACCACCTACCTGTACTTTCAGGCATCCAGCCAGCTGAGCTTCGCCGACTGGGAGCGACACTCTCCTTGGCTTACCGTGGATCTCTGGACCCCGATCATATTTTGCATGGTCTGTTAAATGGGTCCTCAGATACTGGCCAAGTGAGACTAAGATCCAGACGCCCGTTTGTGCCAGGTGCACGGAATCTCTTGGACAATCTTGCCAGACTTGGCATCCGCGCCTCTGAATGGACAAATCACAAATGGAACGCGGAGTACTGTGAAAATGCTTCCAGGCTCCGTGCTTTTGTGCCCGGGACCAGTATCAGGCCTGTTGGGATGGGCTTACCCCGAGCAGCTTGGGTTAAGCTCAACCGCCTGCGGACTGGTGTTGGGCGATTCCATTCGTCCATGCACAAATGGGGTCTCGCTCCTTCACCGAATTGCGAGTGTGGCGCCTCAGAGCAAACCGCAGACCATGTACTAACAGCGTGCCCCATACATCGGGCACCACATGGAGCACGCGGTCTGACGGTTTTGGATGACGAAACTCGATGCTGGCTTAATAACATCACTGCCAGCATCTGATCCAGGCAGTGCAGCAGTCTGGGGTAGTAAAAGGATAAACCCTCGGCCCCAGTTCTGTTTGTGTCTGGCCTGGAGTGGATGCCCTTCAAACGATGACGACGACGACGAGTGCAAGCATTTTGTTCTTACATTTGCATTATGCCCAATTTTTGAAAAGAAATGTTATTTACTGCAGTAAAAAAAATTGTCAAAAAATTTGTTATTTCTTGTGACTAAATCACAGATTTTATGCAATAAAAATAATTCTTTTAAAAAAATAAGGTTTATATATACCTAGAAACAATTAATAAAGTCAATCTATTTTCCATATTTTTGCTTTGATTAAAATGTTAGGGTGATTTGCTTCAAGTTTGAATTGCAAAACAATTGTTTTAAGTCAAACATTTTTTTTCAGTTGATTTTTGTTAACTCTATTTTTTTTCTTGGTTTTATGCTTGTGCAATTTGTTTTTATGTAGAAATCTAGTTTTTATCTGTAGCCTCCCAAAATTTTAATTGTATTTGTTGTAGGATTACGTGCTGAAATGGGGCCTGGTAATTCTAAAATGAATGAATTGACTATCATTCAAACCACACAGGTAAATTGTTTCTATTGTTTCTTTTTAGTTGTCAATTTGATTTTAAAATTTAATATTAAATTGTTTAGGGTTTATCTGCCTACCTACAAGAAAAATTTGGCAATAAACTTTATGATCGTGGGGTTGTTATTGGGTTTGATGCACGGCATAACAGCTCAAGGTCAGTTGATTGGTAAACGTTGGTAAGGTTAATAATTTATTGTCTGTCAATAACATTATATGTTACGAAGTTGATGATTAAATAAGATAACCTTCAATCTTTTCAATATTCCAATTTTTATCACTTCATAAAAAAAAAATTGAAAATGCTTGATTTTTTTCATTTTTCTTTAGTATTTAATCTGTATTAGCGATGCTTATTTCCATTCAATTTTTCTTAAAACCTTTTTCATCTTGTTGTAAGCTTAATTTTTGGCTTTAACTTCAAATTGCAAATGTGTTTATTAATACTTTAATTTGAATCTTACTATTAACTTTTTAGGTTTGCTGAGCTTGCCACAAATGTATTTATAAAAGATAAAATCAAAGTCTATTTATTTTCCAAGATCACCCCTACCCCTTTTGTCGTAAGTTTAATTGTATTTGATTAGTGTAAAAAACTAGGTTCCACTTATTCTAATTTAATATATCAAGCCTTATGGAGTTCTCAGATATAAAGCATGTGCTGGAATCATGGTAACCGCCTCTCACAACCCCAAGCAGGACAATGGATATAAAGTTTACTGGGAAAACGGCTCACAAATTATTCCACCGCACGATTCAGGTTGATTCATTGTGAAATATTTTGTACAATAACATTTCAAAAAGTTGTTCCAATTTTCAGGGATTGCAAGCGCCATTGAAAAAAATTTGGCACCATCAAGTAAAGATGTGTGGAGCAAAAATACTTGTAAAAGTTCCTGTATTGTCACAAACCCATATGATGATGTCATGGAAGCTTACTACGCTGATTTAAAGAAGTATTGTCATCATCGGTATGCAGCGTTTGGTTGTAAGACGAGGTAGTTATAAGCCCGCCAAGCTGCAGTCGTTCGACAACCATATTAACAACGAGGTTGTGTCTCAATGGCAGAATGATCATCTCCATGGTGTTCGTCATCAATGCATTGCCGGTTCAACCAGGGCTGGGGAGTAGGAGTAAGAAGAGGATTCGGAGTTTTTCCAAGGAGTAGGAGTAACAAAAAATATTCATTACTCCTTAACTCCTCTACTGCATTATTGGTTTGCCATAGTGTCTGGAATTTTTAGAACATTGTAATTGAAAAACCGAGATTGATTCTAAGTGGAGACTTTTTTTTTTAGAAAACTCCATGATTTTTTCACGAAAATAGAAAAATTTGAGACTGATTCCAAGTGAAGACTTTTTTTTTAGAGAGCACCATGTTTTTTTCACGAAAACAGAAAAATTTGAGCCTTATTCCAAGTGAAGACCTTTTTTGTTTTTAGAGAATACCATGATTTTTTCACGAATATTGAAAAAATCTGAGACTGATTCTGAGTCGAGAAACTTAGAAAAAAAACTTATTTCGGAGTAGGATTAAGAAAAAACATTTTACTCCGAAGTAGGAATAGGAGTAGGAGTAAAAATCACCATTATTTCCCAGCCTTGGATTCAACTAATACTGAGATAATAATCATATAAACAGTTGATTTGACGATGCATTATGTTTTTCAGCGTCCTGCCATTCCACCTCCAACGCCTCTGACACGATCGTTTTTTGACCCCCTTAGTTCCTTTCGACTATTTTCTTTAAATTTTTGTTATTTTCTACTTAAAATTGAATTAAATTTTTTTCAATAAAGAAAACATGATAATTTTTTTGTATTTTTATATTTCTAAAACTCTTACATTTCAATCTGTCTTTCGGGGCTAATTACAAAAATGAACAAATTCTATTATTGTTTTAGTCTACCTAAGCAATTAAATAATGCCATTTGCCTCGACCTACATTTTGAGCTATAAAAATGAACAATAAGTTTCATGACCCAGAGTTTTAATCTTTATAATGATAAAAATCCGAAATGCAGCACTTAAATGCGCTAGGTTTATAAGAAGAAAGCGCGCTTTATTTTGCGTTTAATTGTCTCTCAGTACAATATAACTTAACAGCTCCACCAACAAGGTGACAAGGATCAAGTTCACCTACACCCCCGTGCACGGAGTGGGCCAGGAGTTCGCACAACGCTCCTTTAGGAGTTTCGATCTTCCCGTTCTGCAGAATGTTTCTGAACAGATGAATCCTGATCCAGAATTTCCCACTGTCAAATACCCAAACCCGGAAGAAGGAAAAGGAGTATTAGTAAGTTATACACGCGTGTAAGACACATACTTTAATCACAGTAAATGTTTTTAGTCCTTAGAGTTAACTTTTTAGCAATGTTCATTAAATCAACCATTAATCTGACAATCATCAGTCATTTTATCACAGAGATCAATCAACTGCAGCCAAGTAATTGATTTTATCAACGCTTCATTATCGGCACTGATGCCTTAGTCGTACGAGCCGTTCTAGTCTCTCTGGGAGACCTGTATGATAGCGACATTGCGTGTCTTACGTTGCTCATTTTCAGTCCCTAGCCTTCCAGACTGCGAACGCGTGCGGCTCGCGCGTGATTTTGGCGAACGACCCCGACGCTGATCGACTGGCCGTGGCCGAGAAGCAACCCGATGACAGTTGGAAGGTGTTCACTGGCAATGAACTCGGTGAGAACCTTAATTCTTTTGTTTAAAAAGTGCAATAAATTTCTCAAGGCTTGGACGAAACAACAAAAACTGAAAGTATGATGGCCAGGTGCATTGTTCGGGTGGTGGGCGTGGAGCAGCTTCATCGCTGGACACCCGGATGTGAAGGACAAGAGCAACGTGTACATGCTGAGCAGCACCGTCTCGTCGATGATTTTACGCTCCATGTCGCGTGTCGAGGGCTTCTCGTTCGAGGTGAGCCCCCCACTATTATTGGTCACGCATGAAAGATGCCCCTGCGATTGTTAGGGCCCTGGTTTGCACAAATCCAAATTCCTTTCGTAAGTGGGTAAGAGTGTTTATCTACTTACAAAGGCACTTTATGGCATATCTCTGAATTGGCTTATGCATTTTACTCATTACCGTGACTTCGGTTATAAGAGGAAGCAGCTTACAGACCAATACGGTCATACGATGAGGTCGATCGCAGCTGTGATAATTTGTTTTTCGTTTTACGCACCTTTCTACCTGATCTGCAAAGGCCGCACTTGATTTGTGAATATTATTGCCTCATCTTTGTAGAATCACCTGACATTTCAAAATATTATCAAGTCTTCAATTACCTTGGACTGGGGAATTGCTGTGTTTGCGCAGTATCAAGGATTTTCTAACTAACTCAACACCTGAGGCGAGGCTCAGATTAGCCCGCCCGTCGCGATCTATGCTGGTTTGTGATGGTGACTGTCAAGAGCCACACTTCGCAGCACAAACCGATTGTTGAGTCGCGACATCGTTAACTCGTCTGCAATAATCAGTCAAATATTGTGTTGATACGTTGTATTGTTAGGACACTTTGACTGGCTTCAAATGGATGGGAAGCCGGACACACCAGCTGATGAAGCAAGGGAAGACTGTCTTGTATGCGTTCGAGGAAGCGATAGGTTTGTCGAATGGTTAAATTAAATTCCCGTTAACACTTGCAGCAGCTGATTTCTTTCATGCGGTTGTAGACTTGTAACCTCACGGTCGCTTCACAGCCTCCCTGTTGTTAATTGTAGCAAATTCATTTCGTGTTGATTTGTTTGCGCCCTGTTTATTGTCGTTTTTTGCCACAAAAAATTAAACTGAAACTCTGCTCACCATGTGGCCTCCATGTCACGAGTAGCAGAGGGGGGGGCGAGGAGGTCCGCTGCTTGTGCATGGGTCGCGATGTTGCAAATAGTCGATTGATCGCGGCATTGACAGGTTACATGTTCGGCACGAACGTCCTGGACAAAGATGGGATCAGTGCAATGGCTGTGATCGGGGAGTGCGCGGCGGTGCTGGAGGCCCGGGGAATGACGTTGACGCAACAACTCCACGCAATATACGACAAGTAATGAAACCTGCTTGTGGTTGGAGGAGCCTCACCAGCTTGCGGGGAACCCCCTGCCGTGCTTCGGGCGTGTGGGTCTTATTATCAAGTTTTTAGGTACGGTGACCACGTGAGCGAAAACTCTTATTACATCAGCCATGACGTGGAGAAGACCAACGCCATGTTCAATCGCTTACGTAATTTCGACAACGTCACCAACAGCAAAGACGTGATAGTGGACAAAACTCGGGGGCACAGCTACCCCCGCAGGCTCGGCCCTTTTCTCATCACAGGTGTTCGGGACCTCACCACCGGCTTCGACAGTCGCGCTCATAATGGCAATGCGGTGTGTGTGACGTCATCTGCTGTGATGTACTTGCAGCTTAGTAAGTGATTTTGTCGGCAGATCCTCCCCTCCAGCCCGGGAAGTCACATGATCACTTTCTACTTCGAGAACGAGGTCGTCCTCACCATACGCACCAGCGGGACCGAACCCAAGATCAAGTACTACTCCGAGATGCGAGGGAAAGCTGGAAAGTGTGTTGTTGTGTTGTCCTAATCCACCTTGTCCATCGGTGCTTACATATTCATCGGCTGCCAAATCCAAATACTTAATTACGCCATATTTCTACAATTTCATGTCGTTGAGTTTTTTCACCATCTAGTTTCCCTTCGACGTTGCGCATAACTTTTCTTGATAACCTAAGTAAAACCACCGACTTTTTCACATCGTTTGATTTCTTTTACTTTTTAGGTGTAGAGATTCAAAAGTTTTTAAGGAAAGAAATTTATAAAAAACCCGATTGTGTTTTCACGAATCGTAATAATCACGTAATAATCAGGTTGTTGTTGCACAGTAACAAGGAAGATGTTGCCAAGGAGTTGAAGAATGTCATTCAAGAAATGAGTCGCGAATTCTATCAGCCGGAGAAAAATGGCTTCCTCCCTCGTCCCCAGTGACATCCTGGAAGAATCCACGTACCGCTTTCGATTTCGTTCCACCCTCCAATTTTGGCGACCAATGTCGTTTGCTTTGACTTATGATGTAGCAATGATGTGTGTACTCTATATTTATAATTTGTGTTTCTTTGCTTTTTGTCGTTGCTTGTAACACTGGCACAGCGAAATTAGAATATTGAGTTCCTTGCTGCTTCATTCAATTTAGGTGTAATCAATTTGATACTTCTCTGTTCACTCAGAAGCTGTCACTAACGATCACACAACACGTGTTGCTACCCTCGTTGCCCGACCGACCAACTGTTAACTTTCATGGTGCTTTATTTTTTCATTTAGTTCGTATAACGTCAACATGATTCATTAGTGCCATCGCTAAGCTAACATTCTCCACACCGTGGCTGCTGCAATTTTCTATTCGTTTCATGCAACAGTAGTTTTAATGAATAAGTTTTGTCGCTTTGAAGCAAACCATAATTCACTTAGAAAAATTTTAAAAATTGTTTGATTTTGTCGTTTTTCAAATTCGTTAAGACGTTTTATATAAAAATATTTAATGGCATGCTGTTTCGTAAGTATCACGTAATGCGTTTTTCTTTGCTCTTATCTACTTAAAAATTCAGTTTTTTGGTTATTGCAGCTCTCTTGTGATCGTCGTGTATTTACGGTGTTTTATAATTATTAACTTCTTAACAAGGCTCTTATGACCTTTTGTCTACAACCAGATAAAGAATTTATTTAAAAAAAAGATTTAGTAGAATTTTTAATGGTTACCAAAAAGTTGGGAATAAAGCAAAAAAGCCCAAAATCGTAGCTTTATAAAATGTTAATTATAGCACAAAGACCGAACCAACTTCCTCTTGCTCTTATAAAGACAAGTTGGTTGTAAAACTGTGGCAGTAGAAATTCAGCAAATAAATTTACGGTAACTATAAACGTTTTTATGTTAATAAATTTAACTATGTACAATTTCGGTCACGTCAACATTAGTTTTGTTCTACCCATTAATCAAATACCAAACTGATTTAAGCGCGGGAGTTTATTTTTCGCTACTTTAGGCTGCTGTGTTGCTATATTAACAAGAAGATGCTAATCCCGATAATTATAAACTCCAGCCTTACAGGCCAAAGGACCTGCAAGATCTTGTTTTTTCCCGATGTATCTCTGATGCGATGTCGTAGGATGTATTGTGAGGCTTCTGAGCGCAACCTTCTAACAACAAGAACGTCGCTCTCAAAAAATGGCTGGTTGGGCCTCCCTTGGAGGATTGGCGAGCGTTAGATCCTTGTTGAAGGCAGCCAGAGTTGATGTCATTAATATCGCTGCGAACAAAGTGAGTATGTGCGGTGCACAGTACTCGGCTGTAGAATAAAGTTGTAGAAAGTGTTTTCACTCCTCTTGCCGAAGGCCGCAAATCGGCTTATTATATTAGCAACCAACCCACATCAATTTATCGTCAGCGTGATCAAGAGACATTTCAATAATAATCGACACGATATTGAACCAAATCCAGTTTCTATCTTTTGGAGTTGTACAATACAAGTAAAGTTTTTTGTCAAAGTGTTTCGAAATTTTTTGATAGTACCATAACTTACGCAGATTTTTCGCAGCACTAAGTCCATATGCAATTTTCAACTTAAGTGTTCATGGAATATTATTCCCAAAAATTTCGTTTTTGGTTGTTGAGAAATAAATTTATTTCTGATTGAAATTGTCAGTTTTTTGATGGAGGCTTTGTTTTAAGCAGGGAGTCGAACCGGAGTTTTATAAACCGGTTTTACACCATTTTTTTCGAACCTTAATTTTAAAAATCAAAAAGAGCGAATCGGAATTCGAAAACTCGAATTTAAATAATCGTGAACCTTAACCGAACCCGAATCAGTTGAAAAAACCGGTTCGTTCCGTGACGTCACCGGGCCCGCGGCCCGCATGCGGTGTGAAGACCTTTTTTTTTTTTGGAGAACGCAATGATTTTGCGATGAAAATAGGAATTTCGTAGACCGATTCCAAGTGAAGACCTTTTTTTTTGGAGAACGCTATATTTAGAGAATACTACAATATTTTCTTAATTATCTTAATATTTTCCTAATGATGCTGCGAACCCGAACCGGAACTTTATAAACCGGTTTTGAGGTAATTTTTACAGGAGCGAACCTAAACCGGAGCGTTTCAATTGATCTGAACCCTAACCGGAACCTGAAGATTGTCTTATTACTGATATAGTTCCTATTCTCAAGTGTAAAACTAAAGATGCTACTGATGTAGGTAATTACAAGCCTATAGCTGTGGCTACTACTATTTCTAAGCTTTTTGAAGATTTTATATTATTCCCATAAAGCCTTTTTGTCAACTAGTGGTCACCAATTCGGGTTTAAGCGTGGTACTGGCACTGATATGTGTATCTTCTTGCTCAAGCAAATTATTTCGTCTTACCTTCAACATGGTAGCCTATTTTTTCAGTATTTTTAGATGCCTCTAAAGCGTTTGACCGAGTATCTCATAAACTCTTGTTTAAAAAGCTGTTACTATCTGATGTTCCGCTGTGTTTCATACGATTGCTGCGATATTGGTATCGTCAACAGCAAATGCGAGTGAGATGGGGATCTCAACTGTCTCAATCTTTTGGAGTCTCTAACGGTGTGCGACAGGGGAATACTTAGTCCTTACTTATTTGCTGTCTATATCGACCAACTGTCAAAAGATCTCAATCGCGTTCCTGCTGGTTGTTATATTGGAAACACTTTGGTTAACCATATCATATATGCAGATGATATATGCTGTTTCAGTCCTAGCGTTGCATATCACATATCACATGATATATCACTTGTTTCTTATTCTCAAAGAAAATTAGTGTTACGAACCAACCAAGAAAAAACCGTCAAATATTCACACGTTTCACCGCTAAAAATAATCGCATTTTCGAAAAATAAAAACAAGTGATTTAAAAATATTCTTAAGTGTGTAGAAAACTTATGGTAAGATAGAACAAAATAAAGTAAAATAATTCAATAATGACAAAGATAGTGTTGAAAACAAGAATAACAGAAAGAAGAAGAACTGTGATTATGACGCAAAGTTCAACAGTTGACTTGAGAAATAGATTTATTGCTGTTATGATACAAAAAACTTGGTAAAATAGACAACACTGTGGTTTAAATAAAGCTTTTCATGACGATCTGTATATTTTTCAAGGTTTGTGCATAAACTTTTGCTTACAAAAGCAATAAAAACACTATTCTTTTATAAAAATTTTTCCAAATCATAACTTTTATCTAACATTTCACCATCAAACAAACTTATAAATCACGCTAAAAGAAAGTTTTAACAAATTGTGATAATTTTTTATAGCTAAAGACAACAATACGTAAAGTCAAGAGAATTTTTTTAAATAAAAATGTAACAGACCAGTTGAAAACATAAAAATTTATGTGCTCTACAAGTTACGTGCATAATAGTTTAAAAAGAGTAGGTTTGTAAAACAAAATACACAAGTTGTGATTTCAAATTGAAAAATAAAAAAGATTCTTAGGTTAAAGAGAAAAAAAAAATTCTAGGTAAAATTCCTATTGAAACGTGAACAAAGTAAAATGTAGGTTTGTTTCAAAAAGTTTGCTTGTAAAAAGGCAAAATTAAATCATACTGAAACGTAATGTTTCTGATTTTTTGAGACACAAACGGTTTCAACTAGTTAAAATTTGTAAGGTTGACTGATTTTTTATCGAACAATTAATTTAAAGCATCACATTTAGGTTACATGATTAATAAAAAGTTTCTAAAAACAGATATTGATTTGCAAACCGAACAATTTTTAACGCCAAATTTGATATTTTTCAGTCAAGACGGTTTTAACTTGGAGAAATTCTTGTGAAATTTTGTGATGCTAAACACCTTTTTAATGCAAAGTAGATTGAAAACGTTTAGGGTACAAGGTGAAAAAACTCTTTAAGTCAAAAATTGATATCTTTTTATGAAGAGATGAGTCTAATAAACTTGACTAGTCAACTTTTCGTTAGTTAACTTTGAAATGTTTGTGTTGTTATTTAGTATTTAAAACAAACAAATCGAAATTTAGTTAAACTAAAGGCTTCAATGCGACTCTTTTTACTTTGGAAAGAAAAAACTAAGTAAAATGAGAACCGTGCAAAAGTCGAAATATTTGCTTTTGTGCAACAATTATACAAAGAGTTTGACAAAATTACAACATTTGCACAATTAAGAAAACAATTGTGATAAAAAATTTGAGATTGAGTTGTTGCTATGCGTTAAAAAATAGCAAAAACCTAAAATAAAGTAGTTTTTTTAGGATTTGGTTCCAAAAACTAACAAACTTCTGTGACACTTGGAAGAAACGTACACTTTTTAGGAGAAATTTTTTAAATTTTTTTAAGTAAACTAGTGTTTCCGTAACTTTAAAATGTAAGACACTTGGAAGAAAGGTTGGCCTTTCAAAAAGTTAAATTTTTTCACGTAGAAGGAATCTACTGTTTCCATACTAAAACCTTTACAATGTGAGGCTCTTGAGGAAATCTTTAAATAGTGATAATTTTAAGAACCTGACCACAAAACCTCCGTGTAAAAACTGTATAAAATTATATTTATGGATCATGTTGTTAATATCAATTAATGAAGTTTTTGGTTAATACGTTTATTTGGAAAAAGAAAAACTAAAATATTTTCGGTTTAACTAGTGTCAAGCGGTCATTTTCTAAAAATTGATGTTTCAAAGATTTATTAAGCTAGTAAAAATAAAAAATTTGGTTTAACTTGAATCATTTTTACTCGGTTTGTCCTAATGATTACCGTTAAGTTTGGGATATGATGACTGATCGTAATTGGTTGTTAATCAACGCCCCGTGTCTAATCAAGACCACCTAGAGAAGAAGGCCTTTCGCTTCGTTTGGTGACGTCATGCAGTTAGGCAATAACGAAATCGTGGCTGCCAACTGCTTTGTTTAAATCAATTAGATTACAGACTATGCTGGGTCCACGTGCGTTATAGCGAGTCATTTTACAGTACATTTAAGTTTGTGCAGTTTGTTTGATAGTCAATGAGCAGGTTGGAAGTAGCAACCAAAAAAGAAAGATTTAAGAAGGTGAGGATTAAATATGAATTGTTATTGCATTTGTTGGAACAAAAAGTTACAGAACTTTTTCAGAAATAGATCTTCAGTTTTAATATAGCTCATTTTACTGTGATTGTAATAGCAGATGAGCAAAGTTTTCTAACGTTTCCGAACCTGTAATTAATGTGTGATTATGTTTCAATCCATTGCATATTATGCAAAAATCTTTAGTGTATAGTGCACAATCAGCATCAATACTAAAACTTGATTTAACAAATAAACATGATTCGATTAACAAAGAGCTTTTTCATCTTGCATTCAGTTTTTTGAAGAGTATTTGTTTCTCGCTTATGATAATGGCAGATGAAGAAATTATTTAAAAAGTTTTGAAAGTACTGACCTACTAATGCAACTCATATAAACGAGGGTTAATTAATAAAATAGGCGGTGTATATTTTCGTCAACGTTTTTAATGTTTGCTAAAATGCATAAAAATATTTTCACTGCAATTAAAACATATATTTTGTATTTGAAAACCTAGATACTATATATGATTAATTGGATAGCTTTCTCCAGTATATACTGTAATGCCTTACAAGTGCTGCGTCCCAAAGTGCGGAGGAAATTATCCCAATGGTCCAAAAGTTGCACTATTTGGATTTCCACGGGATGAAAGTTTAAAAAGAAAATGGATTCATGCAATGAAAAGAGCAAATTTTTCCCCATCACAAACAAGCAAAGTAAGCAATTTTGATTAGACTCAGTACTAGAATTTATTGGTTCTGTGTATATTAAAGATATTTCCAAATAGTAGTTTATAGAAGTATGGTGGTAATAATATGTATAGGTAATAGTTTGGTACCGTATTTGAATTTTTTGCATATGGATTGTACTAAAACGTAATTTCTGCTTTTTTTCGTGATGCAAAATGTTGATTGTACAGAAATTGCATTGGTAAATATAGCTTTTGTACTTTTGTTTAGGAACTGTTATCATCCTAGGGTAGGTGCTGATATTTTTGCTTGTATTATTTATCTCTTTACATTTTAACCACTGTTTTATAGGTTTGAGAGCTCCACTTCCATGCTCATGAAATCAAACGAGCCGGATCTGTTTTTAATTCTACTACAGGGGAAACTGTCACTTATAAGTTGGAAATGTCTCGATTAATACCAGGATGTATACCTTCAAAAATGCCCAATTGTCCTGATTATCTATCTGCTCCAACACCATCAGTAAGAAAAAGTCGAGAAATAAAATTGCAAGACAGGGAGCAGAACGAATTTGCAAGCGCAATCCGCATTAGCGCAGAAGAATACAAAGAGAAGCAACAACAAAATTATTGTGAAAATTTGCAACAAATAAAAGAAAAATTTACAGTGAAAGCACCGTGAAAACTTTTGGAAAATGAACATGGTATATATATTTGTACAATGAAGAATCTACAATCCGCGGGACCTACAATATCCAGTGCAGTATGCATCGAAGACGACCTTACGCTTACTACCTACATGAAATCCGTAAAACTAACTTCGCTTGGCAAGTATCGCTTTCCAATAAAAGTTGACTCTTTACTGGACATTGCCAATATATGTGATGATTTGTCATCATTAATTTCTGACCAAAATCCTAATTTCGCGCCAAAGCAACTTGACATCAATTTTATATTACGTCTAAATTTGATTTTATCTTTCTTGATTCCACACCAGGACGATTCATTTAAATTCTGCAATATTATAAAATTTGTATTTGAAGAATTAAGAGGATTTGGAATTAATTTTTAAACAAGCTGCATAAAGATGAGAAACACCAGACTCGAGTTTCGCTCTCATTAGAGCTCGTCAGTGATGCTTATCTCAATTGGAAAAAAAATACTTATCTCAATTTATCTCAAAAGGTTCGATTCGCGGTGAGATAAGCATCACTGACGAGCTCTAATGAGAGCGAAACTCGAGTCTGGTATTTCTCATCTTTATGCAGCTTGTTTAAAAATATAAAATTTGTGCATGAACAACTTCACCTGTTAACGAAAGAAAAAAAAATGTTATTCATACGACTTTTTATTGTTTTCCTCCTTACTGTACATCGTATCACCGCATGCTTACAGATTTTTGCGAAGTAGTGGCTCTATCATACTGCCATGCTACACCACTATTCGAAAAATTACATTATCGTCGTCAATGAGCCCTTCGATCAAACAAACTGATAAAACGTTTCTCTTCTATATAAAACAAAAGTTTTAATGTTTGAAATCATCCGATCTTACTGTCATGCTCCTGGTAGATGAGATTCACCTAAAACGATACTTTGATTACAAAGGGGAACTATTGTTGGCTCATCGTGCAATAACGTTTGCAACGCAGCAAAATCTGCTTTTGCATTTATGATAAGCAGCGTTTTTTCCAAGTATAAAGATGTTTTTCATCTTCTGCCGACTTGTAAAATATCTGCCAATGATTTAAATGCAATGTTTAAAAAAGTTATTATCGGTTTAAAAGATATAGGGTTTAAAGTTATTGCCGTCATAACAGATAGTAATGCAATAAATCAAAAAGCTATGTCATATTTTGTCACTCTTCAAAAACTTTCTATTGTTATCCGCACCTTGTAATCATACCAGACCATTATTTTTTCTTTTTGATACAGTACATACATTGCGAAAACTGCAAACTTTAGCGTAAAAATGTAGCTTAATCTTTAATTACAACTTGTTGCTTTCAAATCTATTTTTTAAATTTAATTTGGGTAAAGAGGTGTTGTAATTGTATTATGATTTTTTTAATTAAAATTTATTTTAAAAAAATATCATCTAATTTTGCAGTTCGTAAGTTTGATATCAAGCACTATTACATCTGTCTAAATTGTCAAGCAATCATTTTATTCTGCTGATGTAAGAAAGTAAGGAAATGGCTTTTAAAGCAACGCTCGGCTCGTCCGAAGCAATTGCCTAACTGCGTGACGTCATCGCGTCTGCCGCATACACGCGAAAGGCCTTCTTCTCTAGGTGGTCTTGGTCTAATTCAATGATTTAAAAATTTTTTCTTGGAATTTACCAATGAGTTTCTGCATAGCATCTCTTTTTAAGAAGTCGAACAATGTTACGTTGGAATAAATTAAATAAAAAGTTAGAAGAATGAATTAAAAATATTAAAAGCGAGTTGAATTTTGTTTAAAATGTAAAAACGTTGCTGTTACACCTGACTGAAATCGAGTTAAAATTATGTGTGAAAGAAGTCTTACGCTTTATTGGATATTTTACATTTTCGATTTTTAAGAGAATTGTTAAAAAGTTTTCTACAGTACTTTAAAACGTTGTTGCGGAAAATAAAGTTAAAAAGTCTAATTTTTAATATCCGTATGTGGTTTCTTTTACAAGATCGCTGTCCAAACCTTTTTTTTCAGAGGTTAGCAACGCTCAAGATAAAAGAGTGAATTTGTTGATTTTTTACTTTATTTGTGTTTGTTACCCCAAGCAAAACCGTATCCTGAAAGTAAAATTTTTAGTTATTTTTTTAAAAAATCCTGATTTTTCTAAGGTTTATTTTCAGATTTCGAGTTAGTCAATAAATTTATTAAATAATTTCAGCTTGGTTTGTTTTCATTTAGACATAAGAACTATCTGTGATAGGATTTGCTAGAATAAATCTTATTATATTTTCAAAAAACAACTGACTTTTCTTGGAATCGATCTTACTTACGTTGGCCTTATTTGATTTCAAATTTTACGTTAATTTTAGAAAATTTAGTTGGTAAAGTGAATTAAAATGTTCAGTTTTATGATGAATTTCTTTAATAAAAGTGAAAAAATGAAAAACTTTTTAACATAAACGGTTGTTGTGCTTGGCTGGGGATCAAACTAAACTTACGTCGGTGTTTTGAAATCAAATTTTTTGGGTCAAGCTTGTAATAAAATTTCTTTTTACATACGGTTGTTAAAAAACTATAAAAATCAAGGTGCATTATAAAAATTTTCGCTTACTCTATTTTTACTCTAGAAATTAAGGTAGTCAGATTTTCAAACTCCGATCATGAATATGTCAGGAAACGCAATACGCTATGAGCAGGATACGGCCCAAGCTTTTGTATAAGAGAGAGAATTTGACGCAATTATCAAAAGCATATTGTCACGCTTACAGAGATTACGGGTAGCTTTCTTATTATTAAAAGTTTATAAAAATGGCCAAAAGATTAAACATAGTTGGAACTGAATTCATTTTTGAAACAATTAAAATATTAACACTAGAAAGCGAATTTATACTCCATAAAAATAATAACTATGTTTGAATTTGATTTACTAAATAATAAAGAAGACGAATTTTTTATTATGAAACATCTGCTTATTGAACACAAATATCCTATCAATAAAAATTTTTGTTTAAAACTTTTAACGACTACTTTGACTGTGAATAAAAATCAAGGTTGCCAAGAAAAAAATTGAATTTAGGTATAACAAAAAACGAGGTTGCTTAGAAAAAATTGAAGATAAGTATAATAAAAATCAAGGTTGCCAAGAAAAAATTGAGGTTAAGTATAACAAAAATCAAAACTGCTTAGAGAAAAAATTGAGGTTAGGTATGACAAAAATCAAGGCTGTTTAGAGAAAAAAGTTTTAGAATTGGATAAAGGTATCTAAAAGTCAAGGTTGCCAAGAAAAAATTGAGGTTAAGTATAACAAAAATCAAGGCTGTTTAGAGAAAAATTGAGGTTAGGTACGACAAAAATCAAGGTTACCAAGAAAAATTAAACAAAGGTAGGACAAAAATCAAGATTGTTAAGAAAAATTAAAGATAGGTACGACAAAAATCAAAGAAAAAAATTAAACAAAGGCATGACAAAAAAACAAGGTTGTTTCGAAAAAATTGAGCAAAGGTATAACAAAAATCAAGTTTGGCTAGAAAAAATTGAGGCTAGGTATGACAAAAATCAAGGTTACCAAGAAAAATTAAACAAAGGTAGGACAAAAATCAAGATTGTTAAGAAAAATTAAAGATAGGTACGACAAAAATCAAAGAAAAAAATTAAACAAAGGCATGACTAAAAACAAGGTTGTTTCGAAAAAATTGAGCAAAGGTATGACAAAAATCAGGTTTGGCTAGAAAAAATTGAGGTTAGTTATGACAAAAATCAAGGTTACCAAGAAATAACTAATCAAAGGTATGAAAGAAATCAAGATCGCCGAGAAAAAATTGAAGATAGTTATAAAAATTAATGTTTTCAAGAAAAAATTAAACAAAGATATGACAAAAAATCGAGATTGTTAAGAAAAAATTGAAGATAGTTATGAGAAAAATTAAGGTTTTCAAGAAAAAATGAAACAAAGGAATAACAAAAATCGAGGTTGTTAAGAAAAAATTGAAGATAGTTACGACAAAAATTAAGGTTTTTAAGAAAAATTAAACAAAGGCATGACAAAAATCAAGATTGTTAAGAAAAATTAAAGATAGATGTGACAAAAAATCGAGGATGTCAAGAAATAACTAAACAAAGTTATGACAAAAATCAAGGTTACCAAAAAAAAATTAAACCTAGATATAAGAAAATCAAGATCACCGAGAAAAAAAATTGAAGATAGTTATAAAAATTAAGGTTTTCAAGAAAAACTTAAACAAAGGCATGACAAAAATCAAGATTGTTGAGAAAAATTAAACAAAAGTATGATAAAAACAAAGGTTAATAAGAAAAAACTTAAACAAAGGCATGACAAAAATCAAGATTGTTAAGAAAAATTAAAGATACATGTGACAAAAATCGAGGTTGTCAAGAAATAACTAAACAAAGGTATAAAAGAAATCAAGATCGCCGAGAAAAAATTAAAGATAGTTATAAAAATTAATGTTTTCAAGAAAAAATTAAACAAAGATATGACAAAAAATCGAGATTGTTAAGAAAAAATTGAAGATAGTTATGAGAAAAAATTAAGGTTTTTAAGAAAAATGAAACAAAGGAATAACAAAAATCGAGGTTGTTAAGAAAAAATTGAAGATAGTTACGACAAAAATTAAGGTTTTTAAGAAAAATTAAACAAAGGCGTGACAAAAATCAAGACTGTTAAGAAAAATTAAAGATAGATGTGACAAAAAATCGAGGATGTCAAGAAATAACTAAACAAAGTTATGACAAAAAATCAAGGTTACCAAGAAAAAATTAAACCTAGATATAAGAAAATCAAGATCACCGAGAAAAAAAATTGAAGATAGTTATAAAAATTAAGGTTTTCAAGAAAAACTTAAACAAAGTTATGACAAAAATCGAGGTTGTTAAGAAAAAAATTGAAGGGAGTTATGACAAAAATCAAGGTTGCTTAGAGAAAAAAGTTTTTAAATTGAACAAAGGCATGACAAAAATCAAACTTTCTAAAAGAAAAATTGAGAAATTGAACATAAATATAGCAAAAATCAAGGTTACCAAGAAAAAATTAAACCTAGATATAAGAAAATCAAGATCGGCGAGAAAAAATTGAAGATAGTTATAAAAAATTAAAGTTTTCAAGAAAAATTAAACAAAGTTATGACAAAAATCTAGATTGTTAAGAAAAAATTGAAGGTAGTTATGACAAAAAATTAAAATTTTTAAGAAAAATTAAATAAAGGTATGACAAAAATTAAGGTTCTTTAGAAAAAAATTGAGTTTAGGAGTGACAAAAATCAAGGTTACCGAAAAAAATTCAACAAAGGAATGACAAAAATCAAGATTGTTAAGAAAAATTAAAGATAAGTGTGACAAAAATCGAGGTTGTCAAGAAAAAATTCAACAAAGGTATGACAAAAATCAAAGTTATCAAGAAAAAAATTAAACCTAGATATAAGAAAATCAAGATCGCCGAGAAAAAATTGAAGATAGTTATAAAAAATTAAGGTTTTCAAGAAAAATTGAAGGTAGTTATGACAAAAAATTAAAATTTTCAAGAAAAATTAAACAAAGGTATGACAAAAATTAAGGTTCTTTAGAAAAAAATTGAGTTTAGGAGTGACAAAAATCAAGGTTACCGAGAAAAATTAAACAAAGATATGACAAAAACCAAGGTTGATACGAAAAAAATTTAAACAAAGGTCAAGATTGTTAAGAAAAATTAAAGATAAGTGTGACAAAAAATCGAGGTTGTCAAGAAAAAATTAAACATAAATATAACAAGGTATTGTAGAAAAAATAGGCAATCCAAAAATCGAGTTTGTCAAGAAAAAACCAAACAAAGGTCTAACGCAAATTAAGGTTACATAGAAAAAAATATCGTACAAATAAAAGTTAAGTATACCTAGAAAAATGTTTAAAGTTGGTATTCATCTAAAAATTAAACTTGTCTAGAAAAACTTTTGACTATAGGTATCTAAAAATCAAGGTTGTCTAGGGAACGCTTAAATGTGCACCAATATCAATTAAAAGTAAGCAACAATTGATTCTTTTGAAAAATGATAAGCTCAAATCAATAGCGTTCAAAACAGAAAATGAAGCGGCTTCAGAAAAAACTGTCTAGAACTTAAAATCGTTTTCAATAGAACTTATTAATTTTATTTTTTCTTTAGAACTTATTAATATTATTAATATTAACTTGAAACTAAATTGATTTGAAACATATAAGCATTAAAAAGATAGGGTTTCGACTTTTTGCTGACTCATGGAGTCTAGGGTTCGGAGCCGTAAGCGGGATGATGACGTCATCGCTCCATCGCGCTCCAGCTCCAGTGCCTCCGGACGGTCACCAAAAAAATCATTTCTTACTACTAACGCTGAATTTTAGTAGAAAAGTTAAATATCTTGGTGTATATTTAACCAATGCATTAACAGACGATGATGATATAAATAGACAAGTAAGATCTTTATATTGTCTCCGCAAATCAGTTAAAATCTGCTTTTTCACACTGTTCATTTGATGTTAAAAACCTATTGTTTAAATCGTATTGTACAAATTTTTATGGTTCACATCTCTGGAGTAATTACCTAAAATCAAGTTTTCACAGTATTCGTGTAGCCTACAATGACTGCTATAGGATGTTGCACAACCTACCTAGATACACAAGCGCGTGTGAATTTCAAATTGTAAATCATATACCTACTTTTGAAGCTCTCTTGAGAAAAACTTTGTACAACTTTATTAATTGCTGCCTTAACTCCTCTAACTTACTTGTCACCAACATGATGAACACTTATTGCTTTTTTGACAGTCAATTTTTTACTTATTATAGGCACATGCTTTATCATTTTTAATATTGATTGTTTTTCTGACGTGTACATTTATTTTGTCGATAATTTTATATGGACAGTACTGTTTGAAATTACATCAAGAAATATGCCAAGTAGGCTACATGTTTTTTGTTTTCAAAAGCTTCAGCAATATTTTCAATTAATTTCACACGATTTATTACATTTATTAACGTCATCATTTGACAATATTAACAAAAACAATTACACTGCTCAAATGTTTATAGATTTAAAGAAAGCATTTTGACACGGTTAATCATGACATTCTTCTGAATAAATTAGAACATTATGGAGTACGTGGTGTTGGGCTTAGTCTTTTCTCTTCTTTTTTACATGATAGATCTCAATATGTTTCTATAAATAATAGTATCTCGTGCAAACAAAATATAAGTTGTGGTGTACCACAAGGCTCTATTTTGGGTCCTTTTCTTTTCACTTTATACATTAATGATATTGCTAGCATTTCGTCAACAAACCCTAGACTTTTGCGGATGATACTTGTCTCGTATTGAACGACAAAAAATTAGAAAATTTACAAACTAAAATACGAACAGAAGTCACAAAAATAAGTAAGTGGTTAATTGCCAATAAATTAACATTAAATTTATCTAAATCGAATGTAATGATAATAGACCCAATAAAACTAAAACATCTTAAAAACAGCTACAGTAATTTTACGCAGCTTGTTAATATTGACATGAAGAATGTCACCCTGGTAAAGTATCTGTGTATTACTCTTGATAAAGATTTGTCATTTAAATTCCACATTAATAACAGAATGAGTGTGTCGCAAAGCAGCACCGTATGATGGTATGCAAAATGACTCTCATGGTGAAAAAGAAAAAAGGAAAAAAAGTAAACCCAAAGATACGATGGTGGAAACTGAAAGAGACAAGCTGTCAAGAAGCGTTTAGACAAGAGGTGACCAGGATTTTGGGAGGCTAGGACAGGTTACCTGATGAGTGGGACAAAACACCAGAAATGCTTAGAAAAACAGCTGAAACTGTACTGGGAGTGACATTTGGGAAACGAAAAGGAGACAGGGAGACATGGTGGTGGAATGAGGAAGTTCAGGAGAGCATAAAAGAAAAGAAAGAGGCAAAGAAAACATGGGACAAAATAAGAAATGAAAATACTAAAAAGATATACAAAGAAAAAAAGAGTAAGGCAAAGAAGGCAGTTGCAATGGCGAAGGGACGTGCGTATGACAATTTGTATGCTAGATTGGAAACTGAAAGAATGTGACTCATTTTCAGAATGTTATTATTTAATATACAAAACGAAAATGACGAAATCGTTTGTCTGCAAAATAAAAGAATAACTAACAACACGACTCAAACTAAACACGCTAATAAACTAGAGCCTAAGCTTACTGAACTAGTACGTACTAAGCCAGTGGTTTTCAAGCTTTTTCATACTGTGGCCCACTTTCCAACCCAAGGTAACGTAACGACCCACTTCGGTACAGAGTTGTAAACGGGCTGAACTAGTCGGCCCATTTACAGATTTGACATTATACAAGTCTTATATTGCTTTCATTTTGATTTATGCTCTGTGGCCCACTGAAAACAGCGCCATGGCCCATTGGTTGAAAACCATTGCTCTAGTACAGTGGTTTTCAACCTTTTCTGTACCGTGGCCTATTTTTCAACCCAAGTTAACTTCACAACCCACTTTCGTCAACAAAATTAAATTCTCATCCCAAAATCATAGTGTTCTCTAAAAAAAAAAAAAAAGGTCTTCACTTGGAATTGCTGTCAATTTTCCCTATTTTTGTCCCAAAATCATAGTGTTCTCTAAAAAAAAAAGGTCTTCATGTGATTGACTGCACAGGACGCCAGAAAAATGCCTAAAAAATGGGACGGATGGCAAGCCTAATTATACATATATATTATACATATTGCTTTCATTTTGATTTATGCTCCATGGCCCATAGGTTGATAACCTCCGTACTAAGCAGTGTTGTGCGTTGACGGCGTTAATTTGACGGCGTCAATTATCGGCGACAATTTTTTGTTGACGATGACGCAAACGCCGTAAAGATATTTTTCGGTTGACGGAATAGGTGTCGCCGACAACTTTTTGCTTGTTTTTTGCGTCAAGCGTTAAGCGTCAATTATTTTTTGCAAGGTAAAAATATGTACAAAAATTTTTCAATCGCTGACTCCAATAGCGCATTTTCATTCAAGAAAAAAAGTTACAAAAGCTACAACATGTAACAGACAGATTTAGACCATGTCAAATAAACTATTTGCAAAAACACTATAAAGTTATAAAAGGGTGCTCACGAATTCTTGCTTTGAAAATGCAGCTGCTTCCAATTGTTAAAAATGTTCTAAAGGATCACAACTTTGCTTTCTATATGTTTTTAGAAAATCCACCTGCTGGAACTTAATTAAAAGCCTCAAAATCAAAGAAGCACAGTTGTTTTTATTAAGGACACGATTGTAACTTTCTTTATTTTCGCAAGATGCTGTTTGAACACCAAAAAAAAAAAGATATGCGTGGTGCTTAAAAGTGTTCGAGTCCCAGCTCAGTTGGCAAATTCAATCAAACTAAAAATCTCATAATTGTGGTCTGTGGAAAATGTTAGCAAACCAGAGACTCAGAAGACAGAAAATTGCTATAAGAAAAATAAATTTTAATTTTAGTTATGGAGCAAAGAGACTTTAATTTTCATACTATTAAAACTACGAAAATAGTAATTGCAATTTCAGTATAGTCTGTATAAGATGACAATTGTAGGCTTCAACCGATATCCAGCGCTATCCATAGTAAGTGTTAATGCAGACTCGAGTTCAGTCGAGGTTAAATTTTTTAACTAAAATTGATTTTTCCATCAATGTCTTTAAATCAAAAGCTGCGTTATTTTCGTTGCCTTACGTAATTGTTTTCGCTGTTTACATCATCAGAAGTTAGTTTTTTCCCGCCAATACTTTGTAAAACAAAAGCCAAAGTTACTTTATTTTTTATTGCAATACGTAATTCTTGCCGATAATGATATCATTTAAAGTTGCTTTCTCGTCCCGCCTCTCTCCACGTGTTATTTTAGTACAAATAGTCGGACCCTCGTGGGCCAATTTCAAATCAAACGCAAACGTCATTCTTGTTTGGAGATCGTGAAGCGGATTTCAGTTAGTAAGTGTTCGTATGTTGCGTTAATTTTTGAATTTGTGTTTAGTATTTCTGTTTTATAATTTTTGATATATAAAACCGTATTCATCCAAGGTGTGCGTATTTTCATCCCAACTTCACATATTGCGACAAGTCAATTTTGCCCCAATAGTAAGAAGGACGTTTGCTGAAAATACACGTACATAACCAAATAAATTTTTCTCTCCTGTTGGCAGTTGTCAAAATTTGATAGCTTGTTAATTTAATTTTTTTCTGATCATAATCAAAAAATTGTCTCCTGATTTGTAACCCAGCGTAACCTCTTTATAAAAATGTGTTTCTTAAATTCAATGCTTTTTATATTAGCGATAGTCGAGACTAAATTGACACAAAGGTTTTATAGCCTTCGACTAGGCTTCCACAGGGTTTCTGAAAATTGGTATTCAATTTAATAAAAAATATCATAAACCCGTCGAAGAAGCTACTAAACTATCTTATAGAAACAATGTTTAATGGTTAGTAATTTATAATTGTAGATTTAGCAATATCTCGGCATCTCCGAAAGCTGGTCGAGGTAATCGCTTGCCCTAAGTATAACGCCTCCGCCGTTGTCTGCGAGCTAGGGGAATAGAGATAAAAATAAATAAAAAATAATATAAAAAAAATATATAAATTTACTCGCCACCACAGACATAGGCGACGGCATGAAGAACAAAAAGCGGCCAATGGATCTTTCTAAAATGACAATTGAGATGTGACACGTACAATCAAACTTTAAGAGACCCAGGCGTTTACGAAGAAAGAAAATATAGTTTCGGTAGAGAGGTTATTTTTTTTGTACCATAAAATTGCTACTGAAAGCAGCCATATTGGATTTAATATCTTTTTTGAATGATTTATTTTACATATTAAAGAGAAAACAAAAAAAATTAAACGAACGTTTTCGGCTAACTTGAGCTCTTTTTAGGTTTTCATATTGCTATAGTCTTCCTGACTTTATTTCGATTTAAGTAGAAGAATTGTTTGTTAATGCTGACAAAGTAATTTTATACAGGACGAAGACAGATTTTTTCGGAACTGTAAACACATTAGCGGTAGTTAAATGAAGCGGAAAAAACAAGTGGATTTAAAGACAGTAAATACTTGGCGGTGAATGCAATTAAGATTTTTTGAAAAATGTTTAACAAGAATGATGTTCCATTGGTATACTCGTATAATTGGCGATTTAAATTAGGAGTGGGCTTTCTTATTATTAGAGCTTCATGTATTCTAGTGTAAAATTCTGATTTACATTTGCGCAATATCGAAAAATTATTTAAACCAAATTTAACGGTCAAACAGGAATCATATGACAAAATATGATTTTTTTATGGCACTCTCTTGAATACTTTTGAAATTCAAATGCTCCCGGACTCTTGTGATTAAATGTCTCGATGACATATCAATGTATGTCATATTCGTGTCACACGAACCTGTGAATTTATAGATGACATTTGAAAGCAGAGCCTTAGGAATTCTCAATTTTAACAAAAATTAATTTTTTACTTTAAAAGTTTTAAAAATTAGTAACACTTTTGGATTAAATCGATTACTGATCAAAGCCGAAATTCGCTTAGCAAAACGGTATGAATCTTTTCCAATATACGGTATAATAATGCCGTTTCCATAAGGTTGAAGTTAGCCAAAAATTTTTGTTTAATTTTTTGTTTTTTGTTTTCTCTTAATATGTAAATAAATAAATCATTCAAAAAAGATGTTAAATCCAATATGGCTGCTTTCAATAGCAACTTTATGGAAGAAAGAAAACATTCCGAAAGCCATGTGTTCATTGCATGTTTGCTTGGCGCCAAACTTGGTCTTAATTATATTACCACAATGATCTTAATTATATTAACAAAGAACGTAATTTTGTTGTTACTTCTAACCTCTGTGCATTTAATTAAGATGTATTGTCTGCAGATGTAGGGAGCTATTCAGATGCACAGCACTGAATTTAGTGAAGAACCTTAAAAGAAAGGTTAATAATAGCGAATCGATAGCATATTGTAGTTTTTGTTTTAACTTATAATGTAAATATTTAGAAACTAGTCAATTGAAAATTCGTAGTTTTCTGCGTTAAATTATATCAATAGCCAATTATTTGGGTGGCTGCATTGTCTGGTGGCAGGCAGCACAGATGGATTAATGGTTTTAGCACAGGTACGAATTGCCGTTAGATTGAGGACACCTATATTCAGATAGAATCACTGTAGAAAGTCATTTTGGACCTTTCAATACACCATGACCTCCTTGAACAGTCATAACCTTGAAATTTGGTGAAAAAATGGCGATTAAAAAGTGAAATATTTTAGAAGAATTTTTTAGTGGCAATTGATTTTCATCTTTATCATGACCGCGCTTTTTTGTCCCCTCCCTCCCGTAAAATCGGTCTTCCCGGCGTATTTCGCAAGTGAATATGGAGTTTGTGACCTGCTGTAAAATTAATTGAATATAATCCTACATTATCGTTTTTTTTGTTTTACTTCTTTGTCAGATGGAAAACTTCGTGCATATTAATTTGTGGGATTGACGCTAATTTTGACGCTGACGCCGTTAACATTTTTGAGCGTTGTCGGCGTAAATGACGCCGATAAGAATTTGAAGAGGTGACGCTGACGCTAACGCCGTCAAGATTTTTTGTTGACGCGCACAACACTGGTACTAAGTCAGAACACAACTGTACAGACAAACAATATAAGACAGAAAACAATTATACAGACAAACGGTATTGTGATGCAAAGTACAAACTAAGCCATAGCATTTGTACAGAAACAAAAGAAGGTGAAAAGGAGTTGTACAGATTGGCTAGGCAGAGAAACAGAGCAGGGAAAGATGTACAGCACGTGAGGGTTATAAAGGATGAAAACGGTAATGTTATGGTAAATTCGGAAGCAGTGTTAAAGAGATGGAAGGAGTACTTTGAGAAACTAATGAACGAGGAAAATAACAGAGACCCCAGGACAGAGGAAGCAGAAGTGGTTAACGAAGAGGTAAATTACGTCAGTAGAGAAGAAGTAAAGAACGCACTAAGAAGGATGAAAAAAGGTAAAGCGGTTGGGCCAGATGAGTTGCCAGTAGAAGTTTGGAAATGCATGGGAAAGATGGGGATAGAGTACCAGACTGTTCAACAGACTATTAATGGGTGAACGGATGCCAAAAAAATGGAGAAGGAGTGTGCTTATCCCAATCTGTAAAAACAAAGGGGACGCACAGTGCTGTGGAAACTACAGAGGAATAAAGCTAATGAGCCACATAATGAAGATATGGGAAAAGAATTATGGAAGCCAGGTTAAGGGATAGAGTGGAGATCAGTAAACAGCAATATGGATTTATGCCAGGAAAGGGGAACCACCGATGCCATGTTTGCTTTAAGAATGTTGATGGAAAAGTACAGAGAAGGTCAAAAAGAGCTACATTGTGTATTCGTGGACCTAGAGAAAGCTTACGACAGGCTTCCGCGGGAAGAGCTGTGGTACTGTATGAGAAAATCAGGAATAGTGGAAAAGATATGTACAACTAGTACAGGATATGTATGAGGGAAGCGAAACAGTAGTGAGGTGTGCAGTAGGAACTACAGAAAGTTTCAAGGTTAAGGTTGGACTACACCAGGGATCAGCGTTAAGTCCATTCCTGTTTGCAGTGATAATGGACAGGCTAACAGATGAAGTAAGGAGAGAACCACCATGGACAATGCTGTTTGTGATGATATTGTGATTTGCGAAGAGACCAGGAAAGAAGTGGAGCGGAGATTAGAGTCCTGGAGGCATGCATCGGAAAGAAGAGGGATGAAAGCAAGTACTAGGTAAAAGACCGAATATCTGTGCATAAATGGTGGAAATGACGACGAAACAGTGAAGATGGAGGATACAAAATTGCCAAGAGTAAAGGAATTTAAGTATTTGGGATCAACGGTGCAAGAAAGTGGTAGTTATGAGAGGGAGGTAAAGAAGAGAGTACAGGCAGGATGGAACAGATGAAGAAGAGTATCGGGAGTAATCTGCAACAAGAGGTTACCAGTTAGAGTAAAAGGAAAGGTGTATAGTTCAGTGGTAAGACCAGCAATGGTATATGGACTTTTTGAGACGGTGGCAGTAACAAAGAAACAAGTAGAAGAGATGGAAGTTGCAGAGGTGAAAATGTTGAGGTTTGCTATGGGAGTGACGAGAAAAGACAAGATTAGAAATGAGTGCATCAGGAGTACCGTTAAAGTAGAAAGATTAGGAATGAAGATGAGGGAGAGCAGGGTGAGGTGGTGTGGACATGTCATGAGGAGAGACCACGAGTATGTAGGAAGAAAGATCATGGAAATGGAGTTACCGGGAAAGAGGAGAAGAGGGAAACCAAAGAGAAGATTTGTAGATGTAGTAAAAGAAGATATGGAGGAAGTTGGTGCAAAGGAGACGGATGTTGAAGACAGAAAGGTTTGGAGGATGATGATACGCTGTGGGCACCCCTGACTAAAGGGAAAGGCCGAAAGGAGAAGAAGAAGATTAATAATTTAATAACAAAATTTTCTCGATCAGTTGGAATACTAACAAAAGCAAGACCTTTTTTGACAAATTCAGCCATATTAAAGCTGTATTATACTTTGTTTCACACCCACTTAACGTATGGATTAATTGTTTGGGGCTCGACCTTTAAGTCATACGTTAATAAATCAAGCACTCTACAAAACAAGGCAGTAAAAATTATTGGAGGAGCAAAATCGAGTGATAGGGCAACATCTTACTTTTCAAAATTTAATATTCTCAAATTATCAAATTTACTAATGTTTGAAATAGCAACTTTTACTTACAAGTCTAAAAATAACCTACTGCCATTATCATTTCAAAAATATTTTTCTAACACGTGTAACGTACATAAACAACTAACAAGAGGCCCCACTAATTACAATTTCTTTTTGCCTTTTTGTAGAACTAGAAAGTTACAATGGTCTATCAAATATCAGGGTTCAAAAGTTTGGAATTCATTATCATTAGAATTAAAAGAATTCAAGTCATTAGCTACGTTTAGGTCAAAACTAAAATCAACTTTATTACAAAAATACTAATTTACTATTTGGCATTCTAATTTAATTTAAAAAAAAAAATTTTTTTTTCTCATACTCTCGACAACAAAATGTTAAGATTACCGGTATTTTGCTTCTCTTACTTCATTATAACTTGTGCATGAGGTTTTTCATTTACACTCAACGCGTTTTGATGAATCACTTCATTTTGGTGTGGATTAATTTAGAAATTGTTAGATTTTTTTTTTTTATACGTTGCTTAACAGATTGTCAAACCTAAAAGATATTCATATGTTTGTTTTTATTTATTAATTTATTTATTTTTATGTTGTGCATAATATATGGTTAAATTTACAAGATACCATATTTATATTTGAAGACTAATATTTGTAATTATCGTCTTATCTCTTGATAGTTTTTTGATTTTTTGGCAAACTTGAAAAAAAACTCAATTTAACTAATTGGTATTATTTTCAATTTTTAATCTTAAACTTTCTACTACCTACGGTTGTTTGTTAAACAATTTGTCCCAAATTGCGTGATTGGCACCAATATAGTCTACCGTTGTTTCTTATTACACTAGTTGATGTAATTTTTATTTACTTATTTAATTGTTTGTATCAGACACCAAGGTCCATAGACAGGCAATGACAAGGGATAACAACACAAGACACAAAAGCAGAACACCACGAGAAAAGAAAAAAAATTAACCAATCAAAATAAAAAAAAAGAAAAAAAAAAAAAAAGAAAAAAACACCTATGATAGAATAATAAATTATCTAATTTTGAAAAGATTATTGTTATAATTGATCCAGAAAATAGATTTATACAGGGCATCAAAAGACATTAAGCAAGAAATGTATACATTGGATGAATTGTTACATCTTTTTAAGAACGAATATAAGTAATTTTTAATTAGGACATCAAAGGTCTTAATATTAGATTAAATTTGTTGAGTTCTAGCAGATTCCTGTCTAGGTATGTTGTGGAAAATTCTGAACGAGTTGTTGCACGCAATACGAACACGATTTAAACTGCTGATTTTGAATTTACACCATAAATGAACAGAATACGTAGACATGCAGTAAGAACGAAAAAGAACATTTTTGGCTTCAACAGTTATGAAATTTTGAACGTAAAGTATTACCAACACAGTATAAATAACGAAGGTGTCTGTTTATATCAAGGTTATTATGCAAGTCATTAGTAATTAATATACCAAGATATTTTACTAAATTTACGAATTTGATACATCTGCCATCTAATATAATGTTTGGTTCAACGTTTACTTTGAATTTTTTATTTTGATAAATCATGCCAACAGTTTTATCATTATTAAAAATAATACAATTGTTAACTGCATATTCTTTGCACACATTTACTAGTTTTCGTAATCCTTTGACGCTGGGGCTAAATACACATAAATCGTCAGCAAACATTAAATGATTCAGTAAAGACGAACCAACAAAACACCATTTTGAACAGAATTTAATTTTCTAGATAAGTCATCCATATATAAAGAAAATAAATAGGGATTTAATACGCCCCCTTGTCGTACACCATTACTAACAGTAAATGGACTGGAGGATACTGTTCTTTGTTTGTTTGTAAAGATTTACTAAAAATTGCATCACATTTAGTTTACAATTTCAAGGACTGCAGACTAGAAGACCCTCAATGTTGTGGTCGCTTCGCAGCGTATCTTTCAGTGTGTTCTAACTTGCTTTATAGGATTTTTTTTCGCTTATGTCAAATTAGCATGATACTGACAATAAACTTAAACTTAAATGAATTTGCGTGACTAGTTAAATGATTTTTTCTGAAGCAAATTGATATTTATAAAAAAAGTTTTGTTTTTTTAATAATAATACTCAGTGCTTTTTTTGTAAAAGAAAAGGTGCGGGAACTCACAAAGGGTTTTATTTTGTGGCCAGAGAAGCTATCTGAGTAGTGAGTAGTAGCCTAGGCCTATTCAGAGTGGTTTTTAAAGAATCGAAATTGACAAATGAGTTTGACGATCAATTAGTGTGATGTAAATTTAAACAAAATTTAAATAACTTGGACTGGGTCTTGAAGCCTTAATTTAACACGTTTATACTCATGATAAACACGTAGCAATTGAACGAGTAATTTAAACAGAAAATGTTGAAAACGTAATAGCATACAATTTATAATGAATTATGAGACAAAAACAATTTTTTTCTGACATTTCGGGGGGAGGTCAATTGCCCCCTTTGGCCATGCCTGATTACGGGCCTGCTTCTTGTTAATCTTTTATTTAAAAAATTATATATTTACTTCTTAACACAAATTTAATTTATTGTAAGCTATTTAAGGCAAATGTTCATAGTAAATTCCAAAGTTTTTTCCAGTTCTCGTCCGACAAATCTTCTCGAATCCAATTTCCTTGCTGTTAGTATCTATGGCCGAATGTCGTCCTCTGAGTAACCAGATCTCAACGTACTTTGAAGGATCGAAAAGTATCAGAGGTGGTCCGACAATTTTGATGAACAAAAGTGCTGAAATTGTCTTAGCCTTCAACAAAGCTCTTGTTGGGGTGGCAATTAGATTCATCTGAGAAAACCTGCGTTCACATTCACTTGCAGAAATGTGAATGGTATTCAGAGTCTGTAGCAGTTTTTCTGGATATGTTTTTTCAAGAATGTATTCACGGAAACCACGAATCATTTCTTTTTCTTTTAGTTGCAGTCTGATTGACAAATTTGTAATTTCCAATTCTGTCAGTTGAGTATTAACATCTTCAGGCCAATGTTTTTGATAAAGTACGTGAGACCACTACGCCAACTCTTCGTCTTTGCTATCAAGCAATCTTTTTTCGATTGACTTTTTCAATTTTGTATAAAATGTACTTGGGTCAATGGGAAGATCCTTTCTTGAATCTTTTTCGTGAAGTAAAACTCCACGAAAGCGAAGATCACGTACAGCAGCAACAGCGCATTTATAATAGAGTCCACAGTTCTGTCTTCTTTCTTCAAAAACTTGTACCAGCATTTTTATTTTCTTATTTGCGTTGTACAGGTCCATGTTCCGGTCCTGTAGATTCAAACTTAATTCTGATAATTCTTGGAGAGCGTCACACATCAATCCTAGGTCCAATAAAAATTCTGTAGATGTGATTTTTCTTTTCAAGCCATCTATTCCGTTCCTAAAAATTGCCCCCATTATGTATATTCACAATCTCCGGAAAAATCTCTTTGATTTCGCTTTGGCCCGGCTCAAATAGGCGAAGAAATAACGGTTTTATAAGTAATTTAAATATTTTACATTTATTTACAAGAAAATGGCAACACTGCTTAATTTCCTGATTGGTAGAGAAAGATCCAGAACTATCCGCTTGACCTGTTTTGACTATGACGAAATAGTGATTGTTTGTGATTAACTTGATTTGAGTAACTTTCAGAACGTTGGAGATACTCACGACCGAGTGATATAGATAAGGCTCGCTCGGAAGAATTATTATGATTTGTTGTGGTAACTTAGAATTGGAAAATTGTTAGCTGTGTAAATTCATAGTTTTTTGGTCGCAAGTCTCTGGTTGCCTACGTTATTGTGAAGAATTAAGCTACTGAATCTGTATTTGCTGTTGATTTATGCTATTGTGGCTCCTATAAGTGGATTGGAGCATATTTTTTAATAAAGAAGTTATTGTGGTAGTCTGACCTGTGGTTTAGCTAGACTATATTTTTGCTGTTACTGGTTCCTAGGGCAGGTCTAGTAAGAAGATTTAAGAATTTTGTCTTTTGGTAGTTATCGGTGAGGCCTTCTTAACAGGCACCGAAAGGTTATAAGTAGGGCAAGTTTTTGTTGCACTAAAAAATTGAAAAAATTGCATTTATATTTAACGAAAGTTCCAAAAGTTGCATTTATGAGCAAGCATTTTAAATGACAGTGATTTACTTAAGCGATTTATTCACATATAATGCTAAATATTTGCAAACATTATTTGGGGAAAAATGGCGATCTTTCGCCAACAGTTTGCCTAGCATGCTAAAACTTCGCTCCACAGTGCATGAAGTTGCTTAGCAATTTAACAATTTGGCATACAGTTCTGGACTGATGTTTGGCCGGATCATTTCTACAATTGCTTTTAGGTCATTATTCAGTTCGAATTGGTGAGCCAAATACAATTTGATTCCAGCTGGATCGCTGCCAAACTCAAATGTGTAACCTCTTTCATAGGTTTGAGCAACAGTATATTTGGTGCTCTCTGCTCTTTGTATTTAATCAACGAGTTTAGTATAACATTGACAAATTTCTCTTAGGCTTCTAGAAAGGCTTTCAGCCGCGACTGCTTCCTTCGGTTTCACCACTAACTGCCTGTACCTTCAAAAGCATTAACAGTCTCACAAACTTGCAGAAAATTTTTGGCATAGTATTCTGCTGCCTTCAACCAACTTCCACATCTGGTGACCACAGGTTGCGGGGGACTGTTGATTGTTGAAAACTTTACTCTTCGATCTTTATTTTTCATCACTAAAGCTTTTACTGCAGCAATTAGCTTGTCAACATTCTCATAGTTAGCACGAATTCGTTCAGCTGCATCATGCAAACCATGAGCCACGCAGGTAATGTGAAAAAGCCTCGGATACGTTTGTTTAACCACACGACCTGCTGCTGTCATATACCTGGCAGCATCTGTGAGCAATAAAACAAAATTGTCTCTGTCTGTTTGAAGGGTGCGAATTGCATCATCTGTCATGCGACACAATTGTAGAGCATAGTGTACAGAACAGTTCTCCACGAGCAGTGGCCATGAATTCCGTAGGGTAGCGTACTTTGTAGATTCGCACCTTGGAAAGTGACGATTGCGCTTTTTTTTGGCATTCTTGTGTAAATTTTTACAAATTTTATTATACGATATTGATAGAACACTAGCTCTTTTAAACAATATATATTATATCTAAAAATCAGTATCAGTATCAGTATCAGTATCTTTTATTTCTGCTTTGCCACAAGAAAAACAGAAAGAAATAAACAAACATATAGGACTATAGCAGAAGAAGAAAAAGGAAGAAGCAACAAAACGTTAAACGTTATAGCATGCAGACAGTAATATTTGATATAGTAGTTATAAGAATGGTGCATGGTTGCAACACCTTACATAGAAAAGCAGATAAATACATAGAACAAATAGAATTATAAGATAGGGAAAAACATACTAGGAGACAAAAAAGAAAAGCGCGACAAAGCAAGACGTACCATGTATTTGAGGCATTGTTGCGTTGGCGGCAAAAATATGGTGGGAAGCACAACAAGCCTTTGACCAAAAAGGGTCAGACAGGCAAACAAACCCACCGAAAGAAATCCTGTCACGGGTCAAAAAGGACCATTTCATGGAGACATGGTACGAAAGAAAAAAAAAAAAAAAAAAATACACACACACATAAAAGAATTGTTTGAACATTTTCTGTTGAGATGGTAGCCACAAGTCTAGTCTTCTCCATTAGACGCAGTTTCTCCAGATAGAAGTCCCGTGTTCTGAAAAATAACAAAGACAAGGCCAGACAAGGCTCAACGGCCGAAAAAAAAAATACTAATAATAATAATAATATTAACAATAATAATATTCGTTCTAATCAACCAGATTACCAGTAATTGTAGTCTAGATTAAAGTTGGTTATTCTATTGTTGAGTAGGTTTGGTATTAATACTAAACTATTTGCATTAGTTTAACAAAGAATTTGGAAATCGTGCCAAGTGTTGAGTGAGTTTTTTTTCTGAAGGTGTTGCTTGAATGGCTGTGCCTGATCTCTGAAGGTATTTATCTCCAGAGTTTAGGTCCAACAAATTTCAGAGATTGCTGACTTACTTTAGTTCTGAAGCAGTTTGATATTATTTGGGTGTTGCTTCTGGTTTTCATTTTTAAAGATTTTTGTGTGAAAAAGTTATTAAATGCTGGTGGAAGTTGTTTGTTTTCATATTTAAACATCATTTGTGCTATTTCTAGGTTGTATAGATTATTTATTGTAAGAAGTTGAGCGCCTTTCATAACTTCTGTGACGTCATTGTTGTGTTGTAGATTAAATGTCATTTTTAAAAATCTGTTACATATACTCTGCAGTTTTCTAATTAGAGTGGAGTTTTCAAAACACCAATTGTTTATGTAGTATCGTATGTGACTAATCAATAAAGAATGATATATAATTAGGAGAGAATCTTTACTTAAACATGGCTTGATTTTCATAGTTACCACCAATAGTGCTTGTAACTTTTTTTTAAGAGATAAAATGTGATCTTTCCATGACAAGTGTTCGTCCAGAATAACTCCTAATAGTTTAAAGGATGAGATTTTTTGAATTGGAGTGTTTCTGATTTTCAATGTTAAGTTATGAGTGGGTGTGTTGAGGGTTTTAAAGTGCATGCACTTTGTTTTATCAATGTTTAGGGAAAGCTTGTTTGTCACTAACCAGTTGTCGATGTTATTAAGCTCTTCATTTGCATTGTTATACAAGTTTTTTTGGTTTTTTCCTGAAATTAATATAGTTGTATCGTCTGCAAAGGCTAAACAACTGCTGTATCTCAGGCATTTAGGTCTCATATCTCAGGCAAATCAAAAATTTATTCTTTGTATATTACCCATAACTCGCAAAGCAACTTTACTTAAAGGTACCAGTAGCTATGATCGATTTTACTGACTGCTCTATTCCGTAGACTGTCATCTTAATCATATCAAAGTTATCGTTTCTTACTTGCAAAATAACTAATGCACTTTCATAAGCACATAATTTAACTAACCAAGCTATCTCAACAAAACTTGACCTCGAAATACTATATAGACACAACCTATTACCGTTTGTGCGGCCTTGGCTAAAAGCCAAGTCATACTTCGGCTTCTAATTGAGTTCAGGCACTATTGTACTTGGCTAGGGTTGTAGAACTTTTGCTTGTAAGCCAACTGTTGCGTCATAAATAACATTGAGACGCAGGTAATCCATCACATAGCTCTTTGTTATGCAAATCAAACAGAATAGAACTGTACTGAAATAATTTTAAAGCATGTTTTTTAAATCACAGTTACATTTTTGTGCCATACTTGATAAAAGTTGCAGTAAAAAGTTGCATGTAAAAAAGAAAAAAGTTGCAAAAAGTTGCAATCTAAAATTCCTTAAAACAGCTTAAAACATTGTATTACATAAATTCTAGCATTTAGGGAGCTGTCGGGAGCTGTAAAAAAAAGTTGCAAAAGTTGCAAAAACTTGCCCTAGTTATAAGACTAAAAAACGTACTGAGTTACCGAATTAAGTTCTACAAAAATTTAAATCAACTTCTACAAAATTTCAAAAAACTAAATTTGTGGAAGTAACACCATCATAAGTGCATTTATCATTTTTATCTCTTGTAGGATCATGCATTGCTTCTTCAAAATGATACACAAGGGATTCAAAATTGTTCCACACAGCCAAAACTGTACGCAAACTAGATGACACCCATCGGGTACTTAAAATTCTTCCAATTTTCAGCAGCTCAGCCCCCAGTAATTCTGCACATAAATGTAACTCTCTACTATTCTTTGGCGAAGCATGGTATATGACGTAAAGTTTATCAATAAATGATTTGAATCTGTTTATTCCTGAAGTTTTCTTGACAGCATCACCTACTGCTAATTTTAGTCTGTGATTAGCACAATGCCAAACTATAATAGAAGGAAAACGTTCTGACAGCAATTTTTTCACTCCACTTTTACACCCTAACATCACAGCAGCGCCGTCGCAAGCCAGAGAAACCAAATATTTTTTTAAATAATCTTCTGCCATCCCATGAGAGTGAAGACATTTGATTAAGGAATCAAATACTCCTTCTGCCGTTACTTTTTCAAGTTCTACCAAGTCCAAAAACAAATTGATCGGTAAATTCATTCCTACACCTTCGATACAGCATCGAACATATACTACGAGGGTAGTTTTTTTGTTTATTGTGGTTGATTCATCAATTATCAATGAAATTTTACTTTTGGATTGAACAATTTCTTTAACCACAGTTTTCCTCATTTTTTCACTTGTATGATTAACAATGTTAATACACGCATTTGTAGAATGAAGAATACGACCCATTTCAACTTCATTCAGTTCTTGCAGATCAATTTCAGTTTCAAAATGATGGAATGATTGATTTTCCTTCGCTACTTTATATGCAGTTCGAAAAATTTTTTGAGTTGTTTTTTTTCGTTAGATAATGACGTTAAAAAAACATTCTCAAGTTTCATTTTTTCGCTTTCAGCAACTATTTTCAATGCTGATTTATGTACAGCAGATTCTCTGTAACAAAAAATTTATTTCGAAGTGAGCTCAGCTGTTGCTTCCTATCTTTGCCACAATAGGTTATCTTATAGTTGGCTCATTCTTTGGAAAGTTTCATTCCCGTTTTCGTTTCAACTCCAAGAGTTCCAACTTTAGTACAAGGTGTACAGCCAAGTTTCATTTTGCAAACACAGAGCCATTCATTTTTCAAGCAAAAATCATTTTTTAATTATAGGTCCAGCAGTCCGGCCAGTCATTTGTAGTTTGGCTTTGCTTCCAAGATCAGATTCAGAAATATCAACAGGCGTCATTATTTTCGTGTCTTCTGTCGTTGTGTCTGCTAATATTCTTGCCTTTTTATTAACAGGACCGGTGGTTGAGAAGTAATTAATAATTTTTTTCATTTTTAAATTTGGGATCACAATTTTTCACTAAAAATAAAAAAGATTTTCAATTAACCAACGATTTTTTAAATAAAGAAATTTTTAGCATTCGCACGTAGTCGCACGTAGTAAAGATTAGGGTCAGGGTTAGGTTTACTGTTAGAAAAATACGTTTAAACTTAGATCACATATATTTTGGGCGATAAATAGCATAGCTCGTTTTTGAAATACGCATAGCCTACTCTCTAGGAACCTAAAAAGCACAGCTTGCCGCCCCTGGATATCAGTGAAACTGCCACCCCTGCTCATTTCCGCTAATATAAACTGCCGCCCCTATGTTGATAAACTTTAGCCCAAACAAATTATGCTTACTAACACAATTACAAACTTAAACTCGTGCTAAGCAGCTAAATTATTGCTGAGCACTTGCGTAATCAGAATGAAGGCTAGACTAGACGAACAATATATATAGCTATGTTTATGACGCTATAAATCCATCTATGAGGTAACCTACCACGGGAGACTCATTTAACAGAATCCCAACCAAGTGTGACGATTTCGCTTCTTTTTATTAATACAGTACATCAAATTTCAAAAGTTACTTTTAAAACTTGGAAAATCCAACAAAAAAAGGTGCGGGAACACCGTTACCCTGCGTTCCATTACAAAAAAAGTACTGATAATACTACACGATTGTATATTAACTTTTCCAATATTTTTGACGTGGAGCAAAGTAAGCTGATTGGGCGATAATTGCATAAATTAATTACACTACACTTTTTATGAATTGGTGCTACTTTTGCAGTTTTAAAGTCAGAGATAAATTCACCACAAGCTAACGAAAGATTAAACACATATGTTAGAGCTAATAATTGTATTTGTCTGATGTGTTTTTTAAAATAGTTGGGAGAATTTCATCAATCCCAATACTTTTTTAAGCTGAAGGTCACTGAATAGTTTTTTTTATTTCAGTTAAACTAGTTGGATAGAGATAAATGTTAATTTCAAAAGTTTAATGTAGATCGCACAGCGAATCCCTCTCTTTTTAGCTTCAATTTCTTCAACTATGGGGAAGCTATCCGAGCCTTCCCCAATCACACCGCTGGCTTTCACACACGTCTTATGGTTTATAATATATATTAACGTTGAAATTCTATATGACAGTACAACAACAGGCTTCCACAAGCCAACGACCAATTATTTACTAAACATGGCAGCTCAAACGGTGCAGCCAACGTGCAACCAACGTTCAGCCAACGATGCAACCAACGTGCAGCCAAAGATTGCAATCGCAAAATGAAATTTTCCCAAATTTCTCTTGCAATCTACAAACTAACTCTTCAAACTAAACCACCGAACCACTTGATCACCAACGACTGAAAGAGGAATTAAATTTACCAACATCTCAATTTACAATGTGCTCGCCACGTGTAAGTGAACCAATCAGATTTCATTAAGATCACTGCACGTGATCTGCCTATAAAGCAGTGAACGCAAACAATAGAATTAATTACGAGGTTTCAAAAAGACTTCTATGCAGTTAATTAATTTTTTCAATTACAGTGCGAGTTCTATTTTTATGATTTTAACAATAAAGTGTGCTCAATGTGGGAGATTGCATAAATTTTGAAAATTATGAGATGTTTGGGGTAAATCTGATACTAAACTATTTGCAACATTAAGAAAGCAGTAATTAAAATAATTAGTAATCTGAAGAGAGTCATTCACCAAATTATTGTTTATGGATATGGAAGATATACACAATTACACATAACCTATGGTCATTTATTGTACATTATCGTCATTTCTAGTTGATTTATAACTTCAAGTTTTTCCAATAGTAAGTACATTTCTTTTTCTTTTGGTTCGTCGTCGTTTGAAGAGGTATTAACTCCAGGTCAGACACAAACAGGACTGGGGACGAGGGTATATCCTTTTACTACCCCAGACTGCTGCACTGCCTGGATCAGATGCTGGCAGTGATGTCATTAAGCCAGCATCGAGTTTCGTCATCCAAAACCGTCAGACCTCGTGTTCCATGTGGTGCCTGATGTATAGGGCACGCTGTTAGCACATGGTCTGCGGTTTGCTCAGAGGCGCCACACTCGCAATTCGGTGAAGGAGCGAGACCCCATTTGTGCATGGACGAATGGAATCGCCCAAACACCAGTCCGCAGGCGGTTGAGCCTAACCCAAGCTGCTTGGGGTAAGCCCATCCCAACAGGCCTGGCACCGGTCTGGGGCACAAAAGCACGGAGCCTGGAAGCACCTTCACAGTACTCCGCGTTCCATTTGTGATTTTTCCATTCAGAGGCGCGGATGCCAAGTCTGGCAAGGTTGTCCAAGAGATTCCGCGCACCTGGCACAAACGGGCGTCTGGATCTTAGTCTCACTTGGAGAGTATCTGAGGACTCACTTAACAGACCATACAAGATATGATCGGGGTCCAGAGATCCACGGTAAGCCAAGGAGAGTGTCGCTCCCATTCGGCGAAGCTCAGCTGGCTGGATGCCTGAAAGTACAGGTAGGTGGTCCGTTGGAGTGGGATGCAGGCATCCAGTAACTATGCGCAAGGCGTCATTCAAGACACTGTCAATGAGGCGAGTGTGAGCACTGCGACACCAGACTGGCGCACAGTACTCAGCTGTTGAGTAGACTAGAGACAAGGTGGCTATGCGTAGTGTTTTAGCACCAGCACCCCATCCCGAGCCCACGAGTCGCCTCAGCAGTGTGACGCGCGAGGATAGTTTTTTGCGTAATGCCACAAATTAGTGACGAAACGTGAGTGATCTGTCCAGTTTTACCCCAAGATAAGTAGGGGTTGGACAGAACGGTAAAAGTCTACCATTTTTGTATACCTTTAGCTCACGTTTAGCCTCTCGGTTGTTTAAATGAAAGGCTGTCGTCACCGTCTTAGTGTGACTGAGCTTCAACCTGCAAGTCTGGAGTTACGCTGACAGTGTAGACATGTCTTGGCTTAAGGTCTCCTCCAAGTCCTTCCAGTTTCCAGAAGAGTGCAACAATGCTAGATCATCAGCATAAGCAAACTTTCTGGAAATCATGGAAGGAAGATCGTACGTATAGATGTTAAATAGGAGGGGAGCCAAGACTGATCCCTGAGGAAAGCCGTTTTTAAGACGGCGTAGCCTGCTTTGCTTGCTGTCACCGGTGGTAAGGGTGAAACTTCGATTTCGGACAAGCTCCATGATCATTTTGACCATGTGCTTATCCGGAAGCAGTCTCAGCATCTTGCAGGTAAGGCCACGGTGCCAGACAGTGTCATAAGCAACTGTCAGATCGACAAATACGGCACCGGCCTTCTTTTTAGCCTCAAAAGAATCCTCGATGTTCTGGGTTACCAGAACAACTTGATCTACGGTTGACTTCCCGCATCGGAACCCAGCCTGCTCTTTAGGGAGCAGCAGATCGATTAATGGTTCAACGCGGGCGTAGATAAGCCTCTCGAGGATCTTGTAGGGGACACAGAGCAGAGATATCGGTCGATAACTCTTTGGGTCCCCCACAGGCTTTCCTGGTTTTGGGATCGCGACCACAAGCGCTCTTCTCCAGATCTTGGGAATTTTGAGTCGGCGCAAACAGGAAGAAATGAAGTCACATAACCAGGACTTCAAAGCAGCTCCAGCATGGAGTATAAGCTCGGGGCAGATGGAATCAGGTCCCGGAGCTTTACCTGGTTTTAAATGTTGAAGGGCAGCAGTAAATTCTCTCTGTGAGAAATTGTCAGAGATATTTACTGCGTCTGGTGTTGTGGCCCTCCAAAAGTCAGACACTTCTTGATAGACAAGTCGAGATGACTTGCGGTCAACAGCCTCGTATTTCCCATTTCTAACCAACTGAGATGCAATAGCATCGGCTGAAACGGGACAGTGACGAGGAGAGTGTCGTGACCTACCAGTAAAGTTGTTCAAAATACTCCACGCTTTTCGACTAGAGTGTGAGAAGTCAATGCTCCGAACTGCTTCGGACCATTGATCCCTCCGATTTCTGTCAAGCTTGGCAAGCAGAGCTGTAGCAGCCAAACTTCAGTCGTCTCCCTGAGGAGACTGCAAAAAGGTTTTATAGAGGGATTCACACTCTGCATCCCAACACGGAATATAGTTGTTTCAATACCTGCGTAGGATAGTCTTTTTGGCTGCTTTTTTAATGGTGTTACAGAAATCCTGGTAAGCCGCATCCACATCAAGTGTATCAGGCGGCAACAAAGTCTTTGCAAATTTATTCGTCAAAGCAATGTAATGACTCCATTTGGCCTTGCGGAAGTTCCATCGCTTAACAGGCATGCTTGGCACTGCCATAGCAAACCTTGGTAGTGTAATAAGCAAAGGTCGATGTTGTGACCTGGGGAACTTGTCAAGGACACGTCTATCCGGTAAGCGACTGTTTGGAACTACGCTAGCGAAAGCTAGATCCGGATTGGTGCCAGTGTTCCAGCGGCCGGAATAAAAACTGGCAGTGTCCTTGGCATTATATAGGAGGGCAAGACAATTAATACTTGCCCAACCAGCCAAGCACTCACCGTCCGGACTGTTGTCATCATAACCCCAGTCAGCATGACGACAGTTAAAATCGCCAGCGTAGAGACAGGATTGAGGAAACACTGGGAGATCCAGGGTTCGCAATCGCGTTGGCGGTGGTTTGTAGACGTTGACTATTTTATAGCCATCAACGTCCACACACAACCACTCGATCTCCGATGTCGGTGGAGATTGGTCAAAAAGCGTGTATCTCAGTCGCTCGTGGACAAACGTGGCAAGACCATGCTTCCTGCTTAAGGAAGACCCAGCTAGTTGGTAGTTTGGAAGTACCAACTTCTCTGCATCAGTGCAGTGGGTCTCCTGCAATAGGATGACGAGTGCCTCAGACTGCATAGCAAGATGATGAAGAACGTTCATCTTGCTTGCAGTGAGGCCTTCGATGTTCAGCTGAAGAATAGTGGGTCTTCGGAACTTGTTGGCAATGTGCCCTGAAAAGGGCAGTTTTATCCTAGCATTGCCCCGTCCTGAAAAGGACGTTTGGCGATTAGCAGACCCACACTGAACATCGGAATGGGTGTATATCCTTCCGTTTTGGTAGGTTCGGTTTCGGTCTGTCATTTTAAAATCAATGAACAGACTTACTCACGGCCCAGGCTGCGTGAAAGCACCTACTATCTGGGCCTTTCTTTTGGTTGAAGACATACTATAGCGACTATCAAATGTTTCTCGCTTGCAAGTGTCACGCTTTGATGACTTTTGTCAAAGTAGTGCTTGGATAATCCGCTATTCGGATAATCTGCGTTCTACAGTAATTAAAATTTAAAGTTATCGGCTAAAGGCCCGTTTCCACTACGAGCGTGGAAAAGAGCATTCTTTCTCTCTTTTATTGATCTTCGATTGAAGCGAGCGCAAAAAAAAGCAATAAAACAAACAAAGAATGCTTTTTTCCACGCTCGTAGTGGAAACGGGCCTTAAGACAGGCAAGCAGAAAAAAATCCTGGAAAAATCCTGTTAAGCTGTCAAAGTGTTTTTTGAAAGACCCAACTAAACAATTTTTTTAGACATATGAATATGACAGAAGTAGGATTTGAAATCAAATCATATTAATCACGTTTGCTATCACTTCGGCGCTTCAATCCACTCGGCCACGCTGCCGACTAATTGATTGTTTTGCAATCCTTGTATAATGACTTTATTGTCTTGTACATTTTTCTTAGATTAAACAGTCAAGTCATAAAGACTTAATCAACAGATAGATAGGCATTTTATTCATCTTTATTAATCAGCAGTATTCTATTTAGTTTTTAGTTAACAAATAATTAGTACAGAATGAAAATTTTATGTTTGACAATCAGCTTATTGATAGTAGCCTGGTTTGTAGCTATTGCTTGTCATGTTGACATATGTATCAACATGATTGACATACCGTAATTTCTGTTCAACTTAGGTTTTCATCATGCTATGTTGTCAGATTGTTTTCTTTGTTTCTTGAATTCCATAGTCATTGTTATCTACAATAAACTATGGTACTTTATACAAATGATGATGTCCTTTACTCAGTTGATTAAATTCTCAGCCAAACTCTTTACTTTTATTTTGATTGTGTGCAATAGTTTTGATATTTGTCAGTTGAATTTGGTCATGTTAATGTAAACCTTTAAAACATTTTTTTAAACAAACATTAATGCATCACCAATAATAGTTTAGTACAACATATTTTTGGAAACTACTTTAGCTAGATTGTAATTTTACTTATAAAAAGCTTTTTTTTAAATATTAGTCATATCATAATATTGCTGAATTATTCTAATAAGTTAGTAAACCAAGCCAATAAAATACTGGTAGTTAATTTGCTTTTTCATTAAGTTTGTTTAATTTTTTCTCAGTTTTAATTTTTTAAAGATTTATGTTTAAAAAACAAAGGCAGTATATTTATATAACGTAATTTATATTTATATAAATATAACGTAATATTTATATAACATATAAAGCATTATTAGCCATAAGTAAACTGAGGTCATATCAATTGCAAAATGATTTTGCACTTTACAATGGAAATGGATATTAATACTTTTAAGATCTTGTTGGAATTAAGGTTTCATTTCAAAAACAAATTGTACATAGTATAGCAAACTTATTCAAATAGAATCAATCAAATATATTAACTAATCATAACTGTAAAAAAAACGCTTCTGATGCAGAATAAGGTATACAATGTCATACAGAATTTTGTTGCCTCTCTTTCTGGAATGTTGCAGCCATGTCACTCTTTATAGAAAGCATGAGCAAATGTACACGTAGCTCTAAATTTTGACTGTGGCACTCAGAAACAGCATTGCAAAAAATGGTAAAGTCATAAGATAGTAATACAAAATTTTACATGAAAAATGTTATGGAAATTACAGTATGATTGATAAAGTAATAAGTTTGCAACTTGAATTTGAACAGTAAGTGTGAACTTAGCTGGTAGGTTTAAACTTAACATTTATACCTAAGCGATTATTATGTAACATAGAATCTGTAGAATTATCAGTTAAAGTGAAACTCTTGTCATTTAAACTAGTGTTTTGAGACTAAGTGCTGCATTGACTCAAGACAAAAATTAATTTTTAGCAGGCAAAGTGAATTGTATTCACATAATAATGTCAGGAAAAGTTAAGTGATTGAATGAGTCAGAGAGATTGGAAGTAATTTCCAAGTTGAATCAGCCAAATTCTCCTATAATAAAAAAAGCATCGCATGATGGTACAGAGTGAGTGAGGCTACTATTAGAAAAGTCTGGTCGAAGCATGAAGATCTCTGATGTCTGAAGAAGCAAAAAAGAAAACATTTAGAGTGTCTGTGGGTAGGTTTAAAGAGGTAGAAGATAAGTTATACCTGTGGATTGATAGCATGCATTGAGTAAACCTGCCTGTTCCACCTTCCCTTGCCATTTTGAAAGCATAGAAAATTGCTGAAAAACTATTAATATTGAAGGATGACTTTAAAGCATCATGGAAGTGGTTTAGCTGATTTAGAGATCATTGTGGAGTACAACAGCTTTTTCTTCAAGGTGAAGGAGCAGAGGTGGACTGAGAAAATCTTGATCTTGTTGCAGCTTTGGATAAGTTATATGCCATAATTGCAAAATATGATCTTGAAAATGTATATAGCATGGAGGAAACAAGCTACTTTTTTAGCTGCTGCCCAAATATACCTTGCTTATGCTGTTTGAGGATGTTAGCAGCACATGAGAAAAGAAAAAAGCCAAAAAAAGAGTGTCACTTGTAGTTTGTGCAAATGCCACAGGAACACACAAAATCCCATGCACATTAATTGGAAAAGCCAAGTTTCTGGCTTGCATTAAGAATCGGAAATGGCCTATCAAGTATATAAGTTAGAATAAAGCATGGATGGACATCTCCATATGCTAGAAAATGGTTTAAAGAGGTGTTTTATCCTGAAGTAAGAAAGAGAACAGGATGCCCAGTTCTTTTATTTATGGATAATACTTTTGGTTATTTTCCAGATTTTGAGAAAAATAACATCAAAGTGGTGTTTTTCCCACTCATCTTCACAAGCTGGAAACAGCCTTGTGATATGGGAATTATTGCAGCATTAAAAATATGATATAAATATTTATATCTCAGGGATATTTTGGATTTCTACGAGCTGGACAAGAATTTTAAAGCTTGCAAAAAAGAGCAAGCAAAAAGACTCCTTAGAGCAGGGGTCCGCAAATAGTGGGTCATGACATCATCCAGTTTGGGTCACCAAAAATTTAAATTTACTAAAATTATTCTGACATAATGATGCATTTTGTGTCATCATTTTTTTCAATTGTTTTCTTGAACTTTTTGGTTTTTAAAACTTTTTGACTTTGCATCATAATACAATATATATTTTTTGTATCTTTCTAGCCATAAATTTTGAAAATTGATGTCCTTTGACGTAACAAGTGCCAATTGTTACGATTGATGAGGTAACAATCAATCACTACAAATAAAATTTCAATGTCTTTGTTGCATGTCTCAGCTGGCTAGCGTTAGAAAGTTTAAGTTCGCTCATTGAGTTGTTAAAAAGGAGCTAAAAATATTTTAAAGTTTTTGGAGCAGGAAAATTAACGATGAGTTTGCTGTCATGCTTACGACTTACGTCATGGATACACCTTTTGGTTATGATGTGTTAATACTCCTATTACTATTTCAGGTTTTTCGTTTTAGTCACAACTAAATGTTGAGAAACTGGTTACTAACAAATACTTCAAAAAAGTGGACAGTGAGTGATTCAGCAGAAAAGTTAGATGAGAGCAGTATGGTAGATGTGCCAACAAAAATCTTTGTGTCTTCAAGCAGTAAAAATCAGCAACAAGCAAATGAGCCACATCCTCAGCCTCATAGAGAAAAGAAATACAACGTCCAAACCAGTTTCATAGAGCTAGGCAAAAGTACAGCAAAGAATTTATAAAGCTTGGTTTCATGTGTATACTTATAAATGATGAGCCTCGTCCTCAATGCATTGTTTGGTCTGAGGTCCTTGCAAACGAGAGCTGAAAGCAGGGAAATTGCAACAACATATTAAAGCAAAGCATTCGAAATTCATGTACAAACCAATACCTTTTTTCCGCCAATTAGAAAAAAATTGTTAAGTGAAAAGAAGGCATCCTATGAAGTGGCATATCTAATCGCAAAAGATAAAAAACACACATGATCGGAGAAACCCTCATTAAACCTGCTGCTGTTGCACCAAATTATGCATGGAGACAAGATAGCTGAAGAACTAAAAGAAATTTTATTGTATGCTGACACCATTCGGAGTGAAAAGAAAAAAATGTGCTTTGCAATTAGATGAATCCATGGACGTGTCTGGTTTAGCGCAGTTGATTGTGTTTGTCAGATATATAGCCAATGAGAAGCCTGAAGAAGACTTACTCATGTGCGCATCGCTGTTAGGAACATGCACAGGTGAGGACATTTTTTCAGCAGTGGACACGAGACTAAAGAATGATGGATTATCTTGGAAACAGCATATTAGCATTTGTACTGATGGAGCTGGGGCTATGGCAGGAAAGCATAAAGGTTTTTTGGCAAGAGTATTACAAGTTGGGCCTCGAATCAACTTTAACCTTCGCATTATTCATAGAGAAAATCTTGCAAAACACTGGACCCTGATTTAAAAAGTGTTCTTAATGCAGTGATAAAAATTGTTAACTTTATTAAATCAAGACCTCTCCAGACACGACTATTTATCACTCTATGTCATGAAATGGGCTCGCACCATAAAAGTCTTCTCCTTCATTCAGAAGTGAGGTGGTTATCGAGAGGTAAAGTTCTTACCCGTTTGTACGAGCTGAGGGATGAGGTATACTGTTTCTCATGGATAGAAAACACAATCTTGCTTCCAACCTTTTTGACTTTGGCTGAATAGTAAAACTGCTGTACTTGCATTTTTGAGAAATTAAACAGCTTGAATTTGTTATTACAAGGTGTATCAATGGACATCCTAACAGCGAATAATAAGATCGAAGCCTTCATAAAGAAACTTCAACATTGGGCTGGTCTATTTGAAAGTGGAAAAATGGATATGTTTTCTGAGCTGAATGATTTTCTCAAAGAAAATGAGTTAAGTCAAAACATTGTAAAACAATCCATCGTTGACCATCTTCAAGATGTTACTCAATGGTTTGATAAATATTTTCCAGAAGACATAGATCTGCAAAAATACGATTGGATATTTATCACCCTTCACCTTATTTAAGTACGTGCCATCTCTCAGCAGAATTGATTAAAGAACTGGATGATCTGTCAAGTGACCGCGGTTTAAAGATTGGTTTTGATAATAAGAGGAGTTTGGCTGAATTTTGAATTTCAGTTCAGAAAGAATATTCACAATTATCAGCAGCTGCAATGAATGTTCTTTTGCCTTTCAGAACCAGTAACTTATGTAAAATGACATTTTCTGCATTATCATACATCAAAAACAAATACAGATTAAGATTAGAAGTGGAAGATGATCTTTGGGTTGCTGTCTCTCATATCAAGCCCAGAATTGGTTTATTGTGTTCTACACATGAAGCTCATACTTCTCATTAGAAAGAATAAACGCAATGATTTGTTGTTTGTGACTGCTAACTTTCTACAGTATATAAAAAAGTTGCTTACATTGAATAGTAGCCTTAAAATTGTTAGCAATATATTTAAAATAATGCTCCACAAAAATGGCGCTCACTAAATTTTTGGGTTGCGCGAATTCAGGGCAAATACTTTTTGGGTCGCACTGAAAAGTATTTGCGGACCCCTGCCTTAGAGGAGCAGCAGGTGTTGGTTATGGTAACCCTGCTCATATGCTAGATATGGCTCAATATATCAAGCTTGCTTGGGATGCAATATCAGATGCAACAATACAGAATGCATTTAACAAGGCTGAATTAGTAACTTTGAAAGGTGGAGCTCATAAAAAAGTTAGTACGATGGCTGATCTATTGTGCACTTTAAAGTATTAAATATTTCAATAGATGAAAGCACTCTACATGAGTTTGTGCATGTTGATGACAAAAACAGTGAAAAGTTTTCACATGAGATTTTGGATGATGTTAATGAGGTGTTGGAAAGTATACAAGCAACAATTGATAATGAAGATGAAAATATATTCACTGTGGTCGAATCTTACCACATAGTCCAGCACCAACAGGAAATGATACCACTTTTTGCGGGTTTGAACACATATACAATAAAGTTCTTGAAGTTAAAGATTAGTTGTTACTCCTATTTAACATCTATAGGTACGATCTTCCTTCCATGATTTCCAGAAAGTTTGCTTATGCTGATGATCTAGCATTGTTGCATTCTTCTGGAAACTGGAAGGACTTGGAGGAGACCTTAAGCCAAGATATGTCTACACTTTCAACGTATCTCCAGACTTGGAGGTTGAAGCTCAGTCACACTAAGATGGTGATGGCAGCCTTTCACTTAAACAACCGAGAGGCTAAACGTGAGCTAAAGGTATACAAAAATGGTAGACTTTTACCGTTCTGTCCAACCCCTACTTATCTTGGGGTAAAACTGGACAGATCACTCACGTTTCGTCACCATTTAGTGGCATTACGCAAAAAACTATCCTCGCGTGTCACACTGCTGAGGCGACTCGTGGGCTCGGGATGGGGTGCTGGTGCTAAAACACTACGCATAGCCACCTTGTCCCTAGTCTACTCAGCAGCTGAGTACTGTGCGCCAGTCTGGTGTCGCAGTGCTCACACTCGCCTCATTGACAGTGTCTTGAATGACGCCTTGCGCATAGTTACTGGATGCCTGCGTCCCACTCCAACGGACCACCTACCTATACTTTCAGGCATCCAACCAGCTGAGCTTCGCCGAATGGGAGCGACACTCTCCTTGGCTTACTGTGGATCTCTGGACCCCGATCATATCTTGTATGGTCTGTTAAGTGGGTCCTCAGATACTCTCCAAGTGAGACTAAGATCCAGACGCCCGTTTGTGCCAGGTGCGTGGAATCTCTTGGACAACCTTGCCAGACTTGGCATCTGCGCCTCTGAATGGACAAATCACAAATGGAACGTGGAGTACTGTGAAGGTGCTTCCAGGCTCCGTGCTTTTGTGCCCAAGACTGGTGCCAGGCCTGTTGGGATGGGCTTACCCCAAGCAGCTTGGGTTAGGCTCAACTGCCTGCGGACTGGTGTTTGGGCGATTCCATTCGTCCATGCACAAATGGGGTCTTGCTCCTTCACCAAATTGTGAGTGTGGCACCTCTGAGCAAACCGCAGACCATGTGCTAACAGCGTGCCCTATACATCAGGCACCACATGGAGCACGAGGTCTGACGGTTTTGGATGACGAAACTCGATGCTGGCTTAATGACATCTCTGCCAGCATCTGATCCAGGCAGTGCAGCAGTCTGGGGTAGTAAAAGGATATACCCTCGGCCCCAGTCCTGTTTGTGTCTGACCTGGAGTGGATACCCTTCAAACGATGACGATGACAATTAGTTGTTGTGTCTCAATGTGCAAGCTCAAGCAGGAGATTACTATAGTAAGCTGAGAAATTCCCTTGAGCTTTTTCAGCAAAAATTAAGGCAGGTTATTTTGGGTGCAAAACACAAAAGAGAACAAAATTAGCATCAGCTGACAATTCATGACATTTTTATGATTTGTTTGATTTGCTGTAAATATCAATAAATTTTTGTAAAAGTTGAATCTTGATTTTTTGCAATTTTTTTGCAAACTTAATCGGGGTGCAAACTTAAACAGGTGCAAACTTAACCAGGAGATTACTGTACATAAATTACAACAATCTTTTGATTTTTATAAATTATTCTTGGTTTCCAAAAATCTTATTTAACTTGTCCCAATAATGATGTTTTGTTGTCATTACTGTTCTTTTTTCTTTTACTCCAAGACTGCCCTGGCAGAGCCATTATTGCTGGTAATTGAAAGATTTCCTTTTTGTATTACATTTTATTTTGTTTTATCTCTGTATTTATTCTCTTGACTTGCAGGAAAGTGATGGAAGCACTTATACAAAGCAAACAATTACCCTGACCTGCTTCTAGAGATGCCAAGATATTGCTGTCTAGATGAAATTTTTTGTTTTGGTTTTTCAGTTTTCTAAAGACATGATTGAAATTTTGAACTGATTGCCAAAACCACCAAGCCAGGAAAAGTGCCTTAAAATATCTTTCCCAAGGATGTAACAGATTGGTACAAATAGATTTTGAATCAAGACCATGTCAATCATGGCTCTCTTAACCACTTGACCACACTGCGCAACAGAATGATATGAGACCATGTTGATCACAATCATACTGCTCTAACCACTTGACCATGCTGCCAACAACTTGATTCATCTTTGCTTTTTCGTTCTGACCATTTCTGCTGTAGAGTGTTTGATAATAGCTTCAAGACTTCTGTATGTTTTAAGAAAATTGTAGCTATGTTAAACCTTATTAAATAATTTAAATCTTACTAAATATAAAAATTAAAAAATGCAATTGAAAAAATGTAGTTATCACTTTTTGATCACTTAACTGGTGATGATTTACTTTTTAACACCCAATTAAATGTAGTTAGCAACTCTTCACTCTTCAAGCATGATCAATTGAACAGTTTATGAAAATTTGGAACCTAGAGCTTGACAAACAAAATCTAGTAGGCAAGAATTAGTGCTTGACCTTTAATTTTAGTCAAAAAATTGTAATGTTTGCTGATATTTGCTGATTTGCAAGGTTGAATGATGACCAAACAATAGCAAGAGATTAAACAATTGAAAACTACAGTATTTACAATATCTATTGTTGGTTAGTTTTTTGTCATTGGCTAATAGCTAATGCTGCCTCATAAGGATGTTATAAATAGAAAATGTATCAAAAGGTGAACAAAAGAATTATTCAACAAAACAATTTATGAGCAATTATACTACCTTAAGCAATGCAGAAATTTTTTTGCATCATTCATCATAATAACAATCTTGCAATTTAGAAAATATAAACAAACTTTACATCAACATAACCAAAGGATGATGTGCTGAATTCTTACACACTAAATCCTGGATGCCAAATTCTTATTTGTCAAGTTCTCTGAATTTTCACAATTTGTAATTCAGTGCCATCTATCTACTTGTTTTAACTAATTGCTTTGCTTAGATTGCCTTTTGGATAAAATTTACCAAATGTAACAAGTTCAATTTTGCTCTTATTGTGTGCAAAATGTTATTTTTGGTGTACTTTTCTTTTGTTTACTTTGTTCATGGTCAATTTGGAGTGCCTAATGTTGGTTACCAAAGTGCCATTGTTACTTTTAGTTTTCCTGAAAATGATACCAATCAAAATTTGCCTTTGGTAAAGTACTTAATATTTGTTTAAAAATTTGTATTTCATTTTACTGAAATTTTTGTGGTATATAAGAATATTGGTACTTTCCTGTTATCACCCCACCATCAGCAAATAGTCAACCAAAAACCCAAGACTTTTGGGGTCTCTTCAAGAAATCACTGTTAGCAATTTTTTTGATGAAACTCACCCTAAATACCCCTTTCAGCACCAGGGTGAAATAAAGAAAAAACCAAGAGAAATGTATTGAAAATAACAGGAAAGTACCAGAAGTTTACAGCTCATTTTATTTGCAACTGGGTATTTTGGAGCAAAATTAAGTGTCAATTATTTATAGTTGTTATTTGGTATTCTGTGTAATTCAAGTTTTTAACCGTGCTCAAATTTTATTGTAAACTTCTTGTTACTTAAGATGTCACTTCATTTTGGTTTTGCATACCAAAGTTATTGAATTTTTTGACTATAAATATCCTAAACTGTTTGCTACTTTGTAAATATACCATGTTATTTATTAATTGTTATTGTAGGAATTAAATGGAGGAATAATTGGAGTTTATGGAAGTCATTCGCCGATAAAAAATGTTTCTGGATTTATTTATATTCCAATTGATGATGTTTATGGCTGTAAAGCTATGTATAAAGATGTTGATAAAAACAAAAAGTTCATAGTTTTATTGTCCCGGGGTGAATGCAAGTTTTCAGATAAAATTGCTAATGTTAGTATTTATGTATTTATTATACTCGTAATATGTTGACAAAATTTAACTTTTAAGAAATCTATATGTTTGTCTTTATTTATGATTTATGCTATGACTACTTTTTAGGTTGTAAACTAGTGCAATATAGACATTGCATATTATTCCTAAAACAAATTTATTTAATCTATATTTTGAAATGTAAAGACCTGATGATTTTTTAAAATTAAAGTGTGTTGAACCATTTGATGTTTACAGTGCTTTTCAAAGAAGCAATTGTCACAGCAAACCATGTATAGCATACTGCACTTGGAAAAATCTATGATTGTACATTTCAGTTTAAAGCCCAAGCCTATTATTATTAGTACAAATTATGAAAGTTTTTTTTGGAAGAAGCATTGTTCTGATTGTTATTGATTTTTTTTCTGGACTAAATTGGAAGTAAACAAGGTCATAATGCTTAAGAATGTTTATTTCTGTTAAATCCAACTTTTTTGTGTAAAAATCTGACTTTTTAGATAACTATAGTTAACCAGATATTTGTTGGTGACATAGTTTATTGTGATAACACTTGACTTGCAAGCAGAAAGAGGCGAGTTCCATACTCAGTTTACCCAAATAATTTCCATTGTGCCCTTAGCAAAGGCAGTTCACAGCAAATTCTTCAATGGATTCACACTGCTCACCTGAAATGATGACTTTGCTTAAAACAGAAAGCAGCAACAGGGCTGATATAAAGAAAAACAACCAAATTTCCAAAATCAGTTTTAAAACCAACAGAACTTCTGTTTTAAAAACATGTTTGTTATAAAAAAGTTTCTCTTAATCAATTTTTGGTTTTAGCATAACATAAAAACCTGTTAAAAAAAACAAAGGGGTTGGGGAGTTGATGCCTGTATATTTTCAATGTTGACACCTATAGTGTGACAGTTTGGGGTAATAAAATAATAGATTCTTGGCTTCAATCCTTGTTGCATGCTAACCCAGTAAATTTTTGACTTGGTTTGAATTCATTGACATTAATTCTTAAGAACAAGGTTGTGAAATTTAGGTACATCTTAATAATGTATTTTTTAAAATTTAGTTTTAATTTTAACTTTCACTTTTCAGGCACAAGACTATAATGCATCTGCAGTTATTATTTATGATTACCAAGCTTCTCGCCAGCCGGTTGTCATGAGCCATGAAGGTATGATTGTGAGGAATTAATATTTTACGAGTATATTTTGATAATTTGTGTTTGAACAGGAGCTGATAAAATTGTGGCTATATCAATAACGCATCAAAGTTCCACTTACATTCTTAATGTTCTTGAAAATGGAATAAAGCTTATTGCTACCATTCAACCAGGAAAGTCAGAAAACATTACTACGTATGCTTAAGTCGTTAGTGGTTTAGGACGATTTTTGGTGGTAGTATACTATTTGATTGATATTCATGTTCTGTTACAAATATAGTTTGCGATTTACCTACATTTTAATTTTGATCTTCACAAAAAAATAGAAAAGCTGTACACAGTCAATGAACTGTGAGATAATTAAAGTTTTATTATTGTTTGTATAAACAAAATTTTGATCAATTTGATGGCTGGTCACAACTATCACAGTATAGGTTGTTAAATTCGTATGTTGGTTTGATTATTGTAGGTTTGTGTGATGATTATGACTATGTTACTGTTTATTTATATCAAATGTTTGTTGTGGAAAGCCGGCTTTGTGGGCTTGCTGATATTTGTTGACCAAAATGTTTTTTTTGTAAATTTGCAGTCGATAATTGTCATTTATTTTGAATAATCGTGTAAGAAAATTATTATTTTTAATTCGTAGACCGTCGATTCGTCTTGAAAAGACTTCTGTGCTTTTTGTGTCTGTAGCGTTTATGATGTTAATGATTGCGTCACTCGCTTGGTTAGTTTTTTACTACATTCAAAAGTTCCGAATGGCACGATCCCAGATTTTGAGAGAGGTGAGTGATGAACATTTTTGCTTGATAAACGTAATTTTTGATAGCCTTAAAATTGAACTCATAAAATTAGGGTTTTTTGAAGACGTCAATCTTTAAAAAGACTTATGATTCGCCGAAAACTCCTCATCGGTTTCGTGTATGCAGTTTTTTACATGCTGTAAATTCGACTTCAATGTAAAATTGTTGATAAAATACTTCGTTTGGTTTTCCCATAAAAAAAAAATTTATACTTTTAACTTGCTTTTCTGTTACTATGGAATCACGTGATTACGGTTAAAAGAGATTGAACTGCCACTTGCGTGCGCGTCTATGGGCTTGGAGAAAGCCTATATAATATGTTATCTTACGTAATGTTTATGTTTGATAGAAGCAATATAATATCGGGTTGTGTATTTATGCAAAACGTGCATGTACAGTTTTGACATAGTAATGACAAGCAAATTTGACAAATTCGTTCACCTCGTCATGCTGCTCGGCTGCTGCCTTGTGGGTGAGTTTTGCTAATAACAGTGCTTAGCATGGTCTACTAATTTTTACTAGTAGGCCATGCCTCCCACTAATAACTAGTGGGTGGAGTAGTTTGTCATCAATGTAACTCTAGAATTCGTCTCCATAGCGGCCTGTTTACTACTTCCAGCGACGTCAAAGAGAATATTACAAACAAATGCTTGCCAAGTTGCCCTCGCGGACACTGAAGCAGTCTGATGAACTCTTAGCCAACCATGAATCTGTTTGTCCGATCTGTCTTGAACCTTACAAAGTCAGCGATGTTGTCAGAGAACTAACATGCAAGTAAGCTAAATCTTTTCGTTTTCGTAGCGAGCCTGTTATTGTAGTTAAGAGCGAGAGACTGGTTTAATTAATTTGCTTCGCAAATCTCAGTACTTCAAGTGTTTAATTTTATCGAAAATGGAATTTACTTTGAGGAACGAGCATTTCCTGTTTCCATTAAATCGATATACAGGGTGGCCCAAAAGTAGGTATACAGTTATCAAATGTATGGTTTAGGTTCAGAAGTAGGTTTGTAGTTTTCATGTAGGCATTTTTTAAATTTAAGAATGCTAATAATATATTAGACAGAAACTGTTTAATCTCTCTGGTGCTCAAAATGTCCTCTGGCAACATTGCAACATTCTTCACAACTGTCCAGAACACTCTGACACATAGTGCTGCACTAATTTCAATTTTTATCAGTTTCTCTGAATTCGTCATAAATGTAATCTTTCAATTCATTTACTGTTTTGGGATTCTTCTCATACACCTTGTTCTTTGCAATACCTCTTCAAAAAAAGAAATCCATTGGTGTCAGGTCAGGGGAGCATAGTGGCCATTTACTGTTACTTCTTCAAAACCAATGCAGTAGAAAGACTTTGTTAAGGTAATCTCTTACTCTTAGCACATACTGTAATGTGGAAATGCTCCCTCTTGCTGAAAGAATAGTTCATAAAAATTAGGTTTGGTTTGGATTTCTGGCACAACTACTTTATGAAGCATTTCCAAGTAGTTCTCACCATTCACAGTCATCTATGAAAAAAATAGTTTATAACTGTGTATCTACTTTTGGGCCACCCTGTATATTCATAACTTGTCCAGAAATCCAAGCCTTGTTGTAAGTTTGCTTCAACTAGCCGAGCCGTATCGATGGCGAACGTGATCAGCACAGTGGCGGTTCAAAACCTACTCTCGTCTGTCGTGTCCTTGGGAAAGACACTACGGCGCTTTCCAGTGTGGCATTGGCCTAACAGCTCTAGATTTTAGTCATCTCTCTTAATGATCATCCATTTTCATCTCAAAGTAAGGGACACGACGTGTTTTTCCTGATGGTAGGAGTTAGCCGTTTCTTGCATCCACGTCTCTACTGTTCTCTTTGCCAATTTTTGTCTTAACCCTCTTCCCATGTCTTCCTCAACAACCTCCATCCATCTTTTTTTAGGTCTTCCTTTTTTAACCTTTTCATCATAATTTTCACAGCCATCTGAAGTTTTTTCTTTGCTCATCTTCACCCTTCTCAAATATTTCAATGATTCATCTTTTGTATTAACTCACTTTTACTTTATCCTTTAGTGTCTTGCCACTACAGAAATCAAAAAAGTGGTAGTTCTATAATCTTGCAAAAAACACTTAAAACCATGCTTTAATGCAGTTTTGATTGGTTGCCGCCACTATTGGCCCTGCAACGAGATCAAAAAGATCACAAAAAGGTCAAATTTTTCAATATTGTCATAACTTTTTATATAGAGATGATAGAAAGCTCAAATTAGTCTTAAAATAATCAAAAGCCTCAAGTTTATATTTGCTTCTTAAGAAAAATTTTACGTATACCAAAAGAATTTTAGTTATTGGCAAAAAACTGATTTTTCACCCAATTCGGCTGCTATTTAGCTCTACTACATGCCTTAAAACTGCTATTCCATATATATTACAAAGTTACAGAATCTTATATGAAATATATATACAGTATATGTACTGTACTGTATACTTATCACTTGAGATTAAAACACTGCACATAAAAACATTTTTAAAAAACGTTTCGCCAAAAAACGGCTCATCAGGGGATCATTCAATTTCATTTGCAATCAAGGTATTACGTTTCGAAGTTCTTATTGACAAAGTGATTGCGAAATAGAAAACAGGGGCTAAACGATGTACCTTATTACACGCACAACGTCAATTGTAGGCGATAGCCGTACCTTTATCTGAATATTATTATACTTTAATCTGAATTTTATCTGAAATAAAAACAAGAACAAAAAAAAAGATAAATACAAATATATTAACGAGAAATAAAGTTAAAAAGTAAAAAATAGACAATGTGAAAAATTATAACAATAAAATCTCTTAATAACTTGAAAAACTACTAAACAGCTATTTCGTATTAATAAGGCGCAACTGTGTAGACGCAAGTAGATCGCTTGTCACTGGCAAGTGACGTAGTATAAATAAAGTGTGGATGTATAAGAATCATGAGTAATGGAAAAAATCGTGTTCGATGCTCAGTGAGATAACAAAAATTTTTTTAGTTTGAATTTATTTTTATGACGGCACCTTCCTGCGATTTCCGTTCTTTTATTAAGTATTGATGATGGATCCGCCAAAAGAATGGCTAGCTTTATATTAGGAAGAGATAACTGATGGCAATGTCCCTCCCAAATGCTACTGTGCTTATTGCGAAACGGAATTTAAATCACAATCATCGCCAGACTTTCAAAAACAAGCAGAAAAGATGAACCACCAGAGCTATCGAAAGCCTTCTAAGAAGCCATCAGTAGTTGAAAGAATCCTGTATCGAATGGAGCATTTCGGCCAACTCCAACATCTGCCAACCCGGTGCCGCCAGGTGTAATCTCTGCTTTGATGAATAGCTAGCCATTTTCGTGGCGGATCCATCATCAATACTTGATAAAAGAACGGAAATCGCAGGAAGGTGCCGTCATAAAAATAAATTCAAACTAAAAATTTTTTTGTAATTTCGCTGAGCATCGAGCCCGATTTTTTTCCATTACTAATGATTTTTTCCATTACTCATGATTCTTATACATCCACACTTTATTTATACTACGTCACTTGCCAGTGACAAGCGATCTACTTGCGTCTACACAGTTGCGCCTTATTAATATGAAATAGCTGTTTAGTAGTTTTTCAAGTTATAAAGAGATTTTATTGTTATAATTTTTCAAATTGTCTATTTTTTAGCTTTTAATTCTATTATAATTCTATTTCTCGTTAGACTTGTATTTATCTTTGTTTTTTGTTGTTTTTATTTCAGATGAGCGCCTGATGAGCCGTTTTTTGGCGAAACAGACTGTCGTGGTTTTAAAATTTTTTATGTGTAGTGTTTTAATCTAAATTAATATATTTGGCTCTGGCCCTCACCATTGAACACTGTCACAGCTTTATTGAAAACACTTATCTTTACAGGATGTGACAAAAGTCACGCAAAATGAGAAATTGATAAAGCAAATTTGAAATTCAAATTATGCTATTTGTAAGAAAGAAAGAAAAGTTGAAACATAGAAATCCGCTGAGAAATGAGTCAAACAAATCATAGATTCAAAACGATCTTTTAAAGGTATGATTGGAGCCATAAAATAATTGTTCCAAGATTTTGCGTTGTTTTTGTCACACCCTGTATATAAGTTTTTTTCATAAATAATGATGCTGTTTTTTTACTTTTAACATAGTCTGTATCATATATACACTTTAAATTGTATGAATACCATGATTGTTGTGGTGAAATCATATGCTTTGATTGTGATGGTTCTTACCCCAAGATATAAAGTATGTGATACCGAATTTCGGTCATAAGCAGTTTAAAAGATATGAATTAAAAATCACTTTGCCATGTAATTTTCATAGGCTTTGAACATGTAACAAAGAGACTTATTGCAAACACAGTAGAGACATAATTGCCATTGTCTCATCACAGCATTTACTTAAAAAACATAAAATTAGTAGTCTACCCATTAAATTGCATTTTTGTTTCAAATCTTTTCATTAGCTTTCTTGATCTAATTCTTTGACTAATCATAGCATCTCTGCTATCATGTCCTGCAACAGATGCTGAAGTTTCAGTTACCAATTTAACATGATGTTCCACCCTTTGGTTGTGGCAGGGATGCTTTGAAATTAGTGGCTGGTGTCTGCATTGTTCAATCATAGCATCATCTAAATGTCTAATTATTGGAGGCTGTTCGAAATCTATGCTATCCAGATTGACCAGTTTGTAAGATGCTTTGGCCTTCACATTCAACTTTGGCAAAATAAATTTCCGTACAGCTACTTTAAAACTGTCATTACTTTGAAATGAAGATGCCTCACTATCTTTATATTTTATGATTTGACATTGATAATGAATTTTGTTGACAGCAATTCTATGCATATCTTCATTGCAAAGCATACTCAAAACTAGATTTTCTGGATGAGAAAAACAAGCATTTCTTTACAAAACTTTCATCGCTATTTTTTGAACTTGGCCATGAGGAAATCTTTGAACTCTGCACTATATTAAAAAAATGATTAGGTCCATTGGTGTGTCCTGTCATAGAAGTGCCATTACTGCCAATAAAGGCAAGTTTTTGTTTAAGCTCTGTATCCTTGATAGCACTGTGTATGTGAAGAGCAAAATTTTGGCCTTTGCCATTTGGTGGAGAGAAGTGGTCAAGATAGAAACCTTCTGGATCACCTGCCATGACATAATGCTCTTCTAATATGGTTTTCATGAAAGTTTTGCCATTTTCGCCAATTGTCAAAACCAAAATTGCTTCTTGTCTGCAATCAACATATATGCCATTGACGAGTTCAAAAAACTGTCCTCTTCAACTCAGATTTCTTGCCTATATTTATTTCATTGTCTTCTTAATTTATTCTTGTTAATTACAAACGATTTGTCAGATGGTGTTATAATTCCAGCATCTTGAAGAGCACTGTTGGCAATAGCAGATTCAGCTCGATCAGACACTTGATACCTCTCACACATACGTGCTAAATTTGGCCACAATTTTCGATTCTGTTGTGATTCTTCTAATGGTGTTAAATTGTCATACTCGTTTGTTGTATCTGATTGTACAAATTTAATTTCCGATGAGAAAGGTGAATGATGTTTTGATGAACTTGGGCTAGGATCTAATACTGAGCTTGTAAATGGGTTTCTTTTCCTGCCTTTGTGCTGTTGGCTAAAAAAAATTTTGTGATTCTACTATGTCAAGACACTTTTGTTTGCGTTGGTCCTTTTGGTCTTCATAAAAAGAATGATCCCTGTCACTCATATGTAAATTGTTTTGTTTCTCCAATTCTCTTCTTGATAGATCGTGACAAAAAATAACAAAAAAGATTGCCCATATCAGCAATAAAATCTCTTTCTTTTGCCAAAAAATTTTATTTCTCTTTTTCTTTGACCAACGGTCTAGCATGCTAAATTTCTTGATTAGATCCTGCAGCTGCCTAGCGATGGATAGGGATGGATAGTTGGATACAGTGAAATACTTAACAGCCATCTCTTTCTAGCTCATTTGCAACAATTTTAGCAGCTGACAGATGTAAAAAATTATTCTCATGTAACAACTGCTCTATAACTTGTCTTTTAGTTGGTAGAATTCTTGTTGGAAAATCTGCAACACTTAAAAACTTGACCACTGGGCAGGGCCTTCGTTCTTTTTGCAGAATGACTTCGTCGTAGCATTATACCATTTTATAAATCACTTTCTATATAAAGTACCGATAACTGTTTCACTGGACTACCTAACCTAATTACCTGCAATTAGAACATTGTCATGCAGCATTAATAATGTACCACACAAATGCTATTGCTGTAGTCTATTCAATTACTTATCAATATGACAAGAGTTAAAATTCTTTGCTAGTTATCACTAAAATGTCAGAACCATATAGGCCTATTTATTTTTTAAATTAGGTGATCAGACAAACATTTTATCAGAGGTTAAAGTTGGCACTATTGTCCGAGAGGACAGTTTGAAAAATACTATTGCTATTGTATAGCCCAGGTATGTCCAACCTGCGGCCCACTTAAAGTTTTTATGCGACCCACTGCTTGCTCAAATCTTTTTAGTTATATTTTCATGACCGTATCGAATTCGATGTCACTGCTGTGATAGTAACGTATAGGGAAACAAAGTGAATACATCAGTTAATTGCTGCGTCGAGTAACGTCCAATAAACTGATCTGTACAAATTTTTGCGGCTAGAGTTTATCCATAAAGACGCTTGCCCCAAGCAACATTTTTAGTATTCAAATTGTTTTGCGATTAAATTAATATTGGATATGTTATTTCCAAACATTTTTTACAATATCACGTGATAGCTGTTAATGACTTATTGGTAGTAAAGATAGTAACTTTGAACCAATGCCGAATGCATGGTTTGGAATAAGATTACTGTAGTAGCAACAATGCTGCTGGTGGTAAAAAAAAGAATCGTCTAGATTTATTAGGAGAGTGGAAAAAGGATCAGACAAATTTAATGATTCTAGTCTAGGTTCAATCTAAGAATTTGACATATCCCTTTCAGACATGAGTTGAAATATACTTTTGGATAGCCCTGTGAAGTAAAATTCACCTTCCTTGGATAGCCTTGTAAAGTTTGGAGAGGCAATTAACAATTTGGAGAGGTTTCTGGTTTGCATTTACTTTTTGGTATTAATTGACACCATCATGCCTAAAAAATTTTTCCTTCTTGAGGCATCTTGGTGTCAATTGCCACCAAAACCACTGAAAGGGATGTGATCGGGCTTGGAGTTGTACTGTTAGCTAAGGAAATTGTCGCTCCTAGTCGGCGAAGCTCAGCTGGCTGGATGCCTGAAAGTATTGATAAGGTGTCAATTGGAGTGGAATGCAGGCATCTAGTGACAATGCGCGAAGCGTCATTCAGGACACCGTCTATAAAAAGCGAGTGTTAGCGCTGCGATACCAGACTGATGCGCAGTACTCAGCTGTTAAGTAGTCCAGAGATAGGGCAGCTTTGCACAGTGTTTTAGCAGCACCATCTCATCCTGAGCCTGCAAGTTGCCTCAGCAGTGTGACGCACTAATATAGTTTGTTGCTCAATACTACCAGATGATGACGGAATCTGAGCGATCTGTCCACAAAATAAGTGGGGTTGAACAAAATGATAAAAATCTAATGCTGTTGTAAACATTTAGCTCACGTTTGGCCTTTTCGTTATTTAAATAAAAGTGCTGCCGTCACCGTCTTAGTGTGCCTTAAGCGCCTCAAAGGCCTTTTAGTTTTTAGAGGAGTGCAACAATGCTGGATTGTTTCGTAGGTAAACTTTCTGGAAATCGTGGAGGCAGATGTAGACGTAAATATAAAGAGGTTGAAAAGGAGAGGAGCCCAGACCGATCCCTGAGGAATGCCGTTTTTCGGATGATAAATCCTGCTTTGCTTGCGTCACCAGTAGTAAGAGTGAAATTTCGGTCTTGGACAGCTCAATGATAATTCTTATTATGTGCTTATCTGGCAGAAGTCTCAAGCAGCTTGCATGTAAGGCTAAGATGCCATAAAGAGTCATATGCCTCTGTTAGATCGACAAATCGGCAAAAAAATCCTCGATGTTTTCTGTTAATGACTTGATCCACGGTTGATTTTTAGCGTCGAAACTCAGCCTACTCTCTAGAAGGCAATGGATCTATGATTGGTTCAATGCCAGCGTAGATAAGCTTTCGAGGATTTTTTAGAAGACACAGAGCAGAAATATCAGTTGATAACTTTTTGGGACCCCTACTGGCTTCATCAGCTTTGGGATTGCGACCACAAGAGCTCTTTTCCTGATCTTGGGAATTTAAATCAGTGCAACCATGAAGAAAAAAAACTCACGTAACCAGGTCTTCGAAGCAGCTTCAGCATGGACATTTTTAACATTAGTTACATAATGATTGTAATAGTTTCACATTTCACTGAGATTCCTAATTAATTAATTAATTTCAAATTTATGTTTTAATGCTTGTCATTCGGTCATGGCATCTCATTCATTCATTCATTCATTCATTCATTCAGTGTTTTTATTCTCGATCATTATTAAACAGTTTAACACAAAAATTATAAACATTAAAAAGATCAAGAAAAGGAAGAAGCAGCACAACGTCAGACGTTAAAACATGCATATGATAAACATAAAGTAAAAGTACAAGATAGTATAAAGCATGGCTGCAACACCTTAATCATCTAATGCTAGAAAGTTAAAATTTCTTAGACATTTAATTTTGCGGCCCGCTAAATGCGCTCAAATTTATAATTTGGCCCATTATTATTATTATTATTTTTTAAGACTAATTTTGCGGCCCGCTGAATGCACTCAAATTTGTAATTTGGCCCATTATGAAAAAAGCTTGGACATCCCCGGTATAGCCTATAAACTTTGAGTTTGACCACCTAGTTTAACCATTTGTGGTTTCAGCAGTTGCTGCAAAATTTTTTATAAAGCTCTAAAAGTAAAACAGCATCATAATTTTTAAAAACAGATATTTATTTCATAAAAGAATCTGTGACTTTGTAATATATATGGAATAGCAGTTTTAAGGCATGTACGTAGTAGAGCTAAATAGCAGCCGAATTGGGTGAAAAATCAGTTTTTTTTCAATAACTAAAATTCTTTGGTTATACATACAAATTTTTCTTAAGAAGCAAATATAAACTTGATGCTTCTAATTATTTTAAGACTAATTTGAGCTTTCTATCATCTCTATATAAAAAGTTATGACAATATTGAAAAATTTGACCTTTTTGTGACCTTTTTGACCCTGTTGTAACCAATCAAAACTGCATTAAAGCATGGTTTTAAGGATTTTTTGCAAGATTATAGAACTACCACTTTTCTGATTTAAAAAAATTTTTTTTGGCTCACTCTACTTGCCACATACGTATCATTCGAAGCATTCTTATTTGGGTTGACTCCATTCTCTTTTTATCGTTTACTTTAATTGGCCAACACTCTGCTCCATAACTCATTGCACGTCTGATATACTGTACATTTATATACAAGCTTTCTCAACTTTGCACCGAACTATTTTGGCCTCTCCAAAAGCAGGTCGCGATAATCGCTTGATGATTTTCCCCACTAACGCCTCTGTCGTTTTCTTGCGAGTTTAAAGGCTAAATAGAGCAGAAAAAAAGGATTCTTGAGTTTTTTTCTAATGTTTTAATTAGGAATGTAATTATCTATTATATACTTGCTTAACCTAAAAAAGATTTGTTGCTTTGTTGTAGTGCAACATTTCTAACCTGGGTAAATTTTTTGTTGAGTTAAATGACTTCGAACAACTACAAAAAACTTTTGCAGACTGTTGAAAATTATTTATTTAGGCTAGAAAAATACTAAATTCAATAAGGGCAACACTGCTGTTGATGTGTAGACTAAATTCAAATCCTGATTATCAGGTTGTGGTTTTATATTTTGATTCGGATTTTATATTACAATAATTTAAAGTAAATCTAGTACTTTTTGAAAAAGGATAAAATATGCAAAAAGATTAAAAAGCACTCTCAATTTGGTGCTTCAAATTTGAACTAAAGTTTTATTCTGTTTTGCCGAGCTACCATCGAATATGACGTTATTATATTTCGTAACTTTGCGTCGGTACGTTGTCGATCATTCGATATGACGTCATTATTTTGGCAGGCATTGTTTTCATCGTCGTTGTGTTGATCCTTGGCTACGCTCCAACAAAACCTGCCCCATGTGCAAGGTCAACATGCTTAAAAGTCTGGGCATTCCCGTGAGTCTTATAACTTTATTGTAATATAATATGTTGGGTTGGTGTTGGTACAGTGCTCCACAACCTTTTCCACTATTTTGTGGCATACTTCGGCCAAAAAGGTAAAAAAGTTTAATCAATTTAAACACATAATATATAAACTTTATGATTTGTTTCAGAAATTAAAAAACCTAGCTAGAGTTTCATAATTAGCGAATTGTCTAATAGTTGTCAAGCTTAAATTTCAAAAAAGATAAAAGTTTTTTTAAAAGTATGTTTAAATTTACCATTACCCAGCGGCCACATCTGACACCGCCTCACGACACACCGATTGCAGAGCAGTATGTCAGTCGCGCCCGTGTGGAGCAAAGCAATATAGTTGAACATTTATGACGAAGCACATGAAATGCTAAAAGTGTATGCACTCCACATTTTAATTAAATGAAACTTATGAAAATTTTGTTGAAAGCTTTTTTTTCCACTGCATTTTCATTGTTTTAGGACCTGGACAGCGCCTCTTCCGACAGCGTCGATGAGAGCGTCAATCTAAATGTCGTTTCGCCGAATCAGCCGAGCCAGGTGGGGGTACTTCGTTATGACATCATGTTCATTTTTTTAACTTCAAAATGATAAATAATGATTAAAAATAACCGATGCTTAATGGAACCAGGTCGCTTTGATTTGACTGCATGTTATTTTTTTACTTCAATAGAATCGTTTTTTTTTGTGAAGTTACATGCATTGTAATGTTATTTTGTTTTTTCTTTGCTTTTCTTTGTTTAGGCTGATCTATTTCTAAACCTTATTTTTTATACAATTTTAGTTAAAAAATTTTTAAAAAGCTTGTTCTTAGTTTTTCATACGTTAGCATAAGTTTTTCTATTTTATCCTATTCTTTCATATTGTCGTCATGTTTTTGCAATGCTTATTGTGAAGCTTGTTCATTCAATCAAATTGAACAAACAGCTCGATCTCAGTTCGATAAACTCTTTGCACTTCAATCCACTTGCAGTTGAATTTGTTCTGCAAATCGCAGCGCCTACCAGTGGCGGCACGAGATTTTCAAACCAGACCGAGACAAACTCAACCAGAGCCTGTATGAACTCGGACGATACGTACAACTCGCTGATTGACTGCTTTGACACATGGTAGCTAACCGAAGATCATAAAATGGTATTTGCTTAAAATCGAAGACCGGGCCTAAAATATAATCTAAAGACACCGGATCAACTATTGTTGCATTTTCTTAGTCCGAGCGTCGTCGCTGGTGCCAGTTTTCTCCTTCGGATTTTGCAGATCACTAAGAATATTGCCTTGACTAAAAAAACTTTTTTTTGTGGTACTGTGTAGCTGCGGAGTAACAAACAGGGTTGTGGATTCGGAGTCGTATGGAGCCGGAGGTTTTAAGAAGGAGCCGGAGTCGGGATTTTTTAAAGAACAGTACTTTTTAGGAACGAAAACCAAGAAATCCGTGACTGATTGAAAGTTAAGACTTTTTTTGGCCAATCCAATTTTAAGCAAATCGTATTTTGCGTAATGCTATTATCCTTATCGGGGATCGGAGTCGGAATCGTTGAAACTGTAGAAGATGGAGTCGTAGTCGCATCCTAGAAATTCATTCTAGGAGCGGATCTTAGACCTTCCGACTCTCCGACCTTGGTAACAAAAGTCGGTTTTTTTTATTAATTCTGACGTGCTTTTCGTAGCATTTTTTGCTTTTCAATAAGAAGTTGCCAATCATCTAATTTCTGTTTGATCTAATCTAATCTCTTCTAATCTCTCAAATTTGCAGGTTCGCATTGTTGAATCCGATCAAGTTAATGAAAACCTTATTAACGCCGCAGTCACTTCCACGTCGTCTGAAGTTTGTAATTATATCTTTTCATTGCTTGTTATAATATATATATGCTTTTTCGGTTGTAATTATCTTTTTCATTATTGTTATGAGTTATATATTCTTTTTCGGTTAACTTATACAGTTATGGAATTTAATGATTCGTTTGATTGAAATTGGATTATTTAATTCGAAAGTTTTGTGGCGGCCACTGTTACGCGAACTTGTTTTCAGGCGTTGTGCCCCAGCAGTCCCAGCAGTCACCGGCACTTTCCTCCTGACGAAGACAGAGCGAAAATGGATGTTTAAGTTGTTTTTTCATATGTATTGCACTGTTGCATCTACTGAAGCACTTCATTCTTATGCATTAGCAGTATTTTCTTGACTTCTGTGTCTTGTTTCTTGTTGCCTCATAATGTGTCGCGGATGAGTTCAATCTCTGCTTGATCAGCAAGTTTGCAACTTGGATTTGTCTGCCTGCCCAGCACTTCGAAGAAACTTTTTAATGCACCACTTTTTTTTCTGAACAAACATCTAGTGTTTATGTTTGTTGTACATGGTTTAAAAAAATACTCTACTGCTGGAGGCGCTATATTCTGTTTTCCATCTCAACATATTCTCCTTTTGTAGTTTGCCTTATGGCATTTTTGTCGTTTGGTATGGTGTACAGTTGAAACCAAATCTTGTTTATTTTCTGTAATTAACTGTGTAAACTCAGACGATACGTACAACTCACTGATTCACTGCATTTGTCACATGGTAATGAACCGTGGCATTTGAAGGGTAATCTATTTTTTTATGTAAAGTCATTTCAGAAATGATCGGGTATCGCTATTCGACGTTGCGTCATCAGAAACTGATCTATGTTTTGCGCAATAAAACTTTTTTAAATAAAGCACTAATTACTATTAACTTTGTTTTCAATGTAAATATTTTCTTTTATTAGGTTTATGTAAATTCGCAGCTTGCTAACAAACTACTCCAGCATTTAATTTTTCTCAAAATTCGCCTTGACTAAAACTTCGAACATTTTTATTTATTTTATCTCTATAGTTCTTTTCCACACACCGCACTTACTCATACTACTCCACACACCGACGTTTGTTATATCTAGCGCCATTGTTTTTGATCTTTGCTTAAACGTCTTTGATTTACGGAAACGCCCAGTTTTTCGTAGAGCCCTGCAACAGTGCCACTGGTGTCGTTGTAACGAGCACCGTAAACACGTGACACACTTTGTTGGTTTGGTTAAAATGCATCCATGACAGCGACCAGCTTGAATGGGCGTCAAGCTACTTATATGATTAAAATTTTTTATTTCTAGAAGAGTTATAAAAACTTAATCTCCTAAACTACCTATGATTATATCAGATTTCACCCAGAAATAATTCCTAGCGAATAAAAGATAGGCTGGAAGTCCTGGTTAATTATCCCAGAGTATTCTGGGATAATTAAATGCTGAAATGGCATGTTATTGCGTAGAATTCTTACAACTTATTCACAGTTAAGTGCTACCGCAACCCCTCGGGTACTAGTAACTTTGTGCCGATCTTTCTTAAACTTTTAGTCATAGGTCAATGACAGAGCAATTACCCCGACCTGCTTTCGGAACTGCCAAATTATGCTGTTCCGTTAAAAGAAATTTTTCAGATATGTAACAGAAAATTTGCAGCTGCTAGGTAAAACCGCTAAACAAAAGGAAAAATCTGTGGAAATGTCAGTTTACAAGTAAAAATTTACAAGGGATAACTTGTTCTAAACAACCTGACCATAGCCGTAAGGTTCAGATGGTAGGTGCTTTCTCCCGGCCTGGGCCGTGAGTAAGTCTGTTCATTGGTGTTAAAGATGACAGACCGAAACTAAACCTACCAAAACGGAAGGATATCCACCCATTCCGATGTTCAGTGTGGGTCTGCTAATCGCCAAACGTTCTTTTCAGGACGGGGGAATGCTAGGATAAAACTGCCCTTTTCAGGGAACATTGCCAACAAGTTCCGAAGACCCACTATTCTTTAGCTGAACATCGAAGGCCTCACTGCAAGCAAGATAAACGTTCTTTATCACCTCGCTATGTAGTCTGAGGCACTCGTCATCCTACTGCAGGAGACCCACTGCACTGATGCAGAGAAGTTGGTACTTCCAAACTACCAACTAGCTGGGTCTTCTTTAAGCAAGAAGCATGGCCTTGCCACGTTTGTCCACGAGCGACTGAGATACACGCTTTTAAACCAATCTCCACCGACATCGGAGATCGAATGGTTGTGTGTGGACGTTGATGGCTATAAAATAGTCAACGTCTACAAACCACCGCCAACGCGATTGCGATTCCTGGATCTTCCAGTGTTTCCTCACCCCTGTCTTTACGCTGGCAATTTTAACTGTCGTCATACTGACTGAGGTTACGATAACAACAGTCCGAACGGTGAGTGCTTGGCTGGTTGGGCAAGTATTAATTGTCTTGCCCTCCTATATAATGCCAAGGACACTGCCAGTTTTTATTCCGGCCGCTGGAACACTGGCACCAATCCCCATCTAGCTTTCGCTAGCGTAGTTCCAAACAGTTGCTTACCGGATAGACGTGTCCTTGAAAAGTTCCCCAGGTCACAACATCGACCTTTGCTTATTACACCACCAAGGTTTGCTATGGCAGTGCCAAGCATGCCTGTTAAGCGATGGAACTTCCGCAAGGCCAAATAGAGTCACTACATTCTTTGACGAATAAATTTACAAAGACTTTGTTGCCGCCTGATTGACTTGATGTGGATGCGGCTTACCAGGACTTCTGTAACACCATTAAGAAAGCAGCCAAAAAGATTTTCCTACGCGGGTATCGAAATAATTTTATTCCGTGTTGGGATGCAGAGTGTGAATCCCTCTACAAAATTTTCCTACAGTCTCCTCAGGGAGACGACTCAAGTTTGGCTACTACAGCTCTGCTTGCCAAGCTTGACAGAAATCGGAGGGATCGATGGTCCGAGGCAGTTCGGAGCATTAACTACTCACACTCTAGTCGAAAAGCGTGGAGTATTTTGAACAACTTTACTGGTAGGTCACGACACTTTCCTCGTCACTTTCCCGTTTCATGTATGTATTTTGCATCTCAGCTGGTTAGAGATGGGAAATACGAGGCTGTTGATCGCAAGTCATCTCGACTTGTCTATCAAGAAGTGTCTGACTTTTGGAGGGCCACAACACCAGACGCAGTAAATATCTCTGACAATTTCTCACAGAGAGAATTTGCTGCTGCCCTCCAACATTTAAAACCAGGTAAAGCTCCGGGACCTGATTCCATCTGCTCCGAGCTGATACTCCATGCTGGAGCTGCTTTGAAGTCCTGGTTATGTGACTTCATTTCTTCCTGTTTGCGCCGACTCAAAATTCCCAAGATCTGGAGAAGAGCGCTTGTGGTTGCAATCCCAAAACCAGAAAAGCCTGTGGGGGACCCAAAAAGTTATCGACCAATATCTCTGCTCTGTGTCCCCTACAAGATCCTTGAGAGGCTTATCTACGCCCGCGTTGAACCATTAATCGATCCGCTGCTCCCTAAAGAGCAGGCTGGGTTCCGATGCGGGAAGTCAACCGTAGATCAAGTTGTTCTGCTAACCCAGAACATCGAGGATTCTTTTGAGGTTAGAAAGAAGGCCGGTGCCGTATTTATCGATCTGACAGCTGCTTATGACACTGTCTGGCACCGTGGCCTTACCTGCAAGATGCTGAGACTACTTCCGGATAAGCACATGGTCAAAATGATCATGGAGCTTGTCCGAAATCGAAGTTTCACTCTTACCACCGGTGACAGCAAGCAAAGCAGGCTACGCCGTCTTAAAAACGGCTTTCCTCAGGGATCAGTCTTGGCTCCCCTCCTATTTAACATCTATACGTACAATCTTCCTTCCATGATTTCCGGAAAGTTTGCTTATGCTGATGATCTAGCATTGTTGCACTCTTCTGGAAACTGGAAGGACTTGGAGGGGACTTTAACCCAAGACATGTCTACACTTTCAGCGTATCTCCAGACTTGCAGGTTGAAGCTCAGTCACACTAAGATGGTGATGGCAGCCTTTCATTTAAATAACCGAGAGGCCAAACGTGAGCTAAAGGTCTACAACAACAGGAGACTTTTACGGTTCTGTCCAACCCCTACTTATCTTAGGGTAAAACTGGACAGATCGCTCACGTTTCGTCACCATTTAGTGGCATTACGCAAAAAACTATCCTCGCGTGTCACACTGCTGAGGCGACTCGTGGGCTCGGGATGGGGTGCTGGTGTTAAGACACTACGCATAGCCACCTTGTCTCTAGTCTACTCAACAACTGAGTACTGTGCGCCAGTCTGGTGTCGCAGTGCTCACACTCGCCTCATTGACAGTGTCTTGAACGATGCCTTGCGCATAGTTACTGGATGCCTGCGTCCCACTCCAACGGACCACCTACCTATACTCTCAGGCATCCAGCCAGCTGAGCTTCGCCGACTGGGAGCGACACTCTCCTTGGCTCACCGATCATATCTTGTATGGTCTGTTAAGTGGGTCCTCAGATACTCGCCAAGTGAGACTAAGATCCAGACGCCGGTTTGTGCCAGGTGCGCGGAATCTCTTGGACAACCTTGCCAGACTTGGCATCCGCGCTTCTGAATGGACAAATCACAAATGGAAAACGGAGTGTTGTGAAAATGCTTCCAGGCTCCGTGCTTTTGTGCCCGGGACCGGTGCCAGGCCTGTTAGGATGGGCTTACCCCAAGCAGCTTGGGTTAGGCTCAACTGCCTGCGGACTGGCGTTGGGCGATTCCATTCGTCCATGCACAAATGGGGTCTCGCTCCTTCACCGAATTGCAGGTGTGGCACTTCTGAGCAAACCGCAGACCATGTACTAACAGCGTGCCCTATACATCAGGCACCACATGGAGCACGAGGTCTGACGGTTTTGGATGACGAAACTCGATACTGGTTTAATAACTCCACCGCCAGCATCTGATTCAGGCAGTGCAGCAGTCTGGGGTAGTAAAAGGATAAACCCTCGTCCCCAGTCTTGTTTGTGTCTGACCTGGAGTGGACACCCTTCAAACGACGACGACGACGTCGACAAAACGCCGTAAAATTGGAGCTAAAATGCTCTTTGATAAACGCACAACCTATCACTAAAAACAATTTTTTTACTCATTTTTTGTTATACTTTAAACAATTTTGGCCAATTATCGTAGAAAAGTTTTTAAGGAAAATTTTCAATTAAAATGTTGCACAAACGGCATTTCACATCAATGTAGAAAAAAGTAATTCAACTTTTTTTTCAACAGTGAGACAATAATCTGATAACGTTCAAGATGAAAGTGATCAAATCACACCCGCCTCAACAGTTCGAATCAAATTTAAATCGCTAAAAATCTGTACTTTTACCCGCACAACTAGCCATGCGCCAGCCTAATAAATGCATCACTTATCGTGACGTAGTACACATGAATATAGCAAAGTCAAACCATTTCATAAAGAATCGTACTTCCTGCTATTTAATTGGAGCGTTTATATTTTTTTCCTGGAAAACAATTCTGCGACCAATTCAATTTAGCCTAGTGCTTTTCAACCGCAGTCTGCAACAACTTTCCAATTTTATACTTTAAGGAAGCGCTACGATTTTGAAAGTTAAACAGTCAGAAGAATATTAACAGTAATTATTGATTTTCTTAATAACTTAAAATCAACTCTTGGATTGCGGAAAATGTGTAGGGGTGTGCACGGGAGGAGCTGCCAGCATGGTTGGTTGTCACTTGGGTGTAAAAGCAAAAATAAGAAGTTGCAAACAAAGATCTGCTGTCTACGCATTGCACAAAGGCTCGTTTCCACAAAAGCGTGGAATGGAGCATTCTTTATTATTCATCTTTTCACGCTTAAAATCGAAGCGAACGCTAGGCAAAAAACAAATCAATAAAACAAAAAATACTCCATTTCACGTTCGTAGTGGAAACAAGCCCTAATTCACTGTGAACAATTTGCTGCCAAGAAACCGCCAACTGAATTAAAGTAGATAACGTCATGATCGGAGCAGCTAAGTTTATCAAAATTATATTCGTTACCAAGTATTACATTTAAGGCATTTCGAGACACTGTGAGAGAGTATGGCTTTGCAACATCGTCATCTTATCTTTTATACAGAAGATTGCTTTCTAGAGGACGCATTCTTGCGCGTCTTTTTGAGTTGAGCAAAAAAGCAAATAAATTTTTTACGTGAATAAAAATCCCATTAAAAGAACTTTATCCTATAAGATGAGGAGGCGAACTTCATACTTGGCGGATATAATCATTCGCTTGAATGACCTTAATATTTTTCTTCAAGGTCAATGCGCCAATATACTTACAATGTGCAACAAAACTGATGCTTTCAAAAAGATGCTGTTTTTTCTAATAGATATTTGGAAAAAAGTGAGATTGATATGTTTCCAAGTTTTAAAGATCTTGTGACAAGTGCCTCTGTTCACGCCAAACAGTTATTTGCTACTATGAGTCAACATTTAAAAGAGTCAGCCATTAATTTTTGCCAATATTTTTTCGAAAATAAAATGCCAACAAAAAACTCATCAGTAAGCTTTTCGTCCGACACTCGTCAGGAGATAAACGTCGGCATGAAGGAAAAAAATTTAATTGTTGGTCTAATAAAGCTGAATGAAGATGATTGGATGTTTGAAAAAGACGTGAAAATGCGTAATCAGCACGAAATTTTTAAGTTTTAAATAAATTCTCTTTAACGGCATAAATTTGGCTTGCATGATTTGATTTAAATGACTTCTAAAGCAGATAAATAAAAAGATAAATGGCCAAATGAAAGAATAGTAAATTTTTACCACTATAATTTTTGGCGCACATGGGGTTATCTAAAAGGTGTTGGCCAATCGTAGATTCACTAAACATGACTGGAGTTGAAGATTTTCCAAAACGAGTGGAGATACCGGTATTGCGAGAGTTTGGAATTTGGCCGGTTCTAATAAATTTTGAAAAGTGTTGACGAATTCTGTCCTGTAATCGTTGAGATGTGCTGCCTACGTACTGACTATCGCAGTGGCACAAAAAACTATAAACTACATTGCTGTAAAAGCAAAGCATGCAACACATCCTTTTTGATTGCAGAAAGAAGTGGGCGAGATGTAAAAATAACACGTTCTACTGTAAAGAAACATTTTTCCACACTGGCTTTGATTTTACTTTCATGTCGAATCAAAGAAGTTTCCAACCAGGGCAGGTGAAGGTAGACAGGGCATTTCTTCACCGAATGTGAACTAGGTAATATATAAGTGCAATAATCCCTCGCTTTATCGCGCTTCAAGTTTCGCGTCTTCGGTACATCGCGGGTTGTATGTAGCAAAAAGAACTTAATGATTTTTTTCCCTTTGTAATATGTTAGTACATATAGGGGATGTGTAACAACTTATATTTCCGTATACGGTACCAGTGCTTGACGTAATAGAGTTTTGTACAGTACACAGATTAACTTTTCTTCAATACAAAAGTGTTTTAAACAGTCTGCAAGAGTGTAGAAAAAGGTAGTGTACAGATATAGGGTGGTTTAATATTAGTATGGAAAGGGTTCTTAAACGTTTAAATTATATGTAACTAATACAATAAATATTTTGTCGCTATTTTGCGGATTTTCACCTTTCGCGGGCGGTCCCGGAACACATTGACCGGGAGTGACGAGGGATTGCTGTGCACGGATACTTCACATACGGTGAAAAAATGCTCTGTCTACCTTTAAGCCAAATTTATTCCGCCAAAAAGAATTTGTTCAAAACTTAAAAATCTTGTGCTAATTACGTGTTCTGACGCCTTTCTCAAACACCCAACCATCTTTGTTCAGTTTTATTAGACGATCAATTGAATTCTTTTTTATTATTTTGACGTTTATCTCCTGACGAATGTCGGACGAAAAGCTTAGATATGAGTTTTTGTTGGCTATTTGCAAATTCTATACCACAAACCGTATGAAAATAAAATTCTTAAAAGGGGAATTTTCGGACCGTTAATCCCTTTACAGAGGACATAAATTCGGGTAATTTTAACGCTGCTAAAAAAGAATCGCTGATTGAATTTGTCTGCGATACCAAGCTAAAAGATTAAACATAAAAATTTACCACTTTTACAATTTTGAATTTCACTTAAAAACAAATGTATACAACTCAATGACGAAGCAATTAAACTGCTACCATTTTTTTATTTTCTACAACTTATCTACTTTATGTGTGAAAAACTTTTCGGCTCTATATCCTTATCAAAAGCAAGCAGAGAAATTGCGTGGATATTCAAACTGTACAACGCCCAGGGGCGCCAAAAATTTTTTGTGGGAGGGGCAAAATTTAAAACAATGACTGCTTTTTTTGGTTGGGCAGAAAAAATTGTAGTAGTAGTTTCAAAACTGAACGCAATCATCTGAAATTGAAAGTTATATTGAAAGTAGGAAATACGGGGGTGAAATATACAGGTCGCGATTTATAATAACCAGTTTTGCGATTGTTCAAATATTGCATTTTACTTCTAGAAACTGAAAATGTTGATTTTAACCTTAGCCACGGAATAAATAAAACATACCTAAGAAACCATACAGTAATCTCCTGGTTAAGTTCGCACCCGTTTAAGTTCGCATCCCGATTAAGTTCGCAAAAATTTTTTAAAAAATCAAGATTCAACTTTTACAAAAATTTATTGATATTTACAACAAATCAGACAAGTCATAAAAATGTTCACGATTTAAACAAGTCATGAATCGTCAGCTCATGCATATTTCATTTTCTTTTGTGTTTTGCATCCAAAATAACCTGCCTTAATTAATGCTGAAAAAGCTGAAAGGAATTTCTCAGCTCATTATAGTAATTTCCTGTTTGAGCTTGCACATCGGGACACAACAACTGATCCTCAACTTCAAGAACTTTATTTTATATGTGTTCAAACCCACAAAAAGTGACATGTTCCCTGTTGGTGCTGGACTATGTGCGCAAGATTCGACCACAGTGTGTACGTATTCATCTTTATTATCAATTGTTGCTTGTATATTTTCTAACACCTCATTGACGTAATCCAAAATCTCATATGAAAATTCTTCACTGTTTTCGTTATAAACATGCACGAACTCATTTAGAGTGCTTTCATCTATTGGAATATCTAATGCTTTGAAGCTGCACAATAGATCAGCCATCGTATCAACTTTTTCATGAGCTCCACTTTTCAAAGTTACTAATTCAGCCTTGTTAAACGCATTCTTTATTGTCGCATCTGATATCGCATCCCAAGCAAGCTTGATATATTAAGCCGCATCTAGCATGTGAGCAGGGTTACCATAAGCAACACCTGCTGCTCTTCTAGGGAGTCTTTTTGCTTGCTCTTTTTTGCGAGCTTTTAAATTCTCATCCAGCTCATAGAAATCCAAACTATCTTTGAAATATAAATATTTATATTTTCGGGAACATATTTTGCAATTATGGCATACAACTTATCCAAAGCTGCAATAAGATCAGAATTTTTTCGGTCAACCGCTGCACCTTCACCGTGAAGAAGTTATTGAATTCCACGGCGTTCTCTAAATCGGCTAAACGATTGCAATAATGCTTTAAAGTCATCCTGCAATATTAATAGTTCTTAAGCCAGGGGTTCCCAACCTTTTTCTTGCTGTGTACCACTTATGGACTTATTCTGCAGCTGCGTACCACCTACCTTTAATGAATAGTTTTTGACCATAAAGGCATAAAAAAACTGTGCTAAAAGGTTAACAGACACGATAACATACAAATATAATACAAGTAAACCAATACGCAATTAAAAAAATACAAAAGTAAACTTAACTTATTTGCACATGTACATAAACATAAACAAGCAAAATATATAACTTATCGACCAATAAATACTTGTATGTTAATGCGATGGCTGCGCTTGTTTTCTTCGACTAGTTTTGCAAACCGTGGAGATATTTTGCTCACAGAACATCGGAAATCGTGTTCTGGGTTTACGAGACGATTTCTTGTTTTCGACTTGATTGTAAGAAAAGTAGAAAACCCTTGTTCGCATTCTCATGTTGTTAGAAATATGAGAAACTGAGGAATTGCATTTTTCGCTAGTGCTGGATAGGAGGTACTTACATTTAACCAGAAGTTAGCTAATGTATAATCTTTAAACTTCTCCTGTGCACCTTCATCGCATGGTAAATCAATGAGTTCTTCTTGTTCACCAGTTCACACTGGGAGGTCATCACTCATCAGGCTCAGCAGTGAATCGATTCCGAATGTAAGTGCATGCTTGTGCATCACCATCATTAAAGTACTGCTTGATTTCATCTTTCAACAGAAGAAAATGTTTGGTGATTTCTTGAACAAATGTAATTCTAGGCTCCCCTCCAAGTGACGCCACACTCTCAAACATTCCAAACTTGTGGATAAAAAACATTCTGTTCTCAATCTTTTTTATCCAAAATCGAGCTTTTGGATAAATGCAGTCAATTTGGTTGCGAAATCAATGATGTTGCTCTCAGGCCCCTGAAGATAAAAATTGAAGTGATTCATGACTCCAAAAATATCTGACAGGTACGCAAGATGAAGAATGAAGTTTTCGTCTTTAACAATCTTCTGAAATTGTTGATCTTTTGTTTGGAAGAACTGAAGCAGCTCTTTTCTCAACACAAAAAGACGCATAGTGGTATTCCCTCGAGATAGCCACCTCACTTCCGTATGAAATAGCAATGACGTGTATTCCGATCCAATATCCTCACAGATGACCTTGAAGAGACGACTATTTAAGCCAGATGTTTTAATGCAGTTTACCATCTTAACAATCAGGTTCAAGCTTGTCTTCAGATTGGGAGGTAAAAGTTTAGCAGCGAGAGCGAATCCGTGTATGAAGCAGTGAACGGAAATGACAGATGGAGGCACTGCTTTCACATGAGCTTGGAACCCAGATTTTTTTCCAAGCATAGCAGGAGCGCCGTCAGTTGTGCAACCTACTAGCTTGCTCCATTAAACACCATTTTCTTTAAAAAAGTTATCATATCAACAAGCTCAAACACGTCTTCTTTTGTTGCAGTTCTCATTTCATTGCTCAATAGTAATTTACTTCGAATGGAATCCTTAACAGCATAATGCACAAATACTAGAAGCTGTGCGCAGTTCGACACGTCCGTTGTTCGTCCAGTTATATGGCAAATACATATTTTGAGCCATGTACTTCCGTAATGACTTGTTCATTGATATCAGTAGACCTTTTTATAGTACGCCGCTGTATCGCATTATTTGACAACAAAATACTGTTCAAATTTGACACTGCTTCATCGCCGATTACATGCTTTTCCAGCACTTTCGCTGCAGGCGTGATGAGTTCTTCAGCTATTGTGTGAGGCTTTTTGTTCGCCACAATAAATATTATTTCATAGGAGGCTGTCACAATCCCCACAGACTGTTGATATTGCTTCCCCGTCTTATCTAGTCGTTGTTTTTTTGCATTTTCTCCTAGTCGCTCAAAATAATTAGGATCGCGATCCTTCTTGTTTGAATGAATAGTTTGGAGATGGCTTTGTAGAAGATTTGGCTTCATTGATGCATTGATAATGTCTTCATACACACGACACACTGTGGCACAGATTCTTTCTTATTCTTCAATTCAATAAAACCGAAATTAATATTGATCCCTATACTGTCGTTTGGGCATCTTGATTTAACACTATAAATTAATAATCTGAAATAAAACCAAATGTTGCTTTTTAATACATTAAGTATTGCTAAAAATGATTTAGTATGTTAATTACTCACAGCACTGTACCTACTCAGTCAACAGAATGTGTGTGTATGCGTTCCTGAGTCTGTATAGCCAACTCAGTCAACTTTTTTTCACTGGTTAGGTTAGATTTCAATTCGCTAGTTACAATATTCGATCGTGTTGCAGCTTGCTGCTGCAGATATGCCCCAGAAAGAAAAAAGGGCCCGAGCGAGCTAGCTAGCCCAGGTAACTGTATGCTACATTATACACATATGTAGCTTACATATTTACATGTAACTTATTACAGTTGAGAAGCAAAAGAATTTTTGTGAGAATTCTTTGAAAACAAATAGTTTTTGCATTTTTGGAAAATATTTCGCGTACCACTTGAAAAGCTTCCGCGTACCACCAGTGGTACACGTACCACAGGTTGGGAACCCCTGTCTTAAGCAATTTACTGTACTTTGCTTTCAAAATGGCGAGGAAAGTGAAGAAGGCAGGTTTACTCGACGCACGATATCAATTCACAGGTATAACTTATCTTCTACCTCTGTAAACCTTCCCACAGACGCTCTGAATTTTTCTTTTTTGCATCTTCAGACATCAGAGCAGAACGCTTACGAACAGCATCACGCTTCGACCAGACTTTTCTAATAGTAGCCTCATTCACTCCGTACTGTCGTGTAATATTTCGTTTACTATGAGAATTTGGCTGATTCAACTTGGATATTACTTCCAATCTTTCTGACTCATTCAATCGCTTAACTTTGCCTGACACTATTATGTAAATAATACTAAAAATCAATTTTTATCTTAAGTCATTACAGCAATTAGTCTAAAAACACTAGCTTAAATGACGAGAGTTTTCACTGTAACTGATAATTGTAACTGATAATATTTTCACTGTAATTCTATGTTACGTAATAATCGCTTAGGTATAAATGTTAAGTTCGCACTCGCTGCTCAGATTCAAGTTGCGAACTTAATCGGGAGATTACTGTACAGTACATATAAAAATAACTGAATTCGGGCTAAACTTTAGATTAAGATTTTTTTAGTATAATACAGTATGTTGAAGAGATTTAGACGAAACGTACAAGTTTTCTAAAACAACCATTTATAGGGATAATTACTTAAACAAAAGAAATTTCTGATGGGACTTAGTTTTTATAAATTTTTTAAACATTTTTACAAACAAAAACTTTTTGAGTAAATTAATTTATAAATTGAAGTTGGAGCTATCTTTCAAACAAAAAATTCCGGCTCCAGATCCGCCTTCAAAAACGCACGGTTTCGGCGGGCTCTAGCTTCGATTTTGAAAATGCTAAAAAGCTATAAATCTGATCTTTTCACAAAACCCCGATGGTTTCAATCAAATCATATTCAGTCTTATGGTTTATTACTGTAAATTTGATTAATCCATCACACTTAGTAGGAACTACTCAAACAAAATATTTTAAATTAAACTTATCAGTTACAAAAGTTACAAAAATAATTTACAAGTTGATTAAAACAACCAAAAACTTAATAACCCAAAACAGTTGCTAATAACTTGTCGAAGAAGCTTATTATTACACGGCTGTTTTTATCATACATGGGTTTTTTTATTCTAATCTCAAGACATTTTTTTATTACAAGGCAGATAGTCATAAAATCTGGCCCAAATCGATGTTGACTCAGCAAAAACTGCCCTCCCTGCCATTATAATGCCAGAAAAATATTTGTTGCCAGATCTGGCGAGCTAGAGTAATTTTTTTAATTTCGTTTTGTTTTCCCCAATTAATTTTCAGATTTAGCATTACTGAAGTTCAAAACCCCATATGAAGCAGATCAATCATAAGCTGCAGATCAAAGTTCGTCCAGCAAAGGGTGCGTTTTTTAAGATTTTTGCCCTGAATGGTTAATCTGGGATGCCCGAACAAAGATCAACTGCAGATGAAAAATGTTTATCAGAAAATCTCTAACTTCAATAAGAAATAAAATTAAAATTAAATATTACAATATCACACTTCCTTGGAACAAAATAGGTTGCACTGGTCGGGACGTGCATCTACTGATCATTAAATAAATCGATTTATAGCTCTACCCGATGAATAAAAGAACGAAATTTTTATGAAAGGATTTTACTTTATTAATTTTTTTTTTAGGTTAGAAATCGTCATCCTCTAGAAGAACTTTCTGCGAAATTTAGATTTTTTGTTTCCTCACCGTCAGAGAGGGGAGAAGTTTGGTCAAATATGTCAATCTGGGTTGGTTAATCAGAAATCCGAATTTCGTTTTGTTTTGTCTGCCGGAATCACTTTTGTATTATTTCGTTAAAAGTTTTTAAACTTTTTACTGATTGCCTGCATTAATCACAAACTAGGTTTGTAATAAATGAGATAAAATGGCGGATTTTTTAAACTTATTGAGTCAAATTAACATCTTTTAGAGCTAACGAAATTTGTTACAGTTAAATCTATAATTGTTGTTTAAATTTAACGAATTTTTGTCATTGAGCAAAAAAAACTGTAAAATACTTCATAACAAATATTGCACCTGTTTTATGAACAGATTATGCATTAACCATCCGGTTGCCGTCTGCATTGAGGTTAATCATTGACAGCGTATGTCGAGAGCTGCTTCACGTAACAAAGCGGTCGCTCCGTTACGAAAGGCAGGGCGCTCGCGTTAAGACAGATTTAAACTTTTGGGTGAGAAGAGTGATTGCGAGCCAGCCACTGTGAAAAGTAGCCATATCTGATGAAATGGCCCATAAAGATTTTGAAAAAAATTTCAAACAGAAGAGGGTCTCTTTCCAAAACACAGCTCCTGTTGTTATCAGCGATCCTGTTTATGTAGAAGATTCCCAGAAAAGTTCCAATAAAGAGTTTGCCATTCCAGAAATATCCGACCTATGGTGGAATGATGTCGATGATGGCGAGGCATCGGAACCCCAAAACCAGTTGGAGTAAGTTAATGTTTTATGACGTTTACAAGCGGAAAATCAAGGCAAGCAAAAGCGTAGCAATTCAAGAGAGCGCTCTTCGGTTCTATAGCAAATTTGGAATTTTGCTTGACCAAAATTTTGAGCTTTTTTTAAATAGAATTAAATGACCAAAAGCAATATGAAGCATTTTTAAAAGTACTGTAATTAATTAAGTTATAATGCTGCTATTTGTCTTTACCACGGTTCCTGCAATATGACAGGGTAGGGGTTGAACTGGGCCATTTTGACCGCTATCTTTGTCAGAACAGCGCCCCTTCCTGTCGGTCATCCTGCCTGCAAGCTTGTAATGACGATCATAAAAGTTAATTAAAAATGATATAATTATGAGAAATATGAAAAAAGTTAACAAAAATTAAACAGCTTGCCCAAGAATTTTTGTTAGTAAAAAGAACTAAATACAGTAAATAAAAATTTCAACAACAAAAAATTAGAAGATTCTCCAATTTTCCAGTCTTATCTTAAAAAACTGTTAATCAAAAAAAATTATAACTAGGTTTAAATCCTTATAGTGATAAACCCACTTTACTTAATTGATAAAAATCTAACTGTATAAGTGCAATACATAAATTCATTTATAAAATCCATAAAAGTTCAATGGGCCAAATATTTAATACAGAAATTAAAAAATAAAACTTTACTAATTCATAAACAAAAATCGATTTTGACCTATAAAGGTCATCGTCAGTTTCTGTAAAAATCAAATTTTATTTAGGCTTTACTTTGTTTTTTTAGAGTCAGGGCCCGAATACAATGAGTAATGTTTTTTTTAATTTTTTTTAATTTTAATTTTTACAGAAACTGACAATGACCTTTGTAGGTCGAAATCAATTTTTTGTTAATAATTAGTTAAATTTAAGTTTTTAATTTCTGTTAAATATTTGGCCTATTGAACTTCGACGAATTTTAGTAATAAATCTATGCATAGCAATTTGACCAGTTAAATAAAATCGTTAGTTTGACTTTGCTGAAAAGGATAATAGATTTCTGTTAAAAGACTTCTAACTTTATAATTATCTTTCTACAAAATATAAGGACTATGTTCTTATATTAAGCTTCTTGACTGAAGTAATTATGCCTATAGTCAAAGCCAAAGACATGTTGAATCTAATGGTTTCTAAGCAATTCACCAAACCATTCAAGTAACTCGACGATTCAATCTCATAATCCCAAGTTAAAATCTAAATTTGTAAATCAGTTGAAATTTTGTATAAAGTAAAATATTTTCTGCAATGCTTGATCTTTAAAATTTTTAAACTTTTAATATTTTTTTATCTCTATTTATTTCTTGAAATCTTGTTGTAGGAAGACGAGTGCCTCAAACTGCAGAGCAAGGTAATGAAGAACGTTTATCTTGCTTTCAGTGAGGCTTTCGATGTTTAGCCGGAGAATAGTGAGTCTTTGGGACTTGTTGGAAATGTGCCCTGAAAAGAGCAGTTTTTTCCATACATTACCCCGTCCAGAAAAAGACTTTTTCCGATTGGCAGACCCTCGCTGAACATTGAAATGGGTGGATACCCTTCCGTTTTGGCAGGTTTGGTTTTGGTCTGTCATGTTTAAAAGCAGCAACAGACGTACTCACAACCAGGTTGCGAGAAAGCAACTGTCATTCGGATCAAACCGAAGTCTCACCCATACTACCGGTGACAGCAAGCAAAGCAGGTTACACCGGCGTTCCTCAGGGATCGATCTTGGCTCCCTTCCTTTTCAATATCTATGCGTACGATCTTTCTTCCAGGATTTCCAGAAAGTTTGCTTATGCAGACGATCTAGCATTGTTACACTCTTCTGGAAACTGGAAGGTTTTGGAGGAGATTTTGGAGGGAAGCTAAGACATGACTAAACTTCTAGCGTATCTCCAGACTTGGAAGTTGAAGCTCAGTCACACTAAGACGGTAACGGCAGCTTTTCATTTAAATAACTATGCGGCTAAGCGTGAGCTAAAAGTCTATAACAACAATAGATTTTTACGGTTCTGTCCGACCCCTACTAATCTTGGGGTAAAACTATGTTGCTCACGTTTTGTCATCATCTAGTGGTATTACGCAAAAAACTATCCTCGCGCCTCACACTGCTGAGGCGACTTGTAGGCTCGGGATGGGGTGCTGGTGCCAAAACACTTCGCATAGCCGCTTTATCTCTGGTCTACACAACAGCTGAATACCGCGCACCAGTCTGGTGTCGCAGCGCTCACACTCGCCTCATAGACAATGTCCTGAATGACGCCTTGCTTAAAGTCACTGGATGTTTGTGTCTCACTTTAACGGACCACCTACTCATACTTTTAGGCATCTACCCAGCAAAGCTTCGCCGACTAGGAGCGACCCTCTACTTGGCTTACCGTGGATCTCTGAACTCTGATCGTATCCTGTATGGTTTTTAAAGTAGGTCCTCAGATGCTCGCCAAGAGAAACTAAGATCTAAACGCCCGTTTATGCCAGCTGGGCGGAATCTTTTTGAACAATCTTGGATTTGGTATCTGCGCTTCTGAGTGGACAAACTATAGATGGAACGCGGAGTACTGCAAAAATACTTCCAGGATCCGTGTTTTTATACCCAGGACCAGTTCCAGGCCTGTTGAAATTAGCTTTCCCTGAACGGCTTGGGTTAAACTCAATCGCCTGTTTACTGGCGTTGGGCGATTTCATTCGTCCATGCACAAATGCAGTCTCGCTCTTTCACCAAATTGCAAGTGCGGCGCCCCTGAGCAAACCGCAGACCACGTTTTAATGGTGTGCCCCCTACATCGGGAACCACATGGAGCACGAGGTGTGACGGATGGTGGCTTAAGGACATCACAGTCAGCATCTGATCCAGGCAGTGCAGCAGTCTGGGGTAGTAAAAGAAAAAACCCTTGGCCCCAGTCCTGTTTGTGTCTGGCCTGGAGTGCATGCTCTGTTAAACGACGATGTCTTGAAGTCCAATTTTTTTACTCATTTATTATTATTTTTAACAATTTTTTTAAAAATATAATTGCATTACAAATAAACAAGTTAAATAAACTTGAGATGAAAATAGAAATAATTTTACTTGATTTTATTCAAAATTAAAAATTCTAAAAAACAAATTTTAATAAGTAATAAGAGTCATTTATTGTTAATGAATCACTTTATTTCAAGTTCCCCATGGAGATCCCTTCAAATTATTTTTCTGATATTTTTTAGATCAACCTTGAAATTTTATTTAGAATTGTTTTAATCTCAATTTCAAAAACGGTTTTGCTAATTGTACGATGAAAACGGTCGCTAAAAGTGACCGTTTTCATCGTACAATTAGTTGGCGTTTCTGCTTCAGATTTATTGCACCCGGGTTTGATTTCCTGGACGGCTAAATCTTAAGCAGCTGCTGCCACCACTCACCAGCATCGCCACATGGCTGTGTTGTCCAAACAATGTTACAGAGATAGATGCAGCGAATTCGTAACGACTTTTGAAGCAAGGAAGATGAAAAACTTGGTTTTGTCCCAAGCAACAGAATTTATTCAAAGTTGATAAAATTAAAAAAGTGGCAACACATCGAAGCCTGGGGTTGTGGGGCGGCTTAAAAGTCGAAAAAAACGATAATGAACGACATATTCATTTTAATTGCGAGCACAATACCTAGCCATTGTATACCCACAATATAGCACCACCGAATGGTTTTTCAATCAAAAAGTTTTAGATTTTTTTGTGTTACTGTGTATCAAGTGTTCCCAATCTGTGGTACGCGTATCACTAGTAGCACGCAAAAGTCTTCCATTGGTACGTGATTAACTTTTAAAATGATACTAAATTTAGTTGTGGTATTTTATTGTTATTTTGATGTATATTCTTCTTCTGCTGAATCAAGTAATATTCGATTAAATTAATTTTTCGGCAAGAAATGGTACGTGTTGACGATACGGTGTTGTAGTATGTGGTACGGGGTTGTAAAAAGTTTGGGAACCTCTGCTGTGTATCAATCAAGCTCCGGTCAATGATTTTGAAATTCTTAATTGAATTCTTGATTAACTCGGAATCAACTCCAAATCTACCGCTTCAGAGTCAGACGCTTACTTCCTCGACAATTAGATTGCTCCCTCTAAATTTTTTAACTTTTGAAAATTAGATCATAAATAACGTTTTTGTGAAAAAAAGTTGTAACTTTGTCATAAAACTAATTGACCGATTAAAAAACAAATTAAGCAAAAAAAAATTTTTTTAGGTTTGTACAGTTTAAAATCCGATTTATCATTGATCATATTGCTACTCGAATCTTTGGGATCATTCTCATCTTCATTGACATCCTTCTAGTTATCATCGATCTCAGCATTCCAAACAAGGCGAATTCCGTACAAATGTTTTTTGACTCCGTGGCGCTCTTGTTCTCCTGCGTGTTTATGTTGGATCTCCTGCTGAGGGTCTTCTCGTACGGGTGAGGATAATCTTTCTGATCTAAACAGACGTATCGAGTTAAACTTTAATCGTTTTCGGTTCTCAAATTGCATTGAGAACCCAATCCAGAAAAGATTTTGTTTATAAATTACATAATTATAGATGCATAGATGATATAGATAATGCATAGATGATAATTATAGATGCATGATGCATAGATGCATACAAGATGCATGGCAGCGATTTGTCCGAAATACATTCTAAAAGATTAAATTAAAAAAAATTTTTAACTTTCCCTTTTGCTCGAGAAAAATATCGTAGAAACCCTCACATTAACCTTTTTCTTACCAGTGTTCCATAAATGGAACAAAATTTTAAGAAGCTTGCAAACTATTCTATTGGGTAAATTTAAACTAGGTTTTGGTTTTACTGTACTATTTAAAAGTTGTTCTTTCTTGCAAGATATAGTTATTACTAATTACTTATGCTTAGTGAGCGAATTGAAAGAACGTTTATTTCGTGAAAAATTACTTTTTGGTGTGAACGCAATACTAAGCAGTAACGAACGTACTTCCTGTTATTTAAAAGTATCCAAAGATTGATACAATTTAGATTACTGATATTAAAGTATTTTCACCACAGAATAAGTACAATTTTCGGCCAATAACTTGCCATGAATTTGTTGTAAAGTTTTATGTTTCATTTATGGAACAATGGCGGGTTACTGTACAACTGGATTAGAAGTCGAGCAAATGTTAGCTTTGAGCTCAGATGTTTATTGTGTTTATTCACGCGTAATAATTATTTATTCGCAAACAAAAGAGTATCGCATTTCGACTTTATTCCGTTTCACTGACCAGTATGAGTTGTTTGTCAGAAAGCAAGCAAGTGATAGACAGTTATAAGAAAACATGGAACCCGAAATTTTTTATGCAATAAGAAAAACGACAAGAGAACTATTGCAGAAGCGCATGAAGTTATTGAAGGTGCGAGAAATATTGTCAATGTTGTTTTACTTTCTCCAAATGCCGGTGACTTCGGTAATCAGGAAAGCGATACAGAAGAAATTTTAGCTGAAAGTATGGAAAAAATATACGAACCAGCCGGAGAGCTTGAGATTGAAGAAAATCTTGCAAATGACGACGAAGTTGAACCGCTTTTGCCAACTCGTAGCAAACGAAGACAACAAGAACTACCTAGATGGAAAAGAACCTCTGGTTTTGCAAAAGATTTTCAACAGGTAGGACCTAATTTTAGAGAAAATTTGTCAGATTTGGAGGGATATTCATCTTATCAAGTGTGGAAAAATTTGTTTTCAGAGGACATACTGGAGCACACTGTTCTTCAAACTAACCTTTATAGCAATCGAGATCAAAACAATCCACATTTTATGGTATCAACAAAAGAAATGCGGTTATTTTTAGGAGTGCTTTTGCTTGCTGGCTATCATAGTCTACCGGAAGAACATCACTACTGGTCAACGCAGCCTTTGCGAGTTCCAGCAGTGTATAATACACTCAGTAGAAACAGATATCACGAAATAAAAAGATATCTACATTTTGCTGACAACCAAAGGCTCACAGAAGGAGATAAAATGAGCAAAATATCTCCTTTGTATAATATGTTGAATTGCAATTTGGTTCAGCTCGGTATTTTTCATGAACTATTGAGTGTAGATGATTCAATGGTGCCATACTTTGGACGCCACAGCGCCAAAATATTTATCAAAAGGAAGCCAATTCGTTTTGTTTACAAAATTTGGTGTCTGTGTGGAAGTGATGGTTATCCGTATCACAAGCAGATATATCAGGGAAAGCAGTCAAATGCGAACGACCAGCCTTTGGGAACACGTGTCAATGTCGTGTCATTAATAATATGGTTTCTATCATCTCCAGAAATTCCAATGTTCTTTATCACCAACTTTATTTCGATAACTTTTTTTTCTAACTACCATCTGATGAATGAACTAGCTGAAAAAAGCATGCGAGCTACAGGAACCATACGAGAAAATAGAACAGAAGGTGCAAATAAACAGCTTATTAAAAACAAAGAACTTCAGAAGCAAGAAAGAGGCACATACGATTACTGCAGTGATGGAAAAGTACACATTGCTAAATGGCATGACAACTCTGTTGTAAATATCGCAAGTAACTGGGAAACTCATGAACCTGTGCGCAAAGTAAAGCGGAGGATAAAAGGAGGAGCTAAAGAAGTCACACAGCCCCATCTCATTGGTTCATATAACAAAGGCATGGCCGGTATTGATCTGATGGTTTGCTGGAATCATATCGCCCAACAATACGTGGAAAAAATGGTACTGAACCCTGTTCATAAACTTTCTCAACGTTACAGTCGCTGCAGCATGGAGGATATACTGCCGAATTTGCCAGCAAAAAATATCTCTCTGGAGTTTCGGAGACAGGTAACTCTTTGCTTACTTAAAGCAGATGAGGAACCCAGAAATAGACCAGAAGGTGAATCTGAACTTCCACAGTACGTGAGATTTGATAAAATAAACCACTTCCGAGGACCAACTTTTCAAGGACGTTGTAAAATGTGCAAAAAGAACACCAAAACTATGTGTAAAAAATGCAATGTAAGCCTGCATGCAGACGTGGCAAGCTTTGTTTCGAAATGTACCATAACAAATAATAAATATAAAACAACGTGTGCTTTTGCTGATTGAGTTTACAAAGTATTAGGTAAAAACCAAAACGCTTTCATTGAAACAAATCAATAAAATGCGATTGTGTGTACGGTAACCCGCCATTGTTCCATAAAGGGAACATAACGTAATTCACTTCCGGAACAAGGTATGAACATAAAAATTTGTATATAAGTTATTTACTACCTAAGAAACACATACATATAAAAAGAAAACAGACTTAAACATAAGAACTATACTCGGTAAGATAAAGGTTAAATTACTGCTTCGTTTTTCTCTTTACATTTTCTCAGCTTATCAAAAAATTACACATTGCGTTCTACCGTCGGACTTAACAAGTATTCGGGTGGTACATCGGCAGTGTGGCTGAGCACGTCGGAGCGCCGTATTGAAGGAAAACCCGGTCGACACAATCTTGGTTCAAAACCTACTTGCGTCATTCAACATTCTTTGAAAACTATTTACGGCACTTTCCTTTTCTTGGCGGTCAGAGCAAGCAGCTCTAAATTTCAGTTATATCTCTAATAAAAACAGAAAAACTAAATACAAAATTTAAATCGGACAGCAATATTTCGGCATCTCCAAAAGCAGTCGGTTGCCAAAAGCATAACATCTCCAATGTTTTCGTGCGAATCAGGAGGATAAAAATAATCTCGGTAAAAAAATAGCAGAAACCAGAAACTTTTGCAAACGTCTTATGTTTTATAACTGTGGTTGTCAAAAGTCTTGAAGTAACACAATTTTAAAACGTCATTATAATTTTTTGGCAGCCCAAACAAATTCTTCCGCAGCGCTTGGGACGTTGGAGATGGACTCATTGTTATTACGACTTTTGGGGTCACAGTATTTTACTTTGTCGTTGATAAAGTAGCTGGAAACAATATCAATGATTTGGGAAGGTGAGACCGTATAATTTGATTAAAAATCAAATGCTTTAAAAGTGCTACAAAAAAATCCGAACCCTGAAGGATAGAGCTGCTGGTGCAGGGCTCATGAAATAGCATAAAATTATTTTAATAGTTGACTCCGTTCAGGCTTTGCTCTCTACCCCATGTTGATCAGCGGGTGTCTGTTCAGGTTAATCGCCCTCGCTCGATTGATCCGTGTTATTCGTGTTGTTCGTATTTTCTACTCTCACAAAAATGTAAAGGAATCCAGCAGGAGAACCATCTCAATGAACAAGCGTCGTTATCGGGTGAGTGTGCTTTTTGCTTCTCCAATAGTTTGACTGGGTTAAATTTAGGACCTACGCATGTTTCGTAGTTTAAATTTACTTAATAATGTCAACCTCACAATCAAGTGTGCTGGTGCTAAAATATAATTTATTGGTTTCTTTAATTATACAGTATTGCAAAGTCAAAGAGTTTAAATCTTAAATTTTAAAAACCTACTCACATTTTAACCTCAGTACACAAAAGAATTACGAACTGTTACGATGGATCATTTTTTACTTCATATTTACTGACACGTAATTTTTTACTTCATTGAATAATGGCTCCCAGGCTCCAAAGCCAAAAAACTCGCCTCCTCCCCCACAACTGCTGCACCTTCAGACCTGATCGGATTTGCAAGCTTCTGAATTAAACATTTTAATTTCATCCCTCTACTTATCCTCCTGATTTGCAGAAAAGCCTCGGTGACGCTATACATAGAGCAATTGTCAAACAATTACACCGACATGCTTCCGTAGGTGCCAAGATATTGCTGTCCGGTTAAAATATTTTATTTTCTTATTTTGCCTTTTTAGTTTTTTTATAGAGATTTAACTGAAATTTAGAACTCCATGCTCAAGACCAAAAAATCGGAAAATTGCCGAAAAGTGTTTTTCCCAAGAACACAACAGAATGGCGCGAGTAGGTTTTGAAACGAGATTATGTTCATCACAATCACGGCGTTCTTAAACACTTGACCACACTGCTACCCTTTTATATATTGTTTCGAAAACAGCAAGACTAAAATCTTAGTCCAGCCCCAAAGTTTACCAATCCAAATCTCATCCCGAATCGAAGCGAATAAATTTTTTTCTTACCTTTAGAAAGATGGTTTTGACTTGGATTTGACCTACGTCACTGATCGCGTCATAGCGATGTCATTTCCAAGTTCTGGCTTGCAAAGTTTTTACAGGAACCCGATCGGAGAGGTTCGACGGTTTTTCGAAACAAAGCATCCGGAAAAATACAAGATCTACAACCTGTGTAGTGAGTCATCATGTGATCTCATGGATCGGCTCATGTGATCTCATGAATCTGTTTCACGATACAGATCACAAACTTGTTCTTAATTGATTGTTTCCTAAAAGTTTGAAATAAATTTGAACCGTGTCTTCCGAAAAAAATTATTTAAACCAACATAAAGAAAGCCATGCGGGTGTTCTTGTTGTTTGTTTATAGTTGGTAGTTTAGTGGTTGAGAGCATGGTGCTTGTCATGGACATGGTCTTTATTCAAAACCTACTTGCGCCATTCTGTTGTGTCCTTGGGAAAGACCCTTTATGGTACTTTCCCTGCTGGGCAATCTTGGACAAGCAGCTCTAAATTTCAGTCATAACTCTATTAAAATAAAAAACCAAAATAAAAACTTCAACGGGACAGAAATATCTTGGCATCTCTGGAAGTAGGTTGGGGTAACTGTTTGTCTTATGTATAGCGCCTGCGACGCTTTCTTGCAAGTCAGGAGGAAAAATATACTGCTGAAATGTATAAAAAATGAATTAATGAATCAACAAATCTCCTTGAAACTCAGGTGAGAGAGCGTACGACACGGAGTTGTTCGAAAACCGCGTCTATCGAGTCCTCATCGATGACCACAACGTTCCGACAATCGCGTATGTATATTTCGTGTTTCGAGTGTGATTATTTATTCTTTATTCTGTGTTAAAAGAGGCCTCAATGCGATGTCTGGCTAAACAAACTTGTTACAAACTTTGTTGTGAAGTAAGGTGAAGAATTGGGTTTGCTATTTTATAAGTTTTTTATTTTGAGGAGCTTTGCAGCAAAAAAGGGGAATTTTCTTCTATGAACCGATACAGTGAATTTACACCCTTTAGTTCAGCAGATCCTAAAAAGTATCCAGGAATCTTGTGACCTGATTTTTGTTAAAGAAATATATAGTTGGGGGGATTAATTTGTTGTTTGTTTGCTTTTTGTTTAATTGTTGACCGATAAATACGATTTGGAACTTTTAGTAAAAGTGTTTCTGTTGAGAAAATTACCATTGGAAATTTTTTAAAAACCCGCGACAAAAAGACACGACACGTTTCAAATATTTGTATTTGTATTTGAAACGTGTCGTGTCTTTCTGTCGCGGCTTCTTAAATCTTCCAATGGTAATTTTCTCAACAGAAACGATAATGATAAAATTAAATAATGATAAGCGGGCGCTGAACATTTTGATGATCTTATTCACAGAGATCTCATGAAGTTCATTGAGGACGCTCGTGAGTGGACGTCACGTGATCCCGACAACGTCATTGCAATTCACTGTAAAGGGGGGAAAGGGCGCACGGGCACGGTGGTGTGTTCATGGCTCATTGATCAGGGGAAGTTCAACAATGCGAAGGTGACTCGTGATCGGGCAATCGGCGCTCGCCATCATCAAACTTTCTGATGTTTGTTCAAAATTATTTTGTATTAAAATAAACTTTCAGAGCCACATGTGATACCAACTCGTGCATGGTCGCTCTCAGTAAATTCTCGAATATTCAAATAGTTGTATTTCATGGATAGGTGTCAATATGGAGTATTCACAATCAACTTTTAAAATAAGATTGTCATCAACATTCCTCACATAAGCTTCTTTTTTCTGTTACAATAACTGCACGCTGACATCAATACGTAGATGGCACAGCAGTAACACTTGCAAGGTCTACACACATACACCGAAACGTCATCAAAAGCCAACTTTACTCCAGGAAGCTTTGGAGTTTTTCGGGATTCGTCGAACGGATTTAAATGTCGGCCAGACTTTCCAGGGAGTGGAGACCGCGTCCCAGATCAGATACGTTGGATATTTTGAAAAAATCAAAATGCAGTTTGGCGGAATACCACCCCCTGAAAAGCAAATTCGTGTGACTCAAGTAGTGATTACGTCAATCGAAGGTGAGGTCATGCTCCTAGAAACCAAATAACGTCAAAGCTACGTCATCACAAAGAAGGAGTAATTTTACAGGAGTAGGAAGAGGAAATGGATCTGATCTTTCGATGGAGATCTCGGTTGCAAAACAAGAAATGATTAAATGCAACTTTGGGGAAGAACACAATTGCAAGGTTATTATTGCAACTGTCACTATGACAACGGTTATTCATTAACAATATTTTTTATATGCAACAGTCGAAAATTATTGAGTAATTTCAAAGGAACTGTACTAAACTGTATATAAGCTACCGGATCAAAAAATAAGAAACTTCCATAAATTTTTACAGGCGAAGTATAAACTTTAAAATCGGAGCCTCAGAGAAGGCAATAAAAATTTTTGATTAAACTTTATTTATCTTAGTTTCAATTCAGTACAAAAATTAAACTGCATTAAATGAGTTGGATATTTAATAATAATAGTAAGCAAGGAATTATTTTCTCAATTCGAGGAAATAAAATTATTAATTGATTTCGAAAAAAATCTTTAATATTCTAATAAAAATTTTTCTTTGTTTCTTGTCGTCTGATAAGAGAAGATCCGATCTGGGATAGACAAAAAAAAGATTGGGGGGAGGAGTTTATCTTTTATTTCCCCGGGCTGCTTCGCTGTTGTGTGGATAATCAGATGATGTAAGAAACAGTTTTTAAACTACGCACAGATATCGTCTTTGCGAACCGTAAGATTTCCGGAGATGTTCGAGCGCAGGGGATCGGTCATGCGAATCTATTTTTATTTTGTTCGAGAGATCGAGAAGAACTTGTAAAGATTTAACTTGTGTTTTTTTATTCAGGCGACACACAATCTTCGAGAAAATAACGTCATCTGTGACGTATTTCAGTGTCCTGCACTTATTGGTGACGTTAAATTCAGGTTTACGTCATCAGCGGTGAGTAATGAAGCAGGCTATTTTTTACAATCTTGTATGACGTAATCTTTATGATTAAAATTTTGTCACCAACACCTTTTTTTGTTTGTAGAAAAACCTCCCGCGAGGCTACGACGACTGCGCCTTTTACTTTTGGATCAACACGGCCTTTGTTAACGGTGATCACGTGACCATACCACGTGACGAATTAGATAACCCCCACAAGAAAAAAACGTGGCACATTTTCAAAGAAGATTTTTCTGTTCAAGTCCGCTTCGTCGAAGATGAGTCCTAGCTTTTGTTGCGCGGTGGGCGCCGTTTACTCAAACCTTTACTCGGTCTTGTAGTGCGACTGATCTGAGACTAATGTATTGGTCGCACGATCAGAATGAAGCAAAAAAGAGAAATCAATTTTGATTTGCTGATTAAGTTTTCTTTCCTAGTACTCTACAGCATGCGTAGATATTGTAATTCTAGCGATCACACTAGCATGTACTAGATCATTGTCTAGTTTTTTAACTTGAATGTTTTGTTATTCAAATTTCAATTACGAATTCAACCGAAACACGGCTTCTAATCACAGCGAACGTTTCTATTCTCTGTTTCGATTAAGATTTTAAGTGAAATATTTGCTAAAAAAAACTCACTTAAATAATGTTTAATATAAAGTTTTTGCGACACTTCGGTTTGACTTTTTTCATTGTTTGCTAATTCGCTGATTCATCTTGTAATTGGTTATTACACGTTTTTTATATGTGAATGTCGATCGGATTTGCTTAAACTTAAACTGTTTGTTAATGTAATATCAAAAAGTTTAAATTTTTAAAACATATGCCTTATTCCTATTATTTGATTTACCTTTATTTATCTTCCTGGTTTCCAGGACGACATCAGAGGCCTTATAATTAGGACAACCACATTGTGATCACCCGACCTGCTTCCGGAGATGCCAAGGTATAGAGGCCCGGCTGCAATTCCTTGGTTGTTTTATGACTGAAACTCACAACTGCTTGTTGAGGTTGTCATTGATTCTTCCTGTGATCCAAAGATTCTTTTTTGTTTGTAGAAATTTTGTCATCAAAGATTCAAAGATTCTTCCTGTGCTTTCGAAAATTTTTTTGTCACATCTTTATATTGGTGTATTTTTCGTTTTGAAGCACAAAACAAATAAACTAAACTGAACTAAACTCGAGCAGAAGTCCTGAAAAGTGTCTTTTCCAAAGACACAACATAACGACGAAAACTTATTTGAAACAATAGCTAGACGTTGGTCATTTAGGACAAACTAAAAATTGGTTTCCTTATTAACTCGATATGAGAGGAGCTTAAAAAGTTGATCAATATCCTAAAGTTCTCATTAAAAATTTTCTCTTATTTTAGGTTGAAAGAACCACAACTTTGAAGTAATCATAGCATGATCGTTGTTTTCAATTTGATACCCAAACAGTACTTTTTTACATCTTCGGTGATTGTTTGCATTAATTGATTGAAAGAAAAGTCGTTGGGCGTGCATGAACATAAATTTTTCATAAAAAACTTATCTTTGGGATCAAATTGACCCGATATCGACAGTTCAATAACTTTGCTGAGGTTGAATTTTTGATTTACTTTACAGAAGTAGTGTTTTTATTGATGCTGCAGAGGTTGTACAAGCGTCGATCCAGCAAATAGCATAAATTTTTACAATCAGTGTTCGTTGGCTTAGTGCAGGGGCGTCCAACCCGTGGCCCGCGTAAAGGTTTTGAGTGGCCCGCGCAGTATTTTTTGAAGCCCTCTGTCCCACGCAGAATTTTGGCAAAAGTCGAAGACAGATTTGATGTGAAGACCCCTTTTTTCTTGTTTTTTTTCAAGTTTTAGAGATCACTATGATTTCGGGCAAAAAGTGGGAAATCTGAGACTGATTTCAGGCGAGGACCTTTTTTTTAGAGATCACTATGATTTTGGGGCAAAAAGTGGCCCACCAATATTTTCGATAAGTCAAAATGGCCCTCGGCTCAAAAAGGTTGGACACCCCTGGCTTAGTGATTCACGTTTGTTCCTTTGGAGCGATAGGTTAAAGTGTCAAACTTTGACTACATCACACTCGAATATTGAAAGTGGCGGAGGATTATGTAACTTCCTGCAATGGTGATTCAAATGATGATTACATAAATCAAAACTGTTTATAAAGTTTATATTACGTAATAATAATTTCAAAAGTCAATACAAAAGGTTTGGCGCATTGGAATAACGACACCAGCTGCTGAGTTTAACATTATTTTATCTCTTCCTGACATTGCAGGACCCTAGATTTTTGAGGCCGAGGGTTTATCCTTTTACTACCCCAGACTGCTGCACTGCCTGGATCAGATGCTAGCAGTGGTGTTATTAAGCCAGCATCGAGTTTCGTCATCCAAAACGTCAGACCTCGTGCTCCATGTGGTGCCCTATGTATAGGGCACGCTGTTAGTACATGGTCTGCGGTTTGCTCAGAAGCGCCACACTCGCGTTGAGCAAATTCTGAGCAACAATAACTAAGAAAATAAGGAATTGTATTTAATTTTGGAAAAATTACTTGTATCATTAAACGTAGGTCTTTTTTTAAATCTCAACTTGATACTTGGAAGAGACTGATGAAACGTTGTTGGTTCGCGATGTTAAAATGCTTGAGAATTCAAGAACAGTTCTTGTCAAACTTTTTGACGTCGCTGTTTCAAATTATTGCCGATAGCTGCCCGAATAATATAGAAAGTTGGAGTAAGCAAAGGGACGCCATTGTCATAAAGGCGCGTTCCTTCGCGTTGCGAACACAACCAGACATTAATATAAAATTTCTATGGTTTATATATTTGTTGTATAAAAAAAGAGAAGAAAATCATTACACAAACTGAGACAACAATATAAAGAAAAATTATTATTCGCTAAAACCCTATAACTTGTTTATCATTTGAATAGATGTTTTAAAAAAACTTACTAATTGATAGAACTGTATAAAAATTTACCAGATAATAGAAAGACGTATTACAAATCGGTAAAGATACAACTAAATATACTTAGCAACAGATCACATTCTACTCGTAAATATCTACAGGGAAAACTCATCACCATATCAAACACGATTTCACAATAAGCGAGTCCAAGACACGACGTCATTGCGCCCCTTAGACTCTAATTCTATTTGAGTGACCTTGACAGGGGATTGCAAACTATTTCCCTGCTCGTTAATTTCAACAAACAAGCAATATAACTAGTAATTGTTGATATTTATCACTCTACAAACACCCGTACCCGGCACTAAGGCACTGGCATTGCAAGCTTTCAGGTTACTCATAAAAAAATAGCAACAAACAATCATAAAGAAAACAAAGATTGATATAAATTTGACGACATAAGAAAAGCACACAATTGAGTAACTAATAATTGCGTATAAAGAATTATCAAGTTTCAAATTACATGTGTTCCCGCGACCCACTTCCTCGCACCTTCATATACGTAGGTTCCACGCTTTACAAACTAAACATATCTAGATCAAGCAATTATGGGGTTAACCTGATTTCGCCCGAGAGAAATGGAGAAAAACAATCACAATTGAAGCAGCGAAGAAAAACAGTTTCGGCTATCTTTACAGTCACCATATCAAACACGACGCTAAAACTATGCAGCGTCTCGTCGCCTCGGCACTTGCATGATCGGCAATGTCGCTTCGTTAAAACATAAAGAAATTGTGACCAAATAAATATGTAGAATTCGCTATTGTCAATGCTTAAAATTGCAGTTTTAAAGAATTTTGCAATCAGTAATAAATGAAAAAAACGTTTGCAATACATTGTTGCAGATTCACTCAGAGTTTACATAGTAGGAAAGTTATTTTAATTTTTAGGAGGCCTGACGTTTTCTTTAAACTGGTTCATAAAGTTTCCTGCCGGAAAGTAATTGGCGACAGCGAACAGAGTTCCCCGACCGTCCGTAGCGATTCCGACGCCAATCTTCTCACTCTTCCTCCACACGACCTGGGTGAAGTGACCTGGAATGATACGGTAGCGGAAGATGAGGGGTAGAGAATTTTCAAAACTTATTATTGGCTGCTTAATGTTATACAGGGTGTCCATAATGTCTCTTTACAATTTAATAAAGTTATTACACAGTGAAATGATGAGATATCGCAATGAGGGTTGTTTTATTTTAATCAGTATTTCATAAAGTTTTTATTGACACTAAAATTTATTGTTTCAGATAAAATTTCTTAATTAAAATTTCTTATGTTTAATGATTGAGTTATATGAACTGAACTCCCATAAAATGACTACTCCTCAAGAAAAAGCGTAATGTGTATCCTGGTTCATTGAGACAAGATGTTTAGACCCAGCGAAACTACAGAAGTAAGTATGGAAGAGACACACCATCACGTCCTTCAATTCGTTTATGGCGCAAGAAATCTTTGGAGACAGGGACAGTGTTCGATACAAGGAGGAGTGGGCGACCAAGAACATCTGAAGAAAACATCGAGCGTGTAAGGCAAGCCTTTCAACGTTCTCCTATGAAGTCCATCCGTACTGCTGCCAGATAATTGGAACTACCATGTTCAACAGTGCACAGGGTTAAACATAAAACAACCCCCACTGCGATATTTCATCATTTCACTTTGTAATAATTTTTTTTTTATTGCAAAGAGACTTTATGGACACCCTGTATATATCAGGTTTTAACTAAATTGAAAAAGTAATTTTGATAGAAAATTACAAACATTTTATTGTTTTTTTTTAGTGACCCAGAAAAACCTTACCTGTTCCGGAAGTGAACCCAGGATTGCTGAAATTGTATTTTTTAATCTCATTGTACCACATATCAGTGATTTGTTCTCCTGCCAATAATTAAATAACTTTAGTCATAAGGAAAAACAGCAGTTAATTTACCGATTTGACAGTATAATCCAATTCAACGAATCAAATTAAGGATTCTTTTACAAAAACGTCATAAACCAAATCACCTGAAAATATTCTTTGACCCGAAGCAAATTTGTAAGCGACGTTCTCCCCCATCTCGCGATCGTCACTGTGCTGCAGGGACCGAATAGCCAGCAAGTGTTCGGCCCATTTTTGCGCTTTTTCTTGCAATTTCTTGTCTTCTTTCAAACTAAAATCAAGAAATTTGGGTTTTAGTGAGAACACAAACTCTGTTATTTGATAGAGAACGTTGTTTTGGAACGGCCATATGTAGCAGCTTATGTCTTCAACTAATATATGTGCATTAATATCGAACTGATTGTTGCATTAAGTTTTAAACAAAATCACCATGGTCAGAGAGCGGCATGACCTCTTTGAACTTACCTCGTCTGTTTGGAAGACAAAGTGTGAACATACTGAGCTATTTTGTCGAGAAGTGGGAGTTAAACAATATCGAAAAAAAACCAATTTAGAGACTTTTTGCAGAAGTGAACTAACTACATGAACACCAACCAAACAACTCAGCAACGGAAGTGAGTGCGGGTGAGCACTTGGCAGCATCATCGAAGCGTGTGAATGTTCAATTTTTATGGTTCAAGGAGTCCTGCTCTCAGATAATTGTTTCTTTACCTTGGCGATCCATGAAGCGCTCTTAATTCATTATGACGTAAAAGACACTCTTTGCGAAACTTTTGTATTTCCTCGTCACTCCACTTCTTAGACTTCTTCCCGTCGCTAACATCAAGTTTATCAAAGCCATCAAGCAGGCCGTCATGATTGGCTGAAAACAATAACGTCATAATAATTATTGAGTATGTAACAATTAGGCTCTCACTGCATTGCTAGGCATTAGCGAGCAGACAAGGCATTTGAAGCCAAAACAAAAAAGAATAACACACAAGCGGAACAATAATAAATACATCAAACTTTGCTCGATCCCAAAGCACAATGCTCGAACACGCCCCGTTAGCGCTTAGCTCGTATTCCCTGGGCGTAAACAAAAGATGCCCAAATTTAAATCGGAGGCACAAAGGTGCTGTGGTAATATACTTTTATAAATAAATACAAAATCAAATCAACAAGCTTTCCAATAAGAGCTTGTCTAAACTGAATGCAACCGGTTAGACGAGTGGACAAATGATTCTGTTCTTTGATTGGTTTATCAGGATTTCCTTAACTAGTCCTACTCAATGCAACAAACTGCATCTATAATGAACAAGTATATTTTTTAAATTATTTTCCAGAGTCGTAATAAAGTATAAGCACACAAACGCAAAGTGAAAGAATTTCGAAAACCCATCTATCGTTTAAACAAAAGTTTTTACGAAATCTTTGTCGTAACGATTTGCTTTCTTGTTCTAACTGCATGATAAAATTACGTAGAGCAATCTCAAAACGTTTATCAAAAGCTGCCTAAAAATTTTAGCATTATTCTTCTTCTCCTTTCGGCCTTTCCCTTTAGTCAGGGGTGGCCACAGCGTATCATCATTCTCCACATCTTTCTGTCTTCAATAAAATTTTTAGCATTGTACTGTCTATAATGAAATGATAAATCGCTTTTTTTATAAAATCGAGAACGAAAAAGGTCAATTATAGACAGTACAAGCTAAAATTTTTATTGTCTATAATTGACCTTTTTCGTTCTCGATTTTATAAAAAAGCGATTTATCATTTCATTCGATAATTTTAATCGGCGTAAAAACCAAGACTGAAAGAATAAGCAAATGAAAGATAAAAAAACAATTAAAAAAATTGGCTGCGAGCAAACAAATTAGATTTTGAACTAGTTCTCCAATGTCTGAGAAAAATGCAATGGCTGCTGTAGGGGGGGCTAATGTAAGATGATTCAGGTTCAAATTTTTCAATAACTCGCTATAGATATACGTAAAAAGTACAAATCAGTCTTCATTCCAAAATTATCTTAAAATCACAATTGACAACATGAATATTTATAGTATAGCTTAATTTTTACATTTTTTCTGCTTATAAACTAGTTTTTCTACTTTTTTGAGTTTTTTTAGCCACTGTCAGACTTATTTCTTCAGTTAAAACAAAAAAAATCAAACATAATTTCTAGAATCATCCGACCTCTGAGTCGTTCTTGCGCTGCATGTTGGTTAAGGAGGCCCTGAAGAGAGGCCCATTGCATTTTCGTCATCGTGAGATGCCAATGGCGTGCAAGCAGAAACGGCGCCAATCAAATATCGAACCAAAGTTGCTCGTAAAGTCCCCAGGGTCGCAACACGATTGTGTCGACGCCGCGTCATTCCCGGCAACCGCGATCTTTGTTTGATGAATGAAAAGTTATTTCAACAATTATGAACAAAAATAATCTCAAAATATTCTATCATCATCTCTGGAGTGTAGGTCATGAAGTTGTTTGTTCCTTTACCTTTCTAGTTCTTTCACGTTAACCAATTACCTGTTTTATTAGTAAACAAGTAAAATACTTTTTGGACAAAAACATTATTATAATCTTAATCAAGAAAAGTTTGCAGCCGTTCATGATATTTCGATTTACATTTTGAAATTTTCGACCAATATATTATACAAACTTTTTTATCTGTATTTTACTTTAAAGAACATCTTTTGTGCATGCTGACTATAGCTTAGTTTGAGCTGCAAGTTAATAATGAAAAGTTTTTTTGGTGTTTTTTTGATACGCGATTTGGGCGCTACATTGTCGAGTACTTTGAAAAAAGTTTATTATTAGTCTCGTGGTCGTCTCGTGGATCAAATAAATAGTAATTTCTATAAAAAGACGTTGGCAATTTTAGGCCCATCTATTTTCTGCCCATTTCTGCACTTTTTCTTGCAATTTCTTTTCTTCTTTCAAACTAAAATCAAGAAATTTGGGTTTTAGTGAGAACACAAATTCCTTTATTTGAAAGAAAACGTCACTTTCGAACAGCCATGTGTAGCAGCTTATGACTTCAACTAATATATGTGCATTGATATCGAACTGGCTGCTGCTTCAGTTTTAAGCCAAATCACATATGTCAGGGAGCGGCATTATTTTGTTTATATTCTTTATAATCTCAATCAGACTAAGCTTCGAACCCTCGTCGTCTGTTTGCAAGTCAGAGTGTTGCATACTTCAGTTCAGTTCAGTTTCTTTTATTTCTGCTCCGCCACATGAACAAAATATAATAAAATGTTAAAAAGTTTGTGAGTTGTTGAAAGATTTACATGATTGTTGAAACATACTGTTGCATACTGTTGCAGTTTTTTGAATTTTTAAGTTTCAATTTTTCATTTGAAAAGCTCATGTTTTGACTCGAGCAGCGTACGTGAGATCACTTTATACGTCATGCGCGGTTGCTTTTTTAATCGAGCTCACGAAAAATGCTTTTTTAATCAAGGTGGTTTGCTTGCCTGTTTAGTGTTTGAAATTATTTGTTTTGATTGCCGTTAGATAGCGATCAAGACCAAGACGTCTATAAAAATACCATTCAATGTGAACAGCAAAAAGAATTGCACTCGCTTTTTTAGCTGTGACAAAAACAAAGTTTATAACAAAACTGTTACACTTTGATTGTTTTATGACGAAATAACGGAAAGAACACTTTTCAACATTTTTTGAGTTTATTTTTTTCGATGTAACAAAAACTTCAACGAATTGTGCTGTAGATAAATTCAAACGCTCACTTTCAAACATTGGAAATGTTCAAGAACGTTGTGCCAAGAAATAAGCATTATAACTCTTGAACACTAAAATCTTCTTTGTTGGCGAAAAATCTTCTTGATTGCAATGAAGATTTCTTTAGAATCAACCTAACAAACGAAGCATCTTACATTGACCAAAACTTCATTGACCTTCTATTTAACGAAGATTTTAATTGAATAAAGCAAAAACTGAATACACATTTAATGACTCAGCAAATTCTACCTAACTTGCCAGACTTTGAAAAATTATCTCGGCTTATCGCTCCACTGCCCCTCTGGCCACTGGGGTGTTATTTTGTGGAAGCAAATCACAGCACTAATGTACAAGGAACTACCGGTCGAGGCACTCAACTTTTACTCTCCTCCCTGCAATGCGACTGCTTACGAAGCTCCCTTTTGTGCTGACAAAGGAAACGAAGTCCATGATTGATTGTGTGAGAGAATTTCATGCATCAACGCATAGATAGGTAGTTTGCGAATAAATTTAGATTTTATTGATCTTTTCTTTTGTTGGCGGTGACCCCACCCAATGAATCATTCTCCTTCGCACTCCGTCAGCTTAGAATAAAACGGGGCTGTTACAACCGGAGAAATAGCTTTAAAACAATATTTGGAATTTGTACGTCGTACGTAAGCTTTGTGACGTACGCGAAGCGAACAATCTGATATGTGACGTTCAAGAATCGAAAAGTTCGAAAAAAATGAGAGGAATGTAATAAAAATAGATTATATTTTCTTCATTCATAACAGCCTACTATTGCACTCAGCACAACTAATCCATTCATACCAAAGTAAAAATAAAATAAAATAATAAACAAACACGAACATTTTCGGCTTACATCAGGCCACATCAAACGAATAAAATGGAAAGATTACAATCAAAATTTGAAAACCGGAAGCAAATGTCCTATAAGATTATGATTGCAATCTTTTTTATTCATTTTGCTATGAATAGTTGTTCTGAGTGCAACTGTTTTATGGGTAAAAAACGAAAATTTTGCTAGAACCTGCAAGGACCAAACTTATACTGATGTGTCTGACTTGGTCGCTACATGAATATAATGAATAGATACGATCCCCAATTGTAATAGCGAGTCAACGCGAAATACAGTACATTGGAAAATAGCGATTTAAGCGGTGGTCTTTGTCCAAGCGCAACTATCCGTGTGGAGGATCACGTGAAACAATAACCGAGCTTAGGCCGAAGAAACAAAAGCTGACTTTACCTGGTTTCGACTTGCTGCAGGGGTCGGAGCTCAAGTACTCAACTTTGACGTCGGTGACCGTCGAAGTTGAAGTTGAACCTCCTTTGGTAGTGATGGTGGTGGTGGTTGTGGTCGTTTCTTTCACTCGCCGACCTGATAAGGTTACGCACGATGACGCAACAGACGGCACAAAAAAACTCTTAGAAAAGCAAGTCATCGCTAAATTGCAAATCCGCTTCAAAAATAAAACTTTTTCAACTATTTCCTGGCTTAAACGCAAACAGAATTTTGACATACAAACACAAAAATAATTTTATAAGCAATAACCTGATTAAATTGATTCTAACAAAGTGGAAAGCAACGTAGTATGGTTTTGAACCATCATCTCTGGCGATATTGCTCGTCACTTATGACTTAACCACTCACCCTTGGCATCTGTGAACTCTTTCACCTTGGTGTTAATTCTCTTTTCCTCCTTCGGTGACGACATTCCCTCTGTCATACAAGTTTACCCGCTTGTTATTGAGCACACGCGATAATGACGTTGCCGGATACAGTGAGAGTCTTTATAGCGGTTCAAGTCGAGCGTAATACGCGTCGTACGAGGCCTTTTCTTTTAACTCGAGCGTTGTGTCGGTCTTGTGATCGGACACAAATGAGCGGTGATGTGTAAAAGTTTTATGACGTAATATAAAGAAATTAAAGCTGGATATAGCAACATTCCCACTTCTAGCTGTTGTGACAGCACATAAAAATCAAAACATTGAGCTGTAAAGTATGTTCACGACGAGTTTCAATCTACACAAGTTGAAAACTTGCCGCAAAACCGCATTGAAACATTGAAACTTTGACATACCGATATCAAATTCCTAAATATTCCATACTCCATACATAATAACCCCTTTATACAACACTGTGAGCTTATAACAACTCAGAATACGTTTTACACTTGTGCAGAAATATAATGATCGCTCTTACAACTTAAAATCAAATCACTGATGCTTTTATGATTTTCTATAAACCGCAACCAATGCACTTTCATTTCTTTTAAGCCAATTGCTCTGTATTATGAGCAAACAATGATTTATCAAAAAGTGAAATTAATCAAATATAAGTGAGGTAACCCTTTCCTGTATACCAACGAATTTAGTGACATCTTATCACGTCACGAGAAAATAAAGAGTGCTTTATCTCGGCCTGCTGTTAATGACGCCGTGATGTTACTTTTCGGTCAAAATTATTTCTTTGTTTTTTAGCTATTCATGACGTTATATGAGCCTAGGAAGTTCTTTAGTTAATTATGACATAATACGTGGTTTAGAGTCACGCATGATACAACCGTCAAGCAAAACCGATTGTCGTTAAGTTGCTTTTTAAAAACACTGCATATGATGAAGATAGGGCTTGGCCTACTGTGCTATAAGCAATCGCCAACGAATGGGCCTCCCTTCTCATTCGACCACAAAGCGCCCCAAAAAGTTACCCCAGATCAAAAACATAAATCGAATAACGTCACAAACTTGAGTCGACTCACGTTTCGAAGAACTTTCGTCATCAGACGACGACGACGATGATGACGAAGTACGGCGTTTCTTCTCTTTTTTTAAACATTTATAAGCAGTTGTGGGAGGTACGACATTTTTTTCAAAATATCCTAAATTGGTAATGTTCCCAGCTGGAGCATAATTGGCGACCACAAAGGTCCCGTACTTTCCCGACGCGATCCCAACCCCGACATGCGTCGTGTCCTTCCACACGAGCTGGGTGAAGTGACCTGTCGCAATATTTTACGATGCATTATTTCATCAAAAATGGAGGCCAGAGTAGCAGACTTGATCTTTCAATCATTAGTTCTAGTCGGTGTTTGTTATTTACAATTTTAAGTTTAAGCTGGATTAGGATTTCTATCAAAAGATTTTCTTTAAGTTCAAGCTTTTACCTCACTCTATTTGTTTGTTTGTTTGTATTTACCAAGCACGCATTAGGAATTAAAATATCATGCTTTCCTATATGGAATAAAACACAATTTTTCTCACTACATTACCATTAAGCAAGACCCAAATATACACCAAAAAGCAGCCCAAACACAAATAGCTTTCTCAATTTTTTGAACAAAATATCCACGCCTTGAGCCAGCAAAATGTTAACAAAAATCATAATCGGAAAAATATCACTGACATAGAATGATCTAGGAAGTTGTTCGCCATTCTAATACCAATAAAAATTACAAGGCCATCTGCTCCCACCACGGGCGGTGATGCACCGTTAGTGAGACTTCTATAGATATGCAGTCAAGCGCATAATATGAAACGAAAATAACGTTGCTTCTCTTCACTACAAACATCAATAGCCAAGAGTTAACACAACATCAAGTTAATAGAATCTGGTGAGAGATCTTCAAATATTTGTAATGCAGTAAAAAATTGACCCAAAAGAGATTTTACCTAATCCTCGTAGATCTTATTACATTTTATCAAAAGGCATTCGCGCGAAATACTCTAATGACAACAATATAGGACGTCTTCACTGATAATTAGGATACGTTTCACAGCTCAACTTTGCCTTTACTATTTTTTGTGCAAAAAGCAGCTAAAAGTTTTAATTAGAATTATTAAATTTCCGATTTCAGCAATTAAAATTTTATCATTCACGATTAAATTTCTTCTGTCCTTTATTTCCCTGGTAGGGCCATAATAGAAATGAAATAATTTGAAGTCCAACCTGTTCCACTGGTGAATCCGGGTCTGTTAAAGTTGTACTTGTGAATTTCGTCATACCACATCTTTGTCATTTCCTCAGCTGAAAGAAAGCCAAGAATGCAGCAATTAGCTGACGCAACTTATCCTCAGCAGCTTGTAAAGCATTTTATTTAACTGACAAGGTTAATTTAAAAAAGTTTTTTTTCAAAAACTTGGTGTAATTCTAATTTTAGCCAAGTTTTGTATTGTTTTGTTTTTTGTCTCTATTTTTTTTACTTTTTAAAATTTTGTTTACGTTTGATATCCCTGATAATTCCATTTATGGGTGAAACAATCTGTTAGGTATTATATCAATAAATATTTGTTTTTATTTCCTGAGTTTTTTGATTAAAAATAAACTATAGATTTTAGATAGATTTCATAACATAAAAGTTTCAAATAAGTTCTAAAGCATTTCTTAGCAAACAATTTAGAAAATCAGAAATGATCAACCAGTAAAAACCAAAGTACATATTTTTTATTTGAAATGAAAAATAAAAAAACAACAAACACCCTGAAGGCTGAAACCACGTGGTTATGACTTAAAAAACGGCGATTGAGTGCTTAAGATTTTCTCGATAAAATTCCACAAGTTTCCCGGTGCTCTGAAAGTTCTCAAAGATTTTATCGACACTGAACCGATTTTTCAGTCGTTCTTAAACTTTCAAAGTTTTTGTCCACCGCCGCTTCTGGTCCCCCTCATACAAAACAAAGTATTGGACTTGTGGTTATAATTCGATTGAAAGAGTTTGTTTCCGCAAAGACTTTACATATTTCAGTGGCGACGCTAATTATTCTTGTTCTTGTTGAACTGCATTTGTTATTTCAAAACATGGATTATTGGTTAAGTGGATTCATTTATGACTCGATACGCTCGAATTTATTGGTTTTATTCTGGAAAGAGCAGTTTGCAAGTTTGAACAAATATTTTAAAATCCATTGATTAATACGGAGCGGTATCAATGAAAATTGTCCCCAACATTAGAGAATAAATAAATGAAAGTAGAGATAAAATGAACAATGGCGGTGACTTCTCGTAGAACAAACAGAGGTGTGAGCATGAAACAAACCACCTGACTTGTGTCGACAACACCCACCTGTTGGTTCTTTCTTGGTTGTCATGGCAATGTTTTCGCCATAGTCACTATCTTTTGAGTGTTGGAATCGGCCTGACCGAGCGAGTTCGTTGGCCCACATCTGGGCGTGTTGTGTCAACTCCTTCTTTTGCTTAAGTGGGAAGGCCTGATGCAGTTTCCGCATATGGTTATGCACTTCAATGCATTCTTCCTCGAAAGTCATCCTTTGTTGTCAAACAAAACGAGCACGCTTCTATACACTTATGACGTCAGTTCTGTTGATAAAAAATTATGAAAATTCAACTCCTCAGATTGGGTGACTGATGAACATTTGGCCACGAGGTTGTTTTTTGCATTTAAATAGAAGATTTAATTGAATCGATCAACGCTAGACTCCAGAATGAAACGTCGGACTTGCGATTAGCGGCCAGGTTGGACCAGGTTGGGCCAGGTTGGGCCAGGTTTAAAAATTGACACAAATGAATTCAGTCGGTTTGTCGATTGATTTTTTTGAAATTCACTTGTTTGGTTTTCAAAAATTTTTTATTGATTTATCGGCAGTGTGGTCGAGCGATTAGATCGCCGTGCTTGTAATGGACACAGTTTCGGTTCAAAACTTACTCACGCCATTCTGTTGTGTCCTTGGAAAAGACTCTCCCTTGCTTGGTGGTTTTGGCAAGCAGGTCTAAATTTTACTCATATTTCTATAAAATTAAAGAACCAAATAAAAAATTTTAACCGGACAGCAATATCTTGGCATCTCCGGAAGCAAGTCGGGGTAATTGCTTGCCCTATGTATCGCGCCTCCGGAGCTTTCCTGCGAATCAGGAGAATAAATATAGAGGTGAAATGTAAAAAAAAAGGTTTTTGATTTGAAGCGAAAACTTTTTTTATTGTGCTGTTTTATGTCACACAGAAGATTTATGCATTTTAGATTCTTTGTTCGCCCTCTTAAAAAGACTATCGCTGTTGGTGCCAGTGTTTCATAATTTTCATAATTGTTATTCACTTTTTGATGAAGATAATGATATAATGATAATAAATACTTACTTAATTTTTCCAGATTACACTTACATATGTTGATTTTTAAAGATTGAGTTAACTTAATAAAATGATCTAATTTTTCCGAATAAAACCAGGACTCAATTTTTAACATGTGCGAATTATTGGCGTAAATTATTAATTCAGAGATTTTGCTTGGACATGGTCTTAATATTGATAAAAATTGCGTCCCTTTACAATAACTAGTTTTTTTAGACAAGTTAGTAATAGCTTGTTACGTAACAATGTGTTTGTGGTCTTTTTTACTTTTACGATAAAATTTCAAGAAAAAATTTTTGTTAATTTTACGCAAAACGTCAAAAAATTAATTAATAGCAGCAATTTAAGTTGTTTTTATTTTTAAACTTTTTAATCATTCCGAGCATTATGCTTTAAAAAATTTGTTTTGCAATTAGATTTTCTATCTTTTTCAACTTTTTTTTGTATAAACTTCACTTCTACTCTTTGTATGGCTAAATGAAATGGACTCAATTTTATATCGATATCCACCCTGTGCTTGCTTTTGTTTTAAGCGGAGTTATCATTGCAGACAGGTTTGTGCAATCAAAGTCGCCGCTGTCGCGTATTTTAAGTCGAAGCCGATGGAGTAGCATGTTTTAAGTCGAAGTTGGAGTCGTAAAATTTTAAATTGTTGGACTCGGAATCGGAGACATAAAATTTTCAATGGGCGAAGTCGGAGTCGGAAAAACCGTGAATACATGTAGGCAGCATAACCTTAATTCAGGAATTTATCACTTAGTGACTTTTTGAAAGACATGAGGGACATTATTCAAATGGGCTGAGTATGGAAGTCGATTTTTCTGCTTGCATGTAAGCTACACGTTAACACCAACACATAAAGAGGTTCTGTTATCGGTTCTCAGACACAACGACGGAGTTGGAAACAGTTGATGCTTTTAACAACCCAAAGCCATCTAAAGATACTTTTCGTTCACACCAGTGGTTCTCAAACTTTGGTGGTTTGCCGATCCTTTTCGGAGGGCCTCAACACTCGTGGCCCTCTGCTTTGAATATTTTTCCCAAAAATCAAGTGAAGACCAAAAAAAAGTCATCACTTTAAAATTTTTTCTGAGTTCTTTATTTTTGTCCCAAAAGATTAGTGAAGACTAAAAAAAGGCTTTTTGCTCATGGCTTCTTTGAGAAGCCCTGATTTACATATATTCAGATTTTGTTTCTACAAATTATCTTTTTGATTTATAGAAATTAAACTCAGTATAAACAAAATAAAAATTCTTTTAAATTCTTTTATTTTATGTCCAATTACTATTCATCTTTTGTATTCACAGTAAATAAATAACAGTGGTGCTTGTGTCACAGTTACGTCGTAAAACAAGCATTAAAACTGCGGCTTCACAAATTGCGGCAAAGCTACTGGTAGGTAAGTAAAGGTTACAACAATTCTGAAAATGTGTTTTGGTGCCATCACAAAAAATTACCATTAAAATCTGGCAACCAAAACATTATGTTTTTTTCCAAACGTAAGGGCTCGTATCCACTACGAGCGTTGGCGGGAGTATTCTTTGTTTGTTTTATTGATTTTTTTGCTTCTCTTAGCGCTTAAGTACGGAAAGCTCGTGGCGAAACCTAGCTCTAAGACTGAAAACCTCCAAATCTACTTTTGAAAAAAAAAACAGCAACAGGTTTTAGCCATTAGGTGTTGACCCCCCTTTTTAACTTTTACTTTCTTTCGCGACTCACTAAGTCAGGTTTCAACTTAAGTTTGTGTCATGACTCACAAATTGTGAGCTCTTGAAATTAGGTAGGGCTGAGTAAAATTAAACTTTAAATTTTTTGACATCTTTATCAACTTTCATTGAGATTGGTTTTCGCTTAGAGTTTGTTTAACTTGGTAATTACAATGACTTGATGTACAGGCCTGGCTCTTGTTTAACAGCTTGTGTTTGTTTCGTGTAAATACATGTAGTTCAACATATCCTGTTCTAACTGCGCGCATTTTCAAGTATATTCTGAAACATTTTTTCTTGTCAGTGACGTAACAATCCAATGAACCATCCTGCTTTCAATACTTAAAGTCACAAAGACTATCGCCTAGTTTGAATACCAGCTTTATCTAATGGTAATGTGGTTACTGTGGTCAGCGATGTTCAACAAAAATAACACCATGTGGCCACAACCACTGGTCAATTTACGTCTTCCGCAGTCCATGGTCTGCAGAAATGCCCTCCCACAAACGCGGCATGCTGGGCTTTCTTCGCCACATTTTTATTTGACGCCCCAGGATTGACCCAAACTATCCCGGAGCAGGGTTGCCAGAACCGTGGCCCGCAAAAGAATTTCTAATCAGATGGTCAATCAATCAGATGATCAATCAATCAGATGATCAATTAATCAGATGATCAATTAATCAGATGATCAATTAATCAGATGATCAATTAATCAGATGATCAATCAATTAGATGATCAATCAATCAGATGATCAATCAATCAGATGATCAATCAATCAGATGATCAATCAATCAGATGATCAATCAATCAGATGATCAATCAATCAGATGATCAATCAATTAGATGATCAATCAATCAGATGATCAATCAATCAGATGATCAATCAATCAGATGATCAATCAATCAGATGATCAATCAATCAAATGATCAATTAATCAGATGATCAATCAATCAGATGATCAATCAATCAGATGATCAATCAATCAGATGATCAATCAATCAGATGATCAATCAATCAGATGATCAATCAATCAGATGATCAATCAATCAGATGATCAATCAATCAGATGATCAATCAATCAGATGATCAATCAATCAGATGATCAATCAATCAGATGATCAATTAATCAGATGATCAATCAATCAGATGATCAATCAATCAGATGATCAATTAATCAGATGATCAATCAATCAGATGATCAATCAATCAGATGATCAATCAATCAGATGATCAATCAATCAGATGATCAATCAATCAGATGATCAATCAATCAGATGATCAATTAATCAGATGATCAATCAATCAGATGATCAATCAATCAGATGATCAATCAATCAGATGATCAATCAATCAGATGATCAATCAATCAGATGATCAATCAATCAGATGATCAATCAATCAGATGATCAATCAATCAGATGATCAATCAATCAGATGATCAATCAATCAGATGATCAATTAATCAGATGATCAATTAATCATTGCAATGCTTCTCAACCTTTTCAATGGCGCGCACTAAAACCACGGAATTAAATTATTTTTGATCCAATAAAAAAAGTTATTCGTCTTATATAGAAAAAACACGTAGAATAATAGTAAAGATTTTTTGGGGTTGTTTTTAACTAAACTTATTCTTTTATTTCACGTAATTAAAGACTTGGATTAAAAAGTAAAACATAAAATTTAAATTACATTGATGACCAAAAAAAGGTCTTCACAAACTGACTGTATTTCGGAAGCAAACAAAAACTTTTTTGATTTTTCTTTAATTGCTGAACCGATTGTGGCCCGCGATGGGTAAAAAGTTGGTAGACCTCCTAGTGGTTGGTGCATCACTCGATGTTGCCAAACTATTGAGGATAACCATAAACAATCAAAGGCCTAATACAGTTAAATTTCACCTTAACTTTTTAAAACATAAGAATACTTAGTTTCCTTAAAAACATAAAATAAAGAATTTTTTTCGAGGCGACTTCTATCTGACATTATATTGAATTTTTTTTTAAAGATTTGTTTGAAAATGTAACAAAAGATTACAATTATCACGCGGTACCGCCCCTTGTTGAGTTGTGAGAAAACGAGCGGCCATTGTGTCCGCGCAATGAAACAAACTTTAAATTTACGACACACAAACCGGCTTGTGTTTGTAACAAAACAGCTTGTATATTTTTTCCCCCATAGAATCACTTTGTATGGAATGATCCGAACCATAAAATAAATGACATGTTTGCTCGAAGATGACGGGAGCGACATTGATCCTTGTCTATTTTAACGTCAAAGTAAACAAATGAACCACGACATAAAGAAATATTTTGTAGATTGTTTCATCGCTGTTTGATTTACAAAAGCATTAAATCAAATTTACGCTTTATGAAAATATCATTGAGTGACGAACAGCAAAGATAAGCGCATAAAACATCATGCACTGCATGTCAAGCAGGCTAATCTATTACTTATAGTAGGGCTCTTGTAAGTGCGATAAATATTTGATTTTTTTCTGATAGTTTACTCTTTAAGAAGTCTTCAATCAGAACATGGTCACTTTGAAATTGAAACTTCGCACAGTTCTATGACGTAAAATATGTGTTTCAAACAATAGTCAAAGTCAAAATGTGAAATTCGAAAAAAAAACGAGAAATCAGAAGACAAACTGATCGGCTATTCCGATATGGGTCCCTGTTCTTTTCTTCAAATACATTTCTTTGAATTCGAATAATTGGTGCCGGTTTAGCATGTGATCTACCCAAGAAATATGATCTACCACTACCTTTTCCACTCTCCATTCTCAATCTCTCACTCCCCACTCACACTTTCACTCACAAACTTCTGGAAAAACTTATGTATAAAAGATTGTACAACTTCTTGAAATGCTACAACATTCTTAATGCAGAACAATTTGGATTTCGCCAGGTCATGCCACAAGCCATGCTACCACACTAGTTATTAGCAACATAGCTGATGCTTTTGAAAAAAAACTGTTAAGAATTGGTGTTTTCTTGGATCTTTCCAAAGCCTTTGACACTATAGACCATGACATCCTACTCTATAAACTGAATTATTATGGAATTCGAGGAACTGCATTCGAATGGTTTAAAAGCTATCTATCAGGACGCACGCAACAAGTGCAATTCAATAATTGTCTTTCTTCAACTATAAAGCTAATCACCAGCTCGGTACCTCAAGGCTCAATTTTGGGTCCTCTTTTATTTATACTTTATGTTAACGATTTTAGAAACTGCTTGGATTTCAGCACAAATGTATCGTTTGCTGATGATACTAACATCTTTATTACTGGTAAAAATATACAATCAGTCTATTCAAAAACTAATCTTGAACTTAAAAATATTGAAGAATGGATGACTGCGAATAAACTAACAGTAAATTCTGCAAAAACTAAATATCTACTTTTTACTCCTAGAAAAAGTAATTGTTCCGTCTCAAATACATCGTTCGAAGTATATTTTAGAAATAATACTATTGAAAAAGTTTCATCAATTCGCTTTTTGGGTGTAATAATTAATGAAAATTTAAGCTGGAAAGAGCACATGAATATGATAAAACAAAAAATTCGTTCTTCTCTAGGAAGTATTATGCGTGTAAAACCGTGTCTTACCACTAAAGCAATGCTAATTTTGTACAATTCATTATTATTAAGTCATCTAAGATATTGTATCACCAACTGGTGCTTTGGAAATCGCATAAAAATCAATCAACTTCAACGTATTTGTAATAAATTTATTCGAGCCATGTATGGAATAAAACGCAGAGGCTGTGTAAAAAATGTTACGATCAAAAACGAGCTTTTAAATATTCAGCAGTTGTATGGAAGTGAAATTGCAATTTTAATGTATAAATTTCAAAAACGCACTCTTCCTATTCCAATTCAACAACTATTTCAGCTTAAACCATGTCAAATTAAAACTAGAAGTGATAGTCAAATTATTTCTTCGTGTTTTAGAACAGCAATCTGCCAACAATCAATTAAATTTATTGGACCAAAAATTTGGAATACTTTGCCTAAAGAAATTAAAAACTGCTCTACATTAGTTTCTTTCAAAAACAAACTAAAAATTTATTATCTAACTGGCGCAATACCCGACGAATCTACGTAAACATAGTGCCGTACCTGCAACATAGAAAATTGAAAAAAAAATAATCTTTTTTTTCTGCCTGCTGCTGTTTTCTTTTTATATTTCAGGTCATTGTCGACATCAATTCAAGAATTCAACTTTACATGCACCTGGAACAATCGCTTAATCCAAATTGTATTAAACTAGTCTTGAAACTCGACAAACTTTTTTTTTTCCTAACAATTGACCAGATAAAAAAGTTTAATGCCAGCAGAGTCTTAAAATAAACTCATATTGGAACTTTAAATAATGCATTTAAAGAATTTTAAACGAAAATAAATGTGTTACAAAAACAAGTCTTGTCTATAAATATGTTTCTCTTGGGTATGAGTGTAAACTGCATCCGGTTGTAAGCTTATCAACTGATAAGTCGGGATGAATGAGGATACCCAATTACAACTTCCTCCAGGTCACCTTTGGGCAAGGTGTAGTACCTGAAAGCCTCCCTGTGCTGGGGTTACATGCCAGCAAATAATATTATAATAACAAAAAAGGCTGTCTTAATTTTTTTTGTTTTCATGCATTTTTTTTATCGTCTTGTTTTGTTTTAGGCATTTTTTTTTTTTTTTTTTTAATTTTTTATACTTGTATATATATTTTTTCTCTAGGTGATGCTACCATGCAAGCCGTTACCTTTGCTAGTGCAGTTTATTGAGTTTTTGCATGTTACAACGTTGTTTCGTTTTGTTGCATGTCCCTTTTTCCGTAGTGTGATTACGTTGATGTAAGTATTTTGTTCGACAAGCGGCGGAAATAAAAAACGACTGAACTGAACTGAACTGAACATTTCACACACTCACACTTTCACTCACACTTTCACTCTCACTCTCCACACTATGATCTACCACTTCCACTATGGTTTAGTATGTGATCTACCCAAGAAATATCACTAGGTAGATCGCAAGCTAAACTAGAAACATATAGGTAGATCACATACTAAACCAGCACTGAATAATTTTCCAAAACAATCACAAATTTAATGAAATTATTTGGTAATCTCTTTCGGTTCAGCCTGAGTAAAATTCTTGCAAAACTGCTCTACAATTGACCTGCCCTTTTATCTGTTTTACAACCAAAAAACTGGATTTAATTGAAAAAGCGTCACTAAGCTTTTAACAGAGATCAAAACAAAACATTTAATTTCTTCTGGAAACTTAAGCGTAGAACATCTCGTTCCTCGTTTCATTCACTGCAAAAAATGGCTTAAAAGTTTTTCTAACTTCTCCAACTTTTCAACAAGTCAACAGCAATGCTTTTCAACCCTTTTTGCAACGGTACAAACTTTTTTGCTAAATTGAAAATACCTATGCATCCTATTATAATAATTTCTTAAATTCTACAGTTCAAGTGAAGACTCTTTTTTTAATCTTTCATTGTGTTTTTATCCTTTTAACAAACTTGCATTTAAAAATAAACATAATATAAGTGCAAAAAAGTCTTCACGTTCATTATATAATTTTTTTTATTGCGACAAAATATTACATAATAAAGAAATAATAGGCATGCTCTAAGCCAGACTAAACTAAAAAGACCTTGGACCCCTGTACACCTCATCAAATTGATAACACCTTCACATGTTTTGGTACACCATGGGGTGACCATACACCCGCTTAAAAAGCACTAGTTTACAAGAAATTCAATATCCAAACAAAATTTATTTGGGAAATAAAATAATGAACAAACAACTTGTCCGTTTGCACGTGACGATTTACAGTAGCAGTAGCAAAAATAAAAATATCATAAAAACGTTGCGATTCTTTAAAGTAAAGTTTTTAGTTTAAAAAACAGTCCTTTTCACATCTTGACGACACACGTTCCTCACTACAAATATACTTTAAATATCCCTGAAAATGATGCAACCAAATCAAATTTTTCTCAAAAGTGATGCTCAACTCAACTAAAGATTTTAAACTGGAGTTTTTTTCCATTTGGCGTTGATTCTACATTCAGTATTGACTATCGTTTAGCCACTGTTTCCTATTTCGCAATCACTTTTTCAATAAGAACTTCAAAACGTAATACCTTGATTGCAAATAAAATTGAATTGAATTGAATGAATTGAATGTTCTTTCATTACAGTTTGATTTTTCTAAGGTTCTTTGTTTTCATGGTTTTTTTTCATACAGTGAAAGTGAATTGAAGAACTTTGTTATTTAAATCTTTTTTATTCTGATTTTGCAACAAGTTGTAAAAATAAAGCCGAGCCATTGGCAAGCTTTCTGAAAAAAATTTTTTTGTTTATTTTGTGTAATTTGTAGAATGACCCAAGCCAGCAAACCTAGATAAATAACAATTTCACGTCTGCAAACAAAAATCTTTCACCAAGCAAACAAACCAGGCACCATTGTTTTGTTACGTCACAATGTCACAGTGTGATGAAAAGCGCTGGTTAATTGTGAAAGTAGTTGTGAGAAAAGCAGGAAAAGGTGGAATTTTCTTTTTATTGGTCGAGGTTTTGTTTTGAAAGCGTCGGAATCTTTCGGCCTCTATTTTTACTGGGGCGTCTCCGGAAAATATCGAGTGTCTCACGCTTAGTAAGTTTGCTGAGGGAAAAGCACTGTGTCACACTTTATTTAAAACTTAATCTTAACTTTAGTTAAACGTATCTTAACTTAAGAGCCTGCGACCATGCATTTTTAAATAATTACTTTTGCAACTTTTTTATTGGCGCATGTTTTAAAGTATATCGTTTTGTCGCTAATTCCTTTCTCTTGATAACATGTGTGAGTTTTAATATCAATATCTGCTGTGTACTGGATGAAAAAATAAAAGATTGATTGATTGATTGAACTTCATAAATCTATAGTTAATTTTCTGTCTTTTTCAGTAGTTCTAAATTTTACTATGACGTAATCTTTTCATATCAAGTAATGATTGCATAGTTCAGGGTTGGCGAACCTTTTTTATAGGGCGGGTCAAAAAATGGCAGTTTTTTAAAACTTACATTAAGTGGGTCATTGGCTAAAAAAAGTTGAAGACTAAAAAAAAAAAAAAGGTCTTCACTTCGATTTCATCTGTAATTTCCCTATTTTTCTCCCATAATCAAGGTGTTCTTCAAAAAAAAAGAAAAAAAAACAGTCTTGGAATTCCCACTTTTTGTACCAAAATCATAGTGATCTCTAAAAAAAGGTTCCCACCTGAAATCAGTCTCAGATTCCCCACTTTTTGTCCCGAAATCACAGTGACCTCTAAAATTTGATAAAAAACAAGAAAAAAGGGGTCTTCACAGCAAATCTGTCTTCGACTTGTGCCAAAGTTGACAGGACAGAGGGCTTCAAAAAATACTACGCAGGCCACGGGTTGGACGCCCCTGGTATAATCCGTCCTAAATTAATGTTGCAGACTAAAAATGCCAGAAATTTCAGAACATCAGGTGGGTCATTGAATTTCAACTAATGGGTCACAACGTGACCCGCGGGTCAGTGGTTTGCCATCCCTGGCATAGTTGATAAACCCCACTTAATTTAATTTATTTGCAAGTTGTTTTATGATTGTTTAAATTGTTTGTTATACCAATTGTAATCTTAAGACGTGTCAAGCAGAATAACAGCACGTGACCTTGAGCGTCTAGCGTTTCGTTTTCTCTTTGGAATTATCAAAAATTTAATAAATGGAATTTTGTTAGTTAACGAGACTTCTAAGTACTTGACCCATTCACCGTCGTCATTCTCTGATTGGCTGTTTTCGGTAAAGGTGAACTATGACCAATGGTAAACTCTATTTTAATCTTTGATTTCCACTTTCTCGTTATTTTTGCCGTAATCTAGCGTCACGTGATTTGATCTTACGTACGCGCATTTTGTTTGCAAATCATTCCAGTCATTCCAGTCAGATTCCAGTTGTTGCGTAGCAGTTGAATCGTTGGTATTTTTGTGGCTCTGTGACCGCAGTTGTTCTATAGAGAGATAGAATTGTTAAGCTTTTGAGGCGCACAAACTATTATGATTAATATTAGCCATCGGGAGGCTAATTCATTCTTATAGATTGGCAGTACAAAGTTGTTGTGGTGAATATTTGCAATTCCGGCCCTGGAAACCTTTTGGAATTTTGGTAAATCTTGGAAGCCAAGTTTTTGTAAATCCATCAAGTTTTGTGAATTTTGTAAATATATTCTTTACAGTTAGAGACAGTGGTTTTTGTCTGTCTGCGGAAAGAAGTTTTCTAAGAAATCAATTCGAAACCAACCGGAACTAACTGTATTAAAAACTTCAGTCTCGCGGCAAACTATTTCTTTAGCCGGAATAAAAAAAAAATAGACACAGCTTTGCGTCAGCGCTAGTATTTGGATTACCTAGTTCTCCCTGTTCTTTTGGATTACAAAGTAAAGTTTGTGACAAACTCATGGCCACCGTCTCATATCTCAGTCCTGGCTAAAAAGTTGATATTTTTATGACAAAAAAATCGACTTGATCAGGACTCGAACCTACAAATAATTGCTGTTGTGCTCCGAAAGCTAAACAATTTTTTTGGATGGCAAGCCACACATCAATTTATGGAAAAAATCGACATCAAAATGTTTTAGTTTTTTAAATTAAAGCAAACAGTATTTTGTAAATAATTACTTTTAACTCAAACAACTTGAATTGCAAGGAGAAACACGTTCTCATTTGCATGCATAGCAAGCTAAACACGAGGGATGTTATGTAAGTAATACAAATTTACGTTCGCAATTATTTACGGAAGAGTTTATAAACCAGACAAATTGTTTAATAAACCCCGACCCGGAGGACCCAGGTAAAGAGTCCTGTGAGTCCCACCTTGTTCTTTTTTTCTCAATCCTATAAAAGAACTTATGGTCATACCCATACCAGCCGAAAAAATGTCGGGGCAATACAATTTTATACAAATTTTATCAACGTTTCCCCAAATCATGATCCTTCAGCACTTTACGAATATGAGATAAACTTGCAACCCGAATATCGGTTGAAGACCAAAAAAAAGGTCTTCACTTTAAATCTGTCACTAATTTCTTAATTTTTATCCCAAAAAGTAGCGATCTTTAAAAATAAGGTCTCCTTCTTGAATCTTGATTGTTTTTCTGCATTTGAAAACTTTGTCCGGGAGGGTGGTTCGTTTTCGGTGCTTGCCCAATCGCTGTCCAAAAAAAGTCTTAATTTTTCCAAATTTCTGAGACCTGGGGAACAATTGTACCCCTGCCCCCCCGGCTAATACAACTATACTTATGGTGACAAGGAAACCAAGCACACATTAGTTATTACATCAAGCGAAACCACATCTCTGGGCTTCAGTTTCTTCAATTTGTTTAGAGCGACATAATGTTCTACTTCAGAAATATGAAATAATTATTTGGAGAAGACTGGAATGACAACTATCTGCTTGCAACTAGACAAGCTGAATAACTGGTTAAACTGTGACAACGCGGTTAAAATTAACGGTGTAGATGCAACTGAGCAGTGGAAACACTGGCTACAAATACTCGGAAACTACTAAAAGGTCCTTGGTGCAACTGAACGAGAAAGAGATGCTGAAGTTAAAAGGTGAGAGTTTCAACTAATACAGTCGATTTTAAAATTTATGATACCATTGAAAATTATCACAATTACGAGACGATTATTAAATTTTCAAAAATATGTGTATTAAGACTCAAAATACTGCAATTCTTGAGATGCCAGAACCGAATCTTTTTTCTCCAAATAAGGCAAGAGCTCCAACCAGTAGAAATCAGACAGAAGGTAGAAGTGAGCTAAATTGTAGTTGTTGTAAACCAGCCACCAGTACCCTAACCTCGACAAAGCTAACTCGTTTACAAAAATCTTTTTCAAAAAATACTCTGCCAAGTACTTGAATGCGGGCATTTTTAAGCTGCGAGACTCTGATATAGCATACACATTTTTTAAATAATATGTCCTGATTTACAGAGCAGCCCTGCTGCAAGGGGGTTCGATTTTGGAAATTTTCTTCTTCTTTGCTTGCCACAGCTAATGAGCACAATCTGCCCTCGTTTGAAGTTTCCATTTTCTAAGCCACATTATGTCTGGTCTCTACCTGCAGACTTTTCTGGCATGAGTATCCATAAAAGACGAGACAGAAGTATTTAACAATACAGTTTTGTCAGTCGTTAAGGCACGCAAACTTGGAATCGGTTGGATGTTTGAAAATATCAAATTTTCAAGTTTTCAAACATCTAAACGATTCTACCCAGAAAAGTGCCCGGTATATCTAAAATTACCTTACATTAAAAAAATTTCCCTTACATATCAAAAACAAAGTCAACAGTCAACAATTGTTTTGGATGCGCGTACGTACGCACGTGGAACATCCCAAAAATTGAAAGAACAAATTCGACAACATCTTCCAAAATTTATTAGAAATAAAACTAAACCTGAAAAAGATCTCCCAAGAGGCCAATATAAACTCATTCAAACCGCATCTGTTTCGGATTCGGCGTTTGGTCAACATTAGTTAGACAACAAAATTTGCGCGAAAAAATTTCTAACTGGTTCTCTATTTTAGCTACAGGACAATCATTTTTTCATCTAACAACGCTCGAAGCCACCTTTATAGAATCTCTTAAACTCTCTCTTTGTTGCCAGAAAGAGTTCATATATGGATTAAAGCATTTTCGCTTGCGGCGCAAGTGAGCACGTAACCAACTGCGTGCTCGCTTTCTTCAACCAACCAGAGGAGCCGTTGCTTTCGATGTCTTCCAATACTGTATAAACCACGCTTTCTTGCAGTTCGTCAGTTGCCAGCAATTTTTTTTAACAAGATTTGGCCGAAAGAATTCTCAATAAAAGAATCTTTTTAAAGACTACCGAAAATTAAAAGAGTTAATGGTTCTGTCCATTACATTGGTTATTTTAAAGTTCTCGTAACCAAGAATTTAGTCAAGTTTACATTTTGTCAGTCGAAAAGCGCAAATAATTGAATAAAAATAAAATAAGTTTACGAAAAGTATTGCAATAGTTGCAACCGCGTATGCAGACTTGGACCCGGGCTTGGGACTCTTCAATTCATGCTTTATAGCTGGATTCAAACTAGGACTCGCGAAAAAAGTAGCGAGTCCGACGTCTAGATTTCATGCAGCATCAATGATTTGAAGGTTTCGCGGAATATTTTTATCAATAATTATTAAAAAAAACTGCTAAATTTTGAATGAGGCATGAAAGAGAAGTTAAATTATAATTTCCTTCATGTTTTACTTTTCACTATTCTAACTTTTATACTTGTTTCTTACTCTGTTGCGCTCAAGCTCGTCACATTCTGTAGGGGCCTCGAAAAGTTATTTTGAGAAGGGGAAAATTTAAAAAAGTTTTTACAGAGTTACCATTTTATATCGCGACCGTTTTTAGGGGAAAAGTTTAGGATGACTAAAAAAATCATCACTTTCAATGGAGTCCATGATCCCTACTTTCGTCCTAAATTTAAGTTGCAGACTAGAAACAAAATATTAGCATTTCCTTTTAATCTATCTGATGTTTTGGTTGTGCAGGATTGGAAATTTAAAGAGTTCGTAATGCAGGGGGCGGCAATTGTTTCGCGTGTCTCCATCGCTTTCGGCACCCCTGGTGTTCAATACTTGGACAGAACAAAAATATTGCCAATTAGATTTTTTGCAACTTATGTCAACTCTTGGCTGGCTTTTCCCATAGAAGTCAAAGGGGTATTCTTAGTTTTAGACAAACATGCGGACTCGGGATTAGATTTGGGAATCGAACCCGGATTCATTTCAGCCCGGACTCAGACTTGCTTCAAAATTTTTACGAGCCCGCACCCCCCCCGGTTGCAACCGAAAAACGTTGCAAAAAATCAAAGTTTTATTCTGCAAGTTGTAGCAGCAAATTTTTGAAAACAGCATCAGTACTTATTTTGTATAGATAACAAAATTGCTGTCCTTCAAGTAGTGCAGGATTTTAATTAATCAAATGCCATTGTTGTTTCCCCAACTAGGCCAAAAACATTTTTTGGATATGAAGTTGATCGGCATAGTTTGGAGGCAACATCGCTTTTATCATTTAATCCTATATTAGATCTACCTAAATTCGTATGTTCTTCTTTAGAGTCAAAATTAGGCGACTGGGAAGCGAAAGTACTATGGGTTGCTCTCGAAATATCTGTTTCTTGTTCATTTATTTCCATTGATTTCTTTTTTCTTTGCTTTCCAAAATAGTTTAGAATTAAAGTTTTTTTCGTTTTATACTTATTTTCGCTCTTTTCAAATTCTGCCTAATTTTTTTAGTTCGCGAATTTAATTACAAAAAAAAATTAAAGTTGTTTAAAAGCTTAATCCTATTTTTTTCTGATTTATCTTGATCTTTTGTTGGCTATGATGTTTCAACTTTTTAGCTTATATTCTGTCTTTTCCATAATAAGCATTAACCATAATTTTAACTTTCTAGTGTGTTTATTTGTTTTAAATTTATTTAGTTTCAAATTTAAAAATCAGTTTTTAGTCTTACCTGGCGATATGCAGCTGTAAGATTAATAAGTTCTATCGAAAATGACTTTATAAAGTTTATGCAGTAGACAATTAACAAGTATTTCCTGAAGCGTGACGTCGTTTCAGAAGTTGAATCGTAATGATGGTAGCATGACCTTAAGTAAACTCTAAGTATTTCCTAAAAGAATCAATTTACTATGTTGCTAGCTCTTAATCTCAAGCTTTATGAACGCTTTTGTCGAAACCCTATCTTCTAACTCGAAGATGTCTTGATTTTATTTTAGTTTTTATAAAAATGACAGTAGAAGACCATTAATTTTTAGTTTCTAGGGTGTATATGTTCTTAACAACCTCGATTTTGTTATACCTTTGTTTAACTTTTCTCGAAAACCTTAATTTTTTTATTACTATCGTCAATTTTTTCTCGGCGATCTTGATTTTGTTATATCTAAGTTTAATTTTTTCTTGGTAACCTTGATTTTTGTCATGCCTTTGTTTAATTTTTCTTGGCAAACTCGATTTTTGTCACACCTATCTTTAATTTTTCTTAACAATCTTAATTTTTGTCACACCTTTGTTTAAGTTTTTTCTAAACAACCTCGGTTTTTATCATACCTTTGTTTAATTCTTCTCGGTAACCTTGATTTTTGTCATGCTTTTGTTTAATTTTTTCTTGACAACCTCGATTTTTGTTATAACTATCTTCAATTTTTTCTCAACAAACTCGATTTTTGTCATAACTTTATTTAAATTTTTTTGGCAACCTTGATTTTTGTTATAACTATTTTTAATTTTTTTTTTTCAAGTAACCTTGATTTTTGTTATACTTATTTTCAATTTTTTCTAGACAACCTCGATTTTTGTTATACCTTTGTTTAATTTTTTTAACAATCTTGATTTTTGTTGCACCTACATTCAATTTTTTTAGACAAACATGATTTTCGTTATATCTGAGCTTAATTTTTTCTAAACAACCTTGATTTTTGTTATGCCTTTGTTTAATTTTTTCTTGAGAACCTTGATTTTTGTCATAACTACATGTATCTTCAATTTTTTTTTAACAACCTCGATTTTGTTATACCTTTGTTGAATTTTTTCTTGAAAGCCTTAATTTTTATAACTATCTTCAATTTTTTTTCTTGGCAACCTTGATTTTGTTATATCTAGGTTTAATTTTTTCTAAACAATCTTGATTTTTGTTATACCTAACCTCAATTCTTTCTCTAACCAACCTTCATTTTATTATACCTATCTTCAATTTTTCTCGACACAACTTTGATTTTTGTTATACCTATGTTCAATTTTTCTTGATAACCTTGATTTTTGTCATACCTAACCTCAATTTTATTCTAAACAACCTTGGTTTTTGTCATACCTAACGTCAATTTTTTTCTAAACAAACTTGATTTTTTATATACCTAACGTCAATTTTTTCTAAACAACCTTGATTTTGCTACATCTATGTTTAATTTTTTTTGGCAACCTTTATTTTTTTTCATACCTATCTTCAATCGTTCCTAATCAATCTTGATTTTTGTTATACCTTTGTTTAATTTTTTTTTCTTGGCAATCTTGATTTTTGTTATACCTATCTCTAAGCAACTCTAAGCAACCTTGATTTTTGTTATAAACTTTGTTCAATTTAAAAATATTTTTTTTGACAACCTTAATTTTTATTATAACTTTGTTTAACAATCTTGATTTTTGCCATACCTATCTTTAATTTTTTCTAAACAACCTCGATTTTGTTATACCTTTGTTTAATTTTTCTTTATTTTCAGTATAATCAATCTTAATTTCCAGTGTAAAAATAGACTAAGCGAAAAAATTTTTTATAATGCACCTTGATTTTTATAATTTTTAACAACCGGCTGTAAAAAAAAATTTTATTATAAGCTTGACCCAAAAAATTTGATTTCAAAACACCGAGTTAAGCTTAGTTTGATCCCCAGTCAAGTACAACAACCATTTATGTTAAAAAGTTTTACATTTTTTCACTTTTAATAACAAAATTCATGATAAAACTGAACATTTTATTGCATTTTACCAACTAAATTTTCTAAAATTAACATAAAATTTGAAATCAAAGAAGACCAACGTAAGCAAGATCAATTCCAGGAAAAGTCGTTGTTTTTTGAAAATATTAACATAATAAGATTTATTCTATCAAGTCCTATCACAGCTAGTTGTTATATCTAAATGAAAACAAACCAAGCTGAAATCATTTAATAAACTTATTATCTAGTTCGAAATCTAAAAATAAACTCTTCAAAAAGCATGATTTTTAAAAAATAGCTAAAACTTTGCTTTCAGGATACGGTTTTGCTTGGGGTAACAAACACAAATAAAATAATAAACCAATAGATTTAGCGCTTTATCTTGAACATCGCTAACCTCTGAGAAAAAGGTGTGGACATCAAACATGTCAAAGAAAACGTCTACGGGTATTAAAAATTAAACTTTTAAATATCATTTTCCGCAACAATGTTTTGTGGTCAAGTTTTAAATTATTGCACTAGTTTAACCAAAAAATACTTTAGTTTTTCTTTCTCCAAATAAACGTTTTAACCAAAAGCTTTATTAATTGAATTAAAAATTGATCTACGAATATAATTTTATACATTTTTCAGACGGAGGTTTTGTGGTTAGGTTTTAAAAATTGTAAAAAATTCAAGCCTAAGTGTCATTATTTAAAATTCTCTCAAGAGCCTCACATTGTAAAGGTTTTCGTATAGAAAACAGCGGATTCCTTCTACGTAAAAAAATTTAACTTGTTGAAAGACCTACCTTCCTTTCAAGTGTCTTGCATTTTATAGCTGCAATAAGTTAAATATAAATAATATAAACTGCAATAAGTTAACCCTCAATATCAAAAAAACCTTTTATGTAGTTTTTCGAAGGCCAAACACTGTACCCCCTCCAAATTCTCTTACACTCTCATTAAAAAATAATTGCATCACTCGTAAATCTGAGGCAAATTTTCTAGGTGTTATCTTTAATGAATTCTTAAGCTGGAAACCCCACATGGACCAGGTAATACGACAAACAACCATGAACTTGGGTGTAGTTAAAAAAATTTCACCCCACCTAAACAAAAAATCATTGGATATGCTCTACCATTCTATGATTGTTAGTCAATTTTTGTCGAATAACTCGATTTTTGTCATACCTTTGTTTAATTCAATCTACTACTACTCACTTTATTTTGTAATCGCCCAAATTGCTGTTGTATTAATTTAATTTTAAAGTTATGCGCAGATAACTCCGTTTTATTTACTGGTATACTTTGGCAATAATTCACTCTGTTACGTCATAAATTATCTAAATTTAGATTTTCAAATTTACAATTAATTATTTAGTTTAAAGGCCCGTTTCCACTACAAGCGTGAAAAAAAGCATTCTTTGTTTGTTTTATTGATTTTTTTTGCGCTCGCTTCAATTTTAACCGCTCGCTTCAATCGAAGATCAATAAAAGAGACAAAGAATGCTCTTTTTCACGCTCGTAGTGGAAACGGGCCTTAACGCAGTTGATGATGGAACGAGTTATAATTCCGAAACGTCCTGAAACAATGTTTTAAAATATATTGGCTTTACTTTCTATTTTGTGACTGAAACATGGTAATTTGAATAAGAACGTAAAGCCAATGTTATTAAAATCATTTTTTATTTAAAAGCTGAGTTTCGATTTATAACTTCACTCCTTGTTTTATTTACTTTGACAATGAGGAAGTTATGTACTTTAAATCGATAGCTTTTCAGCAAAATATGATCGAAAGTACTTGGTCCGCTATAAGTAACTATCGATATATATTATGCTTGTAGCTTTGTTGATACTTATTCGATTGTTCTATTTTATATCAATCAATCAACATACTTCTATTTGCGGGAAAAAAATAACACAAATAACGAAAATTAAACACTAAAATAGAATAAAAAAATTTAGCCGCAGGGAGACTGCAATTTGACCTTTCGGTCTTCTAGTTAGCAGCCACCCTTGAGAGCAAAACTACAGGTACAACTACTTGTAAAATTTAAGTGTTGCAGAGAAGAGGGTTTTTTCATTTTAAATAAGAAGGTTTTTTTATTTTAAATATAAGGTTTCAATAAGTACTTTTTAAATTCACATTTAAAAAACACTGTAAGAAGCATTTTGGATTTGAATGGGAATTTCGTTCCATATCTTAACTCCTTGGTATTTTATACATCTTTGTAATCGTAAAGTTTTATAAAAAGGACTATGCAAAGTTTTTTTGGATTTTTCATTTAATCTAGTGCTTTTTTCCGAAATCTGGCTGGTTAAAATAAAATAATTAGACAAATTTTTGGGAAGCATTTTTTTAAAATTGACATGAATAAATTTACCAACTTCTAGTTTATAAAGATCTGTAAGTTTTTAGAATCTTAAGGCGTTTGTAATAAGGTGAGGAACTATCACAAAATTTAGCTGCACGTATAAATTTAACGGCTTTATTTTGGAGAGTTATCAATTTTTTAAGATACGTCGGGAAGGTAGATCCCCAGATAATAAGGCCATATAATAAATGGGAATGTATCTGAGCGTAATAGATTTTTAACAGTGCTGTTTCTGGTAGATAGTGTCTGATTTTAGAGATAATTCCAACCGTTCTTGATATTTCATATGCTATATTTGAAATGTGGAAATCGAAATTTAAATTCATATCAATAGTTAAACCTAACTATTTAATACTTATGCATTGTGGGATAGAAATATTATTTAAAAAAACATTAGTTTGTGGAAAAGGTTTATTTAGTTTGGGAGGAATAATTAAAAAGTTGGATTTAGAGGGATTAACCGTGAGTTTATTAGAATCAAACCAAATTGACAGATTTTCAAGTTCTTTATTCATAATTGTAGTAAGGGAAGCAAGGTTAGGGGCCGTAAAAATTAAGCATGTGTCATTAGCAAAGATTATTGTCATACAGTTAACCGCTTGAGGGATATCATTAACATACAAGAGAAATAAAAGAGGGCCAAGAATCGAACCCTGAGAAACACCATAATTATTTTGTAACAGCTTAGATTTTGCACCCTTAATGGAAACGAATTGTTTGCGAGATAAAAACGATTTAATTAGTTGATCAGCTGAGCCGCATATGTCATAATGTTCAAGTTTGAGAAGAAGAATGTCATGGTTTACTGAATCAAAAGCTTTTGTAAGGTCAAGAAAAACTAAACTAGTGTATTGATTAGAATTTATATTGTCATAGGAGTGTGTGATAACATCAACAAAAGCATGATTGGTTGAGACTTTATTTGGAAAACCATATTGAGAATTTATAATTACATTATGTTTATTTAAAAAATTATTTATACGCTTGTATAAAAGTCCTTCAAAGATTTTTGAGAAACAAGTAAGAATAGAAATAGGGCGATAATTTGTAGCTTTATCACGTACTCCTTTTTTAAAAATTGGAACTATCCTTACAATTGTACAATTTTCGGGAAAAACGCCTTTTGTGAAACAAAACTCAATAAAAACTTGAACATACGGAATAATAACTGAAGAGGCGATTCGAAATAAAAAAGCTGGAATGTCGTCATGCCAACTGCTTTATTATTTTTTAGAGGATAAATAGCGTTAAAGATTTCTGTTGGGTTGGGTATGTTGAGATAGATGAAGAAGAGACTCGTTTGTTTAGATAGGTAGAAAAAGACTTAAAGGACGTATTTGAAAAATTATTTGCTAAATTTGAGCCAATTGAGCAAAAAAATTTATTAAATTCATTAGCTATATTTTGATAATTTGAGATTGTGCCACGGTCAGTTACTAATGAGTCAGGAGTATCTTTAATTGGTTTAGAGTTCGGAAGCGTAGAACGAATTACATTCCATACTTTACGAGCATCCTTCTGGCATTCATCTAATTTAGAAGTATAATATAATTTTTTAGACAAAGTCTTTAGTTTAGTTAATTTATTAGAGTAAACTTTATAAAATGATCTTTTTTTTCTTCACTACTTAAAAAATGAGATTTAAACATCCTTCTCTTTTTCTTAACTGAAGTTAGTAAGCCTTTGGTAATCCAGGGTTTTTGTAAGAGTTTTCTCATTCTTCTTGAAATTGGCCTCAAAGGCGCATGGATGTCAATAGTACGTGATATAATGTGGACAAAATTATTAAATAGTTCATTAAAATTTTCATTAGACAGGGTAGGTCGATGACTAAAATAATTGTCTAAATCAGTTTGAAGGTCTTTACAAAACAGTTCTGAAAAACTTTGTTTTACCACGATAAAACAATTTCTCTATATTTTTTTATTGTTAGTGAAATTTTTATTGATAGCACAAAAAATTGGGTAGTGGTCAGTCAAGTCAGATTTAACTATAAAAGATTGCAATTCATGCTTTGAATCATTAGTTATAAAATAATTGATTATGGTTGATGAATTATCAGATATTCTTGTTGGCTTAGTAATTAAGGGTATAGCACCGTGACTTAAAATTGAATTAATATATAAGTTAGCACTATTCATACGGTTATCTCTATGTAAATTAATATTAAAATCTCCTTGGATATAATAAACTTTTTTTTGTGAGAGAGGTCAGATAAGGAATTTGAAAATTCTTCAATAAATTCAATTATCTTAGTTTGGTCTAGATGACGGTAAACTGCACCCACGGTAAGCTCAGTTTTAAAGTTGTTTTCAGAAATATCTAACCATAAGCATTCAGATTTTGAAAAGTTATATTACGTGATAGATTTCTTTACTTGAAACTTATTTAAAACGTAAATTCCCACACCGCCAGCGTTAGTTGTAGAATCAGTATGAAAAAAAGTATAATTAGGAAGTGAGATGTTTAATAGAGGGTGTAGTTTAATTCGTGTTTCAGTTAAGCATATTACATCAGGTAAAAAATTTAATTCAACTAAAAAATCATAAAGATTATCAAAATTTTTATGCAATAAGCGAATATTTATATGTAAAAGCACCAAGAAACGATTGGGATCAAAAGTAGATCGTTTTGAGTTTAAATCTAAATAATCACATACTTTTATATTGAAAAAGTTGAAAAAGTAGTCGTACACTTCTTCAGGAGAATGATCACTTAATCGCAGGGTAGCTGCTTTATTCGGCTCAAGGAATTCATTTAACTCCTTGTTATTTCCCAAAAGCGCCGTATCTGCTTTTAAATGAGCCATTTTTGCTATTGAAAGATAGGACTAAGCAGTACAATTAGCAAGATAGGTTACTAACACTTTGATAATAATAATTTTGATTACAACACTATATTGAGTAGAGAGAAATGAAAAGAAATTAAAAAAAGAAGATTTAAAAAATATTTAGCTTTACAACATTACACTGTGTAGTTAATGAAGGACATACCTGAAACATAAAGCATCATCTTAACATAACATTTCTTCAATCAATAAATATAAAATGTTTTAATTAAAATATAACACTAGCAATTTTGATAAAAAAAGTAGCACAATATTATTGACCATTTTGTAAGCTATCTCAATTTTGCGCAACTTAAGATAGAAAAAATTAGATGGCTATTCAGATGAGATTCGAAGTTTGTTCTATTTTGAATCGTTTAATTAAGGTTTTTTTTTTTATATTTTTAAGTTTCAATGTAAAATTCAATTTGAAATTTTGATTTAAAAGCAGCGTTTGAAAAAACTGCAAAAGACAATTTAGGAAATTACGAATTACCATTGCAAAATTAAAAAAGGAAACTATTTAGTAACTCATTTCCTGTATCAAAAGAATAGCACAATTTAAAAAATAAATGAAATAAGAAAAGCAGCAAAGCACATTGGCAATGTAGGCAATAAGTCATTGAATGAGTAATTATCAGTAGAGAATTTACATTCATTTATGACATCAAATCAACTTGTTTATTATCTATGAAAAGAGTATAATTTCGGTAAAGAGGTTGTTTTTTTCAACCAGACAACAATTGAAAAAAGCAGCCATAATGGATTCAGCATTCTTCATTTTATTAAACAAACATTAAAAATTATTTATAAAGACGAACGTTTTCGGCTTACTTCAGCCCTCATCAGGTTTCTACAATTTTAGCAATATTAATTAACTTTAAATTTACACACACACATAAAAAATTAACAACAGCAAAAAAAATGTAGCCTATATTTTTAAAAAACAGGCTGTACTTTTGACTAACAGGCTAAATTTTAAATCAAAACGAGTGAGAAACTAAATTGATACAAATTAAATTCCAGATTATGATGTCGTTGAAGAAAAAAAGGAAAAAATATTACAATCAAAATATATTCAATAAATATGAAGCTCCGTTTGCGAACATTTGTCGATTTAATTTTGGACTTAACTTTTTTATGAGTAGAGCTTCGTGAATCTTGGGCTCTTTCAGGGGCGCCGGAGTTTTTTTTCCAGGGGGGGCAAATTTCAAAAAAAGGGCACTTTTTGTTAAAAAGGCACTCCAACAAAAGTCGTTTATAGCAACCATGTCGCAATCAAATTAGCGTATTCTCTAAAAAAAAGGTCTTCACTTGTAGTCGATCTCTGATTTTCCTATTTCGTCCCAAAATCAAAGGTCTTCACTCAAAATCGTTCTTTCACTCTAAACAAACATCTGCCTCATTCGCCTCACCCAAAATCCATCACTACCTAAAACTTACGATTTTCGCGATTTTCATTATTGTACCATGATTTACAGATGTCTTTAATTTTAGAAACATTGTTGCATTTGATGGTGATCGAGATTACATAGGTTAAATGTAGAGCAGATCTAAAAATATTTCTGTAAGACAAATTTCAAAAGGCACAATCTGCCCCCTGTGCCCCCGCTTCCGGGGCCCCTGGGCTCTTTACCGAAATTTTACTGTAGAATTAGCAGCAAAAGAGGTACACCAGTAGAAGATCTTCGGCAGATAAAAAAACTTTTAAAGTAGTAAATTATTTTCAGTTAAAATCCAAAACTCCTGTGGCTCTTTGCTCAAATGTTGTCTATAAATTCTCGTGTTCGTGCGATACGAACAAGACATACATCGGTATGTCCTCCAGACATTTGATCACTAGAGTCCGGGAGCATCTAAATTTCAAAAGTCTACAGTATAGTGCAATTAAAGATCATATTTTATCGTGTGAAAAATGTTCTAATAATCGGTTTAATGAAAACAATTTTATAATAATACGTAAATGCAAATCAGAATTTTGTTCCAAGATTCACGAAGCTCTACTCATAAAAAAGTTAAGTCCAAAATTAAATCGACAAATGTTCGCAAACGGAGCTTCATATTTATTGAATATATTTTGATTGTAATATTTTTTCCTTTTTTTCTTCAACGACATCATAATCTGGAATTTAATTTGTATCAATTTAGTTTCTCACTCGTTTTGATTTAAAATTTAGCCTGTTAGTCAAAAGTACAGCCTGTTTTTTAAAAATATAGGCTACATTTTTTTTGCTGTTGTTAATTTTTTATGTGTGTGTGTAAATTTAAAGTTAATTAATATTGCTAAAATTGTAGAAACCTGATGAGGGCTGAAGTAAGCCGAAAACGTTCGTCTTTATAAATAATTTTTAATGTTTGTTTAATAAAATGAAGAATGCTGAATCCATTATGGCTGCTTTTTTCAAAAGAGTATAATTACCATCAAGTGCTTTCCAAATAGTTTTCTTTTTATTCTTCTTAGCTTCTTTATAGTTCTTAGTTTCTTTATAATAAGGTAATAGAAGTTTTCGCTGTTCGCTTGACTCTTCACACGTCACAATCTCCTTAATGAATATGTAATCAGCTGTTTTTCTTGATGTTTACTATTGTATAGTTCATTTAATTTTATTGGCACTAGCAGTTTAGAAGTTTAACAATTTTGACAGTAATTTTTTACTTTACTATTTGAAAAAGATTTTTTTTGTTAAGTGAGTACATTTTATTTCATTCTATGACATATATTAAATTTAATCATTAATCAATAATTTTCGATAATTTTTTATTAATTTTTGTTCTTAAAATTTCAGAAACTTAATAGAATTGTTAACTGATGATGATCTTGTGATCGAAATCGATTTTAAATTAATGTAAAACAAGTTTTTAACAAGTTTGGACTGATTCTTGTCTTCCTTATTGAAATTTTGCCGATTAGCAGACCCACACTGAACATCGGAATGGGTGGATATCCTTCCGTTTTGGTAGGTTTGCTTTCGGTCTGTCATTTTTAAAATCAATGAGCAGACTTACTCATGGTCCAGGCTGCGAGAAAGCACCTACCTACCAATCTGGGCTTTGTTTGTAAAGCCCTTTAATTAACTCCGAATGGATTAGGTTTTACTGGTTTGTAACTTTTATAGTCAACGTCCACAAGAGCTCTTTGCCAATTTGAAATACGTTATAAAAAAATTTAGATGGAAAATAAAGATTTTTTACGAAGACTCATTGTTTGAAACTTGATTTCGAAACTTTTTATCAATAGTTGAAGAAATTATGATTTTGTAACAAAATTCAATGTTTTGCTTAGTTTAAGGGAGTGTGTTTGATAAAATTGATAGTCAGGGTTTGAATGGCGCTATAAACAATTGTATTTGCTTACGGTAACTTTTTTTCAAGTTCTATTACGCAACTCAGTATTATCAGGCCTTGACATTTACTTCGTTTAGTATTTTAATTTGTTTGGAATATGAATGTTTTTTGAAAAAACGTACAACTTTTCGAAAACAATTCGGTGCCTTATAACATAGTACAATTGAATAAAACGGCAGTTGACATGGAACAACATTTATAAGATAAAAATTTTTTTTAATCTCTATATTTATCCTCTTGACTTGCAGGAAAGCAACGGAGGCGCTAATACATAGAGTAAACAATTACCCCGACCTGCTATCAAAGATACCAAGATATTGCTGCCCGCTTGAAATTTAATAGAGATAATACTGAAATTTAGAACTGCTTGACAAGATAACCAAAGCAGGGAAATATGGCGCGAGTAGGTTTTGAACCGAGACCATGTCGATCACAATCCCGGGCGCTCTAACCACTTGACCATGCCGCCAATTATTCACGTGAAAGTTAGTATTTTGTGGCTATTGTTCTTATTTTTCTTAAAACTCTAGTTTTTTCGGAGTATCATATTAGTTTTTCTACGAGTTTCGAAATATTTTGTTGCAAGATTGAAGACATATTTCGTTTTTTTTGATGTGCATATTTCAGATGATAATGAGCAGTGATGTCTTTAGTACGGAATGAACGGAACGACCGCACCGGACCCCCTAAAAAAGGTCCAAAAGTGGCCCCCTATAAGCAAAACATTGCTCTATTTCTTTATAGTAGCACCATAACGATGGCCTCTCCTAAAGTGATGACTGTTTTTTTAGAGATCGCTTTGGTTTGGAAGACAAAAAAGTGGTCCTCCCTATTTTTTTTGTACCGGCCCTCTTTTTTGTAAGACCATCACTGATTATGAGCTTTAGAATAAGGTTTTGTTAAGTGGTAGAAGCAATTTACAAATATAACGTACAATTACCAATCCTGTTTTTTATTGAATAACATTTTCAATTACAATTATTCAAAGGTGCGACAAGTAGAATGGGTAAGCATTAGAAGTTTACATTGTCGGGTAAATAGGCTACTAAAAGTAACGTAAACATAAAAGCATTATAGTTAGTACAGTGCTTCCTCGATTATCCGGTCTAATTGGGTAGTTACTTTCAAAAATATGAGCGGATAAGTTAAAAAAATGCCTAAGTTTTATTATTCAAAGCAAAAAACCGCTTAATTTTTATTGAATTTCTATTTCTATTGTCAAAGCAACAAAAGTATACAGTACGCATATATTCACTTTTCAGATCTACACTGTACTAAAAAATGAATTAATTTTGCATTGTTTGCGAGTTGATTCACGTTTGCTCACTAGATTTCGAAATAATTTTGAAATAATGTACTGTGGTATGCACTACAGCTGTGATATGCCAAAATATATTGTACAAAATATAGTGGTCGGATAATTGAATGCCAGATAAACGAAATGCAAGTAATCAAGGAAGCCTTGTAGTTGTCATAAAGCCAATTTGCTTCTAATAAATTTAAAACTAAAATGCCATAAAAAATTTTTATTCTGAACATTGCATCCAACATTTTCTTATGATCAAAACCTAGCATCTAATTATCAATTTGGTTAAAAAATACAACTACTTTTTTTGTATAATTTCTTCACAGAACAACTAAATAAATGCATCGAAACATCTACATGTAAAAATAGTAAATTTATATGATCATAAGTTTAATTTTTTTTTCCAAGTGTATAGTACTTTTCACTTCAATTATCGGCTATTATTTGAAGAAGGATTAACTTCTGTCTGCCTGAGTTTACGGCTTCTAAAACAGATTAATAGGAAAATCCCGACACAGCTCGCGATAGCAAGAAAAGAGTCATTTTAAAAAGCGAGGCGCATTTTAATTACGCACTGAGAAATGTTTGTGAAAATTTAATTCCATAGCTAACGGTTCAAATAACAAAAATATCAAAAAATGTCCGGTCTTGAGACCAATTTAAAAAGCACGAGACCGAGACCAGGTCATTAAGAGACCAAGACCGAGACCGCCAGCAAAAGGCCGAGACCGAGACCGAGACCGGTCTCGAGACCTTCATCACTGATCGGTACATTCGTAACAAAGGGTTGGACCGTGCAAAACCGCTTTAAATTTAACGTCCTCCCTGTAAGGTACTTGGACTAAATTACTAAATTACATAAATCTTTAAAAAAAAATGGACCGCAAAGGGCTGAAATTGCACAATTATTGAAGTCGATTTTATGGTTTGGATTGTCAACTTGGTGTTTTGCTACATCACTTTCTTGTCGGAGTGGTGAATCAATGTTGTGGTTGTTGAATCTGGTGATTAGATTTCCGTCGGTTTGTCCAATATACATTTGTCCAATATACATTTGTCCAATATACGAAGCTCTACAATTACATCAAAACTAAAATGTGATTGTGGAGCTTCGTATATTAACAAAACACCAAGTTGGCAATCCAAACCACATAAAATCGATTATTCTGCTATATTCCGTAATATTCTAATCTAGGTTTTTTATTGGGTGGAATAATCTACTCGTTTTTTTCAATCCAGGTTTATTCGGTTCTCTACCCTAATGTAGTCTTGTAAATCTTGAAACTGCTGGGAAATGCGAAGTAGTTGTATTTGGCTATATAATTTCTTCCCAATGACAACAATTTATATAAAGATTTTATTGCAGAAAAGTTAAAATCTTTTAGATATTGCGAGCATCATTGTTTTTTTTTGAAATAATCTTGCTTAAAACTGTATTATGGATATCTCTGTTGTCAAAATATATACATTTTTCAACTAATTAAACCAAAAGCTGAATACTTTACTTTGACAAAATAATATACACTTTTTACAATACACAAATTTAAGTAACTGATAAAGTGTATTTCAAAATCAGAGAACCAAGGTGAACATAACGACATGACATCAATTCATGTAAGCAGAACTTCACAGAAAAACTTTTCATCATTTTTGCAGAATAGTTCGTTCATTCAACTGAAACAAATCATCACATCAACTTCATGGCAAAGTGGTAGCTTTAGAAAGTCAGGCTTTGTTAAATCAACCGTCAACCAATCCTTGGAGATACCAAGGTATTGCTTTTTGCTTTTTATCTTTTTAACGAATCGAGACTGTGTCAAAAGCAGTTGCCATGGACTGGGCCTCCTTCCTCATTCGACCACAAAGCGCTCCAAGAAGCTAATCCCCCAATCAAAAACATAAATCGAATAACGTCATAAACTTGAGTCGACTTACGTTTCGAAGAACTTTCTTTTTCTTTTTTTAAACATTTATAAGCAGTTGTGGAAGGTACGACATTTTTTTCAAAATATCCTGAATTGATAATGTTCCCAGCTGGAGCATAATTGGCGACCACATATGTCTCGTACTTTCCCGACGCGATCCCAACCCCGACATGCGTCGTGTCCTTCCACACGAGCTGGGTGAAGTTTTCTGTCGCAATGTTTTACGGCGCATTATTTAATCAAAAATAGAGGCCCGAGCAGCAGACTTGATCCTTCAATCATTAGTTCTAGTCGGTGTTTGTTATTTACAATTTTAAGTTTAAGCTGGATTAGGATTTCTATCAAAAGATTTTTTTTAAGTTCAAATTTTTACCCCACTCTATTTGTTTGTTTGTTTGTATTTACCCATCACACATTTAGAGATTAAAATCTCATGCGTTCTTGTACGGAAAACAAGACAAATTTTCCCACTACATTGCCCTTAGCAAGACCTCATTATACACTCAAAAGCAGCCCAAACACAAACAACTTCTTCAATATTTTGAACGAAATCCCTATGCTCGGACTTAGTTGAATGTTAACAAAAATCATGATTGGCAAAATATCACTGACATAGAATGATCTAGGAGGTTGATGGTCATTCTGATACCGGTAAAAATTACAGGGACCTACCCACCATCACCACCTCCATGGGGGCTGTTCATATATAGATATGTGGTCAAGTGCATAATATGAAGCGGAAATAATGTTGCTTCTCCTCACTACAAACAACAATAGCCAATTAGAGCGAACCCAACATCAAGTTAATATAACCTGGTAAGACATCTTCAAGTATTTGTAATGCAGTAAAAAACACTCCAAAATAGATTTTACTTAATCCTCGTACATATTAAGTTTTTTCAAAAGGTATTTGCCCAAAATACTCTGCTATTAACAACATAAGACCACGTCACAGATAATTAGGATACGTTTTACTGTTCAACTTTCTCTTTGCTGTTTTTTGTGCAAAAAGCAACCAAAAGTTTTAATTAGAATTATTAAATTTCCGATTTTAGCAATTAAAATTTTATCATTCATGATTAAATTTCTTTAGCCCTTTCTTTTCTTGCAGAGATAATAGAAATGAAATAATTTGAATCCCCCCACCTGTCCCACTGGAGAATCCGGGTTCGTTGAATTTGTACTTTTGAATTTGTTTATACCACATCTCTGTAATTTCTTCAGCTGAAAGAAAGTCAAGAATGCAACTATTAGCTTTACACAACTTATCCTTAGCAGCTTGTAAAGTTTTTTTTTAACCGATAGGAAAAATTTTATAAATTCCTTTTCCAAAAACTTGATATGATTCTAATTTTAGTTAAATTTTGTATTGTTTTGTTTTTTGTCTCGAATGAAAATCTTTTTTACGTTTGATATCCCAGATTATTTCATTTGTGGATGAAACAATCTGTTAGGTATTATATTAATACATATTTGCTTCTATTTCCTGACTCTTTCAATTAAAAATAAACCATACATTTTAGATAGATTTCATAACATGAAAATTTTTAGTTAGTTGTAAAGCATTTCTTATAAAACACTTTAGAAAATCAGAAAAGATCAACAAGTAAAAACTAAAGTATAAATAGGTTTTACATTAAATGATAAATAAAAACAAAAAACACCCTGAAATTTGTGGGCAGCGTGGTCGAGTGATTAGAGCGCTGGGATTGTGATCGACATAGTCTTGGTTCAAAACCTACTCGCGCCATATGATTGTGTCCTTGGGAAAGACACGTTACGACATTTTCCCTGCTTTGTGGTCTTGGCAAGAAATTGTAAATTTCAGTCATATCTGTATAAAACTAAAAAATCAAATAAAAAATTTCTATGGGACAGCAATATTTTGGCATCTCCGGAAGCAGGACGGGTAATTGCTAGCCCTACGTATTAGCGTCTCCGACACTTTTTTGCGAGTCAAGAGGATAAATATAGAAATAAAGTAAAAAATATCAAAAAAAACATGAAATGAAAGCTGAAACCACGTGGTTATGACGTAAAAGAACGGCAATTAAGATGCTGAAGATTTTCTCAATAAAATTCCTCGAGTTTCTTGGGGCCCTGAAAGTCCTCAAAGATTTTAACGACACTGAATCGATTTTTCAATCGTTTTTAAACTTTCAAAATTTTTGTCCACCGCCGCTTCTGGTCCCCCTCATACAAAACAAAGTATTGGACTTGTGGTTATAATTCAATTGAAAGAGTTTGTTTCCACAAAGACTTTACATATTTCAGAGGCGACGCTAATTGTTCTTGTTCTTGTTGAACTGCATTTGTTATTTCGAAACGTGGATTATTGGTTAAGTGGATCCCGTTTATGACTCGATACGCTCGAATTTATTGGTTTTATTCTGGAAAGAGCAGTTAGCAAGTTTGAACAAATATTTTAAAATCCATTGATTAATACAGAGCGGCACCAATAAAAATTGTCCCCACCTGTTGGTTCTTTCTTGGTTGTGGTGGCAATATTTTCGCCATATTCGCTATCTTTCGAGTGTTGGAATTGGCCTGACCGAGCGAGTTCGTTGGCCCACATCTGGGCGTGTTGTGTCAACTCCTTCTTTTGCTTAAGTGGGGGGGCCTGATGCAGTTTTCGCATACGGTTGTGCACCTCAATGCATTCTTCCTCGAAAGTCATCTTTGCATGTTAAACAAAACTATTATATAACTTCTACGGTATATACTTATGACGTCAATTCTATTGAATAAATTCTTAGTCGAACAAAACTTTAAAATGGCTAATGATGTTGACGAACCATTAAATCTTTTAATTTATTGTAGTCTTTAAAAAGACTGTTTTTTTAGACTTTAACTCTAGTCAAAAGAAATCGTTGGCAGTGACAAACTGCAAGAAAACGTGGTTTACATAAATTTAGAGAAAATTGAAAGTAACGGCGTTTCTGATTGGTAAAGAGCAGTGATTCGCAACCACGACTCTCTTAATAAATGAGGCTTAAATTTTTTAGATTTATTTTATAAAATTATTTTATATTATTTGAGTCATAATTTCAGAACAACTAACAAAGAAAACTCGCACTCTTTAGCAAGAAAATTGGGCTTTTAGGTTAAGTACTAGTAGAACAGCATCTTTCAGCAAACGTAGCAATAGCCTGCTACGATATATCACCATTTGGATATAGTTCCATATTGCAAGCCAGTAAACGGCTATTTTATACTGTATGATGTCATTGTTATTTTTTCGGATGCGTAACCACACTTGAATATATTCGTCTGCTTGTTGCGTGCTGACTTAAAAAATTCTAATATATTTTTTTTATTCTCTTTTGTAGCAATCATAATATGCAGAATAAATTTTGTGGTGCCTCTTAGCATCAATAGATTTTGCACTGCTTATTACCACAGGACACAAAGGCAATGTGTTTTGATTTTTATTTTAATTTGAAAAAACTTCTTTTCCCAATCACTTTTAAAGCTAAAAAGTTACAGCTTAGTGTAGACACAATAACTCGACCCGTTCAATGTATTTTTAACGAGCAAGTGGGGTGAACAGGTTTTTTGTCTGTCAAAAAATTTTTTTACTGCTCAATCACACGTGACACTTCGAAAGATTTTACCGATACAAAGCAAATAGCTGTGCTTATCAGGAGAGTCATGGCAAACTTTAAAATTTAAGAAGAAGACTAACTTTGCGTTCCGTTCATTGATTTATTTTATGGAATGGATTCATTGCATCCATAAATCCATTCATGGTTCCATTCATGGATTCATGGACACAAAAGGAACAGATATATTTTGTGAATTTCACGCTACTCTTTAAGAAGCACATATGGACCTACCAAAGTTGTTTTCAATAATAATCGATTGGTGTCCTTCTATGCTTAGAGAAAATCAAGGACTGTAAGGACTTATTAAGTAGAAATTAATCTTTCTCGTGTGCATTTCACAACAAGAAAGTCTCCTTGCTGAGTCTTTGAAAATGTCTCATGTGAGTAAAATAGTAATAACAACAGTAAATTGGGTTAGACCAAATGCACTTAACCATTGTAAGTTTAAAAAGTTTTTTTAGAAAAGTAAGAAAGCTTTAGTCCATAAACAAATTTTTTTGGCGGCAAAGAAAGGGTTGAAGGTAGCTTTAAGCGTTGCGAAATAAAAAGATGATTTCCTTGTTTTTCAACAAAGAAGGCATCAAGAAAAATGATTGTGGGCAGCAATAATCGGTGCGGAGTAACCGTTACCCCACGTATTTTCTACAACATGCTTCCTACTTGCCAACTTATCATCACAAAATTAAAACAAAATGTTAATCACGAAGACAAACTTTTCATTAAAGAAGAGGTAAAAAATTGCAAAATGAACAAATAAAAAATAATAATAGCAAATCTCGCTTCTCAATTGCAGATAAATAGGCTGTAATAGACGCCATAAGAAAAAAGAGTCACCTTTTAATGAACGAAAGTTTACTCTCATAACAGATTAAAAAGCCGTGTCTTTTATGCTAAATCCAAAACGTTTAGGAAAAATTAAAACATCAAAATTTATATGTGGCGAGCTGAATTAGGTAATATCGATTACGATATAAAACATCTTCCTGGAGAAAATACTTTGGCACCTGACAATTTGTCGCAAGCTTGTTTAATGATTGCTCTTGCAGAGAACCTTTCATAATTGCCCAATAAACCAGGATACCCTGGTATTTCTCGACTTTCTCATTTTCTACGTTCTTTACCCTTTTCGACAGAAGACGTAAAAAAATCGTATAAGTTGCAAAATCTGTGCTGAGTTGAAACCTCAATTTTGTAAAAAACTACCAGAGCAATAGATAAAATCTTTCCGACCTTGAGATAGAATAAGCATAGATTTTAAAGGACCCTAATCCAAACTGATGTCTATGTAATCTATGTCTATCTAAACTATGTCTAACTATATCAATCTATATAACTATATCTGTCTAAACTGATCTAAACAGATATCTATGTCTATGTCTATGTCTCGAACCCTTTCTGGTAACCATAAATATCTGCTGATAGTTGTAGACGAATTCAGTAGGTTTCCTTTTGCGTTTCCATGCTCAAACATGACGACAGAGACTGTCATCCAATGCCTAAGTGAACTGTTCTGTTTATTTGGTTATCCCTTGTACGTGCATAGCAATCGAGGTGCTTTTTATGTCACAAGAGCTTAAACGTTATCTTACAGAACGTGGAATTGCCAGCAGTTAGACAACACCCTACCATCCTACTGGGAACGGCCAATGCGAGAGAATCAATCAAACTATATGGAGAACCGTTAAACTGTTTCTACGGACTTATAAGGAATCCGAAAATTGCTGAGAGGTTTACCGGAAGCTTTAGATGTCGTGCGTTCTCTTTGATGCACTGCCACTAATGCCACTCCCATGAACGCATAACTCAAAGAAGCGTGTCAAGCAGAAGATTGCCTAGTTTTTTGATTTAACCAGAACTTGTGCTGCTGAGAGGTTTTGTCAGAAGAAAACTTGTCGAACTTATGGACGCAAATCCAAGCTTTTCTCATGTTCGTTTGGCAAACGGCCGAGAATCGACGGTTTCAACCGGGACCTTGCCCCGAAACCTATAGACGATTTCGAAGCTACAAATGCCAGACAAACCATCACTACTGACCCTGAACCTGAGAATCGAGAACTATCCAATCCTTGTACAAACAATAATCAAAGTCTCCCTAATCATGCTTCTCATTCCTCGCCTATTCTTCCTAAACCTGTTACTCTCCCAACCAAGCCGACTGCTCTTAGACGTTCGACTAAGATTCGCAACGCTTCACAGCAGTCAATCGTACAATTGCTAGTTACAAAAACTAGTTTTCTTAGTTATTTTAACTCAAACCTTATTTATTTTGTTATTTTGACTTAAAACTTTATATTGCAATAGTACAATTGTTGTATTTTTTAAATTAGTGTTCTCGGGCTTGTTTTTTACTGTTTGCAATAGAAGTAGTAGTTTATTTTTATTTGTATCCAAAAGAACAATAGCTAATGATTGAAAGCAAATAGAGCAACGATTGCAAATGCAGAAGCTGCTGTTTTAGACCTTAAAAAGGGACAAAAAATTGTCTCTATGACAAAAGGACCCAAATCATGCTTTTATGTAAGGGAGGCTACTCACATGAGAAATCATTGCAAACCCTGCCGACATGACTGTGCTAGGCCCTTAAAGGAAAAATGTAGGCTATGCGAACCAAAACCGTGAAATTCCGGTACGGGTCCTGTGTAATTTTTATGAGAGCAAAGTGTTGTTTTCATGTGGCTTACCGTCAATAGCAAACATGCGCAGATACCGTGCGAGATCTGGACAGTTTGATAAATAGCGAGTGGCAATTTAAAGAATTTTTCATATGTAGGTTCCATGCGGGTTTTAGGTGGGCAATTAAAGTAGGAAACCAGTGCGGGTTCCGTGCTGTGTGACGAGTTGTCTAAATAAAGTTTCTAAAAACCAATGCAAGTACACAGTGATGGCCTTACAAAAAGGGGGTCCCGGTGCAAGAAAAATAAGGGGGTCATTTTTTAGTGTTTCAAAACAAAGTGATCTGTAGAAAAAAAGGTCATCACTTTAAGGGTGTCAACATTATGGTGCTACTATGAAGAAATAAAGCATTATCTTGCTTAGGGGGGAACGTTTTGACGTTGTTTAGGAGGGCCTGGTGCGGTCGCTCCGTTCGTTCCGTACTGTAGCCGCCACCGCAAGTGCAAAACCTGCACCCCACTTGTGCAAGTCCTTTACAGTTTTTTACATAAAATTGAAAACCTTTATTTGGATTTGCAAGTAGAAATCATGCGCAGAAACTGTGCAGAACCTACCGCAGTTTGTTAATCAGGCTTACTGCGGGTTTTGTGTGGGCAATCCAAGTAGCAATAAAATTCAAAGTACAGTTTTCAATCGGAATTTATGCGCAGTACCTGTGCAAGTCTTGCCTTAGCACACGGGTTCTCAATCGGGGGAAATTACACATTAGGGGAGATTTATTTTTAATGCAATTGAACTTTTTATATATTAACTGTAATACTTATCGATTTATTTTATCAAGAACATTTCAAAAGTTCGAATTATTTTGGTAGAATTTTTTAGAGATCACTCTGTTTTTGGGACGAAAATTGAGAAATTAGGGACAGATTCTAAGTGAAGACATGTTTTTAAGTATTATAAGAGATTACTATGATTTTGGGATAAAAATCGAGAAATCAAAGAATTTCTTTCGGCTTATGCGTCTATGATACTGATATAAACATACTAATTTCGAACTAAAGTTGCAGAAGGGGAATTTAGTATTGAATATCGGTTAAAGGGGTCCATGAAATTAAAAAGATTGAGAACCACCGGCTTAGCAGTTTGACACACTGGGGTCTTGTGGGTTTTAAGAGAGCTAATTCTGGCATACTCTTCTAATCATTTTGTCCCTCTTACTATATACTACAGGGTTTACAATAAATTTCAGTGATCTAAAATTTGTATATTTGAACATTTACGGCCTTGAACTCAATATAATTACACAGTGTCAGTAAACTTGTATAATAGGCCTACTAAATTTGATATATATTGAAAAGAATTTAATGAAAACAAAGAGATGTTTTTTGCAACCACGTTAGGATGTTTTTTATTAAGATTTTTACTGCGTTCCAACTATTTGGCTCTGAAAAACAAAAAATCTAAAAGAAAAGAATAGGCCAAAAGAAATTTTGCTTGATATTGCAGAGAAATTCAGAAAATCCTTTTTTATTCAATTATTGTCATTAAGCAGGATTTAGCTCGAGGGCAGTCGGGGCGCAAACTCTCCCCTGGATTTCTGCAACAAGCTGTCAATGCCTGGACCAACCTAGATGTTTAGCAAGAATCATACTTGGTCAAAACACCCACAAACAATGATTTGGAAAGCTGACACCATGGACGGCGATCTACTGAGCAGCACGGTGCCTATAATTTCGCTATGTTTTGTGATAATTTTCGTCTGTCCTGGAAGGCATCTGCAGACTAATCTAATAAGGCAGTGGTTCTCAACCTTTTTAATTTTATGGAACCATTTAACCGATATTCAATACTAAATTCCTCCACCGGAACTTTAGTTTGTAATTAGTATGTTCATATCAGTATCATAGGCGCAAAAGCCGAAAAAAATTCTTTGATTTCTCGATTTTTATCTCAAAACTCAATCTCTAAAAAAAGTCTTCACTTAGAATTGGTCTGTGATTTCTCGATTTTTGTCCCAAAAACATAGTGATCTTTTAAAAATATTTTACCCGGTCCAGATGGTAGGTGCTTTCTCGCAGCCTGGGCCGTGAGTAAGTCTGCTCATTGGTGTTAAAAATGACAGATCGAAACCGAACCTACCAAAACGGAAGGGTATACACCCATTCCGATGTTCGGTGTGGGTCTGCTAATCGGAAAACGTCCTTTTCAGGACGGGGCAATGACAGGATAAAACTGCCCTTTTCAGGGCACATTGCCAACAAGTTCCGAAGACCCACTATTCTTCAGCTGAACATCGAAGACCTCACTGTAAGCAAGATGAACGTTCTTCATCATCTCGCTATGCAGTCTGAGGCACTCGTCATCCTACTGCAGGAGACCCACTGCACTGATGCAGAGAAGTTGGTACTTCCAAACTACCAACTAGCTGGGTCTTCTTTAAGCAGGAAGCATGGCCTTGCCACGTTTGTCCACGAGCGACTGAGATACACGCTTTTGGACCAATCTCCACCGACATCGAGATCGAGTGGTTGTGTGTGGACGTTGATGGCTATAAAATAGTCAACGTCTACAAACCACCGCCAACGCAATTGCAAACCCTGGATCTCCCAATGTTTTCTCACCCCTGTCTTTACGCTGGCGATTTTAACTGTCGCCATGCTGACTGGGGTTACGACGACAACAGTCCGGACGGTGAGTGCTTGGCTGTCTGGGCAAGTATTAATTGTCTTGCCCTCTTATATAATGCCAAGGACGCTGCCAGTTTTTATTCCGGCCGCTGGAACACTGGCACCAATCCAGATCTAGCTTTCGCTAGCGTAGTTTCAAACAGTCGCTTACCGGATAGACGTGTCCTTGAGAAGTTCCCCAGGTCACAACATCGACCTTCGCTTATTACACCACCAAGGTTTGCTATGGCAGTGCCAAGCATGCCTGTTAAGCGATGGAACTTCCGCAAGGCCAAATGGAGTCATTACATTGCTTTGACGAATAAATTCACAAAGACTTTGTTGCCGTATGATTCACTTGATGTAAATGCGGCTTACCAAGACTTCTGTAACACCATTAAGAAAGCAGCCAAAAAGACTATCCCACGCGGGTATCGAAATAACTAGTGCAGAGTGTGAATCCCTCTATAAAACCTTTCTGCAGTCTCCTCAGGGAGACGACTCAAGTTTGGCTGCTACAGCTCTGCTTGCCAAGCTTGACAGAAAGCGGAGGGATCGATGGTCCGAGGCAGTTCGGAGCATTGACTTCTTGCAAATTGAGCAATTAAATGATAAAAAAGCAATAATATCCGAGTAAAATATCGTAGAATATCGTATTAATAGAATATATCGTAGAAACTATTAATTAATAATATCATAGAAACCATTAAATACAGTAAATTTATTATTTCGCCTGTAATTTGTGATTTATTTAACTTGTTTGTTAGCCAAGGTGCTTTTCCAAATTGTTTAAAAATAGCCGAAATTATTTCTAAAACAGAACAGCAAAAACAACTAATTAATGACAATTAACTTGGATTTTGATCTGATTCTTTTGCTGCTTTTGGTATAAATTATCTTGGATAAATTAATCAAAAATATTAACCATGATTTATATAGCTGCTGTATATTTGTGGACTTGTCTAAGGTGTTCGATACTGTAGTGTTGAACGTAAAACTTTGCTATAGAAACTACACAACTGTTTTGGTATTAGAGGAACAGGTTTAAATCTGACTAAAAGTTATTTAAATAATCGGTACCAACACACTAATGTTCTCGGACACTATTCTAGCAATGAAAAAATAACAATTTGAGTCCCACAAGGACTTGGTCGGTTACTACTTCTTTGTATATTAATGACTTGCCTCTTTCTCAATTCGATTCAACATTATACGTGGGTGACACCCCAATGATTTTGTCCTATTATAATAAAAACTCATCCAAAAATCGAGTAAACAATAAATTACGTTGATTTACTGTTTGAAAAACAAATTGTCTCTAAATTGTTCAAAAACTAGCTGTATTATTTTTAATATATGACCAAACAAATTCTTTAACCTTGAATTCTTTAACTTTCTTTAAACAAACTCTTTAACTTTGAATTCAAATTAAATATAAACAACATTCCAATTCAAAAAGTTAATTCTATTAAATGTTTAGGAGTTTTCATTGATAGTAAATTAAATGGGTCAGAGCATGGAGATTAATTGAGTCTTCAGCTCGTCAGGTGATATGGTTGGTAGCAGTGATATAGTCGAAACCACATGATTCTAGACCGAGACCGAGACCGTAAATTTTTTTCGAGACCAAGACCGAGATCGAGACCGGAAAATTTCGAGACCAAAGGTTCGAGACCCTTTCGAGATCGAGATCGTAACCAGAATATTTTTTGTAAAAAAATTTAATTTATTAACGACATTAATTTTTTATTTTTCCAAAAATCCAAAGTTACATTTCAAATAAACCAGCATCCCCAGCATGTTATGAAAAATGCAAAAAACATCTAAACCCCCGTAACGAACGGAATAGAGATAATTTGTTCAATGTAATAAATTATATTTTAGCTAATCATGTCACAATTATGAAAAAAACTTTATACTATAGAGCAGGGTTTCCCAAACTGTGTGCCGTGAAAGAAATTAAAGTGTTCCGCAAAATTTTCGTGTTTTTGACAGAAATCCATAGAGTAAATGGTAGATATTGGGTGAGGCGAATGAGGCAGTTACCTCGGGCCCCCCTTGAAAATACCGCATATAGTTTCATTTTGCTATATATGATTTTTTAGGGATCACCATGATTTTGGGAGAAAAATAGCGAAATATGAGATCAAATTAAAATAAAGACCTTTTTTTTGTTTTTTTTAGAGATTACCATGATTTTGAGAGAAAAAATAGCGAAATATGAGATCAAATCCAAGTAAATATAATTTCTGTATGTAAACTTAAAAAGTGTATTAAGTAGGCTTTCGTCTTCATGAAGTAAGTGTGCCGCAGATAAACTCAGAATTTATTAGTGTGCCGTAGTAATAAATGGTAAACGGGAAGGTATTTTACCCAAAATGCCTCAAAATCCAGCACTTTAAATTTGTCCTTGGCTGCTGAGTTAAATTTTAACTCGAGAAACTGTTCTTGTGCTTCATCAAAAATGTCGCCTACTTTCGCACTATAATATATTTTTTGCTTCTCATCCATAGGAGAATTTTATTTGATTCAATTTTTTTTTAAATCAGATAAATGAGTTTTTATTTGTGCTTTAATTGGGACTCACAGTTACCGTTTGTGAGAGCAAAATCCAATGAAAAAAAGCTTGCTGGATTTCGCTTCTTGCTGAGGTCAAGTTCCCTGTCATTTTGATTGTCAAAATTAATAAAGAATATGTTGTAAAACATTTTAACCATCGCACCTCCTTGAAAATTTACGCACGCTCCCCAGGGGAGGCGTGCCTCCCCGGTCAAAAACCACTAACTAAACCATTTGTTGACTATGTTTACTCAAAAATTTTACAAGGTAACAAAAGCTTCGCAAGGGGAGTTGTTTATGGTGAAGAAAGCAGTAAATCAACATAACCACATCAACCCGTTTCCTGCGTAAAACGAGAAAACCGTCTTTGGCAATCGCGTTGTTTCGTGCGCAACTTTTTCTGTTCTGAAACAATTCGACAGCTTCACAGACACTATTTGTCAGCTTCCCGCATTGCTTTGTTTGTAAAGCCCTTTAATTAACTCGGAACGGATCAGGTTTTACTGGTTTGTAACTTTTATAGTCAACGTCCACAAGAGCTCTTTGCCAATTTTGAAATACGTTATAAAAAAAATTTAGATGGAAAATAAAGATTTTTTACAAAGACTCATTGTTTGAAACTTGATTTCGAAACTTTTTAGTTGAAGAATTTATGATTTCGCTACAAAATTCAATGTTTTGCTTATTTTAAAGGAGTGTGTTTGAAAAAATTGATAGTCAGGGTTTGAATGGCGCTATAAACAATTGTATTTGCTTACGGTACCTTTTTTTCAAGTTCTATTACGCAACTCAGTATTATCAGGCCTTGACATTTACTTCGTTTAGTATTTTAATTCGTTTGAATATAAATATTTTTTGAAAAAACGTACAACTTTTCGAAAACAATTCGGTGCCTTATAACATAATACAGTTGAATAAAACGGCGGTTGACATGGAACAACATTTATAAGATAAAAATTTTTTTAATCTCTATATTTATCCTCTTGACTTGCAGGAAAGCAACGGAGGCGCTAATACATAGAGTAAACAATTACCCCGACCTGCTTTCAAAGATACCAAGATATTGCTGCCCGCTTGAAACTTAACAGAGATATGACTAAAATTTAGAACTGCTTGCCAAGACAACCAAAGCAGGGAAATATGGCGCGAGTAGCTTTTGAACCGAGACCATGTCGATCACAATCCCGGGCGCTCTAACCACTTGACCATGCCGCCAATTATTCACGTGAAAGTTAGTATTTTGTGGTTATTGTTCTTATTTTTCTTAAAACTCTAGTTTTTTCGGAGTACCATATTAGTTTTCCTACGAGTTTCGAAATATTTTGTTGCAAGATTGAAGACATATTTCGTTTTTTATTTTGATGTGCATATTTCAGATGATAATGAGCATTGATGTCTTTAGTACGGAATGAACGGAACGACCGCACCGGACCCCCTAAAAAAAGTCCGAAAGTGGCTCCCTATAAGCAAAACATTGCTCTATTTCTTTATAGTAGCACCATAACGATGGCCTCTCCTAAAGTGATGACTGTTTTTTTAGAGATCGCTTTGGTTTGGAAGACAAAAAAGTGGTCCTCCCTATTTTTTTTGTACCGGCCCTCTTTTTTGTAAGACCATCACTGATTATGAGCTTTAGAATAAGGTTTTGTTAAGTGGTAGAAGCAATTCACAAATATAATGTACAATTACCAATCCTGTTTTTTATTGAATAACATTTTCAATTACAATTATTCAAAGGTGCGACAAGTAGAATGGGTAAGCATTAGAAGTTTACATTGTCGGGTAAATAGGCTACTAAAAGTAACGTAAACATAAAAGCATTATAGTTAGTACAGTGCTTCCTCGATTATCCGGTCTAATTGGGTAGTTACTTTCAAAAATATGAGCGGATAAGCTAAAAAAATGCCTAAGTTTTATTATTCAAAGCAAAAAACCGCTTAATTTTTATTGAATTTCTATTTCTATTGTCAAAGCAACAAAAGTATACAGTACGTATATATTCACTTTTCAGATCTACACTGTAGTAAAAAATGAATTAATTTTGCATTGTTTGCGAGTTGATTCACGTTTGCTCACTAGATTTCGAAATAATTTTGAAATAATGTACTGTGGTATGCACTACAGCTGTGATATGCCAAAATATATTGTACAAAATATAGTGGTCGGATAATTGAATGCCAGATAAACGAAATGCAAGTAATCAAGGAAGCCTTGTAGTTGCCATAAAGCCAATTTGCTTCTAATAAATTTAAAACTAAAATGCCATAAAAAATTTTTATTCTGAACATTGCATCCAACATTTTCTTATGATCAAAACCTAGCATCTAATTATCAATTTGGTTAAAAAATACAACTACTTTTTTTGTATAATTTCTTCACAGAACAACTAAATAAATACATCGAAACATCTACATGTAAAAATAGTAAATTTATATGATCATAAGTTTAATTTTTTTCCAAGTGTATACTGTAGTACTTTTCACTTCAATTATCGGTTATTATTTGAAGAAGGATTAACTCTCGTCTGCCTGAGTTTACGGCTTCTAAAACAGATTAATAGGAAAATCCCGACACAGCTCGCGATAGCAAGAAAAGAGTCATTTTAAAAAGCGAGGCGTATTTTAATTACGCACTGAGAAACGGTTTGTGAAAATTTAGTTCCGCAGCTAACGGTTCAAATAACAAAAATATCAAAAAATGTCCGGTCTTGAGACCAATTTAAAAAGTACGAGACCGAGACCAGGTCATTACGAGACCAAGACCGAGACCGCCAGCAAAAGGCCGAGGCCGAGACCGAGACCCTGAAAATTGGTCTCGAGATCTTCATCACTGGTTGGTAGTCAAACTTGCCTTTACCAATTGAACTAATTATGATAAGCGTTCACCTTTTGTCGCGCCTTGATTGCTGCATGCTGCAGCGGCTTTTCGTTTTCTTTCCTTATACAGTTGCAGTTATGTTGTGGTGGTTTATATTTGTTAGGTTATCGATTATCTAAGAGTCTTATGTTATTAATTCTATTGTTTTTAGACCTGCCTCTTTTTTAGTTTATTAAACCTTAACTTAGGCAGTGTTGCGTGTAATAGTTTCGTAACATTAGGTTTATGTATCAATAACAAATTATGAAATTACTTCTTGTTTTCTTAAATTTTTTCAAAAAAATAAATGAAAATCATTCTCATGAAACAAGACTAACTGAAAAACCAATCTATTTTTTACTTCGGGTTACAAAATCGATTGGCGAATTACTATTTTTTTTATTGAGGTATAAAGTTTTAGAAAAGTATTCATTATAGCAACATTTTTTTTGAACCAAACATTTAAAGATTACCAATTATCTAAATAGTAATACTGTTTTACTTTGATTTATTTTGCTATAGTATTTTTCTCACCTATTTATTTACTTGAATATTTTTTTGAATTTCTTTTCTGCTTTTATTGCGCGTTGTTTTTATGAATTTTTGTTGTTGCTGTTGACTGTGGAGTTAGGAAGCATCTGACTTGATAACCTAAGTTTTAATGTTTCCTGCCATATTACGCTTATACATATATTGTTGCCTATTTGCTGTAATTACTTTTGTTTTTTTGTTGTTGCGTATATTATTAAAAAAATAAACCCATCCATTTATCAATCTAAATAGAAATAGTTTGCAGTAAAGATTTTTGCAACCTTCTATTTCTGTTTATATTGAGGCCCAGTATTGTGTCAGGAGAAACAGTACTGCGACGAAGGAATATCGTGACCTACCTACAAGGGGAGGTTGTTTAATGCACTTTATGCTTTTGGACAGTTTGCTACATCTACGCTTTAAAATGCTTTTAACCATCGATTCTTTGGTTTCTGTCAAATCTATTGAGTCAAGACAGTGGCAGCCCCCACTCTAGTGGGCCCCTCGAACAACGTTGCATTGGGAGCTTTGTGTTCTGCATTTCAAAATCTTACACAGTTGTTTCAATCATACATCCCTAATTTTATTTCAATGGCACATCCATGAAACAATAATGAAGACTTTTGCACCGCTTTTTTACAAATACAGACTTAAAGTAGACCGGGCGATCATAAAGTGAACAGCCAACCAAAAACGTCAGTTATGGCGACCACGTCTTGTTGCCTGCTTTTTTAAGACGTAACTGAAATCCTTGTGAGCACGTCAGGTGATCCAGAAGCAAAATTTTGCTCGATATTGTTTGTGAAAGCGATGAAGTGACTTAACTCGGCCCTGCAGGTCTTTATTATTTAACAGGCCTCCTTTGCATTGGTGAAGCAAACCTTAATAGTGTTCCAAACAAAGGTCAATGCGATGACTTCGTGAAGTTCTTTAGAAGACGTCTGTATGATAAAAGATCATGTCGCTTGCCACAAATACATACGTTCAACCCAGTAAACATACATCACGGCGAAGTAAAAATCCTTTTTTGGTCTTCGCCATGTTTTTTTACTAAACATTTCCTAAGTGCGCCTTTCAACTAAAAAAAGCAAGAGCCTTTTTTGCATTAATATTAACTGATTTTATTTCACGAGAGATTTTTTATCCGACAACCTGATGGATTCTTCTTTATCGACAAACATTGTTTTTATAAAAACCACAAGATTGAACCACAAATCGAAAAAAAACAACACAAGACCCAAAAATCAAAAGCAAAAACACAAGGCTTTCTATCAGTGGTTAAAACAAACTCGGTCGCTCTTATACCAATAGCCGTGCCAGCTGGGGGTGCTGGGGCAATATTTGAGCAAAATCAGAATTTTTCGAAAAAACGACGAATATTATTTGGGCAAAACCAATTCTTTTGTGCACCGAAAACGAATTACTTGTGCAGGACAAAGTTTTCAAACGATCATTTTTTTCATTTCTTTCAAAGTTTCTATTATTTCTTTCACAATGTTTGCAATGTTGTTGCATTCAACCGAAAAATGATTGTAAGTTTGAGTTAAATAAAAGGTTATTTCGAGTTTTAAGACTAAATGAGGATGATATATGGTAGGCTATTGCTTATAATGCACAAATACCGATGCCGTACTTAATAAAAGCAATAAAAGAAACTGTTGCAATAAAAAAATACTGCAATCTGCAAAAGCTTTAAGCTGTTTGGTAAACACAAAATATTTGTAAAAATTCTCTTACTTTTTAGCAGTTTTGGTTTTAAATCTTTACAGGAAATATTAAACAGTACTCTTATTACCTTACACGCAGTACAAGAACTGCAAAATTCCTTGTCTACTTCGCAAAAAAAGAGTTTTCTAAAATGCTATTCCAAATACGCGATAACATCAGCCATCGCTGTATCAATGAACACTAATCCTCAACCACAACCATGTCTTGTCTAAAATAGCGGATGGTCTCGAGGAAATAGTGAGTTGCTAAGAAGCATAACTACAGTCGTAAAACTGCTCGTTTATAGCTGTATCAGCACGGTGTTAGGCAAAGTAGAATTAAATCAACACGGTGTTAAGCAAAGGCAGTAGAGTTAGGCAAGAAAACGTGGGTCTGGGGGGCTTCGCCCTGAACGATTTTAGTGCAGCGTATCAAAGTCATCCCCCTCGCTAAAAAGTTGCTCCAACGCCATTGATACCATTATTTTCAATCCACTAGAAACTTTCCATTTTATTTAGAAAAAAACGCAAGTAAATTTAAAATAAAAACCTTTATTTGGGCGTTTTTAACTAAACTTATAACTTCAATTTACATAATCAAGGGTTCGGATTAAAAATTAGCTTGTGAAATTAAAGTCAAGGCCCCCCAAAAAAGGTCTTCACAAACTGACTGTATTTCGGCAGCGTACAAAAACTTTTTTGATCTTCACTTTAATTATTGAACCGATTGTCGCCCGCGATGGGTAAAAAGTTGGTAGACCTCTTAGTGGTTGGTGCATGACTCGATGTTGCCAAATTATTGAGGATAACCATAAACAATCAAAGGCCTAATACAGTTAAATTTTACCTTAACTTTTTAAAACATAAGAATACTTAGTTTCTTACCAACATAACACAAAGAATTTATCCCGACCCAACTTTTACCTGACATTATATTGAATTTTATTTTTTAAAGATTTCTTTGAATATGTTACAAAAAATTACAGTTATCACGCGGTACCGCCCTTGTTGAGTTGTGAGAAAACGAGCGGCCATTGTGTCCGCGCAATAAAAAAACGTCAAATTTACAACACACAAACTCGGCTTGTGTTTGTAACAAAACAGTTTGTATATTTTTTTCCATAAAATCACTTTATATGGAATGATCCGAACCATAAAATAAATGACATGTTTGCTCGAAGATCACGGGAGCGACATCGATCCTTGTCTATTTTAACGTCAAAGTAAACAAAAGCATTTAACGAAATTGACGGTACATAAAAATATCATTGAGTGACGAACAGCAAAGGTAAGCGCATAAAACATCATGCACTGCATGTCAGGCAGGCTAATCTATTACTTATAGTAGGGCTCTTGTAAGTGCGATAAATATTTGATTTTTTTCTTATAGTTCACTCTTTATGAAGTCTTCAATCAGAACATGGACACTTTGAAATGGAGACTTAGCAAAGTTCTGTGACGTAAAATATGTGTTTCAAACAATAGTCAAAGTCAAAATGTTAAATTAAAAAAAAACGAGAATAAGAAGACAAACTGATCGGCTATTTCGGTATCGGTTCCTGTCTCTTTTTTTAAATACATTTGTTTGAATTCAAATAATTTTCCAAAACTTTCACAAGTTTAATGAAGTTATTTGGTTATCTCTTTTGCTTCGGCCTGTATAAAATTCTTGCAAAACTGCTCTACAACTGACTGCCCTTTTATCTGTTTTACAACCAAAAAACTGGATTTAATTGAAAAAGCCTCACTAAGCTCTTAACAGAGATCAAAACAAAACATTTAATTTCTTCTGGAAACTTAAGCGTAAAACATCTCGTTCCTCGTTTCATTCACTGCAAAAAAAGGTTTAAAAGTTTTTCTAACTTCTCCAACTTTTCAACAAGTCAACAGCAGTGCTTTTCAACCCTTTTTGCAACGGTACAGACTGTTTGCTAAATTGAAAATACCTATGCATCCTATTCTAATAATTACTTAAAATCTACAGTTCAAGTGAAGACTCTTTTTTTGGTCTTTTATTGTGTTTTAATCCTCCTAACAAACTTGCATTTAAAAATAAACATTATATAAGTGCAAAAAAGTCTTCACGTTCATTATATAATTTTTTTATTGCGAAAAAAAAGTAAAAAAATAATAGGTATGCTCTAAGCCAGACTAAACTAAAAAGACCTTGGACCCTGTACACCTCATCAAGTTGATACACCTTCGCATTTTTTGGTACACCCGCTTAAAAAGCACTGATTTACAAGAAATTCAATATCCAAACAAAATTTATTTGGGAAATAAAATAATGAACAAACAGTTTGTTCATTTGCACTTGACAATTTACAGTAGAAGTAGCAAAAATAAAAATATCATAAAAACGTTGCGATTCTTTAAAGCAGGGATGTCTAACCTGCGGCCCACTTAAGGTTCTGGTGCGGCCCAGCGACAGTTTCCAGTTTTTTGGCTATAATGAAAGTTACAAAGAAGAGTTCCGCGAGATTGCCGAAAGACATTTGGAGTGGAAATCGATAAATAAGAGGAGATTTTAGAAGAAAACCTGAGTTTTGGGACGAAACTTAAGTAATCGGAGCAAGATTCTCCGTTCATTTTTACTTTTATTTTTATGCAATTTTTTTTCAGTGTACTTTGTTTACGGCCTTTTCTAAAATAGCAAAATAAATTGTGGCCCTGTGTCGCATTTCGGTTGGACATGGCTTCTTTAAAGTAAAGTTTTTAGTTTAAAAAACAGTCCTTTTCACATCTTGACGACACACGTTCCTCACTACAAATATACTTTAAATATCCCTGAAAATGATGCAACCAAATCAAATTTTTCTCAAAAGTGATGATCAACTCAACTAAAGATTTTAAACTAGAGTTTTTTTTCATTTGACGTTGATTTTACATTTAGTTATTGACTGTTCTTTCATTACAGTTTGATTTTTCTAAGGTTCTTTTTTTTTCATGATTTTTTGTTTGTGCAGTGAAACTGAATTGAAGAACTTTGTTATTTAAATCTTTTTTATTCTGATTTTGCAAGAAATTGTAAAAATAAATTTGAGCCATTGCTGGGCATTCTAAAAAAATTTTTTTGTCTATTTTGTGTACTTTGTAAAATGACCTAAGCCAGCGAACCTAGATAAATAACAATTTCGCGTCTTCAAACAAAAATCTTTCACCAAGCAAACAAACCAGGCACTATTGCTTTGTTACGACACAATGTTAGAGTGTGATGAAACGCGCAGGTTAATTGTGAAAGTAGTCGTGAGAAAAGCAGAAAAAGTGGAATTTTCTTGTATTTGGTTGAGGTTTTGTTTTGAAAGCGTCGGAATCTTTCGGGCCTCTATTTTTAATGGGGCGTCTTCAGAAAATATCGAGTGTCTCACACTTCAGTCGTCGTCGTCGTCGTTTGATGGGTATCCACTCCAGGTCAGACACAAACAGGACTGGGGCCGAGGGTTTATACTTTTACTACCCCAGACTGCTGCACTGCCTGGATCAGATGCTGGCAGTGATGTCATTAAGCCAGCATCGAGTTTCGTCATCCAAAACCGTCAGACCTCGTGCTCCATGTGGTGCCCGATGTGTAGGGCACGCTGTTAGTACATTGTCTGCGGTTTGCTCAAAGGCACCACACTCGCAATTCGGTGAAGGAGCGAGACCCCATTTGTGCATGGACGAATGGAATCGCCCAACACCAGTCCGCAGGCGGTTGAGCTTAACCCAAGCTGCTCGGGGTAAGCCCATCTCAACAGGCCTGGCACCGGTCTCGGGCACAAAAGCACGGAGCCTGGAAGCATTTACACAGTACTTCGTTTCCCATTTGTGATTTTTCCATTCAGAAGCGCGGATGCCAAGTCTGGAAAGGTTGTCCAAAAGATTCCGCGCACCTGGCACAAACGGGCCTCTGGATCTTAGTCTCACTTGGCGAGTATCTGAGGACCCAACTTAATAGACCATACAAGATATGATCGGGGTCCAGAGATCCACGGTGAGCCAAGGAGAGTGTCGCTCCCCTTCGGCGAAGCTCAGCTGGCTGGATGCCTGAGAGTACAGGTAGGTGGTCCGTTGGAGTGGAACGCAGGCATCCAGTAACTATGAGCAAGGCGTCGTTCAAGACACTGTCAATGAGGCGAGTGTGAGCACTGCGACACCAGACTGGCGCACAGTACTGAGCTGCTGAGTAGACTAAAGATAAGGTGGCTATGCGTAGTGTTTTAGCACCAGCACCTCATCGCGAGCCCACGAGTCGCCTCAGCAGTGTGACGCGCGAGGATAGTTTTTTGCGCAATGCCACTAAATGGTGACGAAACGTGAGCGATCTGTTCAGTTTTACTTGCAAGCAAGATGAACGTTCTTCACACTTAGTAAGTTTGGTGAAGGAAAAGCACTGTGTCACACTTCATTCACAACTTAGTCTTAACTTTATAAATCTATAGTTAATTTTCTGTCATTTTCAGTAGTTTTAAATTTTAGTATGACGTAATCTTTTCATATCAAGTAATAATTGCATAGTCGGTAAACCCCCACTTAATTTAATTTAGTTTCAAGCTTTTTGTAATTGTTTGAATTGTTCGCTTTACCAATTGTAATCTGAACACGTGTCAAGCAGATTAAGAGCACGTGACCTTAAAGGCACGTTCACACACAATGAAACCAATGAGACAATTTAAAGAATTTGGTTCACACTGAATGAAGCAATGCGACATTTTGTTTCAATATGTGAATTTTAATTAAAAAAGAAGTCAACAGGAATATAAGTTAATTAAACATTTTATTTACAAGCCAAGCATTTCTGCTTTATAAAAATTTGAGAAAAGAATAATTTACAGTACTATAGGCCTTTTTTAAAGAAATTTTAAAATTTTAACACCGTAACAGCTGACGTTCACTGAACCTTTTGAAGAAATTTATAAGCTATAAGCTCTATTTTTAAAGTCACTGTACACCCCACCATCCATTAAAAAAAAAGACAAACGAAGTTTCATACTCGGTAGTTAATAAATCAAATTTTTTAAAATCAGCTTAGCTTACCTTTCAAAGTGCAGTGAACTAAAGCAAGAATAAAGTTCTTTGATACGTACAAATAACTTTTTTTGCTGTTTCAAGTTCAATTTTAATGACTATTCTTTCCATGCTGTACTTTAATTTCAGTTTGGTAGTTTGGGTATCGGGCAGTGCAGCAGTCTGGGGTAGTAAAAGTATAAACCCTCGGCCCCAGTCCTGTTTGTGTCTGACCTGGAGTGGATGCCCTTCAAACGACGACGAGTTTGGTAGTAAAATTATAATCAGAGTTACGATGCGAAATCACATAGAAATATGCTTGGGCAATTACCCAAAATGAGGAAGCACCAAAACTTACGAGCTGTATTTGTTTTTTAACTATTTCTGGAAACCTCTACCAAAAACAAAAAAAGGCTTTTCCTTGATTTTTAATCCCAAATAATCTTTAATGTAAATCTTTTTTGTTTATCAACTGTCATGGTCAGCAAAATAAGCAAGTTTGTTTTCTAAAAATGCTACTGAAACTTTAATCTACAATAAACACGTTTTTTTGAAACATACACATTGAAAATTTTTTAAGACAAAATTCCTAAAAGTGCGAGCGTAAGTACATGTTTTAGAAATAAGCACGAAATGCCAACCATGTCTATAGTTAAGTCAAAGGAATTTTCAATTTATTTTCTGAAGTCGTTGGCTTATAGATGGAATCCGTTAAAATTTATTTGTAATGGCGATAAATTATTTAAACCATGTTGCGTTGATGAATGTACCTTACTAATTTTAGTACAACAAAAACCTTTCTCTGTACGACTGTACAACTAAAAAGTTTAAACTTTTTTGTTCGACAGAAATATCAGGAAAACAAATTGTACAAGCAATGAATGCTGAGGGTAAAATTTATTCGCAAATAATTTTGAAAAGCAAACACTTTTCTAGACTTACATAGAATCGTACTCGAACTGCCTAAAATGACCACGAACGATTTCACTCTACCCAGATTACTTCTCAGATTACTAGGGTATTAAGAAATAAATCGAGCAGTTGCGCATGGCTTCGCCCTGCCTGCAATTGATTAACTATGACAAACTTAGACAAAAAAAGCCACTATTAATAGCAATTAACATAACAAAAAAAATTTATACGGAATTTTAACAAGATTCAAAACTAAACTGACAATAGTTAAGCAAAAAATTGATTTGGGTTATGCCTGTGGGAAGAGGCGTTATTTTGATGGGGACCACAAGCGATATGCTCTTATTTAGTTTTTATACTCATCATACTGCTATATCCTTCTTATAAACGAAGCGTCGTGTTGTCTAATTTTTTATTGTCATCCCATCCAAAAAGCTCTGTGCTTAGCGGTAGACTAGGTTTAATTTTTTTGTCTAACTAAGTTACAAATTTCAAACGGACAGCATCTGGACATGTCCGAAAGCAGGTTGGGGTAATTGGTCGAAATTCAGGTTGATCAATAGTTGATCTAATGATGACAAAAAAATTTCAACAAAATAAACTTGGGCAAAATATGTCTGTATATTTGAAACTAAAACTAACATTCTTGAAACGCCACAGAATGCAAGAAAAGAAAACATTCTGCAAACTCTCAGCTTCATAGCAGCAGTGGGCATTCTTCCGAAGAGGTAGCTACTTACGCGACTTGACGTCTATTATCACGAGACCCTTCGCTTGTAACATCATACCTCAAAGTAAAATCGCGCATTAAAAAGTTGTGGAGACAGCATGACACTTTGCCATTAAATCTTCCAGATCGACGCGTACAGCAATCCGCATTAAAAAAAAAACACGAACACGTTAAGTCAGAATACCCAAAACACTCTCAACGACTAGGTGAGCACGCAAAAGACAAGAATTGACACACTTTTCTTTGCGCTCCAAATATTTTTCATGGTAAGGCTGCATCAAGCAAGGCCTTAGTTATAGGAAATGCGTCGTTGGCCACAAACTTGTACAGAACTTTTGGTCCGCAATCGTATAAAGGGGCACGACTTGACAGGGAAACGTTCCATAGAATAGAACTTGGATAAGATGGAAAAATTATTTTACCATCGGAATATTGTACATAACTTCCGATGTCAAGATTAAAAAGCGGTATCTACAATTAGAAATGTAACTTAAGTGGTGCGTGATTATAAATGAAATTTGAATTTAGCGTCTAGCGAGAGTAAAAATACAACTGGGGCACGCAACAATATGACAGAATTTGTCAAACATATATAAAAGTAATCTATACCATGAAATCCGAAACGGATTTCAAATGAAGATCTTTTTTTTAAAAACTTTTTTCTTTTTAGAGACAAATTTTTTTCTGTTAACGAGCGTCCTGGTTTGGCTCTTCGAAAATATGGTATATCTGTTTATAACGACTTATTTCTTAACGAAATTTGTTTAATTTATTTTTGGGTTTGAATTATTTTTCCTCGTTGGTTGAGCAGAAAATTGATGCGACATAAAATTGGAATTCGTGAAAAAAAAAGATTCGCAAATAGGGGTACGTGGCCCAAAAAGTTTAAAAAACACTAGTTTAAGCAATTCTAAATTTGAATCCTATCAATCAATCAAAGCTGAAAAACTGAACAAGAAACTTCAACCATTCTCGATTATATAGGAAATTAGGTTCTAGGTTTTACGTTTTACGTCTGCGTCTTTCGCTTGCGAAACAATTGCTCTATGTTTTACGTCTCCGACATTCTCATGCAAGTTTTAATGTGAATTTTTAATACTACAAAGTTAATTTTTTTCACTAATTCTGCAGATTCACTTTCTTCTCACCTGTGAAATAATGAAGTGGATAAACTTTAGAAACACCAGGTACAACAGTAAAAATTTTTCTACAGTCTCCTGTGCGGTGGTGATTCTTTATTAACTATCTGGCTTGCACGAAAGTTAAACTGGAGAATGTTATCCAAGACATGCTGCAGCATGTTTAGGAGGAGCCAAAGTACCGACTTCACGTGTGCCGCGTTACAGGCGGTGCGCATATTGAACATTTGCGAGACCTTTCATGGAATTCACGTGCCTTTGAATTTCTTATTCAAATTTACAGAAATAAATCTTGTTTAGTTTAACATTAAGCCTGTTTAATTTCATTTGATTTGACTATGTAGTTTTTGTAATATTTACATGTCAAATGACGTTAAATTTTTTGAAACATATTACTTTAGTAGAAAATAGAAATGAGTTACATTAATAAAAGAAAAACTTACTGGCATTAACTACAAGTAGAACAAGCTAAGTTTCATAATTTTTAAGAACTCTTCACAATGTTGGAGTCACAAAATAGGTTTGGCTTAATTTTTCCAGCAAAGTATCGTCAACTTCTAAAATGATTTCAGAGACTGTTGACCTTTCAATGCAAAAGAATGAACTGATAGTTCAAAAAGAATTCTCAGTAAATATCTATGAAAGAAAATCTACGATTTTAAAACAATTCTAGTATAATTTACGCAATTAAAATGTAATACCTGGCTTAAAGTAATACCAAGCTGTTCGCCAGGTGAAACTGTTTCTCTCCGATTCATTTCCAATTTTAAGCACTTTCTTTGAGCTCCAAATATTTCCCAAAGTGTTTTTAGAATATTGTGTCCCAAAAAACTTGTAAAGACTAAAAAAAAGGTCATCACTTTGGTGCGATATCTAAATTTTCATTTTCATCCAAACCATACTGTAAATGTGGACCAAAAAAAGGAAGGTCTTTACATTAAATCAGTGTGACTTTTCGGTGTCTTCATGTGATGATAGATGGTCATGATTCAGGAAAAAATGTATTGACCCCCAAATTTTTTGGGATTGTACCGCTATGCCTTGCAATATATTTCGAACACTTAACTTTGCATTTCCGCTATCTTCTGTAGTGGGAATTCTTCACACTACTAATTCTAAGAGCACTTTCTGCTCTCTATTTATTTAATTTTATATTTTATTTTTATATTTATCCTCATGACTTGCAGGAAAGCGACGGAGGCGCTAATACAAAGGTTAAGCAATTACTCTGACCTGCTTCCGGAGATACCAAGATATTGCTGTCCGCTTGTAATTTATAAGAGATATGATTGTAATTTATAAGAGATATGATTGTAATTTAGAACTGCTTGCCAAGACCACCAAGCAGGGAAAGTGCCGTAAAGTGTCATTCTCAAGGACCCAACAGAATGGCGCGAGTGGGTTTTGAACCGAAAACATGTTAATCATGAGCACGGCGCTTTAATCACTCGACCACGCTACCGACTCTCTGTAACCCTTTGTTTTGAAGATATTGCAAGGCAAAAGGGCAATTGTTTCCTTTCGGCGCGCCTGGTCCGAAGCAAGCTAAAAAGTTAAAAGAACTTTAGTCTTTTCCCATTAAGCACAAAAAATTTTTCGCTAGGGCTATTTTTTGACGCTTTACTTTTTCCGGTTCCGCTTTCAGTCTGAACTGACCTTAACAGTACGAGGCACTCGAAAAGATCTGAGTACATTGCCATGCACAAGTTGTTAAAACCATGATGGTGAAAATTGAGTATGCAGAACCCTGAGCCAGATACACTTGATAACAAGGTAGTTTTCAAATTTTTTAAAAAATCTGCGAAATTGCCTTACGGTAAAAATTTCTGAGGCGAGTTTTCCTGGCGGCAAATGTTCCGGATGCGCCATGAATCCCCCAGTAAATTTTTATGCTATATCACAAAACAAAAAATCAAAACCAAAAAATATTATATAAAGTGATGCGATTTTGCTGATGGTGATTTTTAAAGAAAATTTATGGAATCCTGTAACAACGAACAAGGTAATTATTACGTGACAACGATACACGAACAAATTTTCGAAAAGTGCTGCAATAAAATTCATGCTCTGATTTTGGGCAGTTGTCAATAAATAAATTATTTAAAAATAAATTTGATGTGAATACGTTTAAAGATTATAGTAAAATTTACAATGAAAGAAAAAAGGAAAGGAAATCGCAAAAAGTGATAAAAATAATTCTCCCGAAGGCATAGCACGATAAAAACAGCGCACGAGCGACCGGTTGCGGCCACCACGTGGCGCTATCTCTATTTCGACAAGAATTAAAAACAACAACAAACAGAATCGAATAGGACATAACAACATAAGACAACATAAGACAACAAAAAACAACAACATAAGACAATTCTCTGCTTGTCTTCAAGAAAGTAAAGAAAAAGTTTTGCTCCAACAGGTGTAAGCTTCCACCACAATTTTTTTCTTGTTTTATGTAGTTTTATCCAGTTTTAATGGTGTTTTAATCAACCTCGTACTGTTTTATCCTGATCTAACCTGAACTTTTGTTGTCTATGATGTTTTAACTTTTTAGATTTTATTCTTTCCTTTCTATAAGAAGCATTAACTCATGTACTTTTGATCATATTTTGCTGAAAAGCTGCGGATTCCCAATAAATAACTTCCTTATTGTCAAAGTAAATAAAACAAGGAGTGAAGTTATAAATCGAAACTCAGCTTTTAAAAAAAGATGATTTCAACAACATTGGTTTTACGTTCTTGTTTAAATTACTACCATGTTTCAGTCATTTTGCTCAAAAGTTTGTTCTGCTCTATTCCGTAATATTCTAATCTAGATTTTTTATTGGGTGGAATAATCTACTCGTTTTTTTTCAATCCAGGTTTATTCGACTCTCTACCGTAATATAGGCTTGTAAATCTTGAAACTGCTGGGAAGTGCGAAGTAGTTGTATTTGGCTATATAATTTCTTTCCAATGGCAACAATTTATATAAAGATTTTATTGCAGAAAAATTAAAATCTTCTAGATATTGCGAGCATCATTGTTTTTTTTAAATAATCTTGCTTAAAGCTGTATTATGGATATCTCTGTTGTCAAAAGATATACATTTTTCAACTAATTAAACCAAAAGCTAAATACTTTACTTTGACAAAATAATACACACTTTTTACAGTATTTCAAAATCAGAAAACTAACGAGAACATAACGACATGACATCAATCCATGTAAGGAGAAATTCACGGAAGAACTTTTTTTCATCATTTTTGCAGAATAGTTCGTTCATTTAGCTGAAACAAATCATCACGTCAACTTCCTGGCAAAGTGGTAGCTTTGGAAAGGTCAGGCTTTATTAAATCAAACGTCAAGCATTCGTCAGAGATGCCAAAGTATTGCTTTTTAGTAAAAATTTTTTAAGAGCAATAATAATTTAAACAAGGGGTCCGAACACATCGAAGCAATGTGCGCTTTGTTTTTTTGTCTTTATTAAGAAGAATTTCTCGAATATTGCGCAGGAGACGTCATTTGCTACAATCACCGAACTTTTTCTCGCAGAAAAGCCAGAATTTCGTAAGTCACTGCAGCTGAATGCGTTGAGCTGCCTACTCATGTTTGGAAGGACACGGTTTCGCTACTAAGAATGGCATACTTTATGACATATACAATTTTTTCACAAACAAATCTTTGTCAAACCAACCTAGCAACAATCAGCAAGTTCAGTTTCCAAGTTTCGATGCAATCCAGCTCCTATTTACAGCAGATTGCAAATTAAAACGTAATCAATGATAATCTTAAAACAGTTTAAATACTTTAAGGTTTTCCCTAATTTATTTTGTCAAAGACATTAGCCGATTGAAATATTTGTAGGAAGATGTTCTCGGTTAACTCGAGTAGATGTCATGGCGTAAAATAGGAATTAATACAGATCAACAAATTAACTTTTGAGCAATGATTGTTGATGAGTTAATCTTAAAAGTAACACTTTTTGATTTTATATTGCATACATTCCATACAAGGTTATAATTACCATTAAGGGTTGATTTTGAAAGTTTTTTAGTAATTAAAAGATTTCAAACGTTTCTATGTTTGTAATTAATTCTTCTTTCTATTAAAATTTAAGACCGAAAACCGTAAAACTAGAATCCACTTTTAAAATAAAAAGGTCACGTGAAGGACATTCTGCTTATTTTATTTTTTGACGTGGAAAGTTTGCATTTCACTTTCTGCCACTGAAACCTGGTTCGATTCCTGCTGGGCTTGCTGTATTAATAAAAATGTTGACTGGCATTCAGGCTTATCTGCGTTTTTCTGCAAGTAGACTTATCTACTTTATGCCTTACAATTTTCGCGGAAAAATATCAAAAGAATCTTACCCAAAACACTGTGGACTCTTTAATGTTGTTGGGTTTCCTTATTGAAAGTTGCTCACCTCTTTTTATTTTGAATGAGCTTTGGGTCTTAACCCGGCTGTGACGTCATTCCTCTTCGTCGTTACTTTGCTGCCGCTCTCTTGCACCACCTTTTGTGTCTCTTTCACTTTTCGACCTACACATGGAAATTTACAGAGATGGGAAGAAAAAAATCAAAAAATCCTTTCTTGCCTTGTAAAATTTTTTATTAGACTTTACTTTGAGCTTGATTTACCTTGGGAGTCAACAAAAAATTTAACTTTTGTTGTGACTGCTAGTTTCTTATTTTGATTAGTTTCATCCACCTCCTCAGTTCTTCCCTCTTCTTCCAAATTAGATTTAAATGCTTCACGTGATGCTGTAAAGACAGGAGAACTTGAAGTTGGGTTTAAATTTCTGAAAATATTATAACTATAAGACCACAAGTTACTGGAAAATTTTTTTTAGTTTTTTAGGACTTTTTTAGTCCTGTCTATATAGAAAATACAATAGCCATTAAGAGATTTTTTGGTCGGGTTCAAAACACTTAACCGATCTTTTTCAAACTTGTAGCCTATATTCTGCATTTCAAACTATGCAAAAATTTTCCATATTGAGCTAATTTGATGAGGTTTAGATAGGCTTACCATACATCCCGATTTTTAGGGTTTTTCCTGGCGTCCCCCAATTATGTCCCGATAATTCTAAATTTAACTGAAGACTTTTTTTTAGAGAACACTAACTACCTCTACGGAACGAAAATTAAGAAATCCGAAACAGATTCGAAGTGAAGATCCTTTTTTTGTAGAGAACACTGCTTTTTGGGGACAAATTTTTTTCTTTTAACGAACGTCCCGGCTTACCCCTTCGGAAAGATGGTATACCTTGGTTTAGAGGAAGTATGCACAGTTTTTTTTAGTTCAGCTTATTGAGTTAAAAGGAAACAATTTTTCGAGGTACTACGACAGTTGTACACTTAAGCGAAACTATCCTTGATCATAACGACAGTTGATCGAAAAAACAGCAATTGATTTACTTATGTAGGTTTCTATGATTGAACAATCTCTTTGTTATTGTAATTTAGATTTATTAAGAGCAGAGGCCATCAGTGAGAAGCCAATTTGTTTTTAACTATTTAAATTTTTTCAATGTCAAGGTCAGGGTTTTGCAACAGGGTCCCTAGACACATTTGTTTTAGGTTGCCCTCAACAGACCTCTGCTTGTGGCTTTGTTTTTTTTAGATTCTTATTAATGCAATTTTTTGCATTATCTTTGCATTGTAGTCGTATTTCAGTGACACATCGTTAAATACGTATTTTATGTTAGAGAAACTCTTTAAGATTATCATAGCCATCCTTTTTGCAGCATAGGAGATGGAAATTTAAAAAGTTTAAAATTTGATGAGGCTGGCATTTCAGAATCACAGTATCCTTTCCCAAACTTAATAGGGTTAATCTGTCCCCTGAGTAAGATGGAAATTTTCATCTGAGCTATCGGTCTTATTATTGGTAAGAAAAAAATCAAAATTTGCAATGTTTCTTGTGAAATGTTTGCAAAGTTTCTCGTGAAAAAATCACGATGGCTTTGAATTGTTTCGTAAAAAAGCTTTTCGTCTTGATTCGATAAATTTCCGTTTTGATCACAATCAAATATCGTTCGATTAACTACCAGGTCACGATTCCTCGTAGATAACTTTCCAGTTATCGTTAGTTGTCATTATAAAATTAGCTTCCCAGCAATCCGTTGTTATTTATTTTTAGGTTGAGTTCATGGTAAACTTCTCAGTAATACTTGTCACCCTTGATAGAATGGCGAGCTATTTTTTTTGGTCAAACTTAATTTTATTTGTCGCAAAGCTGGGGGCTATAAGGGCCGTTTTGATGCTGGTTGTGCCCGACGAAGTCTGGCGCAAATTTTTTAACTGTCTTCATGTTGTTGTAATTTTGGGAAAAAAACTTTGCGGCGGTCTCAGAGCAGCAATAAATTACATTTCTACCAGTTTATAAGTTAATTAAAAACCAAAACTTTTAACCAGACAACAATATTCTAAGCACGGTCACTTTAAATTGAACGCTTGCGGTCATCGCCCTACCAGACCAAAACATTTAAGGGGGGAAATATACCTATTGCATCCTATTCTAATAATTACTTAAAATCTACAGTTCAAGTGAAGACTCTTTTTTTGGTCTTTTATTGTGTTTTAATCCTCCTAACAAACTTGCATTTAAAAATAAACATTATATAAGTGCAAAAACACGTTCATTATATAATTTTTTTATTGCGAAAAAAAGTAAAAAAATAATAGGCATGCTCTAAGCCAGACTAAACTAAAAAGACCTTGGACCCTGTACACCTCATCAAGTTGATACACCTTCGCATTTTTTGGTACACCCGCTTAAAAAGCACTGATTTACAAGAAATTCAATATCCAAACAAAATTTATTTGGGAAATAAAATAATGAACAAACAGTTTGTTCATTTGCACTTGACAATTTACAGTAGAAGTAGCAAAAATAAAAATATCATAAAAACGTTGCGATTCTTTAAAGCAGGGATGTCTAACCTGCGGCCCACTTAAGGTTCTGGTGCGGCCCAGCGACAGTTTCCAGTTTTTTGGCTATAATGAAAGTTACAAAGAAGAGTTCCGCGAGATTGCCGAAAGACATTTGGAGTGGAAATCGATAAATAAGAGGAGATTTTAGAAGAAAACCTGAGTTTTGGGACGAAACTTAAGTAATCGGAGCAAGATTCTCCGTTCATTTTTACTTTTATTTTTATGCAATTTTTTTTCAGTGTACTTTGTTTACGGCCTTTTCTAAAATAGCAAAATAAATTGTGGCCCTGTGTCGCATTTCGGTTGGACATGGCTTCTTTAAAGTAAAGTTTTTAGTTTAAAAAACAGTCCTTTTCACATCTTGACGACACACGTTCCTCACTACAAATATACTTTAAATATCCCTGAAAATGATGCAACCAAATCAAATTTTTCTCAAAAGTGATGATCAACTCAACTGAAGATTTTAAACTAGAGTTTTTTTTCATTTGACGTTGATTTTACATTTAGTTATTGACTGTTCTTTCATTACAGTTTGATTTTTCTAAGGTTCTTTTTTTTTCATGATTTTTTGTTTGTGCAGTGAAACTGAATTGAAGAACTTTGTTATTTAAATCTTTTTTATTCTGATTTTGCAAGAAATTGTAAAAATAAATTTGAGCCATTGCTGGGCATTCTAAAAAAATTTTTTTGTCTATTTTGTGTACTTTGTAAAATGACCTAAGCCAGCGAACCTAGATAAATAACAATTTCGCGTCTTCAAACAAAAATCTTTCACCAAGCAAACAAACCAGGCACTATTGCTTTGTTACGACACAATGTTAGAGTGTGATGAAACGCGCAGGTTAATTGTGAAAGTAGTCGTGAGAAAAGCAGAAAAAGTGGAATTTTCTTGTATTTGGTTGAGGTTTTGTTTTGAAAGCGTCGGAATCTTTCGGGCCTCTATTTTTAATGGGGCGTCTTCAGAAAATATCGAGTGTCTCACACTTCAGTCGTCGTCGTCGTCGTTTGATGGGTATCCACTCCAGGTCAGACACAAACAGGACTGGGGCCGAGGGTTTATACTTTTACTACCCCAGACTGCTGCACTGCCTGGATCAGATGCTGGCAGTGATGTCATTAAGCCAGCATCGAGTTTCGTCATCCAAAACCGTCAGACCTCGTGCTCCATGTGGTGCCCGATGTATAGGGCACGCTGTTAGTACATTGTCTGCGGTTTGCTCAAAGGCACCACACTCGCAATTCGGTGAAGGAGCGAGACCCCATTTGTGCATGGACGAATGGAATCGCCCAACACCAGTCCGCAGGCGGTTGAGCTTAACCCAAGCTGCTCGGGGTAAGCCCATCTCAACAGGCCTGGCACCGGTCTCGGGCACAAAAGCACGGAGCCTGGAAGCATTTACACAGTACTTCGTTTCCCATTTGTGATTTTTCCATTCAGAAGCGCGGATGCCAAGTCTGGAAAGGTTGTCCAAAAGATTCCGCGCACCTGGCACAAACGGGCCTCTGGATCTTAGTCTCACTTGGCGAGTATCTGAGGACCCAACTTAATAGACCATACAAGATATGATCGGGGTCCAGAGATCCACGGTGAGCCAAGGAGAGTGTCGCTCCCCTTCGGCGAAGCTCAGCTGGCTGGATGCCTGAGAGTACAGGTAGGTGGTCCGTTGGAGTGGGACGCAGGCATCCAGTAACTATGAGCAAGGCGTCGTTCAAGACACTGTCAATGAGACGAGTGTGAGCACTGCGACACCAGACTGGCGCACAGTACTCAGCTGCTGAGTAGACTAAAGATAAGGTGGCTATGCGTAGTGTTTTAGCACCAGTACCTCATCGCGAGCCCACGAGTCGCCTCAGCAGTGTGACGCGCGAGGATAGTTTTTTGCGCAATGCCACTAAATGGTGACGAAACGTGAGCGATCTGTTCAGTTTTACTTGCAAGCAAGATAAACGTTCTTCACACTTAGTAAGTTTGGTGAAGGAAAAGCACTGTGTCACACTTCATTCACAACTTAGTCTTAACTTTATAAATCTATAGTTAATTTTCTGTCATTTTCAGTAGTTTTAAATTTTAGTATGACGTAATCTTTTCATATCAAGTAATAATTGCATAGTCGGTAAACCCCCACTTAATTTAATTTAGTTTCAAGCTTTTTGTAATTGTTTGAATTGTTCGCTTTACCAATTGTAATCTGAACACGTGTCAAGCAGATTAAGAGCACGTGACCTTAAAGGCACGTTCACACACAATGAAACCAATGAGACAATTTAAAGAATTTGGTTCACACTGAATGAAGCAATGCGACATTTTGTTTCAATATGTGAATTTTAATTAAAAAAGAAGTCAACAGGAATATAAGTTAATTAAACATTTTATTTACACACCAATAGCATTTCTGCTTCATAAAAATTTGAGAAAAGAATAATTTACTATAGGCCTTTTTTAAAGAAATTTTAAAATTTTAACACTGTAACAGCTGACGTTCACTGAACCTTTTGAAGAAATTTATAAGCTATAAGCTCTATTTTTAAAGTCACTGTACACCCCATCATCCATTAAAAACAAAAGACAAACGAAGTTTCATACCCGGTAGTTAATAAAACAAGTTTTTTAAAATTAACTTAGCTTACCTTCAAAGTACAGTGAACTAAAGCAAGAATAAAGTTCTTTGATACGTACAAATAACTTTTTTTGCTGTTTCAAGTTCAATTTTAATGACTATTCTTTCCATGCTGTACTTTAATTTCAGTTTGGTAGTTTGGGTATCGGGCAGTGCAGCAGTCTGGGGTAGTAAAAGGATAAACCTCGGCCCCAGTCCTGTTTGTGTCTGACCTGGAGTGGATGCCCTTCAAACGACGACGAGTTTGGTAGTAAAACTATAATCAGAGTTACGATGCGAAATCACATAGAAATATGCTTGGGCAATTACCCAAAATGAGGAAGCACCAAAACTTACGGGCTGTGTTTGTTTTTTAACTATTTCTGGAAACTTCTACCAAAGACAAAAAAAGGCTTTTCCTTGATTTTTAATCCCAAATAATCTTTAATGTAAATCTTTTTTGTTTATCAACTGTCTTGGTCAGCAAAATAAGCAAGTTTGTCTTCTAAAAATGCTACTGAAATTTTAATCTACAATAAGCACGTTTTTTTGAAACATGCATATTGAAAATTTTTTAAGACAAAATTCCTAAAAGTGCGAGCGTAAAGGCCTGTTTCCACTACGAGCGTGGAAAAAAGCATTCTTTGTTTGTTTTATTGCTTTTTTTTTGTGCTCGCTTCAATTTTAACCGCTCGCTTCAATCGAAGATCAATAAAAGAGACAAAGAATGCTCTTTTCCACGCTCGTAGTGGAAACGGGCCTTAAGTACATGTTTTAGAAATAAGCACGAAATGCCAACCATGTCTATAGTTAAGTCAAATGAATTTTCAATTTATTTTCTGAAGTCGTTGGCTTATAGATGGAATCCGTTAAAATTTATTCGTAATGGCGATAAATTATTTAAACCATGTTGCGTTGATGAATGTACCTTACTAATTTTAGTACAACAAAAACCTTTCTCTGTACGACTGTACAACTAAAAAGTTTAAATTTTTTTGTTCGACAGAAATATCAGGAAAACAAATTGTACAAGCAATGAATGCTGAGGGTAAAATTTATTCACAGATAATTTTGAAAAGCAAACACTTTTCTAGACTTACATAGAATCGTACTCGAACTGCCTAAAATGACCACGAACGATTTCATTCTACCCAGATTACTAGGGTATTAAGAAATAAATCGAGCAGTTGTCGCATGGCTTCGCCCCGCCTGCAATTGATTAACTATGACAAACTTAGACAAAAAAAGCCACACTATTAATAGCAATTAACATAACAAAAAAAATTTACACGGAACTTTAACAAGATTCAAAACTAAACTGACAATAGTTAAGGCCCGTTTCCACTACGGGCGTGGAAAAAAGCATTCTTTATTTGTTTTATTGCTTTTTTTTTGTGCTCGCTTCAATTTTAACCGCTCGCTTCAATCGAAGATCAATAAAAGAGAGAAAGAATGCTCTTTTCCACGCTCGTAGTGAAAACGGGCCTTTAAGCAAAAAATTGATTTGGGTTATGCCTGTGGGAAGAAGCGTTATTTTGATGGGGACCACAAGCGATATGCTCTTATTTAGTTTTTATACTCATCATACTGCTATATCCTTATTATAAACGAAGCGTCGTGTTGTCTAATTTTTTTATTGTCATCCCATCCAAAAAGCTCTGTGCTTAGCGGTAGACTAGGTTTAATTTTTTGTCTAATTAAATAAAAAATTTCAAACGGACAGCATCTGGACATGCCCGAAAGCAGGTCGGGGTAATTGGTCGAAATTCAGGTTGATCAATAGTTGATCTAATGATGACAAAAAAATTTCAACAAAATAAACTTGGGCAAAATATGTCTGTATGTTTGAAACTAAAACTAACATTCTTGAAACGCCACAGAATGCAAGAAAAGAAAACATTCTGCAAACTCTCAGCTTCATAGCAGCAGTGGGCATTCTTCCGAAGAGGTAGCTACTTACGCGACTTGACGTCTACTATCACGAGACCCTTCGCTTGTAACATCATACCTCAAAGCAAAATCGCGCATTAAAAAGTTGTGGAGACAGCATGACACTTTGCCATTAAATCTGCCAGATCGACGCGTACAGCAATCCGCATTAAAAAAAAAAAACACGAACACGTTGAGTCAGAATACCCAAAACACTCTCAACGACTAGGTGAGCACGTAAAAGACAAGAATTGACACACTTTTCTTTGCGCTCCAAATATTTTTCATGGTAAGGCTGCATCAAGCAAGGCCTTAGTTATGGGAAATGCCTCGTTGGCCACAAACTTGTATAGAACTTTTGGTCCGCAATCGTATAAAGGAGCACGACTCGACAGGGAAACGTTCCATAGAATAGAACTTGGATAAGATGGAAAAATTATTTTACCATCGGAATATTGTACATAACTTCCGATGTCAAGATTAAAAAGCGGTATCTACAATTAGAAATGTAACTTAAGTGGTGCGTGATTATAAATGAAATTTGAATTTAGCGTCTAGCGAGAGTAAAAATACAACTGGGGCACGCAACAATATGACAGAATTTGTCAAACATATATAAAAGTAATTTATACCATGAAATCCGAGACGGATTTCAAATGAAGATCTTTTTTTTAAAAACTTTTTTCTTTTTAGGGACGAATTTTTTTCTGGTAACGAGCGTCCTGGTTTGGCTCTTCGAAAATATGGTATATCTGTTTATAACGACTTATTTCTTAACAAAATTTGTTTAATTTATTTTTGGGTTTGAATTATTTTTCCTTTTTGGTTGGGCAGAAAATTGATGCGACATAAAATTGGAATTCGTGAAAAAAAAAGATTCGCAAATAGGGGTACGTGGCCCAAAAAGTTTAAAAAACACAAGTTTAAGCAATTCTAAATTTCAATCCTATCAATTAATCAAAGCTGAAAAACTGAACAAGAAACTTCAACCATTCTCGATTATATAGGAAATTAGGTTCTAGGTTTTACGTTTTACGTCTGCGTCTTTCGCTTGCGAAACAATTGCTCTATGTTTTACGTCTCCGACATTCTCATGCAAGTTTTAATGTGAATTTTTAATACTACAAAGTTAATTTTTTTCACTAATTCTGCAGACTCACTTTCTTCTCAGCTGTGAAATAATGAAGTGGATAAACTTTAGAAACCACAGGTACAATAGTAAAAATTTTTCTACGTAAAATACCAATTTATAGAAATCTTTTACTACTTGCTGTTTAAGTACTTTTAACAGTGACTCAAATAATAGCGCTAACTTATAGTGATTCTCCTTATTAAGCCAGAGTGTCAAAATGAAAAATTAGTAATATAGGGTTTGTCAAAAAATTTAACATTATTTGACATGTAAATATTACAGAAACTACATAGTCGAATCAATTGAAACTAAATAGGGTTAATGTTGAGCTGAACAAGATTTATTCCTGTAAATTTGAATAAGAAATTTAAAGGCACCTGAATTTCATGAAAGGTTTTATAAATGTTCAATATGCGCACCGCCTGTGACACGGTACACGTAAAGTGGGTACTCCGGCTCCTCCTAAACATGCGGCAGCATGTCTTGGGTAACAGTCTCCAGTGCGGTGGTGTTTCTTTGTTAACTATCTGTCTTGCACGAAAGTTAAACTGGAGAATGTTATCCAAGACATGCTGCAGCATGTTTAGGAAGAGCCAAAGTACCGATTTCACGTGTGCCGCTTTACAGGCGGTGCGCATATTGAACATTTGCGAGACCTTTCATGGAATTCACGTGCCTTTGAATTTCTTATTCAAATTTACAGGAATAAATCTTGTTTAGTTTAACATTAAGCCTGTTTAATTTCATTTGATTTGACTATGTAGTTTTTGTAATATTTACATGTCAAATGATGTCAAAGTTTTTGAAACACTCTGTATATTACTTTAGTAGAAAATAGAAATGAGTTACATTAATAAAAGAAAAACTTACTGGCATCAACTACAACAAGTAGAACAAGCTAAGTTTCATAATTTTTAAGAACTCTTCACAATGTTTGTGTCACAAAATAGGTTTGGCTTAATTTTTCCAGCAAAGTATCGTAAACTTCTAAAATGATTTCAGAGACTGTTGACCTTTCAATGCAAAAGAATGAACTGATAGTTCAAAAAGAATTCTCAGTAAATATCTATGAAAGAAAATCTACGATTTTAAAACAATTCTAGTATAATTTACGCAATTAAAATGTAATACCAAGCTGTTCGCCAGGTGAAACTGTTTCTCTCCGATTCATTTCCAATTTTAAGCACTTTCTTTGAGCTCCAAATATTTCCCAAAGTGTTTTTAGAATATTGTGTCCCAAAAAACTTGTAAAGACTGAAAAAAAAGGTCATCACTTTGGTGCGATATCTAAATTTTCATTTTCATCCAAACCATACTGTAGGTGTGGACCAAAAAAAGGAAGGTCTTTACATTAAATCAGTGTGACTTTTCGGTGTCTCATGTGATGATAGAAGGTCATGATTTAGGAAAAAATGTATTGACCACCAAATTTTTTGGGATTGTACGGCTATGCCTTCCAATATATTTCGAACACTTAACTTTGCATTTCCGCTATCTTCTGTAGTGGAAATTCTTCACACTACTAATTCTAAGAGCAGTTTCTGCTCTCTATTTATTTAATTTTTTATTTTATCTCTATATTTATCTTCATGACTTGCAGGAAAGCGACGGAGGCGCTAATACAAAGGTTAAGCAATTACTCCGACCTGCTTCCGGAGATACCAAGATATTGCTGTCCGCTTGTAATTTATAAGAGATATGATTGTAATTTAGAACTGCTTGCCAAGACCACCAAGCAGGGAAAGTGCCGTAAAGTATCATTCCCAAGGACACAACAGAATGGCGCGAGTGGGTTTTGAACCGAAAACATGTTGATCATGAGCACGGCGCTTTAATCACTCGACCACGCTACCGACTCTCTGTAACCCTTTGTTTTGAAGATATTGCAAGGCAAAAGGGCAATTGTTTCCTTTCGGCGCGCTTGGTCGGAAGCAAGCTAAAAAGTTAAAAGAACTTTAGTCTTTTCCCATTAAGCACAAAAAATTTTTCGCTTGGGCCATTTTTTGACGCTTTACTTTTTCCGGTTCCGCTTTCAGTCTGAACTGACCTTAACAGTACGAGGCACTCGAAAAGATCTGAGTACATTGCCATGCACACGTTGTTGAAACCATAATGGTGAAAATTGAGTATGCATAACCCTGAGCCAGATACACTTGATAACAAGGTAGTTTTCAAATTTTTTAAAAAATCTGGCAAAATTGTCTTACGGTAAAAATTTCTGAGGCGAGTTTTCCTGGCGGCAAATGTTCCGGATGCGCCATGAATCCCCCCGTAAATTTTTATGCTATATCACAAAACAAAAAATCAAAACCAAAAAATATTATATAAAGTGATGCGATTTTGCTGATAGTGATTTTTAAGGAAAATTTGTAGAATCCTGTAACAAAGAACAAGGTAATTATTACGTGACAACGATACACGAACAAATTTTCGAAAAGTGCTGCAATAAAATTCATGCTCTGAGTTTGGGCAGTTGTCAATAAATAAATTATTTAAAAATAAATTTGATGTGAATACGTTGTAAGATTGTAGTATAAGATTATAGTAGAATTTACAATAAAAGAAAAAAGGAAAGGAAATCGCAGAAAGTGATAAAAATAATTCTCCCGAAGGCATAGCACGATAAAAACAGCGCACGAGCGACCGGTTGCGGCCACCACGTGGCGCTGTCTCTATTTCGACAATAATTAAAAACACAACAAACAGAATCGAATACCCTCTGCTTGTCTTCAAGAAAGTAAAGAAAAAGTTTTGCTCCAACAGGTGTAAGCTTCCACCACAATTTTTTTCTTGTTTTATGTAGTTTTATCCAGTTTTAATGATGTTTTAATCAACCTCGTACTGTTTTATCCTGATCAAGCCTGAACTTTTGTTGTCTATGATGTTTTAACTTTTTAGATTTTATTTTTTTCTTTCCATAAGAAGCATTAACCCATGTACTTTTGATATATTTTGCTGAAAAGCTGCGGATTCCCAATAAATAACTTCCTTATTGTCAAAGTAAATAAAACAAGGAGTGAAGTTATAAATCGAAACTCAGCTTTTAAAAAAAGATGATTTCAACAACATTGGCTTTACGTTCTTGTTTAAGTTACTACCATGTTTCAGTCATTTTGCTCAAAAGTTTGTTCTGCTCTATTTCGTAATATTCTAATCTAGGTTTTTTATTGGGTGGAATAATCTACTCGTTTTTTTTCAATCCAGGTTTATTCGGTTCTCTACCGTAAAATAGGCTTGTAAATCTTGAAACTGCTGAAAAGTGCGAAGTAGTTGTATTTGGGTATATAATTTCTTTTCAATGGCAACAATTTATATAAAGATTTTATTGCAGAAAAATTAAAATCTTTTAGATATTGCGAGCATCATTGTTTTTTTTTTAAATAATCTTGCTTAAAGCTGTATTATGGATATCTCTGTTGTCAAAATATATACATTTTTCAACTAATTGAACCAAAAGCTAAATACTTTACTTTGACAAAATAATACACACTTTTTACAGTATTTCAAAATCAGAAAACTAACGTGAACATAACGACATGACATCAATCTATGTAAGGAGAAATTCACGGAAGAACTTTTTTTCATCATTTTTGCAGAATAGTTCGTTCATTTAGCTGAAACAAATCATCACGTCAACTTCCTGGCAAAGTGGTAGCTTTGGAAAGGTCAGGCTTTATTAAATCAAACGTCAAGCATTCGTCAGAGATGCCAAAGTATTGCTTTTTAGTAAAAATTTTTTAAGAGCAATAATAATTTAAACAAGGGGTCCGAACACATCGAAGCAATGTGCGCTTTGTTTTTTTGTCTTTATTAAGAAGAATTTCTCGAATATTGCGCAGGAGACGTCATTTGCTACAATCACCGAACTTTTTCTCGCAGAAAAGCCAGAGTTTCGTAAGTCACTGCAGCTGAATGCGTTGAGCTGCCTACTCATGTTTGGAAGGACACGGGTTCACTACTAACAGTGGCATACTTTATGACATATACAATTTTTTCACAAACAAATCTTTGTCAAACCAACCTAGCAACAATCAGCAAGTTCAGTTTCCAAGTTTCGATGCAATCCAGCTCCTATTTACAGCAGATTGCAAATTAAAACGTAATCAATGATAATCTTAAAACAGTTTAAATACTTTAAGGTTTTCCCTAATTTATTTTGTCAAAGACATTAGCCGATTGAAATATTTGTAGGAAGATGTTCTCGGTTAACTCGAGTAGATGTCATGGCGTAAAATAGGAATTAATACAGATCAACAAATTAACTTTTGAGCAATGATTGTTGATGAGTTAATCTTAAAAATAACACTTTTTGATTTTATATTGCATACATTCCATACAAGGTTATAATTACCATTAAGGGTTGATTTTGAAAGTTTTTTAGTAATTAAAAGATTTCAAACGTTTCTATGTTTGTAATTAATTCTTCTTTCTATTAAAATTTAAGACTGAAAACCGTAAAACCAAAATCCACTTTTTGAAATGAAAAGGTTACGTGAAGGACATTCTGCTTATTTTATTTTTTGACGTGGAAAGTTTGCATTTCACTTTCTGCCACTGAAACCTGGTTCGATTCCTGCTGGGCTTGCTGTATTAATAAAAATGTTGACTGGCATTCAGGCTTATCTGCGTTTTTCTGCAAGTAGACTTATCTACTTTATGCCTTACAATTTTCGCGGAAAAATAACAAAAGAATCTTACCCAAAACACTGTGGACTCTTTAATGTTGTTGGGTTTCCTTATTGAAAGTTGCTCACCTCTTTTTATTTTGAATGAGCTTTGGGTCTTAACCCGGCTGTGACGTCATTCCTCTTCGTCGTTACTTTGCTGCCGCTCTCTTGCACCACCTTTTGTGTCTCTTTCACTTTTCGACCTACACATGGAAATTTACAGAGATGGAAAGAAAAAAATCAAAAAATCCTTTCTTGCCTTGTAAAATTTTTTATTAGACTTTACTTTGAGCTTGATTTACCTTGGGAGTCAACAAAAAATTTAACTTTTGTTGTGACTGCTAGTTTCTTATTTTGATTAGTTTCATCCACCTCCTCAGTCCCTCCCTCCTCTTCCAAATTAGATTTAAATGCTTCACGTGATGCTGTAAAGACAGGAGAACTTGAAGTTGGGTTTAAATTTCTGAAAATATTATAACTATAAGACCACAAGTTACTGGAAAATTTTTTTTAGTTTTTTAGGACTTTTTTAGTCCTGTCTATATAGAAAATACAATAGCCATTAAAAGATTTTTTGGTCGGGTTCAAAACACTTAACCAATCTTTTTCAAACTTGTAGCCTATATTCTACATTTCAAACTATTCAAAATTTTCCAGAATGAGCTAATTTGATGAGGTTTAGATAGGCTTACCATACATCCCGATTTTTAGGGTTTTTCCTGGCGTCCCCCAATTATGTCCCGATAATTCTAAATTTAACTGAAGACCTTTTTTTAGAGAACACTAACTACCTCTACGGAACAAAAATTAAGAAATTCGAAACAGATTCAAAGTGAAGATCTTTTTTTGTGGAGAACACTGCTTTTTGGGGACAAATTTTTTTCTTTTAACGAACTTACCCCTTCGGAAAGATGGTATACCTTGGTTTAGAGGAAGTATGCACAGTTTTTTTTTAGTTCAGCTTATTGAGTTAAAAGGAAACAATTTTTCGAGGTACTACGACAGTTGTACACTTAAGCGAAACTATCCTTGATCATAACGACAGTTGATCGAAAAAACAGCAATTGATTTACTTATGTAGGTTTCTATGATTGAACAATCTCTTTGTTATTGTAATTTAGATTTATTAAAAGCGGAGGCCATTAGTGAGAAGCCAATTTGTTTTTAACTATTTTAAATTTTTTCAATGTCAAGGTCAGGGTTTTGCAACAGGGTCCCTAGACACATTTGTTTTAGGTTGCCCTCAACAGACCTCTGCTTGTGGCTTTGTTTTTTTTAGATTCTTATTAATGCAATTTTTTGCATTATCTTTGCATTGTAGTCGTATTTCAGTGACACATCGTTAAATACGTATTTTATGTTAGAGAAACTCTTTAAGATTATCATAGCCATCCTTTTTGCAGCATAGGAGATGGAAATTTAAAAAGTTTAAAATTTGATGAGGCTGGCATTTCAGAATCACAGTATCCTTTCCCAAACTTAATAGGGTTAATCTGTCCCCTGAGTAAGATGGAAATTTCCATCTGAGCTATCGGTCTTATTATTGGTAAGAAAGAAATCAAAATTTGCAATGTTTCTTGTGAAATGTTTGCAAAGTTTCTCGTGAAAAAATCACGATGGCTTTGAATTGTTTCGTAAAAAAGCTTTTCGTCTTGATTCGATAAATTTCCGTTTTGATCACAATCAAATATCGTTCGATCAACTACCAGGTCACGATTCCTCGTAGATAACTTTCCAGTTATCGTTAGTTGTCATTATAAAATTAGCTTCCCAGCAATCCGTTGTTATTTATTTTTAGGTTGAGTTCATGGTAAACTTCTCAGTATTACTTGTCACCTTTGATGGAATCGCGAGCTGTTTTTTTTGGTCAAACTTAATTCTATTTGTCGCAAAGCTGGGGGCTATAAGGGCCGTTTTGATGCTGGTTGTGCCCGACGAAGTCTGGCGTAAATTTCTTAACTGTCTTCATGTTGTTGTAATTTTGGGAAAAAAACTTTGCGGCGGTCTCAGAGCAGCAATAAATTACATTTCTACCAGTTTATAAGTTAATTAAAAACCAAAACTTTTAACCAGACAACAATATACTAAGCACGGTCACTCTAAATTGAACGCTTGCGGTCATCGCCCTACCAGACCAAAACATTTAAGAGGGGAAACAATTTCGCCAAATATTTTTTGATGATTGCTCGAATCAGCATTTGCGCAAACCATAATTTCACATCATTGCTCAAATTTCACTCAGATTTAATATGAAGACCTTTTTTTGGTCTTTACTTGCTTTTTTTTCTTAATTTCTTTTCGCTTTCCATTTCTTATCACCACCACACTGCTCTGTAATAATGTATTAAAATATTTTGTTTATTTTCTGCTTCCTTATTCACAACCTTTATTTCTACTTGTACTAGGAGTAATTTCAAGTTGATTGCGAATAAAAATGAAAATAAATAAAAATAAAAATTTTTCAGTTGTAAATAAAACAAAAACCATTGGTTTCGCCGAAATAACTTTTGAAGATAAAAAAATAGAAAAAAGAAGAAAAAAAATTCTTCACATTAAATCTTAGTTGTTCTTGCTGGATTCCTCTAGAAACTTTATCCCTCCCAAATAGTTTTTTGAGGAAAAACTGATCGCTCGCAGAGTTGTTAATCCAGGGGTTGTTGCATCGAGGCAAGGGAGATCCAAGCTTGGCCTATTTATAGGGGAGTTTGTTTTCCGGCAGGTCACAGTGACCAGGGACTCGGATGAGTTGCATTTATTTTGGGGCTGGAAAGCCACCGGGGAGGATTGGGTTAAAAATAGAGAGGGGTCATTGGTGTTGGGATTGCTGCGGGCTTGCATTAAAGATTTGCAATTATTCATGACGGAAGCCGATGACCATCCGGCGTGTTGGTCCACCCAAGACATAGCAGTGGTCAGCGCAGACGTATAGAAATGGAAGGAACTACTAAAGATCTCAGTGAAAGCGCCTCAAGAGTGGATCAAGAGGACGTTGCGACAAGCAACAAGGCCAGCTCCTTTGTTGTGAGTACCTTTCAGTGTTGATCCATCAGTGTAGATATAGAGATCTGTATTATTCAAAACAATGGTTTCCCCAGCAGCAGCCACTTGTTCGGAGGCAGAGGAGAATTTGAGAATTGAAGTAAGAATGTTAGTTGGGAATACAGGAAGGGGCCACGGGATATTAGAAGTGTTTACAGGGTCGATGGTGTCTACCAGAAAGTTGAGCTGAGGTAAGACAGAGCAGTAGAATTTCTGACTTAAAATGTTGCTGTGTGAACCATAGAGCAGTCAATTCTTATGTGTAGTACATTTTTAAACAACAGAAATTATGCTGTAAAATAATACATAGGGGTTTTCAGATAATTTTTCTTTACGATTAGTTATTTTGTCTCTAATACAAAATTATTCGATCTTGTTTTTTAAAGAATTACAAAGAACATTAATGAAAGATTTTTTGTGGTTACTGACTTAAAATATTTTTTTGGTCTTCAACTTCTAGAAAGAAGCAAATCTGAATTTAATGTGGACTCATTAAACGGGGGCCTCGTCCTCATCGACAAAACACTTTTTTTATCACATGCACCTTAATGTCCATAGCACTGCTTTTAATCAGTATGTACTGTTTCAAAAGATTCCATCTCAGAATTGGTGTGTGCATATTTATCAAAAGTGAGTTTTGATACATCGTGATAAAAAAGTTTAAAAGCAAAATAGCCATTCTTCAAAAATGACACAGTCCTATTATTACGTAATGATTGTTTTGACGTCATTACACGATTGCTCTTCAATGCTGGCGTTTGAACTAATCTCCTTTGACTTCTTTTCGTTGAGGAAACTCTGCTCCGACTTCCATCCTGACTCCGGAGGCAGAACGTTCTCCTCAAAGTATCCTGGGTTGGTGATGTTTCCTATCGGAGAAAAATTTGCCACAGCAAAAATTCCTTTAGGTCCTTTAGCAGCCCCTACTCCGATATAGGTAGAGTTCTTCCACACTGTCTGGGTGAAGTGACCTGAAAGAGACATTGAGTTGTGGGAGTTTTAAATAAGTTCAGCTTTAAGGAAGTTGTTTCGAACCCTGCAGTTTATCCTGTGATGCTTTAATGAGTGAGCTATTTATTCAAGTAGTTTGCGTATTTTTTTCATGTTTTTTGTGTTTAAAAGTTGATTTTTTGTAAGAAAGTTTTATTTTCAGCGAAGAGCTAAATACTTTGCAGACTTTCATTACTTTAAACTTAGCAAAAAATTAAATAACGCCATTAGATCTTTAGATTGTGGGGAGTAGGACTCACTTGTTCCCGGAAGCGGCCCTGGTTGGTCAAAGTTGTACTTCTCTATCCCTTTGTACCAAATACTAACAAGATCCCCACCTACAAAAAAGATTATGAGTTTATTTACTCTAGTTAAATATTTAATTAAAAATATTTTTCTTCTCGTTCACTTGGGGTTTACTCCTCACCGGACGGGTTTTCTTTCGTTGTCATAGCAATGTTTTCTCCAAACCTTGGGTTCCTGGAATGACGCAGAATCCCGAGGTTGGCAAGCCTCTTGGCTAATAACTTTGCTTCTTTTTTCAATTCCGCTTTGATCTGCAACGGAGCGGATCCATGTTCAGCTCTTCGTTCGTTCACTTCCTGGACGATTTCCTTCTCCAGCTCCTCCATGATTGCGCAGATGTTTCTATAAAAACAAATTCAACGAAAAGTTAAATTGAAGAATCTTGTTTTGTTTCTTTTGTAAGATATTTTAATAAACTTTTTATTTCCCAGTAAAAATTTCTGTTTTGACTTTTCGAATCTGTAGATTTCCTCGTTGTCTGTCTGTCATGAAGTTGGTTACTAATCTGAATTGCTCCAAGTTTTCTTTCGTCAAATTGACCTGGCTGGGTCCAACTACAAATTGAGTTATTGGAGGCAAATAAAAACTGAATTTATATGTTGTTGCAATTGCTTACCTTTGCTTCGAAAATTTTCCGTTGAAGTTATTTATTTTAAAACTCAAATAGGCCACAGATACCTAAATATGACGTAACAATCATTTGAATTATTTTTTGTTAAAAACATTTAGAAGAAATAGTATAGTTTCAATGCAAACTTAACCTGCTACACAGCAGTTTTTTTATGGTAATTTGCATCTTTTAAATTAACTCTACAATTAGTACTTCAAGTAACACAAGTGCTGTTTTTATAATCTTTTATGTTGTTTCACTCATATTAATCGTTTTCAAAAAATTTAAAACGACAACAAAAAAATGCAAGTGCTGTCATGTACTCAAGCCAGCGATTTTCGAATTTTTGTACGACATAATAAATTGTAAGACTGTCATTTAGTTTTGGTTGTACGTATAGATTTAAATAAATCGGTTGAAATTCGAAACTTTGTTTCTCGATAGCTGTTCAATCTACGAATATTGCAGCTACTATATATCCCGTATTTGATCAAATAGTGGCTGAAATGCTATTTTGAAAAAAAATTGTGAATCTCCGTCAAAAATCTTCAAAAATCAAGTATGGACTGCTACAGTTTATTTTATTTTATTTTTATTTCTATTTTTATTCTCCTGACTCGCAGGAAAGCGCCGGAGGCGCTATACCTAGGGCAAGCAAATACCCCGACCTGCTTCCGGAGATGCCAAGATATTGCTGTCCGCTTGAAATTTTATTAGAGAAATAACTTTAATTTAGATCTGCCTGCCAAGACCACCAAGCAAGGAAAGTGCCGTAAAGTGTCTTTTTCAAGAACACAACAGAATGGCGTGAGTAGGTTTTGAACCGAGACTGTGTTGATCACGATCCCGGCGCTTTAACCACTCAACCACGCTGCCGACACCATCATTATACTCGCTGACACCATCATCATACTGACAACTCAGTTGCTTAATTCAATGACTAAAAATGAAAAGAGGAGACTGGAAAAAGCAAATGCGTGGAAAGCAGAGGCCGCAACTTGTGGGCGAAACGAGATTTTTTGGCAGAAGCTTAACAAAAATATCACCTGTTTTTTCATTAAACGACACTCGCTAGCCGGTGATAAAGAGCAGCTTCATAGACTTTGCTAATTTGATGCGAAGATTTCACCTTTTTCGAATCAAAGTAGCGTCGAATATACAAGCGCAGTTTGTGATTGGTTACAACCCGAACTTTCTTGAGCAGAGCACGAAATGGATGAAAAGCCGTTGTGGAAATACCTTGAGTTCGGCCCGGCAAAACTTGAATAAAATCTTCCGAAAAAACCCTCTTGTCCCGATATCACCTGAGACTCAATGCACCCTGCAGTGTCGCTTCTCCCATCCCAAAGTTTGTTGCCTCTTTATAATATTTTGTTTGGAAAATGTTTTAAAAGAAAAAATTCAAGAACAATATATTGACCAATCACATTTCACGCTTTGTATCACGTGGCCACATGAATAATTGATAAAATCGAATTGAAAGGAAGCTACGTCGCGTGTCTTCTCGACGTCATAATGACCAGGTTGAAGTGTGCTTAGACGTGACTTCAATTGTCCAGCAACCATGTAACAAGTCTCACGGACTTATTAATTTCAAGGCCACAAAACGACTAACGAATGTTATGGTCGGGGACAAACTGGGGGCTCATCCAATTTAAATTTTTTTGCCGACCTTAATTTCAAAAAATTTTAAGTTTTCCATAACTTAATACTTTTTGATAAACGAGGACTTAGTTAACCAGATTCGACTGTTCTTTGATTACATTATGATGTAACAATAAAAAATTAATGTTTAATGAACGATCAATTAAATATTCAAACACTCCCACAGTCTTCAATATTTCATGAGTAGTAACCAACTCTGTGACGTCATCGGGAGGACCTTGGTGCAGAAGTTGTTGATGCTTCTGCAATTAAAGGTTACAAATTTTGTTTAAAACAAGGTAAAATATTAAATATTTATTCCGCAAGTTGTTAAAGTTTACTATTTTTCAAATCTGGAATAACACACACACAGGACCTATATGTTTCCGACAAGTTGCTTTCCTTTAACAAGAGGAACGAGTCGTATATTTTGTGGAACTGAAGATAACTGACCGCTGGTATATGCCCTACCAGTTCGGATCTTTTGTAGAAAGTCCCCGCCACTAATGCAAAAATGTAAGATTTGAGAAAAACACCCCCACCACGTTTTAAGTACTGCACGGTGGCGGGGGCTTTCTACAAAAGATTCATCTGTCCTCGTGAAGACTATTCAGATTTTTAGTTTTGTTACAAATAAGCAAATTTTTATTTTTAAACCGTAAACTACAAACGTTTACTAAACTCAAATTACAAAGTTGCTAAATGTCGTCATTAAATTTTGATGCAAAAAGTTATAGTCCGCGGCAGGAAGCCATATTTTTGTTGCATACAAAATAGAAGCTTTTTGATGTTGAAATCAAACATATTGTTGGCGCATAATTGGTTTGAAATTGTCATCAATTTTCAATTGACGAAGCAACAATCCTTCAATTGTCTACAAGTCGCATTGCTTGATTTTAATTTTGCTGTGAAAAGATTATTTCAAAGAATCAATATTGTCCGCCCGGTGAATACGGGAGAATCAACATACTTTTGTTTATTTAATCAAAAAAATTAAAAAAAAAGAAACGTATTTTGTAGAAATCAAAAAAAAACTGTTCCCTGCAACACAGGTACAATGCTTCCGACAATTTCCACCAAACAAAAAATAAATTCAATTCCGGTTCCACTGCCGACTCCTAGTGCTTACTCCGGAACATATTGTTTGCTTCACCTGAAATAAACTTCTCGAAGCGAGGCAACAATTTGTGACGTTCTCCGCGGCGCGCGAGGTTTAGGCTGACGATTATTTTAAGTTCGATTATGACGCAATAGTGTGCGTCGAAAAAAGAATCGCGCGCCTGTAGAAGTGTCGAAGCCGAGCTGATCAGATGAGAGAAGGCTAGTTAGATCGAGGGTGAATTATTTATTAAACGGCCCCATCCCGTTGAGAATAAGTTTTATTAAATATTAATATTTGAATCTGGTTTTAACAAATTAAACCCAGTTGTTCGAAAGTTAAAAATAAATTATATCAAAATTAATTATTTATTTTCTAAAAATATGAAAAAATTTTTGAGGTTTTGCAGAATAAAAAAAAAACAAAAACATAGAATATTAAAGAATTAAAAATTTCCGAGTTTAGAAAGGCAAGCTGTTCTTAGATTTTACGACAACTCCTTGGTCAGCCCCCCCTGCTTTTTATAAGAAACGCTTCGTTGCTGTTTTTTCAACTTGACATTTAATAATTGTTTTTTTTGTATAATTTTAGACTAAGTAAATTAATTTTTAGTTCATAATAAATCAAAATGTTCACCAACATGCTGACTAGTCATCACCCCCACCATCCTCACCGGCCCTTGTCCCCGACTACCAGCATGACATCACTTAGTGCCCCTAATTACAGCTCGGAACAAAAATTCGCTCCGCTTCATAATGCCGCCGACGCAATGAGAAGAATGACGTCACCCTATCCGGTACGGTGTCGTTGTTATAAGTGTTTATTGAGAATTGAACCCAAGACCCATGTTGGTTCTTTGCAAATCAGATACAAGCTTAATGAAGTTTTTCTAATTTTCTGTAAAAAAAAAGTTATTTTCGGTCGAATCGTCCATGACTTGAAATTTAAAAAATGTTTTTCGAAAATTGACACGAAAAATCTGTTGGTTGAAATGAGAAGGTTTCTTTCGACGGACCGCGCTGTTTCTATTCTTGTCTTGCCTCAGCGTGAGATTTTCTCAATATACAGATGGATGATTTAAATACGTCATAATTAGATGATGAAGAGCGTGACGAGAACAACTTTTTGACATCTGTCAGCTCAAGCGCGGTTCAAAATGGCGGTCGACATGACGCTTCGGTCGCCTTCCATGTTCACAAAGCGATTCACCGCGGCAAACCCACCACACTTCGGCGTTTCTATTTTGATTGTTGTTGTTTTACAGGGAAATCTGTTTTCGGGCTTGGAAGACGCATTTTTTGTAAGGGCAGAAGTACTGGCAGACTATTCCGGGAAGACCCAATTTAAACCGGAGCCCAACACCAGTTATTACCCATCGGGGGTTTCCCATTTCCAACAGCCCGCGCCGGTTCCTCCCCCAGGTTTGTGGTTTATTACCAAACTTTTCACTTATGCAGTAAACCTTTACTATGACGGAGATTTCTGTTTCAGTCTACAGCAGCATGCAACCTCCTTCCGCATTCCCTCACACCAACGCCCTCCCCAGTACACTGGAAGGAAGTGATGTAATTGATCAACTTGGAACAGCGAGAAGGTTCGATTTGAGCTAGACCCGTCTGGCTTTTGATATTACTTGGTTCCCTGCCTAAATTTATTTTTAAGTAAATTTCATTTTTTCAGTTCATTGTCGTCTTATCAAGCACCCATTTTTAACTCCACAATGATGGCCTCAACGGAAACTCCTCCTCATTACATCACACACCCGACCCCGACGTACAACCCCACGAGCCACTTCCACCCATCTTCAGCAACCGTCCACCCTAACCCGATTCTTCCCGCGACCACCACGAATGTCGCGATCTCAAGCACCGCAAGTACGTAACGGCTGGTAACGAGCAGGCATTGTCACGTCTGGCGCATTAATTCAGAAGCGAATTCACTCACCGTCCCGTGATGATTACAAATCGATCTTTCCCCATTAAGCGATCGTTACCATTTCTCGACTGCTTTCGAGGCATCCCTCAGCTAATCTCAGTGACGTAGAGTTGCGTTTCTTTGACAAGTATATTTGTGTTGCAGACTCGCCCGCCGCTAGTGTCCCTGCTTCAGAATACGAGGCCGATCCGCGTGAACTGGAGGCCTTCGCAGAGAGGTATGCATCTGTTTCCCGCATCTTAATGAGTGATATAAGTTCATCCTCCCCAGGTTTAAACAAAGAAGAATAAAACTGGGAGTGACACAGAATGATGTGGGCCAAGCCTTGGCCAACCTCAAGTTACCAGGAGTGGGCTCCCTCAGTCAAAGCACGATCTGCAGGTGATGGATCAAGATTTTCATCGTTAATGTTAAACGTTTGCATAAAAAGTTTATTTGTGTTTTTATTTTTAAATTTTAATTAAAATTATTATTAATCAAAAATTACTCCAAGTATGAGGAAATACAAAATGAAAAAACTCTTCAATTTGTTGGCGCAGTGAGAAAGACTTTATTCAGCCCTATCTAAGCAATCTATCAAAAAATTCGAGTTAAATTGCAAATAATTTCAATTAATCGAATAAAAATGCTGCATGCCCCCTCCCCCTTTTGACCCTTTAGAAATTCATTTAAAAAGTTTGTTGTCATGATGATTGATTTCGCGCAGGTTCGAATCTCTGACGCTCAGCCACAATAACATGGTGGCGCTCAAACCCATCCTGATCGCATGGCTGGAGAAGGCCGAGGAGGAGCACCGAAGGCGCATGGAGAACGCGGCCATGGGAGATAAGAAGAGAAAGAGAACATCAATTGCGGCTCCAGAAAAGCGATCTCTGGAGGCATTTTTCAACGTTCAGGTAAACCTCATCCTGGCCTCATGCTTATAAAAGCTACTTATTTCAAGTGGTTTTATTGACGTGTTGTCGCTTTTATTTATTTATTTATTTTATCTCTATGTTTATCCTCCTGACTCGCAGGAAAGCAATGGAAACACTATACATGGGATAAGCAATTATCCCGAACTGCTTCCGGAGATTGCAAAATATTGCTGTTCGCTTGTAATTCAATAGAGATATGACTTAATTTTGAATTGCTTGCCTAGACAACAAAGCAGGGGAAGGTGCCGTAAAGAGTCGTTTCCAAGGACACAGTAGAATGTCGCGAGTAGTTTTGAACCAAGGCCACGTTAATCACAATCACGGCGCTCTAACCACTCGACCACGCTGCCGACTATTAACATCATTATCATTAAACAATGACCTTTTCTTTCAGCCGCGACCGTCCTCGGACAAGATTGCTGCGATCGCAAAGAAGCTCGATTTGAAGAAAAACGTGGTTCGAGTCTGGTTCTGCAACCAGAGACAGAAACAGAAGCGAATGAAGTTTTCTGCTTTCAATGGCTCTCCTCAGGAGATGATCAACGGGGTGCAATGAGCCTCAAGGTGAGGACGCCCCTTCCATGATGAAGTAAGTTTTTATTATTCGGCAATTATCTTTGTAGTTTGTGGAAGTAATTTTGTTTATGAAAACCAATATGATTCTGCTTTTCTATTGAATAGATAAAACGTAGCACAATGTCGCCTTAAGTTTGGAGTTAGGTTTAAGGTTAGTTTTAAAGTAATGAATTGTTTTAAAAATAAAAATTCTTGTTGCAAAACAGGGTAAATTTATTTTTTTTCTATCTGTCCGCCTAAAGTCGTCAGTCAAACGATATACGAATACATTTATGGTGAATTCTTGCAAGAGTGTTTTGTGATGTTAACCTGGCTTTCATTGCAGGGCGGAACAATGGGTCTTCATCAAAACTTAGTTTTTGCGCCATGACGTTATCGGTGATGTAATAAAACAGGTTACACTGATTTCCAAAGAGAAAGACGAAAGTTGCCGTGCCAGTATTTGACGTAATGACAATGACACTATCGTGACGTCATGCTTTTGTTGTTAATTGTTAACTTATATAAATATATTGTTGTGCTGTGATGTTGTTTATCGCGTTCGAACAATCTGCTTCGTTCTCCAGCCGCGCGATCGGCTCTCTGTAGTTCCTTTTGTGTCGCAATAAAGTTTCATTTGAACTCTATTCGTGTTATTGAGTGACGTAGAACTGCGGGGGGGGCCAGCAAGCAATGCCGGTGTGCTTGGAGGCAACAGTGTCACCAAGGTGTCTTGCTTGGTTGAAAAAAATCTCAACGAATTTCTATCGAAAAGATAAATCAAAATAAATTTCAAGAATAGGAAACCGTTTGCCGAAACTGAATGAATCGCAGATGACTTTGGTTCGTATTTGGTGTACCTCATCCAGAGCAAATAAAAAAAAATTGTTGAGTGAAACCAACTTGTGCTGTTCAAATGGTACCGTGCAATTTCTTACCAACCCGATAACTTGCTAATCATACTAACGTCATCTGCTGCAGATACGTCAAAATGTTCGTCCTCAGTTATCGCTAACCACCATTTTTTACATTTTGTTGTCCTTCGTTAAAAACTTAATTGTTCCCTAATAATATTGTTAAATTATTTGGTGAACAATTGGTGTTGATTTAAAGTTGTATGTCTTTGAAATTGATAAACTTGGTTAGATTTTCAGTCAAACTATACGAAAGGCATAATGAAAGCAAATGCCTACGACATATGCTTTGCTTATGGTCGAGTGACAGTGAAACTGCAGAGAGTCGCGTGTTTATGTGCGCTCTGATTCTTTCTGGGGTTACGTCACACTCACGTCACACTGACGAAAGATCGCCATGTTCTAGATAAAAAAGTAAAGATTCTAAATTAAAACAAGTTTATTAGTTTTTTGAATTTTTAAATTAGTTTGGAAAAAATGCAAAATCATATTTTTTATTACGTAATTATCAGTCTGTTAGGTGGACTGTAGTTATGGCTCCACTTTATGATGCGTAAATTGGCGAGCCATCGCTCAACCCATTTCCAGCTGCTTTCATATCTTCCAATCTCAAACTTTACGTGCAAGTTCAGTAGCATGGACCAGCTGGTGTTTATACCGTCACAGTTTTACTACTTATTACGTCCGATCATCTGGCCAATGAATCATGACTTGAGGCAGTCAGCTGATTTCAAACATGTGGGCATTGAGATCAAGACGTCATCAATACGTACTAAAGTAGAAGTAATTACCGACTTCTAGTTAACATCTTTGTCACGCTGTTCTCCAGTCGCTTCTTTATTCACCCAACTATAAAACAAAGCACTTAAACTCCGCATTAAAACTTTTCCATTTTGGCGGATGAAAACAAATAAAACAAATGTGTGGATGTCATCAAGGAACCGACGATGACGAGCAAAGTTCGAAACAATAAACGTCAAGAAAACTTCAAGCCTCACTACTACCCAGGCCTTTGATAAAATTTTCTTTCGTTAATAAAGAGGTGGGTAACTATGCAACATGTTCCAGCAATATTTTGTGGTAATTTTATTTAACATTTTTTTTGTTAGTTTTGTCTCAATTTTTATAATTAAGGCCGATGGTTCGATGACAAAATACATCAGGTTAGTTATACAGTTCTAAACCAGAACAGAATTTTGATTTAGCTCAAAAGAACGACGATTCGATTTTACTGAAATACTTATTGCAAGCACAGGCCTGCTTGTTTTGTTTTGTCACAACCTTAGATAAAGAAAGCTCGAATCATCGAACACCCGGGGTGGAGGTCAGTGTGCATCATGTTGCTTGCTTTTTTAAAAATAGTTCTAAATTTTCAAACAGCCAATTCTAAATGGCCGTAAAGAAAAAAGATCAACAATGATGCACATATGCTAATAAAAATACTCCCATAAAATAATGGCGCAAATTCATCATGGAGTGTTTTAAAAACATTTGTATTCTGAGAGTAATTTCTAAAAATCCCATTCTGTTACAGCGTTCAAGGTTTTTGCACAGAACCTCGATTTGAAACACAATAAAAAAATTTTTACTTATTTTTCGCTTTATAGATTGTAAAGCAAGCATGTTAAACTCGTGGCCGCGAAGAAAGTTTTTAATGAGATGCTCAATTTAAATTTAAATTAAATCAAAAGTTTTTGAACCAGAAAAAGATTTAACTTTCTCCGAGAACCGATTTGATGACCTTTTTTTAGTCTTCACTTTGATCTCAAGATAAAATTTAAAAAAATCCACCCCTGGTTACTGGAATTCGGCCCCCAGATTCACTTGAAAACAAAAAGAAAGATCTACGCTTTGACTGAGAAGCAAATGTCGACGGCAAGTGCTCCATAAAAACAGCAAACTTGTTTTCTCTTTTCTTTTTGATCTTAAAATAATGGTGCCGTCCGAATTATTGTACCGTACCCAGAAAAGTAAATTTTTAAATTTTACTTTCAGATCAAAGTGACGACTAAAAAAGGTTACCGCTTTGTTTTGCTGAACAGATTGCGGCCCGCGATAAATTTATAAGGTAAAAAATTTCACCAATGCCTCCCACATAAGTTCATGAGCTTGACATCCCTGGTGAAGAGATGCATTTAAGTTTATGACTTATAAATGTTTTACAAAACATTTTGTGCTATTCTCAGTTTTTCAAAATTTTTTATAATAAGAAGCAAATATCTTTAAATTTATCGGCGATAAATAAATTGCTGCAAGAGGGACATTGATCTAAGTTGATGGTTCTTAAACAGGGGTCCGCGGGCCTTAAAAGGCCCTCAGCAATTTTTTGGGGCTCCGCGTAAAATCCTGCCGCTTTAATATTGCAGACCGTTTTTTTCTTTTTGCTACAAATATACCGACTTACCAATGTGATTAGTTGAAATATGTCCGAGTTCGGGGACAATTCATCTTTGAGTTTTAATTTGTTTAAGTTTTGTCCTATATTTTCTGAATTTGTTTTCTTTAAAAACTGATGGGGTCCGCCAATATTTTAAAAAAGTTGGAGGGTGTCGCTTTCGCAGAAAGTTTGACAGACACTGATCAAACGAAGCTTCATCGCACCGCAAACAAGGTCAAAATTGGTGACGTCGCTTTAAAAAACTTTGCGGTTATGGCTTAACCCTTCGTTTCACAGCAGCAAAAATCTTAATAGGAGTTTGCGATTTTGATTTTATAGAGTGTTAATCTAATTGATTGTCCTATAAATTGAAAGAATTAAGCGATCATTGATAGGTAACAAGAGAGCTTATGAAATATTCAAGGCGCCAATTGCTTGAAGTGGCTTCATGAATATTCAGTCCGTGTAAGTTATCGCCACTTTGAAAGGTGAATAATTCATCAGAAAATAAAATATTAACGAACTCCTACTTACAATCACTCATTACTTATTTATTTTTTTAAACAAGATCGGAAAATTTTTTCATATCTGCCGGGTTTCGAAATCAATTTTCGGGCGAAATCTTGATTTACATTCGATTCAACTTTTGTTTACTTGAAACGTCAATCACGTGTTTATGACTTTATTTGTGTTCACGAACATCAATGAGCGATTCGTTCTTGTCCTGGGTGTGAATGAAGAAGCTTCCAGCGCGAAATGCTCGAGTAGATGCTGGGCGAGATTGCACGAACAATTCTTTCCATTCAAACTGATTCGAGCAACCTTCAAGCGGCATGTTTCTCACAGAGTCGGAACAGCAATGTCGAATCTTCGAGCACGATGCATCCGCCCATTTCTCGACGTTATGACTGATGACGATCGATCGCGCAGAGGTCGCTCTCCACTGCGGCCCAGTTCTCGGAATAGAATTTTCCGCTCGTGATTTACAAGGAACCGCGCGCTCCATTTTGCAAAATCTGTTTTTTCTTGAACGAATAAAATCGATTATCCATTATCTCGTTAGCAACGATCTTTCCATTATTATGTCACAGATCGAATGTTACCGCCTGTTCCGTGATCAATGAGCGAGCGGCATTAAAATTTCGCTTCAGTGAAGAAAACAAAACACTGCAAGACCACCTCTTCGGAATTCTGGCCCCAGCGAGCAATAAGATTGCCACCTTCAACTAATAAATTACCCCTAAAATGTTTCAAAGAAATTGTTTACAAATTGTTTGGAGCTCAGTCTATTGAAAGAAGAAAAGAGCTGGCGGCAACTACGTCACAGCTCGTTCTCTTTCCACTCGGTGGCCGCAGACAAAAGCGAGCGAGATCGAGTCACCAGATGAAAGCACGAAGCTCACTTATTAAGCTTTTTCGCGTGTCGAACGACACACAGCAGCTGCGATTATGCTGCTTTTGATAAAGTGAAAGTTCAACTTAGCTGAGCAGGTACTGTGATGTCACAGACGGCGGTTTGCTTGATGATCAAGGCCTGAGGGGAAAACCTCGCCAGACGGCACGCGCATGTCACGTGACACAAGTCTGCATGATGGAACAATCAGGATTATTTGATTACAATGGGCACATCATGAGTAGTAATAACATTTTTGAGCGACAGTTTGAATTTAGCGGACGTAAGTTACCGACTTTCCTTGCCTCGCATCTCGATTCCGCTTTACCGACTGTTGCTAAGTCTCCTTCTCAATCAACTTCTCAAAGACATCGTGACATCAAAGCACTTCTTCTCCAGCTTATACCGTTCATTTCAAAAATCGGCCCAGAGCACCCACTCCCTCTCGGAAAGATTACCCCATACCCACAATCCACCTTCCCACATCCTTCTCCCTTCCGGCAAGTCCACTGCTCCTACTTCCTCAACGGGCGCTTATCTTTCCGCTTGACCCTGGCTGCCAGCGCCCGACCTGGCGCTCTGCACTCGGCTTCTGCTTCTATGACGCGAAGGCCGAGTTGCAGGAGCAGGATCAGCTTCTTCAATATTTTATCATCTATTGATTTATAAAAAATTAAAAACCCACAAGAGAGGGCGTAGTTGTGGCAATGAAATTTTTAATGAATATTGAATGCAACTAGAAATAGTTTGAAAATTAAAAAAACGGTATTTACCGAAGCATGTGAAATAATAATTACTTACAAAGAAGTTCTTTTTATTTCACAAACAAAAAAAAGCTTATTCGTTTTTTAAAAAAGTAGAGGCAGGATTTTAAAAATTATAAAAATACTTTGCCAAACTCAATAATAAAGGAGTTCAGTCAAGCAATTTTTTTAAAACTTTTTTGTCGTTTCTCGAGTAAGGCATTCGCGACGGCAGGACACAAACAGGACTGGAGCCGAGCATTTATCCTTTCACTATCCCAACTACTGTGCTGCCTTAATCAGATGCTGGCAATGATGGTGTTGAGCCAGCATCAGGTTTAGTCATTCAAAATCGTCAGAGCTTGTGCTCCATCTGGGGCCCGATGCATGCGGCACGCTGATTTAAAGTGATCTGCAGTTTGTTTAATACCGTTGAACTCGCAGTTCGATCATGGTAAATTTGAATTGAAGCTTATTTGTTAAGAAAAATGTTAAAAAATCTTAGTTCGTAGTTTATTTTTAAAAAAGACATAAGGATTGCTTTGTTCAATAAAGAAATAAATTAAGTCAATTTGTGCTGTTTTTGCGAGCTCGAAGAGTTAATTATCGATTTCAAACAATGGTAACCAGCGTAACATCCAGGTAGCTGAGTTTGTGCCAGGGCATTGGGGTTTGGACGGGGGGGGTTATTGAGCTTTTTGTTTATATTTAATTAAGAATTGATTAATAGCACTTCTAGGGCTAAGGGTTAAAATCGAGTTGCTTCAAAAACTTGTTTAATGCAAAACAACTCCTGCAAGCATTGCGCTCGCTTGGCCGGTAAACTGCCAAGATGCAAGCGCATGACGTCACTGCATTAATAATTTAAGGTAATCAATAAGACCACGTGACCTCGGTAACGACAAAAAGCAAAGACTCAAAAGGTTCGAATTATCATTCAAGGTTTTTCGAGTCTAATTTCAAAAAACACATGCTTCGTTTCCATGGCAACGCACCGCGAACTCGTCGCGAAAAGTGAATATTTGATCAAGTGGAGCAGCTGCAATGTTCGAACTATGAAATATTCATACTTAAAAACATGACTTTCCTACTTCGCAACTGCAAAAGTCAATTCGGGTTGAAACGAGTACGCGACTGCAATGGGATCCGCGGATTTGCTTTGACATTCCTGTTTTCCTCAAAACCCTTAGAACATATTTCGTTAAAAATTAATAAAAAATACGTTTGATAAACTAAAAATCAAAAGTAGTTTTTAGAAACTGTTCTTCTGCATCAATGACTTGAATTTGACCGAATTTTCCGAAAATTTAATTAAATCCAAAATCTATAACTTAAACAATGTGAAGCAAAGAATTTTTAAGCAGCTTAATTAACCAAACTATGAGAATAAATTTTTTTACTACAATTAACCGATCAATTGCGTTCAAATCTAAAATTTTTCTTAGAGATATATTTTTAAATGATTTGTTCAAAAAAATTCAATTATTATTATAAATAGAATTTAACTTTTTTTACTGAATAAAATTATCAATTTTGATCCTTTTGTTCGTTTTAAATGCTTAATGACGAGCATTTTAGAGAGTATCAGTACTTATTAATTTTCTGGTACTTATAAATTTATTCTCCTTATCTATGCAAAACTTGCTCCGGTGCGACTCTCATCCTGGGATACGGGAGCAACTTGCGGAAATCTGCGAGGCCATCTGCACTTTCGGAGTACTAATCTCCCGTTTTTTTAAAACAAATTCATCAACAGTTGTGCTCAGATACAAGCACATTCTTTACATTAAATTTTGATGAAAATTGGTAGTTAACAAATTTTTGCTGCAGTTTGATTAAAATTTTGGAGCCGCCCTTTGTTTTATGCAAAGATTTGAAGCAGAAACGACTGCATGCGCGATCGCACCGAGCCCTCCTAAAAACTTTCCCTTCCTAAACAAAATCTTGCTCTATTTCTTCATACTGGTACAACCCACCCTGGCCTTCCTAAAGTGATGACCTTTTTTTTTGGAATCACTTATTTCGGAACACTAAAAAGTGGCCCCCTCAAGTGATGACTTTTTTTAGACATCACTTTGATTTGAAACACGAAAAAGTGACCTCTTGAGCAAAATATTGCTTTAGTTTTTCATACTAAGACCATGACGGTGGCTCTCTAAAGTGATGAAACTTTTTTAGAGATGTCTTTATTTTGGGACAAAAAAAATTTGGAACACGAAAAAGTACTCTTGCACCGGACCCCCTTTTTGTAAGGCCATCACTGATTGCATGCCGATTATTTTGCACTTAGCCACAAATAAAAATCAATGCTTGTCCTTTAAATATTTTTTGTTTTACCTATTATTTTTGGGGGTGTCCCGCAATTGTGACAATTCGTTGTTGGCTCAAGTCACCGAACAGACTTAACTAAATAAAACAGCGTTTAACTTGAACTTCGCTCATGTAGTGCAATTACATTACTGGTTAAGATGTCACAAGGTGAACGACTCCTTTGATTTTTAATTTGCAATTTACATCCTACAATTGAGGACAAATTTGAAAACCAATACTTCAGCAACTTTGATAGATGTTGAGGCGAGGTACAGGATTTTATTTGGCTTCAAGTCTGCAAATTTTAAGAACTGAATTTGAGTTGACTTTTTTTAGTCTTTTCTTGACTTTTAATGAAAAACCATTATTCAGCTTTTATTTTTAAGTTAATTTGGGGTCCGGATCTTCCTAACAACGGCCCTCAGCAACTTCAAGGTAATCCCGGTCGCAATTTTTAATTTTGTACCCAAGGAATCGTAATCTACATATTTTCAACCGATCAAAAATCAAAAAACTTTTTTCTCTGCTCATAAAAATTCTATCACTCAGCTCATGGAGCGATGAAGGAGCACTCTATGTTAGTTGTCATGGCAAAGCTTTTTTTAGCGACTTTTTAAGATGATAAACAAACCAATTTGTTTCATATATAGCGTCTGCAAATGTACCGAAAAATAAATATGATTGATTTGCAAATGTACCGAAAAGTAAACATGAATGAACTGTAAAACTGAATGAAAATTTTTTGAGCAGAGAAAAAATTTGGATTTTTGATAAATTGAAAATATGTAGATTACAATTCCTTGGGTGCAAAATTGAAAATTGCAACCCGGTTAGAACATTTTAGATTCACACTTGACCGTTGCTTCAGTGGATTGAGAAAAACTTATTTCATTAATTTTTTTAAAGTTTACCACAGCGAATTATAATTTGAATAACTCTTGTGCGCCATTCAGCGGGAGAGACAAACAACATAATAAACAAAATATTTTATGATGATGGTCAACAACAATTTTATTTTCGGTCAATATTAATACAATAATCACACAGATTTTGAGCAGTTTTTGAAGAGACGCAAAATATGGCCCGACCAAAGTCGGGCGGCCATAGAATGTGCGCCCTCCCAGCCATGTCAACTGATATAAAATACGGACAAAAACTGTATTTAATTCAACTAAAAGCATTGAAAATACGAATATTTCTGCATTTAAAATAGCAAGTATTCCACCGCATACAATCATTGCCAGAATAAAAGACCCTTTCATGACTTAACAAAACAAACAAGTTTTGGTTCGAAACAATCTGCAACAAGCAACTTGTCATTCACATAAACTGATCACACGATGAACGACACCATTGGACGATTACACAAAGTTAACTTTGGGATTCTACGATTGTTTCTTTGGAGTGAGGCGAAAGTGAAGAAGAATCTGGATTGAATGGATCTTTCTCCATCATCTGGACTTTCGACAGATCGCAACCTGGTTTTTTAAAAATAAAGTGGCAACACCGCATGGTTTGAAGCACGCATTGAAATTAAGAGGATTTGACCTTATAAAGATCCTTCTCATGCGATGTCAACAGTTATACTTTAAACAAGTTCGCACCCCTATACACGAGCTTGCAGATTTAGGTAAAAAATTAATCAAAAACTAAACATTTACCTTGAGATCGCGGGTTGTCGAATCGGGAAACCCCCTGGTCCTTCCACGCCCCAATCTGCGGCATCATGGCGGAGGGACGCCGCTCAAGGTTGCTGATGAATGAGTTGAGCATGAGATTCCCTTTGGCGACCCCGAGCCTTACGGCCTTCACCTCCTCCCTCCCAAGGAACTCTGACTCGTCGTAGGCCGACGCAAGCGAGGCTACCGCGGGTTGGTACGTTCCCTGCACAAGCACACACACGACTCATCAGTTTCCTGCACAAGCACACACACGACTCATCAGTTCCCTGCACAAGCACACACACGACTCATCAGTTCCCTGCACAAGCACACGCACGACTCATCAGTTCCCTGCAGGGTTGCGGAGTCGGAAGATTAAGATCCAACTCCGACTCCGAGAATTTCTAAATTTCCGATTCCGACTTTGACTTTGACTACGACTCCGACTCCGACTCCCTACTATGAGCAAAATATTTTTCTTAAATTAAATTTAACTAAGCAAAAATCATTCTTTTAAGTTGTTAGTTGCATAAAATAAGTCAGGTTTTTTTAAATACATAAAAAATATTTACTTTAAAAAATTATGTACATGTATATGAGTGTATATACCAGGGGTGCAAAAACACGGTCGCGCGCTCGCACCGCGCGATCAGAAGATTTGCCCGTGCGACGTAAATCAGGGACGTCCAACCCGTGGCCCGCGTAAAGGTTTTGAGTGGTTCACGCAGTATTTTTTGAAGCCCTCTGTCGCGTCAAGTTTGGCAGAAATGGAAAATAGATTTGTGTGAAAACCTTGTTATTTTTTAAAGTTCATTATAATTTTGGGACGAAAAAGTCGGAAATCTGAGACTAATTTTAAGCGAAGACCTTTTTTTGGAGATCAAAGTCAAAATGGCCCTGGGCTCAAAAACGTTGGACAACCCTGATGTATGTGCTACTAAAAATTTCTGTGTGCTACTAAAGTTAACAAAAATTTTTGCACCCCTGGTATATACATATATAACTGCAAATTACTGGTGCTAATCGGAAGAGTGTTCAATGGCTTCAATAGTCAGAACGATTATTCCTGATTATCAAAACACAAATATTAAAAAATATTGTATTAAAATAGTCCCAACAGACTGTTTCACCTGTAAGGCTCATCAGGGGACACAGTTAAAATAAATTTTTACGCTTCAGATTAAAACTCGCATCTTAGAAAAATAACGCTACCAAAAGCTTGGGTTTAAACGATTATTTTACTAAAGTAAGTGATTGATTAGCAAATAATTACTTTTGTTACGAGATATTAAAAGAAAACATGTTGTAATATTGCACATAGATGTATTCTTAAACTTGACCAAGCTGCCGAAAAGATTACCGGTAAAGCGTAAAAAAATTTATGGATTATTAGTTAAAAGAAAGTGTTATAAAATAATCTTTTTATAAAAAAATGATTTTATAACACTCTCTCTTAACGAATGATCCATACAAATGTTTTATACAGTATAAAAAATTTTTTTATAGCACTTGCTCTTAACTAATGATCCATAAACTTTTCTACACTTTAATTTTTTCGGCAACTTGGCCAAGTTTAATACATCTAGAAGTATGCGCAACATTACAGCATGTTCTCTTTTGATATCTTGTAACAAAAGTAATTATTTGCTAATCAATCACTAACTTGGGTAAAATAATTGTAAAAACCCAAACTTTTGGTAGCGTTATTTTTCTAAGATGCGAGTTTTCTTCTGAAACCTAACAATTTTAACTTTTAATTTTTGCTTATTTTATTTCTTTCAACGTAAATAATATTACTTTTTTTAATTGTTGAGCCTCACAGGCGAAGCAATTTGTTGAAACTATTTTTATACATGTTTTTTTTGTTATATTTATGTTTTGATAAATACGTATTTACTGTAGTATATTATATACACAACCCATTAACTATAATTCTTACTGTGTTTGAATGAAACATTAATACAAATCACATTTAGAATACTAACTCGAAATGGCATACGTAACTCGAAACTAAATATGTATTCTATACTTAATGTTTATCACATTTTCTGAACATCAAAGTATTTTATGGATAATCATGATGTTATCTCTAGTCTATTTTACAGTTATTATTTTTCCCATGGTAAATCGAACCCGCGACAAACCTTAATGTTAATACAATTAATGCAGAGGTGCAAAAATTTTTGTTAACTTTAGTAGCACACAGAAATTTTTAGTAGCACATACATCAGGGTTGTCCAACGTTTTTGAGCCCAGGGCCATTTTGACTTTGATCTCCAAAAAAATACATTAATCTCTAAAAAAAAAAAAGTCTTCGCCTAAAATTAGTCTCAGATTTCCGACTTTTTCGTCCCAAAATTATAATGAACTTTAAAAAATAACAAGGTTTTCACACAAATCTATTTTCCATTTCTGCCAAACTTGACGCGACAGAGGGCTTCAAAAAATACTGCGTGAACCACTCAAAACCTTTACGCGGGCCACGGGTTGGACGTCCCTGATTTACGTCGCACGGGCAAATCTTCTGGTCGCGCGGTGCGAGTGCGCGACCGTGTTTTTGCACCCCTGAATTAATGACTTGTGTAGGGCGTGGGTGTAGGACTAGACCCTGAGTGTTGTCTCCTGCGTGTTAGGACTGCATCACCTGTAGTCGGTTCGAAATTCAATGTGGTATGCACCACTGACGAACTTTAACAAGAGCAAAACTCGAGTCTGGTACTTCTTGTTTTAGGTGGCATAGTTTTGTTTTTATCAGTAGGTAATGAGGTTAAAACGTAAATATGAAAATTTCATACTTGTAAAAATTTTTACAAATGTTAGTAATAACTATAGAATTTATTGACAATGAAAATTTGAAAACAAAAGTTTATAAAAGCAAAAGAAGCAAAAAAACCATATGTAAAAGAATTAAAAATTTAAACCCACAATTATAGACTACAAGAAAAACAAAATGCGACTAATTTTAGAATTATCCTGAATCACCAACTGCATAAAAAGAAACTCAAGAGAAAAATGTTGACATTTCCATACCAATAATAAGCTCATCCTTATATCTCTCAAATAAACTTCAGCCATTAGTTTGATGGCATGAAGTCCATCTTCTTCACAGTAATTCATGGTTATATATTGATAGTAAGAATATATATGTGAATTTTGTCGGATTTTGTAAACCAAATAAAAGGGGGTCTGTAGTTTCTATCTCATGAATATTTCAATTATTGTAATTTTGTACAAAACTGAACATGCAGGCTCCCTGCCGTTTATTGACATTCATATTAGGAGATTATTAAAAAATTCACCTTGGTTCTAAACTTTTGGTTGATATTTTTTTGAAAGAATAGAGCAAGAAGACTAAGTTTTAATTTTCAAAAATTTTAATTTAATAATTTGCTCGTAAAAACAAAATTGCTTCTGTGAGTTTCTTCTTTATTGCAGCCCTTTGGTCTATTCTGATGAGCCTTAGTGATAAAAACACACGTTCAACACTCGCTTCTGTTGGAGGAAGTACTTATTTAAAGACATGTCAAAAATATAAAAAAAAGGGGGGGCATTTTGGAGGTTGAAACGGATTAATGGCATTTACATTAATTTCAATGGAAAAATTCTCTTTGTCATTGGAGTAAATTGAGGTACAAGCTCGGTCACGGAACGAACTAAACTCGTATGTCAAGGTACCACGTATTATAGAAAGAGGCTGCTCAAGATAGTAAATTGATTATGCACCTGGCATTTGCTTCCTGTCATTGGATTGAAGAAAGGGAAGCAACTAAATAGGCTGCCCGAGCATAGCATTACGCAAAATATTATTTGCTTACAAATTAAAATGTAAACTTTTTGTGAGTCGCACGCTGTGTCGCGTGATACGCGGCAAGGTTCTCTTAAAAAGATTACTGTACTGCACTCCACTGGCGCGCGCGGCCGCGTAAGTTGCGCGGCTAACATCACTAATACGTAAAGAAAGTGGACATGAGGAATCGGAGTCGGATAAAATATTCCGACTCCGACTCCTTCCGAAAACCTCCGACTCCGACTCCGCAACCCTGGTTCCCTGCACAAGCACACGCACGACTCATCAGCTCCCTGCACAAGCACACGCACGACTCATCAGCTCTCTGCACAAGCACACACACGACTCATCAGTTCCCTCCACAAGCACACGCACGACTCATCAGTGTCACAGCCGCGACACACGTGGCCACTCACCGTAATGTTAAGAACAGTTCCCAGGCACGTGGCCGCCTTTGCAAACTCTTTTCTGTTGGCAGAGTTCTCGAATTTCTTCACGTAAGGTTCCAAGATATTAAGACACCGATCCAAGCTACCTTGCTGGAGATGGGAGAGCGCCATTGCTTTGCAGGCATCTCCGAACAGTGCGTCATTGTTCAATTTGTCGGCTGCTTCAAGAGCTTCCTTTAAATACTGAATAAAATCGTCAATTCATGTCGGTAGCTCTTTCTACCGGTCATCGCTTTTAAAACACAACCAGTTCGCTCTCTATCAACCGTTAGCATGAAGGTCACATGATGGCGATCCGGAGCACCTCTCACCTGTGACGCCATTCCATTGTCTAACAAACCATGGTAACAGGAGCCTAGTTTCAAAGCAGCGCGGGCAACTTCCAACTGACTTTCCCCTTCTCTCGCGGCCTCAAGCGCCCGCTTGAATAGCGGGAGGGCGTGGTGCAGGTCGGAGCATTGCTCGGCGAGGAAAGTGAAAAGTCTGACACAAAACATCACAAGTGGTTGAAGAACCTTCTCGACTTTCGCGACCGCGGCGAGTCGTGAACCCTCAAAAGCGAACTCAAACAATCACACACGAGACACGTCATTGCGTTTATGTTTTTATGAAAAAAACGATTTTTTTAAACGACTCATGCATCAAACTATTAAATGTCCGTTCGCCGTCTCGTTTAAACTTTCCATCTAATGAAGAATACAACGAACTAAGTTCAAACACTGACCCTGACATGCGGTTACAGCAAGCGAGTTCCAGTAACTCGCCATCGTCGTTTGTCCAAGCGCGACCGACGCTGAGGTCATAGCAGTCGTCCATGTGCTTGCTGGCGGACGAGATGTCTCCTGGCCAATCAGAGCAGGTTAAATGCATCCGACACAACAGAAAAAATATAAGTCGTGATATTGAAACGGTCTTGGTTCAAATCCTGCTCTCATCATTCGTTGTGTGGTTGGAAAAGGCTCTTTTCTCTGCTTGGTGGCCTTAGCGAGCGAATCTAAATTTCCTTCATTTCACTACATAAAAAAAAAAAACAAATAAAACTTTCAACCAGATAGCGTAAATCGTACTCTCCGAAAGTAGGTAAATGCTTGACGATTACTTCCGGTGTTGTTCTAGGAATCAGAAGGAAAACTGATGAAATAAATCAACGAAGTTTGTTTTATTATAAAATACAATTCAACTTGGCGCCACCTACCGTGCCTTTCTCTCGCCAGCGCCATGTAGTAGAGGGCGTCTGCTTCACGCCTTCTTCCATCCACACGGATCTTCAAACTTGTTGTCATTGCGCTTTTAAAGAAGTAATCACTGAGCCAAATGTCTTCGATAGAAAGAAAGTGCACAGCCAGTTTGTGCTGGGAAGAATAAACCAACTCCCAGTTACCTAAAACTGAATCAGTTCGAAGAACAGACACGAAGACGATCACGCTTTTATTCACGGCATAAAATCTTAGCAAATCGTGGCTATTTTTTTTTCTAAAAACACCACAAAGAATTGACAATCTTTTCAAACCAGTGCTCACTATTCACATATTACATAAGCAAAAAGAGAGTAGAAAAATTAAACAAATCATCGTCAGTCACCTTTTCTTGCGGCGCTTTCTGCTTTTGTGAGATGCCATCGCATAACATTCAATTTTCCATACTCGGCTGAAAGCAAGGGTTTCTGGAAATCAATAATGCAATTTAAAGTACATTTGCGCATTGGTCGAAGCACGTGCGCTTTTTTTACGATCGCGACTAAATCACAACCATTGTACTCAAAGCAAAAAAAATTCATTGATAAAAAATTCCAACCGGAGCACATATTTTTATACCTCGTATATTTGAAATCAGATTAGATTAATTAAGTTTGGTGTACAGTAATTCTCAAATTGCATAACTAACTGTATATATCCTCATCCAGTGTAAATACCTAATACAGAAATGAGAAGGTGATAATAAAAAGCTTCTTAAAATAACGATTTTTGAAGTGAAATAAAAGTGGGTTGTGCATTGCGATATCATAATAATGCAACGCTATGTAGATCAAAAGGTTGTGCGTTTTAAGTTTGATGCTTACACTGGATAATGTGTTATTGTGTCCGTTTAAAAAACACTTAGCACTTAAAGGTTATTGACACAGAAAAGCTTACTAACTGCAACGGGTGGTCTGGCTACACAAAACTGAAATAGGATGTAGTTGCTACAACAAAAAAGACGTAGTCCCATCAGGCACAACAGTGCAAAATGAACTTCTTATAGTTTCAAATAAAATGTTTTTTAATATACTGACTAATTTTTGTAATTCCACAGTATTATAGTAAACAAAATATCGCTAACCCTAAAAAACTATATTCCTACTATCAAGCAAACCAAGTAAAAAACTCAAATAAAAAATAAAGCATCTACCTTCCACAGAACTGAATCAACACCTCCTTTTAATCTTGCTCTCTTACGGTTTTCTACTAAATTAAATATTTCCTCGAACGACTTATGAAAGCCTTCAACCAACAAAGCTATGCACATATTATGCATGTAAGAATTTCTGTAACTATAAATTCAAGTTTTTTGAAATGAATTTAGTTTAGTTATCAACTACACTTAAAAAGGTACCTTTGTTCTAAATAAAATCAAAAAAGGCAATGCTTTCTTAAGAAAACCATGAAACTTTAAACCAGTGGCTCCCAACCGCTGTGCCGTGGCACACTGATCTGCCGCAAAAAGTACACTGGTGTGCTGTAAAGCAATGCCTTTTAGACATTAAAAATTTTGTTTGACTTTTTTGACTTAATTTTTTGGCTACCAAGTGCAAAGTAGCCATGATTTTGGGAAAAAACTTGAGAGATCGTAGACAGATTTTAAGTGAAGACCTTTTTATCATAACCAATATAATGGGTGTGCCACGAAAATTTAAAACTATAAATAAATTTAATAGTTGGCAGCATGGTCAAGTAGCTAAAGCACTGTGCTTGTGATCAACATGGTCTCGGTTTAAAACCCACTTGTGCCATTCTGTGGTGTCCTTAGAAATACACTTTACAGCACTTTTCCTGCTTGGTGGTCTTGGCAAGCAGTTCTAAATTACAGTCATATCTCTATTAAAATACAAGCAGACAGCAATATCTTGGCATCTCCAGAAGCAGGTTGGGGTAATTACAGTACTTACGCTATGTATTAGCACCTCCGTTGCTTTCCTGTGAGTCAGGAGGATAAATATAGAGATAAAATAAATAAAATATTTTACTTTGAAAGTTTATATTCTAAAACTTTTGGGACTGTGACCCCTTAGTGTCAATCTTAAAACCTTTCCCTCTTTTTTTTGTAATTTTATAATACTCTACCAACTTTGAACCTCTCTTGAAGAACTTTAATGCCTCCACCTGGGGAATGCAATTTCTAGTTAAAGAATCTTTGATCTATATGGTGAAAATGTTTGCCAACTTAAAACTCAGCAAAAGTGAAGTATTATACACATGTAAGTGAAAAGAAAATGTATCTCTAAATACCTGTTTGTTGTAAAAAGTCAGCAGCATGGCCAAGAGGTTAAGAGCACAGTATTGATGGCAACTATGGTGATCAATGCAGTCCTGATACAAGAACCTACTTGTATCATTCCATTGTGTCTTTGGGAAAGACACTTCATAGCACTTTCCTCTGTTTAGCAGTATTAGCAAGTAGCTGTAAATTTCAGTCAATCTCTTATTAAAAATAAGAAACGTACAAAAAATTTCAATTTGGCATCTCCAAAAGCAAATCAGTGTAATTGCTTGACAATTGCTAAAAGTTATAGCACCTTTAACACTTTCCTGCAAGTCAAAAGAATAAATAGAGATGAAAACAAAAAAAACATCAAATTTACAATAGCAAATAATTCACAATGAAACTTTATATGCATAAATTGTGACACAGAACACATTGTAGTTGGGTTCAATACTGTAAAACAATAATTTACAAGATAAATTGAGATTTTTCTCTTATTTTTCTAGACTAAGGTAAATTGTCATTTTAGCCATATTTTAACCCAAATTTGTCTAAAACGAATATCACAGTGACTACAAGATAAAATCAAGCAGTGTGTTTTTAAATGGCTACAACAGCAAGCAGAGTCTATGTAATCTCAACCTGGTAAATCCTGGAAACCAAAACGTAACAACCCAGATTGTGACTCTGCCATAGGACAACACCTGCTGGAGAATGAGAATTGGCCTGCAAACTACAATGACTGGTAACTTAAAATTCTTTCCATAGCATGAACCTAATTTTATCTTTGCCTACTTGAAGCAGCTTTTATTAAAATCAGACATCCTGTTTTATGTAGACAAAAAAAACTTGTTTACACGTTAAACTTTTCAAGTAAGCAACGTTGTAAACAACAACGTTTCTCCTTAGAGATTACATAATTGTGCACTTTTTTCTGAGATTACACAGTAAAAAAACTTTTCTCCTAACTATTGAAACCATAAATACCTGGATTTTCTTTGGCTCATCCCATTTGATGCCATAGCTACAGATATGAGCATCCCAAAAAGCTTTTGGCTTTATTAAATCAATTTGGTTTAAAGCAATAACAAATTTTGAACTACAAAGAAACCTTTTATGAATTATTTACCAACATTTCTAGTTTGAATTATTTTGGAAGTTTTTTAAAAAAGGACTTTAGTGGAACAAACAATTAAAAATTTAAAAGGCACAAAACTACAAAAGAAAATGATAGAGCAAAACAGAATTCAAACAACATAAAAAAATTATAAAAATATTTTAATGTTATTGTTTGTTAGATTTATATGGCAATTTATTTGAATTTGTCCTTGAACACCAAAAAAAGCCTGTCAATGCCAAAAAATTAATTTAATTTCAGCCTATTAAGCCCATTTGAAGTATTGGTTTTTTTGGTTATTTTTGTTCTATCTTTTTCAACTTTTGGACACTATTCCCAGCAATCAATGTCAAGTCAGACCAAATTTATACTTTTATAATTATGTCATGGACCTACAGGACACATCAATTGTAATTTTGATCCTATTTAGTGGAAACTTTGAAGATTATTAAGAATATTAAAGCGGTTCAAGATTTGAGGAATGCCGCAAAGCTGATGTCACAAATCAAGTTGAAAACTGTTTTTATCAATAGCACATTGTGAAAGCACCTTAAGTTTTGCATCATTGATTTTTGCTAGGGGACAAAAATAAAATAAAAAAAGTACATAAACTGATTAAAACTACATATAGGACATTACAAAGAAAAACTTTATTTAGCAAGGTTAGCTGAGAATAAGCTTCAATTTTTTACTTTAAAAATTTGATGGTGGGAATATTGTCTTATTGTGCTGTAAAAATGTTCTTTAAACTATATCTTTTGTGTTGTAGTAAAGGTTTTCATGCAAACAATTATCTTATAATGACTATTCATTTATTTTGAGATCTCATATCTGTTGTGAGACTCATGTCTTTAAAACCTAAATTTGGAAACTTGGCATAAAAAAACTGAGCTGCTTTTTTGTTAGGCTTTGTCACAAAGAACTAAAACTTTTTAATTTTTCAAAGTTTATTAATAACAACACTAATAATGCAGTTTTTTATGCTTTGAACAGTAGAAAATCAACTAAGCTAGGAATTAAACAATGTTTCAACTTCAAGTGATTTATCACAAACTTAACCAAAATTTTTTTTGTATTTTCAAATGTTCTATATTTATATGTTATATTATTCATATACTGTATTTATCTGATTGTAAACCGCGGCTTACATTGTTTTCTGCTTTCATTTTGTGTGGCTTACTTTCAAGGGCAGTTAACAATTTTTTTATCACAGCATTTCAGTGAAAATAAGAATCACACAATCTCAGAAGTGAACATTCTTAACACTCACTACAAATTGAGAAATGTAACTACTATCAAAAAACTAGGTTAGTTACTGGTAGTTTTTATTGTTTAAGTGTAGACTTCTAAATCAGGGGTGGACAAACTTTTTAGCTTGCAGGTTGCATTCAAAATTTGAATTTGTTTGCAAACTGCACTATAGTGATCTCTAAAAAAAAGTTATCACTTTAATTCTGCCTCGGATTTCTGAATTTTTGAGCCCAAAATAAAGTGATCTCTTAAAAACAAAGATCTTTACTTAGATTCTACCTCATATTTCTGAATTTGTAAGTCCAAAATAAAGTGACGTTTAAAAAAAAAGGTCTTCATTTTGATTCTGCCTTGAATTTCTTGGTTTTCTAAAAATCAGTGATTGCTAAAAGCAATGACCAAAAATTTGGTTGAAGACAAAAACTATTAATAACTTTTTTAAAGTATTTATTTGAAGCCTTTGCAGGCCACCCAAAAGGTTGTTGTGGGCTGCATGCAGCCCATGAGCCCTAGTTTGCCCACCCATATTCTAAATAATAGTACCAGCATCTGGACCAGAAGCAGCAGCACAAATTGGCTTATCACTGACCAAAATGTGGCTGAAAGAAAATGAAGAAGCAGTTGATGCTACCTGCTTGATAGTAAAAGAGCAAAACATTGGGAAAATGGAAAGCTACTGTAATCTTTAATATACCAATAATAACCAAATTTGTTTACACATTTCTTTGACTTAATTCTTATTTTCATTCTTGTTGCATCACAGACACTTATACGTTAATGAACTTAAGTTTTACAGTTGTAGGTGCAGCTTACTTTTAAAGGTGACTTACAATAACTTTTTATCGCCATTTCATGCAGTGTACTTTCAACAGCAGCTTACTTTCAAGGGCGGTTTACAACCAGATAAATATGGTATATGATTTTAAGATAAAAACAGGAGATAGACCTTCTATTTTTTTCTAAAAATACAGGGTGTCCTTAAATTATGTTTACAATTTTCAAAGTTTGCCAAATTTTATTTTTTGAGATATTTTCACTTGATTTGTTTTATAAAGAAAAATGCTTTAGGTTTTTTCTTTCTTAACAGATACTTGTAGAAATAATTAGGTTTAAAATTACAATTTATTTAGTGATTAAGCAGAATATTTTTGAATTTACCAGCAAAAGTAGAGTTCATGAAAATGAGCACTCTGCAGAAAAATGTCCAATGTGTTTCCTGGTTTATAGAGACAAAGTCAGACATGCAAGCACAGTGAAACTTTAGATGCAAGTATGGAAGAAAGCCACCTGCACGACTTACCATTTGAGCATGGCATAAAAAGTTTATGGAGACTAGTAGTATGCTACAGAGAAAGGAAGGTGGCTGATCTCAAATATCAGAAGAAATTGAATCTGTACAAGTGGCATATACCAGAAGCCCTAGAAAGTCCATTTGCAGGGCTTCTATGCAGTTACAGATCCCACACTCCACTATTCACAAAGTTTTGCATAGCAACATGCAACTTTATGCATATAAAGTGCAGTTACTGCAAGCCCTAAAGCCAGAAGATAAGCCATGATGAAAAGAATTTGCAGTGACACTGCTAAACAGGTTAGATTCAGACCCAAAGTTTTTGAAACATGTTTGCTTCAGTGACAAGTCAATGTTCCGCATTTCTGGATTACTAAACAGACACAATTTGAGAATATGGAGCTTGGAAAATCTGCATGATACCTGTGAGCTTGAATGGGACTCCTCTAAACCAAATGTGTGGTGTTGAATCATGCATAATAAAATTATCAGTCCATTTTTTTTTGCTGAAAAATCAATCATAGCTCAAATTTACTGCAACATTTTGACAGAACACATGTCACCACAGCTTGGACAGTATCAACCACAAATTATTTTCCAGCAGGATGGTGCACCACCTCATTGGGGCCTTGAAGTTTGTCAATTTTTGAATGAAACATTTCCAGATAGGTGGATTGGACGTGATAGTCCCATTCCATGGCTGCCATGTTTCCCTGATATTACATTGTTGGATTTTTTCCTGTGGAGCTATGTAAAAGATATCATTTACCAAACCAAAATCAGAGAAATTAATGATTTGCAACATTGAATAATTAAAGCAATTGATACAGTTACTGTTGATATGTTAACAAGAACATGGCAAGAAATTAAATATCGGTTGGATATTGTATGTGTGACTGATGGTGCACATATAGAGGTGTACTAAAGCATCTAACATAGGGTTGCCATATCTGAATAGGCAGAATCCTGGACAGACATAGGCACTCTAACCAAAAAAAGTTTTGAAGGGATGGAGAAAATAAATTTGGTTCCGAATTTAGAACAAAGACCAAAAAAAAAAAGGTCTTCACTTCGAATCAATCTCCAATTTCCATAATTTCTTCTCAATATCATGCTGTTCTCTAAAAAAAAAGGTCTTCACTTTGAATTGATCTCAGATTTCCTAATTTTCGTCCCAAAATCAAGTTCCATTTTCCTTTGAAAATTACACATTGTTTTCAGTTGATGCTAAAATCCCAGACATTTAAGCTCTTTTTAACAATTTTCCCTGATGGAGATTTTACCACTAAAATCCCAAACATGTCTGAAAAAAACCAGACATATAGCAACCCTAATCTAATGTAAACTTGAAGCATTTTCCTTTACTATAAAACAAACCAGTTAAAAATATCTTAAAAAATAAAACTATGGTCAATTTTTGAATTGTAACAATAATTTATGGACACCCTGTACATCACTGGCTTGAACATACAATTGTAGAACAGGCACCAAAACTCTGTACATCACTAAACACAGTGTATGTCAAAACCTGCACACTGAAATTTGATTTGTTAAATTCTTGGTGCTGACTCTCACAAGCCCTTGATATAAAGTTCTAATTACTATTTTCAAAGTGACCACTAACTTTGCAGTTTCTCCTCTTGATGAAAGAATGATGCTGTTTGTAATTTTCTTTTTCTTCCATTTTTCCCACTCAGTAACTGTTGCATACTTTATATTAGGCTCACTTGTTTTTTTGCCTGAAATAAGAAAATTGCAATTTTAGATAAATTATCATTACCTTAGACTTAAATTACGAACATCCAGAAGTTTCAAGATTAGAACTATTCATCTATTGAATTCTTAGATTTGTCTAACTTTGTTGCAAGCTTATCTTCATTAGTACCAATTTAGGTTTACATTGTTTATATGCTGGTTTTTGAATTTTTTTGCAACAGTTGTGGCAGTTTTAAAATAAATTGCAGCTTAATCATTCTTTTTCAAAGATAATCAATTTTTTTATTAATAAATCCAAATGTTCTTCCAATTAATATAAAGTCAAAAAAATCAGCAAGGTATTTTTACTTAAATTGATGTTTTCTTAGTCAGCAATCAAGAGATTCAAAGACATAAGACACCAGTTTAAATAAAAATACCATGCTGATTTTTTTTTTGATATTATCATGGAAACGCCTGGCGAACAATTCCACTACATTCATAGGATTATTTTTCTGAAGCAAATATTAATATGGATCACAGACTAAATTTTGCTTTTCTTTGCTTGTTATATTCAAGCCAATGTCCTTCCTGATTATAATTTAGTAAACTGATTGCAAATTCAGAAATTTATACTTTGTGATTTTTATTATGAAAAATGTAACAAAACAATAACATAATATAGCTGTTATTGATGTTATCAAGCTGCTTAAGCTCAACAACATAACAATTTTAACCAAGAAGCAGCAGTCTGATCATCCAATTATTGAATAAACTGAAAAATTGACTGTCCCAAGAAGCCAGAAACAAGTATTTTCTCACTGGATAAAGCAAGAGCTCCACCCAAGAGATATCAGACAGGAAGCAAAAATGAGCCAATTTGTAGTGATTAAAAATTAACCACCAGCATCCTAACCTTGACGAGGCTGACTTATTTAGTAAAGTACTTTTCAAACAGATACCTCTTCCAAGTAACTGAATGTGGACTTTTTTAATTTGTGCAACACCTGAGGCAGCATGAAAATACATTCTAGGTGACATATCATGATTTTGCAGTGCATTCCTACTGCAAGGAAGTTTTTATCTAAGAGATTTCCTTCTCCTAGACTGCTTGCTTGTCACAGCTTTGGAGCACAGTCTGCCCAGGTTTGAAGTTGCCGCCTTGTGAACTACATTTTGTCTGGTCTCTATCTGCAAACCTCTTTGGCATGAATATTCCTAACAGGAGAGGAAAATCTCTGGTCAACATAGCTTTACAGGTCACTGAGACCCACAAACTTTCCTACCATGGTAAGGTAGTAGTTTATAGAAAAGCCCAAAAAAGACCACAATATTGGCACGAACTACCCACCCATACCACTTCTATCACCCATTGCCAAAACACTAGAGAAAACACTATTATCATACATAACAGAAAACATTCCAATCCTTTCTCATCATAATGGATTTAAACATAAACACTCAACACACACTGCTTTGTACAATATCTGCCACCAAATCACAAAAGGCTTCAACAATCCAAGGGCTCCACAATGCACTGTAGCTGTAGCTTTGGACATGAGCAAGGCATTTGATACAGTAAACATACACAAACTTATACACAAACTCACGCTAACAAACATTCCTAACATCATCATAGCAAGTTCATAGCAAACTACATAAAAGGATGACAAGCATGTGCTCAATACAATGGCACACTTTCAAAACTCAAATGAATCAACACTGGAGTACCACAAGGTGGAGTTCTGTCTCCAACATTATTCAACATTTACACTTCTGAAATTTCACTTCCCCCCAAAGATGTACAAATCACAACAAATGCTGATGACATAACAATCACTGCATCTCGCACCAAACACTGTAAGGCCCAACAACTTATTCAACCATATCTCCACAAAATATATGAATGGGCCACCATTAATAACACAGTTCAACAAAAAAATATTTTTTTCTTTTTGCGATAGATCTTTCAACGATTTTATAGTATATCAGGTGCGCTGATTCCAAAAATGACTTTACTTTTGCTGAATTGGCTCTAGTTTTTGAGATAATGCAGACACAATAACTGGCTATAAAAGCTCAGATAACGGCCATATAAACTACACGTAAGAGGCAATTGTGCTGACAAGGAGATTTTGTTTTGCAATAAAGGACCAGTTGTCTCATTTTTAGAAAGGTTAACAAAGCAGAAAAGTCAATAACTGACCATTAGCAATCTTGGAGTCTAAAAAAATTCTAATGAAAAGTTGAAATGCAGTAACTTTTACTATATTTAGGTTTTCATGTTTTCAGTTTTAATTGAAGGGTTTAGAACGAAAAGTAACTAAGTCACATTTTTACCCGAATTGAGTTAGCCATTGTAGTGCGTTGCTTTTAATGTCCTTAATCACCATGAAAAATATTATTTCTAAAAAATGTTACTAAGTCTTTTTTTTGAATGCAAGGTTTTGCTGGAAATGCTGAATTTTTCTTTTAAAAGTTTCTAAGTCCATTTTATCCAATTACATTGTAAGGTTTAGTCACGTGATACGAAATCAGTTTTGTTAATATTGTAGCTTGGTGCTTTGACTATATAACATAAAAACTGGTAAATTAGGTTTCATTTTTAGTTTACTCATATATAGGTGTAGGCTTCAAAGAAATATGCACGAATGTTCTATTAAAATGTTTGGTTCTTAAATTGAATACAGTAATCAAGAATGAAGTAAACACAGAGAATTTAATTAGAATTAAAAGCTAGGTTGGCAAACCTTTGCTTACTCATAAGCGTACTTTGTGAGCAATGGTAAAATCAAAGTATTTTAAATATATGTCGGACATTTTATTCATTTTCAAAAATTTTTAACAGACATTTCCTGTTTGAGAGGGTTTAAATTTAAGCATCACCTTAATCAATAAACTTTTTGTAAATAAAAGTATTGTTTGTAATGAATAGAAGGAGAGGCTTAAATTAAACTTCACCCTATGTTTACTGCTTCAAATTTTTTTTTCATAAATCTTATTAGTGCTTTGACAACAGACCTAACAATTTTAGTGTCATATGCGTTTTTAAAACATTGAGAAACAGTTTGTAAGTATTACTGTTATGGAGCATTTGATTTTACAAGCCTTACGCAGTGATGAAATGGCAGAATATAGCAGGACAACTGCAGAAGTTATAGCTAATTTTTACCCAATAAATCTAATAAGGTAGTTACAAGGACAATGAAAAAGAGTGATTACTTGGATATTTTGATGTGTCCTAAAATTCTCTTCGTAAATAATTCAATATTAAGTATTTTTACTTAAATATGACTAATGGACTTTAAAAGCAAAGTGCCTAAGTCCATAGTTTGTGGTTAAAAGTGCCTAAGTCCATAAAATCACAATAAAAGTGCCTAAGTCCAATCTAGTATTTTATTAATATCATCTGACATGTTCATCCAAAATATCTGTAAATGATGAAATAAGTTCATTATACAATATGTAAATGCTTAATAATCCTAAAAACAAAAATCGCTGTGAAACCTGATTTTATGACTCATTTAAAAACTTTAAATGCAATTTACTCAAAAGCAGTATTTTGTGACTTAGTTACTTTTCGTTCTAAACCCTTCAATTGCTTTATGTTGCCTGCTATGAGTTGTTCAAGAAGAAGAAGTTGTTGTAATGACCCTGACAGTTTCTGCTACATATGTGGAGAATATATTCTTAAAGAGTATAAAAGGTCTATTACAGATTTTGTTCGCAAAGTATACCGTGCTTACTTTCGAGTTAAACTTGGTGACCAAGACAAGCCATGGGCTCCACATGTTGTCTGCAAATCATGTGTTGAGCACTTACGAATGTGGACAAAAGGAAAAACTAAAAGCTTTAGATTTGGTGTGCCAATGGTGTGGCGAGAACAGAAAAACCACTTTGATGATTGTTATTTTTGTATGGTAGATTTGAAGGGTTTTAATCGTCACAAGAAAAAATCATGGATTTACCTGGACTTAGAATCTGCTAGGCGTCCTGTACCCACTGTGAAGATATACCCGTGCCACAATTTAGTCATCTTCCAGAAAAACCATCAGAATGGGACTTTGTCCACCAAGCTTCAGAAAGCTGTAGTGAAAGTGATGTTTCAAGCATTTTTGAAGAAAGTTCGACCAGTCCGAAGCAGTTTAATCAGGAGGAACTGAGCGATCTCATAAGAGATCTTAATCTATCTAAAGAAGCTTCTGAAGTATTGGCATCCAGGCTTAAAGACAAGAAATGCCTTAGTGTTGGTATGAAAGTAACCTTTTACCGCACAAGGGAGAGCGACTTACTTCCGTACTATCGTTCAGAAGGGCTTGTTTTCTGCTCAGATGTTGAAGGACTTCTTTTAAAAATGGGAATACCTGAATATAAACCTCAAGATTGGCGTTTATTTATAGACAGTTCAAAAAGAAGTTTGAAGTGTGTATTGCTGCACAATGGAAACAAGTATGCCTCGATTCCCATTGGCCACTCTACATTGCTCAAAGAAATATACAACAATATTAAACGAGTGCTAGAAAAATTGAACTACTGTGACCACCAATGGTTAATATGTGTTGATTTGAAAATGGTCAGCTTTTTGCTTGGTCAGCAGAGTGGTTATACTAAATATCCGTGCTTTATTTGTTTGTGGGACAGCCGTGCTCGTAGTGACCACTGGGTGAAGAAGAAATGGCCTGAAAGAATTACACTAACAGTTAATGAATGTAATTTCATCAATGAGCCCCTTGTCCCAAGAGAAAAAATCATTTTGCCACCTCTACACATCAAATTGGGTATAATGAAGCAGTTTGTGAAAGCTTTGCCAGTACACGGAAATTGTTTTAATTACATTTGCAGAGTATTTCCAGGGATGAGCAATGAAAAACTAAAAGCAGGAATATTTGATGGTCCTCAAATTCGAAAGCTGATGAACGATCCAAACTTCACTGCATCTATGACTGAGAAGGAATTTGCTGCTTGGATTTCTTTTACTGTGGTTGTAAAAAACTTTTTGGGAAACAATAAAGCAAACAATTACATTCAGATAGTTGAAGATATGCTTTCAAAATTTCAAAGTTTGGGAGCAAAGATTCATTACCTCTTTAGTCATTTAGATAGATTTCCAGAAAATCTTGGGGAATTAAGTGAAGAGCAAGGAGAAAGATTCCGTCAGGACATTAAAGTAATGGAAGAAAGGTATCAAGGACGATGGGACACCCACATGATGGTGGACTATTGTTGGAATCTTCAACGACATAAGCCATTTGCTCCTCACGCTAGAAAGTCTTACAAGAGGCGATTGGTTTCGTAGATTTGACAGAATGGTAGTTGTTAAAGCTCAGTATTTTCAAGCTTCGTTTGTTTAAATAAATAACGGCAACATACATTTATACGCTGTAATACTGGGTTTTAGTTCCAATACGTTTCTTGCAAACTAATGGTAAATATTGCTGTTGCATCCTTTTTTAGCATTGTAGTTTGCATGGATGCTTTGCATTTTTGTTTTACTGCGTTTACAAAAGAAGATCGAAGCGTACAGTATTGATTAAATAGCATTAAATGAACAACAATGCCATATAACACAGTCTAAGTAATATTTTTACAAAAAAATGCAATTATCTCAAAAACTAGAGCCAACTAGCAGAAATGAATGTCATTTTCGAAATCTACACACCTGATATACCCTAAAATCAATATAATATCTGTGGCAAAAATTTGTGTGTTGACCAGTGTAATCTTTGTATAAACACAGACAACACTACAACCACACTTGTTACACCAGACCCAACTGAATATGGCACAACTCTATCACTTACATTAAACAACCAAACATTACCAACAACAAAACACCTGAAAATTCTTGGAATCACTCTTGACCCAAAACTAACATTTTCAAAACATATAAATGTTGCAATTACCAAAGCAAAGCAAACACTTAATATTCTGAAAGCACTTACTTCTACCAAATGGGGTAAACAAAAGAAATTAATTGTCTCCACATTCAAAGCTATCGCTTACCTCATTTTGGAATATGCAAACACCATATGGAGCCCTAAACACCAACTGCAAACTGCAAACCATTCAAAACACAGCTTTGTGAATTAGCTGCACACAAGATACAAACACTCAACACCTAAACAATAAAACCAAAGTCCTTCCAATGGACACCCATTTCAAACTTCATGTTACTCAACTTAAACACCTGACTCAAACACAAACACACCCTTTAAATCAGTGGTTCCCAAAGTGGGCGCTACCGCCCCCCAGGGGGCGTTGGCGAGATTTAGGGGGGCAGTAAGAAGAAAGGGGGCAATTGGGGGGCGGTAAGAGAACAAGGGGGCGATAGGAAACAATGAGAAGAAATATACATGAAGGATGATTAAAAACCTTTTATAGATGATCTTGCAGCAGTGTTTCCTAAAGTATTCAATACAAGATTGATTCAGGGTAAAGACCTTTATTTTTTTAGAGATCACAATGAATTTGGGAGAAAAATAGCAAAATTACAGTTGAAATCAAAGTGAGAACCTTTTTTTTTTTTTTAGAGATCACCAAAAATTTGGGAAAAAAATAGCAAAATTACAGATAAATATTCTCTGTGGAACATTCTTTTCACTTAAAAAAGAAGCGAGGGGGCGCTGGGAATTTATCTGGAAGCCAAGGGGGTGCCATGCCGAAAAGTTTGGGAAACACTGCTTTAAATGTTCTTAATGTATAGTTAAATCCAGCCAGAAATATGAAAGCCACAATCTTTCATAACAATAAGCACACTAACATCATTACCAACATCATCATCTCTAAAGCAGACATAACACCGAAGAAATGTAGAGAAAACCCCAAACACATTCACAGTACCATCACCTCACAATACCTCAGTTCTAGAAAAAACAACAAAGTTTCTAACACCACACCCTATGATATTCATTTATCAAAACAAACATTACCACATCATATGTATACAAAACTGGCATAGCTCAAGAGCCAACAAATCACCACTCTTGCAAAGTTACCCACATACAGTGAACCCTGAAACTTACTTGCCAAAATGCCCACTATGCTTATCTCACACACATGACACTGATCACCTCTTTAACTGCAGTCAAGTACCAACACAACACAACACCACTAGTCTGTGGGAAAAGCCTTTAAAAGCAGCAGAGGTAATCTAAGAGTGGGAATCTAGATGGGTTTCTTTGAGAGATTAAGAGATGGATACTCCAAGATACCCTTGAAGGAGGGGCAACAATAACAACAATTTTAACCACTTCATATATAACTGTTCAATCACTACAGCACAATAAATAGAGGTATTTATTGTTTATCTTAAAGAATTTAGAGATCAGTAAATGGATCATTAAAGAAATCTTTCTTAGAAAAATGTGACAAATGGCCCTAAAAGAAACTTTGAAATAGTATGTGTTGTAAAAAGATTAAGAATTAGTCTATGCTTTTAGCATCCAACTATATTCTTATAAAACAGTTAATTTTAAATCAAATTTTTTTGTTTCAAGAAAAATAAAATTAAAATTGCAGGGATAAAAAAATAACTAATTATATATATGATTTAAATATAAAAATATAAGATTTGAATTATAAGTCCCTAAAGTTTAAATTATTTAAATTATCATATTTACTGCACCAAATGGTGAACTGTATTAAAAGGTGCATACTAAAATATGCAGCAAGCAGTGAGTAGAATACATAGGCTGGGGGTGATAAACTGCTTGCTGCTTGGCAATACGTACTATATGTACTGTTTCCTCATTTGTTTATTGCTGCCAGCATAAGAATGTATACTGTTCCTTATGCTCTTGTCATCTCAGTGGAAAATGGTGTGAATGTTAATGAAGTGGAGCACCTCTCAATCTGCACAATAACATTTTTTTATAGAAATTTTAGAACTCAGTTTAGACACAAGGTGCAACTATAAATTTTTTGAAAAATTAAAGGCTTTTTAGTGCGTCTTATGGTGTAAAAAATATGGTAGGGGAGACCTATAAAATTTGGACTACTTAAGAAAAAATGATTTTATTTTTTTTCCAAGTAATCAATATTAATTTTTTTTTAGTTTCTGCTCCTACTATAACACCAATCATTTGTGGAAAGAATCAATTACATTTATTCAAGAATTTTTCATCAGGGGTGCAAATTCAGTTTTAGCATAAATGGTTCAAATTACACTCACCCACGTGTAATTTGGAACCAAAGAAATTGGCTTTGCAGATTATTAGAAAAACTGTTTATGACATTGGTCTAACTTCTTATGTGGTACAAATTAAACACTGACAAATAAAGCAATATTTTGAGCAAAAAAAAAGTTTATGATAACAATGTAGACAGAAAACAAAGTACGAGGGTAAATCAAAAATTATCCGGAATTGCTCTATAGCGCACTCTTGCTTTAGCTTTTTCAAAATTTTTTTTGCACGTGTTGTCTACTGTGTCACGTGATCACGATCTGCTAATCTAATTGTTCGTTCAGTTTTAACACGTGTTATTTTCTGTTGATAAAAATGGACGCTCCACTTGCACAATGCACCAGAGAAGAACAACGTGCTGTGGTCCGATTTTTGTGGTCAGAAGGTTCATCGGGGACAAAAATTCATCAAAGACTCTTAGCACAATATGGAGACAATGCACTATCGAAAACAACGGTATATGAGTGGATTGAGAAGTTTAAAACAGGCCGGACCAGTGTAAAACATGTAGAAGAAAAAATTCAAGAGTCAACTTTCTGCAGGAAAGGTTATGCTAACCATTTTTTGGGATTCAAAAGGGCCTATTTTGGAGGATTTTCTGGAAAAAGGGAGTACAATCAACAGTGCAAGTTATTGTGATTTGCTAGCCAACCGCCTGAAGCCTGCAATTCGCACCAAACGCCGAGGATTACTGTCAAAGAAGGTTTTGCTGCAGCATGACAATGCACGCCCACATGTTGCCAAAGCAACCATTGAAACCATTAACAAACTAGGTTTTGAAGTGCTGGAGCATCCTGCATACAGTCCAGATCTTGCTCCTTCCGACTATCATCTTTTTGCCCCACTCAAAGATGCATTACGGGGTCGTAAATTTTCTTCTGATGAATCAGTGCAAAAAGCGGTGCATCAATGGTTGTGTGACCAGCCAAAAACTTTCTTCTCAGATGGCATTTATAAGCTTGTAGACCGCTGGAACAAGTGCATCGAAATGGGTGGAGATTATGTAGAAAAATGATAAATCGTTTTCGTGTTTTGTGTTTTTAAAATAATCCATAAAAATAAAAGTCCGGATAATTTTTGATTTACCCTCGTATTAATTGCAGTTTCCAGCACATAAACCACAAATTAAGCACACATTCATATCAACAACAATTGTCACAATAATAAAATTTAGAGTTGGTTAAATTGACACAATCTTCATGCACCAATTTTTGCATTTGCAACACTGGATCCAGTCCTCCTCAGTATCATCACCACATACCAAACAACTGGAAGCATCATCTAGAACAGGTTTAGGTGCAATTTTCTTTTTAGACACTGCCGATTTTCTTGAAACTCTTTTTTTATGCTGAAGTTTGGGCTGAAAGTAGAGCTACCTTTCTTTTATGAGGAGAGTTAGTTAAGATTGTAGATCTGAAATTGTTTCTCTTTCTTTTCCCCTTGATAAAAGTTTTTCTGGGAAGTGGGCTTAGTTCTTCCACATGCACACCAATGTTTTTCATCATGTCAGCAGACTGGTCTGAACCACCAGCAATTTGTAAAAATTCATTTTGGGTTGTGAAATGAACAGCTTGAAAATCATGCTAAGTGGAGGTGGAAGCATTTTCAATACTATTAGTAATTTGATCTTCAGATGAAACCTGTGTCTGACCTGGAGTTTGGGACTGGTAAGCTTGGGACTGAATAGAAATTAAAGTAGATTTATTGCAGTCAGTTGCAATGTGTACATCCCTCATTTACTGTTGCTGTTGCAAGCCTGTCAGTGACCTTTGATGGCATAAACTCCCAATCACCAAACACATCCTTATTCAAGGGATATATTCCAGATTTTTGATATCCACTTTGAGCATTGCTTATACGGGCAGCTTTACCATAAGCCACACCAAAAAGTTGTTCAACTTGAAATTGAGTTACAGCACACCCAGGGTGGTTGCACATCCAACTGTCCACTTGTTGATGATAGTATGTATGTCTTCAAAGGCTTGAAAAAGCTCAAATCAAGTGGTTTCAGTCTGTGGTATGGTATGAGGAGGCAAAGATATCATCACCACTTATGTTTGGCTGGCACATTCTAATGCTTTGATACTCTGAGTATGGCTTTTATGGCCATCAAGTATCAACAACACTTTATTGACAGGATCAGGTTTGGTAAACTTGATAAAATGTTCATGTCAGTCACAAAAAACTTCACTGTTTGTCCAACCAGTTTTCTAAAAAATAAACAATCTCATCAGCACTGGTCTTAAAAATATTCTTACACGAGAAGGTTAGACAATTAAATGACTAAACCCAAAATATTTACCTGACAAGAAAATATAGTTTGAGGAGGTGCTCCATCTTCTAGTTTAGGTTTCATTTTCACACAAGGAAAAATCATTGCTGGTGGGACAAAATTTCCACTTGCACTCATACAACAAATAATTGTTACAATATGTCCTCTTTCTTGACCAGTAATCAAACTGACTTGACGTTTACCCTTTTTAGCTAAAATCTTGGAAACTTTTTTGAACAACAGTAAGACCAGACTCATCCATATTAAAAATTCTGTCTGGTGTAATGCCATTTTCCTGAACCACAGATTCCACTAAGTCAAAAAATCAATTCACCTGATTTTTATTAAACCCACTAGCTCATGCTAGTGAAGTAGCTTGTGGAGGTCATGTAGATATTTCCAGATGGCGTTTTAAAAAGCCTTGGAGTCATTCCTTACCAGCCCATCCTTTGTCATCATTAAACCTAGTCTTTATATTGTTTGGTTTGATAAAATCATAGGCTAGTTTCTTAAAATCCTTTGTTTGAAGTCCATTAAAACCTTGATTCCATTTGTAAGATGTAGTTAACTAATTGTTGTTCCATTTCTTCTGATAAGTCTGTTGATCTACCAGTGTTTTTTGCCATTTTTTGCAAATTTATTGCTATCATTTAAGTGTCGCCTTAGTGTTGTTTTTGGAACATTAAATTCCCTTGATGCTTTGTAAAGACCAATCTTCTTCTCCTCCACAGCCTTTATTGTTTTTTCCTTGTCACTTGACTGCCACTGGCACTGAAGACCTTTTGCTTTGCGTTTTGCATGCATTGTCATGATAATATTGCCAATATTTATCCACTCTAATTATCAATACTTTTGGTTCAGGTATTTAACAACAACACATACCGTCCTATTTAAAACAATGGCAAAATTATACTGGTATAGGCCTAATATAATATACACCAGTATGTTATTGTTCTAAGCATTTTAACTAATACCATGACAATATTCTCAAGGTTTCATCACCAGATACCACAACCTAACAATAAACTACCAGTATCGATAACTGTAAACATACCGGCACCAGTACCAGTAACACTAGGCTACTGTAAGTGACATGCATACCAAGCCAGCAAAATTAGCTTTAACTTAATTTTACATAAAGTTGAACCATAGTATTTAAAAGTAATACTGTTGTGTATTTTGGACCAGTCGTCCAAATTACAAACAATTGGGTGGTCCATTTTACACCACCTAGGCTGTTCCATCTTGTTTAAATTTTTTTCCAAACAGTCAACACAATCACATAAATTATTATTTAACTCCATTATAGTAGAGTTCTAATATAAAATAGGGTCATTACTTCAATCTCAACTGCTTTTCTGCAAACCTATACCACAAAAAAGATGTAGATCAAAAATAAGATGAAACAACCTGTAATTACACCACTTCCTCCACTGTTAAACTAAAACCAAGTTTCCATTTTATTTTTTTGAAAATATATTTTATTTCAAAACATCTTTCAAGCTGTTACAAAAAATAGTATATTTTTATCATTTTTGATAGGGAACTAAGTGATGTTCCACATTACACGCTGGTCCAAATTACACGATTCTCACCTAAGCTCTTTTTTACAAGACTTTGGTACTTCTTACTAATTGCTGTTGTTGTTGCCTATCCTCCAAGGCTGATCCTAGGAACTATGCCTTAACCTCCAAAAAAAGTCACCATTATTCATGATCACAATTTTACACCATCTATAATAGCTTAAAAGTGTAACTGTTTTGCTCACCAGGCATTAATATAGCTAAAAAACTTCAAATGTTCTGCTGATGATAATATCACACCAAAAATTAGCAAAGTATTTTTATTTAAACTGAGGTTGTGTGGGTGAGAAATCAATCAACATCTATAAAGATAAAATATTCACAGTAACAATTGCTACAAGCTTGTCATCACTAACTGCAAAAATGCACCCAACGTTGGCAAAAAAATATGCCAACACCGACACTGACACTCTGTAGAAGTTCAATACACCATTTCATCCATGCCACAAGACTCTTCAGGCTACTTTACCATCTAACTAAGTATACAGGCTAATTAGAAGGCTATAGCTTATAAATATTAATTTATCTAAAAAAGAGTATAAATTAATCAATAATTTTATGTCAAAAGTTTTAAAAATAATTGAGGGAAAAATTTTGCTAACACTGACACCCCAGCCCAAATTACAAATCTAGTGTTATTTCTGCTATTAGAGGCAGCCGAACTCACTTTATGACTTTTCAATTAATTTTAGTCCTTTTCTTCATTTTTTCCATTCCAAGCATACTCTTGCATCAAACCAATTTTTGTGACTTCTTTTTCACCTGCCTTCCACATGGTTTTCTTAGTCCTTTTCTTTGTCTTCCATCTACTTCAAAATTCAGTGCTCTCCTCAAAAGATCACCATTATCTTTTCTCAAAGTATGTCCATATCAGCATACTTGACTAACTTGCAAATGTATCCACTGAATCATGTAGACCCAACTTTCTAATCCAATTCTTTTTTTTCCATTAGCTTGAGACAACACATCAATCCCACCATACATCTCCCAGCTTTTCTTAAGATTGCTATTTTATTGTTGGTCTCATGCAACTTTGATAACCTTTTTTTGATTATTTTCAATGAATACTTCTTGTTGTTGCCCCTCCTCTAAGGATATCTTGGAGTAGCCATCCCTTAATCTCTGAAAGAAGAAAATCTAAATTCCCACTCTTGGATTACCTCTGCTGCTTCTAAAGGCTTTTTCCACAGACTAGCAGTGTTGCGTTGTGTTGGTCCTTGACTACAGAATGAATACTTTCTTCCTTTCAGCAACTACCCACATCTCTAAATTCCATTCATCCAACTCTTACTTTTGTTGTTACTACTACTTCACATGGCATTCACTTTATCCCCAAAGTAGCAAAATGCTGTCAAAGTTTCTATTCTATGACATAAGTCTTATTCCAACATCATATCTGTTTTTTTACTGTTTCCTTAAATGAAAGTGTTTAACCATATTGAGTATCACTCTCTTCATTTTTGAACACCTCCTGTAAATCCTTTTTTTTATTTTATCTTTCTATCTATCCTCCTGACTCACAAGAAGCATTAAAGGAGCTGTACATAAGGCAAGCAATTACCCCGAACTGCTTCTGGAGATACCAAGATATTGCTGTCCAGTTGAAGTTTTTTAAATTTGGTTTTTTAGTTTTATGGAAATATGACTGAAATTTAGAACTGCTTGCCAAGACTACCTGGGGAAAGTGCCATAAACTGTCTTCCTTAAAGACACAAAAGAATAGCATGAGTAGGCTTTGAACCAAGACCATGTCAATCATAATCATGGCACTCTTTGCCATTTGACCATGCTGCTGACATCCATTTCCCACAAGTGCACAATAATAAATTTGTCCTAACTTTCTTTTCACAGATGCCACAAGAATCAATAAAGCCTTAAGTATTTCTTGACTAGACTCACTCACCATCATCTTTGTCTTTGTCTTCCCAAAGTGAACCTTTGTCCCCTTTCTTTCCAAGATATCTTTTCAATTTATTTCAATTTTTTCATTGAAATTGCTTGTCCATAGTTTCAGTTAAAACAAATCATCAGCATATAACATTTCATTCATCAAAACGTTTTTTGCACACCCAGTCACTGCATTTTAATACAAGTGCAACTATGAGGGGTGTTCAGAAAGTAATGCAATTGATTTAATTTCTTGAAGCATTTATTTAACTAACATCTGGTTCTTTTACAGATTATAAATTGGTAATTAAGGCTTACAGATTTTGTAAAAAAATAAGGATTTGAATTACTGCAATCTGCAATTCAAATTTTAAGCAATACCTCTATGTCTTCTTTGTTAGAAGGTAAAACTGGCATGATTGCCCCAGTGCAATCTCAGCAGAAACAAAGAGTTGTTATTGAATTTCTACTGTCGGAGAGAGAAACAGCTCAGAACACATGCAGAACGCTAAAACAAGTGTATGGTGACAGTGTGATAGACTATAGCACAGTGATGAGGTGGGTGAAGCAAATCAATGATGGACAGGAAGCTGCTGAAAGCAATCTTTGCAATAGGCCAAGAATGTCGCGCTATGATTTCAATTTTATCAAATAAAGACATTGCACCTTTTTAAATTAAGTGTTTAAATTGACACCTTTTTGGAATAATTATTCAAATTGTAACCTTTTTAAATTAAGTGTTTAAATTGACACCTTTTTGGAATAATTATTCAAATTGTAACCTTTTTAAATTAATTGTTTAAATCGACACCTTTTTGGATTAATTATTTAAATCATAACCTTTTTAAATTAATTGTTTAAATCGCATTAACGTTGACACAATTATTTAAAATTTATTTGTGACTATTTGCCGTTGTTGCCCTGGACAGCTGTCTGGATTACGGATTTACGCGGTGATGTGACTTTGTTCTCGTTGTTGAAAAAGAACGGGTATAGAGCGTTCCTGCACATGTGGTCGCTAAAAAGGTGTATATATACGGGGCGGCAACAAGAAGACATAATTCAGATTCAATTGTAGATGCAGATATAAAGGCAGATTTGAGATGACGAACGTATTCTGTGTATATTTTAGTATGTGAATGTATCAGTCAGGACGGCAAGTTGGTATTAAGCATTAGCGGCAAAATTTATAAAATTCATTATATTCTTTTGCGGCTCTGGAAATTCGGTTAGGTAATTTGTATACGTTTAATCTATTGGTAAATTGTAGCATCTCATGTATAATTTTGGCGCTTGTTTTTATTTTCATTTAATCTTTTTGTCTTCGTTTCTTCAATATAATTAATTCAGATTATAATACCTGTCTGTCCTTGTAGATCGCTGGGCTCCACCAGTTTCACACTCGCATAAGCTCCTTTCAACAGGCTGTTGATTTTCTGCGATATTCACGTAGGGTTTGCCTCTAGTATCTTGTAGTTATTCTGGTACTAAGTAGGTAAAGCGTGACAAAGAAGTGGTAGGCCATCTTCTGCTCACAGTTCTGCTAACATTGATCAGGCAGATGCATTGATTAAGAAAAGCAGACACATCACTATTAATGAGTTTGCTGAGTCATTAAGAGTAAGTGCAGGGAGTGCTGTAAAGATTATAGATACCCTGAGGTATTCAAAAGTGTGTGCCAAGGTGAGTCCCAAGGCAGCTCACAGAGGCTCTTAAACAATCATGCCTAGTCTGAACTTCTGGAGTATTGCCATAGTGACAAAACCTTTTTGCAGCAAATGGAGATGAGATTTGGGTTCACCACTTCAAACCAGAGTCAAAGAGAGCATCAATAGAGTGGCACCATCCCACCTCACCATGCTCAAAGAAGTTCAAATCTCAGCAGTCTGCAGGAAAAGTAATGGTGACTGTGTTCTGGGATAGTGTTGGTGTGACAATGGTAGACTTTATGTCCAAAGGAGCAACAATCAATTCAGATGTTTACATAACTTAAAAAAGATGAAAGCAAGAATACAAAGAGTTTGACCTGCTTTAGAAATGCAAAAGGTTTTATTGCAACATGACAATGCTAGGCCTCACACCAGCCTCAAAATCCATGAGGTTATCAGCTCCTTTGGCTGGACAACAATTTCACATCCCCCATATTTGCCAGACCTGACACCATCTGATTTCCATGTGTTTGAGCCCCTTAAAGAAAGTTTGAGGGGGTGACATTTCTCCAGTGATAAAGAGGTCAAAACTGCTGTTGGAAAGTTATTAAAAATGCAGTCTGTAGAATTTTACAATGAAGGAATATGTGCACTTGTTAAAAGGTGGGAAAAGGCAGTTTGAAAAGCAGAAGATTATATCAAGAAGCAACTATGAAATTCTCATGCTATATACTTTCTTGTGATGCACAATTTGTGTACCTTTAAAACTTAATATCATGAAAAGAAACCTGGTTGCATTACTTTCTGAATGCCCCTTGTATTATTGGAATAAATTATCATATATCAATGGGTAAACTGTGATGTAGTATGGAATCGAACTATACTCACCAAAAGACTGTAATTAGTTTAATTGTTTCGCTTTTATTACTACTCGCTTGTACAGTCAGTAATCAAAGAATAATCTTCTTTAACCAAGTTATTTAAGTTGCTTCTTTTGTACAATTTCTCAGTTCAGCTATTCTTTATGTAGAGCTTATTGTTAACTTGTATTTAATTGTGTTATATTTCTTCGCAGCCTCTTAGTTTGATTAAACCTAAATTACAGGAAATGTGTTGTTTTAATTAACTTGTATTATTGGAATAAATTATCATATATCAATGGGTAAACTGTCCTCAATATCCTGAGTTAAGAGAGTGGCTTGATCTAGAGTGGATTATATAGCAGGAAATCAAGTGTAGATCAAAACCACTTTCTTAACTCAGGATATTGAGGACAATTTCATGGCAAAACAAAAGGCTGGTGCCATATTTGTTAAACAACTGTGGCATATGGTACAACCTGGCATCATAGCCTCACCTGTAAGCTTCTTCAACTTCTGCCAGACAAGCACATGGTTTGTGTGATCATGGAGTTTGACCATAACACAAAATTCGCCCTCACCACTAGTGACAATAAGTGAAGTAGGTTATGATGCCTTAAAAACAGCATCCCCCAGGGATTTGTCTTGGCTCCACTCCTTTTTAGCAACTACATATATGACCTTCCTACAGTGGCTTCCAAAAAACATGCATATGCAGTTGATTTTACTCTGCTAAATATTGATGGAAACTGTAAGGAATTGGAGGGAGTCCTGAGTCAAGACATGTCTACCTTGTCAAAGAATCTCCAAATTTGGAGGCTGAAGCTCAGTGAAACAAAGACAGTAACGTCAGCCTTCTATTTAAACAATCATTAAGTTAAACATGATCTGGAAGTTGACATCAGTGGCAAGCTATTGCCATTTTGCCATGTACCAACTTAACTTGGTGTCAAGCTTGACAGGACACTCACCATGTCACCAACTTGAGGCATTGTACAAAAAATTATCTCTGCGTCTCACCCTGCTAAGACAACTTGCAGGTTTGGATGGGGTGTTGGTGCTAAGCCACTGCACATAGTGCCTTATCCCTAGTCCACTCTACAGTGGAGTACTGTGAACCAGTTTGGCTATTTTACATTCATATAATTCAACACATTAAAAGCAAATAAAACTGTTTATTAAAGAAAAGCAGTGATGATATATAATTTAGAACTGGTAACTGCTTCAAACTAGTAAAAATGCAAAAAAACAAATTATTATTAGAATTATTCAGTATTCCACAACTGGCACACCACTGAATACATGGCCATGTGTCAGGTATTGGGTCTTTTCAGAAGTCACCGCAAGCAATTTTGTTGATGAAACTGACCTAGACCCCTGTCAGCACCTGGAGGGAATAAAAAAAAAAAAGAAAAAAATCTCTTCAAAAAGTGTTAGTAATCACAAAGGGGATTCTAGGTTAGTTTCAAAAGCAAAAATTGGTTACATTAACTTCTTGAAGAGACCCCAAGCATTGACTGTGCCAAGATTGTTACTGTATGTATTTCTTTTCTTGTGAGTAAATTGAAAAATTGACTTTTCTGAGAAGCCACAAACAAGTCTTTTCTCACTGAATAAAGCAAGAGCTTCATCTAATATAGATTAGTCAAGAAGCTAAAATGAGCCAATTTGTAGTGGTTGAAAATCAGCCACCAGTGTCCCAACCTTGACAAGGCTGACTCATTTAGGAAGGTACTTTTTCAACAGATACCTCTGTCAAGTACCTGAACACAAACCTTTTCAATCTGTGCAATGCCCAAAGCATTCTACATAACATAGCATGATTTGGCAGTGTAACTCTGCTGCAAGGAGGTTTTTATATAAGAGATTTCTTCACCTAAACTGCTTGCTTGCCACAGCTTTTGAGCACAGTCTGCCCAGGTATAAAGTTGCCATCTTATAAGCTACATTTTGTCTGGTCATTATCTGCAAATCTTTTTGGCATGGATATTCCTAACAGGAGATATAAAATCTCTGGCCAACACAGCTTTACAGGTCATAGAGACATGCAAACTTTTTGGAAGTAGTTCATAGGAAAGTATTTCTTTTGTAATCTACTGCACAGAAAGGATCTCATTTACATTAACAATAAAATGAGGAGCTCCGAGGCATCCACAAGGCATACTCATTAAAATTAATTTAATTTTATATAAAAACTGTAATGTCAAAAAGACATTTTAAACAAAAAAAAACTTGAATTTATGAACATAAAATAGGAGATTATCCAAAAATGTGGGTCTCTTCAAGAAGTCATTGTATGCCACTTTTGTTCAGCAAACTAACCTGGATGTGGTTATTATTGCTTTTTAAAGAGATTCCATTCTCTTGGTTTCTTCTTCATTCCATCCTAATGCTGTAGGGGGATTCTGGGTTAGTTTTACCAAAAAAATTGTGTACAGTGACTTCTTGAAAAGACCCAAAAATGTAGTTATTGCACCAACACATAGTAACATATAATAATCACTATCTTTCTTACAATAATCACAATGGTTTCTTACAATTGTATCATATACAGTATTTACTTTAACGTCAGAAAAGAAAGTTTGTAGCATAGTTTTATATTGTAAAATGGGGTAACTTTGTTCAGCAGGATAACTTTGATCCGTCATGGTGACGGTAGTAACATTTGACTTGTAGTCAAGGAAACACAGCTGGAAAAGACCTCAGGCTTTCTATGACCCCCTGCCCTCTTTCAAAAAACAGAAAATTACATATCCTTTCAAAAAACTAAAAATTATACTTTTAAACACTTAGATCTGTATTAACCAACCTGACTCAATTTGATCTGTGATCAATGATCAAACTTTGCTCAAATGAGCTGCTCAATTGAGCAAAGTTTGATCACCGCTCAAAATCGTTATTCATCAACCCCGATCAAAGCTCGCTCAATTGAGCCGAGTTTGATCCAAGTTTAAACTGCTGAAACTGCTGAATATGCTGCTTTTGAAGGTTGTGTTTAACCAAGCGTACATTTTCCCTTGATAAGATTAACTTTTTTCAAGGTAATGTTTTGTCAAATGCTTGTTTCTCTTGTTTATTTCTAAAAATGTGCTTTATTTTACAATTATTAGACCATGACACACATGGCTATAAAACTGGCAGTACATAATATGTCTTTCTCCTTTCATCAGCACTCGTGACAGAAGGAATTAGTAAATTTGTGTTGCAATCTTCTGTAACTAGTGATTGATAAGATTCTTCTTTGCTTTCTTTCCAGGCTTGCTAAAGTATGAATAGATCAAAGAATTTTTTGAAAGTTGAAAAACAGTTGCTATTAAATTTGGTAGATAAATATAAAAATATAATTGAAAATAAGGGATCAGTGGTTTCCTATAAACAATTTACCAAATTATGTTAGATGTTTGTGTATCTTGCAAATGACATATACTTAGAAATTTTATAAACTTGATAGTTAACAGTTAATTGTTACATCAGTGGATGATAAACATTGGATTTTATTGAGTTAAAAGAACAGATGCAAAAAAAAGTTCAGCATTAGTAACATAACTACAATTAAAAGTAAGTTAAAAAAAAATATCAATTATTTGCTGTCTTGCAACATTAACAGCTACTGAATTATTTCTGCTAACAGCAATTTCTTCATTTATCTCTGTTACAGATGACTCAAGTTCAATAAAGTCACCTTTGTTTTGGGCAAAGTTATGGAGACATGCTGTAGCAACTACAATTACTAATGTGTTCTTTAGTGATGTTCTTAATGGAATGGATATGCATTGAAATCTGCTTTTCCATAATCCAAACATTCTTTCTACCATTCCACAAGTTGCAATATGTGCTCTATTATAGTGCCTCTCCTTGCTTCTCATAGGATTTATAACAGGGGTCATTAGATAGTGGCAACAAGGATAGCCCCCACCTCCCAATAAGATACTGTCAATTAAACCATTTCTGAACTGGGAGCACAAAGCATTATTGTCAAAAATATGACTGTCATGTGTAGAACCAGGCCATAGGCAAACAATATTTGTAAACATTAATTTTGTATCACGTACTGCTTGAACATACAAGGAAAAGTAGCCTTTCCGATTTCTATATAGTTTTGCATCTTCATCACCTGGTGAAATTATTGGTATATGTGAGCAGTCAATACAAACTACAACACCAAGCATTCCATTTGAAAATCAAAAAGTTTGTTTGACCAGTTGTGCCTCTTTTCCCAAAGAAAATTTAATAAAATGCTTTATATTTTTGGCAATTTCACTGGATACTCTTGTGAATTATACAACACACTATTGGTTGTGATACACCAATTAAGTCTCCATCAGTAATTTGAAAATTGCCTGTTGCATAAAAACACATTGCAATAGCTACTTGTAAGAGGGGAAGCACAAATTTATTCTTTGTTGTGCTAAGTTGTAGTTCATCTGCAATTAAATTGACTAATAAAAGAGCTGTTTCTTTATATAATCTGTACCAATTTTTAAAATCTTTCTCAGTAAATTCTTTGAATGGATAATTCTGTCATGTAAGGCTCTGGTTACCCTTGGTTCTTCTAACTGGTTAAGCAGCTCAACTATATCCATATTACAAGTTTTATGTATCAAGATTTAAATAAAAATTTTTCAGCTGATAATAATAAGCATAGTTTAAAAAAATTATAATTATCATTATTTCATTACAAATTAAACTACTTTTTATCAAATAAGCTTAAATTGAATTTAAAAAATCTTTCCATATATAATAACAGCCTACTTTTTTAAGGATTTTTTAAGATCAAAAACGTCTCTGATCAAAAACAACTTACCAGAAACACTTTTTATGCTTCAAGCAAAAGTTGAGCAAGGTTTGAACCACCTCTTGAGCTGGTTTAAAATCTCAGCTCAAAACATGTCATTTAAGCTGAGTTTGAGCCAACGTTTCGGTTGATCCGAGTTAGTGAATATGAAAAATTATTTGATCCAAGTTTGAGCCACAATTCAATTTGAGCCAAGTTTAAGCCTTACAATATTTTAAAAATAAAATCAGTGATCAAAGTACCCCAAATGTGTCCCCAAAGTATGGGGTAACTTTGTTTAATAGTTTGTTTGAAAGCATTCAGCTGCAAAGCTGTTATGACATCATCAAAATATTTTATTTGATGAATCAGAGGCAAAGTGTTATGATCAACAGGAAAAGAGTTTTCTTAATGACACTGTCCAGTTATTAGAAGCAAGAAACCTCCAAAATTGATCAAAGTTACCCCATTTTATAATAATCCATTATGAACCTTTCTATTCATATCACTTTCTCAATATTAATGACACTTCAATATAATTTGAATCAGCAAATGAACACAAGTTTTAATACAAACTTACGATTTGGAGCTGCAAGTCTTTTCACAACTTCCAATTCTATTTGCTTATTAGTCAAAGCAACTGAAGAACTGGCAATTTTATGTTTTGATTTGGTTGGATGATGTTTCATTTTGTAACACAATGACTCTATATTTTTCAATAAAAGAATATTCAGTTTTTTTGCATTAACAAAATTTTTAAAAAAATAAATTTTTCAACTTTGTAACATTTTGCTACATCTAGAAATAGATCAGAAATGATAATACAACCTTGTAATATTTTGGAATATCAAGAAACAGGTCAGAAGTGAGATTTTTCGGGTCTTTTCAATAAGCAACTGTGATCTATTTTTGTTAGTGAAACTAACTCAAAATCCCCTTGTAATTACTATTATTTCATAAGAAATTCTTTTTCTTTTGGTTTCTTTTTTATTGCCTTCAAATGCTGTAGGGGGATTCTAGGTTAATTTCACTGACAAACAACAGTTACAGTCTCTTTTTGAAAGAACCCAATTTTTCTTTTAATTTTTTAAGCAGAATAGCTCAGGAACTGTGATAATATGCTGATCTCAAAATAATGATGCAAGTTTGTTGCTCAGTCTACGTAAATAATTTTCAGTGACCTAGGGACCATGTACTCCACGACCAATTCAAAAATAGAGTCACTCTGCTTAGCTATATGGAGTTATTCCATGTCAAATAATGCCGAAAAAAATTTGACCCCTTTAATTTTATTTAGAAAATTATACAAAATAATTGTTATCAAAACATAACTCCTGTTTTTAAATTGGGATATTGTTCACTATTTGCAGTTCTGTCTTGATAAGCCCTTAAATTTTTGCAATTTTTCAAAACCTGCCAGGTTGGTAAGGACGAACAGTGAATGAGACCCAACTGTTTTATGTGTTCACTATGCGTCTAATAGCGGTATGTCTCATTGAACATAGCAACGACAACGCTTCTATAAAAATAGCACAACAAAATATGGGTTTTTACTTTCAATTTTTGCCCCAAATGAGTGGTAGTTGTTTTAAAAATCTTGCTTGTTACTACCAAGTCGGTATATGTAGGGATATTTCTAAAAATCAATATCGTCAAACTTAATATTAAATTATTAAAACAAAATCGCAATTATGATGAATGAAATAAACTTATAAGAAAAATGTAACAAGAAATTTTTGATTTGTCACAGAACAGTCAAAAGCTCGAAAAAACCCTGAAAAAAAATGGTTGCTAAGCTTAAGCTAAAGGAAATTTAGACAAAATGTATTTTGAAGTAAAACTCAAACTTGCCTAATCTATTGTAGAAAAGCTTCTTAAACAGTTAATATATTTGTAAGATTGTCATCTGCAAGCTGCAGCCTGTGAACGTAAGCTAGAATAAGGTTGCCATCCGTCAGGATTTTCCCCGACATGTCCGGGATTTTAGTGACCAAATCTTCGTCAGGGAGAAATGTTAAAATGTGTTAATATGTTCGAGATTTTCGAATTACACTTTTTATAAAATTTTACCCACAAACATTTTTACAGAATTTTTTTAGTTTTAAGCAAATGTCCTTGATTTATATGTTGACTTAATGTGCTGTTGCACATTGTGTAGAACAGTGCTTTTCAAACTTTTTTTCACTACGGCACACTAATAAATTTTGAGTTTGCCTGTGGCACACTTATTTTATGAAGGTGAAAGCCTACTTAATACACTCTTCAAGTTTACATACAGAAATTATATTTAATAAACTTATATGATAGCAGCAACACCTAATGAAAGGGTGTGCCTATAAAATTATTTTGATACTGGCAGTGGTGGATAATGGGTGAGGCGAATGAGGCAGCTGCCTCGGGCCCCCCCTTAAAAATACCGCGTATAGTTTCATTTTGCTATATATGTCTTTTTAGAGATTACTATGATTTTGGAAGAAAAAAAGCGAAATTAGAGATCGAATCAAAGTGAAGACCTTTTTTTTGTTTTTTTAGAAATCACTATGATTTTGGGAGAAAAACAGCGAAATATGAGATCAAATCGAAGTGAAGTCCTTTTTTTTTAGAGAACACCAATTTTCGAGAACCCTTGCCTCGGGCCCCTAACTTTGAATATCCCAAAAACAATTTTATGCAAATGGCCTCTTTCCTTTTACATTTTTATTGAAGAAGCCTCTATTTAAAATTTTTAGCAATACTAAAATTACATAAAACACATAAGTCATCTGTAGACCAAGACTCTATAGCTTTCTGTCAAAACACGAAAATGTTGCGCCACACTTTAATCCTTTTCACGGCACACAGTTTGGGAAACCCTGATGTAGAATATCTGATAGATAAACAAACACATATAGGTAATGAAAATTTTTTTCATTTTTATTTATCCTTCTGACTTGCAGGAAAGCGTCCGAGGCGCTCTACATAAGGCAAGCAATTATCCCGAGCTGGGTTCGAAATACCAAAATATTGCAGTACAATTGAAATTTTTATTTATTTTTTTTAGGTTTATAAAGATATGACTAAATTTAGAACTGTTTGCCAAGACCGCCAAGCAGGGGAAAGTGCTGAAAAGTGTCTTTCCCAAGTACGCAACAGAATGGCGCGAGTAGGTTTTGAGTCCTAACCATGTCAATGCAATTACGACGCTCTTAACCACTTGACCATGCTGCCGAATTAAAATATTTTTTATCAAGTTTATAGAATGAAAGCCATTTTGGAACGTTGTTTGAATGATAAAACATTCACTGCACACACTGCATTGCATAAAACATTCACTTCTTCTTCTTTCGACTCTTTCCTTCAATCAGGGGTAGCCACAGCGTATCATACTTCTTCAAAGCGCCCTCTTTTCAATGTTCTTCTCCCTCGCACCAACTTCCCCCATATCTTCTTTCGCTACATCTAGAAATCTTCTCTTCGACCTTCCTCTTTTCCTCTTTCCCGGTAACTCCATTTCCATCACCCTTTTTCCTACGTACTCCTGGTCTCTCCTCATGGCATGTCCATACCACCTCAGCCTGGCCTCCTTCATCTTGATTCCTAACTGTTCTACCTTAATTGTACCTCTGAAGTACTCGTTTCTAATCTTATCTTTTCTTGTTACTCCCATAGCAAACTTCAACATTTTCATCTCTGCAACTTCCATCTCTTCTGCTTGTTTTTTTGTGACCGCCACCATCTCAAGTTCATACACCATTGCTGGTCACACCACTGAACTGTACACTATTCCTTTTACTCTAGCTGGTAACCTCCTGTCGCAGAATTACTCCTTATACTTTTCTCCATCCGTTCCATCCTGCCTGTTCTCTCCTCTTTATTTCCTTCTCACAAGTAGGCTACCACTTTCTTGCACCGTTGATCCCAAATACTTAAATTCTTTTACTCTTGGCGCTTTTGTATCATCCATCTTCACTGTTTCTTCGTCATTTCCTCCATTTACGCACAGATATTCGGTCTTTGACCTATTTACTTTCATTCCTCTTCTTTCCAACGCACAGGCTACCTCCAGCCAACGCACAGGCTACCTCTATTTTCTGGTTCACTTCTTCCCTGGTCTCTTCGCAAATCACAATATGATCAGCAAACAGCATCGTCCTTGGTGGTTCTCTTCTTACTTCGTCCGTTAGCCTGTCCATACTCATAGCAAACAGGAACGGACTTAATGCTGATCCCTGGTGCATTCCGACCTTGACCTTAAAACTTTCTGTAGTTTTTACTGCACACTTTACCACTGTTTCACTTCCCTCGTACATATCCTGTACAAGTCGCACATACTTTTCCGCTATTCCTGATTTTCCCACGCATAACCACAGCTCTTCTCGCGGAACCCTGTCGTAAGCTTTCTCTAGATCCACGAATACACAATGAAGTTCTCTTTGACCTTCCCTGTACTTTTCCATCAACATTCTTAAGGCAAACATGGAATCGGTTACTTAAGGCAACATGCATTTATTGCATTACCAACACATAAAAAATGGTGCAAGTATTTTTAATAACTCAAACATCCCGTATGGCCATCAAAATTGCTAAAAACTGTAGCTTCAGTCAGTGATGGCTTTAATAAGGTGCGAACGAAGCAGCCGCATCGAGCTCCCCCTAAAATACATCAAAAAGTGCCCCACCCTACACAAGATATTGCTTAATTTTTTCACAGTAGCACCAGGACGGCGGCATGATTAAAATAAAGATTTTTTTTAGAGATCACTTTGTTTTGATACACTAAAAAATGGCTACCTCTTTTTAGAAATTGCTTTGCTTCGGAATACTAAAAAGTGGTCGCCCTATTTTTCTTGTACCGGGAGGCCGGGCCCCCTTTTTGTAAGCATCACTGGCTAGTGGCTACAGTTTTTCTTTCCTGTTGTATCTCACAACACAAATTTTAAAAGAGTATTTTCACTGATGCAGAGTCAGTGGGCAAAAAAAGATCATCGTTGAGACGATAAAAAAATTTATTAAAAATCTGACCTTTTACAAAACCTTTAACAACCTCTTCTTAAAGGTCAGATTTTTGACAAAATATGCGTAGTCCTAGAAAATATTTCTTGTTTTGTAGACTCCAATGTTTTAGACTATGCTAAGCCTATTTTTTTATTTTTCTTGTTGCCTATTGTATGGTGATTTTGTGCTGTTTTTCGTTTTTATAGATGTTGTTTTTTAGAAGAAACAACTAACATTGTTTTAGTAAAATTTAAAAGTTTTAGTGTTTTTGTTTTGCTTCTTATTAATCTACCATAAAGAAAGCGACGGCGGCAATGTGCTTTGGATGAATCCGAAATTTACATTATAATATAACTGTTTTTGCCAAAAAAATTGGTTAACATGACTGAAATAAATTTGTTAGGGATTGTGCTTATTCAAATACGCTAACCCTAAGTTAGAACCGGTAAAAAATAGTGAACGAGATATAAGTTTGTTTTTTAATTAAAAAGTATAGAATTAATATACCGGTATAAATTTATTTTAATTTATGTATAATAAAAATTATTTGCATTTTTATAGAGATGCTTTTATATAGGTTTGCAGCGTGGTCGAGTGGCTTAGGGCTTGTTTCCACTACAAGCGCCCAATAGAGTATTTTTTCTTTTGTTTTATTGATTTTTTTGCTTCGCTTAGTGTTTGCTTAAATTTTAAGCGCGGATAGATGAATAAAAAAAACAAAGAATGCTCCATTCCACGCTCATAGTGGAAACGAGTCCTAATTCGAAAAAAAACGATTGCCGTGAGATTAGAAAAGAACATTATTAGATGTAATGAGAGATAAAAAAAAATTAACGCCGCGCAAATTGTACTCGCCAGCGCAAAATTGTTTTAGTTTCTTGTAATTCGTTAAGATGCTTAACAAAAACTTACTTTATTTTAAACCAACTACTGTATTTTCTCTCTAAAACAGCTCTGTTTTACTTAATGAAATATCTAGATAGCTTATTAAGCTTATTGTATTTGCAACGTGTTCTAAGCGAAAAGTTATACATGAGAAAAGGTCACATCAACCAAATTTTTATGTCCCCTCACAGAATAGAATAATGATTTCAAAATTGTATCAAGATCAATATATAAAACTTTTTAAAATCTAAAAGAATGCTTTCTAAAGCCAATAATCTAGCAATGCTGCAGACTGATTGATTTTATTATAAAGTTTCGTCAAAAATGATGTTGTTGATGCAGTCGGGGAACCACGTTAAAATAATGTTTCCAACGGCACTTCGATACCGTCAGGAGCTATGTGTTCGCTGCCAACACCGAAACTAAATCGTTCTCTCGATCAGAAAGACCATCTTCTCCGTTAAGGAAATTTTCTGGAGAGGTTTCTACATGATTCCCTCCGATCCTAGCTCCTAACTATAATTTACCAAATCAGATTTAAATAAAATATATCCTTTATTCAAATGATATCAGTACAAATCACAGGTCCACAAATTGTAGGATTTTTGAGGGAAATTTTCTCCGGTTCGACCAAAATTCAAATCAAAATAATAACAAATAAAATTCAATTAACGAATAACAACTTTACCGGGGGATTCAAAGAACTTAGAATCCCCTCTACAAAACAACAGCGTTGAACAGCCCCTCCGAACGACTTGGTCTGACTGAGTTTCTATGCTATCTAGAGTTATACAAGCAAGCCCTTTTATATAGTAGGCATCAAAATAAATAATCAAGCAAGTGGCAATTAACAATGAAGGGATTTGATTGTCAGTAACGTTGATGCATTTCGCAATCCTCGCAAAAATAATGCTTTTCTGATTAGTTCACATAATGCTGCAAAAATGTAAAGCGAACACAATGGGATTTTAAACAAATACTACAATCTTAATCAAATTCAAATGGTCTGAACTCGAACGAAAAAAGATAATGACTTTTTCAGAAACAATAGCCAATTACAAAATTAGAGCGTCCAGAAAGGGCAGATTGCGAAAAAACCATTGATTCTTTGTATACTGTATACCTAATATAATTATATAATTTTTCTTTTAAAACTAAGTCTTGTAAAAGTTTCAAAAATTGGTAAGTGATTTTTTTATTGGACTTTCTCTTTTTTCAATAAAGTAGAAAATCGTTTATTCGTTAAAAAAATAAAGGCGTATTTCTTGTATTTTTCTGGTGCATATGTGTAACAAGATTTACTTTTATAATAACAAACTAAGGCTTCATTAAATTGAAAGAAACCATTCTTAACAAAACAAAACAAACAATAGTACAATTACATACGAGTCAACATAAGAGAACCTGTAAAGAGCAACAACTGACATGTTTCACAATTATCAAGAGTTTTTATTACTTCAGTTATCATTGCGGCGATGATCTGTCAATTATATTAAACAGTTGAAGTAATGCCAGAGTTCGATATTCTATTCGGTACTACAATATGTCATCATTATTGACCAAGCAAAATCAACTTTGATTGAGTATTGTTTTAATATTAACTTGATTATATTTATTTACATGACATACAAAATGATACAATTTTTACACAAAAAAAAAAGGATTTTTTTCGTAGCGTATTTGCAGCACAATAAAAAGAACGTATTCTGGCGGTTTAAGCATAGAAGAACCAAGAATTAGATATATCCACACACCTAAAAAATTATTATACGGGTAATTGTATTAAAATTTCGACTTGGAGCCGAATGACAGAAGATTAAATTTAATTATTAATTTGTGACGCAATGCGATTAGATCGACTACAGGCTATTTTATTGCATCTGTAAAACACATAAATGTAATACCCAACTTGTAAAAAACTAAAATTGTGTTAAAATTTTCAGATTTGCATAAACTGTCTTGAAGAATTGACGACTTTAATTTCAGGGGAATTCCGTTTCGATACATTACGTAATCGTCGCAATCGCTATTTATTTTCTCTTTTGTTCTCATTCCAGTCGGTTTTTTTCGAATTAGGCGCAACCACATTTTTTTCGAATTGTCGATCATAATCACGGCGCTCCGATCGAGTCTAACTCGAACAAAAAAACGTTAGGAGTGAGAGGAAAAAAGAAACATAATTAGTTGCCATGAGAGATAAGAATAAACGCCGCGCAAATTACTCGCGGGTGCAAAATTGTTTTAGTTTTTTTTAACTTGTTACGATGCTTAAGAAAAATTTAATATCTTTTCAACCAAGTAGTTTTTCTCTAAACCTAACTCTGTTAAACGAAATATCTAAAATTATATTGATTGTTAAGTTTACCGTATTTGCAGCCATAGTCATACCTGCTGCGGGGACAGGGGGATGGAGGGGTAATATTTGGGCAAACCAGAATTTTTCGGGCAGCGATAGAAACATTTGCGCAAAATCAGACATTTTAGGGCAGTGACAAGGAATCGTATGGGCAAGATTTAAGGTGAAGTAATTTTTTTAGAGATCACTATGTTTTTGGGACGAAAATCGAAAAACCGGGGACAAATCCAAAGCGAAAACTTTTTTTTATTTGCTCCTCACCCTAAAATTTTGGACAAATTTTTTTCTCGTATCCGTAAAGTACCAGAAAATCCGTAAAGAAAATTCGGAAAAACATCACAAAATTTGGGCAAAACTTCATCGCCTTCCCCAAATTTTTTCGGCTGGTACGCTTATCTTTAAAAACGTGTTCCAATTTAAAAGTTATACCAGAGAAGGAGTCACACCATCATACAAGTTTTTTGAATCTTTTCACAGAATAGAATACTGCTTTCAAATTTATATCAAGATCAATTGTTAAAGCTTTCTAAAATCTAAGTATATGCGAATGCTTTCTGAAGTCAATTACCTAGCAGTGCTGCAGACTGATTCTTTGTGTGTTTGTCGGCAGCGTGGTCCAGTGTTTAAAGCGCCTTGATTATGATCAACGTGGTCTTGGTTCAAAACCTACCTGCATCAATCTGTTGTGTCTTTTTTGAAAGACACTTAAGGCCACGTTTCCCTGCTTGGCGGTCTTGACAAGCTCTTCTAAATTTCAGTCATGTCTCTACAAAAACTAAAAAACCAAAACAAAAAATTTCAAGCGGACAAGAGTACCTTGGGATCATCGGAAGCAGGTCGGGGTAATTGCTTGCCCTATGTATTAGCACCATCGTCGCTGACTTTAAAAATTGATCAGGAAGACATACTGCTTCAAATAAGATAGGCCTATGCCCCTAAGGTTTTTGAAACATCACCGTTTTTTTTACCATTTATTAATATAGTTCTCAATTTTATCTCTTTTTTATTAATATAGTTCTCAAAAATATAGAATATTTTTTTTAATTTACAAAAAAAAGTTAATTTTACCTCTTGAACCCACTATATTTTAATTTACTTATAGTTTATTGACGGTAAATCTAACTTATTTATTTTTGAATTAAAAAAAGAAATTCGTCCTGATCTGCTAATCATGAAGCTTAATACCTATTTTAATCATTAGATGGAAAACAGGTACAAGTCTATGATAGGCAATATACTATTAATGGATTAACAAAAAAATAAGATAAAAACTGCTCGGGGCTGTATACGTTCCCCACCTCTTGAATTTTGCTGCATGTGTTATGGATTTTATTGTCATGGAAATCGTGTCATCTTCCTTCTTGACTTTGACAGAAAAATTCAAAAGTTAATCGATCAGGTGACTATGCATAAGCTAATTTTTTATAGACTTTTTACGAGTGTATCTATGCAACAGATGCATTTAATTGCTTGTGATTATTCTATGCAGAATTAATTTTTCCTTAACTGAAAAATTTACGCGTTTCTACTTATTGTCTATGCGTTTCTAATTTATGTCACAAATTTATGGATAAAAACTGCTTCTAAAATATTTTGAAAGATTTTTTGACTTTAAGCGATTTCAAGAGGGACTTAAACGTGAGGGGATGAATCCAGCCACATGCGTCAGCTGTTTACAAGTCATTTTTGAGTTGTGATACTAGTAAAAAATGGCTTTAGAAACTGAATTAAAATACAATTGATCAAAATTTTTTGGTGGCCGGAAAATGTCTTCACTTAAAATTGTCGACAGCGTGGCGGAGGAAGTAGAAGTGCTATATTGAGGGGGAATGCAATTGATTTGGTCGCCTTTCAAAACCTACTCTTCCCATTCTCATGTATGCTTGTGCAAGGGATGGTTTGCGGCGCAATTGCCTGCTTGGCGGTTTTTTGCATGCAGCTTTAAATTTTCTGATTTTGGGTTTTAGGTCTTATTTTACATGCAAGAAAATGTATGTTCAGTTCTTGTAATAAACTCGCGCTTCTCTGATTGTGAATCGCTCACCGCGATGAGCAGAAGTAAAAAAAATACTTGAATGATTTTTTACACAAAAAAGCTCGCCCTCAACCCGGTCGCGAACTTCTGATCATCAATCATTAATCAGCGCAACGGCTTCGTGCGGATGCTTTTTGTTATTTTTGTCAACGCTTAAGGTCGCTATGACAAAATAACTCTCAAGCAAAGTGTATGTGAATCATCATGTCGCTGATCGAGAAAACTCACTGCGCAAAGCCACTTAACGTTGTGACCAGAAGAACACAAGTTCGTTGCTCGGCGTGTGCCATGCTTTCTTGCGCATCAAATTACCTCTCTGATTTTTATTTTATAAAGCGAGGCCACAAAATACGAGCCTTGCTCTGTGTGGCACTTCCTCTGCCCAGGGGCATGCTATGGAATGGAATGGAAGCAAAATTTCAGAATGGAATATGGAATTGCTATACTATAAAATGGAACGAATCTTCCATATTTTCATACATTTTCCATACTTGCTCATTTTTGTTTTATACTAAATGCAGTCAATGAACCGCCTTTAATCAGACGCATAAAATTATAAAAGAAAAAAATAGTAGCCAAAGGTCTATTCGAATGAATAGAGTAAGAAAAAACAATGAAAATTGCAACCAGATTAGTGATATTTCAACATTGGCATTTAAACAGTTTGCAACTTTGACATAGAGCCAGTTTTAACGTTCAGGTCTGAGTGTCTCATTTGCTTCCGGTGCGTGTCTCCCTTAGGAAAAGTAGAAATAGAAACTTGCCAGATTGCCCGGTTAGAGTTTGCAGTTTTATTTAAACTGCTTCAAATAAGATCTATTTATAAACCGCACTATACTTAAAAAATTCATATAGTCTTAGAGCGGTTGAACATGAATGAAAAACACCACAACAACTACAAAAAATAAACAATAAAATTATTGGACCTTTTTTTATTTTCATCTCTATATTTATCCTCCTGACTCGCAGGAAAGCGCCGGAGGCGCTATACATAGGGCAAGCAATTACCCCGACCTGCTTCCAGAGATGCCAAGATATTGCTGTCCGCTTAAAATTTTAATAATGATATGACTTTAATTTGAAACTGCTTGCCAAGACCACCAAGCAGGGGAAAGTGCTTTTAAGTGTCTTTCCCAAAGTCGCAGCAGAATGGCGCGAGTTGGTTTTGAACCGAGATCGTGCCGATCACAATCCCGGCGCTTTAACTACTCGACCACGTTGCCGACTACGCGGCTAATTAAATATTGATGTGGACTATCTACACATTTACATGCACATATCCAAAATAAAGATTAAAATTACAGATCTATCAATTGGACCAGACAGATCTACAAAAACACTTACTAAAATTTACACGATATGAAATCCAGGGTTTTCAATATAATACAAAGTATGGAAAAGGTATGGAACATGGAATAATTTTAGTATGGAATAAAATTAAATGGAAGATTTCGAAGGATATGGAATATGGAAAATTTCTATTTCATTCTATTCCATAGCATGCCCTACCTCTGCCTTAAACAAGAATCGAAGCCGCAATCTTTTAAGAGCAATCAAGATCGTATGAATATTGCACGTTTTTCCCCAAATCACATAACAGTATAGCAAAAGTAGATATGAAATGTTGACTATTTCAATCTGAATTACAATTAAACCGCCAAAAAACTATTCGGAAAGTCTTCTGCCCTAAAAAACGTTTCTAATTCTCACAAAAGCATCTTCAATTTTTAGGAGTGACTTTTCGTTTGCTTGGAAAATTACGTATTCATAAAATGGGAAACTCCTACATTTTTGTTGCCAATTCGTATTGCTTTCAAGTTAAGAAGAAAAATCACACTGAAGACTTGTTTAATAACTTAATATCCATTGTCTCATAAAAACCAAAAAAAAATCAAACTTTTAATTCAAATCAGGTTTTGTCGAGGAGTGATTGCGATAACTGGGCCGCAGTGACCAACCATTGTTGAGGGTTTACTTTGTCGATTTCAAAAAGTGTGGCGAAAGAAAAAGGCGATTGAGTAAGAAGGAAGGAATCCAGCACCGGTCATTCGCTTGGGCGAGCGGCAGTGAAATGTCGTCGCTGTTTGAGCCGCGATTTGACGTTAATCTCGATGTGCGGGCGACAGTCATGTTAGGGTTGAATTTTAGGCATATGTTTAGGTGGAGAGCGGAGGAACAAAGTAATGAGATGGGGTCAGGACATGCCTTTGATGCCGTTGACAAGACTTTACTAAAATGTTTTTTTAATGATCTTTTTGTTTAATTCGATATGGTATAGTTGAAATGTTTTTTTAATAGACAAAGAGCATCAGAAATTTGCCAAGCTGGTTTGAAAAGTGTAAAAGATGTTTAAGATGAAAAAAAAATAAGTGAAACTCGATTCACCCGCAGTGGTTTCAGAAGTTATTTTGATAATTTCAGATTTTAGAAGCCCTCCCATCGCTTGAAGGCACGCTGCAGTTATGGAGCAGATGGCGTCAATGCAATTCAACACCAAAGACAAGATTCAAGTTATCTGATCCGATCTATATCGGCCATATTGATCTGAACCTGAGTTTCGCCTCTAAGCTTGCCCCACTAAGCCTTTTTTTCATCGACGCGTAGTTAACTTGATTCAATTAAATCTCGAAGAAAAAAATCAGTGTTTATTTGGAACGCGTTGGTCTAAAGCGTAAGCAGCGTCTTACAAAGATTTTTTAAATGTTGATTTTGTATTTTTCAGAAGCACAAAAATTTAAAATGACAGCCAAATTATTTTAAGCGACTACAATACAGTTTTTGTTTCATATTTGATGAACTGTAACAAGTTGAAGTAGATTGAAGAGTTTCAGCTACACTATGTCGTTGAGTTTTTAAGAATCAGAAAAGAGTTTGTTACTTTTTTGATCTGTACAATTGCTATTCATGCGTAAACCATTCCTTTCATTACAGCTTATTATGGTCGGTAGAAGTTGGTTTGACGCCATAATGCGTAAATGGTTGACGTATTATCCAGTTTCTACAGCGTAGGCGGTCCTAAGAATGTTTTTCAAATGTTTATTTTATATTTTTTAGAAGCATAAAAACGTAAACGACAGCATTGAAATAAGTGATTATGGACATAATGTTTCCTTGTTTGTACAAATCACCTACTGACAAGTAGCTAATCGCAACCGCGACTTCATATTCCTGTCAGCAATTAAAAATTTGCCCTAAAGGCTTAAGAATGAATACAACGACACAAGATTGCGCTACGTTTGTAAAATGCTCAAGGAAGTTCGCGTCTTGCTTGACATGCTGTTAAACCTTGTCGAAAGAAGATACTTTTATTGTTTCTTATTGCTCTGTTACGTTGCAAGTGCGTTTTTGGCTGCATTTTTCTTTCATTCATTCACTGCAATGACGTCATCAGTGACGAAACCACGCTACATAAGAAGTGAGTGTATTTAAATAACCAAATTAATTCTATTCGATCTTTTTTTCAGTGGCAAATTAAAAAGCGAAAACTTTTGTTAAGTAAATAATACCCCCAAAAAATATGACTGCAAGTAAAAGAGTAATTTTGTTCATCTATTAGAAAATTCTTTAATTAAAGATGATTAACGGTGTCAAAAAACGACAGAAACTTGCCGCGCGATACGCCGATTGGTTTATTTTGATGGAAGTGAGCATGTGATGACTAAATAACTGCATTTTAATTCACCAAAGCATCAAAAAAAGTCAAGCGATTACAGAATCGACCGCTCGATCTGGGCTTGCGTGCGCGGTTATTATAACCATTCAACAACGAAGTGGGTTGCTGTTGATCATTTCGGTGCTCGATTTCACGCTTGTTTTGTCATTCTAAAGATTAGTTTAATTGAGTGGCTAAAAATCGTTATATCTGTGAAGACATAGCCAATCCAAGCTGCTAAATAGTATCTTGCCTATAATAAAATTTAAGCCAAATTGTAAAATATTATCTACCCTGGGCTGTGGAACTTCAAAATCGAAAATGTAAAACCTAAAAATTAGAAACATTTTTCTCGTTTCTTATGTTATTTGCCCCAATCCAGAAAACTGAACTTTTTTGTTTTTTTTATTCATCAGCGCAGATCAATGCAAAATGATTAATGAAGAAAGAACTGTTTTCGTTCCCACCTAACAGGAAAAATAATAAAAACGAGATTTAAAATTGAAGCTTACTTTTTAAAGGTTTTGGGTCAATTGTTGATGTAGTATAGATAGGTTTTTAAAGCGCCATAACAAATAGTTGAATTTCAATAACACCAAAGTTTGAGAAATTTGATTTGTTTGCATTTGTTTGAACATTTTCAACAAGTGGCGCACTCAAATACGAAAAGCCTCGCCAATTTTACAGGGGTTGCATTTATTTGTGGGGATCGCATAATGCTGATAAGCAGTAAATCAATTAATGCAGAGACCGAAGGTGGGGACTAAGAGGGGAATTCCTGTTCATATCTGTTGGGAATCGGGTTTAACACAGGTTTAGGAGCACGTAGTCATGGTCTTCAAAAACCACTTTCCGATCTAATTATTTTTCATTGAGTGAATAAAAGGAAACATTTTTTGGGACCTAACATAAAGTCAGCTCATATTCAAATAATGGGGTGCTAATAAAAGTTTACGCGCAAGTTGGGGAGAAGGTTGAAGACATGCCTTTAAATTCAACTATTATATTACTTGGCCTAAGTTTATTATGTTTAAAAAATGTTGGACAGCTTATCTCATAAAAAAACTCTCCAATCTCGCTGCGGGGGTCACCCGATTAGAAAATGACGGAAAACGACTGGTGAAACCTTGAAACTATGAGACCAGTTTAATTGGCCAGAACGTCAAAAGCCCTCCCCAGGTGTCGAAGAGCTCCTGTTGTTAATAACGTTCTAAGACTATTAAGTCGCAGCTTGAAATCCCGATCGGGCTAGGGATCAAACCCTGAAGCTTCGGTCGTAATTTGGATGAGGGGCAGCTGACCAGGAGTCGCAAAGCTATGGCGACAAGGACTTAGTTGCGCTAAAATCTTTCACTGAATCATTTAACGTCTGGAAATAAGATACCCTCTGCGGGGGGGTGGTGGGAGGAGGGTTTGTGGAAACAGGTGGTAGAAAGGCGTGGAAAAGCTTTGGTGATGATTATACCGTTGATAAGTTCAAAAGGTCACCAAATTAAAAATGCCAAGCCTCACTCTCAAAATAAAGATTGAAATTTTTTGTGTCGATAATACTACTCAAAAGATCGTCAGCCAAATGTTTGCCCACGAGTCCGCGATGGAATTTTCTGCGACTTCAGGATTTTTATTTATGAAACTTTTAACTATAACTGAATTGGTGGACTTAGATAAAAGAAAGAATGCATCGTAAATAAACTTTAAGAGTAAATCATTATCACTACATAAACGCCTCACCTTCATCAAACATAATCTTATTTAAATAAAAGGTGTGCTGTTTATGTAGTAATAATCAAATTCTTATTTAGATAACTTTTTGTTTATTTTAATTGGTTTAATGATGATCGATTTTTTATTGTTGTCATTGATTGAACAGTTTCAAAAAATTTGTTTTAAATCGAGCGGACCGAGACTTTTTATTTTTAAAAGTCTCTTATGACATAAAACCTTCTGTGGTTTTCACGAATTTGATTTAGCAAGTAAATAATCGTAAACTTACACGCGTCATAAAACTTGAATCAAAGAATGCCCATCAATTTGTATTAAACTAATTTTCCCCTTGCTCCTTCTAAGACCAGCACTTGCTGAACTGACAAAGATGGTCAAAAATCTAAAACAAATATTGCCGCCTTCAACACCTGTGGGTAAAGACGAGCTGACGTCACAGCCCTCGCTCTACGTTCCACGAGTAATGAGAAATCTAAACAATCTTTAGTTGACTTTGCTTAACCGGATAAATAGGGGTTCGATGTCGAAAACTTTTCATTTGTCGTCTCAAAGCAATAAATTTTTAATTTGAGTTTGAAACAAAAGTCTCTTCTGTTGTTTCCTAGCAACCAAAAAGTGACGTTTGATGAGCGTAAGTCCCGTCATCGCGTGATCGACAGCTCGAAACAATTGTGTTGATTAAATCGTTGCAACTGTTTAAGAATTTACAAAAATCTTCTTTAGTTTCTGTTTATGGGTTAAATATGTTTGTGGAGTAAATTTGTCTTTGAATAATCAGGTCCGCAGAAGTGGCGTCTGTCCAGCCGAGACCTTGAAAAAACGATTCTTTTTGTCGACAATTTTCCATTCAAAACTGTTTATTACGTGACTATATGATATTTGAGCCCGAGTCTGCTGCAGGGCGTTGATCTGGCGAGTGATTGAGTTGTAAAGAAGCAACGATTTGGTCGCATTTTGGAATGCGGCCCCGTTTTCCGCTTCAGATGTGGTTTTATTAAAGAGGCACGCGTTCATGGAACAAAGGAAGTTTCACCGGGCTGCCCTTCCCCAAGCGATCGGCTGGAAATAACATGTACTAAGATATTCGAATAGAATAAATAATTGAGGTCCCCTCCTAGATGCTTTTGCGCAATTGGTTTTGCGACATTTGTAGCAAAAACTTAAATCTGCGATTAAAATTTGCAGGCTGCATTCCTCCAATTAAAGATTCATCATAGACATTAACAAAATTTGATTTAAATCAAAAATCGCTGTAGAAAAGTTCTTAGCTGACTCAGATTGCGCCTGCTTCTATGATAAACGCGACGAGTCGAACACGATGACGTTGTTATTTGCAGGTTTACGTGACATTTTCAAATGTCTCGCGTTATGGGTATTTGCCTGTAAACATTATTTCTAAAGATATGTGTGTTTAAAGAAAGAATGATGACAAATAAATATGACAGCTCTATTTATGGATTGCTCAAGATTCCATGCTTTGCAGTGAAATATTTTACTCAGTATCAAAGTTTAACCAACGAGACTCTGAAATAGTTCTAGAACAATCAAAATATGATCATGGCTTTGCTTGGCTTGGTGGGAGTCCAGGGATAATAAGCTACGTTCGGCGATAAACGGCTGAAATGAGACAGAATGTTTTTGTCTAGGAATTTTACTTGGGATTCCGTGATATCGAGTTACGCAAATATTGTCAGGCTCAACAAAATTGCTTAAGCAGACGAATCTTTACTTTTGAACAGAAAGCCTTAGATTGAAAGTTTGGTCGGTCGAAAGCTTTAATACAAATAGAAGAATTAAATTTAAGAAAGCTTACAAAAAATTAAAGGGCTTTTAAAAAACAAAAAATGGTGTCAAAAATGGTCTTACTTTACAAGCCACCACGTTATGTCTGATGATTTGTTCAATACAAGCATATTTGAATCTTAATCTACTTTACTTGTACCTTTCCATGTTAACCTTAATGTCTATAACTCAGCGGCTCCTCAATCACAGCTTATAAATAACCGCTTACTAGTTTCCGCTTTCGCAATAATTTTCATATTTAATGGTTAACTCTGTGATTTTCTACTTCTCTGGCAATCAAATCATTCGCGGGGTAACACATTGACCAGCACAGTGGTCAGCTTTCCCGGTCAACCTCATCCCGCACACGCATCAAGCCTCATTATAATGGAATGGTAATTGCATATTATTGGGCTACGATACCTCTCCGGGCCATATTTACTAAGAAAGTTTTTATGTTATTAGAATAAGATTTCCTTCGCGATCACAATCACACGGTCGTGCACACGTCAATAAAGCGATCAATTGTCTCCCGAATCCTCCGCCCCGCGCCGATATACGATAAGTATGACGTCACTGACAGTTTCGGTTTTGGTTTGTTTATTTCAAGTAAGAGATCAATACTTCTAGTTTCTCTTTCAATTCTTGTTTTGCAAAACAACGTGCTTTGGCGGGAGAGTTAAACATAAAACGATTGCTTTAACCTGGTAGACGAAAATGTGATGACCATGCTCGGAGTTTGAATTTTATGTCCTCATCTTCGAAAGCTTTTCACGCACTAAAGCTGATAAATTGCCAAAAAGGTTTCTTACACAGTGACAGGCGCGTTGAAGCAAACATCTTTGTGACTCCTCAACTAAAGATTAATTTATTTGGTGGTTTAAAATTTATATCATTCATCTTTTTTGGGGGTGATCCAACAAACTACTTCTATCGATTTTGTTTTTCGTCTTTCTTGCCGTCCACGGTTGCAGGAATGGCCTTCATGGGGGGGGGAGCTGAAGTAAATGGTACTGCGTCAGTTGATCGATTTATAACTGAGAAAATTCTTATATTCAAAATATTTCTTTGTAATTTTAAATCAGATTTATTAGTACCAAAGTACAAGTGTAAAAAGCTGTGATGTCATATTCCCCCATTATGCAATTTCGATAAACTGTCGAATTACGGAACTAAATAGCAGTTACACGACTGGGTCACTAAAATATTTGCAGTATGTGGCGGATTGCACAACGCCATCTCGTTGCCATTGATCGTGACCTGAGAATGTTTGTTAAATCGCTCTGCGGCGGCTTCTTACGTCACCTTTGATCTTGGTGTTAAAAGTCGTCACATGACCTGAGACGCTGGAGTGTGACGGAATGTTTTTTCCCCGGCTTAGCACCGGTTTTATTTCGTTCTTATAACTCAAGCGCAAAATTCGCTCAAACAATTAGCTTATTAGTAAATTGTTTTTTCCATTCTAGCGTCGACACATTCTGTCTTAACCAATCATGTTAAAATGACGTCATTTATAACGCTACAATATCTTAATGCCACTATCTTATGACGAGCTATTCTGATTGGTCAAATGTAACCCATCACTTCGTGACCCAAGTTGATTTTTTTTGTGTCCTTACCACTTTTAATGCCACGTCATCTGCGCCTCGAGATGTTGCTTCATGGGTCGGTAGCACACTGACGATACCGGAGGGGTTCACTTTCGCATTGTCACGGTTCATTTGACATCGGACAGAGTTTGTTGACCGCGGGCTTGATGACCGCCTATCTGGTCGCTGGTTCGAGATCACGATGGCGATAATTCAAGGATTCTCCTCACGAATATCGCTGACGTCGCTGGCGAGTCGCAGCATAAAACTTGTAAAAGACTCGGGCGACAAACAAATAGGAGTGGGGGCAGAGCAAGCAAAACGATTAGGTAGACTGGTGGTCACGTGGTTTTGATGAAATTGACCCTGGATTAGCGAATAGTCTTTAAAATATTTGCACGCAGTTTAACGTTGCTGATCTGGGAAAGTGAAGCTTTGAAAACAATTTCTAGTCATTAACTTCAGGTTTGTAATTATTCTAAACATTTCAAGTCTATGAGTAAATGCTTCGACTGACAGAGCAAAGGCAATGCCATGTTTCTTGTGATTACATGTTTACATTTTGCTCAAGTCGGAATGCTCGGATTTAACCGGATAAACGTTCGTTTATTTCGAACTAAGAAGTAATTTTTAGCTCGCGTAAGTCATTAATAAACGTGAGGTACAACTGATAGAGCCAGTAAATGTTGAAAAAAACTTAGGAATTTCCATCATCAAATGAAACACGATCGCGATCCGACCTTGCTCGAAATGCTAATCGCGAAAGAACCTGCGTGCACAATTACGTCGCTATTCCAGGCGATAAGACGCTATCAAAAAAAAAAGAAAATGGACCCCCTTAGTCAGTTGATTGAAAAGGCCATTGCGAGACTACAATCCAGTGCAAGCACAAAGGTACACAAACGAAGTCACGTGATTTTCAGTCGGCATCAAAGGGAATCAAACCAGTTTGAGTCAAACTAGATAAAGGTTCTCAAACTTTTTACCCCACCGAACAATATCCGATAATTTGTCACCCCCTTGCTTTTTACAATAATGACGTAATGTGTTGTAGCATTAGGTCCAGTTGATATCTTGACAAACACAGTAATCCTATGCTATTATAAAAAATCAGCGCACACAAAAAAATATATCAGAATGTAGTTCCTGAAACGGATTGCCGTTGTTGTTATTATTAATAAAAAAAATATGGATTATGGCCTTTAACAAGAACTCTAGCTTTAATCATAAATCACTACATTTTTTGCGCTCGGTCTGTCTCTCTGTGGGTTAGAAACTGTAATTATCAGACTACGCCTAACCAACCATTTATGAACTGTTACAGCAACTAGAATTCGCTTGCCCGTTGCATATATAGGAGGGGATGTTTTCCAACTTGTTTTTGTTGTAACTTTTTTTCTAAATAAAGCGCTTGCTTTGAGATCTAAACTCACTTCAGTAAACTATACTTGCTGGAATAAGGCAATGTCTTCATTCTCCATCTCTCATCAAAATATGCTGTGTCCATTCCAGGTTTTCAAATAGTAAATATCGGGATCAGTTATTAATGTATTTCTAGTTCAGCGTCTGGAATATTTGTAGTGCAATGCATGCGAGAAAGTGCGTCAGTTTACTCTGGGGGCCAAACTTCAAACCCCTATTCGATCCCTTGTTTATTATTGACTTTTGAAATTGACGATGGAAGGTTTATATCAACCACTCTGAGACCTTTTTTACCAGACTAGAAAGAAACTTAAGCAAATTGTGCATTGCTGGTCTATGGAAGCTAGCCGACCAACCGTTCATGTTAAATGATAATTCTTTTTTTTTAAATGAAGAAACAACTAATTTATGAAAAAATGATTTTTTATTAAACATAAGTTCAATCCGAACTTGAACTTTCTAATCACGAATCAATAGTTGAACGCAATGAACTACACTGACTTGCTACAGAAATCATGATTACCGGTCCTTTTCGTGTTATTTTTGAGTTATGAGCGACACTAGGTGCCAGCTGCACCAAAAGGTTTAGCTGGGCTGAGTTGTAAAATCAAAAAGTGAAAGAGTTTTTTATTTCAGGTCTTTCCTCTTACGAGCAATGTGCCCATCCCTGTGATAAATGCCCATCTGAGAAGTTCAAGTTTATTGATGTTCGAGGAATCCCACTTTGTCGAGAAAGTTGCCCGGAAAACCATCATCCAAGAACCTCGTCCATCGAGGGGAACACATGCGTGCGTAAGTTGTTTGCTGATCATGCGATGGCGCGAGTGATTGCAAGTTTATTAAAGCTTTGTGTTGAAAGCACAATGAAAGCACGTCATAATAACCGCAAAAGCGCTAATTCTCATCAATGTTTATGCCATTGTCTGTTTTAAAACCGCAAGTTTTCTCATAATACACAGCTAGAACGAGTCACGTGTCATCAAATAACCAATCAGCTACAATCGGAGCATTGAATCAACAAAAAATGTCATAATCGCAATTACTGAAACAAATTCATAAACCATTTTTGGGCAAGTTTAATCAGAGTTTTAAAACTTTGGCGTGCGATCAGAAGCACGCGAGTTCAATACTCAGTCTTTCTGATCTGTTGTGCTCTTTGAAAAAGCACTTTACAACAAATTTCTAAATAAAGCCATGCTGCTAACCTACAACGGGAAGTCCGCTTAAAACAAAAAGTAGCAACCAAATCAACATCGATACAAGTTTAGATATTAGCGTTATAAGTGATTTGAGCGGATTACACAAAGAAGATCAACAATTTTTTTTCATGACTTGCAGAAAAAAAGGAGATAAAATAGACGAAAAACTTTTATTAATTTTTAAGCGATTAACCCAAACTGCTTTCGAAATACCAAGATATAGCTGTCCGGTTGAAAGTTTTGTTTATTAGATTTTTAATTATTTTTTAGATGATATAAAAATAATTTAAAGCTGCTTGTTATTACCGACGAGTAGAAAAAAGTGCTTTTTTGAGGGGTCAATTGCTTGAGTTTATTAGTCCGTAAATTTCAAGAAAGTAAAAAGGGAATGTCAGCTAACAGCTTTGAAAATCATAAAAAGTAAATATATGCTTTGGTCAAACATATTTATAGTTGATAGGAAAGTAGAGAAAGATTTGTTTATTTGTTTTTTCAAAAGCAGTTCGTTACAAAGACCAACTATAGCGGATCTTTATCATTTTAATCATTTGTTGAATCAGCTTAGCATTAAAGTCTTTTTTTTGTAAAATACTTTTATGTTATTTTTTTGTTGTTTTGACATGAAAAAACACTAATCAATTCGACACGAAAGGCGCAAAATTATGGTCAAAACCAAAACAACCCAAATGAACATATTTCACCAGAAGGATAATGCACGAAGTTTATTTGGCATAATTAACCATTAAAAAATTATTAAATTAAAGCAAGAAATCTATTTGTTTTTCGATTATGAATTTAATTTATACCATCGGTGTATTTTTCAATTTCATCCCATTTTCTTTAAATGGCTTTAATCGATTGTTTTCTGTTGAGATTATTTTATATAAAATAATCAATTTTTAGAATTGTTATCATCGCGCATAGAAGCAGTTTTAATAAAGGGAACCGCTTTTTCCTTCTTTGAAAGAGGGTCGTTTACGATTCTCCCTGTCGAAAATTTTCGTGTACATACAATGTGAACACAGACGTAGCAACTTGAATATATTGGTTTGCTCTCTTAAGCTGCTACTGTTCCCGAACAACAAAGTTAGAAATTCACGCGTCGTGCAAACATTTCAAAACTATCAGAATGTTTTTAAACAAGTTTTGTGTAAACTTATTTTGAAAGTATTTTCACCGCCGACCTCACCAACCGAGGGCGTAAACCGAAAAACGTTTTTTGAAGACTGGAGAAAATATTTCGCTTTATAGTTTACTTTAGAGCAATCTCTCAACCAACGTTGAAACTATTTCATTTGCTAACACTTCATTTCTCTTAACAAACATTATTAAGTTTCATTTTTGATATTAATATACCAAACTGTCACTTGGAAGATGTTCAGTCAGGCAAATCGTCCAACACGATTTCCGCTTCACTGTTACAAATCTGATGTGTTCATCAATTGTAAAGGTCATTGAGCTACAAAACAACGCCACTCTGTCCCGTTCACGTCAAACTATCATTTTTCCTGAAAGGTGACGAATATCTGAGTTTGTAAACATCGTTCAGCAATCTTAATCCATTGTGTGTCGTAACTCCTTCTCAGCCGCGCCACCACAAACCTTCCTTGTTCGTCAAGCAAAACGTTCTCAGCAAGGATTTCGTGGCGAGAGTCTTTTAAAAAATCACGAGCCGAGCTCAACTCATTCGGATTATAATCATCATTCATCATTGACATCTACAAGTCTTTTCAGTAATTGAACCAGACCCCGCTGCGCTGTGATGAACTCCCATCCTGCGAGTTCTCTCTGTTGCTCCGGACTAGCTCACCGAAAGCACCAGTTGAATTGCTTTCCTCTTCAAAAAGTTTTGCTTTATCGTTTCCAAAATAGTCGAAATTAATAGTTTTGTGATAATGAAGTATTTAGTTTATTTTAGTTCTTATCACACTAAGAAAAAATAACTTCACTTTGCATGTGCCATCACAAGGCAATAATATTTATGAAGAAACTTAAAGATGATTTCTTGACAACCACGAGACAGTAAAAAGTGTAAAGTTCTTAATTACAACGGCCCCCAGTCTATTCCGCGGTGACACTCTACCGGATAAACATACGTGCGACTAGTAACGCTCGATGGGTGCTCCAACTCCTGCTCGGAGTATAGATGTGCAGCGGGGGCTCTAAACTTAATGTTTATGCGATTCCAAATCGTGAAGGCTTTTTTATTTTATCTCTCTATGTATCTTCCTGACTCGCAGGAAAGCGACAGAGGCGGTAATACATAGAGCAAGCAATTACTCCGACCTGCTTCCGGAGATGCCAAGATATTGCTCTCCGTTTGTACAGGGTCCTCCAGCGAAGTGTAGATTGTTATATATTACATTAATTTAAAAACGAAAAGGGAAATGAAATTTTTTTTGAACAAAATTAAAGGTAAATGTATAATCTTCAATATTGAATTCAGTTTATTCAATATATCCGCCCTTTTCAATGATAACACGGCGGAGGCGAGAGATAACTTTCTATTCACACGTGGCACGTGGCACGAATAGTTTCGCTTTCTATTTTCGCCCAAGATTCTTTCAATTTTTTCTTCAATTTTTCCACATTTGAATGTGACACAGCGCAGGGCTTTCTCTCCAAGATGGACCATATCCCAAAGTCCATCAGATTAAGATCAAGAGAAGAAGGGGGCCAGAGTTCTTAGTTTTTAGATGCTAAAACTAAACAAAGTTTAAGAAATTTTTTATACACATTAGTAAATAGATATGTAATACTACATATCTGCAAAAAAAAAACAGAACATAAAGTAATTTATAAATACTTTAGAAATCTATCTAAAAATTAGTCTACACTTGGGTGGAGGACCCTGTAATTTACCAGAGATGTGACTATAATTTAGAACTTGCTTGCCAAGATCACCAAATAGGGAAAAGTGCCATAAAGTGTCTTTTCTTGGTTATTTTAATTATCTTTGTTTCAAATAAACTTGCCCAAATCTTCAAATGCCTCAATAAGTTGTAAGCAAGCTAGACTCTGCTTCATATTCTTCTCAAATCTTGATAGATATTCCACTTGTTCCACGGAGAATGGCAAGCTCTAGTTAAATCCCATGTTTAGTGACGGATGGAAGAATAATAAGCACGAACAATGTTGAGGCGCCTCATTGTACAAGAAAATTTAAACAGCTTTCTACTCCAGAGGGGAGAACTTTACTGAAATTGCTTGTAAAGTTTAAACATTTTGGAGTCGCATATACCAGTGACAGGATGAAAAACAAAAAATAGACATTAAATTGATAAATCAGTTGCAGTGATGTGTCAGCTGCACAGTTTAATGCCATGAAACAAGAATTTTCAAAGAAGTTGATATTCTTTATATTTTGATCTGTCTTCGCCCCACAATTACATATGGTCATAAGCCTTAGTTAATGACCAAAAAAAAAATTATTGGAAATGCAAATGTCCAAAATCAAAGAGATAATACTTGCAAATTTTGTTTCTCCAAAAATCAAAATTATCTACGTCAAGTCGGAATAAAATTGGCGGCTTGGGTGAGAAGAATAAATCAGAAAAGACTTTTCCAAGAAGCTTTACTTGCCTCTAGCTTTTGGCACGAGACTTGTAGGGGAACCATGGCCCGGTGATCAAAACCTGTTAAAAATCTTAGTTAGGACGCTTTGAATTTTTTTAAAATAAAATAAGAGAACTGGAGGAGACTGAACGTGTCGCGACTTCATCTTGAGCTGCTAAACCCGGAGGTTCTAATCAATTGATCAGATTAAAAAAGAAAATAATATCCCAAAAAATTCAAAACTACAGTATATCACGTGTCTTGAAACCGTTTTTCTAGAAAAAATAAAAATATAAAATTTTTTGATTTAATTTTTGCATCAGATTGAATTGTCAATTCAGCAAAGTTTGTAGGAACGAGAAAATTAGGGTCGGATCCATAAAGTTTCGTGTCTTATTAGCGTCATCATGAGTCGAGCGTCAATCGATACAACGGTGAAACGCGGATTGTTTGTTTGCAGGGTGCACAGACCCCAACTGCTCGTCGTGCACGATATCGCCCTCCCACTGCAACGAGTGCACCAGCAAACACGTCCTACACGGCGGGTCCTGTCTCGTTAAGTGCCCGATCAAATTGTTTCGTCACAAAAGAAAGTGCTTTGAAAAATGTCCGAATAAATACAAAAAAAATCGAAGGAAACGAGCTTGTGTTTTAAAGAAAGGTGAATCCTTTGTTTGGGGTTGAAGTTTACTGTCGCCGCTGCTGGCAGTTTTTACTCGATGCATATAGACGTGATCAATTAACTGTTTCTATTGTTTTAAACGTAAGAAAAGCTCCCGGCTGGGTGGTCCTTTGAGGGGATGCGGTGCTTGCGTTGTTGGGGGGAGTTGAAGAAATACTTTTTAGTGATTTATTGAATTAAAATAAACTTTTTAGAATTTCGTTTGTTTTCGGATAAAGTCTTCTCTTAAACAAGTTTACTGATTGAAAAGCATATTATGATCTGTTTACAATATTTTAGGTTTTATACAACCCGCAATTGCAATTACGTTTTACCCGATTGTAAACAGAACTTTGCTTTTTTACGCATTACAGCAAGCTACTAAAAAAGTTTTTTTTAAAAACTTATAAATGTTTTTCAAACTCTATATAGGCCTACATCGTGGCTGGGTAGATGTAACATAATTCTTGGTTTTTACATAGTTTTACGCAAATGAGCTTTGTTTGTTGCTATGTTGCATCCGTCCAGGTTATATCGCAACTAATGAGTAATTATTTTGTCAATACCAAAATGACCAGAATGCCTGCGCTGTGTTCGCGTGATCGCACGACTTTTACGCTTTTTCTTTTTTATTTATCATTAAATTTTTTCTTTTTTCGAGGTTCCTGTCAGTTCACGCAATGGATCCCCACCTCTAAGTGTCACTGCCATAATCATAACATGACCCGTATATTCCGAAGAGAGATTTTAAGGGGCACTCGATGCAAAGGCAAGGTGAAGAAAATTCGAAGGTGTAAAAATACTCGGTCTTGCGCAGGTAAATTGTTCTGTTTGTTGGAATTAATTTTGTTGATACAATTAATCGTTCACCGTTAATCATCGTCGCCATTGATCGCGTTGCCAAAAACCGAGATATTAAGTCTTTTAATGCCTCGGAAAGCAGCAGATTCTGAGCACAATTCCGCACCTGATTGTAGACAAATAATCACGTGATTAATCTTGAAAGTTAAACAAAGTTTTTAATTCTGAATGGAAGTATTTAGAATGATTTTCTTGGGCAGGTCATGCAATGGACGACACTGCATTAAACCTAGATGTAACGGCTCAGTTGACTAATGACAAAAGCCACTTCAAAATTTAATTTTTCTATTGTTATCTTTTTTGGGAGGTATAATTTCTCAAAATAATCAATTTTCCACCCATCATATCGTTTTTCTTCATAAAAGAAAGACTTTCAACAAGTTGAAAAGAAAATAATCTTTTTTACTCCTTGATATCCTCATATCTAAGCATATAATGCCGTGATGTGCTACAGATCGAAAAATAACGTAATTAATTAAAGTCCATCAACAGCATCAATTTTCCCGATTTTTTTCAGGTTTCTCCTCGAATCTTCCGCGGCGTAACAAACCAAACAATAAACAAACAAACAATTCACGGAGGCGCAACGACGTTACAAAGACGCGAACTCGAAACAATAAAAATCAAATTAAGCGTCGAACCTGGCGACAAACAAAATCTTTTTCTTTCATGTTTCACACGTAGCCTTGTTTTTGTATTTTTTTATAATTACCGGTACTACTATTTTGTTCGAATATTTTCAAGAGCCATTATTTATATTTTGTTTTGTTTATTTTTAAGCGGTTCAAACGAGCTTTGTCTGTCAAAGCACGCGCCCGCAGTGCGACGCTTCCCAAAAAGTTCCTTGTTTTGTGACGTCAATCAACTATGCGCTATCAATTGGTGAAATGTGTCGTCACCATTGCAATTCCTCAGCATATTTTAAATAAAACAATTAAACTAGATCGATAGGTGTCGGTGATGTAGCAATCAATATGATTGAAGGAGCAAATACAGAAAGTCTTAACAAAAGACTTTTGAAATAAGGACAATATTATTTGTAATTAGTTCGCAGCATGGTCAAGTGGTTAGAGCTCTGTGCTTTTGATCAACATGGCTTTGGTTCAAAACCCACTCGCACCATTCTGTTGTGTCTTTGACAAAGACACTTTACGGCACTTTCCTCTGCTTGGTTGTCCTAGCAAGCAGTTCTAAGCTTCAGTCATATCTCTATTTAATTTCAAGCGGACAGCAATATTTTGGTATCTCCGGAAGCAGGTCGAGTAATTGTTTGCTCTATGTATAGCATCTTCGACGTATTTCTGAGAGTCAGGAGGAAAAATATTGAGATGAAATGAAAAAAATGAAAATGAAATTTTTGATTTCTTACAGTAATCATTAGGGATTGTTCAAGTCAATACAAGCAAAAATTTTGGAGGTTTTGTTGCGCCACGAGCGTTAATTTAAGTTGCTCAGAAGTCTTTTTATTGAGTTTTATACGTCAAGTCAAAGTTTTTCAAAATATTGCTTCAATAAAGTTTACTTACAAAAACTCATTTCTTACATATTTTTGAAATTTTTCGAGCAGAAATATTTTATTTTGCACTTTATATCAATATATTCTAATACAGGGTGTTTGAAAAATAACATTACCGTAGAATTGACACAAATTTTACATAATGATTTCGATTGCGTGTTAGTCTACAAGCAAGTTAAATGTTATAGAGATATACTGGCAAGTTTATTGACAGGCTTAGAAATAATATTTGGTGCAGGTAACGTATGATGTAATGATGAAGTAACAATTGTTTCATGAATACGGCTTTTGAAAAGTACTTTGTGATTTGCCATAATTTACAATTTACCAGTTATTGCACAGTGTCTAGAAATAGTCCTTACATTATGAGAAAGAATTTTTTTGGTGCAAAGTGTCCTAAATAAAGGAGAAAAATATTCTCAGGAGGTTTCAAGATTTATTTGCTGAAAAATTTGGACAAAAGTGTGGTGTGCTGTACCAATGAATTGGATTAGTGGTCCAATGTTAATCAAAGACACAATCAATTTCGTCTGCTTCATCAGCAATCTATTGGAGTCATTTTTTTTGAAACTGACAGATAAAGATAGGCAGGTTGGATGGTTTTAACAAGATAACGCCACAGCCTAAACAGCAAGAGTCAGTGTGTGGGGTGTGCAAAATCTTTTTGGTAGTCACATCATTTCTTGTGGTTTGTGGCCTCCATAATTACCAGATTTAACAGCTGATTTTTATCTGTGACGTAAGCTGAAGGGTGTAATGGATGGTAACAATCCTCACACTATTGAACAATTGAAGGAAAACATCAAAGCAGTAATTCAGAGCATCTAGCATGAGGAGTTAGAGTGAGTGTTTACTGATATGCAGCGACGAGTTGAACTTTGTCTTGAATTGCACCAACGGTGGACGTTTTCAGCGATTGATGTGAACTATGAATTGGTCAGCTACTAAAATATGTTTTGAAATTGAAAATAATTTACTTAATATGTATGCTTAATAAAGTTTGATTTGATACAAGCAAAATTACATTTGTTTTTTCTACGTATTATAAAGCAGTTCACTATGCTGTTGTTTTTTGAACGTAATTGTAAGGCTACGACTCCTTAGTCTCAATCTTAAAACTTTTTCCCTCTTTTCCTTTAAAATTTTTGAATTAGCAATACAAGTTTTTATGTTTTAGAATATTTTACCAACTTTGTGGCTCTCTTACAGACCTCTAGCGCCATCCTGGGTGTGCGCAATCTTTTGTTCAAGAATTCTTGATTTTTTTTTTTTTTCAGTCGTTTTTTTATTTCCGCCACTTGTCGAACAAAATACTTACATCAACGTAATTACACTACGGAAAAAGGGACATGCAACAAAATGAAACAACGTTGTAACATGCAAAAACTCAATAAACTACATTAGCAAAGGTAACGGCTTGCATGGTTGCATCACCTAGAGAAAAAATACGAGTATAAAAAATTTTAAAAAAAATAAAAAAAATGCCTAAAACAAAACAAGAAGATAAAAAAAATAAAAATATTTATATAGAAAAAAATGTTTACCAATGTAAAATTCAGTGAAAAGAAAGTTTTTTCCTCATTTAAGTGAAGAGAAAAGGTGTCTCTTAATGATTGTTTGTTATAAAAAGTGGCCTAGTAGTTAAGAGAGCCATATCGATGGCAAACATGGTCAATGCGATGGCGGTTCAAAACCTACCAGCGTTTTCCTGTAGTGTCGTTGTGAAAAGCATTTTACGCTTCTTTCCTCTGCTTGACAGCCTTAGCAAGTTGCTCTAAATTTCGATCACATTTCTAAATATAACATTAAAAAAAAACAAATAAAAAATTTGAACAGGACAGCAATTTCTTGCCATCTCTGAATACAGGTCAGGGTGACCACTTGATGGTGCCGTATATATAGAGGTTCTGGCGTCTTCCTGCGATTCAGAAAGATAAATAACCTTAAAGATGAAAATAACAATGAAACAGACATTTATATCAAATTTACAATTATTGTCGCTGACACATGAAATTATTTTTCCGAATACAAGTTGGAGTTTCTATGCGAGTTATTGCTACGCAGAAAACTCAACGTGGATCATTAATACAACTTGATAAACTAAGATTTTTGTCCAATTGTCGACAAAAAAAAATTTAATTTTTCAAAACCAATCAAAATTTGCGTTTGTGCAACTATTTAATGAAGTTTGTTCATAAAAACTAACAGGTCCAAATAGTTAGGTTAAATTAAAGTCACAATTTACCATAAACAAAATTAAAAAACATTTAGGTAAAAAAAAGCCCAAGTGGTAATCTGCATCTGCAAAATCAGGCTGTTGCGACGGACGATGCGCGTCGTAGCGCGATTGCGTCAAGCTGTGAGATCCCGTCGAGAAGGTGAACAGTAAAACCTCCGGCTAGGCGAAAAAATTATTATATGTTCTAATTTTTCTTATTTATTGTTTTAATTTACCGTTTTTGTTGGACTTTAAAATCGCGTCGCTAAGCCTTCAACTTGCTTAACCAAACATCGTACATGTAATTTGTTTTCTTTATACGTATTCGTTTTCTCGCGGCGCGTAATTTTGTTCTCAAAAGTTTTGTTTTGTTCAAGTAATTTTCAACAGCAGTTTTTAATTTAGATTTTTTTTCTTTTAACATTCGAAATCAGAATTATTTAAGGTTACGTATTTTATTTTCAATTATTTTTTTTGTTTGTTCTTCATTATTTTAGCATTCTCTTTAAATAAGATTTCTTTAAATAAGTTTCTAGATCATTGGAAAATTTATTTATTGTTTACATTTCAAATAGTTTCTTGGAATAATTTTTGTAATGCTGAAATTGTTTTGTATCAGACACATTTTAAATTTTTTTGGTGATTCAATACCATTAGTTTTTCGAAGCCTGACTGCGCAGGTTTGTAAATGGGTTATTCCCCTTCGTCCCGGAGAAACAAAGGCCGTCGAGGCGATCTCTTGATGGCTGCTTTGAGCTTCTGAGGTTGTTCAGCAAGTGAGGCGATGCGATGAGATGCAGCTAGACGATGACGAGCAATCATTCGGCTTGGAGCATGAGCTGTGGAATGGCGTTTTGCAGATAGTTAACGATACAGGTTAACTTTGCATAAAAACTTTGGATGGGGAGAATTCGGCTGCCAAAAGCATAATTATTAAAGAGTGTAGTGGCGATTTTTTTCATTATATCGGTCAAGAGATAAATGTTTAAGTTTTTCATAAAAATAATCGGAGGTTTTGAAGGAACGTAATAAAGACCTACGATACATCAAGGTCCGCTTCATAATTCGACGTAATGTAGGGGCTGGAAAACTACGGCCCACGAAAGCCTCAAGCAAATAATCTAAAAAATCAATAAAATTGCGTAAAAATTAAATTACTATATAATTGTGCAAATGAATGCGAAGCGGATACACAAATGCGTGAGTATTACGGCCACAGACACGTAAATGTCCGAAATCTTAACACTCAGAAATATATTATTTACGAATTCGGTTAATCGTATTGTCCAGAGTTGGAGAACCTTTTTAATACTGGAGGCCAGATTTAAAAATTTTTGACAGAAAAGACAGCATAAATTGAAATACTTAAGAAAAAAGCGTAATCACTTTGAATCTGTGTCGTATTTCTTAATTTTCGTCGCCAAAAAGTAGTAATCTTTAAAAAAACTCTCGAATTTTTCGACTTTCGTCTTTGCAATGTGGGAATCTAAAAAAATTTCTCACTGTCATGGAAGCCGCAGCTTCTCCACCTCCGGTCTGGCCATATGCTAAATTCTTTTATGCGAATAAATGAGATTAGTTAAAAAACACGGAAATAAAACACTGAATAAGATAAAACAAGGTTTTAATCGCTTAAAATACTGCTCAATTGTAGTTTGTTTAATGTTGTTTTGCTTGCTTCCTTGCAGTTGCTTTTCTGAACAAAAAAATGTGTCCATGTTAGCCCCTTCAGAATTTTCGCAGGGTTTCGTACAGTAAAGACATCGCTAAATGAAAACTGAACATCGAGATTATGTAATAATCTAAAATCTCATGTTTTCATCTTTTCAACCACTTCAAAACCAGTGATAGCAAAATCCAGGTGAGAGTGTGTGCTCACATCAGTTCAGTTCAGTTTTTCTTTTATTTCTGCACCGCCACATGAACAAAATAACAAAATGTTGAAAAGTTTGTGTGTTGTTAAAGACGGGTTTGAAAAAGGAAGAAGCAACAAAACGAGTTGACGTTGTGTCTTGCTAATTAGCGATGAAAGGTGTGACTTGTTGTTTAATATAGAAGCAAGGTTGCTTCACCTCATTATAAAATTGTTTAAAAAAATAGAAAGAAAAAAAGAAAAAAAAACAAAGAATAGGACCGAGGTTATTTGCTTATGAAACACTGCTATGGGGGCGGTGCAATGGTGGGACCATAGCAGAGTTTGGCTGGATGAATATGATCAGTCCTTAAAAATATGTAAAAGCATGAACACATTCTACCAGCCCAACAGGCAAACAAACCCACCGAAAGAAATCCTGTTGCGGATCAAAAGATCATTTCTCGAACAAAAATCTCAGTAAGAAAAATACAAAAACAAAACATTACACCATTAGTAAAAAAAAAAAAAAAAAAAAAAAACAAACAAAAAGAACCCAAAACAGCATAAGAAAACATACTAAAAAAAAATAAAAAATCTACAAAAACCGATGCAAAGTAGTAACAATAAATAGTAAAATAAAATTTATGCAATAGCTAAAAAAAATTGTTCAGGTAGAAACAAGAGTGATCCTGAAGAACTTTTCTTGAGTCTTTTCTTGACCGTTGTAGAGTTGAAGATTTTCAAATTGTTCAGCTGTTGTCCTGAAACACATTGTGCTTACAATGCGTTCACAATTGGCGATTGTCTTTCAAAAAAGAAGAAAGGTTCAGATTTGCCCAATTTTTTTAAGGGTTCAGTTCCGGTCCAGTTCCGGTTCGGGTTCAACAAAGACAATCAGTGGTTAATACGGATTTTTGATTCATGTTTGGTTCAATCATTAATTTTATAAAATATTTGTATGTTTATTTTTGCAAACGTAGCCTATAAACCAAGGACATGGCTCGTAGATCGTGGCCAAAGAATTTGAGAATATATACATATCAGACCAAAAGATTTGGGAAAAGGAGGCAAAACAATTTTGCCCGAATCATGATTTTGGACAATTTACGAAGAATCCCAAACGTAACAAAAAAGACCATTTCATAATTGATTTTGCTGTTTAGCAGATTGTAATAAACTGTTTGAACGTAGAATAACTTCCTTTCTTCAGAGAAATTTTTTACAGGTGCATTTTATGCCTCAAAAAACATGCTCAATGCCAGAAAAACCAAGGTGGTTGTTCTTGAATTTCATAAACAGGTTGAGCTGGTAACAACGCCCCCATCGTCCCCCAATTTGTGAGGTTATCTTTGTGGTCGAACGGTGCCTCATGGATGTTTATTAGCATATTTCTCGAAGGACGAATTTTTGCATATTTTAACAAAGTTGAATGAATAGTAATGATTTTGCAAGCCTCAAAATTGCAAGCGAAAGTTTTTTTAATTTTATTTTTAATGTTAAGCTTTCTGGGCTTTTACGCTATTCAAAGGTCTTAAAATTTATTTATACTGGTGTGTGTATCCATTTTTTAGATCCTTTTTGGATTGGCAACTTATACAAAAATATATGACAAATAAAGTGTACCAACTGTGCAAGCCTTTATTTTAAGTTTTGTTATTTTTGTTTTCATCCTATAACAGTACAACTTGGGCCCACTAACTTTAACAGGCCTAAAACTAAAATTGTTTTAGTGTTTTATTACGTCATAAAACTTACACAAACAGGAGTCTTTTTACTTTATAGGTCAAAATAAAGTCAAATTTTGTCAAATTTTTTTATCAAATTTTACATTGAAAAACTCGTTTTTTACTTATTTTTAATTTTTTGAGAAACTATGAATAGTTTTAATATTTTATTTCTTTAATTTATAGCAGGTATTGCAAAACTTCTGAATTTAACAAATGCTGCTTGTCTTGCAAGCACGGAAAAGACAAGATGGGAAAAGCACGGGAAAGATTACAGCGGTCTTGAGAAAAATTCTTTCCCATCTAGAGAAGAATATTTTTCTCAAGACGGCTCTGCAAGACCTCTTAAATTATTTTTCGTAACTTTGTCATGGTTTTTGTTTAAATCTTCTTTTTTCTTGTTTAAATCAAGGTTGCCATATTGGCCTTTTTAAGGCCAATTCTGAAAAACTTGGCTTTTTTAAAAAGTGTTTGGCTTCCAAATTTAACGTTTGGCCATTTGGCTTTTTCTTGGCCTTTTTTTTATAAAACAAAATCTTATTCTTGAAAGTTAAAATTTCTTTTTAAATATTTGAAGTATATAAACAAATGTGTTAGAATTTTTATTGTTTTCTAAAATCTTTAACCGTCTTCTTAAATTTGGGACGTAAATAGAGATTTTGTGCACTGATTAAAAGCTATGACCTTTTGTTTTTTTTCAGTCTTCACCTTAAGTTTGGGACGTTAATAGAGAAAAAAAAACAGTTTGGCCTTATTTTTTACGTTTGGCTTCTTTTGACCATGGCTTTAAATGGTTTGAAATAAGTTCCGGTAGGTGCTTTCTCGCAGCCTGGGCCGTGAGTAAGTCTGTTCATTGATTTTAAAAATGACAGACCGAAACCGAACCTACCAAAACGGAAGGGTATACACCCATTCCGATGTTCAGTGTGGGTCTGCTAGTCGGCAAACGTCCTTTTCAGGACGGGGCAATGACAAAATAAAACTGCCCTTTTCAGGGCACATTGCCAACAAGTTCCGAAGACCCACTATTCTTCAGCTGAACATCGAAGGCCTCACTGCAAGCAAGATAAACGTTCTTCATCATCTCGCTATGTAGTCTGAGGCACTCGTCATCCTACTACAGGAGACCCACTGCACTGATGCAGAGAAGCTGGTACTTCCAAATTACCAACTAGCTGGGGTCTTCTTTAAGCAGGAAGCATGGCCTTGCCACGTTTGTACACGAGCGACTGAGATACACGCTTTTGGACCAATCTCCACCGACATCGGAGATCGAATGGTTGTGTGTGGACGTTGATGGCCATAAAAATAAATAGTCAACGTCTACAAACCACCGCCAACGCGATTGCAATCCCTGGATCTCCCAGTGTTTCCTCACTCCTGTCTTTACGCTGGCGATTTTAACTGTCGTCATGCTGACTGGGGTTACGATGATAACAGTCCGGACGGTGAGTGCTTGGCTGACTGGGCAAGTATTAATTGTCTTGCCCTCTTATATAATGCCAAGGACGCTGCCAGTTTTTATTCCGGCCGCTGGAACACTGGCACCAACCCAGATCTAGCTTTCGCTAGCGTAGGTCCAAACAGTCGCTTACCGGATAGACGTGTCCTTGACAAGTTCCCCAGGTCACAATATCGACCTTCGCTTATTACATCATCAAGGTTTGGTATGGCAGTGCCAAGCATGCCTGTTAAGCGATGGAACTTCCGCAAGGCCAAATGGAGTCATTACATTGCTTTGACGAATAAACTCGCAAAGACTTTGTTGCCGCCTGATTCACTTGATATGGATGCGGCTTACCAGGACTTCTGTAACACCATTAACAAAGCAACCAAAAAGACTATCCCACGCGGATATCGAAATAACTATATTCCGTGTTGGGATGCAGAGTGTGAATCCCTCTATAAAATCCTTCTGCAATCTCCTCAGGGATACGACTCAAGTTTGGCTGCTACAGCTCTGTTTTCTAAGCTTGACAGAAAGCGGAGGGATCGATGGTCCGAAGCAGTTCGAAGCATTGACTTCTCACACTCTAGTCAAAAAGCGTGGAGTATTTTGAACAACCTTACTGGTAAGTCACGACACTCTCCTTGTCACTGTCCCGTTTCAGCCAATGCTATTGCATCTCAGCTGTTTAGAAATGGGAAATACGAGGCTGTTGACCGCAAGTCATCTCGACTTGTCTCTCAAGAAGTGTCTGACCTTTGGAGGGCCACAACACCAGACGCAGTAAATATCTCTGACAATTTTTCACTGAGAGAATTTACGGCTGCCCTCCAACATTTAAAACCAGGTAAAGCTCCGGGACTTGATTCCATCTTCCCCGAGTTTATACTCCATGCTGGAGCTGCTTTGAAGTCCTGGTTACGTGATTTCCTCTCTTCCTGTTTGCGCCGACTCAAAATTCCCAAGATCTGGAGAAGAGCGCTTGTGGTCGCCATCCCAAAACCAGGAAAGCCCGTGGGGGACCCAAAGAGTCATCGACCGATATCTCTGGTCTGTTTCTCCTACAAGATTCTCGAGAGGCTTATCTACGCCCGCGTTGAGCCATTAATCGATCCACTGCTCCTTAAAGAGCAGGCTGGGTTCCGACGAGGAAAGTCAATCGTAGATTAAGTTGTTCTGCTAATCCCGAACATCGAGAATTCCTTCGAGGCTAGAAAGAAGGCCGGTGCCGTATTTGTCAATCTGACAGCTGCTTATGACACTGTCTGGCACCGTGGCCTTACCTGCAAGCTGCTGAGACTACTTCCGGATAAGCACATGGTCAAAATGATCATGGAGCTTGTCCGAAATCGAAGTTTCACCCTTATCACCGGTGACAGTAAGCAAAGCAGTCTTAAAAACGGCGTTCCTCAGGGATCGGTCTTGGCTTCCCTCCTATTTAACATCTATACATACGATCTTCCTTCCACGATTTCCAGAAAGTTTGTTTATGCTGATAATTTAGCATTGTTGCACTCTTCTGGAAACTGGAAGGACTTGGAGGGGACTTTAAGCCAAGACATGTCCACACTTTCAGCGTATCTCCAGACTTGGAGAATGAAGCTCAGTCACACTAAGACAATGACGACAGCCTTTCACTTAAATAACCGAGAGGCCAAGCGTGAGCTTAAAGTCTACAACAATAATAGACTTTTACCGTTCTGTCCAATCCCTACTTATCTTGGAATGAAACTGGACAGATCGCTCACGTTTCGTCATCATTTAGTGGCATTGCACAAAAAACTATCCTCGCGCGTCACACTGCTGAGGCGACTCGTGGGCTCGGATGGGATGCTGGTGCTAAAACACTACGCATAGCCACCTTATCTCTAGTCTACTCAACAGCTGAGTAGTGTGCACCAGTCTGGTGTCGCAATGCTCACACTCGCCTCATTGACAATGTCTTGAACGACGCTTTGCGCATAGTTACTGGATGCCTGCATCCCACTTCAATGGACCACCTACCTATACTTTTAGGCATCCAGCCAGCTGAGCTTCGCCGAATAGGAGCGACACTCTCCTTGGCTTACCGTGGATCTCTGGACCCCAATCATATCTTGTATGGTCTTTTAAGTGGGTCCTCAGATACTCGCCAAGTGAGACTAAGATCCAGACGCCCATTTGTGCCAGGTGCGCGGAATCTCTTGGACAACCTTGCCAAACTTGGCATCCGCGCCTCTGAATGGACAAATCACAAATGGAAAACGGAATGCTATGAATGTGCTTCCAGGCTCCGTGTTTTGTGCCCGGGACTGGTGCCAGGCCTGTTAGAATGGGCTTACCCCGAGTAGCTTGGGTTAAGCTCAACCGCCTGCGGACTGGTGTTGGGCGATTCCATTTGTCCATGTACAAATGGGGTCTTGCTTCTTCACCGAATTGCGAGTGTGGCGCCTTTGAGAAAACCGCAGACCATGTTCTAATAGCGTGCCCTATACATCGGGCACCACATGGAGCACGAGGTCTGACGGTTTTGGATGACGAAACTCGATGCTGGATTAATAACACCACTGCCAGCATCTGATTCAGGCAGTGCAGCAGTCTGGGGTAGTAAAAGGATAAACCCTCGGCCCCAGTCCTATTTGTGTCTGACCGATAGTGGATGCCCTTCAAACGACGACGACGACGACGAGTTCCGGTTCAGGTTTAGGTTCAGCAAATTTTATTTTTAAAGGTTCATTTCCGTTTTAGCTCCGGTTCTGGTTCAAAAACCAATTAGCGGTTAATACGACTTTCGATTCATATTTGGTTCAATCGTTATAGTTTTATAAAATATTTTTTCTGTCCATTTTTGCAATCGTATAAACCAACGACATGGCTCGTAGATCCTGGCCATAGATTTGCCAGACCAAAGAATCTGGTAAAGGAGGCGAAATAATTTTGCTTAAATTATAGATTTGCACAATTTTATTAAGAAGCTCAAACGTAACAAATAGGCTTATAACAGAACAGAATGCATCATCTTTGTCTTTTCTTTGTTTACTTAAAATCTTTTTGGCATCCAAGGATCAATTTAGAAGTATTATGTGTTGAAATAATCAATTTTATCTCAATTGTATGATTTAATCTGGTGTACAGTACAATGAAATAAATTATTGTTTGGACGTAAAACGACTTCCATTTTTTCGAGAAACATTTTTACAGGTGCATTTTATGCCTCAAAAACATATTCCTCGTCCGAAAAATCATATTATTCTCAATTTTTGTTGGTGAACAGGTTGAGATGGCGACAATACACTATTTCCCCCAAATTGTAAGGTTATGTTTGCACCTATCTCCCCCCCAAATGGTATCTCATGGGTGTCAACTGGCATATTTTTTGAGAATTATGACAAACAATTGCACACCTAAAATTTTTTAATTGAAGATATTTCTGATGGGCATATAAGTTTGAAAAAGATAAACACTAAATATATTCACCGGCAAGCTATTTAGGTGTGAATTGCAAGACCAACTTTTTATAATTTAACAAAGTTGAATGGAGTGTAATAATGATTTAGCGAGCCCGAAAAGCGAAAACTTTTTGTAATTTCGTCTTTGACATCAACTTTAATAAGCTAGTTTACGCTAGTGACAAGCAAGGGCGTTAAAATTAAGAAACCTTGAGAGCTGAAGATCTCCCGGCCAAATTTTTTTCCTTTACAAAAATTTCTGGTCCTCTTCGTCCCCTTAAAATTGTTTATCTGCGATCAATTGAAATGTGAATTTCCTATATTTCCCAAGGAGAAAGTTTCTTTAAATGCTATTTCGAATACGCAATTACATCAAGCATCGCTATATCAGCGAGCATTAATCCCAATACCATATTCTCAGCTGAAATAGCAGATGCTCACCAGGTTATTTTATAGTTATTCTAAGTATTCTATTCACCAAGCTCTTCAAGGTATTCTTGAACTTTTGAAACTGTAACCCCTTAGCCTCATTCTTTTTGGCTTTTTCTTTATAATTTCTGAATCAGCAATAATTTTTATGTGTTTTACAATGTTTCACCAACGTCAAACTTCTCTTCTGAAAACTTTTAGCAGCTCCACCCTGAAATACGTAATTTTTATTTTAAAAATCTTTGATTAATATGGTAAAATGTTTACCAGTTTAAAATACGGTATTATTCTCATGTAGGACAAAGGAATATATGTCTCTTATGCATGTTTATAAAAGAAAATTGGCACTGTAGCCAAGTAGCTAAATAGCGCCGTGATGGCTAATGTATTTGACACGGTTGCTTTTTAAAATCTACTTGCGTCATTCCGTTACAAATTTATCGTAAATTTTTCCCTTTTTCAAAGCAATTATAACCAAAACTATTTTGATTTACTTTTAGTACAAATCGTTAACTATGCAATTTTGTTAGAAACTTTAATGTTACAATAGCAACTTAGGTTGATTGGTTTTGCAAGAACGTAAGATTATAGAAATCATCAATAGGCCTACAATGTTTTGCGAATTGTATTTGAATAAATTTAATCGTTAAAAAATGGTAACATTTTTTTCTACCACACTTGGTAGAAATTAAAACGTAGTCAATGATCAAAAAATTTGTTATTTTGTACTCCTTATAGTTTTATCTACGTTCCATAACTTACCATAACCATTAGTTAATATCAACTTTGTAATGCGGCCGGCAACAATAAAAAGTTTCACTGCTCATCCTTCCTGCTAAGTTACATAACGAAATTAAAAATAATTATCAAAGTCTTAAGATCTGATTTTTCTCTAAAAGTTTGTTTTGTCTTCTTTGGTGCTCTGCATTTCGATAGCTTTTTCATTTTACTGCTTCAGCATACTATGTACTTCAAACTGCGCTTTGTTTATTTACGTCACGTGATCAAACTCGTTTGTAACGTCTTTGTTTTGCCACACGGCAAGGCAGTGATCAAACAAATTGTGGCAACTTCAAATACAAAATTGTGATTTATCTACGCCTACATGAAATTAAAATCACGGCGTCGAACCGGGTCCGTTTAAAATAAAGTTTCGGTGGTGCTGCTATAGCGTGCGGTCTACCGCCATATGCCACCTACCTGTGCATCGAACCGTGACTTAAACAAGGCTCAGCCTGTCGGTACTTTTGGGTGGAACGGCGTGACCGCAACACTCTAATCTCTATAATTGAAAGGGAATGTGCAGATAGTTTGGTAATTTATTCAGATGAGTGGCCTGCTAATAGCAACCTAAATGCCATGGGGTACCAGCATTCTACGGTGAACAACCAGCAACATTATGTGGATCCAGCGACAGGAGAACACACGCAGGCAATTGAGAGATCGCGGTTGGACGCTAAAACTATGATTCTTAAGAAAATGCGAGGGGTTAGTCATCAGCTTCTCCAGTCTCATCTTGACCATTTTTGTTGGAAGGTGATGAGAAAAAAATTCCAATAATTTATTTGTTTCATTCTTAGAACATATACGAAGTGTGTATTGCTAGAATAAAATAAATAAATTTACCTTTATGTGTGATATGTATATGTGGTGTTTTGAATTATTATAGCTATACATAAATGAGAGATGAATGATTTAGTGGTAGACCGCACGCTTTAGTGATAACAGGGGGTAGACCTCACGCTATAGTGTGGTGGACTGCACGCTATAGTAGCACCGTTCCGGTTTAGGTTGTAGCGAAGTTGGCTAACATGATAAAAATATCTCAGCAGCTTGACTTATCTTTTCACGACTGTATTATATTGTTATAACATTTTCTTTTAACACGTGCGAGGCAAACTGGCATTTACTCAGACGCATTTGTGCGTCATAAGACCCATTAGCCACAATCCTTCCCGGATTAGGCATGACAACGGGGTCCCGAAGGCGCTCATAAAAACAAACGCATTAACACAAGGTTGGGCAAAGTTTTCAACGGAAGAGCCAAATGTGAAAATTTAAAACTGCCGGAGAGCCGCAAATTCTGCTTGAGGTATTAATGCAAATACAGTAAACAAAGCAAGTTTTAACCAAATAATAAAAACAAATGCAAAGTTACACGATTTACAATTTTTTCGATATTTTACCAGCATTACTACTGTGGGTTTTCACTTTATTAGCTAGCTTTTGAAAATCTGGGCCATATGAAGTCAAAGCGGTGTGAATTAATTCTCTCAAATCTTCATTTGTTAGACTTGCACGATACTATGATTTTACAAATTTTATTACAGAGAAGCGAATCGGAGAGAAGCGAGCACTATCTTTCTTTCTTTTATGCTAATGCAGCGTTTTTCAAACCATGAGTCGCGACCCAAATGTGGGTCGCCAAGGCTACGCGGAATGGTAGCAAAAGCTTGTGAATTACCGCACATAAAAGAAAAAGAACTACGCACACAAGATTTCAAAAGTGAAACCCTTTTTTTAAGAGAACATTACAATTTTAAGACGAAAATCCAGAAATCAAAGTCAGATTCAAGGTGAAGATCTTTTTTTTGGAGACCACCTTGAATTTGAGACAAAAAAGTAGAAAACCGGAGACTGAATTCAAGGGATGACCTTTTTTTTAGAGATCACTACGTTTTTGAGCCGAAAATCAAGTATCGTTTGCTCACAGTATAAGTTTGCTCACGAACCAATTTCTGCCCACACATATGCTACTAGAAATTGGACGATCATTGTTGGTTTACATAACAATGTTGTTTCAATATGTGCTCACTCAAATTTATTTGTGTCGCAGTCATATTTGTAGATCGTTGTTTTTAGCAATTTTGGGTTGCGGAAAAAAGGTTTGAGAAACGCTGTTCTAATGTTACCAGCGTTTCTCGGCGGGCGAGAAATAAATGAAGATAGCGCTTGCTTTGCTCAAATTTTTGCTGTGTAGTGTAAATGGTCCTCAACAACAAACAAAGAAATGCTTTATTTCCACGCTATAATCCGACTTAGCACCTAATTAGAAATCTTCGTTTGACCCAAATTCAACTGTGAATAACAATTGTGCATTGTTTAATTTCATTATTATTGTTTAGCTAGAAGAGCCGCAAACAAAAGGTCGGCAAGCCGCAATTTGCCCACCGTTGCACTAACATAAAGTCGATTAACCAAAAGCAGCAAAATAACTGATTATGAGGAAACAACAAAACAGTTAAGATTCAAAACGAAATGAAATTTTAAAATAAAGCAGGCCAGAACTATTAAACTCTCAAAGTCATCGGAACACCAGAAACACAAACACAGTGATACGTAATATACTCGTATAATGAACTAAAACCAGCAACACAATTAATTACGACGAAGCAACGAAACAATTAGGATTAAAGGAAGGAAAGCAACAGCTCAGAGAAAGTCCGATTTGCGGAATACCCTAAACTAAACCGACCCAAATACCAAAATCCCTGGCTACAGCATTCCAGTCGGCAAATAATGCCACAACTCCAACCCTCCTAAGTCGCCATTAGCTATTTACAAGCGCGGCACAACAATTTAAAAATCGACTTAATAATCCCGAAGTTTTAAAAGTCTTCGTGTTGTTCGACCTCTTGTCGTGACTATTGGGGGCACAGCGCTTTCGTTAAAAATATCGTCTGAGTCTCCAGCGCACGAGTTATTGGAAGTCCCCTCCTTTGGTGAACTAGATGCAAGGGAATAAAAATGATCATTAGTGGACTCAATGCAGGAATTTAAATTTTTAAAACTAAGTACCCCACTTTTAAGTCTGCCAATGGAGATTTTATCTGTTCCGCGGCGTGAGTCGAGCTCAAAGTATTTCTGGTTTTTACTAATAACTTTAAATGGGCCTTGATCTGTAGGTTGCACGGAGCAGCGATAGCCGTCATTTCGCACGTTAGTGATTTCCGACGAGAAAAGAGTTTTTTTCCAAATATAAATTTTTTTTATTTTCCGTGGTGACATAAAGTGTAAAAATGTAACGTAGTGGCCAAACTTTGTTAATATTAAATCAGGATCGTCTGGAATGTCAGTGTCAGAAATTTCATCAAAAAACTCGCCAGGAAGTCTCATTGGTTGGCATAGCACAAAGTCATTGGGGGAAAAGCCTTCTAAGTTTTCTTTGGGTTTTATTATTCAGCACATCTATCACCCCGTTGGCTAGCGCTTTTAGTGAAGTCAGTGTCGAAGCTGAATGTTGCGATGATTAACATAATTCAGAGGAAATAAAGATCTTGAAGCACCGGCGTCAAGATCTTGAAGCAATTCAAAAATGCAATTTTTGAATGTTTATCTGCAACAAAAAACAAGGAAGAGTCCGCACAAGACGATGGAGAACTAAGATTGTGCGATGTGTTTTCGGAGGAAAACGTCCTCAAAACGACGCAGCGAAGAAAAAGGGGACACCGTCACACTTGTAAGCTTGATCGCCATATTTCTTGTGACAGTAACACATGGAACTATTTTCGAAAATAAAATTATATTTGAGGCAAAAAGAGGTTTTCAAAGTAGGAAGGAGTTTTCTTGCCTTAAGTTTGACTTAGTTGGCGTGTTTCTGTTATCAGGGCACATTCGGTATGAGATTAGCTGAGTGACGTCGCGCTGTGAAGAGTCTAAATGTGTTTCTATTAGTTTGTTAATCAAACATTGGTTAAAATTTTTGTCCTCAGCCGGATTAGATGGTGATAAAATTGTTGGACTTTCAGTCTTTTTGGTGCAAATCAGCAGTTGGTCTGAGGCTAGCGAATTCGTCAAAAGACCATGTTTTGTTCAACAGAGCACCTTTATTATTAAGATTTAATAGTATTCCAAGATGGTCGAGTTTAATTCGAAGAAAAACCGATTAGAGTGAGAGTAAAAAAGAAAGAAAACTAGTTGCTCTAAGAGATAAAAAGAAAAAAAAAGCCACGCAAATTGCACTCGCGGGCTCAAAGCAGGCTCAAAATTTTTTAAATTTTTAAAAATTTGTTAAGATGCTTGAAAAGAACTTAATTTCTTTTGAACCAACTAGTTTCTTTCTAAAACTAACTCTGTTTCTCTCTAAAACTAACTCCCACTCTATTTGTTTTTTCTTAGAATCAGACTTGACCTTTCAAGACTTTATTTATTTAAAACATCCACTACAAGACTTCAGCTCCAGCACAAAAAGATAAATAAAAGCTTTGATATAAAACAGCCCCGTGCGTTTATTTAATTTGTATTAAAACGAGCAGCCGATTCAATACCGTAGTCCTCTCTGGTACATAACTGCAAATTTCAAATTGATACTACTGGTTCAAGTTTAACCGTAAAAATTACGTTAATGTTATTGTGATTATCAAACGCCAGTAGAAATAAGTCATCTTTGTATCGATGAATAGTAAAAGAATGATTTTCTGTCTTTTGAATCCCATCAATATTTCAAATTTCAATTTATAAAGTGTCGTCCCGAGCTAGAGCCAAAGGGCAGCCCATAGTTGCATTGTCAATTTGTTTATATTTATTCATTTTATCTGTATATTTATTCTCCTGACTTGCAGAAAATAGACAGAGGTGCTAATACATAGGGCATGCAATTACTACGACCTGCTTCCGGAAATACCAAAAATTGCAGTCCGCTTGAAATTTAATAGAGATATGACTTAATTTTGAACTGCTTGCTAAGACAACCAAGCAGGGAAAGATGCCCTAAACAGTTTTTTCCAAGGGCAAAACAGAATGGCGCGGGGTAAGCCCATCCTAACAGGCCTGGCACCGGTCTCGGGCACAAAAGTACGGAGCCTGGAAGCACATTCCTAGTACTCCGTTTTCCATTTGTGATTTGTCCATTCAGAAGCGCGGATGCCAAGTCTGGAAAGGTTGTCCAAGAGATTCCGTGCACCTGGCACAAATGGGCGTCTGGATCTTAGTCTCACTTGGCGAGTATCTGAGGACCCACTTAAAAGACCATACAAGATATGATCGGGGTCCAGAGATCCACGGTAAGCCAAGGAGAGTGTCGCTCCTATTCGGCGAAGCTCAGCTGGCTGGATGCCTAAAAGTATAGGTAGGTGGTCCATTGAAGTGGGATGCAGGCATCCAGTAACTATGCGCAAAGCGTCGTTCAAGACATTGTCAATGAGGCGAGTGTGAGCATTGCGACACCAGACTGGTGCACACTACTCAGCTGTTGAGTAGACTAGAGATAAGGTGGCTATGCGTAGTGTTTTAGCACCAGCATCCCATCCGAGCCCACGAGTCGCCTCAGCAGTGTGACGCGCGAGGATAGTTTTTTGTGCAATGCCACTAAATGATGACGAAACGTGAGCGATCTGTCCAGTTTCATTCCAAGATAAGTAGGGATTGGACAGAACGGTAAAAGTCTATTATTGTTGTAGACTTTAAGCTCACGCTTGGCCTCTCGGTTATTTAAGTGAAAGGCTGTCGTCATTGTCTTAGTGTGACTGAGCTTCATTCTCCAAGTCTGGAGATACGCTGAAAGTGTAGACATGTCTTGGCTTAAAGTCCCCTCCAAGTCCTTCCAGTTTTCAGAAGAGTGCAACAATGCTAAATTATCAGCATAAGCAAACTTTCTGGAAATCGTGGAAGGAAGATCGTACGTATAAATTTTAAATAAGAGGGGGCCTAGACCGATCCCTGAGGAACGCCGTTTTTAAGACTGCTTTGCTTGCTGTCACCGGTAGTAAGGGTGAAACTTCGATTTCGGACAAGCTCGACGATCATTCTGACCATGTGCTTATCCGGAAGTAGTCTCAGCAGCTTACAGGTAAGGCCACGGTGCCAGACAGTGTCATAAGCAGCTGTCAGATTGATAAATACGGCACCGGCCTTCTTTCTAGCCTCGAAAGAATCCTCGATGTTCGGGATTAGCAGAACAACTTAATCTACGATTGACTTTCCTCGTCGGAACCCAGCCTGCTCTTTAAGGAGCAGTGGATCGATTAATGGCTCAACGCGGGCGTAGATAAGCCTCTTGAGAATCTTGTAGGAGAAACAGACCAGAGATATCGGTCGATAACTCTTTGAGTCCCCCACGGGCTTTCCTGGTTTTGGGATGGCGACCACAAGCGCTCTTCTCCAGATCTTGGGAATTTTGAGTCGGCGCAAACAGGAAGAAAGGAAATCACGTAACCAGGACTTCAAAGCAGCTCCAGCATGGAGTATAAGCTCGGGGAAGATGGAATCAAGTCCCGGAGCTTTACCTGGTTTTAAATGTTGGAGGGCAGCCGTAAATTCTCTCAGTGAAAAATTGTCAGAGATATTTACTGCGTCTGGTGTTGTGGCCCTCCAAAGGTCAGACACTTCTTGAGAGACAAGTCGAGATGACTTGCGGTCAACAGCCTCGTATTTCCCATTTCTAAACAGCTGAGATGCAATAGCATTGGCTGAAACGGGACAGTGACAAGGAGAGTGTCGTGACTTACCAGTAAGGTTGTTCAAAATACTCCACGCTTTTTGACTAGAGTGTGAGAAGTCAATGCTCCGAACTGCTTCGGACCATCGATCCCTCCGCTTTCTGTCAAGCTTAGAAAACAGAGCTGTAGCAGCCAAACTTGAGTCGTATCCCTGAGGAGATTGCAGAAGGATTTTATAGAGGGATTCACACTCTGCATCCCAACACGGAATATAGTTATTTCAATATCCGCGTGGGATAGTCTTTTTGGCTGCTTTGTTAATGGTGTTACAGAAGTCCTGGTAAGCCGCATCCATATCAAGTGAATCAGGCGGCAACAAAGTCTTTGCGAGTTTATTCGTCAAAACAATATAATGACTCCATTTGGCCTTGCGGAAGTTCCATCGCTTAACAGGCATGCTTGGCACTGCCATACCAAACCTTGGTGATGTAATAAGCGAAGGTCGATATTGTGACCTGGGGAACTTGTCAAGGACACGTCTATCCGGTAAGCGACTGTTTGGACCTACGCTAGCGAAAGCTAGATCTGGGTTGGTGCCAGTGTTCCAGCGGCCGGAATAAAAACTGGCAGCGTCCTTGGCATTATATAGGAGGGCAAGACAATTAATACTTGCCCAGTTAGCCAAGCACTCACCGTCCGGACTGTTATCATCGTAACCCCAGTCAGCATGACGACAGTTAAAATCGCCAGCGTAAAGACAGGAGTGAGGAAACATTGGGAGATCCAGGGATTGCAATCGCGTTGGCGGTGGTTTGTAGACGTTGACTATTTATTTTATGGCCATCAACGTCCACACACAATCATTCGATCTCCGATGTCGGTGAAGATTGGTCCAAAAGCGTGTATCTCAGTCGCTCGTGTACAAACGTGGCAAGGGCATACTTCCTGCTTAAAGAAGACCCAGCTAGTTGGTAGTGTAGCGTTCTACTAACTACAGTATAACTGCTTAAAACTATAAGCTCAAAACAACAGCTTCTTTATTGACATAATGAACAACGACTGAACTGTAGCATTGTAGCAATACACGAGGCAAGGTTACAACATACGAGTATTGTGATGTCATAATACTCTACAGTAGTTTGGAAGTACCAATTTCTTTGCATCAGTGCAGTGGGTCTCCTGCAGTAGGATGACGAGTGCCTCAGCCTGCATAGCGAGATGATGAAGAACGTTCATCTTGCTTGCAGTGAGGCATTCAATGTTCAGCTGAAGAATGGTGGGTCTTCGGAACTTGTTGGCAATGTGCCCTGAAAAGGGCAGTTTTATCCTAGCATTGCCCCGTCCTGAAAAGGACGTTTGCCGACTAGCAGACCCACACTGAACATCGGAATGGGTGGATTCCTGGTTCCTGCAAATACTCCAGCCGCATGGAGCCGCATAGAGCCCTATGGTGTCGCATGGAGCCGCATGGAGCCACCTTGTGTAATTCAAATACTACAGGAGCCATATGGAGACCATTTAAATGAAGTCTTGAGATGCATGGAGCCGCATGCAGCCACCGTGTAAACTTCAAATACTACAGGAGCCGCATATAGATCTTTTAAATGAAGTCTAGAAATGCATGAAACCGCATAAAGCCACTTGTATAGCTACTTCAAATACTACAGAAGCCGTATGAAGACCATTTAAATGAAGTCTAGAGATGCATGGGACCGCATGGAGCCGCATGCAGCCACCGTGTAAACTTCAAATACTACAGGAGCCGTATGAAGACCATTTAATTGAGGTCTAGAGATGCATGGAGCCGCATGGAGCCACCGTGTAAACTTCAAATACTACAGGAACCGTATGAAGTATTTGAAGTTTATACGGTCTCCATGCTGTAGTATTTGAAGTTTATACGGTAGCTCCATGCTGGTCCATGCAGCTCCATGCGGCTCCATGTGGCTCTATGCATTTCTAGACTTAATTTAAAGGGTCTCCATGCGGTTCCTGTAGTATTTTAAGTTTATACGGTAGCTTCATGCTGCTCTATGCGGCTCCATGCGGCTCCATGCATCTCTAAACTTCATTTAAAGGGTCTGGATGCGGCTCCTATAGTATTTTAAGTATGTAAGGTGGCTCCATACTGAGCCATTCAGCTCCATGCGTCTCCTGTAGTATTTGAAGTGTACACGGTGGCTCCATGCGGCTCCATGCATCTCTAGACTTCGTTTAAATGGTCTCCATACGGCTCCTGTAGTATTTGAAGCTCCATGCGGCTCCATGCAGCTCCATGCAGCTCCATGCATCTTTAGACTTTATCTAAAAGATTTGTATGCGGCTCCTGTAGTATTTGAAGTATACACATTGGCTCCATGCGGCTCCATGCATCTCTAGACTTTATTTAAAGGGTCTCCATACTGCTCCTGTAGTATTTGAAGTTTACACGGTGGTTCCATGAAGCTCCATGCGGCTTCATGCATCTCTAGACTTTATTTAAAAAATCTGTATGCGGCTCTTGTAGTATTTGAAGTTTACAAGGTGGCTCCATGCATCTCTAGACTTCATATAAATGGTCTCCATACGGCTCCTGTAGTATTTGAAGTATACAAGTGGCTCCATGCGGCTCCATACGGCTCCTGTAGTATTTGCAGGTATCCCTTCTGTTTTGGAAGGTTTGGTTTTGGTCTGTCATTTTTAACACCAATGAACAGACTTACTCACGGCCCAGGCTGCGAGAAAGCACCTACCATCTGGGCCACAATCAATCACAATCACGGCGCTCTAACCACTTGATCACGCTGCCGACAAACTACGAGGGTCAGTCAAAAAATAATGAGCCCAAGTCTCTCCTGGCCATATTTGTTGCAATAAAATCAAAAGTCATACATCAAAAGAAAGCCCAGGGATAGGAGGTCTCAGTTCTACTTTTCAATGTAATCTCCGCACTTTTCAATTCCAACTGTCCATCGATGAACAAGGGACACTATGCCAGCCTTGTAAAAGTCAGCAGGCTGCATTTTTAACCAGTTTCTTACAGCGTGCTTGACTTCTTGATCACTAGTGAAGTGCTGCCCCCTAACTCCTTCTTTCAATGGTCCAAAAAGATGATAGTCAGATGGTGCCAGGTCGGGTGAGTATGGGGGATGGGTTACCGTCGTCCATCCAAAAGAAGCAATCACTTCACGAGTTTTGAGACTGGTATGGGGCTTGGCGTTATCGTGTTGCAGCAAGACCTTAGACATGTCCAGGTGAGGTCGTACTCTTCTCAGTTTCGCTTTCAGTTTGCGTAAAGTGTCAATGTAAGCATCTGAGTTGATGGTAGTACCTTTAGGCATAAAATCTACCAATATCACTCCTTCAATATCCCAAAACACAGTCGCCATAATTTTTCCAGCTGAACGTTGACTTTTGAATTTCTTGGCTCTTGGGGACGTGGGGTGACGCCATTCCATGGATGATCTTTTCGACAGAGGTTCATAGTGATGAACCCAGGTTTCATCTCCTGTCACTATACGGCTGAGAAAAGTTTTGTCACTTCTGTGACACTCAATAAGCTATGTTAGCCATGGAAGTGCTGTGAATATTGTTAATGAGCTAGGCTTTGCAAAGTTTTGCGCCAGATGGTTAAGCTTCAAAACGGGCTTGCTTGTGAAAATCCAAAAGTTGCCTCGGAACCCATCTGGCGCAAAACTTTGCAAAGCCTAGCTCATTAACAATATTCACAGCACTTCCATGGCTAACTCCAACACGTTCAGCAATGTCATCAATAGTGATTCTGCGATCATCTCTAATCAATTTCTCAACCTTATCATTGTTTCCAGGATTGACTGCAGAAGATGGTCTTCCACTTCTTGGTCTGTCCTGGAGGCTACTCAAACTTGGATCATCTTCTTCGTGTTTAATCCTGGATACCCACTTTTTCACAGTGCTGTAGGCTAATGAAGCATCTCCATAAACATTTACCAATCTTTCGAAAATTTGTTTTGGTGGCTCCCCTTCCGAAACAAGAAATTCAATCACAGCTCTCTGCTTCTGACGGACATCCAGTGATGACGTTATTTCCAAAACACAATACCAAAAGTGGACACGTTGAAACAATTTTTTTTTACAATTTATCTTTAAAGCAGTAAATTTACTAAACACCCTTAAAATTTCTAGAAAAAATATGAAGGTTAAAGCGGTTAAAGTTAACAGGGCTCATTACTTTTTGTCTGACCCTCGTATATAGCTTTTACTAAACTTCAACCTTGTTTTGAAATTTAACGACTCCATCAGATATCTTTTCACGCATAACATGAATTTTTACTGTTGTTGCTAGGTTTTTAAATTAAGTTTTAGTTATTGTTTTTTAGTTGACCTTTATCTTTTGCATACATTTATTTATAAGGTTATGATTTTAGTTAAACCTACCATTTTCTATGTGCTTTTATCATGGTCTGTGTTAAGCCTAGTCTCTGGTAAGTATTTTCGTGTTGGTTTAAAGTATAATGGTTTTTCAGTTTTTATTGCATGAGTAGTTTAATTTGTAGTTAAATTTTCATGGCTGAACTTGAAAAGTTTGTATATGACAGTGTGAACATTATCTTTGGACTTGGTAGGTACATATTGTGGGTCTTTTTAAGAAGTCACTGTAAGTGATTTTCGTTTGTGAAACTAACCCTAATCTCTTTGTGGTTACTATTGCTTGTTGAGAGATCCTTTTTCTCTTGGTTTCTTTATTCCACCCTGGTGCCAAAAGTGGGATTCTGGGTTAGTTTCACTGAAAAAAATTGTTTACAGTGACTTTTTGAAGAGTCCCCAATATAGTACTATTTTATTTTGAACACTTGAAAATATAATCATGTTATTTTCATCATTATCTAATCTTATGACCATAATAGAAATGAAAATATATTGAAATAGAGTTTTGTCATTATAGCTTTAGATAGTTTTTGTTTCATTACAATCCAAGATGTAAAGTTCCTGTTTTTATTTGCTTTGACCATTGTAGTTTTTATTATTATTTTGCTTTCTATCATTCTTGAATACCAATGTAAAATATTTGAATTTTATCACTTGTTTAAGAAGTTTGCCAACTTGTAAAGAGCAGGGGCTACTGGTGAAGTTTTCCAAAAAAATAAAGTATTTCAATCTCAGTTACGTTACTTCAGCACTGTCACATTCACATGCAAAACCATCTGATACATTTATTAAGCCAGATAAACTAGTCAGCAAGCAAAATTAAATTGGTTTTAAGGAACAACCAGCTGATTTGGAAGCTTCCAACTATAATAGACTCGTAAATTTAGCTACATTTGTCAATTGATCTAATTTGATAGCTTGTAAAAAGAAATAATGACAAATGTAATCTTATAGTAATTCTTACTATATGTTTGTAATGGGAACTGCAGGGTTTTGCTTGTCTTAACCCGTATCCGTGTTAGCTAACTCGATGTGGTTAGCATATCGGAACCGCCACCAGTATACCCTTGCAGTTTAGCGGTGTCTTTTGCAGTTGCGCTGGTGGAACATTGTTTTCAAATGTAATCTTGTTGAATAGCAACAACCCCATGAAACGATTTTGATCACTTATGATTTAAATAAATACCAAGTAATGAATGATACAAAAATGATTTAATGGCAAATAAAAACTTACTATCAAAGCCATATTTATACATTTATATTTAGTAAAGTTTTTCTTGGGGATTTGTTTTGCTTTTTGTTACAAGTTTGTTTTGCTTTAGTGATATTGAGATTTATTTGTATGTTGTGAAAATGTTAGTTTTAATCTAAAGTGATCTCAAGAATTTTTGGGTGTTTTGTTGTTGGTAATGTTTGATTGTTTATTTAAGTGATAGAATTGTGCCATATTCAGCTGGGTTTGATGTAAAAAGTGTAGTTGTAGTTTTTTGTGTTTATATGAAGAATATTAGTGATGGCTCATTTATAAATTTTGTGAAGATATGGTTAAATAAATTGTTCAGCCTTATAGTGTTTAGTGGGAGATGCTGTGATTGTTATGTCATCAGAATATGTTGTAATTTATACGTTTTTTAAGGGGAGTGGAATGTCAAAGGTGTAAATGTTGAATAATGTTGGAAACAGAACTCCATCTTGTATTCCAGTGTTAATTTGTTTGAGTTTTGAGAGTGTGCTTATCTATTGAGTTTGCTATGAACTCAATGGTGATGTTTGGAATGGTTGTTATTGCAAGTTTGTTTATAAGTTTGTGTACATTCACAGTGTCCAATGCCTTGCTCATGTCCAAGCAACTGCTGCAGTGTGCTTTTGAGGCCTTGGATTGTTGCAGCCTTGTGTGATTTGATGGCATATGCTTGGTTTAAACCACTTTTTATTGAATATTTATGTTTAAATCTATGTTGTTGTAAGATGACTAGAATGTTTTCTGTTATGTGTGGTAATGGTGAAGTAATAACGGTTAGTAGTTTGTGCTCATGTTGTGGTCCTTGTATGGTTTTGGAATGGGGATGATTATGGAACATTTCTAAAGATATGGTGTTGTGTTAGTGTTGAAGGCAGATTGCACACATTTGTTTTGGTAAGTAGCTCTAGGTGCTTTAGGTGTCTAATATTTGTGGCATTTAGTCCAGTGGAATTGTTGTTTGTGTTGTTTGAGATAGTTGCATAGAATAGCTAATTAAAATGTAATATTTTTGATGTGTAATTGCTGTAATGTAAAAAAATGCATTTTGATTATTTGTAGTTGAATTGGGGAAATGTTTGGTGTCTCTGGTTGGTGTTTCTGTTAATGTCCTGTTGGTGTCTGATGTCTGAAAAACTAATGTTATTTTTAATACAAGTCTGTGATTGAGATCTGATCTGCTTCCTTGTTATTGAGATATCTTCTGATAGATGTGACAAATGAGGAATGTTTAGTGTTTTGTAAGGTAGATTCAATTTTGACTCTTCTATTCTTATGATGTCCACTGCTATTTTCAATGAGTTGTATTATTTCCTTTATTTGTTGTGGATGCCATTTGCATTGAGTAATTTTGAAAGTTTTGAAAATTATAAAGAGTTTTGAAGGTGAAAGTTTTGAAGAATTTGAAATAAAAAAAATTTTGAAAAAGTTTTGGGTGACATTGCATTTGTTTGTATAGATGTTGTAGTTGATTGTTTTTTATGGCTAAATGTGTTGTGAAATGTGCAGCACCATGAGTTGTTGTACCCTTTTGTTGTGATTTCAGCATTTTAAGTGCACCCAGTGTTTTATGTGGTTACATAAAATAGATGTTTGATGTTTAGTGATAGGTTGAGACAAATGTCTCAAGCCCACTTGTTTGTTTATTGTCTTGTATTTGGTTGTTTATTGTTTCCAAGTAGCAGTAATCTGTTTATCCATGTGGGTGAACTGAAAAATCAACTTTTTTGAAAAGTCAGGGATGAGTTTTTCAAATGAAGCAAGGTCAGTCAAGATAAGACAGGAAGCAGAAATGAGCCCAATTTTGAGTGGATAAAAATTAACCAACAGTGTAAGAAACTTTTTAAACTGATACTTTTTTCATGTACTTGAATGCAGACTTTTTTAAACTTTGTGATTCTCCAGGCAACACGAAAAAATATTCTATATAGATAGCTTTTCATGATTTTTGCAGTGTAACTCTACTGCAAAGAGTTTTATTTTGGAGATTGCTTTCTCCTAAACTGCTTGTCTGCATAACTAATGAGTACAATCTGCCTTTGTTTAAAGTTTTATCTTATGAACTACATTTTGCATAGTGTTTACCTGTGGAAGTAAGACAATTTGGCAGGAGACAATTCGACGGGACAACTTTGTCTGCGAGCCAATTTGGCAAGAAAATAAATAATTTCGATTTACCTTTAGTAGCGTTGAAGCGATAAAAAAGTTTTGTTGTGTCACTAAGGCAATTGAAAAAGCAATTGCAATTGTTCAGTTGATAAGCGTGAAAATTCGCATATAAAATTGTTAAATGCGTTAAATTTAACCCTTAAGTGCATGAATTTAATATAACAATAAAAAATGCTCCACCTCTCACGAAGCAATTACCACAACACTGAAGTGGCGTGGGGAGCAAGTGTAAACAAGCCAGCGTCTGGTACGTATTCAGAACATGTATGGTGGGTGCCAGAAGAAGCACAACCCGTGGAAAAGTCTGCAATTGCGTTTATTAACAAATTAACTCGTTTTTTTCAGTATGTGCCGTATATGGCACACCATGCATTTAAGGGTTGAGTATGTTCCTAACCAAATGAATATTTATCTATTTAAATTTATAATAGCTTAATTTCGAACATTTAAATTAAAAAAAGATATTTAAACAGTTAAATTTTTGAACCAAGATCGTTTAACATATATCATTAAAGAAAAAGTACATTAATGTAGCGTACTACAAAGACGACAGGTTTGAAGTTTTGCGGGCGTACGAAAGTTATGATGTCATAATAAGCATTTTACTATATATAAACATTTTTCTATAAATCTATTCTGGTCGGCGCATCAGAAAAATACGGAGTGACGATTAAATCAGAGCAGTTATTATATTAAACTACCAAACCATGAAAATTATTTTAACTATTTTTCATTAACTCTAACAGTTTGTTTCGTCTACTAGGCTCGTCAGAAGGCAATCAAAAATCTGAAAAACAAATACTAAAAGGAAAGCTTAACAAAGCGATAAAAAGTCGGCAAAAGAACTTAAGAACAAAACAAAAAAAATACGGCAGTGATTAAAAAGGTTACAAATTTTTTGAAATTAAATTTCAATGTGTAAAGTTTTTCTCTTTTGCTTGCGCTGATGTTACCAAATAACACATTATGAGCACGTCAAGAGTAACAGTTGAACTGAAATTCTCTGTCGCCAGCAAAACAGAGCTGCCAACAACAATTTAGGGCTTTGTTATACTAAGTGTATTCACGGTTTCAAAGTTTGTTATTTGATAAAAAAAAATACGGCAGTGATTGAAAAGGTTACAAATTTTTTTGATTAAATTTAAATATGTAAAGTTTTTTTTCGTTGCTTAGGCTAATGTTTGGAAATATAAATTTATTATGGCTAATATCATGATTAATGATTTTGACACTGTGGATAAAGATAAGCGGCAAAATATGTGTAATGTGTGTAATGTATAATGGATAAATGAGTAATCAATCTTTTCATAATATGACTGAACAAAATTAAATTGCAGTCTGAATTTGAAGTCGCCATGCATATTTATTTCGGGTCTAGGCGAGTTTATCTAAAGCAATTTGTCTAAAATACAATTTGTCTAAATTAATTTGTCTAGTCTAACCTTAACTCTAACCCTGACTTTTCTAATTCTCTAACTCTCTAACCCTAACCTTAACCGTAACCCTAATCTCAAATTGATTTAGACAATATCACCAGATACCACTTATTTCCTACGTGCTGACCATTAACGTCATCTTTTGTGATGTCAATGAGAGTTGTTTAACAATACAACGGGAATAAATCTAATCAAAAGATACATACATTCCATCAGGTTTGTACCAATGGCTATGATTCAACTATTATCAAAACTCAAGACAGAAGATTAGATCAAGACTGCAATTAAACAAATTAGTGCACCACCAAAAATTATTTTAACATTAATGTATTTATTAAAACAGTCTGTTTGGTCCATTAGGCTCGTCAGGGGGGCGAATAAAAATCTGTAAATTAAATACAAAAAACACAATCGCTTTTTTTTTCGCTTAACTTCAGTTTTCATCATAACGAGCAAAAAACTGCAAAAAAAGTTTTAGGTGTTTACGCTATTGTTTCGAAAAAATAGATGAATTTATTTGATTCATAGAACCCATTAAAATCTTTAATTTTTTTAAAGCATTTTTAGGGCGCTCTGTTTGTTCCAATTTATTCGTTATTTGAAAATATTAGCATAAGCAAAGGAAAAAACTTAAAACATTGAAATTTAATCAAAAACCATTTGTAACCTCCTTATATACTCTTTTGTAAGCTTTGCTATTTAGCTTGATCTAATCTTCTGTCTTGAATTTTGGTAATAGTTGAATCATAGCCATTGGTACAAACCTGATTGAATTTTTGTATCTTTTGTTTAGACTTGTTTCCGTTGTATTGTTAAACAACTCTGATAGTCAGTGTTTTTTGGAAGTCGTAAATTGCAGTTATTATATTTAGCTGTGCTTGTTCTAATTGCCTTCACTTAGACCTTGCCAATAAATTTTTTCTCATATTTTTAAAGATTAAGTAAGATATAGGTTTAACTAAGGTAAGTTAATAACGACAGCCATAGACTGATAAGAAAATAGACCGCGGCTACTGACGATACACGTAGCAAACTTAACATAGCAAACTGCTCGGAGTATAGATGTGCAGCGGGGGCTCTAAACTTAATGTTTATGCGATTCCAAATCGTTAAGGCTTTTTTATTTTATCTCTCTATGTATCTTCCTGACTCGCAGGAAAGCGACAGAGGCGGTAATACATAGAGCAAGCAATTACTCCGACCTGCTTCCGGAGATGCCAAGATATTGCTGTCCGCTTGTACAGGGTCCTTCATCGAAGTGTAGATTGTTATATATTACATTAATTTAAAAACGAAAAGGGAAATGAAATTTTTTTTGAAGAAAATTAAAGGTAAATGTATAATCTTCAATATTGAATTCAGTTTTTTCAATATATCCGCCCTTTTCAATGATAACATGGCGGAGGCGAGAGATAACTTTCTATTCACACGTGGCACGTGGCACGAATAGTTTCGCTTTCTATTTTCGCCCAAGATTCTTTCAATTTTTTCTTCAATTTTTCCACATTTGAATGTGACACAGCGCAGGGCTTTCTCTCCAAGTTGGACCATATCCCAAAGTCCATCGGATTAAGATCAGGAGAAAAAGGGGGCCAGAGTTCTTAGTTTTTAGATGCTAAAACTAAACAAAGTTTAAGAAATTTTTTGTACACATTAGTAAATAGATATGTAATACTACATATCTGCAAAAAAAAAACAGAACATAAAGTAATTTATAAATACTTTAGAAATCTATCTAAAAATTAGTCTACACTTGGGTGGAGGACCCTGTAATTTACCAGAGATGTGACTATAATTTAGAACTTGCTTGCCAAGATCACCAAATAGGGAAAAGTGCCATAAAGTGTCTTTTCGTGGTCATTTTAATTATCTTTGTTTCAAATAAACTTGCCCAAATCTTCAAATACCTCAATAAGTTGTAAGCAAGCTAGACTCCGCTTCATATTCTTCTCAAATCTTGATAGATATTCCACTTGTTCCACGGAGAATGGCAAGCTCTAGTTAAATCCCATGTTTAGTGACGGATGGAAGAATAATAAGCACGAACAATGTTGAGGCGCCTCATTGTACAAGAAAATTTAAACAGCTTTCTACTCCAGAGGGGAGAACTTTACTGAAATTGCTTGTGAAGTTTAAACATTTTGGAGTCGCATATACCAGTGACAGGATGAAAAACAAAAAATAAACATTAAATTGATAAATCAGTTGCAGTGATGTGTCAGCTGCACAGTTTAATGTCATGAAACAAGAATTTTCAAAGAAGTTGATATTCTTTATATTTTAATCTGTCTTCGCCCCACAATTACATATGGTCAAAAGCCTTAGTTAACGACCAAAAAAAAAATTATTAGAAATGCAAATGTCCAAAATCAGAGAGATAATACTTGCAAATTTTGTTTCTCCAAAAATCAAAATTATCTACGTCAAGTCGGAATAAAATTGGCGGCTTGGGTGAGAAGAATAAATCAGAAAAGACTTTTCCAAGAAGCTTTACTTCCCTCTAGCTTTTGGCACGAGACTTGTAGGGGAACCATGGCCCGGTGATCAGAACCTGTTAAAAATCTTAGTTAGGACGCTTTGAATTTTTTTAAAATAAAATAAGAGAACTGGAGGAGACTGAACGTGTCGCGACTTCATCTTGAGCTGCTAAACCCGGAGGTTCTAATGAATTGATCAGATTAAAAAAGAAAATAATATCCCAAAAAATTCAAAACTACAGTATATCACGTGTCTTGAAACCGTTTTTTTAGAAAAAATAAAAATATAAAATTTTTTGATTTAATTTTTGCATCAGATTGAATTGTCAATTCAGCAAAGTTTGTAGGAACGAGAAAATTAGGGTCGGATCCATAAAGTTTTGTGTCTTATTAGCGTCATCATGAGTCGAGCGTCAATCGATACAACGGTGAAACGCGGATTGTTTGTTTGCAGGGTGCACAGACCCCAACTGCTCGTCGTGCACGATATCGCCCTCCCACTGCAACGAGTGCACCAGCAAACACGTCCTACACGGCGGGTCCTGTCTCGTTAAGTGCCCGATCAAATTGTTTCGTCACAAAAGAAAGTGCTTTGAAAAATGTCCGAAAGGATACAAAAAAAATCGAAGGAAACGAGCTTGTGTTTTAAAGAAAGGTGAATCCTTTGTTTGGGGTTGAAGTTTACTGTCGCCGCTGCTGGCAGTTTTTACTCGATGCATATAGACGTGATCAATTAACTGTTTCTATTGTTTTAAACGTAAGAAAAGCTCCCGGCTGGGTGGCCCTTTGAGGGGGTGCGGTGCCCGCGTTGTTGGGGGGAGTTGAAGAAATACTTTTTAGTGATTTATTGAATTAAAATAAACTTTTTAGAATTTCGTTTGTTTTCGGATAAAGTCTTCTCTTAAACAAGTTTACTGATTGAAAAGCATATTATGATCTGTTTACAATATTTTAGGTTTTATACAACCCGCAATTGCAATTACGTTTTACCCGATTGTAAACAGAACTTTGCTTTTTTACGCATTACAGCAAGCTACTAAAAAAGTTTTTTTTAGAAACTTATAAATGTTTTTCAAACTCTATATAGGCCTACATCGTGCCCGGGTAGATGTAACATAATTCTTGGTTTTTACATAGTTTTACGCAAATGAGCTTTGTTTGTTGATATGTTGGATCCGTCCAGGTTATATCGCAACTAATGAGTAATTATTTTGTCAATACCAAAATGACCAAAATGCCTGCGCTGTTTCGCGTGATCGCACGACTTTTACGCTTTTTCTTTTTTCGAGGTTACTGTCAGTTCACGCAATGGATCCCCACCTCTAAGTGTCACTGCCATGATCATACCATGGTCCGTATATTCCGAAGAGAGATTTTAAGGGGCACTCGATGCAAAGGCAAGGTGAAGAAAATTCGAAGGTGTAAAAATACTCGGTCTTGCGCAGGTAATTTGCTCTATTTGTTGGTATTAATTTTGTTGATACAATTGATCGTTCACCGTTGATCATCGTCGCCATTGATCGCGTTGCCAAAAACCGAGATATTAAGCCTTTTAATGCCTCGGAAAGCAGCAGATTCTGAGCACAATTCCGCACCTGATTGTAGACAAATAATCACGTGATTAATCTTGAAAGTTAAACAAAGTTTTTAATTCTGAATGGAAGTATTTAGAATGATTTTCTTGGGCAGGTCATGCAATGGACGACACTGCATTAAACCTAGATGTAACGGCTCAGTTGACTAATGACAAAAGCTATTTCAAAATTTAATTTTTCTATTGTTATCTTTTTTGGGAGGTATAATTTCTCAAAATAATTAATTTTCCATCCCTTCATATCGTTTTTCTTCATAAAAGAAAGACTTTCAACAAGTTGAAAAGAAAATAATCTTTTTTACTCCTTGATATCCTCATATCTAAGCATATAATGCCGTGATGTGCTACAGATCGAAAAATAACGTAATTAATTAAAGTCCATCAACAGCATCAATTTTCCCGATTTTTTTCAGGTTTCTCCTCGAATCTTCCGCGGCGTAACAAACCAAACAATAAACAAACAAACAATTCACGGAGGCGCAACGACGTTACAAAGACGCGAACTCGAAACAATAAAAATCAAATTAAGCGTCGAACCTGGCGACAAACAAAATCTTTTTCTTTCATGTTTCACACGTAGCCTTGTTTTTGTATTTTTTTATAATTACCGGTACTACTATTTTGTTCGAATATTTTCAAGAGCCATTATTTATATTTTGTTTTGTTTATTTTTAAGCGGTTCAAACGAGCTTTGTCTGTCAAAGCACGCGCCCGCAGTGCGACGCTTCCCAAAAAGTTCCTTGTTTTGTGACGTCAATCAACTATGCGCTATCAATTGGTGAAGTGTGTCGTCACCATTGCAATTCCTCAGCATATTTTAAATAAAACAATTAAACTGGATCGATGGGTGTCGGTGATGTAGCAATCAATATGATTGAAGGAGCAAATACAGAAAGTCTTAACAAAAGACTTTTGAAATAAGGACAATATTATTTGTAATTAGTTCGCAGCATGGTCAAGTGGTTAGAGCTCTGTGCTTTTGATCAACATGGCTATGGTTCAAAACCCACTCGCACCATTCTGTTGTGTCTTTGACAAAGACACTACGGCACTTTCCTCTGCTTGGTTGTCCTGGCAAGCAGTTCTAAGCTTCAGTCATATCTCTATTTAATTTCAAGCGGACAGCAATATTTTGGTATCTCCGGAAGCAGGTCGAGTAATTGTTTGCTCTATGTATAGCATCTTCGACGTATTTCTGAGAGTCAGGAGGAAAAATATTGAGATGAAATGAAAAAAATGAAAATGAAATTTTTGATTTCTTACAGTAATCATTAGGGATTGTTCAAGTCAATACAAGCAAAAATTTTGGAGGTTTTGTTGCGCCATGAGCGTTAATTTAAGTTGCTCAGAAGTCTTTTTACTGAGTTTTATACGTCAAATCAAAGTTTTTCAAAATATTGCTTCAATAAAGTTTACTTACAAAAACTCATTTCTTACATATTTTTGAAATTTTTCGAGCAGAAATATTTTATTTTGCACTTTATATCAGTATATTCTAATACAGGGTGTTTGAAAAATAACATTACCGTAGAATTGACACAAATTTTACATAATGCTTTCGATTGCGTGTTAGTCTACAAGCAAGTTAAATGTTATAGAGATATACTGGCAAGTTTATTGACAGGCTTAGAAATAATATTTGGTGCAGGTAACGTATGATGTAATGATGAAGTAACAATTGTTTCATGAATACGGCTTTTGAAAAGTACTTTCTGATTTGCCATAATTTACAATTTACCAGTTATTGCACAGTGTCTAGAAATAGTCCTTACATTATGAGAAAGAATTTTTTTGGTGCAAAGTCTCCTAAATAAAGGAGAAAAATATTCTCAAGAGGTTTTAAGATTTATTTGCTGAAAAATTTGGACAAAAGTGTGGTGTGCTGTACCAATAAATTGGATTAGTGGTCCAATGTTAATCAAAGACACAATCAATTTTGTGTGCTTCATCAGCAATCTATTGGAGTCATTTTTTTTGAAACTGACAGATAAAGATAGGCAGGTTGGATGGTTTTAACAAGATAACGCCACAGCCTATACAGCAAGAGTCAGTGTGTGGGGTGTGCAAAATCTTTTTGGTAGTCACATCATTTCTTGTGGTTTGTGGCCTCCATAATTACCAGATTTAACAGCTAATTTTTATCTGTGACGTAAGCTGAAGGGTTTAATGGATGGTAACAATCTGGCATCTCCGGAAGCAGATCGGGGTAATTGCTTACCCTATGTATAGCGCCTCCGCCGCTTTCCTGCAAGTCAGGAGGATAAATATAGAGATAAAAAAAAAAAAAAAAAAAAAACAATCCTCACACTATTAAACAATTGAAGGAAAACATCAAAGCAGTAATTCAGAGCATCTAGCATGAGGAGTTAGAGTGAGTGTTTACTGATATGCAGCGGCGAGTTGAACTTTGTCTTGAATTGCACCAACGGTGGACGTTTTCAGCGATTGATGTGAACTATGAATTGGTCAGCTACTAAAATATGTTTTGAAATTGAAAATAATTTACTTAATATGTATGCTTAATAAAGTTTGATTTGATACAAACAAAATTACATTTGTTTTTTCTACGTATTATAAAGCAGTTCACTATGCTGTTGTTTTTTGAACGTAATTGTAAGGCTACGACTCCTTAGTCTCAATCTTAAAACTTTTTCCCTCTTTTCCTTTAAAATTTTTGAATCAACAATACAAATTTTTATGTTTTAGAATATTTTACCAACTTTGTGGCTCTCTTACAGACCTCTAGCGCCATCCTGGGTGTGCGCAATCTTTTGTTCAAGAATTCTTGATTTATAGAAAAAATGTTTATATAGAAAAAATGTTTACCAGTGTATAATTCAGTGAAAAGAAAGTTTTTTCCTCATTTAAGTGAAGAGAAAAGGTGTCTCTTAATAATTGTTTGTTATAAAAAGTTAATAGCGTGGCCTAGTAGTTAAGGGAGCCAAATATGGTCAATGCGATGGCGGTTCAAAACCTACCAGCGTTTTCCTGTAGTGTCGTTGTGAAAAGCATTTTACGCTTCTTTCCTCGCTTAACAGCCTTAGCAAGTTGCTCTAAATTTCGATCACATTTCTAAATATAACATTAAAAAAAAACAAATAAAAAAATTTGAACAGGACAGCAATTTCTTGCCATCTCTGAATACAGGTCAGGGTGACCACTTGATGGTGCCGTATATATAGAGGTTCTGGCGTCTTCCTGCGATTCAGAAAGATAAATAATCTTAAAGATGAAAATAACAATGAAACAGACATTTATATCAAATTTACAATTATTGTCGCTGACACATGAAATTATTTTTCCGAATACAAGTTGGAGTTTCTATGCGAGTTATTGCTACGCAGAAAACTCAACGTGGATCATTAATACAACTTGATAAACTAAGATTTTTGTCCAATTGTCGACAAAAAAAAATTTAATTTTTCAAAACCAATCAAAATTTGCGTTTGTGCAACTATTTAATGAAGTTTGTTCATAAAAACTAATAGGTCCAAATAGTTCGGTTAAATTAAAGTCACAATTTACCATAAACAAAATTAAAAAACATTTAGGTAAAAAAAAGCCCAAGTGGTAATCTGCATCTGCAAAATCAGGCTGTTGCGACGGATGATGCGCGTCGTAGCGCGATTGTGTAAAGCTGTGAGATCCCGTCGAGAAGGTGAACAGTAAAACCTCCGGCTAGGCGAAAAAATTATTATATGTTCTAATTTTTCTTATTTATTGTTTTAATTTACCGTTTTTGTTGGACTTTAAAATCGCGTCGCTAAGCCTTCAACTTGCTTAACCAAACATCGTACATGTAATTTGTTTTCTTTGTACGTATTCGTTTTCTCGCGGCGCGTAATTTTGTTCTCAAAAGCTTTGTTTTGTTCAAGTAATTTTCAACAGCAGTTTTTAATTCAGATTTTTTATCTTTTAACATTCGAAATCAGAATTATTTAAGGTTACGTATTTTATTTTCAATTATTTTTTTTGTTTGTTCTTCATTATTTTAGCATTCTCTTTAAATAAGTTTCTAGATCATTGGAAAATTTATTTATTGTTTACATTTCAAATAGTTTCTTGGAATAATTTTTGTAATGCTGAAATTGTTTTGTATCAGACACATTTTAAATTTTTTTGGTGATTCAATACCATTAGTTTTTCGAAGCCTGACTGCGCAGGTTTGTAAATGGGTTATTCCCCTTCGTCCCGGAGAAACAAAGGCCGTCGAGGCGATCTCTTGATGGCTGCTTTGAGCTTCTGAGGTTGTTCAGCAAGTGAGGCGATGCGATGAGATGCAGCTAGACGATGACGAGCAATCATTCGGCTTGGAGCATGAGCTGTGGAATGGCGTTTTGCAGATAGTTAACGATACAGGTTAACTTTGCATAGAAACTTTGGATGGGGAGAATTCGGCTGCCAAAAGCATAATTATTAAAGAGTGTAGTGGCGATTTTTTTCATTATAACGGTCAAGAGATAAATGTTTAAGTTTTTCATAAAAATAATCGGAGGTTTTGAAGGAACGTAATAAAGACCTACGATACATCAAGGTCCGCTTCATAATTCGACGTAATGTAGGGGCTGGAAAACTACGGCCCACGAAAGCCTCAAGCAAATAATCTAAAAAATCAATAAAATTGCGTAAAAATTAAATTACTATATAATTGTGCAAATGAATGCGAAGCGGATACACAAACGCGTGAGTATTACGGCCACAGACACGTAAATGTCCGAAATCTTAACACTCAGAAATATATTATTTACGAATTCGGTTAATCGTTTTGTCCAGAGTTGGAGAACCTTTTCAATACTGGAGGCCAGATTTAAAAATTTTTGACAGAAAAGACAGCATAAATTGAAATACTTAAGAAAAAAGCGTAATCACTTTGAATCTGTGTCGTATTTCTTAATTTTCGTCGCCAAAAAGTAGTAATCTTTAAAAAAACTCTCGAATTTTTCGACTTTCGTCTTTGCAATGTGGGGATCTAAAAAATTTCTCACTGTCATGGAAGCCGCAGCTTCTCCACCTCCGGTCTGGTCATATGCCAAATTCTTTTATGCGAATAAATGAGATTAGTTAAAAAGCACGGAAATAAAACACTGAATAAGATAAAACAAGGTTTTAATCGCTTAAAATACTGCTCAATTGTAATTTGTTTAATGTTGTTTTGCTTGCTTTCTTGCAGTTGCTTTTCTGAACAAAAAAATGTGTCCATGTTAGCCCCTTCAGAATTTTCGCAGGGTTTCGTACAGTAAAGACATCGCTAAATGAAAACTGAACATCGAGATTATGTAATAATCTAAAATCTCATGTTTTCATCTTTTCAACCACTTCAAAACCAGTGATAGCAAAATCCAGGTGAGAGTGTGTGCTCACATCAGTTCAGTTCAGTTTTTCTTTTATTTCTGCACCGCCACATGAACAAAATAACAAAATGTTGAAAAGTTTGTGTGTTGTTAAAGACGGGTTTGAAAAAGGAAGAAGCAACAAAACGAGTTGACGTTGTGTCTTGCTAATTAGCGATGAAAGGTGTGACTTGTTGTTTAATATAGAAGCAAGGTTGCTTCACCTCATTATAAAATTGTTTAAAAAAATAGAAAGAAAAAAAGAAAAAAAAACAAAGAATAGGACCGAGGTTATTTGCTTATGAAACACTGCTATGGGGGCGGTGCAATGGTGGGACCATAGCAGAGTTCGGCTGGATGAATATGATCAGTCCTTAAAAATATGTAAAAGCATGAACACATTCTACCAGCCCAACAGGCAAACAAACCCACCGAAAGAAATCCTGTTGCGGATCAAAAGATCATTTCTCGAACAAAAATCTCAGTAAGAAAAATACAAAAACAAAACATTACACCATTAGTAAAAAAAAAAAAAAAAAAAAACAAACAAAAAGAACACAAAAACAGCATAAGAAAACATACTAAAAAAAAATAAAAAATCTACAAAAACCGATGCAAAGTAGTAACAATAAATAGTAAAATAAAATTTATGCAATAGCTAAAAAAAATTGTTCAGGTAGAAACAAGAGTGATCCTGAAGAACTTTTCTTGAGTCTTTTCTTGACCGTTGTAGAGTTGAAGATTTTCAAATTGTTCAGTTGTTGTCCTGAAACACATTGTGCTTACAATGCGTTCACAATTGGCGATTGTCTTTCAAAAAAGAAGAAAGGTTCAGATTTGCCCAATTTTTTTAAGGGTTCAGTTCCGGTCCAGTTCCGGTTCGGGTTCAACAAAGACAATCAGTGGTTAATACGGATTTTTGATTCATGTTTGGTTCAATCATTAATTTTATAAAATATTTGTATGTTTATTTTTGCAAACGTAGCCTATAAACCAAGGACATGGCTCGTAGATCGTGGCCAAAGAATTTGAGAATATATACATATCAGACCAAAAGATTTGGGAAAAGGAGGCAAAACAATTTTGCCCGAATCATGATTTTGGACAATTTACGAAGAATCCCAAACGTAACAAAAAAGACCATTTCATAATTGATTTTGCTGTTTAGCAGATTGTAATAAACTGTTTGAACGTAGAATAACTTCCTTTCTTCAGAGAAATTTTTTACAGGTGCATTTTATGCCTCAAAAAACATGCTCAGTGCCAGAAAAACCAAGGTGGTTGTTCTTGAATTTCATAAACAGGTTGAGCTGGTAACAACGCCCCCATCGTCCCCCAATTTGTGAGGTTATGTTTGTGGTCGAACGGTGCCTCATGGATGTTTATTAGCATATTTCTCGAAGGACGAATTTTTGCATATTTTAACAAAGTTGAATGAATAGTAATGACTTTGCAAGCCTCAAAAGTGCAAGCGAAAGTTTTTTTAATTTTATTTTTAATGTTAAGCTTTCTGGGCTTTTACGCTATTCAAAGGTCTTAAAATTTATTTATACTGGTGTGTGTATCCATTTTTTAGATCCTTTTTGGATTGGCAACTTATACAAAAATATATGACAAATAAAGTGTACCAACTGTGCAAGCCTTTATTTTAATTTTTGTTATTTTTGTTTTCGTCCTATAACAGTACAACTTGGGCCCACTAACTTCAACAGGCCTAAAACTAAAATTGTTTTAGTGTTTTATTACGTCATAAAACTTACACAAACAGGAGTGTTTTTACTCCATAGGTCAAAATAAAGTCAAACTTTGTCAAATTTTTTTATCAAATTTTACATTGAAAAACTCGTTTTTTACTTATTTTTAATTTTTTGAGGAACTATGAATAGTTTTAATATTTTATTTCTTTAATTTATAGCAGGTATTGCAAAACTTCTGAATTTAACAAATGCTGCTTGTCTTGCAAGCACGGAAAAGACAAGATGGGAAAAGCACGGGAAAGATTACAGCGGTCTTGAGAAAAATTCTTTCCCATCTAGAGAAGAATATTTTTCTCAAGACGGCTCTGCAAGACCTCTTAAATTATTTTTCGTAACTTTGTCATGGTTCTTGTTTAAATCTTCTTTTTTCTTTTTTTTTGTTTAAATCAAGGTTGACATATTGGCCTTTTTAAGGCCAATTCTGAAAAACTTGGCTTTTTTAAAAAGTGTTTGGCTTCCAAATTTAACGTTTGGCCATTTGGCTTTTTCTTGGCCTTTTTTTTATAAAACAAAATCATATTCTTGAAAGTTAAAATTTCTGTTTAAATATTTGAAGTATGTAAACAAATGTGTTAGAATTTTTATTGTTTTCTAAAATCTTTAACCGTCTTCTTAAATTTGGGACGTAAATAGAGATTTTGTACACTGATTAAAAGCTATGACCTTTTGTTTTTTTTCAGTCTTCACCTTAAGTTTGGGACGTTAATAGAGAAAAAAAACAGTTTGGCATTATTTTTTACGTTTGGCTTCTTTTGACCATGGCTTTAAATGGTTTGAAATAAGTTCCGGTAGGTGCTTTCTCGCAGCCTGGGCCGTGAGTAAGTCTGTTCATTGATTTCAAAGATGACAGACCGAAACCGAACCTACCAAAACGGAAGGGTATCCACCCATTCCGATGTTCAGTGTGGGTCTGCTAGTCGGCAAACGTCCTTTTCAGGACGGGGCAATGCTAGGATAAAACTGCCCTTTTCAGGGCACATTGCCAACAAGTTCCGAAGACCCACTATTCTTCAGCTGAACATCGAATGCCTCACTGCAAGCAAGATGAACGTTCTTCATCATCTCGCTATGTAGTCTGAGGCACTCGTCATCCTACTACAGGAGACCCACTGCACTGATGCAGAGAAGCTGGTACTTCCAAACTACCAACTAGCTGGGTCTTCTTTAAGCAGGAAGTATGGCCTTGCCACGTTTGTCCACGAGCGACTGAGATACACGCTTTTGGACCAATCTCCACCGACATCGAGATCGAGTGGTTGTGTGTGGACGTTGATGGCCATAAAATAAATAGTCAACGTCTACAAACCACCGCCAACGCGATTGCGATCCCTGGATCTCCCAGTGTTTCCTCACTCCTGTCTTTACGCTGGCGATTTTAACTGTCGTCATGCTGACTGGGGTTACGATGATAACAGTCCGGACGGTGAGTGCTTGGCTGACTGGGCAAGTATTAATTGTCTTGCCCTCCTATATAATGCCAAGGACTCTGCCAGTTTTTATTCCGGCCGCTGGAACACTGGCACCAACCCAGATCTAGCTTTTGCTAGCGTAGGTCCAAACAGTCGCTTACCGGATAGACGTGTCCTTGACAAGTTCCCCAGGTCACAACATCGACCTTCGCTTATTACATCATCAAGGTTTGGTATGGCAGTGCCAAGCATGCCTGTTAAGCGATGGAACTTCCGCAAGGCCAAATGGAGTCATTACATTGCTTTGACGAATAAACTCGCAAAGACTTTGTTGCCGCCTGATTCACTTGATATGGATGCGGCTTACCAGGACTTCTGTAACACCATTAACAAAGCAACCAAAAAGACTATCCCACGCGGATATTGAAATAACTATATTCCGTGTTGGGATGCAGAGTGTGAATCCCTCTATAAAACCTTTCTGCAGTCTCCTCAGGGAGACGACTCAAGTTTGGCTGCTACAGCTCTGTTTTCTAAGCTTGACAGAAAGCGGAGGGATCGATGGTCCGAAGCAGTTCGGAGCATTGACTTCTCACACTCTAGTCAAAAAGCGTGGAGTATTTTGAACAACCTTACTCGTAAGTCACGACACTCTCCTTGTCACTGTCCCGTTTCAGCCGATGCTATTGCATCTCAGCTGTTTAGAAATGGGAAATAGCCTACGAGGCTGTTGATCGCAAGTCATCTCGACTTGTCTCTCAAGAAGTGTCTGACCTTTGGAGGGCCACAACACCAGACGCAGTAAATATCTCTGACAATTTTTCACTGAGAGAATTTACGGCTGCCCTCCAACATTTAAAACCAGGTAAAGCTCCGGGACTTGATTCCATCTTCCCCGAGTTTATACTCCATGCTGGAGCTGCTTTGAAGTCCTGGTTACGTGATTTCCTCTCTTCCTGTTTGCGCCGACTCAAAATTTCCAAGATCTGGAGAAGAGCGCTTGTGGTCGCCATCCCAAAACCAGGAAAGCCCGTGGGGGATCCAAAGAGTTATCGACCGACATCTCTGGTCTGTGCCCCTACAAGATTCTCGAGAGGCTTATCTACGCCCGCGTTGAGCCATTAATCGATCCACTGCTCCCTAAAGAGCAGGCTGGGTTCCGACGCGGAAAGTCAATCGTAGATTAAGTTGTTCTGCTAATCCCGAACATCGAGGATTCTTTCGAGGCTAGAAAGAAGGCCGGTGCCGTATTTATCGATCTGACAGCTGCTTATGACACTGTCTGGCACCGTGGCCTTACCTGCAAGCTGCTGAGACTACTTCCGGATAAGCACATGGTCAAAATGATCGTCGAGCTTGTCTGAAATCGAAGTTTCACCCTTATCACCGGTGACAGCAAGCAAAACAGTCTTAAAAACGGCGTTCCTCAGGGATCGGTCTAGGCCCCCTCCTATTTAAAATTTATACGTACGATCTTCCTTCCATGATTTCCAGAAAGTTTGCTTACGTTGATGATTTAGCATTGTTGCACTCTTCTGGAAACTGGAAGGACTTGGAGGGGACTTTAAGCCAAGGCATGTCTACACTGTCAGCGTATCTCCAGACTTGGAGAATGAAGCTCAGTCACACTAAGACAATGACGACAGCCTTTCACTTAAATAACCGAGAGGCCAAACGTGAGCGAAAGGTCTACAACAACGGTAGACTTTTACCGTTCTGTCCAACCCCTACTTATCTTGGAATAAAACTGGACAGATCGCTCACGTTTCGTCGCCATTTAGTGGCATTGCACAAAAAACTATCTTCGCGCGTCACACTGCTGAGGCGACTCGTGGGCTCGGGATGGGATGCTGGTGCTAAAACACTACCTTATCTCTAGTCTAATCAGCAGCTGAGTAGTGTGCGCCAGTCTGGTGTCGCAATGCTCACACTCGCCTCATTGACAGTGTCTTGAATGACGCTTTGCGCATAGTTACTGGATGCCTGCATCCCACTCCAATGGACCACCTAACTGTACTCTCAGGCATTCAGCCAGCTGAGCTTCGCCGAATAGGAGCGACACTCTCCTTGGCTTACCGTGGATCTCTGGACCCCAATCATATCTTGTATGGTCTTTTAAGTGGATCCTCAGATACTCGCCAAGTGAGACTAAGATCCAGACGCCCATTTGTGCCAGGTGCGCGGAATCTCTTGGACAACCTTGCCAGACTTGGCATCTGCGCCTCTGAATGGACAAATCACAAATGGAAAACGGAATGCTATGAATGTGCTTCCAGGCTCCGTGTTTTGTGCCCGGGACTGGTGCCAGGCCTGTTAGAATGGGCTTACCCCGAGTAGCTTGGGTTAAGCTCAACCGCCTGCGGACTGGTGTTGGGCGATTCCATTTGTCCATGTACAAATGGGGTCTTGCTTCTTCACCGAATTGCGAGTGTGGCGCCTTTGAGAAAACCGCAGACCATGTTCTAATAGCGTGCCCTATACATCGGGCACCACATGGAGCACGAAGTCTGACGGTTTTGGATGACGAAACTCGATGCTGGATTAATAACACCACTGCCAGCATCTGATCCAGGCAGTGCAGCAGTCTGGGGTAGTAAAAGGATAAACCCTCGGCCCCAGTCCTGTTTGTGTCTGACCGATAGTGGATGCCCTTCAAACGACGACGACGACGACGAGTTCCGGTTCAGGTTTAGGTTCAGCAAATTTTATTTTTAAAGGTTCATTTCCGTTTTAGCTCCGGTTCTGGTTCAAAAACCAATTAGCGGTTAATACGACTTTCGATTCATATTTGGTTCAATCGTTATAGTTTTATAAAATATTTTTTCTGTCCATTTTTGCAATCGTATAAACCAACGACATGGCTCGTAGATCCTGGCCATAGATTTGCCAGACCAAAGAATCTGGTAAAGGAGGCGAAATAATTTTGCTTAAATTATAGATTTGCACAATTTTATCAAGAAACTCAAACGTAACAAATAGGCTTATAACAGAACAGAATGCATCAGCTTTGTCTTTTCTTTCTTTACTTAAAATCTTTTTGGCGCCCAAGGATCAATTTAGAAGTAATATGTGTTGAAATAATCAATTTTATCTCAATTGTATGATTTAATCTGGTGTACAGTACAATGAAATAAATTATTGTTTGGACGTAAAACGACTTCCATTTTTCCGAGAAACATTTTTACAGGTGCATTTTATGCCTCAAAAACATATTCCTCGCCCGAAAAATCATATTATTCTCAATTTTTGTTGGTGAACAGATTGAGATGGCGACAATACACCCATTTCCCCCAAATTGTAAATTTATGTTTGCACCTATCTCCCCCCCAAATGGTATCTCATGGGTGTCAACTGGCATATTTTGTGAGAATTATGACAAACAATTGCACACCTAAAATTTTTTAATTGAAGATATTTCTGATGGGCATATAAGTTTTAAAAAGGTAAACACTAAATATATTCACCGGCAAGCTATTTAGGTGTGAATTGCCAGACCAACTTTTTATAATTTAACAAAGTTGAATGGAGTGTAATAATGATTTAGCGAGCCCGAAAAGCATAAACTTTTTGTAATTTCGTCTTTGACATCAAGTTTAATAAGCTAGTTTACGCTAGTGACAAGCAAGAGCGTTAAGAAACCTTGAGAGCTGAAGATCTCCCGGCCAAATTTTTTTCCTTTACAAAAATTTCTGGTCCTCTTCGTCCCCTTAAAATTGTTTATCTGTGATCAATTGAAATGTAAATTTCCTATATTTCCCAAGGAGAAAGTTTCTTTAAATGCTATTCCGAATACGCAATTACATCAAGCATCGCTATATCAGCGAGCATTAATCCCAATACCATATTCTTAGCTGAAATAGCAGATGCTCACCAGGTTATTTTATAGTTATTCTAAGTATTCTATTCACCAAGCTCTTCAAGGTATTCTTGAACTTTTGAAACTGTAACCCCTTAGCCTCATTCTTTTTGGCTTTTTCTTTATAATTTCTGAATCAGCAATAATTTTTATGTGTTTTACCATGTTTCACCAACGTCAAACTTCTCTTCTGAAAACTTTTAGCAGCTCCACCCTAAAATACGTAATTTTTATTTTAAAAATCTTTGATTAATATGGTAAAATGTTTACCAGTTTAAAATACGGTATTATTCTCATGTAGGACAAAGGAATATATGTCTCTTATGCATGTTTATAAAAGAAAATTGGCACTGTAGCCAAGTAGCTAAATAGCGCCGTGATGGCTAATGTATTTGACATGGTTGCTTTTTAAAATCTAATTGCGTCATTCCATTACAAATTTATCGTAAATTTTTCCCTTTTTCAAAGCAATTATAACCAAAACTATTTTGATTTACTTTTAGTACAAATCGTTAACTATGCAATTTTGTTAGAAACTTTAATGTTACAATAGCAACTTAGGTTGATTGGTTTTGCAAGAACGTAAGATTATAGAAATCATCAATAGGCCTACAATGTTTTGCGAATTGTATTTGAATAAATTTAATCGTTAAAAAATGGTAACATTTTTTTCTACCACACTTGGTAGAAATTAAAACGTAGTCAATGATCAAAAAATTTGTTATTTTGTACTCCTTATAGTTTTATCTACGTTCCATAACTTACCATAACCATTAGTTAATATCAACTTTGTAATGCGGCCGGCAACAATAAAAAGTTTCACTGCTCATCCTTCCTGCTAAGTTACATAACAAAATTAAAAATAATTATCAAAGTCTTAAAATCTGATTTTTCTCTAAAAGTTTGTTTTGTCTTCTTTGGTGCTCTGCATTTCGATAGCTTTTTCATTTTACTGCTTCAGCATACTATGTACTTCAAACTGCGCTTTGTTTATTTACGTCACGTGATCAAACTCGTTTGTAACGTCTTTGTTTTGCCACACGGCAAGGCAATGATAAAACAAATTGTGGCAACTTCAAATACAAAATTGTGATTTATCTACGCCTACATGAAATTAAAATCACGGCGTCGAACCGGGTCCGTTTAAAATAAAGTTTCGGTGGTGCTGCTATAGCGTGCGGTCTACCGCCATATGCCACCTACCTGTGCATCGAACCGTGACTTAAACAAGGCTCAGCCTGTCGGTACTTTTGGGTGGAACGGCGTGACCGCAACACTCTAATCTCTATAATTGAAAGGGAATGTGCAGATAGTTTGGTAATTCATTCAGATGAGTGGCCTGCTAATAGCAACCTAAATGCCATGGGGTACCAGCATTCTACGGTGAACAACCAGCAACATTATGTGGATCCAGCGACAGGAGAACACACGCAGGCAATTGAGAGATCGCGGTTGGACGCTAAAACTATGATTCTTAAGAAAATGCGAGGGGTTAGTCATCAGCTTCTCCAGTCTCATCTTGACCATTTTTGTTGGAAGGTGATGAGAAAAAAATTCCAATAATTTATTTGCTTCATTCTTAGAACATATACGAAGTGTGTATTGCTAGAATAAAATAAATAAATTTACCTTTATGTGTGATATGTATATGTGGTGTTTTGAATTATTATAGCTATACATAAATGAGAGATGAATGATTTAGTGGTAGACCGCACGCTTTAGTGATAACAGGGGGTAGACCTCACGCTATAGTGTGGTGGACTGCACGCTATAGTAGCACCGTTCCGGTTTAGGTTGTAGCGAAGTTGGCTAACATGATAAAAATATCTCAGCAGCTTGACTTATCTTTTCACGACTGTATTATATTGTTATAACATTTTCTTTTAACACGTGCGAGGCAAACTGGCATTTACTCAGACGCATTTGTGCGTCATAAGACCCATTAGCCACAATCCTTCCCGGATTAGGCATGACAACGGGGTCCCGAAGGCGCTCATAAAAACAAACGCATTAACACAAGGTTGGGCAAAGTTTTCAACGAAAGAGCCAAATGTGAAAATTCAAAACTGCCAGAGAGCCGCAAATTCTGCTTGAGGTATTAATGCAAATACAGTAAACAAAGCAAGTTTTAACCAAATAATAAAAACAAATGCAAAGTTACACGATTTACAATTTTTTCGATATTTTACCAGCATTACTACTGTGGATTTTCACTTTATTAGCTAGCTTTTGAAAATCTGGGCCATATGAAGTCAAAGCGGTGTGAATTAATTCTCTCAAATCTTCATTTGTTAGACTTGCACGATATTATGATTTTACAAATTTTATTACAGAGAAGCGAATCGGAGAGAAGCGAGCACTATCTTTCTTTCTTTTATGCTAATGCAGCGTTTTTCAAACCATGAGTCGCGACCCAAATGTGGGTCGCCAAGGCTACGCGGAATGGTAGCAAAAGCTTGTGAATTACCGCACATAAAAGAAAAAGAACTACGCACACAAGATTTCAAAAGTGAAACCCTTTTTTTAAGAGAACATTACAATTTTAAGACGAAAATCCAGAAATCAAAGTCAGATTCAAGGTGAAGATCTTTTTTTTGGAGACCACCTTGATTTTGAGACAAAAAAGTAGAAAACCGGAGACTGAATTCAAGGGATGACCTTTTTTTTAGAGATCACTACGTTTTTGAGCCGAAAATCAAGTATCGTTTGCTCACAGTATAAGTTTGCTCACGAACCAATTTCTGTCCACACATATGCTACTAGAAATTGGACGATCATTGTTGGTTTACATAACAATGTTGTTTCAATATGTGCTCACTCAAATTTATTTGTGTCGCAGTCATATTTGTAGATCGTTGTTTTTAGCAATTTTGGGTTGCGGAAAAAAGGTTTGAGAAACGCTGTTCTAATGTTACCAGCGTTTCTCGGCGGGCGAGAAATAAATGAAGATAGCGCTTGCTTTGCTCAAATTTTTGCTGTGTAGTGTAAATGGTCCTTAACAACAAACAAAGAAATGCTTTATTTCCACGCTATAATCCGACTTAGCACCTAATTAGAAATCTTCGTTTGACCCAAATTCAACTGTGAATAACAATTGTGCATTGTTTAATTTCATTATTATTGTTTAGCTAGAAGAGCCGCAAACAAAAGGTCGGCAAGCCGCAATTTGCCCACCGTTGCACTAACATAAAGTCGATTAACCAAAAGCAGCAAAATAACTGATTATGAGGAAACAACAAAACAGTTAAGATTCAAAACGAAATGAAATTTTAAAATAAAGCAGACCAGAACTATTAAACTCTCAAAGTCATCGGAACACCAGAAACACAAATACAGTGATACGTAATATATAATGAACTAAAAGCAGCAACACAATTAATTACGACGAAGCAACAAAACAATTAGGATTAAAGGAAGGAAAGCAACAGCTCAGAGAAAGTCCGATTTGCGGAATACCCTAAACTAAACCGACCCAAATACCAGAATCCCTGGCTACAGCATTCCAGTCGGCAAATAATGCCACAACTCCAACCCTCCTAAGTCGCCATTAGCTATTTACAAGCGCGGCACAACAATTTAAAAATCGACTTAATAATCCCGAAGTTTTAAAAGTCTTCGTGTTGTTCGACCTCTTGTCGTGACTATTGGGGGCACAGCGCTTTCGTTAAAAATATCGTCTGAGTCTCCAGCGCACGAGTTATTGGAAGTCCCCTCCTTTGGTGAACTAGATGCAAGGGAATAAAAATGATCATTAGCGGACTCAATGCAGGAATTTAAATTTTTAAAACTAAGTACCCCACTTTTAAGTCTGCCAATGGAGATTTTATCTGTTCCGCGGCGTGAGTCGAGCTCAAAGTATTTCTGGTTTTTACTAATAACTTTAAATGGGCCTTGATCTGTAGGTTGCACGGAGCAGCGATGGCCGTCATTTCGCACGTTAGTGATTTCCGACGAGAAAAGAGTTTTTTTCCAAATATAACTTTTTTTTATTTTCCGTTGGGACATAAAGTGTAAAAATGTAACGTAGTGGCCAAACTTTGTTAATATTAAATCAGGATCGTCTGGAATGTCAGTGTCAGAGATTTCATCAAAAAACTCGCCAGGAAGTCTCATTGGTTGGCATAGCACAAAGTCATTGGGGGAAAAGCCTTCTAAGTTTTCTTTGGGTTTTATTATTCAGCATATCTATCACCCCGTTGGCTAGCGCTTTTAGTGAAGTCAGTGTCGAAGCTGTATGTTGCGATGATTAACATAATTCAGAGGAAATAAAGATCTTGAAGCATCGACGTCAAGATCTTGAAGCAATTCAAAAATGCAATTTTTGAATGTTTATCTGCAACAAAAAACAAGGAAGAGTCCGCACAAGACGATGGAGAACTAAGATTGTGCGATGTGTTTTCGGAAGGAAAACGTCCTCAAAACGACGCAGCGAAGAAAAAGGGGACACCGTCACACTTGTAAGCTTGATCGCCATATTTCTTGTGACAGTAACACATGGAACTGTTTTCGAAAATAAAATTATATTTGAGGCAAAAAGAGGTTTTCAAAGTAGGAAGGAGTTTTCTTGCCTTAAGTTTGACTTAGTTGGCGTGTTTCTGTTATCAGGGCACATTCGGTATGAGATTAGCTGAGTGACGTCGCGCTGTGAAGAGTCTAAATGTGTTTCTATTAGTTTGTTAATCAAACATTGGTTAAAATTTTTGTCCTCAGCCGGATTAGATGGTGATAAACTTGTTGGACTTTCAGTCTTTTTGGTGCAAATCAGCAGTTGGTCTGAGGCTAGCGAATTCGTCAAAAGACCATGTTTTGTTCAACAGAGCACCTTTATTATTAAGATTTAATAGTATTCCAAGACGGTCAAGTTTAATTCGAAGAAAAACCGATTAGAGTGAGAGTAAAAAAGAAACAAAACTAGTTGCTCTAAGAGATAAAAAGATAAAAAAAGCCACGCAAATTGCACTCGCGGGCTCAAAGCAGGCTCAAAATTTTTTAAATTTTTAAAAATTTGTTAAGATGCTTGAAAAGAACTTAATTTCTTTTGAACCAACTAGTTTCTTTCTAAAACTAACTCTGTTTCTCTCTAAAACTAACTCCCACTCTATTTGTTTTTTCTTAGAATCAGACTTGACCTTTCAAGACTTTATTTATTTAAAACATCCACTACAAGACTTCAGCTCCAGCACAAAAAGATAAATAAAAGCTTTGATATAAAACAGCCCCGTGCGTTTATTTAATTTGTATTAAAACGAGCAGCCGATTCAATACCGTAGTCCTCTCTGGTACACAACTGCAAATTTCAAATTGATACTACTGGTTCAAGTTTAACCGTAAAAATTACGTTAATGTTATTGTGATTATCAAACGCCAGTAGAAATAAGTCATCTTTGTATCGATGAATAGTAAAAGAATGATTTTCTGTCTTTTGAATCCCATCAATATTTCAAATTTCAATTTATAAAGTGTCGTCCCGAGCTAGAGCCAAAGGGCAGCCCATAGTTGCATTGTCAATTTGTTTATATTTATTCATTTTATCTGTATATTTATTCTCCTGACTTGCAGAAAATAGACAGAGGTGCTAATACATAGGGCATGCAATTACTACGACCTGTTTCCGGAAATACCAAAAATTGCAGTCCGCTTGAAATTTAATAGAGATATGACTTAATTTTAAACTGCTTGCTAAGACAACCAAGCAGGGAAAGATGCCCTAAACAGTCTTTTCCAAGGGCACAACAGAATGGCGCGGGGTAAGCCCATCCTAACAGGCCTGGCACCGGTCTCGGGCACAAAAGCACGGAGCCTGGAAGCACATTCCTAGTACTCCGTTTTCCATTTGTGATTTGTCCATTCAGAAGCGCGAATGTCAAGTCTGGCAAGGTTGTCCAAGAGATTCCGCGCACCTGGCACAAACGGGCGTCTGGATCTTAGTCTCACTTGGCGAGTATCTGAGGACCCACTTAAAAGACCATACAAGATATGATTGGGGTCCAGAGATCCACGGTAAGCCAAGGAGAGTGTCGCTCCTATTCGGCGAAGCTCAGCTGGCTGGATGCCTAAAAGTATAGGTAGGTGGTCCATTGGAGTGGGATGCAGGCATCCAGTAACTATGCTCAAAGCGTCATTCAAGACACTGTCAATGAGGCGAGTGTGAGCACTGCGACACCAGACTAGCGCACACTACTCAGCTGCTGAGTAGACTAGAGATAAGGTGGCTATACGTAGTGTTTTAGCACCAGCATCCCATCCCGAGCCCACGAGTCGCCTCAGCAGTGTGACGCGCGAAGATAGTTTTTTGTGCAATGCCACTAAATGGCGACGAAACGTGAGCGATCTGTCCAGTTTTATTCCAAGATAAGTAGGGGTTGGACAGAACGGTAAAAGTCTATTATTGTTGTAGACTTTAAGCTCACGCTTGGCCTCTCGGTTATTTAAGTGAAAGGCTGTCGTCATTGTCTTAGTGTGACTGAGCTTCATTCTCCAAGTCTGGAGATACGCTGACAGTGTAGACATGCCTTGGCTTAAAGTCCCCTCCAAGTCCTTCCAGTTTCCAGAAGAGTGCAACAATGCTAAATCATCAACATAAGCAAACTTTCTGGAAATCATGGAAGGAAGATCGTACGTATAAATTTTAAATAGGAGGGGGCCTAGACCGATCCCTGAGGAACGCCGTTTTTAAGACTGCTTTGCTTGCTGTCACCGGTGATAAGGGTGAAACTTCGATTTCAGACAAGCTCGACGATCATTCTGACCATGTGCTTATCCGGAAGTAGTCTCAGCAGCTTGCAGGTAAGGCCACGGTGCCAGACAGTGTCATAAGCAGCTGTCAGATCGATAAATACGGCACCGGCCTTCTTTCTAGCCTCGAAAGAATCCTCGATGTTCGGGATTAGCAGAACAACTTAATCTACGATTGACTTTCCGCGTCGGAACCCAGCCTGCTCTTTAGGGAGCAGTGGATCGATTAATGGCTCAACGCGGGCGTAGATAAGCCTCTCGAGAATCTTGTAGGGGCACAGAGCAGAGATATCGGTCGATAACTCTTTGGATCCCCCACGGGCTTTCCTGGTTTTGGGATGGCGACCACAAGCGCTCTTCTCCAGATCTTGGAAATTTTGAGTCGGCGCAAACAGGAAGAGAGGAAATCACGTAACCAGGACTTCAAAGCAGCTCCAGCATGGAGTATAAACTCGGGGAAGATGGAATCAAGTCCCGGAGCTTTACCTGGTTTTAAATGTTGGAGGGCAGCCGTAAATTCTCTCAGTGAAAAATTGTCAGAGATATTTACTGCGTCTGGTGTTGTGGCCCTCCAAAGGTCAGACACTTCTTGAGAGACAAGTCGCAAAGACTTGCAATCAGTAGCCTCGTAGGCTATTTCCCATTTCTAAACAGCTGAGATGCAATAGCATTGGCTGAAACGGGACAGTGACAAGGAGAGTGTCGTGACTTACGAGTAAGGTTGTTCAAAATACTCCACGCTTTTCGACTAGAGTGTGAGAAGTCAATGCTCCGAACTGCTTCGGACCATCGATCCCTCCGCTTTTTTGGTCAAGCTTGACAAGCAGAGCTGTAGCAGCCAAACTTGAGTCGTCTCCCTGAGGAGACTGCAGAAAGGTTTTATAGAGGGATTCACACTCTGCATCCCAACACGGAATATAGTTATTTCAATATCCGCGTGGGATAGTCTTTTTGGTTGCTTTGTCAATGGTGTTACAGAAGTCTTGGTAAGCCGCATCCATATCAAGTGAATCAGGCGGCAACAAAGTCTTTGCGAGTTTATTCGTCAAAACAATATAATGAATCCATTTGGCCTTGCGGAAGTTCCATCGCTTAACAGGCATGCTTGGCACTGCCATACCAAACCTTGATGATGTAATAAGCGAAGGTCGATATTGTGACCTGGGGAACTTGTCAAGGACACGTCTATCCGGTAAGCGACTGTTTGGACCTACGCTAGCAAAAGCTAGATCTGGGTTGGTGCCAGTGTTCCAGCGGCCGGAATAAAAACTGGCAGAGTCCTTGGCATTATATAGGAGGGCAAGACAATTAATACTTGCCCAGTCAGCCAAGCACTCACCGTCCGGACTGTTATCATCGTAACCCCAGTCAGCATGACGACAGTTAAAATCGCCAGCGTAAAGACAGGAGTGAGGAAACACTGGGAGATCCAGGGATCGCAATCGCGTTGGCGGTGGTTTGTAGACGTTGACTATTTATTTTATAGCCATCAACGTCCACACACAATCATTCGATCTCCGATGTCGGTGGAAATTGGTCCAAAAGCGTGTATCTCAGTCGCTCGTGTACAAACGTGGCAAGGCCATACTTCCTGCTTAAAGAAGACCCAGCTAGTTGGTAGTGTAGCGTTCTACTAACTACAGTATAACTGCTTAAAACTATAAGCTCAAAACAACTGCTTCTTTATTGACATAATGAACAACGACTGAACTGTAGCATTGTAGCAATACACGAGGCAAGGTTACAACATACGAGTATTGTGATGTCATAATACTCTACAGTAGTTTGGAAGTACCAACTTCTTTGCATCAGTGCAGTGGGTCTCCTGCAGTAGGATGACGAGTGCCTCAGACTGCATAGCGAGATGATGAAGAACGTTCATCTTGCTTGCAGTGAGGCATTCGATGTTCAGCTGAAGAATAGTGGGTCTTCGGAACTTGTTGGCAATGTGCCCTGAAAAGGGCAGTTTTATCCTAGCATTGCCCCGTCCTGAAAAGGACGTTTGCCGACTAGCAGACCCACACTGAACATCGGAATGGGTGGATTCCTGGTTCCTGCAAATACTCCAGCCGCATGGAGCTGCATAGAGCCCTATGGTGTCGCATGGAGCCGCATGGAGCCACCTTGTGTAATTCAAATACTACAGGAGCCATATGGAGACCATTTAAATGAAGTCTAGAGATGCATGGAGCCGCATGCAGCCACCGTGTAAACTTCAAATACTACAGGAGCCGCATATAGATCTTTTAAATGAAGTCTAGAGATGCACGAAACCGCATGGAGCCACTTGTATAGCTACTTCAAATACTACAGAAGCCGTATGAAGACCATTTAAATGAAGTCTAGAGATGCATGGGACCGCATGGAGCCGCATGCAGCCACCGTGTAAACTTCAAATACTACAGGAGCCGTATGAAGACCATTTAATTGAAGTCTAGAGATGCATAAAGCCGCATGGAGCCACCGTGTAAACTTCAAATACTACAGGAACCGTATGAAGTATTTGAAGTTTATACGGTCTCCATGCTGTAGTATTTGAAGTTTATACGATAGCTCCATGCTGCTCCATGCAGCTCCATGCGACTCCATGTGGCTCTATGCATTTCTAGACTTAATTTAAAGGGTCTCCATGCGGTTCCTGTAGTATTTTAAGTTTATACGGTAGCTTCATGCTGCTCTATGCGGCTCCATGCGGCTCCATGCATCTCTAAACTTCATTTAAAGGGTCTGGATGCGGCTCCTATAGTATTTTAAGTATATAAGGTGGCTCCATACTGAGCCATTCAGCTCCATGCGTCTCCTGTAGTATTTGAAGTGTACACGGTGGCTCCATGCGGCTCCATGCATCTCTAGACTTCGTTTAAATGGTCTCCATACGGCTCCTGTAGTATTTGAAGCTCCATGCGGCTCCATGCAGCTCCATGCAGCTCCATGCATCTTTAGACTTTATCTAAAAGATTTGTATGCGGCTCCTGTAGTATTTGAAGTATACACATTGGCTCCATGCGGCTCCATGCATCTCTAGACTTTATTTAAAGGGTCTCCATACTGCTCCTGTAGTATTTGAAGTTTACACGGTGGTTCCATGAAGCTCCATGCGGCTTCATGCATCTCTAGACTTTATTTAAAAAATCTGTATGCGGCTCTTGTAGTATTTGAAGTTTACAAGGTGGCTCCATGCATCTCTAGACTTCATATAAATGGTCTCCATACGGCTCCTGTAGTATTTGAAGTATACAAGTGGCTCGGCTCCATACGGCTCCTGTAGTATTTGCAGGTATCCCTTCTGTTTTGGAAGATTTGGTTTCGGTCTGTCATTTTTAACACCAATGAACAGACTTACTCACGGCCCAGGCTGCGAGAAAGCACCTACCATCTGGGCCACAATCAATCACAATCACGGCGCTCTAACCACTTGATCACGCTGCCGACAAACTATATAGCTTTTACTAAACTTCAACCTTGTTTTGAAATTTAACGACTCCATCAGATATCTTTTCACGCATAACATGAATTTTTACTGTTGTTGCTAGGTTTTTAAATTAAGTTTTAGTTATTGTTTTTTAGTTGACCTTTATCTTTTGCATACATTTATTTATAAGGTTATGATTTTAGTTAAACCTACCATTTTCTATGTGCTTTTATCATGGTCTGTGTTAAGCCTAGTCTCTGGTAAGTATTTTCGTGTTGGTTTAAAGTATAATGGTTTTTCAGTTTTTATTGCATGAGTAGTTTAATTTGTAGTTAAATTTTCATGGCTGAACTTGAAAAGTTTGTATATGACAGTGTGAACATTATCTTTGGACTTGGTAGGTACATATTGTGGGTCTTTTCAAGAAGTCACTGTAAGTGATTTTCGTTTGTGAAACTAACCCAAATCCCTTTGTGGTTACTATTGCTTGTTGAGAGATCCTTTTTCTCTTGGTTTCTTTATTCCACCCTGGTGCCAAAAGTGGGATTCTGGGTTAGTTTCACTGAAAAAAATTGCTTACAGTGACTTTTTGAAGAGACCCCAATATAGTACTATTTTATTTTGAACACTTGAAAATATAATCATGTTATTTTCATCATTATCTAATCTTATGACCATAATAGAAATGAAAATATATTGAAATAGAGTTTTGTCATTATAGCTTTAGATAGTTTTTGTTTCATTACAATCCAAGATGTAAAGTTCCTGTTTTTATTTGCTTTGACCATTGTAATTTTTATTATTATTTTGCTTTCTATCATTCTTGAATACCAATGTAAAATATTTGAATTTTATCACTTGTTTAAGAAGTTTGCCAACTTGTAAAGAGCAGGGGCTACTGGTGAAGTTTTCCAAAAAAATAAAGTATTTCAATCTCAGTCATGTTACTTCAGCACTGTCACATTTACATGCAAAACCATCTGATACATTTATTAAGCCAGATAAACTAGTCAGCAAGCAAAATTAAATTGGTTTTAAGGAACAACCAGCTGATTTGGAAGCTTCCAACTATAATAGACTCGTAAATTTAGCTACATTTGTCAATTGATCTAATTTGATAGCTTGTAAAAAGAAATAATGACAAATGTAATCTTATAGTAATTCTTACTATATGTTTGTAATGGGAACTGCAGGGTTTTGCTTGTCTTAACCCGTATCAGTGTTAGCTAACTCGATGTGGTTAGCATATCGGAACCGCCACCAGTATACCCTTGCAGTTTAGCGGTGTCTTTTGCAGTTGCGCTGGTGGAACATTGTTTTCAAATGTAATCTTGTTGAATAGCAACAACCCCATGAAACGATTTTGATCACTTATGATTTAAATAAATACCAAGTAATGAATGATACAAAAATGATTTAATGGCAAATAAAAACTTACTATCAAAGCCATATTTATACATTTATATTTAGTTAAGTTTTTCTTGGGGATTTGTTTTGCTTTTTGTTACAAGTTTGTTTTGCTTTAGTGATATTGAGATTTATTTGTATGTTGTGAAAATGTTAGTTTTAATCTAAAGTGATCTCAAGAATTTTTGGGTGTTTTGTTGTTGGTAATGTTTGATTGTTTATTTAAGTGATAGAATTGTGCCATATTCAGCTGGGTTTGATGTAAAAAGTGTAGTTGTAGTTTTTTGTGTTTATATGAAGAATATTAGTGATGGCTCATTTATAAATTTTGTGAAGATATGGTTAAATAAATTGTTCAGCCTTATAGTGTTTAGTGGGAGATGCTGTGATTGTTATGTCATCAGAATATGTTGTAATTTATACGTTTTTTAAGGGGAGTGGAATGTCGAAGGTGTAAATGTTGAATAATGTTGGAAACAGAACTCCATCTTGTATTCCAGTGTTAATTTGTTTGAGTTTTGAGAGTGTGCTTATCTATTAAGTTTGCTATGAACTCAATGGTGATGTTTGGAATGGTTGTTATTGCAAGTTTGTTTATAAGTTTGTGTACATTCACAGTGTCCAATGCCTTGCTCATGTCCAAGCTACTGCTGCAGTGTGCTTTTGAGGCCTTGGATTGTTGCAGCCTTGTGTGATTTGATGGCATATGCTTGGTTTAAACCACTTTTTATTGAATATTTATGTTTAAATCTATGTTGTTGTAAGATGACTAGAATGTTTTCTGTTATGTGTGGTAATGGTGAAGTAATAACGGTTAGTAGTTTGTGCTCATGTTGTGGTCCTTGTATGGTTTTGGAATGGGGATGATTATGGAACATTTCTAAAGATATGGTGTTGTGTTAGTGTTGAAGGCAGATTGCACACATTTGTTTTGGTAAGTAGCTCTAGGTGCTTTAGGTGTTTAATATTTGTGGCATTTAGTCCAGTGGAATTGTTGTTTGTGTTGTTTGAGATAGTTGCATAGAATAGCTAATTAAAATGTAATATTTTTGATGTGTAATTGCTGTAATGTAAAAAAATGCATTTTGATTATTTGTAGTTGAATTGGGGAAATGTTTGGTGTCTCTGGTTGGTGTTTCTGTTAATGTCCTGTTGGTGTCTGATGTCTGAAAAACTAATGTTATTTTTAATACAAGTCTGTGATTGAGATCTGATCTGCTTCCTTGTTATTGAGATATCTTCTGATAGATGTGACAAATGAGGAATGTTTAGTGTTTTGTAAGGTAGATTCAATTTTGACTCTTCTATTCTTATGATGTCCACTGCTATTTTCAATGAGTTGTATTATTTCCTTTATTTGTTGTGGATGCCATTTGCATTGAGTAATTTTGAAAGTTTTGAAAATTATAAAGAGTTTTGAAGATGAAAGTTTTGAAGAATTTGAAATAAAAAAAATTTTGAAAAAGTTTTGGGTGACATTGCATTTGTTTGTATAGATGTTGTAGTTGATTGTTTTTTATGGCTAAATGTGTTGTGAAATGTGCAGCACCATGAGTTGTTGTACCCTTTTGTTGTGATTTCAGCATTTTAAGTGCACCCAGTGTTTTATGTGGTTACATAAAATAGATGTTTGATGTTTAGTGATAGGTTGAGACAAATGTCTCAAGCCCACTTGTTTGTTTATTGTCTTGTATTTGGTTGTTTATTGTTTCCAAGTAGCAGTAATCTGTTTATCCATGTGGGTGAACTGAAAAATCAACTTTTTTGAAAAGTCAGGGATGAGTTTTTTTTTCAAATGAAGTAAGGTCAGTCAAGATAAGACAGGAAGCAGAAATGAGCCCAATTTTGAGTGGATAAAAATTAACCAACAGTGTAAGAAACTTTTTAAACTGATACCTTTTTCATGTACTTGAATGCAGGCTTTTTTAAACTTTGTGATTCTCCAGGCAGCACGAAAAAATATTCTATATAGATAGCTTTTCATGATTTTTGCAGTGTAACTCTACTGCAAAGAGTTTTATTTTGGAGATTGCTTTCTCCTAAACTGCTTGTCTGCATAACTAATGAGTACAATCTACCTTTGTTTAAAGTTTTATCTTATGAACTACATTTTGCATAGTGTTTACCTGTGGAAGTAAGACAATTTGGCAGGAGACAATTCGACGGGACAACTTTGTCTGCGAGCCAATTTAACAAGAAAATAAATAATTTCGATTTACCTTTAGTAGCGTTGAAGCGATAAAAAAGTTTTGTTGTGTCACTAAGGCAATTGAAAAAGCAATTGCAATTGTTCAGTTGATAAGCGTGAAAATTCGCATATAAAATTGTTAAATGCGTTAAATTTAACCCTTAAGTGCATGAATTTAATATAACAATAAAAAATGCTCCACCTCTCACGAAGCAATCACCACAACACTGAAGTGGCGTGGGGAGCAAGTGTAAACAAGCCAGCGTCTGGTACGTATTCAGAACATGTATGGTGGGTGCCAGAAGAAGCACAACCCGTGGAAAAGTCTGCAATTGCGTTTATTAACAAATTAACTCGTTTTTTTCAGTATGTGCCGTATATGGCACACCATGCATTTAAGGGTTGAGTATGTTCCTAACCAAATGAATATTTATCTATTTAAATTTATAATAGCTTAATTTCGAACATTTAAATTAAAAAAAGATATTTAAACAGTTAAATTTTTGAACCAAGATCGTTTAACATATATCTTTTACGAAAAAGTACATTAATGTAGCGTACTACAAAGACGACAGGTTTGAAGTTTTGCGGGCGTACGAAAGTTATGATGTCATAATAAGCATTTTACTATATATAAACATTTTTCTATAAATCTATTCTGGTCGGCGCATCAGAAAAATACGGAGTGACGATTAAGTCAGAGCAGTTATTATATTAAACTATCAAACCATGAAAATTATTTTAACTATTTTTCATTAGCTCTAACAGTTTGTTTCGTCTACTAGGCTCGTCAGAAGGCAATCAAAAATCTGAAAAACAAATACTAAAAGGAAAGCTTAACAAAGCGATAAAAAGTCGGCAAAAGAACTTAAGAACAAAACAAAAAAAATACGGCAGTGATTAAAAAGGTTACAAATTTTTTGAAATTAAATTTCAATGTGTCAAGTTTTTCTCTTTTGCTTGCGCTGATGTTACCAAATAACACATTATGAGCACGTCAAGAGTAACAGTTGAACTGAAATTCTCTGTCGCCAGCAAAACAGAGATGCCAACAACAATTTAGGGCTTTGTTATACTAAGTGTATTCACGGTTTCAAAGTTTGTTATTTGATAAAAAAAAATACGGCAGTGATTGAAAAGGTTACAAATTTTTTTGATTAAATTTAAATATGTAAAGTTTTTTTTCGTTGCTTAGGCTAATGTTTGGAAATATAAATTTATTATGGCTAATATCATGATTAATGATTTTGACACTGTGGATAAAGATAAGCGGCAAAATATGTGTAATGTGTGTAATGTACGAGGGTAAATCAAAAATTATCCGGAATTGCTCTATAGCGCACTCTTGCTTTAGCTTTTTCAAAATTTTTTTTGCACGTGTTGTCTACTGTGTCACGTGATCACGATCTGCTAATCTAATTGTTCGTTCAGTTTTAACACGTGTTATTTTCTGTTGATAAAAATGGACGCTCCACTGGCACAATGCACCAGAGAAGAACAACGTGCTGTGGTCCGATTTTTGTGGTCAGAAGGTTCATCGGGGACAAAAATTCATCAAAGACTCTTAGCACAATATGGAGACAATGCACTATCGAAAACAACGGTATATGAGTGGATTGAGAAGTTTAAAACAGGCTGGACCAGTGTAAAACATGCAGAAGGAGCAGGACGTCCATCAACCTCCACCAGTGAAGAGAAGATTGAGCAAGCTCAACAAATGATTTTGGCTAACCGGCGCATTACCATTGATGAGGTAGCACAATCTTTGCAGATCAGTTTTGGCTCTGCTCAAGAAATCATTCATGAAATCCTTGGGTACAATAAAGTCTGACCACAAAAATCGGACCACAGCACGTTGTTCTTCTCTGGTGCATTGTGCCAGTGGAGCGTCCATTTTTATCAACAGAAAATAACACGTGTTAAAACTGAACGAACAATTAGATTAGCAGATCGTGATCACGTGACACAGTAGACAACACGTGCAAAAAAAATTTTGAAAAAGCTAAGGCAAGAGTGCGCTATAGAGCAATTCCGGATAATTTTTGATTTACCCTCGTATAATGGATAAATGAGTAATCAATCTTTTCATAATATGACTGAACAAAATTAAATTGCAGTCTGAATTTGAAGTCGCCATGCATATTTATTTCGGGTCTAGGCGAGTTTATCTAAAGCAATTTGTCTAAAATACAATTTGTCTAAATTAATTTGTCTAGTCTAACCTTAACTCTAACCCTGACTTTTCTAATTCTCTAACTCTCTAACCCTAACCTTAACCGTAACCCTAATCTCAAATTGATTTAGACAATATCACCTGATACCACTTATTTCCTACGTGCTGACCATTAACGTCATCTTTTGTGATGTCAATGAGAGTTGTTTAACAATACAACGGGAATAAATCTAATCAAAAGATACATACATTCCATCAGGTTTGTACCAATGGCTATGATTCAACTATTATCAAAACTCAAGACAGAAGATTAGATCAAGACTGCAATTAAACAAATTAGTACACCACCAAAAATTATTTTAACATTAATGTATTTGTTAAAACAGTCTGTTTGGTCCATTAGGCTCGTCAGGGGGGCGAATAAAAATCTGTAAATTAAATACAAAAAACACAATCGCTTTTTTTTTCGCTTAACTTCAGTTTTCATCATAACGATCAAAAAACTGCAAAAAAAGTTTTAGGTGTTTACGCTATTGTTTCGAAAAAATAGATGAATTTATTTGATTCATAGAACCCATTAAAATCTTTAATTTTTTTAAAGCATTTTTAGGGCGCTCTGTTTGTTCCAATTTATTCGTTATTTGAAAATATTAGCATAAGCAAAGGAAAAAACTTAAAACATTGAAATTTAATCAAAAACCATTTGTAACCTCCTTATATACTCTTTTGTAAGCTTTGCTATTTAGCTTGATCTAATCTTCTGTCTTGAATTTTGGTAATAGTTGAATCATAGCCATTGGTACAAACCTGATTGAATTTTTGTATCTTTTGTTTAGACTTGTTTCCGTTGTATTGTTAAACAACTCTCATAGTCAGTGTTTTTTGGAAGTCGTAAATTGCAGTTATTATATTTAGCTGTGCTTGTTCTAATTGCCTTCACTTAGACCTTGCCAATAAATTTTTTCTCATATTTTTAAAGATTAAGTAAGATATAGGTTTAACTAAGGTAAGTTAATAACGACAGCCATAGACTGATAAGAAAATAGACCGCGGCTACTGACGATACACGTAGCAAACTTAACATAGCAAACTGCTCGGAGTATAGATGTGCAGCGGGGGCTCTAAACTTAATGTTTATGCGATTCCAAATCGTTAAGGCTTTTTTATTTTATCTCTCTATGTATCTTCCTGACTCGCAGGAAAGCGACAGAGGCGGTAATACATAGAGCAAGCAATTACTCCGACCTGCTTCCGGAGATGCCAAGATATTGCTGTCCGCTTGTACAGGGTCCTTCATCGAAGTGTAGATTGTTATATATTACATTAATTTAAAAACAAAAAGGGAAATGAAATTTTTTTTGAAGAAAATTAAAGGTAAATGTATAATCTTCAATATTGAATTCAGTTTTTTCAATATATCCGCCCTTTTCAATGATAACATGGCGGAGGCGAGAGATAACTTTCTATTCACACGTGGCACGTGGCACGAATAGTTTCGCTTTCTATTTTCGCCCAAGATTCTTTCAATTTTTTCTTCAATTTTTCCACATTTGAATGTGACACAGCGCAGGGCTTTCTCTCCAAGTTGGACCATATCCCAAAGTCCATCGGATTAAGATCAGGAGAAAAAGGGGGCCAGAGTTTTTAGTTTTTAGATGCTAAAACTAAACAAAGTTTAAGAAATTTTTTGTACACATTAGTAAATAGATATGTAATACTACATATCTGCAAAAAAAAAACAGAACATAAAGTAATTTATAAATACTTTAGAAATCTATCTAAAAATTAGTCTACACTTGGGTGGAGGACATATCTGCAAAAAAAACAGAGCATAAAGTAATTTATAAATACTTTAGAAATCTATCTAAAAATTAGTCTACACTTGGGTGGAGGACCCTGTAATTTACCAGAGATGTGACTATAATTTAGAACTTGCTTGCCAAGATCACCAAATAGGGAAAAGTGCCATAAAGTGTCTTTTCGTGGTCATTTTAATTATCTTTGTTTCAAATAAACTTGCCCAAATCTTCAAATGCCTCAATAAGTTGTAAGCAAGCTAGACTCCGCTTCATATTCTTCTCAAATCTTGATAGATATTCCACTTGTTCCACGGAGAATGGCAAGCTCTAGTTAAATCCCATGTTTAGTGACGGATGGAAGAATAATAAGCACGAACAATGTTGAGGCGCCTCATTGTACAAGAAAATTTAAACAGCTTTCTACTCCAGAGGGGAAAACTTTACTGAAATTGCTTGTAAAGTTTAAACATTTTGGAGTCGCATATACCAGTGACAGGATGAAAAACAAAAAATAGACATTAAATTGATAAATCAGTTGCAGTGATGTGTCAGCTGCACAGTTTAATGTCATGAAACAAGAATTTTCAAAGAAGTTGATATTCTTTATATTTTAATCTGTCTTCGCCCCACAATTACATATGGTCATAAGCCTTAGTTAACGACCAAAAGAAAAATTATTAGAAATGCAAATGTCCAAAATCAGAGAGATAATACTTGCAAATTTTGTTTCTCCAAAAATCAAAATTATCTACGTCAAGTCGGAATAAAATTGGCGGCTTGGGTGAGAAGAATAAATCAGAAAAGACTTTTCCAAGAAGCTTTACTTCCCCTAGCTTTTGGCACGAGACTTGTAGGGGAACCATGGCCCGGTGATCAGAACCTGTTAAAAATCTTAGTTAGGACGCTTTGAATTTTTTTAAAATAAAATAAGAGAACTGGAGGAGACTGAACGTGTCGCGACTTCATCTTGAGCTGCTAAACCCGGAGGTTCTAATGAATTGATCAGATTAAAAAAGAAAATAATATCCCAAAAAATTCAAAACTACAGTATATCACGTGTCTTGAAACCGTTTTTTTAGAAAAAATAAAAATATAAAATTTTTTGATTTAATTTTTGCATCAGATTGAATTGTCAATTCAGCAAAGTTTGTAGGAACGAGAAAATTAGGGTCGGATCCATAAAGTTTTGTGTCTTATTAGCGTCATCATGAGTCGAGCGTCAATCGATACAACGGTGTAACACGGATTGTTTGTTTGCAGGGTGCACAGACCCCAACTGCTCGGCGTGCACGATATCGCCCTCCCACTGCAACGAGTGCACCAGCAAACACGTCCTACACGGCGGGTCCTGTCTCGTTAAGTGCCCGATCAAATTGTTTCGTCACAAAAGAAAGTGCTTTGAAAAATGTCCGAATAAATACAAAAAAAATCGAAGGAAACGAGCTTGTGTTTTAAAGAAAGGTGAATCCTTTGTTTGGGGTTGAAGTTTACTGTCGCCGCTGCTGGCAGTTTTTACTCGATGCATATAGACGTGATCAATTAACTGTTTCTATTGTTTTAAACGTAAGAAAAGCTCCCGGCTGGGTGGCCCTTTGAGGGGGTGCGGTGCCCGCGTTGTTGGGGGAAGTTGAAGAAATACTTTTTAGTGATTTATTGAATTAAAATAAACTTTTTAGAATTTCGTTTGTTTTCGGATAAAGTCTTCTCTTAAACAAGTTTACTGATTGAAAAGCATATTATGATCTGTTTACAATATTTTAGGTTTTATACAACCCGCAATTGCAATTACGTTTTACCCGATTGTAAACAGAACTTTGCTTTTTTACGCATTACAGCAAGCTACTAAAAAAGTTTTTTTTAGAAACTTATGAATGTTTTTCAAACTCTATATAGGCCTACATCGTGGCTGGGCAGATGTAACATAATTCTTGGTTTTTACATAGTTTTACGCAAATGAGCTTTGTTTGTTGATATGTTGGATCCGTCCAGGTTATATCGCAACTAATGAGTAATTATTTTGTCAATACCAAAATGACCAAAATGCCTGCGCTGTTTCGCGTGATCGCACGACTTTTACGCTTTTTCTTTTTTCGAGGTTACTGTCAGTTCACGCAATGGATCCCCACCTCTATGTGTCACTGCTATGATCATACCATGGTCCGTATATTCCGAAGAGAGATTTTAAGGGGCACTCGATGCAAAGGCAAGGTGAAGAAAATTCAAAGGTGTAAAAATACTCGGTCTTGCGCAGGTAATTTGCTCTATTTGTTGGTATTAATTTTGTTGATACAATTGATCGTTCACCGTTGATCATCGTCGCCATTGATCGCGTTGCCAAAAACCGAGATATTAAGTCTTTTAATGCCTCGGAAAGCAGCAGATTCTGAGCACAATTCCGCACCTGATTGTAGACAAATAATCACGTGATTAATCTTGAAAGTTAAACAAAGTTTTTAATTCTGAATGGAAGTATTTAGAATGATTTTCTTGGGCAGGTCATGCAATGGACGACACTGCATTAAACCTAGATGTAACGGCTCAGTTGACTAATGACAAAAGCTATTTCAAAATTTAATTTTTCTATTGTTATCTTTTTTGGGAGGTATAATTTCTCAAAATAATTAATTTTCCATCCCTTCATATCGTTTTTCTTCATAAAAGAAAGACTTTCAACAAGTTGAAAAGAAAATAATCTTTTTTACTCCTTGATATCCTCATATCTAAGCATATAATGCCGTGATGTGCTACAGATCGAAAAATAACGTAATTAATTAAAGTCCATCAACAGCATCAATTTTCCCGATTTTTTTCAGGTTTCTCCTCGAATCTTCCGCGGCGTAACAAACCAAACAATAAACAAACATAACAATTCACGGAGGCGCAACGACGTTACAAAGACGCGAACTCGAAACAATAAAAATCAAATTAAGCGTCGAACCTGGCGACAAACAAAATCTTTTTCTTTCATGTTTCACACATAGCCTTGTTTTTGTATTTTTTTATAATTACCGGTACTACTATTTTGTGCGAATATTTTCAAGAGCCATTATTTATATTTTGTTTTGTTTATTTTTAAGTGGTTCAAACGAGCTTTGTCTGTCAAAGCACGCGGCCGCAGTGCGACGCTTCCCAAAAAGTTCCTTGTTTTGTGACGTCAATCAACTATGCGCTATCAATTGGTGAAATGTGTCGTCACCATTGCAATTCCTCAGCATATTTTAAATAAAACAATTAAACTAGATCGATGGGTGTCGGTGATGTAGCAATCAATATGATTGAAGGAGCAAATACAGAAAGTCTTAACAAAAGACTTTTGAAATAAGGACAATATTATTTGTAATTAGTTCGCAGCATGGTCAAGTGGTTAGAGCTCTGTGCTTTTGATCAACATGGCTATGGTTCAAAACCCACTCGCACCATTCTGTTGTGTCTTTGACAAAGACACTTTACGGCACTTTCCTCTGCTTGGTTGTCCTGGCAAGCAGTTCTAAGCTTCAGTCATATCTCTATTTAATTTCAAGCGGACAGCAATATTTTGGTATCTCCGGAAGCAGGTCGAGTAATTGTTTGCTCTATGTATAGCATCTTCGACGTATTTCTGAGAGTCAGGAGGAAAAATATTGAGATGAAATGAAAAAAATGAAAATGAAATTTTTGATTTCTTACAGTAATCATTAGGGATTGTTCAAGTCAATACAGGCAAAAATTTTGGAGATTTTGTTGCGCCATGAGCGCTAATTTAAGTTGCTCAGAAGTCTTTTTACTGAGTTTTATACGTCAAATCAAAGTTTTTCAAAATATTGCTTCAATAAAGTTTACTTACAAAAACTCATTTCTTACATATTTTTGAAATTTTTCGAGCAGAAATATTTTATTTTGCACTTATCAGTATATTCTAATACAGGGTGTTTGAAAAATAACATTACCGTAGAATTGACACAAATTTTACATAATGCTTTCGATTGCGTGTTAGTCTACAAGCAAGTTAAATGTTATAGAGATATACTGGCAAGTTTATTGACAGGCTTAGAAATAATATTTGGTGCAGGTAACATATGATGTAATGATGAAGTAACAATTGTTTCATGAATACGGCTTTTGAAAAGTACTTTGTGATTTGCCATAATTTACAATTTACCAGTAGTTGCAGTGTCTAGAAATAGTCCTTACATTATGAGAAAGAATTTTTTTGGTGCAAAGTGTCCTAAATAAAGGAGAAAAATATTCTCAGGAGGTTTTAAGATTTATTTGCTGAAAAATTTGGACAAAAGTGTGGTGTGCTGTACCAATGAATTGGATTAGTGGTCCAATGTTAATCAAAGACACAATCAATTTCGTGTGCTTCATCAGCAATCTATTGGAGTCATTTTTTTTGGAACTGACAGATAAAGATAGGCAGGTTGGATGGTTTTAACAAGATAACGCCACAGCCTATACAGCAAGAGTCAGTGTGTGGGGTGTGCAAAATCTTTTTGGTAGTCACATCATTTCTTGTGGTTTGTGGCCTCCATAATTACCAGATTTAACAGCTAATTTTTATCTATGACGTAAGCTGAAGGGTGTAATGGATGGTAACAATCCTCACACTATTGAACAATTGAAGGAAAACATCAAAGCAGTAATTCAGAGCATCTAGCATGAGGAGTAGAGTGAGTGTTTACTGATATGCAGCAGCGGCGAGTTGAACTTTGTCTTGAATTGCACCAACGGTGGACGTTTTCAGCGATTGATGTAAACTATGAATTGGTCAGCTACTAAAATATGTTTTGAAATTGAAAATAATTCACTTAATATGTATGCTTAATAAAGTTTGATTTGATACAAACAAAATTACATTTGTTTTTTCTGCGTATTATAAAGCAGTTCACTGTGCTGTTATTTTTTGAACGTAATTGTAAGGCTACGACTCCTTAGTCTCAATCTTAAAACTTTTTCCCTCTTTTCCTTTAAAATTTTTGAATTAGCAAGTTTTTATGTTTTAGAATATTTTACCAACTTTGTGGCTCTCTTACAGACCTCTAGCGCCATCCTGGGTGTGCGCAATCTTTTGTTCAAGAATTCTTGATTTTTTTTTTTTTTTCAGTCGTTTTTTTATTTCCGCCACTTGTCGAACAAAATACTTACATCAACGTAATTACACTACGGAAAAAGGGACATGCAACAAAATGAAACAACGTTGTAACATGCAAAAACTCAATAAACTACATTAGCAAAGGTAACGGCTTGCATGGTTGCATCACCTAGAGAAAAAATACGAGTATAAAAAATTTAAGAAAAAAATTAAAAAAAATGCCTAAAACAAAACAAGACGATAAAAAAAATAAAAATATTTATATAGAAAAAAATGTTTACCAATATAAAATTCAGTGAAAAGAAAGTTTTTTCCTCATTTAAGTGAAGAGAAAAGGTGTCTCTTAATGATTGTTTGTTACAAAAAGTCGATAGCGTGGCCTAGTAGTTAAGAGAGCCATATCGATGGCAAACATGGTCAATGCGATGGCGGTTCAAAACCTACCAGCGTTTTCCTGTAGTGTCGTTGTGAAAAGCATTTTACGCTTCTTTCCTCTGCTTGACAGCCTTAGCAAGTTGCTCTAAATTTCGATCACATTTCTAAATATAACATTAAAAAAAAACAAATAAAAAATTTGAACAGCAATTTCTTGCCATCTCTGAATACAGGTCAGGGTGACCACTTGATGGTGCCGTATATATAGAGGCTCCGGCATTTTCCTGCGATTCAGAAAGATAAATAACCTTAAAGATGAAAATAACAATGAAACAGACATTTATATCAAATTTACAATTATTGTCCCTGACACATAAAATTATTTTTCCGAATACAAGTTGGAGTTTCTATGCGAGTTATTGCTACGCAGAAAACTCAACGTGGATCATTAATACAACTTGATAAACTAAGATTTTTGTTCAATTGTCGACAAAAAAAAATTTAATTTTTCAAAACCAATCAAAATTTGCGTTTGTGCAACTATTTAATGAAGTTTGTTCATAAAAACTAACAGGTCCAAATAGTTCGGTTAAATTAAAGTCACAATTTACCATAAACAAAATTAAAAAACATTTAGGTAAAAAAAAGCCCAAGTGGTAATCTGCATCTGCAAAATCAGGCTGTTGCGACGGACGATGCGCGTCGTAGCGCGATTGCGTCAAGCTGTGAGATCCCGTCGAGAAGGTGAACAGTAAAACCTCCGGCTAGGCGAAAAAATTATTATATGTTCTAATTTTTCTTATTTATTGTTTTAATTTACCGTTTTTGTTGGACTTTAAAATCGCGTCGCTAAGCCTTCAACTTGCTTAACCAAACATCGTACATGAAATTTGTTTTCTTTGTACATATTCGTTTTCTCGCGGCTCAAAAGTTTTTTGTTCTCAAAAGTTTTGTTTTGTTCAAGTAATTTTCAAAAGCAGTTTTTAATTTAGATTTTTTTTCTTTTAACATTCGAAATCAGAATTATTTAAGGTTACGTATTTTATTTTCAATTATTTTTTTGTTTGTTCTTCATTATTTTAGCATTCTCTTTAAATAAGATTTCTTTAAATAAGTTTCTAGATCATTGGAAAATTTATTTATTGTTTACATTTCAAATAGTTTCTTGGAATAATTTTTGTAATGCTGAAATTGTTTTGTATCAGACACATTTTAAATTTTTTTGGTGATTCAATACCATTAGTTTTTCGAAGCCTGACTGCGCAGGTTTGTAAATGGGTTATTCCCCTTCGTCCCGGAGAAACAAAGGTCGTCGAAGCGATCTCTTGATGGCTGCTTTTGAGCTTCTGAGGTTGTTCAGCAAGTGAGGCGATGCGATGAGATGCAGCTAGACGATGACGAGCAATCATTCGGCTTGGAGCATGAGCTGTGGAATGGCGTTTTGCAGATAGTTAACGATACAGGTTAACTTTGCATAGAAACTTTGGATGGGGAGAATTCGGCTGCCAAAAGCATAATTATTAAAGAGTGTAATGGCGATTTTTTTCATTATATCGGTCAAGAGATAAATGTTTAAGTTTTTCATAAAAATAATCGGAGGTTTTGAAGGAACGTAATAAAGACCTACGATACATCAAGGTCCGCTTCATAATTCGACGTAATGTAGGGGCTGGAAAACTACGGCCCACGAAAGCCTCAAGCAAATAATCTAAAAAATCAATAAAATTGCGTAAAAATTAAATTACTATATAATTGTGCAAATGAATGCGAAGCGGATACACAAATGCGTGAGTATTACGGCCACAGACACGTAAATGTCCGAAATCTTAACACTCAGAAATATATTATTTACGAATTCGGTTAATCGTATTGTCCAGAGTTGGAGAACCTTTTCAATACTGGAGGCCAGATTTAAAAATTTTTGACAGAGAAGACAGCATAAATTGAAATACTTAAGAAAAAAGCGTAATCACTTTGAATCTGTGTCGTATTTCTTAATTTTCGTCGCCAAAAAGTAGTAATCTTTAAAAAAACTCTCGAATTTTTCGACTTTCGTCTTTGCAATGTGGGGATCTAAAAAAATTTCTCACTGTCATGGAAGCCGCAGCTTCTCCACCTCCGGTCTCGCCATATGCCAAATTCTTTTATGCGAATAAATGAGATTAGTTAAAAAGCACGGAAATAAAACACTGAATAAGATAAAACAAGGTTTTAATCGCTTAAAATACTGCTCAATTGTAGTTTGTTTAATGTTGTTTTGCTTGCTTCCTTGCAGTTGCTTTTCTGAACAAAAAAATGTGTCCATGTTAGCCCCTTCAGAATTTTCGCAGGGTTTCGTACAGTAAAGACATCGCTAAATGAAAACTGAACATCGAGATTATTTAATAATCTAAAATCTCATGTTTTCAGCTTTTCAACCACTTCAAAACCAGTGATAGCAAAATCCAGGTGAGAGTGTGTGCTCACATTGTGCTTACAATGCGTTCACAATTGGCGATTGTCTTTCAAAAAAGAAGAAAGGTTCAGATTTGCCCAATTTTTTTCTAAGGGTTCAGTTCCGGTCTAGTTCCGGTTCGGGTTCAAAGAAGACAATCAGTGGTTAATACGGATTTTCGATTCATGTTTGGTTCAATCATTAATTTTATAAAATATTTGTATGTTTATTTTTGCAAACGTAGCCTATAAACCAAGGACATGGCTCGTAGATCGTGGCCAAAAAATTTGGGAATATATACATATCAGACCAAAAGATTTGGGAAAAGGAGGCAAAACAATTTTGCCCGAATCATGATTTTGGACAATTTACGAAGAATCACAAACGTAACAAAAAAGACCATTTCATAATTGATTTTGCTGTTTAGCAGATTGTAATAAACTGTTTGAACGTAGAATAACTTCCTTTCTTCAGAGAAATTTTTTACAGGTGCATTTTATGCCTCAAAAAACATGCTCAGTGCCAGAAAAACCAAGGTGGTTGTTCTTGAATTTCATAAACAGGTTGAGCTGGTAACAACGCCCCCATCGTCCCCCAATTTGTGAGGCTATCTTTGTGGTCGAACGGTGCCTCATGGATGTTTATTAGCATATTTCTCGAAGGACGAATTTTTGCATATTTTAACAAAGTTGAATGAATAGTAATGATTTTGCAAGCCTCAAAATTGCAAGCGAAAGTTTTTTTAATTTTATTTTTAATGTTAAGCTTTCTGGGCTTTTACGCTATTCAAAGGTCTTAAAATTTATTTATACTGGTGTGTGTATCCATTTTTTAGATCCTTTTTGGATTGGCAACTTATACAAAAATATATGACAAATAAAGTGTACCAACTGTGCAAGCCTTTATTTTAAGTTTTCTTATTTTTGTTTTCGTCCTATAACAGTACAACTTGGGCCCACTAACTTCAACAGGCCTAAAACTAAAATTGTTTTAGTGTTTTATTACGTCATAAAACTTACACAAACAGGAGTCTTTTTACTTTATAGGTCAAAATAAAGTCAAATTTTGTCAAATTTTTTTTATCAAATTTTACATTGAAAAACTCGTTTTTTACTTATTTTTAATTTTTTGAGGAACTATGAATAGTTTTAATATTTTATTTCTTTAATTTATAGCAGGTATTGCAAAACTTCTGAATTTAACAAATGCTGCTTGTCTTGCAAGCACGGAAAAGACAAGATGGGAAAAGCACGGGAAAGATTACAGCGGTCTTGAGAAAAAATTTTTCCCATCTTGAGAAGAATATTTTTCTCAAGACGGCTCTGCAAGACCTCTTAAATTATTTTTCATGATATTGTCATGGTTCTTGTTTAAATCTTCTTTTTTCTTGTTTAAATCAAGGTTGACATATTGGCCTTTTTAAGGCCAATTCTGAAAAACTTGGCTTTTTTAAAAAGTGTTTGGCTTCCAAATTTAACGTTTGGCCATTTGGCTTTTTCTTGGCCTTTTTTTTATAAAACAAAATCTTATTCTTGAAAGTTAAAATTTCTGTTTAAATATTTGAAGTATATAAACAAATGTGTTAGAACTTTTATTGTTTTCTAAAATCTTTAACCGTCTTCTTAAATTTGAGACGTAAATAGAGATTTTGTACACAGATTAAAAGCTATGACCTTTTGTTTTTTTTCAGTCTTCACCTTAAGTTTGGGACGTTAATAGAGAAAAAAAACAGTTTGGCATTATTTTTTACGTTTGGCTTCTTTTGACCATGGCTTCAAATCGTTTGAAATAAGTTCCGGTAGGTGCTTTCTCGCAGCCTGGGCCGTGAGTAAGTCTGTTCATTGATTTCAAAGATGGCAGACCGAAACCGAACCTATCAAAACAGAAGGGTATCCACCAGTGATGTAGTCGAGACCACATGATTCGAGACCGAGACCGAGACCGAGACCATAAAATTTTTTCGAGACCAAGACCGAGATCGAGACCGGAAAATTTCGAGACCTAAGGTTCGAGACCGAGACGAGAAACTATCGAGATCGAGACCGAGATCGAGATCAGAATATTTTTCGAAAAAAAGTTTAATTTATTAACGACATTAATTTTTATTTTTTCATAATTCCAAAGCTACGTTTCAAATAAACTAGCATCCCCAGCATGTTACAAGAAAGTCTTGCTCTATGTGGTCGCATAAAGAAAGTCTTGTTTACGTCACAATACCCCAGCAAATGCGCAAGTTTTTTATATACATCTGTGCGTTGCTTTGAAGTCAGAATTTTTTATTACCAAAAAATATCTAAAGCCCCGTAACGAACGGAATAGAGATAATCTATTCAATGTAATAAATTATATTTTAGCTAATCAGGTCACAATTATGAAAAAACTTTATACTATAGAGCAGGGTTTCCTAAACTCTGTGCCGGGATTAAATGTGGAAAGTGTGCCGCGAAATTTTCGTGTTTTTGACGGAGTCAATGGTGGATATTGGGTGAGGCGAATGAGGCAGTTGCCTCGGGCCCCCCTTGAAAATACCGCATATAGTTTCATTTTGCTGTATATTATTTTTTAGAGATCACCATGATTTTGGTAGAAAAATAGCGAAATATGAGATCAAATCGAAGTGAAGACCTTTTTTTTGTTTTTTTTAGAGATCACAATGATTTTGAGAGAAAAATAGGAAATATGAGATCAAATCGAAGTGAATATAATTTCTGTATGTAAACTTAAAAAATGTATTAAGTAGGCTTTCGCCTTCATGAAGTAAGTGTGCCGCAGGCAAACTCAGAATTTATTAGTGTGCCGTAGTAATAAGATGGTAAACGGGAACAATTTGGCCCAAAACGCCTCAAGGTCCAGTACTTTAAATTTGTCTTTGGTTGCTGAGTTAAATTTTAACTCGAGAAATTATTCTTGTACTTCATTAAAAATGTCGCCTATTTCGCATTGTAATTTGTTTCTTGCTTCTCATCTATAGGAGAATTTTATTTGATTAAATTTTTTTTTAAATCAGATGCATGAGTTTTTATTTGTGCTTTAATTGGGACTCACAGTTACCGTTTGTGAGAGCAAAATCCAATTAAAAAAAGCTTGCCGGATTTCGTTGTTCAATTCGATTCTTGCTGAGGTCAAGTTCCCTGTCATTTTGAGTTTTAAAATTAATAAAGAATGTGTTGTAAAACATTTTAACAATCGCTCCTCCTTGAAAATTTACGTTAAAAACCACTAACTAAACCATTTATTGACTATGTTTACTCAAAAATTTTACTAGGCAACAAAAGGTTTTTAATTTTATTTCGCAAGGGGAGTTGTTTATAGTGAAGAAAGCAGTAAATCATCATAGCTACATCAACCCGTTTCCTGCGTAAAACAGAAAATTCGTCTTTGGCAATCGCATTGTTTCATGGCGCAACTTTTTCTGTTCTGAAGCAACAGTTAACAGACACTGTTTGACAGCTTCCCGCATTGCTTTGTTTGTAAAGCCGTTTAATTAACTCGGAACGGATTAGGTTTTACTGGTTCGTAACTTTTATAGTCAACGTTTACAAGAGCTCTTTGCCAATTTTGAAATATGTTATAAAAAAAATTTAGATGGAAAATAAAGATTTTTTACCAAGACTCAAATCAAGTTTGAGTCTTGGTAAAAAATGAAACTTGATTTCAAAACTTTTTAGTTGAAGAAATCATGATTTTGTAACAAAATTCAATGTTTTGCTTATTTTAAGGGAGTGTGTTTGAAAAAATTAATAGTCAGGGTATAAACAATTGTATTTGCTTACGGTATTTTTTTTTCAAGTTCTATTACGCAACTTAGTATTATCAGGCTTGACATTTACTTCGTTTAGTATTTTAATTCGTTTGGAATATGAATATTTTTTGAAAAACGTACAACTTTTCGAAAACAATTCGGTGTCTTAAAACATAATACAATTGAATAAAACGGCGGTTGACATGGAACAACATTTATAAGATAAAAATTTTTTTTTAATCTCTTTATTTATCCTCCTGACTTGCAGGAAAGCAACGGAGGCGCTAATACATAGAGTAAACAATTACCCCAACCTGCTTTCAAAGGTACCAAGATATTGCTGCCCGCTTGAAATTTAATAGAGATAATAATGAAATTTAGAACTGCTTGGCAAGATAACCAAAGCAGGGAAATATGGCGCGAGTAGGTTTTGAACCGAAACCATGTCGATCACAATCCCGGGCGCTCTAACCACTTGACCATGCCGCCGATTATTTACATGAAGGTTAGCATTTTGTGGTTATTGTTATGATTTTTCTTAAAACTCTAGTTTTTTTCATAGTACCATATTAGTTTTCCTACAAGTTTCGAAATATTTTGTTGCAAGATTGAAGACATATTTTGTTTCTTTTTGATGTGCATATTTTAGATGATTATGAGCAGTGATGTCTTTAGTACGGAATGAACGGAACGACCGCACCGGACCCCTAAAAAAAGTCCAAAAGTGGACCCCTCTAAGCGAAATATTGCTCTATTTCTTTATAATAGCACCATAACGATGGCCTCTCCTAAAGTGATGACTATTTTTTTAGAGATCGCTTTGGTTTAGAAGACAAAAAAGTGGTCTTCCCTATTTTTCTGTTACCGGCCCTTCTTTTTGTAAGACCATCACTGATTATGAGCTTTAGAATAAGGTTTTGTTAACTGGTAGAAGCAATTCACAAATATAACGTACAATTAGCAATCCTGTTTTTTATTCAATAGCATTTTCAATTACAATTAACTTAGTCAAAGGTGCGACAAGTAGAATGGGTAAGCATTAGAAGTTTACATTGTCGGGTAAATAGGCTACTAAAAGTAACGTAAACATAAAAGCCTTATAGTTAGTACAGTGCTTCCTCGATTATCTGGTCTAATTGGGTAGTTACTTTCAAAAATATGAGCGGATAAGCTAAAAAACGCTTAATTTTTATTGTCAAAAGCAAAAACCGCTTAATTTTATTGAATTTTTATTGTCAAAGCAGCAAAAGTATACAGTACGTAAATATTAACTTTTTAGATCTACACTGTACTAAAAAATGAATTAATTTTGCATTGTTTGCGAGTAGATTCACGTTTTTTCAGTAGATTTCGAAATAATTTTGAAATAATGTACTGTGGTATGCACTACAGCTGTGATGTGCCAAAATATATTGTACAAAATATAGTGGTCGAATAATTAAATGCCAGATAAACGAAATGCAAGTAATCAAGGAAGCCTTGTAGTTGCCATAAAGCCAATTTGCTTCTAATAAATTTAAAATTAAAATGCTATAAAAAAATTTGGTGCTGGTTTAGTATGTGATCTACTTACATGTTTCTAGTTTAGCTTGTGATCTACCTAAAAAACGCCACGATAGTTTAAAATAGATAAAAAAATACTATAAATAGATAAAATAGATAGATAAAAATAAATAATAAAATAGATAAAAAAGATACTAAAAAAGATAAAAAAACGGCACAATACCAAGATAGCTCACTGTCAGTTGATTAGGCTCTTTCATCACGATTAAGAAGACGACCTCGATTGTATTTTCTTCTTCCAGCAAAGCGTACTTCATCTCTTTCAAGAAGATTTACTGCAGTTTCCACCATTTGACCTCTCCTATTGACAGACACTATTGAAGAGCAAACTTCTCTGCACATGTTGGACCAATCACATATAGTTGGCCTGCTTCTTCCAGTCATTTCTTCCGTTAGATCTAATGACAAATCCTTTACAAAGTAAAAAACCAGTTCCAAAATTTTGCACAGCGTCAGCTTGCAATTCATTTTATTATTCAGGTCAGTGTAGCAAAAGAAGATACTTTCATGGCAAACAGATCTAAATGTCTGGCACCCCTTCCTTCTGCAGCGGAAAACAGGACGGCTTTCACCTTTTATTTTCCTTCGCTTTTTAGCCATTTCGCCTCCACATTTGCTACAAGGAGCCATTCCGTTGCAGCTACTTCATCTCGGATGACTTGTGTGTACAGTTCCTTAGCTCTCATCATGGGCTGATCTAAACTACCTGCTGACCAACTGTTCTGGTAAATGTAGTAGATCTCCGGGTTGTTTGTTTGTTTAATTGAAGTGCACACAAGTCGTCCGAGATGAAGTAGTAGTAATCTGTCTAATGTCTAATCCCTAGTAAGCTAATGCAACCACGTACTCTCTTATCGTATCGTACTCACAGGTAGATCACAAGATGTAGGTAGATCACATACTAAACCAGCACCAAAAATTTTTTATCCTGAACATTGCATCCAACATTTTCTTATGATCAAAACCTAGCATCTAATTATCAATTTGGTTAAAAAATGCAACTGCTTTTTTTGTATAATTTTTTCACCGAACAACTAAACAAATGCATCGAAACATCTAAAAATAGTAAATTTACTTGATCATAAGTTTAATTTTGTGCAAGTGTATAGTACTTTTCACTTCAATTATTGGCTATTATTTGAAGAAGGATTAACTCTCGTCTGCCTGAGTTTACGGCTTCTAAAACAGATTAATAGGAAAATCCCCACAGAGCTCGCGATAGCAAGAAAAAAGTCATTTTAAAAAGCGAGGCGCATTTTAATTACGCACTGAGAAACGGTTTGTAAAAATTTAATTCCGCAGTTAATGGGTCAAATAACAAAAAATGTCCGGTCTCGAGACCAATTTAAAAAGTACGAGACCGAGACAAGGTCATTACGAGACCAAGACCGAGACCGCCAGCAAAAGGCCGAGACCGAGACCCTGAAAATTGGTCTCGAGACCGGTCTCGAGACCAAGACCGGTCTTGAGACCTTCATCACTGGTATTCCGTTGTTCAGTGTGGGTCTGCTAGTCGGCAAACGTCCTTTTCAGGACGGGGCAATGCTAGGATAAAACTGCCCTTTTCAGGGCACATTGCCAACAAGTTCCGAAGACCCACTATTCTTCAGCTGAACATCGAATGCCTCACTGCAAGCAAGATGAACGTTTTTCATCATCTCGCTATGCAGTCTGAGGCACTCGTCATCCTACTGCAGGAGACCCACTGCACTGATGCAAAGAAGTTGGTACTTCCAAATTACCAACTAGCTGGGTCTTTTTTAAGCAGGAAGCATGGCCTTGCCACGTTTGTACACGAGCGACTGAGATACACGCTTTTGGACCAATCTCCACCGACATCGGAGATCGAATGGTTGTGTGTGGACGTTGATGGCCATAAAATAAATAGTCAACGTCTACAAACCACCGCCAACGCGATTGCGATCCCTGGATCTCCCAGTGTTTCCTCACTCCTGTCTTTACGCTGGCGATTTTAACTGTCGTCATGCTGACTGGGGTTACGATGATAACAGTCCGGATGGTGAGTGCTTGACTGGCTGGGCAAGTATTAATTGTCTTGCCCTCCTATATAATGCCAAGGACTCTGCCAGTTTTTATTCCGGCCGCTGGAACACTGGCACCAACCCAGATCTAGCTTTTGCTAGCGTAGGTCCAAACAGTCGCTTACCGGATAGACGTGTCCTTGACAAGTTCCCCAGGTCACAACATCGACCTTCGCTTATTACATCATCAAGGTTTGGTATGGCAGTGCCAAGCATGCCTGTTAAGCGATGGAACTTCCGCAAGGCCAAATGGAGTCATTACATTGCTTTGACGAATAAACTCGCAAAGACTTTGTTGCCGCCTGATTCACTTGATGTGGATGCGGCTTACCAGGATTTCTGTAACACCATTAACAAAGCAACCAAAAAGACTATCCTACGCGGGTATCGAAATAACTATATTCCGTGTTGGGATGCAGAGTGTGAATCCCTCTATAAAACCTTTCTGCAATCTCCTCAGGGAGACGACTCAAGTTTGGCTGCTACAGCTCTGCTTGCCAAGCTTGACAGAAAGCGGAGGGATTGATGGTCCGAAGCAGTTCGGAGCATTGACTTCTCACACTCTAGTCGAAAAGCGTGGAGTATTTTGAACAACCTTACTCGTAAGTCACGACACTCTCCTTGTCACTGTCCCGTTTCAGCCAATGCTATTGCATCTCAGCTGTTTAGAAATGGGAAATAGCCTACGGAGCTACTGATTGCAAGTCTTTGCGACTTGTCTCTCAAGAAGTGTCTGACCTTTGGAGGGCCACAACACCAGACGCAGTAAATATCTCTGACAATTTTTCACTGAGAGAATTTACGGCTGCCCTTCAACATTTAAAACCAGGTAAAGCTCCGGGACTTGATTCCATCTTCCCCGAGTTTATACTCCATGCTGGAGCTGCTTTGAAGTCCTGGTTACGTGATTTCCTCTCTTCCTGTTTGCGCCGACTCAAAATTTCCAAGATCTGGAGAAGAGCGCTTGTGGTCGCCATCCCAAAACCAGGAAAGCCCGTGGGGGATCCAAAGAGTTATCGACCGATATCTCTGGTCTGTTTCTCCTACAAGATTCTCGAGAGGCTTATCTACGCCCGCGTTGAGCCATTAATCGATCCACTGCTCCCTAAAGAGCAGGCTGGGTTCCGACGCGGAAAGTCATTTGTAAATCAAGTTGTTCTGCTAATCCCGAACATCGAGGATTCTTTCGAGGCTAGAAAGAAGGCCGGTGCCGTATTTATCGATCTGACAGCTGCTTATGACACTGTCTGGCACCGTGGCCTTACCTGCAAGCTGCTGAGACTACTACCGGATAAGCACATGGTCAAAATGATCGTCGAGCTTGTCCGAAATCGAAGTTTCACCCTTACCACCGGTGACAGCAAGCAAAGCAGTCTTAAAAACGGCGTTCCTCAGGGATCGGTCTTGGCTTCCCTCCTATTTAACATCTATACATACGATCTTCCTTCCATGATTTCCAGAAAGTTTGCTTATGTTGATGATTTAGCATTGTTGCACTCTTCTGGAAACTGGAAGGACTTGGAGGGGACTTTAAGCCAAGGCATGTCTACACTGTCAGCGTATCTCCAGACTTGGAGAATGAAGCTCAGTCACACTAAGACAATGACGACAGCCTTTCACTTAAATAACCGAGAGCCCAAACGTGAGCTAAAGGTCTACAACAATAATAGACTTTTACCGTTCTGTCCAACCCCTACTTATCTTGGGGTAAAACTGGACAGATCGCTCACGCTTCGTCATCACTTAGTGGCATTGCACAAAAAAACTATCCTCGCGCGTCACACTGCTGAGGCGACTCGTGGGCTCGGGATGGGATGCTGGTGCTAAAACACTACCTTATCTCTAGTCTACTCAACAGCTGAGTAGTGTGCGCCAATCTGGTGTCGCAATGCTCACACTCGCCTCATTGACAGTGTCTTGAATGACGCTTTGCGCATAGTTACTGGATGCCTGCGTCCCACTACAACGGACCACCTACCTATACTTTTAGGCATCCAGCCAGCTGAGCTTCGCCGAATGGGAGCGACACTCCACTTGGCTCACCGTGGATCTCTGGACCCCAATCATATCTTGTATGGTCTTTTAAGTGGGTCCTCAGATACTCGCCAAGTGAGACTAAGATCCAGACGCCCATTTGTGCCAGGTGCGCGGAATCTCTTGGACAACCTTGCCAAACTTGGCATCCGCGCTTCTGAATGGACAAATCACAAATGGAACGCGGAGTACTGTGAAAATATTTCCAGGCTCCGTGCTTTTGTGCCCGAGACCGGTGCCAGGCCTGTTGGGATGGGCTTACCCCGAGTAGCTTGGGTTAAGCTCAACCGCCTGCGGATTGGTGTTGGGTGATCCCATTCGTCCATGCACAAATGGGGTCTCGCTTCTTCACCGAATTGCGAGTGTGGCGCCTTTGAGCAAACCGCAGACCATGTTCTAACAGCGTGCCCTATACATCGGGCACCACATGGAGCACGAAGTCTGACGGTTTTGGATGACGAAACTCGATGCTGGCTTAATAACACCACTGCCAGCATCTGATCCAGGCAGTGCAGCAGTCTGGGGTAGTAAAAGGATAAACCCTCGGCCCCAGTCCTGTTTGTGTCTGACCGATAGTGGATGCCCTTCAAACGACGACGACGACGACGAGTTCCGGTTCAGGTTTAGGTTCAGCAAATTTTATTTTTAAAGGTTCATTTCCGTTTTAGCTCCGGTTCTGGTTCAAAAACCAATTAGCGGTTAATACGACTTTCGATTCATATTTGGTTCAATCGTTATAGTTTTATAAAATATTTTTTCTGTCCATTTTTGCAATCGTATAAACCAACGACATGGCTCGTAGATCCTGGCCATAGATTTGCCAGACCAAAGAATCTGGTAAAGGAGGCGAAATAATTTTGCTTAAATTATAGATTTGCACAATTTTATCAAGAAACTCAAACGTAACAAATAGGCTTATAACAGAACAGAATGCATCAGCTTTGTCTTTTCTTTCTTTACTTAAAATCTTTTTGGCGCCCAAGGATCAATTTAGAAGTAATATGTGTTGAAATAATCAATTTTATCTCAATTGTATGATTTAATCTGGTGTACAGTACAATGAAATAAATTATTGTTTGGACGTAAAACGACTTCCATTTTTCCGAGAAACATTTTTACAGGTGCATTTTATGCCTCAAACACATATTCCTCGCCCGAAAAATCATATTATTCTCAATTTTTGTTGGTGAACAGATTGAGATGGCGACAATACACCTATTTCCCCCAAATTGTAAGGTTATGTTTGCACCTATCTCCCCCCCAAATGATATCTCATGGGTGTCAACTGGCATATTTTTTGAGAATTATGACAAACAATTGCACACCTAAAATTTTTTAATTGAAGATATTTCTGATGGGCATATAAGTTTTAAAAAGGTAAACACTAAATATATTCACCGGCAAGCTATTTAGGTGTGAATTGCAATACCAACTTTTTATAATTTAACAAAGTTGAATGGAGTGTAATAATGATTTAGCGAGCCCGAAAAGCAAAAACTTTTTGTAATTTCGTCTTTGACATCAAGTTTAATAAGCTAGTTTACGCTAGTGACAAGCAAGGGCGTTAAAATTAAGAAACCTTGAGGGCTAAAGATCTCCCGGCCAAATTTTTTTCCTTTACAAAAATCCCCTTAAAATTATTTATATGCGATCAATTGAAATGTGAATTTCCTATATTTCCCAAAGAGGAAAGTTTCTTTAAATGCTATTCCGAATACGCAATTACATCAAGCATCGCTATATCAGCGAGCATTAATCCCAAAACCATATTCTTAGCTGAAATAGCAGATGCTCACCAGGTTATTTTATAGTTATTCTAAGTATTCTATTCACCAAGCTCTTCAAGGTATTCTTGAACTTTTGAAACTGTAACCCCTTAGCCTCATTCTTTTTGGCTTTTTCTTTATAATTTCTGAATCAGCAATAATTTTTATGTGTTTTACCATGTTTCACCAACGTCAAACTTCTCTTCTGAAAACTTTTAGCAGCTCCACCCTAAAATACGTAATTTTTATTTTAAAAATCTTTGATTAATATGGTAAAATGTTTACCAGTTTAAAATACGGTATTATTCTCATGTAAGACAAAGGAATATATGTCTCTTATGCATGTTTATAAAAGAAAATTGGCACTGTAGCCAAGTAGCTAAATAGCGCCGTGATGGCTAATGTATTTGACATGGTTGCTTTTTAAAATCTACTTACTTGATTCCATTACAAATTTATCGTAAATTTTTCCCTTTTTCAAAGCAATTATAACCAAAACTATTTTGATTTACTTTTAGTACAAATCGTTGACTATACAATTTTGTTAGTAACTTTAATGTTACAATAGCAACTTAGGTTGATTGGTTTTGCAAGAACGTAAGATTATAGAAATCATCAATAGGCCTACAATGTTTTGCGAATTGTATTTGAATAAATTTAATCGTTAAAAAATGGTAACATTTTTTTCTACCACACTTGGTAGAAATTAAAACGTAGTCAATGATCAAAAAATTTGTTATTTTGTACTCCTTATAGTTTTATCTACGTTCCATAACTTACCATAACCATTAGTTAATATCAACTTTGTAATGCGGCCGGCAACAATAAAAAGTTCCACTGCTCACCCTTCCTGCTAAGTTACATAACAAAGTTAAAAATAATTATCAAAGTCTTAAAATCTGATTTTTCTCTAAAAGTTTGTTTTGTCTTCTTTGGTGCTCTGCATTTCGATAGCTTTTTCATTTTACTGCTTCAGCATACTATGTACTTCAAACTGCGCTTTGTTTATTTACGTCACGTGATCAAACTCGTTTGTAACGTCTTTGTTTTGCCACACGGCAAGGCAGTGATCAAACAAATTGTGGCAACTTCAAATACAAAATTGTGATTTATCTACGCCTACATGAAATTAAAATCACGGCGTCGAACCGGGTCCGTTTAAAATAAAGTTTCGGTGGTGCTGCTATAGCGTGCGGTCTACCGCCATATGCCACCTACCTGTGCATCGAACCGTGACTTAAACAAGGCTCAGCCTGTCGGTACTTTTGGGTGGAACGGCGTGACCGCAACACTTTAATCTCTATAATTGAAAGGGAATGTGCAGATAGTTTGGTAATTCATTCAGATGAGTGGCCTGCTGATAGCAACCTAAATGCCATGGGGTACCAGCATTCTACGGTGAACAACCAGCAACATTATGTGGATCCAGCGACAGGAGAGCACACGCAGGCAATTGAGAGATCGCGGTTGGACGCTAAAACTATGATTCTTAAGAAAATGCGAGGCGTTAGTCATCAGCTTCTCCAGTCTCATCTTGACCATTTTTGTTGGAAGGTGATGAGAAAAAAATTCCAATAATTTATTTGCTTCATTCTTAGAACATATACGAAGTGTGTATTGCTAGAATAAAATAAATAAATTTACCTTTATGTGTGATATGTATATGTGGTGTTTTGAATAACATAAATGAGAGATGAATGATTTAGTGGTAGACCGCACGCTTTAGTGATAACAGGGGGTAGACCTCACGCTATAGTGTGGTGGACTGCACGCTATAGTAGCACCGTTCCGGTTTAGGTTGTAGCGAAGTTGGCTAACATGATAAAAATATCTCAGCAGCTTGACTTATCTTTTCACGACTGTATTATATTGTTATAACATTTTCTTTTAACACGTGCGAGGCAAACTGACATTTATTCAGACGCATTTGTGCGTCATAAGACCCATTAGCCACAATCCTTCCCGGATTAGGCATGACAACGGGGTCCCGAAGGCGCTCATAAAAACAAACGCATTAACACAAGGTTGGGCAAAGTTTTTAACGAAAGAGCCCATAACCGTACCTGCCGGGGGGGCAGGGGGGCAATTGCCCCCCCAAGTTTTGAAGATTTGGGCAAAATTAAGATTTTTCGGGCAGTGAGAAGAAAATATTTGGGCAAAACCATAATTTTTCGGGCAGCGATACGAAAAATTTGGGCAAAGTCAGGAAATTTAGAGAGGTGACGACGAGGAACCGCAAAAAATAATAACCCAAATTTAGGTGAAGACCTTTTTTTCTTTTTTTTTAGAGAACACCTTGATTTTGGGACGAAAATTGAAAATTAGGAGACTGAATTTAAGTGAAGACCTTTTTTTTTTTTTTTTTTAGAGATCACCATGATTTAGGACAAAATTGGTTTTTCGTCTGAGTATCTCAGACAATTTTTTTGTCATATCCGAAATGTACTATAAAATCATGATTTGGGCAAACGTCACAAAATTTGGGCAAAACTTCATTGCCCCCCCAAAATTTTTTGGGCTGGTACGGCTATGAAAGAGCCAAATGTGAAAATTCAAAACTGCCAGAGAGCCGCAAATTCTGCTTGAGGTATTAATGCAAATACAGTAAACAAAGCAAGTTTTAACCAAATAATAAAAACAAATGCAAAGTTACACGATTTACAATTTTTTCGATATTTTACCAGCATTACTACTGTGGGTTTCCACTTTATTAGCTAGCTTTTGAAAATCTGGGCCATATGAAGTCAAAGCGGTGTGAATTAATTCTCTCAAATCTTCATTTGTTAGACTTGCACGATATTATGATTTTACAAATTTTATTACAGAGAAGCGAATCGGAGAGAAGCGAGCACTATCTTTCTTTCTTTTATGCTAATGCAGCGTTTTTCAAACCATGAGTCGCGACCCAAATGTGGGTCGCCAAGGCTACGCGGAATGGTAGCAAAAGCTTGTGAATTACCGCACATAAAAGAAAAAGAACTACGCACACAAGATTTCAAAAGTGAAACCCTTTTTTTAAGAGAACATTACAATTTTAAGACGAAAATCCAGAAATCAAAGTCAGATTCAAGGTGAAGATCTTTTTTTTGGAGACCACCTTGAATTTGAGACAAAAAAGTAGAAAACCGGAGACTGAATTCAAGGGATGACCTTTTTTTTAGAGATCACTACGTTTTTGAGCCGAAAATCAAGTATCGTTTGCTCACAGTATAAGTTTGCTCACGAACCAATTTCTGTCCACACATATGCTACTAGAAATTGGACGATCATTGTTGGTTTACATAACAATGTTGTTTCAATATGTGCTCACTCAAATTTATTTGTGTCGCAGTCATATTTGTAGATCGTTGTTTTTAGCAATTTTGGGTTGCGGAAAAAAGGTTTGAGAAACGCTGTTCTAATGTTACCAGCGTTTCTCGGCGGGCGAGAAATAAATGAAGATAGCGCTTGCTTTGCTCAAATTTTTGCTGTGTAGTGTAAATGGTCCTTAACAACAAACAAAGAAATGCTTTATTTCCACGCTATAATCCGACTTAGCACCTAATTAGAAATCTTCGTTTGACCCAAATTCAACTGTGAATAACAATTGTGCATTGTTTAATTTCATTATTATTGTTTAGCTAGAAGAGCCGCAAACAAAAGGTCGGCAAGCCGCAATTTGCCCACCGTTGCACTAACATAAAGTCGATTAACCAAAAGCAGCAAAATAACTGATTATGAGGAAACAACAAAACAGTTAAGATTCAAAACGAAATGAAATTTTAAAATAAAGCAGACCAGAACTATTAAACTCTCAAAGTCATCGGAACACCAGAAACACAAATACAGTGATACGTAATATATAATGAACTAAAAGCAGCAACACAATTAATTACGACGAAGCAACAAAACAATTAGGATTAAAGGAAGGAAAGCAACAGCTCAGAGAAAGTCCGATTTGCGGAATACCCTAAACTAAACCGACCCAAATACCAGAATCCCTGGCTACAGCATTCCAGTCGGCAAATAATGCCACAACTCCAACCCTCCTAAGTCGCCATTAGCTATTTACAAGCGCGGCACAACAATTTAAAAATCGACTTAATAATCCCGAAGTTTTAAAAGTCTTCGTGTTGTTCGACCTCTTGTCGTGACTATTGGGGGCACAGCGCTTTCGTTAAAAATATCGTCTGAGTCTCCAGCGCACGAATTATTGGAAGTCCCCTCCTTTGGTGAACTAGATGCAAGGGAATAAAAATGATCATTAGCGGACTCAATGCAGGAATTTAAATTTTTAAAACTAAGTACCCCATTTTTAAGTCTGCCAATGGAGATTTTATCTGTTCCGCGGCGTGAGTCGAGCTCAAAGTATTTCTGGTTTTTACTAATAACTTTAAATGGGCCTTGATCTGTAGGTTGCACGGAGCAGCGATGGCCGTCATTTCGCACGTTAGTGATTTCCGACGAGAAAAGAGTTTTTTTCCAAATATAACTTTTTTTTATTTTCCGTTGGGACATAAAGTGTAAAAATGTAACGTAGTGGCCAAACTTTGTTAATATTAAATCAGGATCGTCTGGAATGTCAGTGTCAGAGATTTCATCAAAAAACTCGCCAGGAAGTCTCATTGGTTGGCATAGCACAAAGTCATTGGGGGAAAAGCCTTCTAAGTTTTCTTTGGGTTTTATTATTCAGCACATCTATCACCCCGTTGGCTAGCGCTTTTAGTGAAGTCAGTGTCGAAGCTGTATGTTGCGATGATTAACATAATTCAGAGGAAATAAAGATCTTAAAGCATCGGCGTCAAGATCTTGTGGCAATTCAAAAATGCAATTTTTGAATGTTTATCTGCAACAAAAAACAAGGAAGAGTCCGCACAAGACGATGGAGAACTAAGATTGTGCGATGTGTTTTTGTGTTTTCGGAAGGAAAACGTCCTCAAAACGACGCAGCGAAGAAAAAGGGGACACCGTCACACTTGTAAGCTTGATTGCCATATTTCTTGTGACAGTAACACATGGAACTGTTTTCGAAAATAAAATTATATTTGAGGCAAAAAGAGGTTTTCAAAGTAGGAAGGAGTTTTCTTGCCTTAAGTTTGACTTAGTTGGCGTGTTTCTGTTATCAGGGCACATTCGGTATGAGATTAGCTGAGTGACGTCGCGCTGTGAAGAGTCTAAATGTGTTTCTATTGTTTGTTAATCAAACATTGGTTAAAATTTTTGTCCTCAGCCGGATTAGATGGTGATAAAATTGTTGGACTTTCAGTCTTTTTGGTGCAAATCAGCAGTTGGTCTGAGGCTAGCGAATTCGTCAAAAGACCATGTTTTGTTCAACAGAGCACCTTTATTATTAAGATTTAATAGTATTCCAAGATGGTCGAGTTCAATTCGAAGAAAAACCGATTAGAGTGAGAGTAAAAAAGAAACAAAACTAGTTGCTCTAAGAGATAAAAAGATAAAAAAAGCCACGCAAATTGCACTCGCGGGCTCAAAGCAGGCTCAAAATTTTTTAAATTTTTAAAAATTTGTTAAGATGCTTGAAAAGAACTTAATTTCTTTTGAACCAACTAGTTTCTTTCTAAAACTAACTCTGTTTCTCTCTAAAACTAACTCCCACTCTATTTGTTTTTTCTTAGAATCAGACTTGACCTTTCAAGACTTTATTTATTTAAAACATCCACTACAAGACTTCAGCTCCAGCACAAAGAGATAAATAAAAGCTTTGATATAAAACAGCCCCGTGCGTTTATTTAATTTGTATTAAAACGAGCAGCCGATTCAATACCGTAGTCCTCTCTGGTACACAACTGCAAATTTCAAATTGATACTACTGGTTCAAGTTTAACCGTAAAAATTACGTTAATGTTATTGTGATTATCAAACGCCAGTAGAAATAAGTCATCTTTGTATCGATGAATAGTAAAAGAATGATTTTCTGTCTTTTGAATCCCATCAATATTTCAAATTTCAATTTATAAAGTGTCGTCCCGAGCTAGAGCCAAAGGGCAGCCCATAGTTGCATTGTCAATTTGTTTATATTTATTCATTTTATCTGTATATTTATTCTCCTGACTTGCAGAAAAGAGACAGAGGTGCTAATACATAGGGCATGCAATTACTACGACCTGCTTCCGGAGATACCAAAAATTGCAGTCCGCTTGAAATTTAATAGAGATATGACTTAATTTTAAAGTGCTTGCTAAGACAACCAAGCAGGGAAAGATGCCCTAAACAGTTTTTTCCAAGGGCAAAACAGAATGGCGCGGGGTAAGCCCATCCCAACAGGCCTGGCACCAGTCCCAGGCACAAAAGCACGGAGCCTGGAAGCACATTCCTAGTACTCCGTTTTCCATTTGTGATTTGTCCATTCAGAAGCGCGGATGTCAAGTCTGGCAAGATTGTCCAAGAGATTCCGCGCACCTGGCACAAATGGGCGTCTGGATCTTAGTCTCACTTGGCGAGTATCTGAAGACCCACTTAAAAGACCATACAAGATATGATCGGAGTCCAGAGATCCACGGTGAGCCAAGGAGAGTGTCGCTCCCATTCGGCGAAGCTCAGCTGGCTGGATGCCTAAAAGTATAGGTAGGTGGTCCATTGGAGTGGGATGCAGGCATCCAGTAACTATGCGCAAAGCGTCGTTCAAGACACTGTCAATGAGGCGAGTGTGAGCATTGCGACACCAGACTGGCGCACACTACTCAGCTGTTGAGTAGACTAGAGATAAGGTGGCTATGCGTAGTGTTTTAGCACCAGCATCCCATCCGAGCCCACGAGTCGCCTCAGCAGTGTGACGCGCGAAGATAGTTTTTTGTGCAATGCCACTAAATGGCGACGAAACGTGAGTGATCTATCCAGTTTTACCCCAAGATAAGTAGGGGTTGGACAGAACGGTAAAAGTCTATTATTGTTGTAGACTTTAAGCTCATGTTTGGCCTCTCGGTTATTTAAATGAAAGGCTACCGTCATTGTCTTAGTGTGACTGAGCTTCATTCTCCAAGTCTGGAGATACGCTGAAAGTGTGGACATGTCTTGGCTTACAGTCCTCTCCAAGTCTTCCAGTTTCCAGAAGAGTGCAACAATGCTAAATCATCAACATAAGCAAACTTTCTGAAAATCGTGGAAGGAAGATCGCACGTATAAATTTTAAAAAGGAGGGAAGCCAAGACCGATCCCTGAGGAACGCCGTTTTTAAGACTGCTTTGCTTGCTGTCACCGGTGGTAAGGGTGAAACTTTGATTTCAGACAAGCTCGACGATCATTCTGACCATGTGCTTATCCGGTAGTAGTCTCAGCAGCTTGCAGGTAAGGCCACGGTGCCAGACAGTGTCATAAGCAGCTGTCAGATCGACAAATACGGCACCGGCCTTCTTTCTAGCCTCGAAAGAATCCTCGATGTTCGGGATTAGCAGAACAACTTGATCTACGATTGACTTTCCGCGTCGGAACCCAGCCTGCTCTTTAGGGAGCAGTGGATCGATTAATGGCTCAACGCGGGCGTAGATAAGCCTCTCGAGAATCTTGTAGGAGAAACAGACCAGAGATATCGGTCGATAACTCTTTGGATCCCCCACGGGCTTTCCTGGTTTTGGGATGGCGACCACAAGCGCTCTTCTCCAGATCTTGGAAATTTTGAGTCGGCGCAAACAGGAAGAGAGGAAATCACGTAACCAGGACTTCAAAGCAGCTCCAGCATGGAGTATAAACTCGGGGAAGATGGAATCAAGTCCCGGAGCTTTACCTGGTTTTAAATGTTGGAGGGCAGCCGTAAATTCTCACAGTGAAAAATTGTCAGAGATATTTACTGCGTCTGGTGTTGTGGCCCTCCAAAGGTCAGACACTTCTTGAGAGACAAGTCGCAAAGACTTGCAATCAGTAGCCTCGTAGGCTATTTCCCATTTCTAAACAGCTGAGATGCAATAGCATTGGCTGAAACGGGACAGTGACAAGGAGAGTGTCGTGACTTACGAGTAAGGTTGTTCAAAATACTCCACGCTTTTCGACTAGAGTGTGAGAAGTCAATGCTTCGAACTGCTTCGGACCATCGATCCCTCCGCTTTCTGTCAAGCTTGGCAAGCAGAGCTGTAGCAGCCAAACTTGAGTCGTCTCCCTGAGGAGATTGCAGAAAGGTTTTATAGAGGGATTCACACTCTGCATCCCAACACGGAATATAGTTATTTCGATATCCGCGTGGGATAGTCTTTTTGGCTGCTTTGTTAATGGTGTTACAGAAGTCTTGGTAAGCCGCATCCACATCAAGTGAATCAGGCGGCAACAAAATCTTTGCGAGTTTATTCGTCAAAACAATATAATGAATCCATTTGGCCTTGCGGAAGTTCCATCGCTTAACAGGCATGCTTGGCACTGCCATACCAAACCTTGATGATGTAATAAGCGAAGGTCGATATTGTGACCTGGGGAACTTGTCAAGGACACGTCTATCCGGTAAGCGACTGTTTGGACCTACGCTAGCAAAAGCTAGATCTGGGTTGGTGCCAGTGTTCCAGCGGCCGGAATAAAAACTGGCAGAGTCCTTGGCATTATAAAAGAGGGCAAGACAATTAATACTTGCCCAGTCAGCCAAGCACTCACCGTCCGGACTGTTATCATCGTAACCCCAGTCAGCATGACGACAGTTAAAATCGCCAGCGTAAAGACAGGAGTGAGGAAACACTGGGAGATCCAGGGATCGCAATCGCGTTGGCGGTGGTTTGTAGACGTTGACTATTTATTTTATGGCCATCAACGTCCACACACAATCATTCGATCTCCGATGTCGGTAGAGATTGGTCCAAAAGCGTGTATCTCAGTCGCTCGTGTACAAACGTGGCAAGGCCATGCTTCCTGCTTAAAGAAGACCCAGCTAGTTGGTAGTGTAGCGTTCTACTAACTACAGTATAACTGCTTAAAACTACTGTATAAGCTCAAAACAACTGCTTCTTTATTGACATAACGAACAACGACTGAACTGCAGCAATACACGAGGCAAGGTTACAACATACGAGTATTGTGATGTCATAATACTCTACACTACCCCCTCCCTCTTAAAAGAAAATTAATAATAACAAATAAATAAATAAATAAATCATGAATAGCCCACAAGCATTATCGTGACATACGTAAAAAACAACAGGGAAAAAAAACATTGCAGACAAGTAACGGTAACACGGAATCATGCAGTCAACAATAATCACTCAAATACTTAGGAGGGCGACGCACCCTACCAAACCTAGATATCCCCTTCAAATTTTGATCGGACCGTTGGGACCCATTGGTATAGCAATCACCATCACAACCTTCGCGTTCATCCTTGTCAAACTCGTCATCACTATTGGTTTTACTTGTAGATAAAAGATGTCGCCAATCGGTGGGCATGATCTCTGCCTCATAGGGGCGCAAATTATCTACGTGTACGATTTTGGGTCTAGATGAAGATGAGGCCTGTATCTGATACAAAACATCGGAAATCTTATGCGTTACCAAGTATGTTCCAGTCCATTCTTGGCCCAACTTTTGCTTGGCCTTTGGGGGGTAAAAATACCAGACCCAATCATCTTCCTGCATTTCATTTAAGGACACACGCTTGCCATAATTATGTTTTTGTCTCAGTGCTGCCTTCTTCGAATGTTCATGCGCAACCGCATACGAGTGTTGGGTGGCTTTCTTCACCCACTCTACATATTGAACGTAACACTGTTCTGACGTCGCGGACGGAGGTTGTTCTACCATGACGTCTAATGGTAGGTTGATTTCACGACCAAGCATTAATTTATTTGGGGAAAATTTTGTGGATTCGTGGACGGTGGACCTGTAAGCCATGCACAGGTACGGCAAATGGTCGTCCCAATCATTCCGACTTTCATTCACATATGATGCCAACATTTGCTGAATTGTTCGATTAAAACGTTCAACCAAGCCATCAGATTGAGGTCTATATGGCGATGTGCATGTCTTTTGAATACCCAGTAAGTCACAAACATGCTGAAATAACTGAGATTCAAAATCTCTTCCTTGATCTGTATGCAGAAAATATGACACTCCAAACCTTGTAAAAAATTTAGTGACAAGTGCGTCTGCGACAGTGTATGCCTGCTGATCTGGCAGAGCATAGCACTCTATCCACTTCGTGAAGTAGTCACTAATGACCATAATGTATTCATTACCTGATACAGTTTTCGGCAAAGGACCTAAAATGTCAATCGCAATTCTTTCTATTGGAGCCGTTGCTACAGATTGTTTGAGCAGTCCACGATGCCGCCCATGAGTAGGTTTTCGTTTCGCACAAATAACACACCATCGGCACCAGGTGCGAACATCACTTTGTAGGCCTGGACAATAAAACCTTCTTTGCAATTGATAGACAGTACGTTTTATCCCAAGGTGGCCTCCAGTACGCAATTCATGTAAATGGTGAAACAGCTCCCGACATAGCTGTTTGGGTGCAACAATAATACGTGACTCGCAATCTGAATCATGCTCGTACCAGTGTCTATATAATACGCCATTTTCAACAGACAACAAGTCTCATTGATTTAAGTAGCTTCGAAATTCTTTTCCAACAACTTCGGATCTAGTTGGGGGATACTGACTCACACTTTTAAAATATAAAATGTTGTTAATTTCATCATCAGCAACCTGCCATTCACGTATCTGCTTTAAACTCCAAACATCCATCCAATTGGGTTTAGATTCAAATTCCAAACTTCTGACACCAGCTGCTTGAATTTTTGGGGAGAGAGATTTGTGCTCACAGCCGTGTTGAAGGGCTAAACACAATCTGCACACTCGGCGTTTGTACAACTTCGCCGTGACAATTCATCAGCGTTACCATGATTCATACCCTTGCGGTGAATGATAGAAAAATCATATGTATTTAAAACTGAAATCCAACGTGCAAGCATTCCTTCTGGTTCATGAAACGATAACAACCATGTTAAAGCACTATGATCTGTTCTAACGACAAAACGGCGTCCCCACAAGTAATGTCGAAAACGTTTAACAAATAAAACTAACGCAAGAAGTTCTCTGTAGGTAGTGCAATAACGTTTTTGTGATTTACTTAAGGTCTTACTCGCATAAGCAATGACTCGCTCTTGACCATCCTGCATTTGCGATAAAACAGCGCCGAGTCCTTGAGAGCTAGCATCGATATCGAGTATAAATGGGGTATTAACTGTGGGATATCCCAGAATTGGAGGTTGTGTTGCGCATCTTTTCAGATCTTTAAATGCCTTCTGACAGTCCGGTGTCCAATCGAATTTGTTTCCTTTTTGTGTTAACTTTATTAACGGGCATGCTATTTTCGAAAAATTTGGGATGAACTTTCTACAATAAGAAGAAAAACCTAGAAAACTTCGCAATTCCATAACATTCTGAGGGACTGGCCATGTTCGTACTGCTTCCATCTTTTCTGGGTCTGGTGACACTCCGTCTACGGAAACTACATGACCTAAAAATTTAGTTGAGAGAGAAAATAATCTGCATTTTTTAGCTTTCAAACGCAACCCTGCTTCGCGTAAACGTTGAAAAACTATCTTTAAATTATTATATGCAGTTTGAAACTTATCCGCATAGCAAATGACATCATCCATGTACACAACACATATCTTCTATAAAATTCCTTTTAGTACTGTTTCCATAAGTCTTTGAAACGTAGCCGGAGCGTTCGCGAGTCCAAAACATATTACTTTAAAGTGAAATAGACCTTTACCATGAAAAGTAAACGCGGTTTTCTCACGGTCAATAGGGTCCAATTCGACTTGCCAATAACCACTAGCTAAATCTAAAGTGCTAAACCATCGTAACCTACTTAATTCATCAATTAGTTCTTCCGCATTTGGAAGTGGGTAAGCGTCTTTTACTTTGACATTGTTGAGTTTGCGAAAGTCAACGCAAAAACGAGGGGACCCATCTTTTTTCTCTACCAAAACAACCGGAGACGACCACGATCTGGTACTGGGTTCAATAATGCCTTGTTTCAGCATTCTGTCAATTTCAGTCTCAATTATTTCCCGCTTAGCTTGTGGTAAACGACGTGGAGCCTGTTTGATCGGTTTTGCAGCACCCGTGTCTATTTTATGCCGAATTGTAGAAGTGCGACCTAATGACTCCTGTTCATCTGCAAAAACATCTTGATAGTCACAAACAAGATCAATTATTTGTTTCCTCTGAGACGCCGAACCCCCTCAATGCGATCAACCATTGATTGCAAAAACTCAGGTAGGACTAAAGTCGGATCCCGACATGCCGGTGTAGAGACAAAGGATGTATGATCCAGAGGGATAATATGGCCACATAAATTAAGGTAGCCCCCCTAAATTTAAGACTCCTCTGTGATTATTTAAGACATCTACTCCCAGAATGCCTTTACAGCCATCTAAATCACCTACAATCACATTATGCCTTAACACAAAATTGCCGAATTTCAAGGATGCGTTGCACTCACCATGACATTTAACAGGGCAACCATTTAAAGCGGTAACATATGACACATTAATCGGTTTTAAAGAAGAGCGCAATGTTAATGGAGCATTTTGAAATAATTTAACATCAATCATACTTATGCTTGCTCCACTGTCTACCAATAATTTAGCGGTTACATTAAAGATAACACAATTAACAAACCAACGAACCTCAGACTGATTGACCTTCATTCCGCCTTGGACTGACGCGTCAGTCATCCGGTCAGTCCTCGTTAGTTTAAATGTTTGCTGTTCGACGTACGTTTGAATCCCTCTGATGTTTTGCTTGGACACGAACGAGCAATGTGACCGGTCAGTCCACAATTAAAGCATAAAGGGCCGTTATTCACGTCCGACTGTCTACGATTGTCACGCATGAGACCTGTGTTTGAAACAGCACGATTCAGGTCCGCAATCATTTGTTTCAAATCTTGAACTTCATCACTTGATTCTTGATATGACCGATGAGATTGTGATGAGAAAGGTTTTTTAAGAGCAACGTGCTCACAAGCTTCCAACGATCTTACTAGATCGACAGCTGATTCCAGAGACAAACAATTATTTGCCACAATATGTCGCCGAATAGTTACGTCAACTATACCATCAATAAACTGTTGGATTAGCAATTCTTTTGCATTTGACGAAGGTAACGATGGATAAGCCTCAGCCAAAAGACCACGGAGCCGGTTAGCAAAATCAATTACATCTTCGTTTGTTCTACGTTTGGCTGTATGAAACTGCGATCGAGCTAAACTAGTTGAAGGTGATCCGAATCGATAGCTTAAAGCAGTGGTTCGCAAACTGTGCGTCGCGACGCCCTGGTGCGTCGTTTTAATTTTCCAAGGGAGTCGCACAATAATTTTATTCGTAGCAATACTCAATTAAGCAAATAGTAGCAAATTTCAATGCAGTTTTATCGCTTTATCAAATAACAGTAATTGTTGTTAGGGTGCAGTTTTATCAATTTACACTGACTGCTGGCACGTGTTTTCAAATTCCTTATTACGTAACTGCAACGATTGATTACTTATCACGTTTGCCTCGTTGTGTACCACGGGTGGTACATTCGTGGTTTTCGCTACACTACGTCTGTATAATTTACGAACATACATGTATAATTTACGAAATAAACTTATGACATCCCAAAATTTAAAATGTAAAAATATACGTCATGTACCATCGGTGACCACTTCAAATATTATACTATCTTTGCCCTGATCCTGCTACTAGTCACGTGCTTTAACTACTGGACCAATGTGTAGAAAACGAAAATCGTATATAACCATTTACGTCCCAGAGGATGCTTTGGCAAAAAAGCAAACGAGCTGAACGTGTCAATGAACGCATTCCGCAATTTTAATATTCTTTTTGCTCATACAAGCAAAGAATACACCAGTCAGTTATAAAATGGATGTAAACAGCAAGCTAATGTTGCAATTTAAGCTATGTTGCAATTTAAGCGTAAATCTGCAATTGAAGATGATAGGCCTAAAAAGAAGTCTCACAAGTACAGCGACAGTTATTTAGATTTTGGATTCACGTTTATTTTGCGGAATGGCGAGGAAAAGCCTCAGTGTGTTATTTGCAGCAAGGTATTGGCCAGTGAAAGCATGTTACCTAATAAGCTTAAATGTCATTTAAAAACATCACATCCGCAATTCGTTGATAAACCCAGGGATTTTTTTTCTCGAAAATTAAATGATCTAAAGAAGCAAGTGTCCACCATTTCAAAATTCACGCAACTCTGATCAAAGGCTTTATTAGCATCCTACCAAGTGGCGCATAGAATTGTTAAGTGTAAAAAACCTCACACCATTGCTGAGGGACTAATACTACCTGTTGCACTGGATCTTGTAGGTACGATGAAAGAAAAAGGTGCTGAAAAGTTGAAGATGGTGCCGCTCTCAGATGTTACCATGTGTCGCCGGATTGGTGACATGGCACAAGACATTCAGGACCAACTGATTGATGAAATGAAACAGCCAGAATTCGGTTTGCAATTAGATGAAGCAACTGATGGCAGTCGAAATGCACATCTGATTTGTTATGTGCGGTTTGTTGATTTCTCAAACCAAAAGTTAGTAGAAGAGCTATTATTTTGTAAACCTATTGAACTTAGATGCCGAGAGATTGATCTTTTTAATATAATCGACAATTTTATTTCGAAAAACAACTTAAACTGGGAAAAGTGTATCAGTTTATGCACAGATGGCACCAAAGCTATGTCTGGTAGCTGCTGTGGACCGCGAAGTCTAATTCAAGAACGTGCACCAATGGCAAAATGAATGCATTGTATGATTCACCGTGAGGCGTTAGTTGCTTGAGAACTCAACCCTGAGCTTGGTGACACAGTTGACATCGTTACCAAAGTTATGAATTTCATTAAAACACGACCATCAAAGTCAAGAGTTTTTCAAGAACTTTGTGCAGAAATGAATGCAGAGCATGGAAGTTTGCTATTTTATTGTTCGTCCAGATGGCTTTCACTGGGAAAATCCTTTGAACAAGTCTACGAGCTGGTGAATGAACTTCAAGCTTTTTTTGCAACAAAATAGTAATAATCTTGTTGATTGCCTAGCTGGGAACAAAATTTTATTAAAATGGCTTACTTGTGTGATATCTTTGCTAAATTGAATAAACTGAATATTTCTATGCAAGGGCCGGATAAAAATATGCTTGACGTTTCAGATAAAATTTTAGCGTGCATTAAAATGTCTTTGTGGAAGAAAGATGTGGAAAACGTGTATGGAAGTTCTCAGTACTTTACTTTACTGTCAAGTTTGCCGGAAAAGAAAAGTACGATGCTTTTTTCAAATTTAGGAAGCGTATTTTTACAGCATCTACCGAATCTCCAGTTGAAATTCAAAAAGTACTTTCCGGAAAATTTATGCAGTTATGAACGGATTCGCCGTCCTTTTGCCCAACCTACCCCGTCGTCCTTTACTGAACAACAAAAAGAAGACTATCTTGATCTTACCTGTGATAATTCCCTGAAAAGAAAGTTTAATGTAGTAAATCCGACAAATTTTTGGATTTCTTTGAATGACGAATATCCAGCTTTGACGAAAAAAGCACTACAAATGTTCTTCTAATTTGCTACGTCCTATCTACGCGAAGCATGCAGGATTATCTGCTATGGCTGTCATTAAAAGCAAATATAGATTACGAATAAATGTTGAAAGAGAAATGCGGGGAGCAGTTTCGAAAATTTTCCCAAGATTCGAAGAACGTTGCAAAAACAAGCAAGCCCACACATCATATTAAATAATATGCCAATCTGTTTCGTTTTGATGTTGTATTAATAAATTGAACTTTGATTATAAGCATCTTTATTATCTTATTTTCAATTATATTTTTACTGGTGCGTCGCATGCCCACCAAACTTTTCCAAAGGCGTCGCAACGAAAAAAGTTTGAGAACCACTGGCTTAAAGCATTAACAAGGGCAGAAAAATCCCAACGTTGTTCATAAGGCAGACTATTCTGAACATCCAATGCGATACCTTTTAAACTTGCTGCCAGTTGTCGACCTTTAGTAACCTCATTCCATTCATTTACACACGATACATTTAAAAAATGTTGAAAATACTTTTTCCAGTTATTGCCGAAAAAACTCTCTTGCAACGCCCCACTGTTATTAACAAAATTTAATTTTCCTTCATTCTCGGGTAATCTAGTTGAAGACATAATGGGTGCCATATCTGGAGCCGACTGCAGAACGAGCTCAAATATGTTTTTAGAAACATCCTCTTCATCTTTTGGTAGGTATACATAGTCTCCTAGCTTTCTTAAGAACCTTGTATTCCCACTGGTATTAATATATTTTAAGTCCTCTGCTTGCTGGTCGATTCCTTTCAAATAACTGCAACGAACTGCTGTACTATTCAAGTCGGCTGGAATTTCGTACAGTTTTTCCTTATACTTAATTTGCAACAAAATTACGTCCGCCATTCTTCACTCTGTTTAATTTGTTTTGTTTTGTTTTTTTTTTATTTGGGTCCTGGCGTGCTCGCCAAAATGTAGCGTTCTACTAACTACAGTATAACTGCTTAAAACTATAAGCTCAAAACAACAGCTTCTTTATTGACATAACGAACAACGACTGAACTGTAGCAATACACGAGGCAAGGTTACAACATACGAGTATTGTGATGTCATAATACTCTACAGTAGTTTGGAAGTACCAACTTCTTTGCATCAGTGCAGTGGGTCTCCTGCAGTAGGATGACGAGTGCCTCAGACTGCATAGCGAGATGATGAAGAACGTTCATCTTGCTTGCAGTGAGGCATTCGATGTTCAGCTGAAGAATAGTGGGTCTTCGGAACTTGTTCGCAATGTGCCCTGAAAAGGGCAGTTTTATCCTAGCATTGCCCCGTCCTGAAAAGGACGTTTGCCGACTAGCAGACCCACACTGAACATCGGAATGGGTGGATTCCTGGTTCCTGCAAATACTCCAGCCGCATGGAGCTGCATAGAGCCCTATGGTGTCGCATGGAGCCGCATGGAGCCACCTTGTGTAATTCAAATACTACAGGAGCCATATGGAGACCATTTAAATGAAGTCTTGAGATGCATGGAGCCGCATGCAGCCACCGTGTAAACTTCAAATACTACAGGAGCCGTATATAGATCTTTTAAATGAAGTCTAGAGATGCACGAAACCGCATGGAGCCACTTATATAGCTACTTCAAATACTACAGAAGCCGTATGAAGACCATTTAAATGAAGTCTAGAGATGCATGGGACCGCATGGAGCCGCATGCAGCCACCGTGTAAACTTCAAATACTACAGGAGCCGTATGAAGACCATTTAATTGAGGTCTAGAGATGCATGGAGCCGCATGGAGCCACCGTGTAAACTTCAAATACTACAGGAACCGTATGAAGTATTTGAAGTTTATACGGTCTCCATGCTGTAGTATTTGAAGTTTATACGATAGCTCCATGCTGCTCCATGCAGCTCCATGCGGCTCCATGTGGCTCTATGCATTTCTAGACTTAATTTAAAGGGTCTCCATGCGGTTCCTGTAGTATTTGAAGTTTATACGGTAGCTTCATGCTGCTCTATGCGGCTCCATGAGGCTCCATGCATCTCTAAACTTCATTTAAAGGGTCTGGATGCGGCTCCTATAGTATTTTAAGTATATAAGGTGGCTCCATACTGAGCCATTCAGCTCCATGCGTCTCCTGTAGTATTTGAAGTTTACACGGTGGCTCCATGCGGCTCCATGCATCTCTAGACTTCGTTTAAATGGTCTCCATACGGCTCCTGTAGTATTTGAAGCTCCATGCGGCTCCATGCAGCTCCATGCAGCTCCATGCATCTTTAGACTTTATCTAAAAGATTTGTATGCGGCTCCTGTAGTATTTGAAGTATGCACATTGGCTCCATGCGGCTCCATGCATCTCTAGACTTTATTTAAAGGGTCTCCATACTGCTCCTGTAGTATTTGAAGTTTACACGGTGGTTCCATGAAGCTCCATGCGGCTTCATGCATCTCTAGACTTTATTTAAAAAATCTGTATGCGGCTCTTGTAGTATTTGAAGTTTACAAGGTGGCTCCATGCATCTCTAGACTTCATATAAATGGTCTCCATACGGCTCCTGTAGTATTTGAAGTATACAAGGTGGCTCCATGCGGCTCCATACGGCTCCTGTAGTATTTGCAGGTATCCCTTCTGTTTTGGAAGATTTGGTTTCGGTCTGTCATTTTTAACACCAATGAACAGACTTACTCACGGCCCAGGCTGCGAGAAAGCACCTACCATCTGGGCCACAATCAATCACAATCACAGCGTTCTAAACCACTGTGATTCTAGCAGAATAACTCTCATATCTTACAGAAAAAAGAAAAAAAGCGAAAAAACCTTACGCAAATGACGCAAACCTTCATTCATTTCTATGCTACAAAAGAGAGCAACAATCTTCCACTATTCAGGATTAATTTAAAATATGTTCCCTATCGATTCGAATGACAAATTTGATATCACATTGATCAGAATTTCACGTAGATATCAGATATAAATTCAAGTTCTGGCGACACCGTATTAGTTTTTGAACAAAATGCACTTGAATGACCCCCGCTTTACGAGATAATAATTAGCGTCGACAACATTTTGAGTTAAAGTGATTTCGATTTACGCTATTTGAAAGTTCATTTTGACCATGTTCCCTATCGATTCGAATGACAAATTTGATATCACATTGATCAGAATTTAACTTAGATATTAGATATAAATTCAAGTTCCGGCGACACTATATTCACTTTTCAACAAAATGCATTTGAATGACCCCCGCTTTACGAGATAACAATTAGCGTCTATTACATTTTGAGTTAAAGTGATTTCAATTCACGCTATTTGAAGGTTTAATTTGACCATGTTCCCTATCGATTCAAATGACAAATTTGATATCACATTGATTAGAATTTCACGTAGATATCAGATATAAATTCAAGTTCCGGCGACACTATATTCACTTTTCAACAAAATGCACTTGAATGACCCCCGCTTTACAAGATAACAATTAGCATCGACAGCATTTTGAGTTAAAGTGATTTCGATTTACGCTAATTCAAGGTTTATTTTGACCATGTTCCATATTGATTCGAATGACAAATTTGATATCACATTGATCAGAATTTCACGTAGATATTAGATATAAATTCAAGTTCCGGCGACACTATGTTAGTTTCCTAACAGAATACAGTTGAATGACCCCCGCTTTACGAGATAATAATTAGCATCGACAACATTTTGAGTTAAAGTGATTTCGATTTACGCTATTTGAAGGTTTATTTTGACCATGTTCCCTATCGATTCGAATGACAAATTTGATATCACATTGATCAGAATTTCACGTAGATATCAGATATAAATTCAAGTTCCGGCGACATTATATTAGTTTTCTAACAGAATACAGTTAAATGACCCCCGCTTTACGAGATAATAATTAGCATCGACAGCATTTTGAGTTAAAGTGATTTCGATTTACGCTATTTGAAGGTTTATTTTGACCATGTTCCCTATTGATTCGAATGACAAATTTGATATCACATTGATTAAAATTTTATGTAGATATCAGATATAAATTCAAGTTCTGGCGACACCATATTAGTTTTTGAACAAAATGCACTTGAATGACCCCCGCTTTATGAGATAATAATTAGCGTCGACAGCATTTTGAGTTAAAGTGATTTCGATTTACGCTAATTCAAGGTTTATTTTGACCATGTTCCCTATCGATTCAAATGACAAATTTGATATCACATTGATCAGAATTTAACGTAGATATTAGATATAAATTCAAGTTCCGGCAACATTATATTCACTTTTCAACAAAATGCACTTGAATGACCCCCGCTTTACGAGATAACAATTAGCATCTATTACATTTTGAGTTAAAGTGATTTCGATTCACGCTATTTGAAGGTTTATTTTGACCATGTTCCCTATTGATTCGAATGACAAATTTGATATCACATTGATCAGAATTTCACGTAGATATCAGATATAAATTCAAGTTCCGGCGACACCATATTAGTTTTCGAACAAAATGCACTTGAATGACCCCCGCTTTACAAGATAACAATTAGCATCGACAGCATTTTAAGTTAAAGTGATTTCGATTTACGCTATTTGAAGGTTTATTTTGACCATGTTCCATATTGATTCGAATGACAAATTTGATATCACATTGATCAGAATTTCACGTAGATATCAGATATAAATTCAAGTTCTGGCGACACCATATTAGTTTTCGAACAAAATGCACTTGAATGACCCCCGCTTTACAAGATAACAATTAGCATCGACAGCATTTTAAGTTAAAGTGATTTCGATTTACGCTATTTGAAGGTTTATTTTGACCATGTTCCCTATTGATTCGAATGACAAATTTGATATCACATTGATCAGAATTTCACGTAGATATCAGATATAAAATTCAAGTTCCGGCGACACCATATTAACTTCCTAACAGAATACAGTTGAATGACCCCCGCTTTACGAGATAATAATTAGCGTCGACAGCATTTTGAGTTAAAGTGATTTCGATTTACGCTATTTGAAGGTTTAATTTGACCATGTTCCCTATCGATTCGAATGACAAATTTGATATCACATTGATCAGAATTTCACGAAGATTTCAGATATAAATTCAAGTTCCGGCTATACCATATTAACTTCCTAACAAAATACAGTTGAATGACCCCCGCTTTACGAGATAATAATTAGCGTCGACAGCATTTTGAGTTAAAGTGATTTCGATTTACGATATTTGAAGGTTTATTTTGACCATGTTCCATATCGATTCGAATGACAAATTTGATATCACATTGATTAGAATTTAACGTAGATATCAGATATAAAATCAAGTTCCGGCGACACCATATTAGTTTTTCAACAAAATGCAATTGAATGACCCCCGCTTTACGAGATAATAATTAGCGTCGACAACATATTTAAGTTAAAGTGATTTCGAGTTACGCTAATTCAAGGTTTATTTTGACCATGTTCCCTATCGATTCGAATGACAAATTTGATATCACATTAATCAGAATTTCACGTAGATATCAGATATAAATTCAAGTTCCGGCGACACTATATTCACTTTTCAACAAAATGCACTTAAATGACCCCCGCTTTACAAGATAACAATTAGCGTCTATTACATTTTGAGTTAAAGTGATTTCGATTTACGCTATTTGAAAGTTCCTTTTGACCATGTTCCCTATTCATTCGAATGACAAATTTGATATCACATTAATCAGAATTTCACATAGACATCAGATATAAATTCAAGTTCCGGCGACACCATATTAGTTTTTGAACAAAATGCACTTGAATGACCCCCGCTTTATGAGATAATAATTAGCGTCGACAGCATTTTGAGTTAAAGTGATTTCGAGTTACGCTAATTCAAGGTTTATTTTGACCATGTTCCCTATCGATTCAAATGACAAATTTGATATCACATTGATTATAATTTCATGTAGATATTAGATATAAATTCAAGTTCCGGCGACACTATATTCACTTTTCAACAAAATGCACTTGAATGACCCCCGCTTTACGAGATAATAATTAGCATCGACAGCATTTTGAGTTAAAGTGATTTCGATTTACGCTATTTGAAGGTTTATTTTGGCCATGTTCCCTATCGATTCAAATAACAAATTTGATATCACATTGATCAGAATTTCACGTAGATATCAGATATAAATTCAAGTTCCGGCGACACCATATTAGTTTTTGAACAAAATGCACTTGAATGACCCCGCTTTACAAGATAATAATTAGCATCGACAGCATTTTGAGTTAAAGTGATTTCGATTTACTCTAATTCAAGGTTTATTTTGACCATGTTCCCTATCGATTCGAATGACAAATTTGATATCACATTGATCAGAATTTCACGTAGATATTGGATATAAATTCAAGTTCCGGCGACACCATATTAGTTTCCTAACAGAATACAGTTGAATGACCCCCGCTTTAAGAGACAATAATTAGCATCGACAGCATTTTGAGTTAAAGTAATTGCAATTTACGCTATTTGAAGGTTTAATTTGACCATGTTCCCTATCGATTCGAATGACAAATTTGATATCACATTGATCAGAATTTCACGTAGATATCAGATATAAATTCAAGTTCCGGCGACACCATATTAACTTCCTAACAGAATACAGTTAAATGACCCCCGCTTTACAAGATAATAATTAGCGTCGACAACATTTTGAGTTAAAGTGATTTCGATTTACGCTATTTGAAGGTTTATTTTGACCATGTTCCTTTATGATTCGAATGACAAATTTGATATCACATTGATCAGAATTTCACGTAGATATCAGATATAAATTCAAGTTCCGGCGACATTATATTAGTTTTTGAACAAAATGCACTTGAATGACCCCCGCTTTATGAGATAATAATTAGCATCGACAGCATTTTGAGTTAAAGTGATTTCGAGTTACGCTAATTCAAGGTTTATTTTGACCATGTTCCCTATTGATTCGAATGACAAATTTGATATCACATTGATCAGAATTTCACATAGACATCAGATATAAATTCAAGTTCCGGCGACACCATATTAGTTTTTGAACAAAATGCACTTGAATGACCCCCGCTTTACGAGATAATAATTAGCATCGACAGCATTTTGAGTTAAAGTGATTTCGATTTACGCTATTTGAAGGTTTAATTTGACCATGTTCCATATTGATTCGAATGACAAATTTGATATCACATTGATCAGAATTTCACGTAGATATCAGATATAAATTCAAGTTCCGGCGATACCATATTAGTTTCCTAACAGAATACAGTTGAATGACCCCCGCTTTACAAGATAATAATTAGCATCGACAGCATTTTGAGTTAAAGTGATTTCGATTTACGCTAATTCAAGGTTTATTTTGACCATGTTCCATATTGATTCGAATGACAAATTTGATATCACATTGATCAGAATTTCACGTAGATATCAGATATAAATTCAAGTTCCGGCGATACCATATTAGTTTTTGAACAAAATGCACTTGAATGACCCCCGCTTTACGAGATAATAATTAGCATCGACAGCATTTTGAGTTAAAGTGATTTCGATTTACGCTATTTGAAGGTTTATTTTGACCATGTTTCATATTGATTCGAATGACAAATTTGATATCACATTGATCAGAATTTCACGTAGATATCAGATATAAATTCAAGTTCCGGCGACACCATATTAGTTTTTGAACAAAATGCACTTGAATGACCCCCGCTTTACGAGATAATAATTAGCGTCGACAACATTTTGAGTTAAAGTGATTTCGATTTACGCTATTTGAAGGTTTATTTTGACCATGTTCCATATTGATTCGAATGACAAATTTGATATCACATTGATCAGAATTTCACGTAGATATCAGATATAAATTCAAGTTCCGGCGATACCATATTAGTTTTTGAACAAAATGCACTTGAATGACCCCCGCTTTACGAGATAATAATTAACATCGACAGCATTTTGGGTTAAAGTGATTTCGATTTACGCTAATTCAAGGTTTATTTTGACCATGTTCCCTATCGATTCGAATGACAAATTTGATATCACATTGATCAGAATTTCACGTAGATATCAGATATAAATTCAAGTTCCGGCGATACCATATTAGTTTCCTAACAGAATACAGTTAAATGACCCCCGCTTTACGAGATAATAATTAGCGTCGACAACATTTTGAGTTAAAGTGATTTCGATTTACGCTATTTGAAGGTTTATTTTGACCATGTTCCATATTGATTCGAATGACAAATTTGATATCACATTGATCAGAATTTCACGTAGATATCAGATATAAAATTCAAGTTCCGGCGACACCATATTAGTTTTTGAACAAAATGCACTTGAATGACCCCCGCTTTACGAGATAATAATTAACATCGACAGCATTTTGGGTTAAAGTGATTTCGATTTACGCTATTTGAAGGTTTATTTTGACCATGTTCCCTATCGATTCGAATGACAAATTTGATATCACATTGATCAGAATTTCACGTAGATATCAGATATAAATTCAAGTTCCGGCGATACCATATTAGTTTCCTAACAGAATACAGTTAAATGACCCCCGCTTTACGAGATAATAATTAGCGTCGACAACATTTTGAGTTAAAGTGATTTCGATTTACGCTATTTGAAGGTTTATTTTGACCATGTTCCCTATCGATTCGAATGACAAATTTGATATCACATTGATCAGAATTTCACGTAGATATCAGATATAAATTCAAGTTCCGGCGACACCATATTAGTTTCCTAACAGAATACAGTTGAATGACCCCCGCTTTACGAGATAATAATTAGCGTCGACAACATTTTGAGTTAAAGTGATTTCGATTTACGCTATTTGAAGGTTTATTTTGACCATGTTCCCTATCGATTCGAATGACAAATTTGATATCACATTGATCAGAATTTCACGTAGATATCAGATATAAATTCAAGTTCCGGCGATACCATATTAGTTTCCTAACAGAATACAGTTGAATGACCCCCGCTTTACGAGATAATAATTAGCATCGACAGCATTTTGAGTTAAAGTGATTTCGATTTACGCTATTTGAAGGTTTATTTTGACCATGTTCCCTATTGATTCGAATGACAAATTTGATATCACATTGATCAGAATTTCACGTAGATATCAGATATAAATTCAAGTTCCGGCGACATTATATTAGTTTTTGAACAAAATGCACTTGAATGACCCCCGCTTTACGAGATAATTAAAACTTTAAAAAATGGAAAACCTACCATAATGCGATAAATAATATAAAAAATATAACGAAACTGATTGTTATTAACAAAATAAACAAATTTATTTAATGGGTTCAAGTTAAACAGAAAACAAATATTAATTGAAAAATAAGTTGTTCTACGTCAAATTTAGCAATATACTGTAGTATTAAAAGTAAAATCCAAATGCTTTTTATTTTCTTTTTACAATTCTTCAATTAATGAAGTCAAATTGGATCATATAATTTTTGAGTTTGAGCTAAAGTTTAATTTCGATTTTGAGTTTGCAGACCTGCTTTTAACATACCCTATAAGGGGACGTTTATCCTTTTTGAATTATAAAAAAAAATTTTATAGTACGACTAAAAATTTGCGTGGCCCGCTTACTTATCAGAAACTGAAAAAGCGGCACGTAACAATCATTTATCACCTCTCTTTTAGCAAATAAAATGATGGTTGTTTTATATTTACATGAATAGGATATGAAGTAAGTACAATTTTTATTATTAAACTTTTTCGTTTTTGCCACATTCCAATCCACCCATGAGGTTGTGACAATGGATCGTTAGGTTTTTTTTAGCAGGACCTTCACCCGTAGTCCTATTTTACCTGCATGGTAAACCTTAACTTAGTTTTATAAAAAAATATTTCCTTACACGTTTTCAAGAAGTGATCGTAACCAGGAAAGAATCCAGTTTGATATTACAATTTTTTATATTTCAAATTTGTAATCCAGTACAGCCGGTTGTATAACGTTACTTTATTAATAGTACAAATGGAAAGAAATTTTAAAAAAATATTTACCCTCTAACTAAAAAAAAGTACAGATAAGTCAATTGTTGGGTGTATGTTCTCGAAAACAATAATTGCAAAAATTTCTCAGGTAAACTGAGTATGAAATTTCAGTCTTTGTACTGAACTCTCAAATCAGTGTAGGCTATTATTAGCTGATTTGTCCTTCAGATCATTTGCGAAAAAGCAGTCGTACTTTTAACACATTTTAGTAAACGTTATTTTTATTGAACAAAATAAATTGTAATTACTTTATTTACAATTATGTAATTTTGCAAACGTGGAAAAGCGTGAAAAAGCAAATTTCAACACACTACACTATATTTTTATCTTCATATAAAGTTTTTTGTATAATCATAAACTTTATTGTTTTTAAAGTGTGATTTGTAAGTAAAAGAAATAAACATTTCAGTAAACGTTTTCTTGGCATTTGCAAACAAACAATTTGGGATCATTCTTTGACCTTTTGTGGTTTTGCTTTTAAAAATTCACTGTACCTAATGTGTCCTACATCGCTGAGTTTAAGCTATACAATACATTTTTTTATTTATAGACTCAAGATATTAAAAAGATATATCAAGGTTGAGATATATGTTCATATCTACGACAACAAGTCGACATTTGATAGGAAGTTGCATCCAAAAGTTTTTTTCACTCTTTGTCTGTCACAAAAAAGCTTGTACTTCAAAAGAGGGAGCAAAACACTTCTTTTGCAATTCAATTTCTATAGGCTTTAAATATTCAATTTAAAGTACCTGTTTTTATTTGAGAGGGCAAAAGCAACAAAAAAATTTTTCTCTTAATTAGACATATTTTTGTAAAAAGTATGAAAATTTTTTGTCCTTAATTTTAACGAAATTGAAGCACTTTCATAATCCATGTCATGCTGCACCATTATATAGTATATCATTATTTCTATATCTAATACCTGACGCAAATACTCATTGCAAGATTCTGAATAATGTAAGTTTAAGTATTTTCTAAGATCACTTGTTTCATTAAGTATAGATGGTTTAAAAACTAACGTACCAACGCTTAGTTTACTAAAAATGTGGTCGCCAAACCTTTTAACAGTTTGTACCTGCCAACATAATTTTTTGTGCACACAAAAACAAAAATCCAACATAAATTCTGCTGTCAAATCAAATTCATTAAAATCTAGACACGAATTACATTCAAAAAGTTTTTTTGTTTGCCCTTTTAAAAACAAGTAATGTCGACAAAATTTTTCTTTGTATTCTGCTTCTATTATAGGAGCACATACAACATGAATAACCTTTTCTACAACTAACTGTATGACACTTGCATTGCTTTTCTCCCACTCATGACTCAAAGTATTAAACGTTGGTATATATTCAATCAACTGACGCTCAATTAATGCTTTTACTTGGACAACAGTGTCGCATTGAACCTTTTTGCGTCTTTTTATAACTTTCTTTTTTCGGCTGTCTTTACTAGGTTCAATTATTCTGCATCGACAATTTATATGCATATTTTCATGATCTGCACATTATTTTGTTTATATGAATAAATAAAATATTATTACTTTTAGAAAAACAAATATGAAGAAAATTCCGACACAAAGGTAAAGTACACACGTAGCATTAAAAAAAAGATTCTCTTTCCCAAAATGATTTCCGACCCCTGCAATATGCGCTCACTCAAATTTATTTGGGTCGCAGTCATATTTGTAGATCGTTGTTTTCAGCGATTTTGGTTCACAGAAAAAAAGGTGTTGTCGCATTAGCTCCTTTCTCGTTACACAATAATCGCGGTGCTTATTACGTTATAATTTTAAATGATGGCCAAAAATAAAGATAATTTTGTGCTAAATACAATTTCGTGAGAAAGTATAAGAATCTTTAGCGAAGAAAGATAAAAATATTTGGAAGATGATTTACCCAAAATTTCTTTCCTTGTAAGCTGTAATAATTTCGTAAAGTAGCACTTTAAATTTTACGGATTATTAACGTTCGACAAACAGCCGAAGTCGTTCATTCTTTCAAATCGCTCTCTCGTTTTCAGCAAATTTACAAACATTGACCACCCTTTGAAAATTTGTTTTTGGAATCTTAAATAATTTTTAATTGCAACATTTAAGTATCTACATTGAAAAGCGTATGAAATTCTCTTTCTATACAAACTTGAATGACAATTCTAGCGCTACGAATTGTCCAAATATAACCAAGCAAAAAGCGCGGGCACTTTCCTCCCTCCCCCACTCGTACAAAGTTTTAAAAAAACGAAGTCGGAATAGGGTTAAGAAAATATTAAGCACGAGGAATAAATAGAAAATAATGAAATAAAAGATTTACAAAATTTCTAACTAAAAGGTTTTTCACCAACTGCTTAAAAAACTCAAATAAACGTTCAAGTGATACATTTCTGTTTCAAAATTGCCTGAAGTAAATGCAAAAATTACTTCATTCATTTACTTTTTTATTTATCTTTTTAACATAATACCTGGGGTTTCACGATGTTCCTGCCATTGCTATCACTAAGTAAAAGAACTTTTGGCTTTGAATCTTCATTATTTTTGTCCATTAAGTGTGCCACAGTTTTGCCGCAAACACCTTTGTTATACCTCAGTGCAGGAGTCCTCCAGCCCATCTTAACTCTTCCCGTAAATATTGCAAAATACTTATGTCCTTCAATAAAGTATAAGAACCTGAAAATAATTTTCTCTCACTAAAAATTTGAAAAACCTTCTCGAACCATTGTAAGCATCAATAAAAACAGTTTTCCCAATACAATCAGAAATATTGTTTTCTAACATGCTTAAGATTTTCTGAAAAGTTCAATGCTATATTGGTGACAATACCAAACCAAAAATCATAAACCCAATTTTATTTTAACTGAACTCTCGTTGGTCAAAAATCGACGGAAACTTTAGAGAAAACAATTTAACACTTAGTACAAGCAACTGCTAAAAGCTTGTCATCATTAATCGTAAAAATGCACCCCCTACGTCGGACACCAAAAGCGTTTGTTTATTGATCGCTACGGGAATAAAATTGAGAATTGAAAAACATTGCAATTGGCGATAAGTGGAAAAACAAACCGAAAAGAGAAACAAACCAATTGGCGATAAGTGGAAAAACAAACCGAAAAGAAAACAAACTGAAGTGATTGAAAAAACTGAAGAACTTCCAAAGCATGCCGCCCTCAAGAACAGCGAATAGAAAACCAGAAACCACTCTAATCAAAAAGACATAATAGTCAATCCTACAATCCCACTATTAAAAAACTCAAATCAAAAAACCTAATTAAGAAAAATTGTAACTATTCACATTATAAAGTTGACAAGAACGCCAGCTAAAATATTCAGTTAAAATAAATAATTTTTTATTAAAAATAAATAATTTAAAATAAATAATTTAACTGTATTCTGTTAGGAAACTAATATGGTGTCGCCGGAACTTGAATTTATATCTAATATCTACGTAAAATTCTGATCAATGTGATATCAAATTTGTCATTCGAATCAATAGGGAACATGGTCAAATTAAACCTTCAAATAGCGTAAATCGAAATCACTTTAACTCAAAATGCTGTCGATGCTAATTATTATCTCGTAAAGCGGGGGTCATTCAACTGTATTCTGTTAGGAAACTAATATAGTGTCGCCGGAACTTGAATTTATATCTGAAATCTTCGTAAAATTCTGATCAATGTGATATCAAATTTGTCATTCGAATCGATAGGGAACATGGTCAAAATAAACCTTGAATTAGCGTAAATCGAAATCACTTTAACTCAAAATGCTGTCGATGCTAATTGTTATCTTGTAAAGCGGGGGTCATTCAAGTGCATTTTGTTCAAAAACTAATATGGTGTCGCCGGAACTTGAATTTATATCTGATATCTACGTGAAATTCTGATCAATATGATATCAAATTTGTCATTTGAATCGATATGGAACATGGTCAAAATAAACCTTGAATTAGCGTAAATCGAAATCACTTTAACTTAAAATGTAATAGACGCTAATTGTTATCTCGTAAAGCGGGGGTCATTTAACTGTATTCTGTTAGGAAACTAATATGGTGTCGCCGGAACTTGAATTTATATCTGATGTCTACGTGAAATTCTGATCAATGTGATATCAAATTTGTCATTCGAATCGATAGGGAACATGGTCAAAATAAACCTTCAAATAGCGTAAATCGAAATCACTTTAACTCAAAATGCTGTCGACGCTAATTATTATCTCGTAAAGCGGGGGTCATTCAAGTGCATTTTGTTCAAAAACTAATATGGTGTCGCCGGAACTTGAATTTATATCTGATATCTACGTGAAATTCTGATCAATGTGATATCAAATTTGTCATTCGAATCGATAGGGAACATGGTCAAAATAAACCTTCAAATAGCGTAAATCGAAATCACTTTAACTCAAAATGTTGTCGACGCTAATTATTATCTCGTAAAGCGGGGGTCATTCAAGTGCATTTTGTTCAAAAACTAATATGGTGTCGCCGGAACTTGAATTTATATCTGATATTTACATAAAATTCTAATCAATGTGATATCAAATTTGTCATTCGAATCGATAGGGAACATGGTCAAAATAAACCTTCAAATAGCGTAAATCGAAATCACTTTAACTCAAAATGCTGTCGACGCTAATTATTATCTCGTAAAACGGGGGTCATTCAAGTGCATTTTGTTCAAAAACTAATATGGTGTCGCCGGAACTTGAATTTATATCTGATATCTACGTGAAATTCTGATCAATGTGATATCAAATTTGTCATTCGAATCAATAGGGAACATGGTCAAAATAAACCTTCAAATAGCGTAAATCGAAATCACTTTAACTCAAAATGCTGTCGATGCTAATTATTATCTCGTAAAGCGGGGGTCATTTAACTGTATTCTGTTAGGAAACTAATATGGTGTCGCCGGAACTTGATTTTATATCTAAAATTTACGTGAAATTCTGATCAATGTGATATCAAATTTGTCATTCGAATCAATATGGAACATGGTCAAAATAAACCTTGAATTAGCGTAAATCGAAATCACTTTAACTCAAAATGCTGTCGATGCTAATTGTTATCTCGTAAAGCGGGGGTCATTCAAGTGCATTTTGTTCAAAAACTAATATGGTGTCGCCAGAACTTGAATTTATATCTGATATCTACGTGAAATTCTGATCAATGTGATATCAAATTTGTCATTCGAATCGATAGGGAACATGGTCAAAATAAACCTTCAAATAGCGTAAATCGAAATCACTTTAACTCAAAATGTGATAGACGCTAATTATTATCTCGTAAAGCGGGGGTCATTCAAGTGCATTTTGTTGAAAAGTGAATATAGTGTTGCCGGAACTTGAATTTATATCTGATATCTACGTGAAATTCTGATCAATGTGATATCAAATTTGTCATTCGAATCGATAGGGAACATGGTCAAAAGGAACTTTCAAATAGCGTAAATCGAAATCACTTCAACTCAAAATGCTGTCGATGCTAATTATTATCTCGTAAAGCGGGGGTCATTCAAGTGCATTTTGTTCGAAAACTAATATGGTGTCGCCGGAACTTGAATTTATATCTGAAATCTACGTAAAATTCTGATCAATGTGATATCAAATTTGTCATTTGAATCGATAGGGAACATATTTTAAATTAATCCTGAATAGTGGAAGATTGTTGCTCTCTTTTGTAGCATAGAAATGAATGAAGGTTTGCGTCATTTGCGTAAGGTTTTTTCGCTTTTTTTCTTTTTTCTGTAAGATATGAGAGTTATTCTGCTAGAATCACAGTGGTCGTTCTAACCACTTGATCACGCTGCCGATAAACTATATAGCTTTTACTAAACTTCAACCTTGTTTTGAAATTTAACGACTCCATCAGATATCTTTTCACGCATAACATGAATTTTTACTGTTGTTGCTAGGTTTTTAAATTAAGTTTTAGTTATTGTTTTTTAGTTGACCTTTATCTTTTGCATACATTTATTTATAAGGTTATGATTTTAGTTAAACCTACCATTTTTTATGTGCTTTTATCATGGTCTGTGTTAAGCCTAGTCTCTGGTAAGTATTTTCGTGTTGATTTAAAGTATAATGGTTTTTCAGTTTTTATTGCATGAGTAGTTTAATTTGTAGTTAAATTTTCATGGCTGAACTTGAAAAGTTTGTATATGACAGTGTGAACATTATCTTTGGACTTGATAGGTACATATTGTGGGTCTTTTCAAGAAGTCACTGTAAGTGATTTTCGTTTGTGAAACTAACCCAAATCCCTTTGTGGTTACTATTGCTTGTTGAGAGATCCTTTTTCTCTTGGTTTCTTTATTCCACCCTGGTGCCAAAAGTGGGATTCTGGGTTAGTTTCACTGAAAAAAATTGCTTACAGTGACTTTTTGAAGAGACCCCAATATAGTACTATTTTATTTTGAACACTTGAAAATATAATCATGTTATTTTCATCATTATCTAATCTTATGACTATAATAGAAATGAAAATATATTGAAATAGAGTTTTGTCATTATAGCTTTAGATAGTTTTTGTTTCATTACAATCCAAGATGTAAAGTTCCTGTTTTTATTTGCTTTGACCATTGTAATTTTTATTATTATTTTGCTTTCTATCATTCTTGAATACCAATGTAAAATATTTGAATTTTATCACTTGTTTAAAAACTTTGCCAACTTGTAAAGAGCAGGGGCTACTGGTGAAGTTTTCCAAAAAAATAAAGTATTTCAATCTCAGTCACGTTACTTCAGCACTGTCACATTTACATGCAAAACCATCTGATACATTTATTAAGCCAGATTAACTAGTCAGCAAGCAAAATTAAATTGGTTTTAAGGAACAACCAGCTGATTTGGAAGCTTCCAACTATAATAGACTCGTAAATTTAGCTACATTTGTCAATTGATCTAATTTGATAGCTTGTAAAAAAAAATAATGACAAATGTAATCTTATAGTAATTCTTACTATATGTTTGTAATGGGAACTGCAGGGTTTTGCTTGTCTTAACCCGTATCCGTGTTAGCTAACTCGATGTGGTTAGCATATCGGAACCGCCACCAGTATACCCTTGTGGTTTAGCAGTGTCTTTTGCAGTTGTGCTGGTGGAACATTGTTTTCATTGTATTACCTACCCAGTGTTCAGGTCCACAAGTGGATGTTTGAGGTGTAAAAACCACAAACAGAAAGTTGTGCCAGCTGTTTAAGTTTCCAACTTTTTCAGCTGGGGTCAACAACAAGCTGTACTATCCTGATGAGTCCTAATAAGGACAAAACAGGTCTGTTGGCACTTGCTTGTTGATTGACTTGACTATTCTTACTATATGTTTGTAATGGGAACTGCAGGGTTTTGCTTGTCTTAACCTGTATCCGTGTTAGCTAACTCGATGTGGTTAGCATATCGGAACCGCCGCCAGTAACCCTTGCGGTTTAGTGGTGTCTTTTGCAGTTGCGCTGGTGGAACATTGTTTTCAAATGTAATCTTGTTGAATAGCAACAACCCCATGAAACGATTTTGTTCACTTATGATTTAAATAAATACCAAGTAGTGAATGATACAAAAATGATTTAATGGCAAATAAAAACTTACTATCGAAGCCATATTTATACATTTATATTTAGTAAAGTTTTTCTTGGGGATTTGTTTTGCTTTTTGTTACAAGTTTGTTTTGCTTTAGTGATATTGAGATTTATTTGTATGTTGTGAAAATGTTAGTTTTAATCTAAAGTGATTCCAAGAATTTTTGGGTGTTTTGTTGTTGGTAATGTTTGATTGTTTATTTAAGTGATAGAATTGTGCCATATTCAGCTGGGTTTGATGTAAAAAGTGTAGTTGTAGTTTTTTGTGTTTATATGAAGAATATTAGTGATGGCTCATTTATAAATTTTGTGAAGATATGGTTAAATAAATTGTTCAGCCTTATAGTGTTTAGTGGGAGATGCTGTGATTGTTATGTCATCAGAATATGTTGTAATTTATACATTTTTTAAGGGGAGTGGAATGTCAAAGGTGTAAATGTTGAATATGTTGAAACAGAACTCCATCTTGTATTCCAGTGTTGATTTGTTTGAGTTTTGAGAGTGTGCTTATCTATTGAGTTTGCTATGAACTCAATGGTGATGTTTGGAATGGTTGTTATTGCAAATTTGTTTATAAGTTTGTGTACATTCACAGTGTCCAATGCCTTGCTCATGTCCAAGCTACTGCTGCAGTGTGCTTTTGAGGCCTTGGATTGTTGCAGCCTTGTGTGATTTGATGGCATATGCTTGGTTTAAACCACTTTTTATTGAATATTTATGTTTAAATCTATGTTGTTGTAAGATGACTAGAATGTTTTCTGTTATGTGTGATAATGGTGAAGTAATAACGGTTAGTAGTTTGTGCTCATGTTGTGGTCCTTGTATGGTTTTGGAATGGGGATGATTATGGAACATTTCTAAAGATATGGTGTTGTGTTAGTGTTGAAGGCAGATTGCACACATTTGCCTTGGTAAGTAGCTCTAGGTGTTTTAGGTGTCTAATATTTGTGGCATTTGGTCCAGTGGAATTGTTGTTTGTGTTGTTTGAGATAGTTGCATAGAATAGCTAATTAAAATGTAATATTTTTGATGTGTAATTGCTGTAATGTAAAAAAATGCATTTTGATTATTTGTAGTTGAATTGGGGAAATGTTTGGTGTCTCTGGTTGGTGTTTCTGTTAATGTCCTGTTGGTGTCTGATGTCTGAAAAACTAATGTTATTTTTAATACAAGTCTGTGATTGAGATCTGATCTGCTTCATTGTTATTGAGATATCTTCTGATAGATGTGACAAATGAGGAATGTTTAGTGTTTTGTGAGGTAGATTCAATTTTGACTCTTCTATTCTTATGATGTCCACTGCTATTTTCAATGAGTTGTATTATTTTCTTTATTTGTTGTGGATGCCATTTGGATTGAGTAATTATGAAAGTTTTGAAAATTATAAAGAGTTTTGAAGAATTTGAAATAAAAAAAATTTTGAAAAAGTTTTGGGTGACATTGCATTTGTTTGTATAGATGTTGTAGTTGATTGTTTTTTATGGCTAAATGTGTTGTGAAATGTGCAGCACCATGAGTTGTTGTACCCTTTTGTTGTGATTTCAGCATTTTAAGTGCACCCAGTGTTTTATGTGGTTACATAAAATAGATGTTTGATGTTTAGTGATAGGTTGAGACAAATGTCTCAAGCCCACTTGTTTGTTTATTGTCTTGTATTTGGTTGTTTATTGTTTCCAAGTAGCAGTAATCTGTTTATCCATGTGGGTGAACTGAAAAATCAACTTTTTTGAAAAGTCAGGGATGAGTTTTTTTTCAAATGAAGCAAGGTCAGTCAAGATAAGACAGGAAGCAGAAATGAGCTCAATTTTGAGTGGATAAAAATTAACCAACAGTGTAAGAAACTTTTTAAACTGATACCTTTTTCATGTACTTGAATGCAGACTTTTTTAAACTTTGTGATTTTCCAGGCAGCACGAAAAAATATTCTATATAGATAGCTTTTCATGATATTTGCAGTGTAACTCTACTGCAAAGAGTTTTATTTTGGAGATTGCTTTCTCCTAAACTGCTTGTCTGCATAACTAATGAGTACAATCTGCCTTTGTTTAAAGTTTTATCTTATGAACTACATTTTGCATAGTGTTTACCTGTGGAAGTAAGACAATTTGGCAGGAGACAATTCGACGGGACAACTTTGTCTGCGAGCCAATTTGGCAAGAAAATAAATAATTTCGATTTACCTTTAGTAGCGTTGAAGCGATAAAAAAGTTTTGTTGTGTCACTAAGGCAATTGAAAAAGCAATTGCAATTGTTCAGTTGATAAGCGTGAAAATTCGCATATAAAATTGTTAAATGCGTTAAATTTAACCCTTAAGTGCATGAATTTAATATAATAAAAAATGCTCCACCTCTCACGAAGCAATCACCACAACACTGAAGTGGCGTGGGTAGCAAGTGTAAACAAGCCAGCGTCTGGTACGTATTCAGAACTTGTATGGTGGGTGCCAGAAGAAGCACAACCCGTGGAAAAGTCTGTAATTGCGTTTATTAACAAATTAACTCGTTTTTTTCAGTATGTGCCGTATATGGCACACCATGCATTTAAGGGTTGAGTATGTTCCTAACCAAATGAATATTTATCTATTTAAATTTATAATAGCTTAATTTCGAACATTTAAATTAAAAAAAGATATTTAAACAGTTAAATTTTTGAACCAAGATCGTTTAACATATATCATTAAAGAAAAAGTACATTAATGTAGCGTACTACAAAGACGACAGGTTTGAAGTTTTGCGGGCGTACGAAAGTTATGATGTCATAATAAGCATTTTACTATATATAAACATTTTTCTATAAATCTATTCTGGTCGGCGCATCAGAAAAATACGGAGTGACGATTAAGTAAGTCAGAGCAGTTATTATATTAAACTATCAAACCATGAAAATTATTTTTAACTATTTTTCATTAGCTCTAACAATTTGTTTCGTCTACTAGGCTCGTCAGAAGGCAATCAAAAATCTGAAAAACAAATACTAAAAGGAAAGCTTAACAAAGCGATAAAAAGTCGGCAAAGAACTTAAGAACAAAACAAAAAAATACGGCAGTGATTAAAAAGGTTACAAATTTTTTGAAATTAAATTTCAATGTGTTAAGTTTTTCTCTTTTGCTTGCGCTGATGTTACCAAATAACACATTATGAGCACGTCAAGAGTAACAGTTGAACTGAAATTCTCTGTCGCCAGCAAAACAGAGCTGCCAACAACAATTTAGGGCTTTGTTATACTAAGTGTATTCACAGTTTCAAAGTTTGTTATTTGATAAAAAAAATACGGCAGTGATTGAAAAGGTTACAAATTTTTTTGATTAAATTTAAATATGTAAAGTTTTTTTTCGTTGCTTAGGCTAATGTTTGGAAATATAAATTTATTATGGCTAATATCATGATTAATGATTTTGACACTGTGGATAAAGATAAGTGGCAAAATATGTGTAATGTGTAGTGTAATGTGTGTAATGTATAATGGATAAATGAGTAATCAATCTTTTCATAATATGACTGAACAAAATTAAATTGCAGTCTGAATTTGAAGTCGCCATGCATATTTATTTCGGGTCTAGGCGAGTTTATCTAAAGCAATTTGTCTAAATTAATTTGTCTAGTCTAACCTTAACTCTAACCCTGACTTTTCTAATTCTCTAACTCTCTAACCCTAACCTTAACCGTAACCCTAATCTCAAATTGATTTAGACAATATCACCTGATACCACTTATTTCCTACGTGCTGACCATTAACGTCATCTTTTGTGATGTCAATGAGAGTTGTTTAACAATACAACGGGAATAAATCTAATCAAAAGATACATACATTCCATCAGGTTTGTACCAATGGCTATGATTCAACTATTATCAAAACTCAAGACAGAAGATTAGATCAAGACTGCAATTAAACAAATTAGTACACCACCAAAAATTATTTTAACATTAATTTATTTGTTAAAACAGTCTGTTTGGCCCATTAGGCTCGTCAGGGGGCGAATAAAAATCTTTAAATTAAATACAAAAAACACAATCGCTTTTTTTTTCGCTTAACTTCAGTTTTCATCATAACGATCAAAAAACTGCAAAAAAAGTTTTAGGTGTTTACGCTATTGTTTCGAAAAAATAGATGAATTTATTTGATTCATAAAACCCATTAAAATCTTTAATTTTTTTTAAAGCATTTTTAGGGCGCTCTGTTTGTTCCAATTTATTCGTTATTTGAAAATATTAGCATAAGCAAAGGAAAAAACTTAACACATTGAAATTTAATCAAAAACCATTTGTAACCTCCTTATATACTCTTTTGTAAGCTTTGCTATTTAGCTTGATCTAATCTTCTGTCTTGAATTTTGGTAATAGTTGAATCATAGCCATTGGTACAAACCTGATTGAATTTTTGTATTTTTTGTTTAGACTTGTTTCCGTTGTATTGTTAAACAACTCTCATAGTCAGTGTTTTTTGGAAGTCGTAAATTTCACAGCTGCGATTAATGCAACGGAATTGTTCTAAGTTTTTGCAAGCGCGTGAATTTTGTGACATCACAAAAGATGGCGTTTATGGTCAGCACGTAGGTAACAAATATGCAAGGCGACTTCAAATTCGCGTTACAATAATTTTGTTATTCATATTATGAAAAGATTAATTACACATTTATCCCACCGAATTTCGCCGTTTATCTTTACCCACAGTCCCAGAATCATTAGTCATGATATTAGCCATAATAAATTCATATTTTGAAACATTGCCTAAGCAACGAAAAAAAAAACTTTACACATTGAAATTTAATTTAAAAAAATTTGTAACCTTTTTAATCACTGCCGTATTTTTTTGTTTTGTTCTTAAGTTCTTTTGCCGACTTTTTATCGCTTTGTTAAGCTTTTTTTTTAGTATTTGTTTTTCAGATTTTTGATTGCCTTCTGACGAGCCTAGTAGACGAAACAAATTGTTAGAGCTAATGAAAAATAGTTAAAAATAATTTTCATGGTTTGATAGTTTAATATAATAACTGCTCTGACTTACTTAATCGTCACTCCGTATTTTTCTGATGCGCCGACCAGAATAGATTTATAGAAAAATGTTTATATATAGTAAAATGCTTATTATGACATCATAACTTTCGTACGCCCGCAAAACTTCAAACCTGTCGTCTTTGTAGTGCTACATTAATGTACTTTTTCATAAAAGATATATGTTAAACGATTTTGGTTCAAAAATTTAACTGTTTAAATATCTTTTTTTAATTTAAATGTTCGAAATTAAGCTATTATAAATTTAAATAGATAAATATTCATTTGGTTAGGAACATACTTAAATTTAACACATCTAACAATTTTAAATGCAAATTTTCACTTTTATCAGCTGAATGATTGCAATTGAAAAGTTTAATTCTAAATGTACCTAAGTCACATAATGTCATTTTGAAAAAATGAGGTTTAAAGTTTTCAAAAACCCTACTTCTAGAATAAAAATACTCTTAAGATTTCAAACCTCTGTGCTATTCAAAAAGTGATTTCCGTACATTATCCTAAAAAGATTTTTTGTCAGAATATTTCTGGTTAGTAACCAAAAAATGTTTTCATCTTATCTCATTTTTTTGAAAATGTGACTTAGGTACTTTTGGAAATAGGTCCTTCAATTGCTTTTTCAATTGCTTTAATGACATAACGAAGCTTTTTTGTCGTTGCTTCAACACTAGTGAAGGTAAATCAAAATTATTTATTTTCCTGGCTTGCCAATGAATATGTCTCATCAAATTGTCTCCTGCCAAGTTGTCGCATACCCCAACCTGCAGATCTTTCTGACATGGGTATCCCCAAAAGTAAAGACAAAATCTCTGGTCAATGCAGTTTTTCAAGTCATTGATATGTGCAAACATTTCCACCACCATAAGTTGTAGTTTATTAGAAAAGATTTATAAAATAGAGAAACCATACTGTAAATTCTTGTTTTGTGACAAAGATAAGCACATTGATGGTGCTGTTAGTGATCTTTTTATTCTGCTAGACATCTGAGATAGTATAAATAACTTTTTAATAAAAACTGCAAAAAGATTGAATTTCATAGTTTTCTAAGCAGTTTACTTGTGCTGGCTACAGCTAATAAACATAACATGTCCAGGTTTATATTCTTTCATCTAGTACATTTTTCCTGCTTTCTAACAGAAGGTCTCTACAGCTTTAATAACCCCAACAGGACAATTACTATCCAAGTCTTTTGAAGAAGTCACCATAAGTGATTTTTTTCAGTAAAACTCACCTGGAATCCCCCTTTCAGCACCAGGATAGAATATAGAAGAAACCAGGAGAAAGAGACCCTCTCAAGAAGTAATAGTAACTGCTGGGGGATCTGGGTTAGTTTCAGAAACAAAAATCATTTACGGTGACTTCTTGAAGAGACCCTACTATCCTGCCTTTGTGTATTTTCTATTTAAAGTTCTAACTTACAGGACAACATTTCAGAAAAACAATGAGCAAGCAGTTATTCCTGTTTTTGGAGATGCCAAAATATTGCTAGTTCATAAAAATTTTTTAGTTTTGTTTTTAGTTTTATATTTTGATATTTCTATAATTTTGCTAAGATTGCCAAGCAGAAAAAAGTAAGCTGAAGTGTTTTTCCCAAGGATGCAAAAGATTGATTTATTGCCATTTAAATTGTGTTTTACCCATACTCATGCTATTGATATATTGTGGTCATGCAAATTTTTTTATTACCATAAGTTATAATTATTGCTTTTTCCAGATTTTAATTTGATTCATTTAATTTTTTTTTTAATTCTCTATATTTATCCTCTTGACTTGCAGGAAAGTGTTGCAGGCATTATACATAGACCAACTGTCAAACAATTACTGACCTCCTTCTGGAGATGCCAAGATATTGCTTTCTGATTAAAATTTCATAGTTTGATTTTTTTGATTTTTCTGAAATATTACTGAAGTTTAGAGAAGCTTACCAAAATTGCTGAGCAGAAGAAACTGCTGAAAAGCATCTCTTTCAAAGACTCAATAGAATGATGTCAGTAGGTTTTAAACTGCAACCATGTTGATCACATTTGCCATCAATCATGGCACTCTTAAACCACTTGACGACAACATTCATTTATGCATTGTTATTTTTAGGCCAGCATTTAAAGTTATTTTATGAACAAACTACTCTTCATCCAAATGCTTCTTACACAACATCAGCATTAGGTGAGTTATCAGGAACTTTACTATGAAATCCAGCTGATCTAAAATATTTTTTCATAGTGCTTTTGAGCAATTTTTAAATGAAAGATTGATATTTATTGTATTTTATAATATCTCAACAAAGTTTAATCGTTTCCCTAATTTAGTAAAAAATGATACTTTTTTTAGTCTTCTTGTGGTCTTCATATTGGAAATTTAAAATTATACTTTATTTTGTAATTTTTTTGAAAAAATTATCGAGAAATAAGCTAAAAATATAAAAAGTGGGAATAGAATTCAAAATTTACATTTTATTATTCAAAGATTAGCATTTGGATAAAAGATTAAATAGTTTTCAACATTTTACAAATGATTAGTATCAGACAATTTCTTTTATAAAAACAAATTTTGAGTTTATGAATTCAATAATTATCATTGATTGATGGTACTGCAATACTGCTGCAAGTCTATGATTTAAACAAAAAGAAACTAAAGCAAGAGGCAGAAACAAACCTCAGAATGGGCAAAATCTAGGTAAGATAAAGTTTGATTTGCAAAAATTCCAATCTTTTGGCCCTCATTCTCACTATTTCAAAAGTTCTGTTTTTTTTCTAAAAAAAATTTCTAGACCTCAATGCAGCATTATATATTGTACTGGATTCAGCAAGATAGTTATACTTAATTCAACTAAATTTATTTTGAAAAGTTTAAAATTTGCTCTTACTGATGAACAGTTTTAAAAGCTTGTACTTTAATATGCTAGTCAATATATTTTTATACAAATTACACACTGCTTTTTTTAACTTTTAAATATTTAAAATTTATAGACTATATGCATCATTTTATTTTTATAGAAATTTTTTTGTATGTAATATATGTTGTTTAAATTTCAGAAACAAAAAGTAGCTGGCAAGGTTATGTTGGTGCAGTTATTGCTGTTGTATTTTTTGGAAGCAATTTCATCCCAGTTAAAAAATTTGAAACAGGAGATGGTGAATTATTTGTTTTAATTGCTAATTTTAATTTGTGGTTAACATATACTGTTATCATATTACTTTCTTCATTTTCTTAATCCATTAGGGTTGCTATGATAATGGTTATTCCATCAAACATCATAATTTTCGTCAACTTTACTGCCTTCAAAATTAATTTTAATGTAGACGTCGTAACTTTTTTGTCTTTCTACTTGCTTTTTTAAATAATATTTGTTTGGTCACATTTTTTTTGTAAATATTCTACTTACCATAAAGACTGGCATAAAAGACTCTACAATTTAAAAAATTAAATTTTTTATCAAGTCATGATTTTTTTCTTTGGTCTATAAGATTCCCCTCAAATTTAGGTTATAAAAAGGGTTCTTATATGTTGAACTTAATGGTAGTGATTGAAATTTTTAAGCTGACATTGTTTTATTTTGACATTGACATTAATGGTAGAAGAGTAAGCTTAAAATTAAAATTTTTGTGTTTGGAAATGAGGCCCCAAAATTTTATGGTATGATAGTAAAATTTAAAACTGAAATTACTCCTTTTACTCTACTTGCAAAAACCCCCATTTACAGCCTGGGACAAAAGTTTAAGACCACCTTTGGAAAAAGGCACATTTTAGAAAAAAGCTTCTTAATCACCTAATACTAAATATTCTTGTGTCAAAATGCATATTTAGTTTTTGGATATAAACCTTATCACACATTAATTTTTAATTTTTACTTTCGTTCAATTTTTTAAATGTTTAGCTTAAAAATACAAAATTTTGAACCACGAAAATTGGCAAAAAATCTAGCAGTTAACGTCGAAAAACATATTCAATTTACTGGTCGTTGCACAATGAAGGTCTCAGAACGTGAAATATCAAGGCAGATGAAAGTTAGAAAAACTGCTGTACCTAACACTATCAAAAAAATTTCAAAAAATAAGTACTTTCAAGGACAGCAAAAAAACAGGCCGTCTGAGCATTTTTAGTAGTGGAAATAAACGTTTTATTAGGAAGAGAGTGAGTCAATTCCCTTAGAGTTCTGCTAAAAAAATACAAGCTAAAATGGCACAAGGAAGCTTCAAAATTAGTAAAATTGTTTTTTTACTAATAATAATAATAATAATAATAATAGTAGGTTTAACCACAGATTCTAAGTGATAACAATGGCAACAATGATTGCTAAGTTAACACTTTTGCTCAGCTGTGGAACAAGCAAATAATAACAAGACAATGTGATGCAAAATAAGAAAAGCAATATTAGCACAATTAAATCACATATATTACAATAAGTGGATGACAGTATTGCTAAACAGCAGTCAATATTATCAATGAGACAAGAAATACTGAGAGAATAAATATGTTTTTAAATCACATTTAAATACACTAAAATCATCTAGTCGTCTCAATCGATCAGGTAAAGAGTTCCACAGTTTTGGAGCATAAATAGAAAAAGCACCATCACTAACTTTTCGATTAAAAGTTACTTTAAGTCTGGTACATTTATTCGAAGCAAGGTGTAAAAGTAAAGATATGTCAGCAGGTGCAGAATTATGCAAACATAAACAATAATACAAATTTTGTATATGATTCTTTGTTTAATAGGTAACCAGTGTAAATCATACAAAAGGCATGATACATGATCAAACTTTCGTTTATGATAAATCAGTCTTGCAGTACTATCTTGGGCAATTTGTAATTTTTGCAGAAGTCCATTATTTGCATTATAATATAATGAATTACAATAATCTATTTTTGATAAAATTAAGGAAGACACTAATATTGATAGTTCACGGTTGGTGAGAAAGTGTTTAATTTCAGAAAGTAATTTAATTGTACAATAAATAGATGATACACATTTATTAATTTGAGGTTCAAACGTAAGCTTTTGGTCAAGAAGTACACCTACTACAGTATTGCAAAACTTTACACAAGAACTATTGATAAATGTACCATTTAAAGAAATATTCTTTTTAAGATTATCAGTGGAAATGCCAGTAATCTAATTCTAATCTCATTTGTAAAATGTTTCTATGCTCTTATTTTAATTCTAATCTAATTTGGAAAAGCTAAAAATTTTCTAGTTGTCCAACTCTGCTCGAGAACTCTTTGGCATGACTGCAACATCAGCTCCGTTGGAAAGAGTTTTCAGCCATGCCAGTGAACTGTATAGTGCAAAACGAGCCAATCTTGGTGTACAGACATTTGCCATTCTCATGCTTATGAGAATGAACTCTGATTTGATATTCACTAAACTTGATTTTTATTAAATTTCTTTCTAATTCGGCATTTAATTCAATTTCCACGTTTTTGCGAATTCAGTAATTCTAATTCTAATCTAATTTGAAAAAAACTGTGTAGCTATAATTTTAATTCTAATCTAATGTGGAAAAGCTAAAAATTTTCTAGTTGTCCAACTCTGTATATAAGTGTATTTACTACATGATATATCTTTGCACCCAGAAGCCAAACCAGGGGGTCAAGACATTTTAGTACCTCCAAAAATTGAAAATAAATAAATAGCTTTGGAAGTGCTTAAATATAGAAAAACTTGTAAAGATACTTTTGTAGCCTACTTGATGATATTTAAAAAATTTTTTATTTGTCAACTATACTTACCCCTTTAGAGGAAACTTTAATTCATTAATTTATTATCTGACTTGCAAGACAACATTGAAGATGATAAACGTAAGGCAACCATCATGCAATTACCCAGACCTACCTTTTGAAAATCCTCTGACATTGCTGTTCAATAAAAAAAATTTTATTTAATTTTTTAGTTTGTATTTAGATATTATTGTAGATCTACAGTAGTTTTGAGCTGCTAGTTTCTTTCCTGAGGAAACAACTTAATGACAAAAGTAGGTTTTAAAACAACTTAATGACAAAACTGCAACTTGTTGATTGTGTTCATCATCAATATAACCTTCCTACTTACCTGTTCTTGTTACTTTTCTTGAGACAAAATATTTTGGCTACTACTTATTGTAAATGACAAGCATGTTTCTCTTTAGTATCTGACATGATGCCACAGAACTTTTTGCTTTGTGTTCAATTAACTTCATTTTGATTTGACAAATTATTTATCTCTTGTGGTGTAATAAATAAACCATTGTACAGTATAATTTTGTATATTGCAAATCTTTGTTTAAACAATAGTCTGTTTGCATTAATTTGGTTTACTTATTTGGGTGAAGCATATTTTTATATAATTTATTTTATCAGCTTTTCTACAAATCTATTTTTTGGCACATCCAGATTGATTTTGCGATGTTTTTTAAACTCTTCTTTTGGCTTTAATTTATTAAATTATGCTACTTGGCTTTTTCATGAAAAAAACTTCCCTAACTAATTAGCTTTGCCCACCTATCTTTATATCATAGTTTATAAATCCAATATTCGATTCATCTGAGTTCTTTATTGGGAATGGAATTTAATCTACTTTTTCTAAACTGCGTTTGGTGAAAAGCTCAGAACGGTTCTCATCCAAGTTTCCAAAACCAAACAATATAACAGCTCAAAGATAGAACAATATATGCCATAATGTGAACATTGAATACTGTGTTTTAATGTGCTCATAAGAATAAAAAACATTTATTTTTGATGAAAACAATGACTCCACAATAGTAAGACCATTAAACCTTTCCATTTTGAAATTAATGGCTAAATTTTTTCACAAAAATGAATAAAGAAATCTCTTTATAATACTGGTAGTTAGGGGTTTGTGACCAAATTTAGGAAAAAAGGTCTGGTTAAGCAATCAATATACACTATTATCATAAAATTGCCTCATGTCTTGTCATTGCATTTACCAAGAAGCTTGAGTAAATTTTATTAGGACCAGTGCTTGTTCCAATGTCAAGAAAAATTTGAAACTTTTTTTGTATACATTAAACCAAAGTGTGTCTGAGAAAGTAAATATTTTGGCATGGCCATAAATACTTTAAAATCAACAACAATAAAGTCATCATAACCTGAAATCTTTAGGTTTTAGCATCTGTCATTTGATAAAAAATTTTTTTAAATTACTTTTATTATTAGCAAAGCACTTGCCATAATAAAATACACAGCACAGTCGTTTTTTTAACAGAGCTAAATTAGTGCGTTTATTGCTCATTGGCAATGCTGGTAAACTTCCATATCTGCCATTCATAACATTATCGGCTTACAGCTTTATAAGAGATTAATTCTTGTATAAATTTGTTTATTTTGATGCTCGGTATCATTTTAAAAGTGCTTTGTTGTTTTGAATAAAATAAAATTGCTCTAAAATATTATTTGTTTTGATCTAAAATAATAATTATTTTACACTCCCATTAAAATTTACTACCCCCAAGACATGTTTTTTTGAAAAAAACAATTTTTTTAGTATGAATGTGTTTATTTATATTGATACCATATTTTTTTTGAGGGCCTCATATAAATTTAAATTTTAAGTCTCCCCCCTATTAATGGTTTCCCTATGACTTTGATGTTGTTTTATGTAAAAAGAAATTGTAATTAAATTTTTAAGTGTATTTAAATGTTTTCAAAAAGGCTTCTAAAACATAAGCGAGAGTGTTCAAAGACTTACTGACATCTATGTGCAAGAGGCTGGCAAGGTTTAGCTGTCTAGCAATGATTTTTACATTCATACTCTTGCTAAGTAATAGGTAGAAAAAATATAATTATTGTTGCAGGTATGTTTTTTCAATGGGTATTTTGTGCTGCTATTTGGATAGCTGGGCTTATAACAAACTGCATTCAAGAATTTCCAAAATTTTATCCTTTAGCTATGTTGGGTGGTATGTATAAACATTATTATCTAAATTAAGTCTTGATTTTGAAATGCTTATCGAATGAATAAACTGGGAAAAGCTGTCTCAACTACTTCAATCAAATATATTTGGGTCGACTGCTTATTTTTTAATGAGACGAGCTTTTGTGAGCGGCTTCTAATTCTGTCAGTTGTAATGAATCTGCAACTGAAAAAATAAAAAACTTTCTAAAATTAAAATTGAATAAAAAGTTTAAATATGTCAACTTCAATTTTTTTTCCTCAAAACAAAAACATTTTTGCGCTTTGTTTATTTTTCACGCTTTCCGCTTTTAGTCGAAATTGGCGCTTTTCAACCTTGGATGCATCGCGGACAAAATAATTTTGAAAGCAAATCTTAAGGCCCAGCGATGCTAACTGATGATAAAAATTATAGATGATAAACAAAATAAAATAGCTTCTTTTTACACCTACCAAAATGAAATGGCTCTGTAAAAAGTGCTCGGCCCTTCTGAAAAAGCTTGTGGGCCCACTGGTTGGAAAGCGCTGGCCTAAATTGTCTTCTGCTTTGTTTTATTTTTATGCGCTCCGTCACGCGCTTTACTGTTCCTCGTCCGCTTTTAGTCTGAACTGACCTTTCCATGATGAAGTGAGTTGCAGCTCACGAAAGCTTGTGTTGTAAAAAAACTAAGTCAATTTGAGCACATTTTTTATTGTTTTATTAAGTTTGTGCTGATGATGCGGAAATGAGTGCGAGTTGCTTGTTTCTCTGGAAAGCACGATTCTCACTAACAGCTGACCACATTCGCTGCTTGTTAGTATTTAAAATCGAGATAGATACCTTCCCTCCCATTCATTCAAGCGACGGACTTCGGCGTTCTTGTTTCGAACTACAGAAACAAATTTAGCAAAAACTAAACGATGTTTCTCGATTAATCTGTTTGTTTTTTAATTTGAATTTCATACTAAAATTTTTATATTTTATTGAATTGACGTTATTTTGTTTAAATTTACATTTTGTATTTCTCGAAAAAGATGGTGTATTATTTCTTTTTTGGCTTTTACGGCTAGCTGGCTAAACTAACTTTAAAGCCGAAATACTAGAAACTTGGAAAAGGATCAAGAAATCTGATTTATCTTTCAACTGCTTGTTGACCAACCAGTTACTTGTAATGTTTATATTTTTAAAGGATTTTTATGGGGCACTGGTAACATTTGCACCGTACCTATTGTCAAAACCATTGGTCTTGGTTTGGGTTTATTGATTTGGGGTTCCTTCAACCTTTTGTCAGGATGGGTCAGTGGCCGGTAAGTATTCTTTGTTGGGTTAATGTGAAATTTCTCTACTAAGTGTGACCTTTGCCCAATCGTTAGAATGAAACACATTTCGCAGAACTTTTTTTTTAAACGATTTTTTTAAACGATAATGAAACAATTTTTTAAACGATAATCAACAATTTTAAACGATAAACAATTTTTTTAAACGATAATTTTTTTAAACGATAATGAAACAATTTTTTTAAACGAACAACAAATTCTATGTAGTCAACTTCTTTGTTTTGCTTTGATTTAAGAAAAAAAAGTGTGTGTGTGTGTGTGTGTGTGTGTGTATGCGCACGAGCAATTATCAATTAAATTAAGATTCGACATTGCAACTAAAATGCACGATCCATATTTGCATTACATCACGTGATCACCCACAGTTAAGCAAACTTCGTCTGACGTCACTCCGTGTCGTTGCAGTTAAATCGTCATTGAACCTTTTTTTACTGAATTATAACTGATACCACTCCTGCCTAAATTCACCCCCATTCATAATACGGAAGCAGTGATTCAAGTTCCTGTATTAAGCCGTAGTTAGTGGGTTCTGCGTCTCCACAAACATCACTTTAGAGATCTCGTCTATTTTTGCAATGGTTCGGCACCAACGTCTTGAGATAGAAAATTTCGACTTGATGTCTGTCAGGCCGATTTTAAACAAACTACATCGTTACAAGTTCTTCAAATTTTATTTTATCCCGTATCTTTGTTAAACATAAATTTAAATCACTAATTGAAATGTTACTTCATTTAGTTGCACTTTGAGTGCAGACTGTGCAATCTGCAGTGATGGCTTTCGTCGTCGTCGTCGTTTGAACGGTATCCACTACAGGTCAGACACAAACAGGACTGGGGCCGAGGGTTTATCCTTTTTCTACCCCAGACTGCTGCACTGCCTGGATCAGATGCTGGCAGTGGTGAAACTCGAGTTTCGTCATCCAAAACCGTCAGACCTCGTGCTCCATGTGGTGCCCGATGTATAGGGCACGCTGTTAGAACATGGTCTACGGTTTGCTCAGAAGCGCCACACTCGCAATTCGGTGAAGGAGCGAGACCCCATTTGTGCATGGACGAATGGAATCGCCCAACACCAGTCCGAAGGCGGTTGAGCTTAACCCAAGCTGCTCGGGGTAAGCCCATCCCAACAGGCCTGGCACCGGTCTCGGGCACAAAAGCACGGAGCCTGGAAGCATTTTCACAGTACTCCGTTTCCCATTTGTGATTTGTCCATTCAGAGGCGCGGATGCCAAGTCTGGCAAGGTTGTCCAAGAGATTCCGCGCACCTGGCACAAATGGGCGTCTGGATCTTAGTCTGACTTGGCGAGTATCTGAGGACCCACTTAAAAGATTATACAAGATATGATCGGGGTCCAGAGATCCACGGTAAGCCAAGGAGAGTGTCGCTCCCCTTCGGCGAAGCTCAGCTGGCTGAATGCCTTAGAGTACAGTTAGGTGGTCCGTTGTAGTGGGACGCAGGCATCCAGTAACTATGCGCAAAGCGTCATTCAAGACACTGTCAATGAGGCGAGTGTGAGCATTGCGACACCAGACTGGTGCACAGTACTCAGCTGTTGAGTAGACTAGAGACAAGGTGGCTATGCGTAGTGTTTTAGCACCAGCATCCCATCCCGAGCCCATGAGTCGCCTCAGCAGTGTGACGCGCGAAGATAGTTTTTTGCGCAATGCCACTAAATGGCGACGAAACGTGAGCGATCTGTCTAGTTTTATTCCAAGATAAGTAGGGGTTGGACAGAACGGTAAAAGTCTATTATTGTTGTAGACCTTTAGCTCACGTTTGGCCTCTCGGTTATTTAAGTGAAAGGCTGCCGTCACCGTCTTAGTGTGACTGAGCTTCATTCTCCAAGTCTGGAGATATGCTGACAGTGTAGACATGTCTTGGCTTACAGTCCTCTCCAAGTTCTTCCAGTTTCCAGAAGAGTGCAACAATGCTAAATCATCAGCATAAGCAAACTTTCTGGAAATCATGGAAGGAAGATCGTACGTATAAATTTTAAATAGGAAGTGAGCCAAGACCGATCCCTGAGGAACGCCGTTTTTAAGACGGCGTAGCCTGCTTTGCTTGCTGTCACCGGTGGTAAGGGTGAAACTTCGATTTCGGACAAGCTCCATGATCATTTTGACCATGTGCTTATCCGGTAGTAGTCTCAGCAGCTTGCAGGTAAGGCCACGGTGCCAGACAGTGTCATAAGCAGCTGTCAAATCGACAAATACGGCACCGGCCTTCTTTCTAGCCTCGAAAGAATCCTCGATGTTCTGGGTTAGCAGAACAACTTGATCTACGATTGACTTCCCGCGTCAAAACCCAGCCTGCTCTTTAGGGAGCAGTGGATCGATTAATGGCTCAACGCGGGCGTAGATAAGCCTCTCGAGGATCTTGTAGGGGCACAGACCAGAGATATCGGTTGATAACTTTTTGGGTCCCCCACGGGCTTTCCTGGTTTTGGGATCGCAACCACAAGCGCTATTCTCCAGATCTTGGAAATTTTGAGTCGGCGCAAACAGGAAGAAAGGAAGTCACGTAACCAGGACTTCAAAGCAGCTCCAGCATGGAGTATAAACTCGGGGCAGATGGAATCAAGTCCCGGAGCTTTACCTGGTTTTAAATGTTGAAGGGCAGCCGTAAATTCTCTCTGTGAAAAATTGTCAGAGATATTTACTGCGTCTGGTGTTGTGGTTTTCCAAAGGTCAGACACTTCTTGAAAGACAAGTCGAGATGACTTGCGGTCAACAGCCTCGTATTTCTCATTTCTAAACAGTTGAGATGCAATAGCATTGACTGAAACGGGACAGTGGCAAGGAGAGTGTCGTGACCTACCAGTAAGGTTGTTCAAAATACTCCACGCTTTTCGACTAGAGTGTGAGAAGTCAATGCTCCGAACTGCTTCGGACCATCGATCCCTCCGCTTTCTGTCAAGCTTGGCAAGCAGAGCTGTAGCAGCCAAACTTGAGTCGTCTCCCTGAGGAGATTGCAGAAAGGTTTTATAGAGGGATTCACACTCTGCATCCCAACACGGAATATAGTTATTTCGATACCCTCGTGGGATAGTCTTTTTGGTTGCTTTGTTAATGGTGTTACAGAAGTCCTGGTAAGCCGCATCCATATCAAGTGAATCAGGCGGCAACAAAGTCTTTGCGAGTTTATTCGTCAAAGCAATGTAGTGACTCCATTTGGCCTTGCGGAAGTTCCATCGCTTAACAGGCATGCTTGGCACTGCCATAGCAAACCTTAGTAGTGTAATAAGCGAAGGTCGATGTTGTGACCTGGGGAACTTGTCAAGGACACGTCTATCCGATAAGGGACTGTTTGGACCTACGCTAGCAAAAGCTAGATCTGGGTTGGTGCCAGTGTTCCAGCGGCCGGAATAAAAACTGGCAGAGTCCTTGGCATTATATAGGAGGGCAAGACAATTAATACTTGCCCAGCCAGTCAAGCACTCACCGTCCGGACTGTTATCGTCGTAACCCCAGTCAGCATGACGACAGTTAAAATCGCCAGCGTACAGACAGGGGTGAGGAAACACTGGGAGATCCAGGGTTCGCAATCGCGTTGGCGGTGGTTTGTAGACGTTGACTATTTTATAGCCATCAACGTCCACACACAGCCACTCGATCTCGATGTCGGTGGAGATTGGTCCAAAAGCGTGTATCTCAGTCGCTCGTGTACAAACGTGGCAAGGCCATGCTTCCTGCTTAAAAAAGACCCAGCTAGTTGGTAATTTGGAAGTACCAGCTTCTCTGCATCAGTGCAGTGGGTCTCCTGCAGTAGGTTGACGAGTGCCTCAGACTGCATAGCGAGGTGATGAAGAACGTTCATCTTGCTTGCAGTAAGGCCTTCGATGTTCAGCTGAAGAATAGTGGGTCTTCGGAACTTGTTGGCAATGTGCCCCGAGAAGGGCAGTTTTATCCTAGCATTGCCCCTTCCTGAAAAGGATGTTTGCCAATTAGCAGACCCACACTGAACATCGGAATGGGTGGATACCCTTCCGTTTTGGTAGGTTCGGTTTCGGTCTGTCATTTTTAAAATCAATGAACAGACTTACTCACGGCCCAGGCTGCGTGAAAGCACCTACCATCTGGGCCATCATTTTAATAGGGTGCGAACGGAGCGGCCCCCTAAAATATATCAAAAAGTGCCCCCCCTGCACAATGTATTGCTCTATTTCTTCATAGTAGCACCAGGACTTCGATGGCATGTCAAAAAGAAAATAAAAAAGTTTTGAAAAAAAGATGGCTTCTGCTCCTTAGTTTGTTAGGTTGTTGTCACTTGTGCTTGTGGAATTGTGGAAGTACATACCTGTTTTTTTTTTGGAGATCACAATGTCTTGAGGCAGTATAAAGTGCCTTTTCATGCTTTGGATCACCCAATAGTCACCCCCTAAATCGAAGACTTTTTTTGTTAGTGATCACTTTGTCTCTCCATGGTTTGGATTTTGGCTCCCCCTAAATTGAAGACCTTTTTTTTAGAGATCACTTTGCTTTTATATACTAAAAATGGCTTCAGCTACCTTTTTATAGTACGCTAAGTAGTGGCCCCTCCTTACGTTTCTTGCACCAGGCCCCCCGTTTTGTTAGGCCATCACTGGCAATTTGTATCCACTAGCTATGCACATCTATCTGCTGTTGCCCTCGTTGCACAGTTTCTACGCCCACTTCAATTTAGTAATTATAAGTATTTGAATTTAGAAAAACGTAAACCGTTTTTATTTGTGTTATGTGCCGTTAAGCATAACACTGGTACTGTGATGTGCGGGTTGGAAATGGTAATCCATTGAATCGAGCAAAAAAATGAATAAATCTTTAATGATTTGTTCCTATTGTGCAGATTATATTTGTGTGCATGGTTGGCACACTCAGATTGTCGTGGTATTTCTCATTGCGTAAGCCGCACGAAGCCGAGATTAACATGATTGCATGGGGTTCAATGAAACTGTTTGAAAAGAATACAAACATTATTATTATCGTTTCATTCCCCAAAGTAAATCAAATTCGCGGTTTCCATCTTCGCAACATCGCAACATTGCAACTGGCAACACTGCCGCTTACATGACGTCATTGTAGCGGTGGTGAGTCGTTGGCAACAAGTGTGTCAAATTTGTATGGTTTAAGGATTGCACCCGGGCTGCCCGGCGGAGATTAGCAAGTGAGTGCAACTACAGAAGGCTTAATAAAGCAAATTTATAGATTCGGTTGGTTCCATTTGAAGCCCCAGGTCCCCCCCCACCCACTGCTGAATTACCTCTCCATCGGGTTCGCTATGGCGAGGTAGGTTTTGTGGTTTTCTGCGCGGCCACGTTAGTTATCATCCGCTTTGTTGTAGTGCTGTCTGTTGGATGTTTGTCAAGTCTCAGCCATATAAGCCAATCATAATCGAAGACGACGATGACGATGCTCCGTTGCTAAGTGATGTAAGAGCGGTGCAAATGTTTCATTAGATGATCAACTAATCACATGATTTCTTGGTGATTGCAACAGCTGAGTTGTCAAATGCTCGCACAACGATAAGTGAATCGTTCAATCATTGATTGTGCAAACGCAATGACTGGGAACGCTTTGATTCATTTGCTTCATCTTATATTGATTTAACAGCATATGTAGACAAATATAATCTGCTGAATACACTTGATAAAAATTTCGTGCAGACGAATGTGTTTCTTTGCCGCTAGTTGCTTGTGTCGCTCACTTTACAACAAACACTTAGTGTCTCAGTTTCCATGACTGTTTGTTGAAACTAATGGAAATACTGTTTGAATGTTAAGCTGTTCTTATTATTGCGCCATTTTCGATGACGTAGGTAAATGAGGTTCGTTTTTTTTCAAATCGCTTGACTGCGGGTTCGACGCCTTTTTAAGCGCTCGTCGCGGTGTTTCGTGTAAACCACTATACTCTCCTCTCTGTTTTGCCTGGAGTTAAATTTTCTAATACCTTGAAAGACGTTAAGTTCACCCACAAAATCTGTTTGAATGGCTAGCCGCATATACTGATGTCGTGCAAGTTAGTTTTATTACGATTGCTCACATCATTGGGTGCATTGCCACAGGGACAAAAACATTGTGGAAAGGCGGAAGAATTTTACTAGAATTTTGTATGAGCGTTTTCCAAATTAAAGACCAAACGAAGTTGTCAAAATTGAATGAAAGTACAGTATTTGATTTGTAAAAGTCTATTTAAACCAAAAAAGTCTTTCACCTGCTATTCTGCAAGGAAAATAACTGCTCCGACATGTTCTATAACCACTCTGTCTTCATGACTTAGTTTGAACTTGCTTTTATAAATAGATAAAGTTTTTAAATTGTGTGTTTTGGTCACTTCACTCTTCTGTATATTTCAGGATATCACCTCTGTTTCGTCTCCACCGGAGGTCGCTCTCACCCAACCGTGGGAGATGCGATTGACAACTTTGCAGCGCAGAGTCATGTGAGTGTGTCAGTTGAAATATTCCCCAACAGCACCCCCCCCCCCTATCAGTGACCGTCCTCATGTTTCAGTGGAGTGTCGCTTTCCATTTTCTCCGGAATACTTTACGGCTTGTCTTTCACTCCCATCTACTACATCAAAGGGAATTACCCGAACGCGTCATCAACAGGTAAAGTAATCATTGAAGCGCTTGATTTGTTGTGCAGTGACTTTAAGTGGGGGCGCTTGTAATTCAATGGTCAAATAATGACTGCGTTAGGTAAAAAACTGTCTGTCTAAATTTTCGTCTTGCAATTTTTTGAACTATGGCGGGCAGATATTATTTTTATAACTTGTTTGTCTTAAAGAAAAACCAAAGGACTGGAAAGGGATATAAATATTTTAAGTGACTGAACGAAAGAAGTCCTTGCAGCATTTAGGGCAAGCAAGCTGGGGGGTATAAGAATATTGTGCTTTAATGAAAGATAAGATGGATAGTTTTTGTGTAGTTATTCTGTGGATTTCACTTTTAAAGAAAAACTTTTTATTGGCTTGAAAACTTTAAAATCCGGCAGTTTTCAAAATTGCAGTAAAAATTTTACACAAGTGTCTTTGCCTTGCTTTAAGGTTTTTCAATTAGTTCTTAGTGCTTTTGCAGAGTGCATGGTCAAGCTAGCTCTTTATTTTATATTCACGGCCAAAGAAAATGCGGATATTCCAGAAGCAAAATAGAATTTTTACCTTGTCGCAAGTTACCCTGGCTCGATCGTCCGTATCGGATTCCTATCATAGCTCCACAATGAGGATGAGTTTGGCTACGGCAACCACAAGAAATTTATTATGAGATATTCATGGAGCTTTTGATTTAACGATATCGTAGCAAAATGACCAGCATCAAATCAGAATTTATTTGCAAACTTCGTCAATTTATAACGAATTCGAACATGGCTAATTTGATTTTTGAAGCAATTATTGCTCTGGTCAAGAAGTCTTCCCACAAATTTCACCAACATTTCTACTTCGTTAGTCCATCTTCTCGGGATTTCACAAAATTAGAAAATATCAGCTGGCGATTATAATAGCTTACAGCTTGGAAACCTTAAATTTTTGCGTTTAACAACTAATAACAGTGTTTTGGAATTTTGACGTCATAGAGGTAAACTCCCTTGTACATACCGAACAAAAGTGCGACTACAAACAAATCATGGAATAAGTCCGTCGATCGTTTGCATTCTCTGCAAATGCCGAACAAAACCAATGTTTCCGAATCTGACTGCCATGAAATAGAGCAGCATAGGTTGCTGCACTGGCATCCGCCACTTTACGGGCAAGCATTAGAACAGCCGCTCTATGTCGCTCTTTTTGACATTTCAATGAAGCTAGAGCACTGGTTCTCAATCTTTTTTGTTCAATGACCATTAACTTTATGCAAAAAAAAAAAAAAATTAAGACGGGTTTAAAAAAAACAAAAATTGCAAAATAGATGATCTATTCAACTGGGCAATAATAAGAACCTTGCTACCGAGCATTATCGACAAATAGCCACGTAATTCTTAGAGACTTTGAAGAAAGCGCACAACGCATACCAAGTTTTGGTTTTTATCTGCATCAAAATGAATAACCTTGATTCGCATAAGTTTCATAGGATCTGAATTCTGAGAAGATTTTTATGTAGTGGTTGGTGTACATCAGGGATTTGTTTTGTCACCTTTGTTGTTTGCAGTTGTTGTGGATGTTATGACAGATAATGCAAGAGAAGGCTTAACAAAAGAAATTTTGTACGCAGATGACTTGTTACTGATGAGTGAAACAATGGAGGGTCTGAAGAAAAGGTTTGTGAAATGCAGAAGTGCATTGGAGAGCAAGGGAATAAAAGTAAATCGTGAAAAGACGAAGGTTATTGTCGTTTGAAAGGGCATCCACTCCAGGCCAGACACAAACAGGACTGGGGCCAAGGGTTTTTCCTTTTACTACCCCAGGCTGAATCAGATGCTGGCAATGATGCTGTTAAGCCAGCATCGAGTTTCGTCATCCAAAACCGTCAGATCTCGTGCTCCATGTGGTGTCGATGTATGGGGCACGTTATTAGGACGTGGTCTGCGGTTTGTTCAGAGGCGCCGCACTCGCAATTCGGTGAAAGAGCGAGACCCCATTTGTGCATGGACGAGTGGAATCGCCCAACACCAGTCCGTAGGCAGTTGAGCTTAACCCAAGCTGTTCTGGGCAAGCTCATCCCAACAAGCCTGGCACTGGTCCTGGGTGTAAAAACATGGAGCCTGGATGTATTCTCATAGTACTCCGCGTTTCATCTATAGTTTTTCCACTCAGAAGCGCGGATGCCAAGTCCGGCAAGGTTGTATAAAAGATTCCGCGCAGCTGGCAAAATGGACGCCTGGATCTTAGTCTCTCTTGGCGAGCATCTGAGAACCCCACTTAAAAGACCATACAGATATGATCAGGGTCTAGAGATCCACGGTAAGCCAAGTGGAGTGTCACTTCCAGTCGGCGAAGCGCAGTTGACTGGATGCCTGAGAGTACAGGTAGGTGGTCCGTTGGAATGGGACGCAGGCATCCAGTGACTCTGCGCAAGGCATCATTCAAGACACTGTCGATGAGGCTAGTGTGAGCACTGCGACACCAGACTGGTGCGCAGTACTCAGCTGTTGAGCAGACCAGAGATAAGGCAGCTATGTGTAGTGTTTTGGCACCAACGCCTCATCTTGAGCCTACAAGTCGCCTCAGCAGTGTGACGCGCGAGAATAGTTGAAGTACGTACTTCCATAATGCAGAGAAATTGGTACTTCTAAGACGAAGGTGATGTTGTGTGGGTCAGAGGGTGAAGTTATGCGGAGTAGAATAGACCCATGTGGAATATCTGGCAAAAGAGTGACTGTCAACTCAGTGCTATGCACCAAATGTTGCCAATGGATTTATGGAAGGTGATCTAAGATGAAGAAAGTAACTCCAAGTGCGGTAAGATTTTTTGTTTGTAGCAAATGTGATAAAGTGACAAATGGTGCGGGAGAAGTGCAACAGAAGGAAATGTGTGAGAAAGTGGAAACTGTGAAGGAATTTTGCTATCTTGGCGATACGTTGAACGCCAGTGGAGGATGTAAAGCAACAGTGACTGCGAGAACAAGAGTGGGTGAAAGAAATTCAGAGGGTATGGAGAGATACTGTTCGGAAAAAGATTCGCTTTGCGGATGAAAAGAAAGGTATATAAATGCTAAGCAAGATCAGCTATGTTATATGGAAGCGAAACGTGGTGTTTGAGAGAAAATGAAGTAGCTATTTTGAAAAGATCAAAAAGATCTATGGTGAGGGCAATGTGCGGTATAAAGTTGGTAGACAAGAGGAATACAGAGGAGCTGATGGACATGTTGGGATTGAAGGAAGCAGCAGATAAGCTGGCAAGGGCGAATAGTATGAGGTGGTATGGTCATGTTTTGAGAGGACCTGAGGAAGATGTTTTGATGAAAGCAATGGTACATGAAGTGGATAGAAAACGTAAACAGGGCCGATCGAGGATGAAATGGAGGGAACAAGTTGAAGGAAACATGAAAAGGATTGGTTTAAGGAAAGAAGATGCGACAGATCGGTGTAAGAGTTGCGGAAGTAATAAGATGCATCCAGCCATCTCCATTCACTGGGGATATTTAACCAGATTAAAAATAAATTGCTGTTGTTGATTCACATAAATACGAAAATTTAAACATAAGAAAAAAACATATTGATGCATCCTTTTCCATCACGCGGGTAGCGTCCTTGCCCATAACTTGCACAAAGACGCACATTTGTAAAGTATCAAACATGTCTCTGCTAGCAGATTTATTTTTAAAGTCAATTACATTATTTTGTAAGCCATCACTAAATTTTTCTACTACAAACAGCAATCACACCAACTCCAAATCAACATCAAAAATTTTCCAGAGATTGATAAGATGTGCCAATATTTCAGACGGTAGATTAAGGTTCTGTTTTTTTGAATCACAAATGGCAGTGTCTAATCAATTAGCGTATTACAATCAAAAAAGTACATATTGAAAAACTGCTGGCCCCCACTTAGGAACCACTGGCGTATAGCGATATAATTAAACGTTAGTGGTAGCTAATTAATTATTAAACTCTAACATACGTCACAATGCAAACAGAAATTAGCGCAATAGATACTGTTGGCTCAATGTTTCAACACATTCTTCATTTATATCTGTGTGGCTCAATTACAAATTCGCTATGGTCCCCAGATTGAGAAATCACGAGCTGAAGCAATGCCTTTAAAGTTTATTTTGCAGATCTTGATTACGTGTTTGCCCATTTTTGCGGTATCTTCGTCACAAGCACGATTTACTTCGTCATCTATTGCATCATCAAGAAGAACAGACCCAAGGTGGGGTTCCAGTAACACGAATATATTTGAGTGGTTTGCAGCTAGTTGTTTGGTGCTTCGTGCAGTCGTGGTAGACTGAAACTACGATTTGTCGCCGACTCCAGTATTAAAACCATGCAAATAGTTTACCCCAAAAATCGTGCGCATCGAATGAGGCCCTCGTTTTACCGGTAAAACATCCCCTCGCAAGAAACATGCCCCCGCACAAAACCAAGTTTTGCTTATTTTTTTACAATCCCGTGTTCCGTTGTAATCTACTTGATGAAATGATGTCGGTTGTTGGTGTGGGATTATGGACTTTATTGCACGTGGAAATGAGTATACAATATTGCCGTTAAACGAAGAGAAAAGATTAAGATTGTGAATTTGCTGCAGAAATAAAAGGACATTTAATGCCAAATAAAAATGCCATCGATCATAGAAGTAGGTTCAAGAGTACCAATAAAACTTTTTTAAAAATACCATTAAATGTTTTGATTAAATAAAATAAAATTTTATCGAAAATTAGTTCAGTAAGAACTTGCTCACCAGTAATCGAATATACAGAGTGATCAATATTTAGCGTTACAACTTCAGATAACTGTACTTGGGAAATGATACGTACAGTTGGAGTAACACAGGTGAAATATTGTTACAGAATGAATATAAATTCAGTACAAACACAATTTATTCAACATGCTTTCCATTCGAATCGGCAAAACTGTGGAGAAACGTCTTGCCAGAGCCAGAATTCTCCTCTCCTTCCTTGAGGCAGGCGCGCTTCCTAACCTCGTTTTCAGCGATGAAAAGAAATTCGACGTTCAACACCATGTAAATCCCCAAAATGATCGTGTTTGGTCACGTGATGGGGAGGTAGGACCTCGAAAAGTCACTCGGGCCCAAAGGGCGGCGTCAGTGATGGTCTGGGAAGCCGTTACCGAACCTGGAAGAAATCCTTTGGTTTTTGTAGAACAAGGGGTCAAACTGAACCAAGAGAATTACCCAAATGACATCCTTGTTGGTTCATTGTTGCCCTGGCCAAAAGAACACTTCAAAAAACGTCCTTGGACGTTTCAACAAGATTCGACACCGTCACACGGAGCTGAAAAGACGCAGGAGTGGCTATCAGCCAATGTTCTCAACTTCATTTCCAGAGGAATGGCCCCCTTCATCACTCGATTTGAATCTTCTCGATTTTGGTATCTGGGGGTATCTCGAGAGCAAGCTCTCAGCAACACATCATAAAAATTTGGAGGCACCGAAGACGAAACTACGGAAGGAATGGTCAAAAATGCCTCAGGATGTGATTGGTAACTCATGCAGGTCATTTTCGAGGCGTCTTAAGCTTCTAATTGATTTAAATGGAAAATATATCGAATAAATTGTATTTGTACTGAATTTATATTCATTTTGTAACAATACTTCACCTGTGTTACTTCAACTGTACGTATCATTTCCCAAATACAGTTATTTGAAGTTGTAACGCGAAGACGCGCTGAAACAATCTGCAAGCGCGCAAGTCTGCAAGTGAGCATCGATTAAGAAAATGAGGAACAACTTAGTTTAGAGACGCCCTATTTTATTGTGTAAAAGTGCAACATTTAAAAAAAAATGTCTCTAATGCGTATGAAAAACTTTTTTCAAAATGTGCTCGGCCTTATTGACTTACAAGCAAACGCAAATTGAGTCCAGCATTTATGTGGGTTTGTATTTTCTAACTGTTACCAGGAATTTACAATAGATGAGAAAACACGGTGCCGAACGTGTGTAGAAAACGCAGATAAAAGGATTACTTCATCGAAAGTTGTTTGTTTTTGTCGCAAGTTATGACTCGAACAATCTTGATAAAAAGCTCGTCAAATCTGACACTGTATCATTTATGGAGATTTTTTTCTACTATCCACTTAGAGGCTAGTTTAATTTTAAAGCGAGTAATAGAACCCTGACAATTAAATTAATCATTCAAGAAAACCTTGTCTCCCGTAGACGGAAGCGAATCGTATTCACAATTTCTTTGAGCTCGTCGTCGTTTGAAAGCGCATCCACTCTGGTCAAGGCTTCCTCCACCACTGCCCAAGGTTGTTGTATTGGCTGGATCAGATGCTGACAGTAATATTGTTACGCCAGCATCAGGTCCCACCATTCAAAACCGTCAGACCTCGTACTCCATGTGGTGGCCGATGTATGGAGCACATTATTAGGTCGTTGTTTTCGCCAGATTTGCCGTTCTTGCAATCCGGTAAAGGAGCGAGACCCCATTTGTGCAACAGCCAATGAAACCGCCCAACATCCCAGTCTGGAGGCGATTGAATTAAACCGAAATTGTTCTGGAAAAGTCTCCAACGGACCTGGTATCGATTCTCAAAATCATGGGGTTTTGATGCACTTTCCGATTACTTTGTGTTACATCTAGAATTCGTGCACAGAAAAGCGTGGATCCTTGGTTCGGCGAGGTTATAGTAGTTTCATCCCAGCCAGGATAATTAACGTCTGAATCGCTTATGACAGCTATCTGAAGACCCGCTTAATAGACCATCAGTGGCGTGCGGTCAGGTCAGCAAGTCATGCTTTGCATGACCAACGAACTTTTATGTGATGACCTTTTTTTTACTTAATAAAGAACATCAAGGTTTTGGGACAAAAGAAAAATCTGCGACTTATACCAGGCGAAGATTTTTTTTGTGAAACACTGATTTTTGGACAAAAAATGAGAAATCTGAGACCAAGTACGGTAAGTACTTTTTGGGACGAAAATTGGTCTTCGTCCTAGAATTCCAGACAATTTTTTGACCTACCCATAACAAACTGCATGTCAAATGCATGACCAGCATTGGCATACCAGCTATATGATCAGCTTCATAGGTCACCGCACGCCATTATAGACCATGCTGCAGTATATCAGGGACGTGACGAGGAAATAGGTTTCGACTTTTTTTTATTCTGGTTGCTGGATTGAAGTAACAATTTTTTTTTTGTCTATAAATTCAATATTATTAACCAGCAAATACTGTTAATAAGCTCAAAAAAATTGGATACCCCTGCATGATGTGGTTAGTATGACTGCCACGTTAGATGAAGTCCACAATTTTACATCATCCAACTATACTACAGGTATTATCGCAACACATTGATAGGCTTGCATTCAAGTGTAAACCCAAAATAGTGTTCTTGCAAAACTTGGTCCTGTGCAAAGACTGTCGGGATGAACAAAGATAAAAGTTCGGACTCGTTAAATTCAGTATGGTTTTGAAAAGTTATTATCAAAGAATGTGCTGTCTACTGACTAATTTAAAAATACGAGATCGAGAATGTTGCTTTTGTTTTTAGTAGTTTTGCTAGAATTATTTAATTTTCAGCAATTCTGCTTTCGTAAATATTAAAAGTCGAAAATAGCAGACACACCCTAGTATGATACTGCAGCGATGTTAATACTATTTTGTAACCAGGTCTATCCCTCCATTATCCTCCCAGCGATTGGCTCTGGGGCAATGTGGGCCGCTGCCGATATTGGTTGGTTCATAGCGAACAATTACCTCAGTGAAGCCGTCAGCTTCCCCATCATCACCACCGGCCCGGGGATTATTGGGTCGTTGTGGGGAGTGTTAGTGTTCCATGAGATTAAGGTGATATTGGTGTTGTAAATTGCCGTTTAAAAAGCTTTTTAATTTATTACTTTTTGCTTGGCAGGGTTGCAAGAATTATCTCATAATGGGGCTGGCTTACACACTCACCATCACAGGCGCTGTTCTGGCTGGTTTATCAAAAGCTTGATTTGTTTTAATTTTGATTATTTTTCCAACCTCATTTTTGTATCGTGATTTTTATTTTCCTTGCGTCAAACGTGCAATCTGAGTAAATTTTATTTTGCAGCTACATGATTGCGTGTGGCAGTGCATACAGAGAAGTGCAAATACGTGCGACAAAAGAGAAATTAGCGGGGGGCTTTGACTTTTTTTGTTGCTTGCCCCAATTCGACGGCCCGGACACGCTGTGCAAAATTGAGAGAGCACACACTCTCCCCTAGGCTTGCTTCGATGGGGGAAACCTGCACCATCATCAAAGTCTTGCTTTCTTTACCTGAATGACAAGATGGTTAAACAGCGCCGCTAGCGAGTTAAAGCGACTACTTACTCAACGAGTCTTGCAGCAGATACGTCAGCTTTGAATTTCGAAATGGCACGTGACCTTGCTTGTTACGTAGGGCGTGTATGACGTCACCGAGAGCCGACAAGCTCTTGTTGATGTTCTGGGCCTCCTTGAGTCGGTCACCAGAGGCGCCACTCTTGGAGACCCGTTCCGACCCGGCGAGGTCGATGAGGTTCAAGCGGCCAGCTGAGGAGGAGCCTGTCGTGGGGTTTTCCCCCTCGACACTGATCATGAGAACCGCGTGCGACCTCGAGCTTCGTTCGTTCATGTTGGTGGAGGCGGTGGCGCGGTTTGAGCGGCCGGCTTTAAAGAGCTGGAACGAGGAATAAGGTTAATTTGGGTTGGAGCTCAGTTAACACCAAGTTGGATCAATTACAAATACAATTACATTACAATTACTTTGTTTTAAAAAACTCAAATTACAATTACTTTTTTAAATGAATGCAATACATAAAGATATAGGCAAAAGTCTTTTATAACAAATTTAATAATAATTACTATTTGACCAATTGAAAAAAAACACAAACATATTGTTGTCATGCAGAGGTTACACTTAGAAAGGCATGAAAAAGATTTTAAACAATGCAGCTAATCTGCTTCTAGCACGACACTTTAACAACACAATCAACAAATGAGTACTTAAGGGTAGTATGCAGAAATAACTCCTTATAAAGCACTGTTTAGCGCTAGAAGCTTGTACTTTCTGCATAGTGCATACAACTCTAACCTAATTCATTTACCCAGAAGGAAAACACAGCCTCCTTAGTAACAGTCATCAAATGTATACGTACACTTAATTTCACAATTTTTATTGATTTACAGTTTCACTTTCTCATATATGGTTGAATTATACTTGATAAACATCAGGCTGCGAAAAATATCTGTACCCAGTAAATTTCTTTTTACAGTGTAGAAATTTCCTGCAATTGAAAATAGTCTTTCTGCAGGTGCAGATGTTGCTGTTAATCCAAAAAATTCTTTGGCTAACACGGCCAGTGTGGAAAGCTCTGATTTTTTTTCCAAAATGTTAGTGGATCTTTATCAAAGTGCAAGATGTGTTCAGCAAAATATTATATTTGTGATCAGTCTCTAAAACTTATCAAACGCGACCTCAGGAGGTATTTTAATTCAAAACGATGAAGAATATTAAGGATATATCGAATCTTACTTATCACTGCTGCTGCTATTCTACGAAACATTTCCTTCAACCTCATGACAACATTAATTCACTATGAAAACGTTTCCTCGGTTCGCCTCCGAGCTCGATTAAGTCAAAAGTTTTATTTGGACAGAAACAACTTCATCGAACCGATGCAATAACCCTACCTTGTTGACGTCATCTAGATCCTTGACTTGAACTTGCTTCAATCGTTGCACGAACAAAGATCCATCGGGATTCATCTTGATCTCCAACTTCTCCTGTCTGGAGTTAAGCAAGTCTCTGCAAAAAAACTCATTTCACCGGGGATTTCCCTGTAGTAAAAGCGCAGATGCGACCAAACCTGAGGCTTTCGTTGTAAATTTCGACGAGCGAGACGGTGACGTAATACTCCCAGTCACCTGACCGATCGTCAATCATGCGGAACAGATCGGCGAGCGCTCTCTGGTTGATTCCGGGGTTGGCATCGGTGCCCTACAAGAACAAGAAAATAGCTTCCGACGAGAAGCTCCTCTCCCGGCTCACCTCCATCGTGTAGGTCTTCCCCGACCCTGTCTGCCCGTATGCAAATATGCACACGTGGTAGCCATCCATGCATGACGTGACGAGGGCCTGGACTTCCGCATATACCTGCATCGAACATATATTGTGACGACACAAGCCGAGACACATGCATCAAACGGGAGAAAGCATATTGCGATCCAACTTATCGATGATTCTACTTCAACGTCTATATCTCATCAGCTCCTCATCAATAATCTGGGGGCGGATGCAAACCCCATTGACGCTACCAACCTCTTCCTGGGTTGACTTTTCTGGGAACACCCGGTCCACTTCAAAGGTCTGGCTACGACCTTTCTGGGGGTTATTGACGTAAATGACAGCATCATCACTACCGTCATACGAAACCGCGATCTTCGCATTCTTCCCGTCTTCCGAGATCAGAGGCCGAGTACGAACAAATACCCGGATGTTACCTGAATGTCCGGATCGTATTTCAATCTAAGAGTTACGAAGGTGGCAGATTAGCGGCAGTTGAACTGACCTCGTAATTCGACTAGCTCGTTGTGGTACTTCTTCCGTAACGTCATTTCCTTCCGATACCGTCGAACCAATTCTTTATTTGTCTCACTTATCTCTGCGACCGCGTCAGCAACCTGAAGTCAACCGATCAACCAGGGGATCGAACCAGCCACACTGCGAACTACCTGTTTGCCCGCCTGCTTGATCGCCTCCTTTAGTAGATGGGGAAATTTGCCCACTTCACGGCGCAAAAAAGCTTTGTCGTGAGTCAGCTGACGCAAAGTGGATGTGACGAGACTGCAAGAACGGGAGCTGCGCACTCACCACTGAAACAACCAAAAATGACGTACCTGAGAGCACTCTCCAACGCCGAAACGCGCGAGCCGGAAGACTCGGCGGCTATAGCAGCAGAAGCTTTGAGTTTCATCACCTCCCGTCGATGCGAATCCAGCAACTTCTCGATCTCAGCTTTGTGGCGCTCGGTGTCGATTCGCAGGACCCCCTCGGTGCGTGAAATCTGCGTGAAAGTTTGACGCTAGATGCTGCAGAACAGCTACAGCTACAGTTTACCCACTAATTGTTAAGAATGGGTGCGGTTCAAACTTATAAATGCGGGGGTACCAACTGTAGCGCAAAGGATGGAAAATTTACTGCAGTTTCAAGCGTGAACCAATGGGAACGATTGAGAATGGAAGGGAAACCTGGAGTTTTCTTTTGAGTTTCAAATTCTAGGATTTTCAGGGTGGTTGCGGTGGAATTGGGCTTTTAACAGGCGAGATTTAACAGGAAATCGACATTGGCTAAAAAGTATTTTTTAGAAAGTAGTAAGAAGTGAGACCAGCAATTTATTTATTTTATTCTATCTCTATATTTATCCTCCTCACCCGCAGGAAAGGGACGAAAGTGTTAATTCATAGAAAAAACAATTACCCCAACCTGATACCAAGATACCAAGATAATGCTGTCCGGTTAAAGTTTATTTGTTTTTTTTAGTTTTTATAGAGATATGACTGAAATTTAAAACTGCTTGCAAAGACCGCCAAGCAGAGAAAAGTGCTGTAAAGTGTCTTTTTCAAGGATACAACAGAATGGCGCAAGTAAGGTTGAACCAACACTCTGTTGATCACCAGCACAGCGCTCTAACCACTCGACCACGCTACCGATTATAAAAAAACAGTTCAAGCGATTGAGCCTAGACAGTAGATCGAACAAAAAGTCGCGCCAAGATGACAAGTTCAGCGTCGCTGATCGTATTGATGATGAAGCACGTCACCCTGATTATGAGCAGTAAAATGAGCAGAGCAGAAAGTGATGGAGAAAACAAACGGTTTGGGAAAATCGTATAATTAAGTAGAAAAAAACGACATGGGGGGTCGCAAGGGAGCGTGGTTACTGCTTAGTGAGTCGATTACCAAAAACAGATTATGAGTAACAAGAAATCGTCAGACGACAACGTTGAGGTGGCTTGGCTTTGTTTAGTTAGGAGGTGGGTTCGGGTGGGGAGGTCTTCTCAAATTTAATTATCAATGCATGCATAACTCATCTCACTTCCTCCTGCAGATCGCTATTCTTCCGCAGGAGCGACTCCTTCTCTCGCTCCTGGACCAGCAACCGTTCTTCCACATCAGACAACTCAAGGCGAAGATCACGTAACTCCTTTTCCATCTGTTGGATCATGGAGTCTGACTTCCCGCTCATTACTGCCAGCTGAAGAATTAGAAGAAAACTTGATGTTCGTGTTCAATGTAACAACGCACATCGCTCCATGCCCTTACTTGTCGGTCTAAACTTTCTTTCTCTACTTTGGCCCGCCTGAGGTTGTTTGAAAACTCTTCTGATTTTTTGCGTTCGGCTTTCAGATCTTCTTCCTTTTCCTGCAGGAGCAACACAAGTTTTTTCTTTTGTTCCTCAGCAGAGGAAATCTCTTGGTTCAAGCGCGCGATCTGTTCCAGAAAAAAAAAGACGTCACGATGGAAAAATGCAACAATGACGTAGCAATGGGGGGCGGAGAAACAAGTAAAACCTGGGAGGATTTGTCCGCTGCTTCCTTTCTCGTATCGACGATTTGCTCCTCTAAAATTTTGTATTTTTTATTTGATTCCGTCAACCTCTCTTCCACCCTGCAATCAATCAACAAGATCATGGGAGGAACAACGCAGCGATTCGTGAGAAGATCGAAAAACCCGCAGAAGAGCGTGGTCGGGTGGTGAAGAGCGCCATGGTCACGGTTTAAAACCAACTTGTGCAATTCTGTTATGTCCGTGCAAAAAACACTTTACGGCACTTTCCCCTGCTTGGCATCTTGGCAAGTAATTCTAAATTTCTGTCATATCTCTATAAAACTAAAAAACAAAATAAATATTTTAACCGGACAGCAATATTTTGGCATCTCCGGAAGCAGGTCGGGGTAATTGCTGGGTAATCGGGTAAGAGCCCTATGTATAGCGCCTTCGTCGCTTTCCTGCGAATCAGAAAAATACAAAAAGCGGAGATTTTCGTTTAGTTTATGCAGTGTCGAGTGAAATATTGAAGATGATTGGACGCTGCAAATGAAATATTGGGGAGTAAATTATATCTCTAAGTTAACTGGGACCAAGTAAATAAGGAGTTACAAAATATTCAACCAGTCGCAGCTACCTCTTCAATGATTGGTCAGATTTAATTTTCATTTTTTGATACGCTTGATTGGATTCTTCAAGTTCACGCTTGAGTTGATTTTCTTTTTCCTCCATCAACTCTTTAATCTCGCTCATGTCCGAAGCTGCTCTTCTGCGCTGCTGGTGGAGGAGGACCTGTGCTTCCTCCCTTTCTCGCTCAACAAACGTCATCTTCTCTTTCCACGACACCTTGTGTCTCTCGAACTCCTCAACGGATCTTTCCAAATCCGATCGTACATCCTCGATCTCCGACGTCAGTCGTTTGTTTTCTTTGCGCAAGGTTGGCACTTGGGAATTTTCTTTTTCCAACTCCGAAATCAGCATCTGATGCCTGCAACAAGCCGCAGCTCAACGTCACGTGACACACGGACAAACAGCGGACAGACCGATCCGATTCCTTCATCAACTTCCGGTTTTCCTCCTGTAATCTAACACTTGATTCGGTCAACTCCATCTCGCTGCTCAATCGTGACGTCATGTCTGTTTCTAGTGTTTCCATTTGTTTTTTAACCTATGTGGAAACGCCAAAAAAACATAACATTTAACATTAAAAATTAAATAGCTTTACAAACCAATTGATTTTCTTTTTGCAGTTTTTCAATTTCGGCTTTTTGCTTTTGGATAAACGCTTCTGTATCTTTTTCTTTTTCTTGGTTAGACCTGCACATTGCAAAAAAATCATTAAACTGATTGTTAATTAAAGCAGATAAAATTCCAACTTTTTGCTGGCATTTAGCTCATTTCTTAGCTCTTCCAGTTTCAATTTGATGCTATTATGAGATCGGCTTTTCTTCTCCTAAAAAATAACACATTATGTTGAAGACAACTCTCTTCCAGCACAATAAACGGGATTCATAAAATCTCACTTTTTCTTGATTTGCTCGGATCAACTCCGAATCCTTCTCCTTTAACAAGTTTTCATAGGATGCGATCTGCATTCGGTGTTCCCTACAACAAGCGTTTCATATCACAGATCGGCTGATCTTATGCAAGAAATGTTTTATATCACAGATCGGCTGATAATATGCAACAAGTGTTTCATATCGCACATCGGCTGACCATAAGCATCAAGCCCAACTTACTTTCGAAGTTCATCAACCTCGATCAACAATTTCGCTTTTTCTTCAGTAACTTTATCAAACGTCTGAAAACAAAACAAGCAATCAAGTGACGTCATAGCAAGATCTTGTGCAATACAGCCAGTGGGATGGTCGAGATATTAAACGCGTCGTTTCGATGTCACCATCATCTTATAGTCTCGCTCCAACCCCTACTTGGCATCATCGAAACCATCGTCGCAGTAACCGCTTGATCGCTGCTATAAGTTTAGCACCCCGAGGTTGTCCTGGGGGTGAAGATGCGATGATGATGATGATGATGATGATGAATACACAAATACCAACCGGAAGATCCTTTATTTTAAATTTTTACTCTGAAACCATTTTCAATGCACCGGACATGCATGCGCAGGATCAAGCTTTAAAATTTAAAAGTAGCTTGTCAATTTTTTCAATCGTTCCATTGGTTTCTGAAAAACGTGTAAAAAAGTAGACAGCGGCGATTATATGAAAGATCTCAATTACAAAATACCAATCGACAAGTGCAACGGCAAATATAACAGGTCTGCATGTATATATTGATGTGATTGTTACTACTTTACATAAAGTTTACAGGCTCAAAACAAGATCAGAAATGAACAGATAAGCTTAACACAAATTTAAAGTTAATTAAATATAGATAATGAAAACAAAACCAATCATCCGCATGACATTGATCATCCACTGCAAATCACAGGCAACTTGAGAAGATTGCAGCAAAAGCAAGGATAGTCGCGGCATTGCAAGTTTGCAAAACACAACTATCTGTTAAAAAATCGCAAATATGACGTAAAAAGCAAACCTGGTCAGTCGTTGGGTCGGGCACTGGTTGGATGTTGTCGCGATATTGATCCTCAATCTGGAACACAGCTCGATTAAACTAGACAGAAAACTGCTGGGGCGAGAGCAGCACAGTGACGTCTGCGAGGGACGCGATGGGCACCTACATGACTGGGGGCAACACACAAACCAAATAACGACGAGCAAATCGCAATCGACGTGACGTTGCCGACATTTCACATCAAGGAGACAGCGGAGTGACGCGTTCACGTTAAACCTCAATACAGGGAGCTTCGTGATGACGTTACACCAACCTCTTTCACCCTCCGGTCGTATTTCTCTTGCGCGGAAAGAAGCTCCTGATACAGCTGTGCTTTATCTCGGTGGAGATCTTCAATGGCTGAAACTAAGCTCATGTTGTTCTCCTCCCCGTCGCTCCCGATCATCTCCTAACAACGTCATACATGAGTGAGACAGCAGCTCCTAATAACAACATAGGAGAATCTACGTACTTAAAAAAAACTAAGGACGCGAGTTTAAAACTGTAAAAGGCACTGGTGAGGAGGGTTTTACGTCTGATAACATAGGAATACAGACTCGCGAAACCCAAACTATTGACGAATCAGTAGAATCGGTAGGTCCTCCTCACCTGTAGTTCCATGATCAGCCTCTGTTTATCCTTCATCCCGTCTTTGTAAGCTCTGTTCAAGATTTTCAAACGAAACTTTTTCGATGTTTCTTCTTTTATAAAACGCGAATTTAATCGATTCAAGGAAAGTTGCAGCTCCTAGAACAATACATTGCTAATTGACAAGAACTGCCAGCAGGGTTGCTCAAAAGTGGCTATCTGTTTGTTGCATCGAAATTTGAAGAACAAGCAGCATGCAAAGTAACGTGATGAGAAGCTACAGAAATAAATACAAGCAAACTGTGTTATTTTTTTCTTACATTGTCCGATTTTTTGCAAAATTTCCGAAAATTTTTAACAATTTCGGCAAGATGTCTAAAAAATATAAATGGTTTGTACTAAAGTTTAATCTATAATTGCGTTTGGCGTTTGTAGTAACTACTACGTTCAACAATAATTTTGCGTGATGCTTTTTAACTATACACTAAATATTGTTCACTCCATGTCCGACGCGGTCACCAAAACACGGCGAATGAGTTTTAATCGCCAAAAGGATTGGGAAAACCGTTATTTACATTTTACCGCATTTTAAAAAAAGCTTGAAACTTTGGAACTTTTGTCAAATTTGCTGTTTGGCGCGCCGGATATGGCACTCGATGCCCTTTGTTGAGGCCCAGGCAACAGTCATTCTATTCCGAGTTTGTTTTATCTTTGAAACATGTAGTTTTTATGGTAACATCATACGAGTCTTTGTGACTCGTACACATCTTTTGTCACACAGTTTGCTTTCAGAAGATTATAAAGAATATTGTAGTTTTGTCTTGGCTTAATTGCTTTATTTGATTAAGTAGGATTTTACAATCGCAAACGTGACGTAACAGTTGCCCTTACAACCTTAAAATAGCCTTGAGCTTGTAGCACTTAGCTTTTTTCTGATTTTATGACGTAATAATTTTTATGACGTAATAATTCGGCTAGTATACTCAGACAAATCTCGATGGCCTTATATAAAACCGAGATTTTAAAAGGAAAAAAATTATTCCGGTATTTTTGTAATGAGTTTAATGTTATTACAAAAACTATTAAAAATCTAAAAAAATCTGTTATAATTTATTATTTATATTATGCAAACTTGAAATTATATTTAGGCAAACGAAATTTTTCGGCAAGTTGAAATTCCGTTTCTGCAAAATTTTAAGTTTCCGAAAAAATGTTACATGTCCGAAATTTTTTCACTCATTTCGGCACTGGCAATCCGGCATTCGGAAAATTTTCTTGACCAAAAAAATCCAGCAAGCAAAACAAAACCTTGCATCTGGGCAGTTAGCAATCTCAACTAAAAACAAAACTAAAGCGAACTGATCTTGCAGGGTGAACTGCGTGACGAGCTTCTTACGCCCGGACAACGTCATCACCATCATACGTAGTGGTGGTTAACTTGGCCTGTTACTAGGAATGAAGCATAGAGAACACCGTGGATTACCAGGCGGTGCCAACACTGCGATAGATTTAGCCGGCTCCTGGACCGAACCCAGGTCACCGCGACGAGAACAGGATGCTGACAAAGAGAATAAACGAGCGATCGCAATCTTAGCGTAAAATTAGTTTTATTTAGTTGTTTTGTGACTAAAAGTTTATTTTACACGGGCGAGCTTTCCGTTCGCAGTAGACTTGACAACAGAAGCGTCGGCCCGATTATTTGGGATGTTAGCCATATACAACTTACTCTGTTTTCTTCTTTGAGGCGATCGCATTTTTCTGTGCACTGCTTCAGTTCCTTCTTTAATATCCTATGTTCAATTTCACTCGGTTTTGTATCATAATTATCATCATCACTTTCAGAGGTGGAAGTGTCTGCATTGAAACAAAAACATAAACGCTAACCAACTAGCAAATCCTGCAGCGGAAAGAGGATACGATAAGGAAGCAATCAATGAACTAAACTACATTGCATTATGACTTATATCGCTGTTTTTGGCCTGTCTGGCTCGGCGACGATGAAAGCGTTGCAGCGAGACCGCTAACCTACTGAGCTGCTTTAATAAGCACCAAATAATGAATGCACTACAACTTCTTTCGTAACGCCTTCAAGACAAAAACATTGAAAATCATAAAAAGCGCATGAACGAATTAAACCTGCAATCTACAGATGAAAGATTTCATACAAGCAACCATAACAATGTTGCTGTGATGGTCGCGATACAATGCGCTGTGTGCGAGGCGATACAAGTTAATTAAAAAGTCGTTTCATTTGCTTGTGTTGTTCAACGCACACGAAATAACTTCGTCACATGCACGCCCAACAACACAAGCAGAAAAGTCTTCAGGGCTGAAAACAATAAAGTTTATGTTGTGATATTATGCAATAGATGACGTAGTGTTTTCTTAAACGCTCTAATCTTAATCAGCGCCTTCTGCTCAAACAATTATTGGACGCGCGCGTCTCCAGGCATAGTTGTTACTAGTTAAATATGCGCCTTTATTTTGGTTTAGCAGTCAGTTCAGAGTTATCAAGCTACTACAGCAAACTAACTAATAGCATTATATTTCAATACGGTTGTTTTTTGGCTAAGTACTTTTGTGAATTTTAATTATTGTTATTTAATAAACCTGTGTATTCGTGCAAAGATACAACAGGCAAAAGTGGCGACGAGGATAGAAAACAGGTCAAAAACAGTCTGCAAGAAAACAGGTCATCTGCAATCTGTATGCATGTCTCGACTAAGAGATAATAAGCTTGTGAAACAACAGGTGAAATTGGTGCACAAAGTCCAATGTTCTGTTTCACCCATCTATCAAACTATTAAACTTAATGACCACAGAATTAAGTTTGAAATTGATAGCGGAGCCAGTGACACATTTTGCTGTGAAGCGACGTGGCAAACGCTGGGTAAACCCACTCTACAACCTGTATCAGTTCAATATCAAGTTGCTGAAGGTAGCCCGCTACCCGTCGTGGGACAATTCCAATCAACCGCAAGTATTGATGGAAAATCACCTGACGTGACCTTTCCTGTAATTGTCACTAAGGTGCCTAATCTAAATTTACTAGGTCGTCTGGCGATGATGAAGTTGAAACTCACCAACTTAACTGATCACTTAGCTGACACAAGTTTTGATGGGGAGGAGATGGAAGATGATGTCGATAGCGTTTGTTTAGTTCGAACAATCAGTCGTCAAATCAATCCTGACAATCCATTGCTTGTGGTCAGAGAGACTGCCAAGGATCCAATTCTTTCCCAACTAATGCGATTTGTGAAGGAGGGATGGCCGCATGCATTTTCGGAAGAGCTTAAAGACTTCAAAAAGTTGGAAAATTCGTTGTCAACAGAGAATGGTTGCGTTTTTTACGGCTTACGGGTAATAATTCCTTCAACCCTACGTAATCATATTCTTAAATTATTACACCTTGGACATTTCGGCATGCAACGGATGAAACAACTTGCCAGGTCAACTGTCTATTGGCCTAGAATTGACTTTGACATCGAGAACTTATGTCGCAAATGCACTTCCTGTGGCCAATTTCAAAATAAGCCGGATAAACCTTCAATCCATCCGTGGATGATGCCAGAAAAACCATGGTCAAGACTTGGACCATGCGATCAACTTTCTGGGAAGAAACTGGTTAGTCCTTGTAGACGCTTATTCAAAATATCCTTGCATTCATCCAACAACCTCAACGTCTTCGAAAAGTACTACTGCTATACTTGAACAAGAATTTGCTCATTTCGGATATCCCCACACGTTGGTGACCGATAATGCCACAACATTCATGTCTCAAGAGTTCCAAGCTTGGTGCAAACAACGGGGCATTGTACATCTCACCGGAGCGCCTTATCATCCAGCAACAAACGGTGCTGCCGAGCGTTTGATACAATCGTTCAAACAGGCATTGAGAAAATCCTCGTTACCTCCAAAGGAAGCTTTGCAAGAATTTCTAATGCAATATAGAAGAATTCCTTTTGCATCGGGACTGTCACCAAGCGAATTGTTAAATGGAAGAAGAATTCGCACCAAAATTGACACTTTGGTTCCATCCATTCCGCATCTCCTGCAGGGAAGACAGTCAAAACAAGCGAGCAAGCATTCAAATGCTGAAGACTCGGAAGTGGTTTCGAAAGTCGAACATCACTACTCACTAGGAGACCCTTGTTACGCACTGTACTTCGGCCCTAGAAGAGATCGTGACCCACGATGGGTGCCTGCGATAGTTACGAAAGTCCATGGTACACGAAGCGTCAATGTACGAGTCATTCCTCCAGGACCAACTTGGAGAAGACATCTTGATCAACTTCGACTTCGATACGGTTCGGATCAAGATGATGATCCCTGTGAAATCCCAACGAGCGTTTTGTCTACATAAACACTTCCAGCCGGGACTGACCACGCATCTAGTTCTTCTTCGATGAACCAACGCAACAATCCGAGACTACCAACTGGAGACGAGTACGGACGACACAATCTACGACGATCAGCGAGAACAAAGAGACCTCCAAAAAAATATTGTTGCTAATATGTATATATTTTTTTGTCGTAGTTTATTTGGGGAGGTGTTGTGATATTATGCAATAGATGACGTAGTGTTTTCTTAAACGCTCTAATCTTAATCAGCGCCTTCTGCTCAAACAATTATTGGACGCGCGCGTCTCCAGGCATAGTTGTTACTAGTTAAATATGCGCCTTTATTTTGGTTTAGCAGTCAGTTCAGAGTTATCAAGCTACTACAGCAAACTAACTAATAGCATTATATTTCAATACGGTTGTTTTTTGGCTAAGTACTTTTGTGAATTTTAATTATTGTTATTTAATAAACCTGTGTATTCGTGCAAAGATACAACAGTTTAATAAGAGCATTCCTCTCCAGCAAAATATTTCAATCATGGGTTGGTGAATTGAATGTAGTGTGTATATAAAGATGAAATGAAAAAATGAAATGAATTCATCTATTTGCATTGAGTAATAATAAACATTATGATGTAACAATATACGACAGAAGAAAGAAGTTAAGTGCAGATCTAAGCACGATATCAGCAGACGCCGGGATCGCCAGGTGACAATGCGGTCCCATGAAGCTTTGATTGACGATTAGCTTTAAATGCTAATTACAAACATTGTCAACTTACAACAAAGACTTCAAGTTTCTTTTGTTTACATAGTGATATTAAGTTTACTGTATGCCTTTAAAAGCAAGCAAATCATGTCGGCAGCGTGATCGAGTGGTTAAAGCGCCGAGCTTGTGACCAACAGCAACACCATCTCGGTTCAAAACCTACTCACGCCACTCCGTTGTGTCCTTGAGAAAGACACTTTACGGCAAGTTCCCCTGCTTGGTGGTTCTGGCAAGCAGTTCTAAATTACAGTAATATCTCTATTAAATTACAAGTGGACAGCAATATCTTGGTATCTCCGGAAGCAGGTCGGGGTAATTGCCTACCCTATGTATTAGCGCCTCCGTTGCTTTCCTGTGAGTCAGGAGGATAAATATAGAGATAAAATAATAAATAAATTAATAACACAGTTAACTACGCATTGTTTTTGATAAGGCAGAATGGATCACATTAACAACTATCTCTTTATAAAAAAAGGATATTGTGATGTCATTTTACCATCAGTTAATGTTTGTATTCTGGACGCATTATAACAAGAGATCAAAAAACACATTAGCAAATAAACTTACTGAAAAGTATTTAATCGATTTTTTTAGAATCAATCTGCAATTACATTGAAAAAATTTAGTAGTTTTACTTTACACAGCCACAAAATACAAAAACACATTAAACCACATGTAAACAACATAACTACAATAATACCATGCATTTCCACAGAGATATTACAAATATAAAAATTATTAGATATTGCCAGGGATTTTTTGTTTGTTTTGTCGTTTTTATTAGATATAATTTTTTTCCTATTTAATATCAGGGCTTTGGAATCAGAGTCAGCAGAGCCAAAGAAATTAGCATCCATGGAGCCAGAGCCAGAACATTAAAAATATGATTCCTATGGCTGGCTCCAGACAGTATTTTGAACCCATTGGTTATTGTAGCATATTTGATGCAGAAATAGGAAATAGCAGTAAAAATAAAAATTTTTTTACTTCCTTAAATTTTTTATAAGATTTCTTTAATAACTTTTATTATCGTTTTCGCTCACTACTTTTAAAAAATATAAAAACAGGGCTTTGAAGCCAGAGTCGGCAGAGCCAAAACACTAAAATATTCCTCCTCTGGAGCCAAAAGATTTTTTTCTGGTTTTGAATCCTCGTTTAGTATTGTATTTAATATTTCCAGAAGGTAAGATTTACATACAAGCACAATGTAGAAAAGTTTTATGAGTGTACTGAATAAATTAGTACCAAAACAAACCAAAGCAAATTTAGCACTCATCAACAAACAATTCAAAAAATCAAGGGTTAAATCACAGAATATAAACTAGTCAACAGTAAATTTTAATCAAGGATCATGTTATACATCTCTAAATACTTTTTTTTACACCGATACCATGAGAACTTTTTTTGAAGGACATTAGGTTCTTGAATTTAGGATTACTTTTTTAAAAGTTTATCTAACCAAAATTGAAAACACAGATTGGACCATGCTTTGTAATTTAGCACATTCATGTTTTAAAGAGTCATCCATTTTATGAAAAACAAACATTTTGATAAATGTGCATATAGGGGTATGACAAAAATTTTTTTTGGCGAATTTTTTATTCCCCATACTACCATTAGTGGAGTTTTTTCTTGTTTTCCAGGAAAATATAGGTACTAGACCTGAACTCATAAAAAAAGTCACCCTCCTTACTGAAATTGTTTGCAAATATTACAAGTGGTCAGTTCCGTAAACAAGCAGATGCCCTTTTTGTGATCTTAGGTTTTCAATTGTTCTGAGAACAGCTGAGGCATTGAAAACAATAACAAATGATCAGGTTAGCTGTTAGTTCATCCCAAATGCTAACATTTCTGACATAACTGCTAGGTTGTTTGCCAAAGCTTCTTAGAAAACAAGACTGATTTGACAAAAATGCCAAAATTTTGCATAGAGTTATACTGAGATAATATGATGTGTCGTTACATGATTTCTAAAGATTGCTAGGCGATAAGGCAAATCCAGTTGAGTTTCAGGGTGGCCTGTATGATATGGTAAAGTAGTTTTTTTACTTATGAGTTAAGCCTAATCTTATCTTTTGCTGAAGGTTTACAAGGTTATCAAATTAAGATCGTTTAACTTCTTCTCTATAAAACTTGAGAGCTGAAATGTCGAAGAATGCACCTCCTTCAGATTAGAACAAGAAAACTTGGACTGCAAATTTAATGCAGTTCCAATATGGTAAAACTTCAAGACGGCATACAACTGTGGAGTGTCTCAGTCAAATGAGCAAAATTCCAAAAGAACAACATATCTTAGATAGATACAAAACTTTGGCTTCAGGAGTGAAAAGCAAAAAGAAAAGAACTCAAATTCTAGCAGGTGAAGTAAGACAACTATGGAAAAACCTGACTTTGCCAATTCAGCAAGGTAAATCAACAGTTGAACAAAAAATTGAGAATGTAATCAAACAGTATGAAAGACATAGCCAAAGACCGGAAAACTATGATTTTACTAAGTTGTTTAATGTAACTGATGAGAAAGGAGAATGGTTGTGCCAAGAAGACAGAGAGTTTTACAAACTGCAGATGTCAACGGAAGGTAAAGTAGGCTACTGCAGCAGAAAAGAAGGTAATAAAGCGATTCATCCAAGAAAAATGAAGTCATTTAAGCGGAAAGTTACAGAAGCTTCAGTTGCAGAAGAAATCTTTGACGACAATACAGAGGAAATTTCAGAAAGTGAAAAATCTGTGCACGAAGAACAGCTTCCTAGTAGTGATGAAGATTTTGGGAAGCCTTCAACCTCTAAAAAACAGAAAACTGCTTCTGCAATACGTTTAGTGACCACAGCAAAGTTAAGTACAAAGAAAGCCCACAAAGTCTGCAAAACGTTGTCAGAAAGTGGTGTTTCTATACCTACACCCAGTCAAAGTGGTGTCTACAGAGCTGTAATGAGAAAAGGAGAATAATTAAAAAAGCATTTCATAGAAAACTTAAGACATGAAAATTGGTGTTTGCACTTTGACGGAAAGACAATACAGAAGAAGGAATACCAGGTAGTAGTTTTGAAGAATGAAAACAAGGAAATCAGGCTTGTGGTTGTTGAATTGGCAAACAGAAAAGGTAAGAAAATATTTGATGGGATAAAAGCAATTCTTGATGAGTACGATCTCTGGTCTTCAATAAAAATGATAGTATCTGACACAACTGTGGCAAATACTGGAAAAGGTCTTGGTGCAGTCACACTGCTGCAGAATCACTTTGAACATATTGGACAAGAAAAACCTGTATTCATTGGATGCCAACACCATATTTTAGACACGATATTGAAACATGTACTAAATGATCACTTTGGTGGGACACCAACATTGCCAAATCTCAGTTACCTGTTCATTGCAAGATTAACAGAAGAGTATGCACAACTCAAGCAAGTGTTCAATAACACTGGAAAATTGTTAAAGAAAACTAAATGTGACCGGTGGCAAGATGACATGGCCTTTTTTCATCATTTAATATCATGCTACAAATTCTTCAAAACTTCTCAAACCTTTCCGAAGGTGAATTTTCAAACTCTTCCTCCTCTCAGTAATGCAAGGTGGAACTCCAGAGCGATTTATACTTTGCTCACATTCATTTTGATGCCAGAGTTTCGACAGAAAGCTGAAACAGCATGTGACTTGATCATTGGCTCATGGAGTGATATCTGGTTCTCTGCTCAGTTTTTCAACCCTGCTAACTTTGACCATCTATCAGAAGCTTGCCAAGAGCATCCAAAAGCTTTGAAGTCTCTGAGAAGGTTTTGGTCCAGAGAGCCAACACCTATACCAACACAACGATCAAATATCTGTGTAGAGCGAGCAATTAAAGTAATGCAAGACTTGCTCCCACTCTGCACATCCACTGAAAGACTAAATATTAAATTTCTTTTAACAAATACACAGTAGTGAGGTATTAATTTTGCCTATTGTTCATTGTAAACAATAAATCTGCACAATTTTTCAAGGAATCATGAGTTAACTAGACGGCTAACAGTTTTATCAGTTGGAGGGTGAAGTTTTCTTAAGCAAAATCAAAAAGATCCATATTTTCTTGAGTTGTACATAAAAACTCCACAAAATATCATATGGGGACATAGGGTTAAAAATTTGTCATACCCCTAATGTGCAATATATATTTTCTTAGAAAGTATCTGATGGGCTTCAGGTATTCATTTAGGTAATATTACTAGTTTGCAGTACTGCTTTACTAGAAACATTATGTAATAATAAACTCCATTTTTTCAAAGCTTACAAAAATTAATTTGCAGCTTATTCTAAGCTTCTTGATTATACTGAGAAAGCTTAAAAATAATTGGTAGCTTTACAATTAAAACTCAACAATAAATTATCAGATGAGATCTAAAAAATATTTTGGTTGTTTTGTGATATCAGGAAAAGCAAATGGCAACTAAATCTAAAAGTACGAACTTCTTGTTTTAGCAGCTTAACAAACAAGTACATTAATACAATTGATTATTTTGTGATATAACAAGAAAGCCACATAATAACAAAGACTAATTTTTTCTAAATTTTTCTAAAAGAAATACAAAACCTATGGTTAATAACAGTAAGTAAAAAAAAGTCTCAGTAAGACAAAATCCAAATTTAAAAGAATCTTATGCAAGGATCGAAATGATATACAATTCATTCTATATTGTGATAATAAAAAGATCTGTGGAGATTTTTGATGTTTATTGACATTCTAATGTGAATACAAAAAGGATTCCACAAACTCTACTGCTTTTTTCAACCATATTACAATTACATACAGCAATACACATACATTCATGCTAAAATAAAACAAAAAGAAACCATTAATGTTTTTGTCTTACATTAGCCCTCTTCAGATCAATAAAAATAAAATGTTTACAAGTTTTGTCATGTAACTTAAAGGTTGACGTCAATAACCTGATTACATAGTTGTTCACCAAATTTGTCAGATGAGGTTTTCATAAAAGAAATTGTTGGAAATTGATTTAAAAATGCAAACAAAAAACAAATGCAAATTTTACTACTTTTTCTGACTATGATATAGCCATGCTCATTGCAAAGCACTACTTCAGATTAAACTGACCCCAAAAGATGGTTACATTCCAAAGAATTGCAAATATGTAGTGTCCCTTTAGTTGAGTGCCTTTATTTTGATGAATTCATACAACTACTTTATGTAAAAGTAGGATTGAAGAAGAAGTTTGTAAAAATATTGAAGAGAAATTTCAAGGTTCACATTTCTTTGCAACAAGTTATTCAAAAAAACAGATTTAACATAAAAGAAGACATCTTTGTTGATCTACAAATATTTATTTATTCATTCATTCATTTATTCATCTTTATATTCATCCTCCCAACTTGCAGGAAAGTGACAGAGGTACTATACATAGGCAAGCAATTATCCCAACCAGCTTCCAAAGATGCCTGGTTATTGCTGTCTGGTTGAAATTTTATATTTTGTTTTTTTTAGTTTTATAGAGATATGACTGAAATTTAGAACTGCCTGCTGAGACCATCAAGCAGGGAAGAGTTTTAAAGTGTCTTTTCCATGGACACAACGGAATGACATGAGTAGGTTTTTGAACCAAGACCATGTCAATCACAATCACAATGCTCTTGACCACTTGACCACACTGCCAACACATTATTAGAATGTGGCTGCGATTTGTTCAATGATGCTACACTCACAATTTTGTGAAGGACTGAGACCCCATTTGTGCATGCATGAATGGAATTGCCCAACACCAGTTTGCAGACAATTGAGCTTGACCCAAGCTGTTTGAGGCAAGCTTATTCCAACAGGCCTGAAACTGGTCATGGGTATCGAAATAAGAAGCTTGGATGTATTTTTGCAGTACTCCTTATTCTATCTTTAATTTCTCCACTGAAGAGCATGGATGTCAAATATGGCAAAGTTGTTTAATAGATTTGACGCAGCTGGCACTAATGAGTGTCTAGATCTTATTCTCTCTTGAAAAGTATCTGAGAACCCATTTAAAACTCCATACAAGATATGATCAGGGTCCAGAGATCCATCATAAGCCAGGGAGAGTGTCATTTCTAGTCAGCATAGCTCAGCTGGCTGGATGTCTGAAAGTATGGGTAAGTGGGACATTGGAGTGGGATGCTGGCATCCAGTGACTATGCTCATGGCATCATTCAGGACATTGTCTATGAGGCAAGTGCAAGCACTGTAACACCAGACTGATGTGCAGTACTAAACTGTTAAGTAGACCATAGATAGGACAACTACGTGCAGTGTTTTGGCACCAGCACCCCATCCTGAGCCTAAAAGTCGCCTCAGCAGTGTGACGCATTTTCTTTTTTTTGTGAGTGGAAAAAATTTTTTGTCAATATACAATAAATGTGCTATAGTTTCTGGATCTCTTTTACTATTAACTGTCACCTTCATTTTTTTTTTCTCTTGTTTTCTTTAATCTCATTTGCTTTTTACTCACTTTTCTCTTTTCTTTCTCTTTCAAGTAAATAATTAAAAGTGACATTGATTGATTATACAACCAAGCTAGTGAGGAAAAAGTGAGTGAGATTTTAAAAAAACGAGAAAAGGTTATTAAACACAAGAAAAAAGTTTTTAAAACGAGAGTGATGGTCCATAATAAAAGAGATCCAAACTTACATAAGTGGTCAAAAAAAAAAATCACCAACAAAAGAATGTACCTTGAAACATAAGCAAAGAAAAAGGTTACAAAAACAATTATTTAAAAATGCATAATTATGTTTGCTGACCCTTTAAGTCACTGAATCTATAAAACAGTCAGGGACCTATTTTAAGGGGGGACAAGGGGGACAAAATACCTTTTGTTCCCCCCGAAATTTATGGCAAACTCAAGGACATTGTCCTTGATGAATATTAACTTTACAATTTGTGTTTGTTTTAATTAAATTTACTTAACTTGTGCAATGGATTAAAGACATTGGTTTAAAAGTTCACAAAAACAATCCAATACAATTGATGACTTTTCACTTTCTCAGTTAAATACAGGTGTTAATCCTGAAAATTAAAAAAGTGCTGCTTTCATTGACTCTTCTAAGCTACTTCCACCAGAGCCATACTAGCCTATTGCAGCTCTCATCCCATTCCAAACTGTGAAAAGAAGAAACCTTCAATTTCAGCAAAAGTGGTTTGAAAAATACACCTGGTTACATTTGATACAGCCTCTGGCAGAGTTTTGTGTCACATTTGTGCAACTTCCAAACAAGACAATTTACTTGATTTGGTAAAAAGAGCTAATGGTAGTTTTCTTTCAAAGGGCTTTAAAAATTGGAATTAAGGGATAGAAAAGTTTGATGCTCACGAAAGAAGTAATATTCATAGACTTGCATTATCAAATAAATTACAAAAGAAAAAAGGAGATAGTGTTTTGGTTCAAATAAACTGTAGTTTTCTTCTATAACAAAAACAAGCAAGAATTGTCTTGATAAAGATCATTTTTTCCTTAAAGTATCTAGCTGGACAATGACTGGCAATCTAAGGAAGAAACTCTGATGATGGAAACTTTAATGAGCTTCTTAATTTTCGGGCAAAAGACATTGCTGGTCTTCATTCATGGCTTGTAAGAAAGCACAGTTACACATCCCATCCCATCCCATTTGAAATGATATTCTTTGCATAATGTGTCACATGGTTTTGAGAAAAATTATAAAAGAAGTCAATGATCAGTCTATTAACTTTGGCATTGTAGTAGACAGTACACAAGACATCCAAGTAAAAAAGTAGCAATGCGTGTTCGATATGTGACTGATACATTCCAGATTAAAGAATTTTTGGAATTGTATAACATAGAGTCTATATCTGGCCTCTCAATTAGTGCCATGATTCTTGATGTATTAATCAGGCTTGAATTACCAATAGGGAACTTAAGATCCCAGACACATGATGGAACAGCAAATATGGCAGGAAAGTTTCATGGTTGCCAAGTAAAAATAAAAAAACATCAGCCATTAGCTCGTTTTGTAAACTGTGGTGCTCATGTCACACAGCCAGTAGTGTACAAAGCATTTCAAGAACCTATAGTTATAAGAGATGCATTAGATCATGGACATGAATTTAATAAACTGTATACACAATCTGGAAAGTTTAAAAATCTGTACCTGGCACAACATGGTGATGATGTTGAAACCCCACAGCCTGGTTCATTGAAACCAATCTATTCCACTAGGTGGTTGACAAGATTATTTGTAGTAAAATCTGCTTTACAAAACTATTCATACATACTTGATGCCTCAAAGCAAGCAGCAGCTAACTTTGGAACCAATATAGCATCTCGAGCCAATGGCATTTATATTTGTCTTGCAAATAGTAAATGTGTCCTGGGCCTACATGCTGCTCCACCTATCCTTGAAATTTTTAAATTACTGAACAGATCATTGCAAAGCTTGTCTGTACATGTTGATAGAATGATGAATAGTGTTAGATTTATCAAAAGTAAACTTATTAATCTTCGTACAAGAAAGAAATTTGCTGACATTTTCAAGGAAGGACAGAAAATGAGTGATGACCTTGGATTGGACTATATTAACTTTCCAAAGAAAAGAAAGGCTCCAAGATGATATCAATGTAGTGAACTTGCAGAACAGTCATACAGCAATGCTGAAGACTATTACAGGGTCCAATTTTATTCAGCCATTGATGTTTCTTTGGCCTGTCTGAATGACTACTTTGACTCTTCAGATTTGAATGAATACAACAAGCTATCCAAAATGCTGATTAGTGGTATTCTTGATAAAAATGCTATCAAAGACTATCTAGAACTATGTGACTCTGCTCTTGACATAGAACTACAAAGGTATGTGTGTCATTATAAGAGACCTTGCTTAGTTGAACACTTAAAGGTATTTTGTGAAATGGAATTAAATGTGAAGTGCATGTTTCCTGCAGTTGAAAAACTGCTTAGGCTACTTTTGATATCACCTGCAAGTGTTTGCGAAGCAGAGCGATTGTATAATGTTCTTTGCAGGTTAAAACATGGCTACGTTCTACAAGTACTTTTAATCATGTTGTAGTTTGTCATGTACATCGAGATATATTAAGTGAATTATGTTGCCAAAAGATAGCTAAAGAATTTGTGATGTCCAATGATGCAAGGTGTCGAGTGTTTGGCAAAATTGAAACAGAAGAAACAATTTGATGACCATTTAAAAACGAATTATTTTGTTTTATGCATCCAAAATCTTAATAGAAATGGGAATTGTAGATGCTATTATGTAACTGCCAATAAGTTGATTTGAGAATAACTTTGTCATGATTCAACTTTTAATTAAGAAATTTCATATTAGTAATAATTTCGTTGCATTATGCTTTATTAAAAAAGAAATAACAAGCTTTGTCAATGTCAAGTAGTCTACTAGTAATCAAATATTAAACATGTCATAGTCATACAAAATGTCTCCCCCAAAATTTTCTAGCAAACTAGCAAAATTTCCTTGAGAACAGTTAAATATTAACTTACCTATTTTGAAAACATGAAGTGCAAAAGAAAAAACATAGGAAATTTAAATCAATCAATCTTTGTTTATTCATTGTAGACAAAGCAGAAATATACATACAACACTACATTTCAAAAATATAATAATAATCAATAATTTCCAACAATTCTACAATAGGATTGCAGCAAAAGACTAAAAAACAGTCATCGGGTCAGCCACAACCCAGTGCATAAGTTGAAATGTTGCTCAGTTTGTAAATAAACAAGAAATAAATAAAAAAAACAAGAAACAAAACAAATAAAAAAGAATACCTACATCTGACACTAAAATTGTAGTTAAAAGAAAATTAATAAATATATATTATAGGAATTAAAGAGAAAAGAGAAAAAAATAAATAAACAGTCATGCATTAAGTAATTCATAAGAATCAAATAGATAGTTTTTATATATTTTTTTAAAAGATATGTAAGATAAACATTTAATTTTCTGAGGAATTTCTGACCATAATTTAATGCCAAAATATTGAAGTGACTTTTTCCCTTAATTTGTTTGATATCTTGAAAGAAAATATTTGCTTTTTTGCTTGCTACGAGTATCATATGCATGTATACAATCAAAATTAGTGTAATATTTTTTAAAAGAAACAGGCAAAAGCTTATTTTCAAACCGGTACATAAATTTAACATATTCTAATTTAATTAAGTCTGATAGTTTTAAAACATGAAAGTTGACATATAAATTTCCAATTAATGTTCTTTTGTGACAAAATAAACTAGCTATTATAATTTTGTTTTGCATTATTACTAAAGGATGAAGATATTATTAACAGCATTAGCTCTCCCCCAGTTAATTAAAGAATATTAAAGATGTGATTGTACTAATGAAAAATACACAATTCTTAATGTATTTAGTGGAACATAGTATAGCAATTTATAAAAAATACCACATACTCTTGACAGCTTGCTGAATAAACCAGATACATGAGCCTTCCAATTTAGTTTATTGTCAAGTAAAACTCCAAGGTATTTCACATATTCAACACGTTTAATATCAACATTATTGAGACTGATTTTGAAAGATTGAGGTTTTATGCATTTATTGGATATTAGCATGTAAGAAGTTTTGGAGTAATTTAAAGATAATTTATTACATTTCATCCAGTTGTCAATTTTTAAAAATTTCTTATTTATTTCAGTTTGCAAGGTAGTTATGTTTTCATTTGAAAGGTGAAGATTTGTATCAGCAGCATCGTTTCTTGAGAGATTCTTTTTCTCTTGGTTTCTTCGTTATTGCCTCCTAGTGCTGTAGGGGAGGAGGTTCCGGGTTAGTTTCACCAACAAACAACAGTTACGGTCTCTTCTTAAAGAGACCCTCAAATTTAACGGCAACCCAGCAATTAAAAAACACTAGTTTAATGTTTATTATTTTCAAGAAACAATAGTAGCCACAGGGGAATCCAGGTTAGTTTGACTAACAAAAATCGCTCACGGTCATACCGTTTTTAGCTTAAATAATTTACGTACGTAAACTTTAATTATACTGTTTTTTTTCTCTTCTAGATAGTTGTTTTACTGGTGCATGTTGATTCAGTATTTTTAAAAAAAAGAAATGAAATTTTGAAAGTTGTTTTCAATATCATTGTCTATTAATATATTTTCTTCAATTTGGTAAAGTTTGCTGTTTAGATCTTCCAGAAATAACTCCGGGTTAAAATTTCTCATACATCTAGTATATGCAGCAATGTCATTTGAAATAATACTTTTACAGTTTTTTATCATAACAAACACAGGCAAATGATCAGATATATCACACAAACAAATACCACACTCTTACCATTTGAAATGTTGTTTGTATAAACATGATCCAATAATGAGGGTTTACTATTAAAAGAAAATCTAGTTGGGTAATTAATCAAAGAATTACATCCATTAAACAGTAATGTTTCTATATAAGTAGCAACTCTTTTATTAGAACTGCTTGATAGTAAATTTATATTAATATCATCACAAATAATATATTTACATTTTGCATTTTCAAAATTTAATAATGGAGTGGTAAGACATTTTTGGAATTCTTGAAAATTGTAATTTGGGTGTCTCTATATTACCCCCACAATAATTTTTTTCCAGTTTTTTTTAAACTTCCAACCATAAATTTTCACAACCATTTATATTAAAATTGATGTTTTCTTTTACACAAACATTGACATCCTTTTTTAGATACATAGCAACACCACCAACATTTGTGGAGGAGTTGTGATGTAAAATATTATAATCATTATTAAAACAAGCAGTGTAGGTAAAGAATATGGACCCCCTTGTAAAAATAATTTAAAATAACAAAAATAAAATAATTCCAAATGGCACATTTTTTAAAGAACTTTTCATTCAAGTTTAATAAGATTTAATTCATATTACAAAGGATAACATTCACTAACATGGGTAATAAATAACTCAAAGTTTTCAAAAATATTTTCAGATTTCATGGAAAACCAATGCCAATAGACGCTTTCATCAAGATGTTGCCACTGCATATCTCCTTCTGAACCTTTGACTCACTTTATTCGTCGCTTGATGCGTCCCCAATATGCTTCAACATAATTTGTGCATGCTCCAGTCACAGGATCCACAAAGTTCTGAATATGGTTCACAACTTGATGAATATAACCCAAGTTACCAAGGTTAGCATAGGCCGCCATCCATCGCTGTGAATGATTGTTCCAGGAAGAATCCACTCTTGAATTATAGGTACTAAGGTTGCTTCATTACGTTGCTGGACGTATTGTAAGTAGCCATTCTTTCTGTCCGTATCATACATTCCGAAAACCCATCGCTGATCAACATGATGACCTACATTATGCTTCTTTTTAAACATGAGACTCTCATCAATCTCTACAACTTTCCCTGGGCCACCAAGTTTATCCTCGATATGCACCAACTTCCACGATGTGATGTCTCTAAAGTAGGTATACTACTGAATAGCTGAAACTTTAGACACCTCTAAAAAAGCTGCTGCCATGGTCACCTCAATGTCACTTAACCAATGTAACATCAATTGCACGATTTTTCCAAGAGATAGCTTGCTTTTTTCAAAAAAAGTGTTCTTTCGCAACAAGATACGAGATTTGCACTTTGTACAGCGAAATGTTATGCCATCAGGAGAATCTATGAATTTCTGAATATTCATGGGGTGATCATTGCAGTTAACACAAGCTCTTTGTCTTGGTAAAAGATTCTTGTCCTGTAAATATTCGATCAAATCCATAATTTTATCTTCCTGAAACATGTTTATATATCTTCCATATTCTGCCATTTCGGAATTATAAGATTAAAACAAGATAAATATAAAAATAACTTAAATAAAAACTTGAATAAAACAAAAATAAAATAATTTTATTTTTGCTATTTTAAATTATTTTTACAAGGGGGGTCCGTATTCTTTACCTATGCCAAAACAAGCATAAAAGTTTTAGTTGATTACAAATTTTAAGTAAACATCTGTTGATTGGTTTTATCTACTATCTTTAAAAATCAGCATAACATATAATCATCATCATCTCTATTTATCATTCTGTGATATTTTAAACATACACAATGAAAAAGTTTAATGTAAGAAATGCAAAGATTTTTTACCAATTAATAAGTTATCATCACAATCAAGTCCTAAATCTTTCAAAAATTGCTCCTGCTTAGATGGAGAAGGTTGCGGACGAGAACCTTTTTGGAAATTGCGATTGTGAGTGAAATCTTTAGGATAATGAAACTAAAAATAGCAATGTCAGAATTTTATAGTACAAAACAAATTATATGACTAATTTTTAATTAAAGATGGAATGAAATATTTGCAATATAAAACAGCAAGTAGATGAATTGTATGAAAAGATCTTACATCGCCACACTTACCAAACACTTTTTTTAAATAAATTTAATAACAATTTTAACCTTATTAACTATAATATTTTATTTACCGACATGACTGCCACAAAAATATTTATTGTTTTATTGAGAATTCATCCTGGACTTAAGGAAAAATATCATACGCTGGAAACATGGGATCTAAACGCCTTCAAATGCAGATTGTAGAAGAAATTATTCAATTGGTTTCTACAGAAGCCGTAGTATTAATCAGACCATAGTCAGACTATACGCTTCACTAAACCAGAGCAAACAAAAAAAGCGGAAAAAAAATTTTTGTTCAAGTAATTCTTAAATTTTTTTCTCAATTTTTTAAGTGCCTAATGTGTTTATGACTTTCATTCATTAACTCAATTATTTTTTGTTTGCAATCAAAATAAGAGTTTCAAAATAATACATTTGTGAATATAGCCAACATAGAAATAGTGATTGCGAAAAAGAAGATATAGCGGCTACAATAAACGTGATTAGACGCCACACGCACAACGTCATTTTCCTATGGTTGTCAAGAAAAAATGAATCCTAAGTTTAGTTTACTTCAGGTTTATGTTCTTGTAACCTATGGTACTTTTTAAGTAGGTTAGTAACGGTATTGTGGGCTTACTAGCTACTGTAAGATTACTGCGGTATTTTATAAAATAATTAATCCAGTCTACCATTGTTAAACAATAAATATGCTGATTGTCGTCGTAGGAAATCACATCGACATAGAACTCAGCAAAAGTCCGCTAGTCACCTTTTCTGTAGGAATAATTTTACCAAAAAAACGGGCTATTCTTTAAAAAACGATAAATTGATACACTTAAGCGTGTTAACCGGTCTTTTCTCAAACTACACTGTGTCACACCAGTCACCCAGTAAACTTTTCTTCCAACAAAAAAAGGGAACAAGCAGTTCTACCCGGCACATGAAACTTTTAACAAAATATTAACAAGTTATTAGAATATCTATTTACTATCCTAACTCGCAGCTGGACATTGAACAACGTCGAAAGTGTTACAGCCTTCTCGGGCAATCGTCAAATGATTATCTCGATCTACTTAACTTTTTTGGTGCTGAAGGACGTAAATTATGTCTAAGAACAGGGTCTCGTTCACTCTTTGCCGTTACTGACCTCCCAGATTTTAGTGATTTCCCTAAATTTAAAGTGAATGAGAACCGATTTACTTCCTTTTGGCACCGAAAGTGTTAATGTTTCGATAAAAATGTCAATATTGCTTTCCGGTTGAAAATTTTTTTGTTTTTTTATTTTTTTGTTTAAAGACATATAGCCTAAGACCTAAAATCAAATCTGCTTAAAGACCGCCAAGTAGAATAAGTCCCAATATATTAGATCGTTGCAATAGCAGTAGCTATATGAATGTCCCTCTTCGTAACCCCAATCTTCGGATAACTTTTAGCAACTAAGTAAAATATTTACCGTACGTTTGACAGAGAATTGCATTATCTTTCTATTTATTTAAACTAAAGTACAAACGTCGACTTATTACTTGATAAGAATACAACGAACGTTTTCAACAAGCTTGATTTGAATATAACTTGTCAGTTAATTCAAGATTTTAAAAACTTGAAACTCAAAACTTTAAAAGTTTAAACTCCCCAAAAAGAAAACCTTTCTTTCAGATGCTCAAGTCGCACAAGCCTACTGGTCCAGACAATGATGATTGTGACATCATAGTAGCGTTAGCAGTTGCAATCGACTACAACAGCGTTTCTCAAACCTCTTTTTCTGCGACCCAAATAAATTTGAGTGAGCCCTTATTTTGATTAGAAAGAAAACGAAATTGTTATGTAGGCCAACAATGTGTTATCTAATTTTTAGCTGTAAATGTATGGGCAGAAATTTGTTCGTGAGCAAACTTATTTCGATTTCTTGATTTTCGGCTCAAAAACGTAGTGATTTCTAAAAAAAAAAGTTCTTCACCTTAAATGTGACTCTGATTTCTTGATTTTTGTCTTAAAATCGTAATGATCTCTTAAGAAGGTTCTTCACTTCTGAAATCTTGTGTGCGCAGATTTTTTCTTCTACGTGCGGTAATTCACAAGCCTTCACGACCCATCCGCATAGCCTTGGCGACCCACTTTTGAGTCGCGACCCATGGTTTGAGAAATGCTGGGCTACAACATCAATGACTCTATATATATGTTGTTGTGTAAACTTTAAATGGTTGGGTCGGCAGTGTGGTCGAGTGGTTAGAGCGCCGTGATTGTGATTGATACTGTCTCAGTTTAAAACCTACTCTCGTCGTTCTGTTGTATCCTTGGGAAAATTCATTTTACGGGACTTTCCTTTGCTTGGCGGTCTTGGCAAGCAGTTCTAAATTTTAGTCATATCTCTATAAAATAAAAAAAAACTAAAAATTTCAACCGGACAGCAATATCTAGGCATCTCCGGAAGCAAGTCGGGGTAGACTTCTTGCCTTATGTATAGCGCTTCTGTCGCCTTTCTGCGAGTCAGGAAGATAAATATAGAGATGAAATAAAAACAAATAAATAATAGCTTTTCAGCAAGTTCCTCTCAGCAATAACTTTTTTTAGTAGCCCATCTCAAACTCCTAACAAGTCGCAGGCTTTAACTCTTCAAAAAACTGGCTTCGTTTCAAAAAAAAGTTTAGGAAATATTGGCACAAATGGTAGGTGTAAATGGATCCATAGGCCAAATAAAAATTTTTTAAATCTTGATCTTTAAAAATTTTATTATCAACTCGATTACCGTGAACAAAACATCGAGCGCTTTTAAAAATAGCATGCGTGCAGTGTGCATTGCTAGTCGTTCAATTCGGATGTAAGGTGCGTCGCTGTGAGTAGGCCTATAAAAACGTGCAACCATTGATGTATGCAGAAATTTGCCATGAGGGAGGGATTGCGAGCCGAAACTCTTAAAATATGGTGAAGATCTTTTGTTTGGTCTTTGCTTGTTTTTCATGCCCTAATTCTCTTTTAAGTGGTCTGTGTACATTTTTTATTGACCTCAAAACTCTTTCGTGTATGGGTCTATGCTCGCAATCTTTCGTGAGTACATTTAATAACGAAGTATTGCGCTGACTCGATTTTTTTTAAACACCTTTTTATTTGTACACTTTTCAATTTTATGGCTGGACTTGAAACAAAGCCACCCAGCCAACATGCCCGTGCAGGGCCCTTGAGGGTAAAATGTAGGCAATGCGGGCTCGTGCGGGCAAGTCAAAACCGTAAGGGCCCGGTACAGGTCCGGTGCAGTTTTCACGAGGGTAAAGTGCAGTTTTCAAGTGGGCTATCGTCAATAGCAAACGTGTACAGGAACCGTGCGGTTCCTGTACAGTTTGGTAAGTAGCAAGTGCCAAAATTTTCAGGTAAATTTTGATGTAGTAATTATGTGCAGGAACTGTGCGGGTCCTGTGCAGTTTGCTGTGCAGGCGTTATGCGGGTTTTGAGTGGGCAATTAAAGCCAAAAACCTGTACAGGTTCTGTGCGGGTCCCGTTCAGTTTGTCGTATTGTCTGAATAAGGTTTTTGAAACGCAATGCGTGTGCAAAGCCCGTGGCCGAACTGTGCAGGTCCTTCACAGTTTATTACATAAAATTTTTAAACATTATTTGAAGTTTTCGTGTAAAAAATCATGTGCAGGAACTGTGCGGGTCCTGTGCAGTTTGCTATGCAGGAGTTATGCGGGTCTCAGGTGGGCAATCCAAGTAGGATAACTGCACAGGTCCTGTGCGAGTCCCATGCAGTGTATTAAATATATTTTTTGATATTTTCAAGAATGCAAAGCAATATAACAAAAACTTGTTGGTCCTGTGCAGGTCCTTCACAGTTTCTCAGATAAAGTTTTAAAATATTATTTGAAGTTTGTATGTAAAAATCATGTGCAGGAACTGTGCGGGTCCGGTGCAGTTTGCTATGCAGGAGTTATGCGGGTCTCAGGTGGGCAATCTAAGTAGGATAACTGCACAGGTCCTGTGCCGGTCCCATGCAGTTTATTAAGTGTATTTTTTGATATTTTCAAGAATGCAAAGCAAGTAACAAAGATTTGTTGGTCCTGTGCAGGTCCTTCACAGTTTCTCAGATAAAGTTTTAAAATATTATTTGAAGTTTGTATGTAAAAATCATGTGCAGGAACTGTGCGGGTCCGGTGCAGTTTGCTGTGCAGGAGTTATGCGGGTCTCAGGTGGGCAATCCAAGTAGGATAACTGCACAGGTCCTGTGCCGGTCCCATGCAGTTAATAAAGTGTATTTTTTGATATTTTCAAGAATGCAAAGCAATATAACAAAAACTTGTTGGTCCTGTGCAGGTCCTTCACAGTTTCTCAGATAAAGTTTTAAAATATTATTTGAAGTTTGTATGTAAAAATCATGTGCAGGAACTGTGCGGGTCCGGTGCAGTTTGCTGTGCAGGAGTTATGCGGGTCTCAGGTGGGCAATCCAAGTAGGATAACTGCACAGGTCCTGTGCCGGTCCCATGCAGTTTATTAAGTGTATTTTTTGATATTTTCAAGAATGCAAAGCAAGTAACAAAGATTTGTTGGCCCTGTGCAGGTCCTTCACAGTTTATCACACATAGAGTTTTAAAATATTATTTGAAGTTTGCAAGTAGAAATCATGCGCCGGAACTGTGCGGGTCCGGTGCAGTTTTCTATGCAGGCGTTCTGCAGATTTCAAGCGACCAATTTAAGTAGGACACCTGTACAAATCTTGTGCGAGTCCCATGCAGTATATTAAATACATTTTTTTATATTTTAAAGAACGGGGTTTGTTATCAAAAACTTGAAAAATATGGCAAGGGTTTGGAATGCTTGCAAACGTTAAAAACTATTGAACTAAATTAACAAAAAGACAAAGTGCTTTGCAAGAGTTACTTTTATTAAAGTTGGTTTTATAGTGGTGCATAAGGTATAAACAGTTCAAAATTGTTTCATTCCGTCTCAGTAGGAAGCCATTAGAGAGTGGCGCTAAATTTATTAAAACAAAAAACAGGATCGAAAAATCTGTAAAAGATTATGTAGCGTGCGAATTGCGTTAATGTGGATTAAGCAAAAGTTATATTTTGCTATTGTTATTTGGTTCAAGTACTTTTTGATGGTACCAGGTTCTTTAAAATCTTAAAATTTAAAAGTAAAAATTAATTGCTTTTTGGTTGGACAATTACAACCTATTGTTTCAACGAAAAATTACGAAACAGTTTAATTTTAGGCTTAATTGGAAAAAAATAACTAGCAGCGACAACTTCATTTATAAAATGTAGCAACTCTGCCGCGGCACCTACGCCGCATGAAAATAAAAGTAACGACGCTACAGCATCTGCCAATGTTCACCTTTGCAATTTAAATTGTTTGTGCAAGAGTTTTTCTATTAACAGTTGAAAAGTTGTTTGGATTTAAATCCAGCACTGTCTTACAGCGTTTTGTTTTATTGCGTGCCAAACAGTGATTGGTGAATATGTGGTTTTTAACAACGCGTACTTACATAAAATTAACGTCCTCGCGATGACACCATTTCTCAAATTAAGGTTGTTTATAACTACCTGTTACAAGCAAAGTGTTAAAGCTTACCTAATAATATTTACATTTGTTAAATTTTTATTATTCTATATTTTTAGATTGGGTTTAAAAATACTTTTTGCTTGAAATTGCTCAAATTTTCTAAACTTAAAATTTTACGGCTTTTAGCTTTGCTTTCTATTAAGACGTGTTTGAAAAAGAAAAACCCAAGTAAAAAATGTTTCGTTAGAACAATAATTATCATTAAGCCCCAATCAATTTAATAAATCATACTAAATTATCAGATCTTGCGTTTTTTGCGTTTGTGCGTTCTAAAATGAGAGCTTAGTTGACTTAATACAACAGCAAGCAATTGGATTATGACGTCATTCATCTTTTTGCACAATTGAAAATTCAAGTATGGCACAATTGAAAGGGAAAAGTACTTTACAAAAGCCGACAAATGGACGAAAACGTCGTATAAATTAACATTAACACCATAGCTCGTACAGCTGTTGTCTCAAAAAAATCGGGACAACTGCAAAATAGAACCATTAGGTATTAGGCGAGTTGTTTGTTGATGGTGACTGTTTTGATCTTTATAGAAATTTGTTCTTTATAGAAAAAGCAGCTATTTTTTTTGTTCTAAATGAAAAACATAGTTTGATTGATAAAAATTTATAAACGGAGGTTTTTCATAGTTTATGATTTACTTAACGCAGCTAGTTTTATTTTGTTTTAAATAAAAAATTTTAAATAAATAATTAAAAATTTAAATAAAAAAATATAAAGCATACGTGTATTCACTACTTTTAAGTTTAAAAGCATAAAATCGGAGGTATTCTAGACGTCTAAAATTTTTTTATTAAATGCATGCTAAAAGTAGCAAAACGAATATGTTTATTGGTCGAGGGAGGGTCATAAACTAAAGAAACATTATTTACAAATAGCTACCAAAAGAACACTATTCATTTGAGTGCATTGTCAAACGTTTGGCCAAATAATGCATGGGAACAAATAAGATCAGTTTTTAATCTTGAATCACCTTTTTTAGATTTTTATTGAAAAAATTGTACGTAACAATAATATAGTAAAATGTTTTGGATAAATGCTTCTTTAAAAGTAAAGTCAATATAAGCCCATGAACCGTATTGTGTTCTTTCAAATGACTATGCCTAAACTAATGTGTATACAATTTTCTTTGTTTTCTTAATTTTTAAATTTTTAAAGGGGCATTGAAAGATGTATGTAATTGTAGAATTTGTAAAAAGTAATTCAGCTGCGGTTATGCTGACAAACTGGTTTTATGACAAAAAAAAATGCTACTGAAAGCTACTGGCCAGAAAAATTTGAAAACATTTCCAAGCGAAACAAAGCTGTAGAAGAAATGTGGACTCCACATCAAAATTGAAATTCAAATACGCGTTATTGGAAAAGCAGGTGGTTTTATGTAGTATTTTTAAAACTTTATAGGTTAATAAAATTCAATTTTGATTTTCTAGAACAGTGGTACATAATGCGCCAATAATTTTGCATACGTATTGATTTTTTAAAACAGATTTAGCTATATTACGAATTAGACCACGTTTAGGCATGCTCCCAGTTGAATAACAATTCATTAGAATTTCTTAAAAGACTTCATTTTTAAATATTCCAATATTTAAAATAAAAAAAGACATTCAAGTAGGTTAGACGATGGTCATTTAACAACGCGTGTTTTTTGATTTTCATGGAAAAATGGAATAATGTACAGTAATGCAAAGGAGTCCAGTTTGAATTTTCTTGAGCGTACGAAATCCATGGCGGCACAAACTATCACGTTACAGTTAGCTAATACTGTAGAATACAAGCAATCTTTATGACTTTGTGATTCACATTTACTCAACATATAAATATCATTTACACATTTTTCTACAAAATTTTTCTGCTCGGCGAGCTTCAGAAAAGTGCTCAATGACAATTAACTCAAAGCAGTTACAATTAATTAAACTCAAACCTAAAAAATTATTTTATCACAGATATATTACATTTTGCCGTTTGCTTCATCAATCAAAAATAAAAGCAAAAATAAGAAAACAAATACCAAAAGAACAGTCTTACAAAGCCATTAAAAGAAGGCACAAAAAAATAAGCGGAGATAAATTTTTTTGATTAAATTTTAATAAGAAAAATAAAGTTGTTTTTTACTTGCGTATTTTTCCAAAAATCGACGAATTTATTGCATTAAACAGAAGCTCCTAAAAATGCTTTTAAAAAAATAAAAGATTTTGTGCGTTTTCTTATTAAAATAAAGTCGTTTATTACTTCGAAACAATAGAGCAAGCGCGCTTTAACAAAGTTTGTGACTTTAACTCGGGTATTATAGAGGGTTTAATTGAAAAAGAACAAGTAAAATTAAAGTGAAGACTAAAAAAAATCATTATAGCCTAATTCTGCTTCGCCAACTAACAAAGACTTTTTTCCATCTTAAATTTAATTTTACATGTACTCGCGGCCTGCGATAAACTTACTAATAAAAAAGGACCCACTATATGTAAAAAGTAAAGCAAGCCTACTGTAAAATAAGATTAAAAAAAAATTGTGTAGAGTATCGTTGCAACCTTGCAAAACAAACTAGGTAATTTTCCCAAGTCGCGACCCCAGGTTGAGAAACGCCGGTCAACTTACTGATTGAGTCTTTCAACCAAATCAGCGTTTTATCAAAGAATTTAAATCATGACAAATTTTAGTTTGTCGTATTTTTCTCATGATTGTAAAATAAAAATTTAATAGAATATTATTATTTTGTAAATTTAATCTTTGATGCACTAGGTATTACAAAAAATTTATAAAATTCCAATATTAAAAAATTTAGAACAATTAATTTTAATTTATATTATTATTATTTTTTTAGAAGCAGTTAAGAAGCATCCTCTTTCCAAATCTGAAAGAAGAAACAAAATTGAAAAGTGCGTTGCAAAGTGGCTTCGTAGCAGCCGTGACCGCGACGGCAGAAGAATGAAAAGAGAAAAAGCTTCAGACTGTTGATATTTTGTAGTCTTAATTTTTGTATGTTCAAATTCAAAAATAAAAAGTAACTTTTGATTTGTGAAAAATTGATTATTAAAATGAACTAATTTTGATAAAAAATAGGTAATCGACTAAACAAAGCATGTAGGTATAAATTGGTTTGGTGGTTTTTTAATCTTACCTTTAACATTGTGTAAAATATTGTAATTTTCCAAGCAAGATTATTTAAAATCACCATAAAATTTGCGCAGAAAGTTGCAATAACTCCCCGTGAAACCCTTACAGGAAATCGCATCAAACCATCGCGAAAACCATGCAGGAATTCAGCATTAAGCCACAATAAAAACCGTGCAGAAAGTCGGAATAAAACCATCATGAAAGCGGTGTAGGAAATCGGGATTAAGTCACCATGAAAACCCTATAGGAAATCGGCATCAAACCATCATGAAAACCCTGTAAGAAATCGGCACTAAACCACTATAAAAACCGCACAGAAAATCGGCACTAAACCACCATGAAAACCTTGCAGGAAGTCGGCGCTAAGCCACCACGAATCCCGTACGGGAAATTGGCATTAAGCCATCATAAAAACCGTGTAGGAAGTCCGCATAAAACCATTACGAAAACGGTGCAGGAAATCGGCAATTAACCATCGTAAAAACCGTGCAGGAAATCGGCATTATACCGCCAAAAAACGTCGTGCAGGAAATCGGCATTTCGCCGCCACGAAACCCGTCCGGTTAAACTCATGTGGGGCCACTTCGGGGCCCGCGGCCAAATCGATACGGGTCCTGTACGGGCTGCCCTCACAGGGCCCGCACAGTTGCCCGTGCAGGGCCCTTGCGGGCCCTGCATTCTATTGTTGGCTGGGTGTACATTAGAATGCCGATTATCCGAACTAATTATAAGACCAGGGGTGTTTTGAATAACTGATTTTTTCGGATAATCAAACAAAATATTGCATAAATAACCGTATAAACATATGATTATTTATGGTGCATTATGAGCAGTATAGTGATCACTAGTTTTTTTGTTTTAAGTTTGTTACTCTTTTCGTCGCTGCCAAGTCTCTCATCTTATTTGGAAGCAGCTTTTTTAAACGATACTCACTCTGTCGTTCACACCATGCTACGGTGTTGTACCACCATTTTACAAGTGTTCGGATAATCGGCGTTCTACTGTAATTATCTTTGCTATGTCTAATAGGGTCTATTAACACGGCGTCGCGCCTCTGCCCAATAAGCGTCCAAAATTTTTACCTGCCATTTTTTGCCTTGGGTTTGTATTGCTTCCCCAAAAGAGTAATTTTTAAGATTTTCTCCATAAGATAACCTCTGAAGTTATGAACCTACTTCACGTCCTGGTCAGCCAAAAAATACTGACCGCGCACCCGCAACTTTGAACTTAATGTATCCAAGATCGCAGTCCGATGACTCGCAAAGACTCAGTTTGTTTTGCTAATTTTAAACGGAGAAATACAACTGCGGTGATCAATGAGAGTAACTTTTCCGTTGCTTTATAATTTAGTTTCTATTTATTTCGTCGCAATAATAATAACAAAAACAACGAATAGACAACAATGCAAAACAAAATTTCTAAAGTTTACAGTAGTTTTTTTAGTGTGACTCGACTTATAGATTCTCTTCAAGCACATTTACGTCAGTTCATCAAATCTCTTAAACTTTTGCTCAAAACTGCTTAAAATTGTCATATGGCTTAAGGAAATATTTCCCCGACTGAGAACATGACTTTTATATCAAGCTGCACAACCGCCATACATCATCCACCCGGCTATAAAGATAGCTTCAGACTGAAAGCGGACGCTGAGAAAACAAGCGGAAAGCGGAATTTTTGAAAGTGTACAGAAAAATTCCGCTTTCCGCTTGCTTTTTACGCAACCGCCTTCAGTCTAAATTAAACTTAAAAGTTGAAATATTTCAAAGAAATATTTGCCCAGGATATTTTTTTATGCCTTCCTCTTTTAGTTTGAAGGGTGTTCCCGCTTTGTTTTTTTTGCGCTTTTCACCATCACAATTTACTTCTCCCTGTCTTCTTTTAGCCTAAACTAACCTCAAGAAAACATAGATACTGATTGCCTCAAACCACTCTAATTCCTGCAACATTGTCTTCCACAATATTCCTAACCTCGCTCCAAAAAATTAGTCAAAACGCAAAAATATGAGTCAATACTTGAGGAGTTAAGCAGCTCTGATTAATTGCTCTTGCAATTTAAGCAGGATCCTCCCTTGGCTCAACAACAATGCTTTTAGTGGACAGGTTTTACTTTACTGGTCGGCCGATAGTTCCTCAACTGTTTAAAAAACTCGCACTCTTTAAAGCTGTCACGCAATACTTTACGTTTAAACCACACAGGCCTATTAATAAATTAAAAGTTGCTTTTACGCCATACACCAGTGGTGAGAAAATACGTGCGGCCCGGCAAATGATTTTCTGTAGCAGGCTAAAAGAAGCGTTATATTTGTAAAGTTTGTTAATTTTTTAAGACAGAATAGTCACAATGCGTCCCTCGCTTTTGCCAAGGCAAACGCATGTTTTGCTCTCAATCAGGACATTGTTGATTATTTGCTAAACTCCTACTTTGTTTTTTTAGGTAAACGTGTTCCAGGTAAAGTTAATTCAAGTGAAAAAATTTTTTATCTTCTGTCGCATGGAGCTTTGATTCCAGATTGAAATAAAGTGAAAGCCAAAAAATAAAAATAAAATAAAGACAACCAAAAAAAAACCGTCACTTGAATTGAATATGATTTTGTATTTTTGAGTATAATTCTTAAGGAAAACGAATAAAAAAATTTTTTGGTTTTCGTTTAATTCTTACGTTTTTGTTTTATTTTTCAAAAAGCATTTAAAAAACTGCCCCCCCTTTTATTGCTTTTACCAGGCTCTCCTTTTCTAAAGCCATCACTAATGTGGTCAGAAAAATGTGCTTTGTGAATACGACTCTTTTACTGAATTGTTTGGCAACTTTTGCTTTATACTATTTAGCGCCATCAAGCTGCTTAACAGACGACCGACGACAAGATTTTCGTTTTTCTTTTTGATTCGTTTTTAATTAATAGTTTTACCACTAGCCTTCGATCGAATCAGATTGCTTTGCAACACATTGAACAAACCATTGACAGGCAGTGACAACCTTATATTTAAAAACGACAACAAGATTACGCTGCTAAAAAACTGCTTGGAGGAAAATTAGAAAAGCTTGAGAAAAACAATTTGCAACCAATAAATCGAGTAAATGATATATTTGTGAAACAGATCTAATTAAAAAGGTTTCTTTTAATGAAATCAATAAAAACGGCGGGCTGGAGAAAGAAGTGTGGAAAGAAAAGTTAAGAACTAAACTGAAAATGTAAGAATTTGAAAAAATTATTGAATTTTTTTATAACTATCGAGATGCCTAAATACAACATAAAGCTGATTTCGCGAACATCTAATCTACTTTACAAACAAACGCGATATTACATTTCAAAACATGCAAGGAATAAGGTTCGTCAGATGACGTCAACTTCCTGATTACTTTTGTGTGATTCGACTTGTAGACGATTCTGAATCAGGAGAAGAGGAAGATTGGTACTTGCCTCTGACTGTTGTGCCCCGGGAGCGGTTGTTCAGCGAGACTCCTTAAAAAGTAATTGTTCCGTAAACAAAACTTTTATAAAACTATTCATTATTTCGTAATGTTTGAAAACAATACAAAACACTGTTGCCAACAATTTACATTTTCAATTACCGAATAGTAAATCAGTGATTTCCAATTTTTTTTGTTTAAGGCACCCTACGGAAAACATTAATATCTTGCGCTATTTCAAATCGATTTTCTTTGTTTTCATTTTAAAACACTATTTGAAATTTGAATCAAAAGTAAATTTATTACAGAAAACTCTGCAAATGAAACTACAGCGGATTTGATGGGGCCGTAAGACCTGGTCGAGAGCCAAAAGTTTGTTTTTAAAAAGTAACAAAACCCGGATAAAAAAAAAGGAAACGAGAAGTGTATTACCAAAAATGTTTGGGATAAAAATCAAAACCAATATTGGATTTATAAAAGATATAAAAACAATTTTTAAAACTCAACAAAACTAGATAACGTCGTTTTCTCACTCTTAACTTTTCAAAAAAATTTTTACAGTTAAAGTAAAAGCCTCTATCCCGTTTTTAGATTTAACTTTCACAATTAAACCAAGCTTGATAAATAAAATAACTTTGCGTTGAAAAAACCTTTTTTATACGAAGATAAGTATATAAATTGTTGTCAACGGACACATTTTTTTACTAACAAAATATTTTTCAGCATAAGCTCTTCAAGCTTTATTTGTTCAGTTCAGGACCCTATAAAAGTGGTTGGCTGACCTCCGGATTTTAAGTGGATATCAGATTACACGAGAAGCAGCATAAAGGTCCGAATAAAAAGGGAGTAAAATAAAGAAGATACTAGTTTAAAATAGCTACTTACCCAGTGGTGTAAAGTTGTTTCTCAAAGAAATCTTCCCCATCTACAAAAAACAATTTGGTTCGAAAACAGGTTTTATAAATAAAAAAATAGTTAAAGATTCACTTTAGCTACTGTTATTCATCGTTGATTGACATAGTAATATGCCGCAAGTAAAGATCAAAATATCTTTTTAAAAGAAAACAAAAATCAATGATATTTTGTTGTAAATTTCGTAATTCTGTTTTATTTTTGGTCAACCAGGTAAAAGATATAAAAATTGCAATAAACGAAGTCTTTTTTATTTGATAAATATAAAACGTTATACAAGTTTTGGGATAAAAAGCATTAAGACCCATTGGCGGCAAATTTCACTCTACATTTTTAGATCATCAAACATGTATAATCATTAATTATGTGAAAGTCAAATTTTAGAAATGTTCTGAGCCGAACAACCAATCAATTTTTCGTAAAATAATTACGTGACAGACGTACCTCAGCTATCACTTCATCACGCAGCTCCTCCGGGTCCAGGTGTTTGCTGTACTTGCACTCCAGGTCGTAGACGTACTTGTCCATCTGCTTCTGCAGCTCCAGCAAGTTGCTTTGGGTGGGCGAATCAAGTTCGTCTGAAAATTAGTCGCTTGTTTTTACTTACAAAGGGATACAATGATGAAAAATCTTTTTTATTTTTTTTTTAGGAAGTACAAGACCAAACAGCAAAAACGTGAGTACGATGCGTTGCCAGGAATTTTTCTCTTGATGTCTTGCAATCTAATTAAAATGTACTTGTACAAGCATTCCCAAGACTATTGAACAAAGAAAATGTAAAATTAAAAACTCCCCGAGAAATCTTTCTACTTACAGCCGAGAGGAGGCAATGGAGCTTTCGCCGGCGAGATCCGAGCTTTCCTTTTGTCTCCTTCTGCAAACAAATTCAATCTTTTATGTTTTATCAGGAAAATTACAAGCTGCTGCTACCTTTGACCGACGGCTGAAAAAATGGAACCCCGGTCCATTTGGCGAGTCTCTTCATCATGAAGTTCATCACCTCGTAGTCGTTGCTCTTCTTCTTTGCTTCAGTCGCTGAGATGCCGTAGGACTCGTTGATGATGGCGATGAGAACGTTGATGATAATGAAGGCCGCAGTGAAGCAGAACACAAAGTAATAAATTGGTCCAAAGACTTTATAAAGGCCTCGGAGGTGCTGGTAGAGAGGTCGGCCTAAAATGTAAGGTTGGATTAAAATAACCAGAAGAGCTTGTAATTTTTTTTGATGCATTACCCATCATAAGACTGAAAATTGTCTCGGTAGACGCAATAATGGTCCGGAAGTCAGTAAGGAATGGAGAATAGATAAGATACCTGTAAAATACTTTCTTGAAAGACTTGCAGTTATAATTTACAATCGTCATCCTGTCATTAACTTTTTTCCTGCTGACTTTTCGGACTACAGCAACTGGTGTAGTTTGCGGCACGTTAAGCTTACAGCAACAATCAAGGGACTACTTTGGCCACCTTGTAAAAATACTAAAACAATTCTGCCTGGTGAAAAAATTTTATTTGCACTATGATTGGCAGTATTCTACAACTGCCATGCAGGAAAAATTAAATAAGGGAACTTCCAAAGACACAACAACATGACAAAGTCATATTCGAACCCAGACTACATCAATCGCGTAACGACTACATTAATTATCACTGTAAAGACGCTCGAACCAACCAGTCTATAACTGCCGACAAATAGTAAGTCCATTGGTTCACATAATTTACGGTGCACATAGTAAATTTCCAACTATTGGAAGCAGAGTACAGTACACTTTGAAGGTCATTTCATCATACATTTTGATTACTTTGATCTAAATAAAATCCTAACACACCAGCAGGGCGAATAACTTTTTCTTTCATGTTGAATATGATGAACAAAAACTCAAAAAAACTTGAATACTTTTCCCGTGCTCCTCACCCGATGTGGATGAACGCAACGAAAAAGACGGCCGATAACACAAAGAAGCCAGGCCACTGCTTGGCGCTGCCCTTCAGGACAGAGGTGAGCATTCCCACTTTCCGGTTGAATCGGAGAAGTTTCAGGAAACGGATAATTCCGCAGAACGCGAGGATAGCTAGGAGATTGCCGACCACCATGTCTATCATCGTCACTTGCTGGAAATTAACGTATTTTCCTACAAGAAACATCAACCAGGTCATATATAAAATCTTCACGATGGGTTACGCTTTCTGTTGTTTGATGCATTTCCAGAAAGAATCTAATAATCTATGGTTGGCAGATTACTTGTTTCGTCATAGCAGCATTCAAGAAAGTGTTTTTAAATTTGGTTTGGTTATTGAGTCAATCTATTTCAAGGAAAATCAATGGAATTCACCACTGAAATAGTGGCAGTTGTAACATAGCTAAATGGATACGAATTATCTTTTAGTGATGAAATTTCAGAATTTTGTTGCCAGCGACTTCCCGGCGAAGACTTTTTGCGAACTCTTAAAAGAAACTCGAAAGAGTAAGTGATGACTCACTTTTGTTTTCATGGAAGTCATCCAGGGTCATGTTGGTAAGGATGGCTTGGAATATAAACAGTGATGTAACAACCCAATCGGTGACCAACACGAAGAATTCGAAGCTGTTCCAGAAGTTTTGGAAAAAAGCGCAACGTTTTCTGTATATTTGTTTGGCTGTGGATGCGGTGAGGTAGACCATGTGGAGAACGAAGACGATCTAAAAAAGAAGATAATTTGTTGGTCACAGGAAGGATGGAGGCATCACAAATAAGAGTCACTCACTTGAGCTAAAACAACCCAAGTTCCTAACGCCCCCACATATTGGTACAAGCGAAAGGTGAGAATCGATGTAAAAGTGACTGCAGCGCCCACAGGCGGAAACTCAGTGAGCAATTCGACGCTGGTGAAGAGATTTACATTCGGGTTGTAAAGCGTGAACTCGACAAACACCGCGCGTGTTTGTTGGTTGATCCACGCATCCCGGTACAGGGAATTTACCATCATCCTTCCAGACTATATCATACATATAAAAAATTGTAAAAAAATTGAACAAGAACTTCTGAAACGTGAAAGGGTTGCGTTAGTTAAGCGAAAATCCGTAAACTTCCAGCATTCCTTTAAATATTTTAAGTTAACCTCGAAATTAACTCCAAGTTCAGCTGAATATCCATTTCCTGGATAGGTTGACAATTTTCCCACAATTGGAACCCCTTTCAACTGGATCCAATCCTGGAAACGCCACGCAATGACGGAGGGGTCCTCTACAAGCTCGTCCTCAGTGAGTGATGTCGCGTTCTCAATGTAAACCCATCCTGGGAGGAAATTATGTTTTTCCTCTCTATGCAGTAGAAATCCGCTCCGACACTGATCCTCCCTCCCCATCCCAATCAAAGTACAAGGTTCTGAAAATAATTGCAACTTTTCAACGTTTTTGCGTCGTAATTAATAGTGTGGGTAATGTTTCGTCAACACTTGGTGGCCCAAGCGCACGAGAGACAGTTTTGATAAATTACATACTTAAAGATTCAAAATAAGTGATTTGTTCTTGATGAAGAAAGTTTCTTATTTGTCATCTTTTACTTCTTGTTTATGCTTCTATTGCGGCGCGACAAAAATAAACACTAGACTTGACGTCACTTACTCTCTTGCACGCGGATCTGACGCATACGGGCCGGGCCGACCCGATACGACTGACCGTCGTTGATGAAGTTCCGGTTCCTCCAGCCCTTCCTCGCTCCATTGTACCAGTGAGTCGGGTACAAGTTGGGGAGGAGAGTATTATTGATGAAGCGCCAGAAATTTTGCACTGACGTCACCTTTTAGAAATAAATCGCAATGAAGTGATACGTCATCATCTTGTTGTTTTTTATCATTGAAATTTTATAAAAGTAGATTTGAATCGTTGCCTCGTTTTTAAATCAGATCGCTGTCATATAAGATTCAACGTTGTGTAATGTTTCCTTATTTTATATCTTTATTTGACCAGGTTTGAAATGCTTTACTTTTATTATAGTGATAAAGGATAAAACACAGCAGACAGAAAAATTAAGAAATTACTGCAAAAATGGAGGCAGTTTATTACGGAAACTCCCGACCTCAACAATCTCACACAACTTTCAGCTAATCACACATTTAAACAAAATTTTAAGCCTTACCGAGTCAAAACCGTTTGCAGATGTGACGAAGGTTTTTTTTATTTGTTCTGTTATGCGCTGTCCTTTGACGTCACGGCTAGCATGGCAGAGAAACAGCAGAATCATTATGTAAATAAAATAAACAATAATTTCCCAGATGATTTCTGTCATCGCTTTTTCCTTTTGACGTAACCGTCGCGCTCTTCTTAATTTTCGTTTGCTGGGCGGTCTGGGAGGAACTGGTGTTTCTGCTTCTTGGTCTTGCAGGTTCGTGTCTGGACAAAGGCTCTGTCAGTGATTTAGGAAGATGTATGTGTTATATCGCCCCCTACCGTTTGTGTTGGAACAAAGATCGACAAACTTTTTCTCCACTTCATCCACTTCTCGTCGTCCGACAGAGTTGAGCCCTTGATTATGGGGCTTCTTTACTATAGTGGCTATGAACATGGCTAGGATTATGACCTGAAGAGAAAAGTGAATATTACTGAGGAGTGAAAATCTTTAATTTTGTTTAAAAATACAACGCTTCACTTGATGCTTTACTTTCTATCACAACATGGCTGCTCAGAGACTAGATTTAAACTGGAAAACCGAGAGCAGCTGGGGGTTGCGGCTAATGCAAACTTGCTCCTTGTTAGTTTGAAACAAAAAAGTTAATTTTTTTGAACACCCTAATACAAGGCAACGTTAAAGGCATTGATCTTAAACCAACCATCAAGCGATTACTCGATCTCATTTCAGAGATGCCAAGACGATGCCGCCTAGTTGAAAGTTTTTATTTGTTTTTTTTTAATTATTGTAAAATAATTTAGATTTTTGTTAAAACTATCGAACAAGATATTGGCATAAGTTGTCTTCTTTATGAGGGTGTGATTCCAAATCGAACTCTGTCGCCATCAAAACGGCGCTCAAAGTTTCTGGAAAGTTTCGCTCCGGTATATAAAAGTTTATGGTCACAGGTTTAATTTCCGGAAACTTACTTTGATTGGCTGCACGATTAGGACCGACTGCCAGAAGGAGAGCATCATGTTACTGAGCCACCTCTCCGCTTTTTCCCGGCCCCACTCGAAGCTGCAATTATGACGTCAAATGAAGCGTGTCTATTATTATAAGCTTGCTTTTCATCATAGAGACCATTGCGTCATCAACTAAGAGTTTATTCACAAAACAGCGACGAAAATAGTGTCATCACAAAAACCATTCGCAAATCTTGATTGAATTTCAGGGATGATCTAGATGCGGGTCATTCTACTGCCTGGTTGCCGGGTTGATTCTACTTAAGTGATTTTCAATCGTGCGTTCATGAAGAGTTTTTATTGTTTTTGAATCCTAATTCTTACTTCCGGGTAGAAAATGCATTGTGGTGTTTCAATCAACTACCAGATGTTTGGTTCACTCAACTATTACAAAGAAACGTAGGTTCCTTACAACGACAAAATCACCCTTTTTAATCAATCATGGTTTTCATTGCCAAGACAGACAAGTTATATTTAAAGTTTCATCATTACATTTTGCGTATAATTTAAGCCATACACTATAAACACATCTCAGGAAAAACAAAATTTGCGAAATTTGCGAAATTCTTTTTTAAATTGTCAAAACCAATTAATTTTAACCCTTAAACCGCCGGAACCGGTTCCCAGTTCTTTTTACCAGAGCGCCGGAACCGACTATAGACGGTACCGTCTCCATTGTAACAAGCGTCAACCGCCAAAACTGGCTATTGTCAGTACTAGGTCTTAAAAAGCTTCCTATAGAAATCACTTAAAAAAGTATTTGGCGTCTGGGGTGCATTAACCTCCTAGGTATGTGGCGGTTTAAGGGTCAAACCTTTAGATGAGCCCACAGGCTTTACACAAATATTTAAAACAATTAGTTGTTACAGCAAAGCTTGCTGCTGCTCAAAATACTTATGGACCTGATCCCTGGTATACAATTTTAACATTGTGGGCAGAAGTAAAAATTCATCCAAGTGTTTCGTCTCACACTTATCAGTTTAAGATCGTCAGAATGAACGCTTTTGACAGGAAACCTTTGTTTTGTTCATGCGCTGGGACAGCTACTGAACCCAACAAAAACAATCCTCCTTTTCGATGGCGGCAGCGACACTTGTTACGAGCGTTCTTCGTTACAATCGTGTTATTGGAAAGCAACTTAAAAGTTCAGAATAAGATTACGCAATCTTTCCCTGCATTGTTTATATTTCTTACGCCAAAGTGGAATTCCCCACTTATACAGTCCCGTAGCAATCATTGACAAAGACGAGTTAAATTCAGCGGAATCGAGGATCGAACCCCCCGCTTCCTGCACCAGACTCTGGAGCAAAGCAGCACACTAGTCATGCGACAAAACAACTTTTCTTATTGATCAATTTGTTCGATCTATTCTTGAGCAAGAAGATTCGTTCCTTTTTTTCTAACGTCATTCAATTTAGTTGATTTTGCTTTTTTTCTGACAAATTTCTGACAAACAGTTGACGCCTCGCCGCACTTGATCCTAACGAACCTTTTTATTCCCAACAATGACTTACCTGTATAAAATTGCAAAAAAACCCGACAACAGCACTGCGGCCCAAGTAAGTGCCCATGCAACGTAGACGCAGGCGTGGGGCCACGTGGCAAGAGGAGCATCATTTTCATTATCATCAGAAACAACTTTTCGCGTCGCGTTAATTGTTCCATCATTGTTTATTTGGTACACTGCATCAGATCCGGCAAGCTCAGAAGGAGCAGGAAGCGTGAGGGCAGAAATATGATGCTTTTCTAAAAAAAGTTTCGAAAAATTACAAGAAGGTTGGAGATCCACGAAATACGAGTTCATTTCAATAATGCGCCAAGGTGGTGGCGGGACAACTAATTGAGTTGTGTTTGAGTTGCTGCTTTAACAACTGCACTTGCCATGCTGCTGTGTCCTCGTTTATTAGAATTTTTTTCAGCTACCGCTGAGTGATATGGGTCAACATTACAGCTTTGATTGACATGTAATCGTTTAGTTGCAGATTCGTGGCGTGTTGAAGATGTTTTCAAAACTTTACTTGACAACAATACTTTGTTATTTCTTACGCAGGTGGTTGGAACCGCTAAACGAGGATTGCAATATTTCTACAATTATTTGGCAAGTCCGAAGGAAGAGCTGAAACATTGAAAGATGAATATTGAGGGCTGAAACACTTTAGATAAAAATGAAATAATTTTAAAAAATTACGTTGCGTGTTGAACGTTTTAACCGTCCTCTTCAAGTTTTCTTTTTCTTTTTTGTCGTTTGCTTCTTGCTGCTTTGTTTTGGCTTTCTTGAACAACGTCATAATCAGGGTGGTGGCGGGAACAACCAGCAGGGTGCTGCAGAAGCTTGTCCATAGTTGGAGGGGGGAGAACCTGAAGATAAAATCTTTTAAAGTTTGTAGCTTTTGTCGAAGCTTAGAAGAGGCCAGAACGCTCGGTCAAGACCTTCATTAAAACTGTGCGCATTCAAGCATAACATTTTAAAAATCTGTGACTGACGTAACAAAATACGTAGAACGCGTGACTCACATAAACGGGCCGAGTCTGAATGTCGCGGTTCCCGCCTTATCCGAAGCACCTCCACTTTCAAAAAACATGGCGTTGGCAATCATTGTCATAAAGAGCAAGGCCATGCAGCAGGAAAGTCTTTGTTTTCTATTGAAGTTGCTTTTGATTGGGCGGTAGAAAACCTGGGGAGGAAGGTAAAAAGTAAGCTTAGTTTAAAACCACAGCATTATGTGTCATCAGAGGTGGGCAGTACAACAGTTACTTTGATAGTGATTGCAACTGTAACTTTGTTACTTTTGCAAAAATTGTAACTAAAAACTATTTAACCCTGTAGAAGGTTGCTTGCTACAGATACGTTTTAAATTGTAAGTTGAAGTAAGTTGAAAGACTTTTTAGCATGGGGAAAAACATTTTGAAGCCGAAAACGTGTGGACTAAGCGATAAAAATTTTAAAATGCTTGTATTTTTGATATGAAAATAAATACCATACTCATTACTTGGTCCACTTTTAATAACTTTTTGTTCTCTTTAAATTTTGCTAGTTACTGAATTAGCAGTTCTATGTTGCTTAAGGCCTCGTCTACACTAGCCACAGGTTTTCTGCATAAAAGTGTAAACAAGGCCTAAGACTAGAACAAAATTTAAGCAACATCCATTAATTTTTAATTTTTTATCTCTATATTTATCCTCCTGACTCGCAGGAAAGCGACGGAGGCGCTATACATAGGGTAAGCAATTACCCCGACCTGCTTCCGGAGATGCCAAGATATTGCTGTCCGCTAGTAAATTAGTAGAGATATGACTGTAATTTAGAACTGCTTGTCAAGACCACCAAGCAGGGGAAAGTGCCGTAAAGTGTCTTTCCCAAGGACACAACAGAATGGCGCAAGTGGGTTTTGAACCGAGACCATGTTGATCATCAGTCCGCTGCTTTAACCACTCGACCACGCTGCCATTAAAAAATATTAATGTGCTTTATCGCAATAGTAAAAGTAACTGTAAATGTATCTTGTAATTAGTTATTTTTACGAAGTAATTTGCCCACCAATGTGTGTCATTTAATGTAACTTTTTTCGTCTAAGTTCAACGCAGTCCTTCAGGACTCTTCGTGTTGCTCGGTCGCAAAGTTTGCAAAAACATTTTAACGTTATTAGAGCAATTTTGGTAAAGCAACTTATTTGAAAATAAAGAGTGAGTTTCATTGATGATAATGCAACATTTTTAAATAAGAGTTTTATTCGACCTTGAAACAAATAAAAAACATTTTTCTGTAAACGGGCCACACGAAACTACTCACTGATATCCATAGATGGTCTTCGGTCAACTTTTGAGCTGAGGTTGAAACAAACAAGCGGTGAAAAGTGGACATATTTTCAGGCGAGGCCAAAGGAATTATTCTGTCCACTCTGCCATCATCTTGGTCTACTGCCAGCCATCGATCGCAGATAAAAAAAAATCTATCATCAAACAGAAGTTTATCATCAAACATAAGCTCCGAAGATAGCTTTAGCTACTATTGCTAAATACAACGAGAGAAAGGTACAGCGACTGTGCACATTTGACGTTGTGCGTATCATAAAGTGTATTGTTTAGCCGCTGTTTCCTACTTCGCAAAAACTTTGTCAATAACAACTTGGAAAACGTAATAACTTGAGTGCAAATAAAATTGAATGAATGAACGAAAAAAAATAAAAAATAAAAAATAAAAAAATAAATAATAACTCTGTGTATGAGGCTTAGCTTTTTTTGTTTGATATCTGCCTCTTGGCTCATGCTGAACTTCATATCTTGGATAATTAGTAATGAAGTAGATAATAGCTGACCTTTTTCCTGTTGATACTTCCTGCAGGACAATTTGATCCAAGTACCAACTCTTAAATTCTCCCTTGCCGCTGTTGTCATGCCATATATGGATATGGGTCAATTCACCCAACGATTTGGATTCGCGTAGCAGAAAGTGTACAACGCTGCTTCGTTGAAAAGGAGTCTGAAAACAAAGCAGCACGATCCAATGAACTCAGCTTTGATAACAGCGCTTGCTTGAGTGTGGATACTATCCATGAAGTGAAAAATTCTTGATCTTGTGTTGAAGACAAACCAAGATCAATTTACTTCACTGCTACTTGAATCTAACTATTAAAATGTTAATGATGCTTAACTTTATTCTTTAATGTTTATAATAGGTCATAAACAAAATATTTTAATAAATAAATTTTTCATTCACGCCCTGACTCTAGCGGTCAGTAATTTAGCATTTTGACACCGAGCGACGCTTCTGAATATTTGTGACGCGTTTTGAAAAAAATATAAAAATATTACTTGACTCTGCTTCGATGATTTGTCAGATTCAAACACAAACAAGAAAAGATTTTAAATTTATCCTTGCCAATCCCTATGGTGACGGGCCAGACACTACTCGAATAATTTAAACATCCTGTCATAACATGAACAGCTCCGATTCACCTTCTCCTCATCAGTCATCAGCCTCCGGACTCTACTCTTTCCATTCTCCCCAAACACGACCAGGGACACGCGAGAATGAGTTGATGCATTCCTCCCGTGCCCGGTGAACACGGTGACCTGGTACTGGTGCTTGTCTTCCCGGATGTTATCCGAGGCCAGCTTCAAGCTCCACTAAACACAAAGAGAGTAAGCGAGAAGATGGGGGGCGGGACTCCTCTTCTGAACGAACTTACCGCCAACAATAGGCTTCGAAGTAAATATTACGTCACAGAGCAATAAAAGTCAATCACTCGCCTTCTTTTGATCCCGAGTGTCCGCGCGTCCCGCCCACACGAGCATGAGCAAATAAACCGCGACAATCGCGATCACCGTCGAGAAAACCGCGGGGTTGTCGGCGATGTTGATCTTCGCAAACACAGTCGCAAAATTGATGGTGTTTGGGGGAACGAAGAATTCGGCGCTAAAGATGGAAGTGGCGGACAGCTGTAGACACGTGCACTCAGTCACTTCCGGAGTGCTATGCTCTCCGACCTAGGCACCGAAGATTTATGACGTTGTGATTAATTTTCAAACTTTATTTATGACGTCACCCAGCAACTGTCCCCAGTCCACGCTTGGCTTTTTTGGTCAAATCTTCTACAACCAGGTGTCGCAATCATAAGGTGGTAGGTGGTGGAGTTGATGGTGGCCACTGATCGGCGCCTTCTCACACGACTGCTGCTGGGCGCCACAGGGGCCGTAACGTTCACTGAGACAAATAAAACACATTTTTGACAGAACAGCATTAATATACGCGATATCAGGTCCCGTAGAAGTGATTCTGGCTGGGAGGGACTGGTTCATGATTTTTTAATATTATTAAAGAAATGTAACATTTACCAAAAACAGGTTAATTATTAGAACCAAATGTTTTCAGGCCAACAGCATGGAAACGTACCAGTACCGCAGTTTTATTTTGGCGTTATTTTAGAGCTCTTACAAAGTGCTTTTCTTACGTTTGTCTTTGATTCCAATAAAAAACACTCCTGTTCCTACTAAATCTTTTTCTTCAATAAAGATCTTGTAACGGTCTTCCATCGCATCAACCTCCCAAATTTTTTTTGGAAGCTCAAACCGATAATCGAACTCGTCTTCCTTTGGTTTTGAATTCAACTTTAGTAGAACTTCAAATTCCGCCCTAAGTAATACGTTATCAGCATAATTTAATTAAACTTATTGTTCTTAAAGAAAGCCGTTGATTAAAAGCGGCATAGCGACAACAAAAGAAAAATATTGAAACTTCTCAATGTTTAAATGGAAGAATACTTATTTTGACTTTATCAATTTGCATTTTGGCTGATAAAGATATTATTAAGGTTAATTAACAAGTATAATAACTTATATTTTTTTAGTTTAAAATTCATTTGTTCTTCTGGTAGAATCAGAGGCAAGTAAAACTTCAACAAATAACAGAAGACGTAATATATTTATTAAAAAAAAACTCAACACGACGTTTCGTCCGTTACATCGGGCGGACTTCATCAGGTATAAGCAAAACACAATGCACACCGTATTTAAAAACCAAGAAGTTAAAAAACACAACTAATAAACACAAGGTAAGAGGCGAATATACATAACAATTTAATAACTACTTCGTGCAACAGAAACAAATTTAACAGGTTGAAAACCCACATTTATTGAGATTTTTTATATTACTATATATTTTTAATATAAAAAATCTCAATGAATGTGGGTTTTCAACCTGTTAAATTTGTTTCTGTTGCACGAAGTAGTTATTAAATTGTTATGTATATTCGCCTCTTACCTTGTGTTTATTAGTTGTGTTTTTTAACTTCTTGGTTTTTAAATACGGTGTGCATTGTGTTTTGCTTATACCTGATGAAGTCCGCCCGATGTAACGGACGAAACGTCGTGTTGAGTTTTTTTTTAATAAATATATTACGTCTTCTGTTATTTGTTGAAGTTTTACTTGCCTCTGATTCTACCAGAAGAACAAATGAATTTTAAACTAAGTAATATCCCTGGTAACAATGTTTATATCAACTGATATTTTTATAACATTCTTCTGATAATTTTAAATGACATTTTTAAGGACCAATTTCAATGAAAAAACAGCGCAATAAAAGTGCTGTTAAACGTCGAACTATTTGCTTGTTTGCAATTTGTTCACATTATTATTTCGCCACAAAGATACTTTTCGGTGCTTACGATACAAAGATCACGAAAAATTATCTTTATTCGTGAAGAGATTCATAGTATTAATGATACAAACTTCTGTTTCTTGCTCATATTTCTTCCTCCATCGGCGATTCTGTCCAGTTCTATATTTTTTATTTCATTTTTATACATACTTATTCTCCTCACTCACAGAAAACGTTGAAGGCGTTATACTTAGAGTAACTGTCAAGCAATTACTCCGACTTGCTTCCGGAGATGCGAAGGTGTTGCTGTCCAGTTGAAATTTTTTATTTTGATTTTTTAGTTTCATAGAGATATGAGTGAAATTTAGAATTGCTTGCCAAGACTACGAAGCAGGGAAAAGTGCCGTAAAATATTTTCATTATCAACTTCACATGTCTATTTTATTTACATATATATCCATTCTCTTGACTTGCAGGAATGCGACTAAGACATCAAAGAATAGGGCAAGAATTACCTCGACCTGTCCGAAGATGCCAAGCTATTGTTGTTCGGTTAAAATATTTTATTTTATTTTCGTAGTGTTATAGAAGTATGAGTGAAATTTAGAACTGCTTGCCAAGGCCGACAAGCAGGGGAAAGTGTTGTTAAGTTTCTAAAGCAAGGAGAGAAAACCAAACAGAATGACAAGGCTTTTCCCAAGGCCACAACATAAAGAAGAGAGTGAGTTTTGTACCTGACCGGCCGATGGCGCTCTCAACCAACCCGAAGCTTCTCACCATTTGGCCACGCACACCCACCAACACCCACCAACACCCACCTGTCGTCGTCAGGCTCGACGAGAATCAGGATCGCTCTGTTGCGCGACTTCACCTCGAACTTGCTGATCGACAAGCCGGTGTCGTTCACTCCCCGGTTAACGGTCACCATGTCCCGATATGGGTCGAACTTTGAAGGCACCGAAATCCCCACACCCTTCGATTCTGCCAAAGTGTTTTTGCAAATGATTTATAGCGAAACAATTTGACGGACAATCAAGGTTTGTGCATCGGTTTCGCGGCCACTTCAAGGTTAAATCTGAAGAACAATCCTCGACCTTATTCAATTTATTTTTTGATCGTTTTTTTATGACGAAGCAATATACTCCAAACAATAAGTGGATTCGTGATTCAGTCACTGCACGCGATTCCAGGTGACGTAATCGCACGGGACACAGAACAACGGAGCCAATCCACCAGACCTATTCCGAACCCCACCAATCTCCCAACATTAATCGGATCTTTATCCTTACCATTGCGTTTGTCTCCTTCTCCATCTTCGTCCCCCAATTTCAGCATAGTCACTGGGGAATCAATAAATGCTGCGTCATCGCCGAAGCTAAATGGGTTGTCGCTAAACGACGTCACCTTGACGATATAACGTGTAAATAATGACGTAAAAGTCTATTTTTCTTAAGACTGACCTGCAGATCGATAGGCTTGTTTGAGTTAGCTTCTTTTTTCCCAAACAGAGCATCGGCCCCCGGGAGCTTTATTGAAGCGCCACTGTCAGTCTTCAGGTCACGATTCGAAAGTTCTGATGGGGGCATCTTCTCCACCTAAATTTTTATCGCCTTATATTAATTATTGTTTTGGGGTCATAACCTACTGCGTGTGTTTCGCTGATCTACTTTGGTGCTTTCGGTTCCGCTATCGTGAGTATAAATTTTAACAAGGTCGACGTACAGCAAGAAATGCGTTCGACAACAAATTCTAATGTTTTTAATTAATCTTAATTGTCATGCTGTAGCACAGACGTAAGGTTAAAATAGAAAAAAACACATTAAAATAGTTAAGAGGAATCTGCCGCCACAGAAAAGCACTCATAATGAATGAGTACTTTTAAAGCACTGTTGAGTTGTCTAAGTCTGAGTAAGATCTTGGACTTGCTCCTCTTTTGCAAAAGACAGGTAGTTGTGGACGCAGAGATATTAAATTTTGCTCCTCATAAAAGTGAAGAAAATCTATCACGTGATGCAACAAATAAAAAAACGCCATTTACAGTACCTTCATCTGCAAATTTTTGCTTTTGACGTCAACTGATGGTTCTCCTTCCATTTGCTTCCCCAACAAAGATTTTCCAGTTTTCGACATAGCTGTCATGGCATCGCGCAGCACTTCTTGTGACTGGATAATAAAAGATACGAATCAGAAAAACATCCGAATTTCTTTTTATCTTTTTCATCGCATGAACCGATTGGCCTGGTTACCGCTTTCTATTTTAAGCAAAGTTACTATTTCTGGGCAAGCAGGGCAACTTCATTTTTTAAAATGTGGTAAATGCTTGTATTAAAAGCAAGGATTTCTAAACATTGCCAGAAACCTTAATCAAGGTTACACTTAAACTCGCATCCTTCTGCACACAGATCAGAGTGTTGTCACCTGAACCACTCTGGGACTTCCTTTTCGCTGTTTCTATGCAAACCATTAAATCTCTTGCAAACTCAAAAACAATAATGAAAAACTTAATTTTTGCCTAATCAAAGCATCTAAATGGCACTAAGTCTCGGTCAGGATTTTTGGCCCGGGACTTTTAATCCTTGATTCATACTTCCAATATTGACTCGTAACAAACCTATGACTATTTACCCCGCGAGCACTCCTGGTGACCCTTTTCTTCTCTTCCCTCAATCTCTTCTTGTTATAGTACTCATATTCATCAGGAGAAAGATCTTCCTGATCCAATATATTGTAATTGATTTCAGAGCTTTTTGAGAGCTGCTCCTGGAGTAAGCTCATATCAGTCATCGACGCCTAAATAAGATAAAAACGCAGACTCAGCGCTTCATAAGATTGACACTTCAGTCAAAAGTTTTCAAACCTTTGCGACGCTTCCTAAAGATCCGACAATGTTTCCCGCTGCCATGGCAACGTCTTCTTTATTAGAATCTTTTGAAAAAGATTCTAAACTTCCAGCCATGCTCTTTACAGAATTAGAAGCTTGTTTCTGAAAGAACACAAGTTTAAAAACACACCGAAGTGTTAAATATAAATGTAATGCGATTTGAAGACTCGACAGAATTATATATGTTTTGACATTTATTTTTAAATATTGCTGCTATGGTTGTTTTTGAAGTATTAGCTGCTTTGATCTAAAGGATTAGTTTGGCTGTTTGATTATCTTGTTATTTAATACTACGCTTTAACGGATTATTAAGCTAATAGTTCAAACTTCTTTAAATAAAACCAAAAAATTTGAAATGCTTTGGATCATCTAATACAGAGGCTATCAACCATTCGGCCGCTCAGAAATGGTGGGAAAAATGTTAAAATCATATCATATGTTAAATTAAACAAAATTAAAATCAAAGCTAAAAAATTTTTTTACTTTAATTTATTTAAAGATAACAGTAAAAATCCTCGCAAAACCTGTTCTTTAATAAATTCAGTACTTTACACAAAAAGATGATGCTCAGTTTACTTCATATAAAATTAGCATTAACAATCGTAAAATAATTGACTCTACAGATGTAGAAAATTATTTTAATAAGTATTTTAATCAAATCGGACATAGTGTTGCAAAGTAATTTGTCAAATGACTCTGCAACCGGTGTAAAAGATTTTTTAATTAATAGAGTCAAATCTACAATATTTCTAGGGCCAGTTTCCATTGATAAAATCTTTAATATTATTAATGAATGAAATATAAACAGAGCTGAAGGTTGCGATGACATTTCGTGCTTTTTTAACAAACTTTCGTCTTCCGTGCTTACCGCTGTACTTTCAACATTGGTAAATTCGACTTTGATTTTAGGTATTTTTCCTAAGACTTAAAACTAGCCATCTTTATTTAAAAGGTGATAAACTTGATATAAATAACTACCGACCTATATCCTTATTAACTTGTTTCACAAAAATTTTTGAAAAAGTTATTTTTAATCGTCTCTCAAATTTCTTTAATAAACATTCAGTTCTGGTACCTAATCAATACGGCTTTCGAGCCGGTTGTTCTACACCTCACACAATTTTATACAGGGTGATCAGCCCAAGTGTAGACTCATTTAAAACCATATATGTTGTGAATTATAGAAGCCATCGTTTAAAGTAAGGGCTTAAAATAAAGGTACACAAATACACTTTCAGATTTATCAACATTTGTTTGAAATAACCTCCTTTTGCACGAATCATACATCGAAGTCTGTCAATAACCTGAGAACATGTTGCACGCAGAGTTTCTGAAGACTGCATGCAGCCCCTTGTTTTTTGCTCTGATGAAACGTTGTTCACGATTGAAACAGTCCGCAATACACAGAGTGATCGGACTTGGGCTAAGAATGTTGAGAACATTTCTGTAGAACAACAGATAGCATTCAGACGTCAAAAACCTGCTTCAACTATGGTGTGGGATGGTGTGACATCATGGGACCAAAAAGCACCCCTTATCTTTGTTGAAGGGGGTGTAAAAATTAATCAGCACGTTTATCTGGCCATGTTGAAAGATGAAGTGCTGACGTTGGTTAAAAAACCTATGGGAAATAGTGGTGTGACATTGCAACAAGATGGGGCAACATCCCATACTGCCAAAACGGTTTAGAGCTGATGTAAGGAGAATTTTGTGGCTTTTTAGTCAAAGGCGTTTTGGCCCCATTCCTCACCAGATTTAAACCTGATGGACTTTGGAGTCTGGTCTATGTTGGACCACAAATCTTGTGTAACTTCTCATAAGAATATTGATGCTTTGAAGCACTCATTGAAGAAAAGCTGGAGTGAAATATCTCCAGAAACTCTGCGTGCAACATGTTCTCAGGTTATTGACAGACTTCGATGTATGATTCGTGCAAAAGGAGGTTATTTCAAACAAATGTTGATAAATCTGAAAGTGTATTTGTGTACCTTTATTTTAAGCCCTTACTTTAAACGATGGCTTCTATAATTCACAACATATATGGTTTTAAATGAGTCTACACTTGGGCTGATCACCCTGTATATAATAACTTCAATTTATTAAAAATGCAATGATTTTGCTCACCAGGCATTTTTAGCAACTTCAGTTTATGATAATACTGATAATAATCAATATACAGGAATAGTTACACTTGATATTACTAAAGTTTTTGATGCGGTATGCCACAAAAGACTTTAATTAAACTTGACCATTATGGAATAAGAAGAATAGCCTTCAAGCTGACACAATCATATTTAAATAATAGAACTTTCGAGAGTTTCCCAGTGAATGGGTAAAAATTGTCTTACTATTAATTCCTCCAAGTCGAAAGCCATAATACTAACACTTTTGTTAAAAGCAGTTTTTCCAATTAATATTATTACTAAACTTAATTTTAGCACAATTGCAATTTCAGACTATAGTAATTATATACACATTTTACATGTAATTGATTTTAAATTAATGTTTCGTGATCATATACATAAAGTTCAAAATAGGCTCTCTCGAGCAGTTGATATTATAAGCAAATTAATAAATTTCTTTTATCCTTGTATTTTAAAGAAAACAACTTTACTTTGCCTTCTTTCATTTACACTTACTTGACGGTCTTACACTATGGAGTGCTACATATAAAGGTTATCTCAAACCTTTAAGAAAACTGCAAATTAAAGCTATGCGAGTTACCAATGGTATATAATCATCATCATCATCATCATCATTTTTTTTTTTGTCACACTTCATACAACATTAAAAAATAATATTAATAATAATACTAATAATAATAATAATAATTTCGCAGAAAAAAAAACGAAGGTGACAGGGAAGATGCGAACAGACCTCACGGTTATCTAGTGGAGAAACCACCCAATGTCTGACAATTTTATGTTAATTATTATAATTAAAAAAAAAAAAAAACATAATTATATTCTTTAACATTTTGAATCATCATGTGTTTTGTTTTCTAAAGAATTGTAAGATTTACCGTTTTATTTAGTAAAGTGAAAGAAGATATTTCTTATAGTTATTTTTGAATATATTATAGTGGATTTTTTTATTTCTTTTGGTATAAGATTTCAAATTTTGACTCCCTGGTATTTTATACACCGTTGTAATCTGTTATTACGATATCTAAGAATATATAAATTATCCTGTTCCGCCGATAGTCTTGTGCTTCGGTTTGATACTTGATTGGTTTTTTGGAAGAAGTTAGAGAATGGGGTGGGAGTTAATGTTTTGTTACAGTTGAACATACATTTGGCAATTTTATGTTTATAAACATCTTGAATTTGCAAAATATTCAATTGTGTATAAAGTGGTTTAGCTGGGGTTTGATATGGCGCATTACAAATAGCTTTAAGTGCTTTGTTTTGCAATTTTCGCAGTTTTTGAAGGTGAGATGGATATATGGAACCCCAAACAGAAATTCCATAAGTCAAGTGTGAATGGACAAGAGTATAATATAATTGTAATAAATTTTGCTTAGGTAGGATTATTTTCAGTTTAGTTAATATTCCAACAGAACGGGCAATTTTGCATTCAAGTACTTTAATGTGTTCGTAAAAATTAATTCTATTATCAATAATTACCCCTAAATATCTGGCGCTTTTAACTGAGTAAATTTGGAAACTATCATAACTAACTGTGAGCTGCTCAGTGAAATCATGAATTAACTTGGAAGAAATAACTAAAACATTAGATTTAGACGGATTAACTGTTAATTTATTTGCACAGCACCATATATTTAAATTTTTCAATTCTTTATTAATTATACCTCAATTAATAAAGAATTGAAAAACTTAAATATATGGTGCTGTGCTGTAACAGTCAACAAATGCTGATCCTTTGTTTAGTAAAAACAAAATTTTTAAATTAGAAGACTTAGTTAAGCTTGAAACTTCCAAATTAAATATTTAATTTTGATAATTGTAAGTTACCGAATTCTTTGAATAAGTATTTCAAAAAAGTATCTCAAATTCAATCACTCGTAACCCGTTTATCCGACAATAACATGTTGTGTTTACCAAGATGCCGATCTAATCGTCTGCAAAGATCTTTTAAATATAGAGAAGTTAAAATTTGCAATGATGTTCTATGTAGTATAAAAAATTATTGTTACTCTTCATATAATTTTGGCTTTATGTACAAACGGTATATCTTAAATTTATACTCTTAATTCCATAAACATTCTATTCAATCTTATATTTAAACATTTACTGTCGTTCATTTTCATCTTGTCGCTCACACATTTTAAGCAAATGCGATTGCATACTTTCATTTTTATAATTTTTGTTTATCGGTGGCTGCTCGACTTAAAGATCAATATATTTTTTTGGTCGCTTCGCAGTCTACTCATACGTTTGCTTTTTTTTATGTTACGATTAGCATTAGTACAGCGCATTCTTTTTTTATTTATTCTTTGTCTTGTCTTGTGAGCATTGCATGGTATTTTATTATATTGTATCTTATGAAATAATTTTTCTCTGTTCAAAAATATGACACAGGAATTAGAACAACAAAGTTAAGTTTGTTTTTTTCTTTGTCCGAAAAGTTAATATCCCGAAGAGTTTAGTGCATGCAAGCCTACGGCAAGCATGTTTGTTGCAGTACGACTAAAGATGCTTTGTTTATATTAAAATATGGCGCCATTTACTTGGGCTTCTTTGTCGATCTGATCGGATTTCCGCGTAATGGCGCTCATGGCACTCGTCATTTGCTGTAGATTATCGAGTGATGTCACACTGCTAGTAGCTTCTAATAGCGCATGAACCACGTTTGATCGTAGCTGAAACAATTATGACACAACATTAAAAGCAATTTGTTCATTAAATCAAATGCAAACCAATCGTTTTAAATTATTGCAAAAAAATCTCGGGAAAATGAAAGCAATACGACAGTTAAATTATGATAATATGCTTGAAAAAATTACGAACAAATTTAACCAGATTCAAATGCAGATGGTAAGTTTGCGTGCAGTGGCGTACCAAGGATTTTTGAAGGAAGTGGAGGGGCATGCAACCACAACCAATGTGATTAGTGAAAAAATTTATTCAAGGGGTAATAAAAAAAAGGTCTTCAATTTGAATAAGTCCCGAACTTCATGATTTTCGCCCCAAAAAAATGTTTCCTAAAAAAAAGCCTTCACTTTGAATCGGTCCTGGATTTTATGATTTTCGTCTCTGAAGTCTAGTGATTTCTGGAAAAACAAAAAAAGAGATTCTGCACATGGAATCTGTTTTTGTTTTTTGGGGGATTTTTTTTATCTCTATATTTATCCTCCTGACCGGCAGGAAAGCGACGGAGGCGCTAATACATATAGTAGGCAATTACCCCAATCTGCTTCCGAAGATGCCAAAATATTGCTGTCCGCTTGTAATTTAATAGAGATATGACTGTAATTTAGAACTGCTTGCCAAGACCACCAAGCAGGGGAATGTGCCGTAAAGTGTCTTTTTCAAGGACACAACAGAATGGCGCGAGTGGTTTTTGAACCGAGATCGTGTTGGTCACGAACCTGGCGCTCTAACCACTCGACCACGCTGCCGAAGAAATTTTCTTCCTAAAAGATCTGCAAAGGGGATCATGGATCTCTAAAGAGGGGCCATGGGACTAAAATTACTTTCCAACGTATGATAAGCCTACGTATTAGTGATCTCCAAGGAGGCCATGGCACAACGTCCCCTTAAATACGCTACCGCTTGCGTGTCAAAGGATAGTAAAATGAAAAATAAAATATAAGTGGGTCATATATATTATGAAATGTTTTGAGAAAAGTCTGCAAAAAAAGTTTTTTAATTTTTTAAAAATTGAAATTTTGAAAATTAGTTTGTTCAAATGCAAACGGACAATCAGGTTGGAATCCAACCACTGACCGATTATTAACTAATTGTCACCTGTGTCTTTTCAGTCATGCATACTGTGGTGCATGCACTTTACGCATCACCCGTAATGCATTTGCGATTATGAAATCTGAAATCGTAGCCATAATTGACCCACCTGAGTTTTTTCTTTTCTTCCCAAACCAGCTGCTTTTGTCTTGTTGCTGAGCGCCGGAGAAGAGGCAGTCGTCGCGGCGGCTGTGGTCGAATACGCCGAAGTTGTAGTAAAACTTGTGAAGTCGGCGTCCTCATTGGTGTCTTCATTGTTGATCAAAGAAGCTGCAACGTTATAGTTGACAAATACCGCGACGATGTTGCATCTTAACCACGTGACTCACAAATAGATTGCACAAGCTGCGCGGCCGCTTTACTGTTTCCGGTTGTTGATAAAATCCCGAGTTTACTCGCATTTCCGCTTGTCATGCCGGTGAGAGTCTTCCCGATGTTCGAGTCGGGAGGCACGATCTAAAGAAAAGATTTCCACCAACGCCGACCATACAGGAAACAGGGTAGTGACCGTACGGGGCAACTTACTTGCAAGGTGATAAGATTGGAGTGGGCGCATTCCCCGTAGATATCGCACACCTGAGCGATGACCGAAACCGAGAAGTTTTTAGCTTGATCCCCGAGTGCCATAGAGATTCCTGAGCAAGAGGACAATATCAAGCTGGAAGTTCCACTTCAGTTTAATTAACAAATATCGGACTGATGGTTTGTAACGATGCATTGCTGTAGCTAGAAGAGCGATATTGTTTTACGTTTGCAGGGCCGGGCCAGTAAGCACGCCACTTAAGGTATGAACATGTGTCGTTAATAATTGACTAGCTCTGACAAACCATCAGAAACAGATTGCTTCTGATGGACGCCGTGATCGGGAAAGCACGATCCATGACGTTGCCTCCGTCACTTTGGTTTCTTCGTCTATTCAATTGTATTGCATCTCGAGTTACGAAGTGTGAAACAAAAAAGTTTTAGATTCTAGAATTTCCACCCATCTTACCAGGGGTTTTTTGAACACTTCCAAAGTACAACAGCAGAGGCTCGCTGCTGTTTGTATCAGGGACAGTTGTGAATTTATACGTCAGAGAGGTTTGAGGGGCTCTTTCTCCAGGCTTTGGATAATTTTGAAGCTCGCCTTCGTCTTTCCAATTTTTGCATTCAAATATAATCTTTAATAAAAAATAAACCTCAAAGTAAATATTCGGCTTCAAGCAAAGGGAAAAATCGCGAATAGATGCCGAAAATTTTTCAAAGAAAAAAAAGAATCAGGATATTTGTGCCAATAGATGAAGAAAGTAACGCAACACAAGCCATGCAGATAATAGTACAGTAAAAATCATAAAACCTCTCAAAGAGTAAAAATCATAAACTATTACTCAGGATTGTGAAAAAATGCGTGGTGAAAAAAAGAATTTGAAAGGGGCAACACTAAACACTGCTTTTGCTATTTACATCCCACCTCGTCCACCACCGCTCCCCCCCTATAGAAGATCCTCTCGTACAAGTCAATTCCTTCATTGTTAATTATTTGCTCTCCAACAGAATTTTGATTTTGTTCAAACAACCAGCATTCTGACGTCATCTCATTGTAACTCAGCGATAAACACATAAAATCTCTGAAAGAAGTTTGATGAAAATGTGACTAAAAGTCGGTAAGTTACTGCGCGTGCGCACGATCTTGAGCCAAATATGACGTCACGACTAAAAAGATAGTTTTGAAAATGTTCGACGAAGTTTAGTTTTAAAATTGATATTTATCCAGTTGAACACGAGATAAACACGAGCTATTTACCTGGTTAAACAGCAGTGTTCTTGGCATTCTTCCAGAGTTTTTCTTTCAAAATATTTTTTGTGGGAAATACCTTTCATTCCTTGGTTTGCAAACTTGAGAAACATAAAGCAGTTCCCTGGCGCAACCAAAATTTGTTCGAATTACTTTGATGAAATTATTGGTTGTTGCTTGAAAGCTCACCCATCTCCGACGAGGTGCTACATATTCCTCCGTAGGGGGGCAGGTTTGTGAGGAAATCGAAGTTAGCAAAACTGAAAACCCTTCCATCTAACCCGTCCATGGTGATATTAATGCGGAGCACATAGCGGCGCCCCCCAAACAAAGAATTTTTCTTTATAACAACAATGGGCGAGGTGGACCCGGTTGTGGTGTTTGCTTCCCAATTCGTCTGCAGCGACATAAAAGACTTTTATCGTTGAACACTCTCACGGGCCGGATCAGGAATACCTGCTCAATGAAGTCATCAGAGGAGAAAGTCGGGGTTGCCAGTCCTGAAATTAAAAAAAAATTTATTTCTAGATGTAAACATTTAAATTGAATTGTGAGTAAAAATAATAAACTCATTTTTGCTTTTGGGAAGACCTGCTTGGTCCGGTCGTGATTGATTTATTTGGGGGGAAGCCACCTCGTACAGCGTCCATTTGTAAGAAGGATTCCTTCTTTTCCTGCAGTTGGAGCAGACCACCTGCAGACCGAGCATCTGCGTCGGGTTCATTTTGCTTTTGCAATTGTCCACGCATCTAAAAGAAGCGGGAAGGAAGGTTTGAACCGGCCAATCACCGCGCAACCATTATGTTAGTTATTCCTACTGAATAAAAAAATCTGGGGGATCTCCCTCCTTAACTATGACCGTCTGTTGGAATTCATTTTCTCTGTTTTCTTTTTTCACAAAAACCGAAAACACGTAAGGAACATAGAAGTCCAGTAAACTGGTGTTAAAACGGAATACACCGGGGGAAGTGAAGATAACTTGGTTAACGTCACGAACACAGCTTCCAGAAAGAAGAGGTCTAAATCTAAATAAAACAAAACGTTAAAAACTGGGCCAGGATGGTCAAACGGAATATAATAAACACAGATCTACATGCACACAGAATCGCTCAAGCAGCATCTTTTTGTCAAATAGATTGAGAGGTGTTTTTAAGTACATTTTAAATTTGTCCCCGTTTTTGGAAAATTTTAGACTGTACTGAAAAGTACATTCGGCGTCATATTGAAAGTCGAATGCACTTTTCATTTCAGATCATATTGTTTCTTCATTTCAATGTTTCCATCATATGGAGCGGATATCATAATCCATTCACATAAAACTACTTACTTGTGGTCGCTCAGGCTCTTACAGAACCAGGTAAAATGCAAGTCACTTCCGTGCTTGTCTTTGACGTCAGGATCATAGGATACGGACCATCCGTCCCAAGTGACGTCGTGGCCGGCTCCAATAGTTCTCATTGTACCTCCCCTGTTTATTAATCATTCCTAAAGTGATCTAATGCTTGTAACACTAAACACTACTGACTTGATCTTGGCCACAAGTGGCGACGGAACCACTTGAATAAATATAGCATCACTCCCCATTAAATTGTGTTCTTCATCCAAGACTTCCACAGTGACCGAAACTCGGTACAAACCAAGGCCGAATGTTAAAGGAGGAACTAAAATTTCAGATCCTTTTGCTTCCAAACTAATGCTTCCAGAGATAGTTTGGAGATCACCTTTCATAACACAAACAGAATTCAGCAACGGTTGCTGATGGGTTTCGACCAACCACCTAATATTTCAATCAACCCGTTCAAATAATTCAAACGAAAATCACGCGACTTACTTGCGTAACTAATTGCTCCCCAATCAAAGGCTACCCCTGGAAATTTCTGGCAAGCGATCACAGTGGTTGAAGAAAGCAGGAGTTTGTCGGAGCGGTGAAGGATTTTAGGATTGTTTATATTCTAAAAGAAACAGCAGCGTTTTGACAAAACTAGCTCGCCAGGGGCAGCAGGGTCTTTCTTCAACAAATCAAAAAAAAGATTCTAATAAAGTTTTAAAAACAAAAGATGTGTTTAACTACAGCATTTATCAACTGTCAAAATAAGCAATAGGACGACCAATTAAATTTTTTCCTGTTCACTAAAACCTGAACTGGTTCCACATCACTAATAGAAATGCTATAAGTCGATAGGCAACTGTCAATTTACCTTTCCCTCATCTTCGATAATGATGGAAGGGTAAATGCAACCTCTTTTGTTGATCGCGATCTTTACCTTCTTGACCTCGTACGATGCAAAATCGGTGACGTTTACCGACACCACAAAGACATCTTCCATGTCATAATCGTGTCTATCAGTCATGTACAGAGTTATACGTACATGCATTGGATCAAGAGATTATTTACAAATTAAAAAGATGTTTAGTAAAACTCAGGACCAGGTTTCGTAAAGCTGAAAAAAAAGTTTGTAAAGTTGCACCACGGGAGCCTCGCAAACAAATAAACAAAATTTTGCTCTGTTATAATATTTACAGCGTCACCTATTCTTGAAACAGCTCGTTGTTCACCGTATTATTTAGTAAAAACAAGCGGACAAACAAGAAAGTCCATCGCTAAACACTGAACGAAAATTTAACAATTTATAATAAAGTTGAAGAGATTTTCGGACGCAACCATCAATCAGTAAACTTGGAAAAGTTTGCACGAAACACGGAAGCTCAATAATTTCAAAACCAGCCGCCCCATTAATTACAAAGTTGATTCTTTATTTTATTTTTGTAATAAAATGTTTGTTGTGCGAGAAATCGAGCAAGGTGTCAGAGAAAGACAGAGTGACGTTGTAACTAGGGTTATCATATGTTCCGATTTTTAGGGCTTTGTTCCGGCCGGTTTTTCAGAAATCCTATTCGAAGTGAAGATTTCTTTTTTCTTAAAGAACATAACTTTTTAGATACAAAAATTATGAAATCCGAGACAGATTCGAAGTGAAAACCGCTATTCTTGTCATTTTATAAAAAATTCAAATTTTGGAGATGGGAGAGAAACTTCTAATGCGAATTTTGAATCACTCAGCTGCAATTGAGTCCTAAAATATTTGACTCACTTTATCGTGATTTGGTTTCCATTTTCGTTCGGCCAGGTATTGTTGATGAAACAATTATCGTTTTCGCTCTGATCGCAGAGAAAAGAACAGTCTGTGTCCCGAATCGACTGAAAAGCATTTCCCCCGTCCCCAAAGTCCCACTCCACACATCCAATCTTGCCAAGATATACAAACTGACAACAGATGAACAAAAACTTGAGCATTTGCACGTGACGACGCGAAGCATTGTGACGTCACTTACGGTTAAGGTCAATTCAACCGATTGGTTCATGACCGCGACATTATTATGGGTGATAGATCTAATTTGAAAACCAGAAACTTCTCGCCAAAATTTCCGCTCGTAGTGGTCGTAATCCTAAAAGCAAAAAACTGGGAGGTGGCCTAAGTAAGCATATCAAAGTTAAACCGCAGCGATACTCACTCTGCTGATTGCAAGGGGAGGGGCACTATTGCGGTCCTCAGAAAAAAGTAAGCAATTGGATGTGGAAAGGTGCAGCGACACAGAGAGGCATTCAAATTTTCTCTCTTTGCAGCAGAGTTCCAAGCATCGCGTCATGGTGATGTTATCCACCGCCCGCGAAGGTAGGGCCTGTGACAGGTGGGTCCGAGGAAAGTAGTGAAAATCACCTCTGCATTCGCCTTATGGAACAAAAATAAACACTTCAAAAACAAACGTTTCCAGTTCAAATCTGCGTGATCTTTACTTTTTGTGGTGAAGCGCAGCAACGTCGCCTCGCTTCGTGTCTCATGATTGAAGGCCGACACCGAGACCGCGTAGCGTGTTTCCGGAAGCAGATTTTTCACCGTGTAATAATTTTCCCCTCCCACCCGAGTCGAGTTCTGCGTACAATTGTTTCTTTGTTCGCATAAGCTTTAAATTTATTTCCTATCAATTTGACACCAGTAAATAGTATTTGTCGCTTCATCTTGTAGCTTTGATTACAACGAAAGCGACTGCTTCAGTTATTATAAGTTTGTACACGAAATTTCCTGCCAATAAAAAATGGTGAGTTTTTAAGCAAACAAAAATTTAAATGCCCAGTAAGGGATTGGTAGAAACAAGACTGATCTTGCCCATTGATAAGGTAGGAAAATATATTTACTAAGAAGTGAATTGAATAGAAGAAATTACGATTTTGTAAAATTACCAGCAGATCCAGGGACTGGTTCGGGTTTGTTGTTGCGTTCATGGTTTCCCCTCGGCTGCTTGAAGTAATGTTAACCACTCTGCTGATCTAAAAATATCATAAAATATTAAAAAAGAAAAAACACTATCACAACTATCCCACCATCAAGATGTAGTAGGTAGCTCCTTCTACACCTTCCCACTCAACATCAGCTTCAGTATCCATGTAAATCGACTCTTCCAGCCGAAGAGCTTTGGGACGTTCCAGTTCTACAATATATTTAGTCTTTATTTAGATATTTGACGTAATGTACTCGTAGTTTACTATTTTCTTTTGCGTCTCTCACTATCAGTCAGTAAACGACGACGAGTATTAGTTGATGGCGATCGTTTCAAATCAAATAATCTCGCTGTGAAGTCAAATAAAAATTTTATTCAACTTATTTACACTCTATAGACTGTGATCCGTGGACTACGGTTAAGGTCTTTTATTTTCAATATATTTCTCAAGTCTGTAAAACCAACTTTTTTTAAGTCGACCGGTGTGCAGACGAGAAAATTCAAAGACAATGCATATTAGCTTGAAAGTTCCTCTTAAAATAAAACTTTCAACAATTGGGAGTCATCTTCCACGTGTGATTTATAATCTGCAAGTGCCGTCGGTTGACTGCTAAACTACTTGCAACGGAATCAAACCAACAACTTCAACTTGCTTGTGAACTTGCGTAGCTGCGCCGGAAAGCTCTCGGTGTCACGGTTCACTGCCTTCACCTCGACCAAGTAATAGCTGGCAGGGAGGAGGGGCCGTGCCTCCACGGAAGTGGCGCTAACTCGGAGTTCAAGTTTTTCCAAGCGCAAAAATATTCTGAAAATAACATCAATAAATTGACCACGAGCCAAAGTAGATTAAAGTCTTCATTTTAATTGATCACATTCGTATGAAGTGAGATGTTATGTGAAAGAAGAAACAACTTTATGGAAATTCAGAAAAGTTGTCTATTGCGATATCATGAGTCCCACCTGTGGTGGTCGCTGTCTCTACCCTCAATTCCTGCATGGACGACGTAAGCAGTTGCCAAGGGAACAGGATCCCAAGTGACGTGCATTGACGATTCAGTGACGTCTTCATCAGGAATCCTGACATTGCTAGGCGTTTCAAGTTCTGAAGACAATCGATGACGCGACAAAAATAAGAAAACCTGAGATCGAATTCTAAATACTTACTGGTAAACAAGCTAACTTGAACGGAAGCACTGAAAGTTCCATAATCAGTATTTTCCGCAATTAAGTGGGCTGTATAGTGTTGGCCAGGAAGTAGGCCAGATATGGTGAGAATTTTGCTAAAAAGTAGATGAAGTTACACAGCGGCATATTTACTGCTTGTTTCCTTTTCATCCTCCTAATTTATAGGAGAATAGCTGAAATACTTGCAAGCGAAACCTTAGTAAAAGTATCAATTTGTCGACAAAGTAGAAAGAGTAAGAACAACAGACAACTTTGTTTGTTGGTTTGGAACAACCTATTCAAATTTAGTTATTGTTCTGTCTTTAAATTTAGGGTAGACCAAAATGTCTTTATATTTTAGTCGACTTTGAACGCAACACATTTAGTTAGAAGAGGCATTTCTATCAACGATACAATTCTATCAACTTTTGGTTTTCACGGAATTCAAATTTATATGGGCCGTAATTATGGCTACAAACTGTTTTTCAAACCATTTTGGTCAAAAAAAGCCTGAGAAACGTTAGATCAAAAATTAAATTGATAAATCAAAACTGGATTTTATCAGATTAAACTATGATGCGACTTTATAATTTCTTATCAACAAATTTTTGAGTTTTAAGTGTGATATGAAAGTTTCATTGGTGGAATACTTAATAGCAGGTTTGATTAATGGTCTTCAAAATTTTACTTACGGGTTGCAAGGAGATGCTCGAATCAACTTACTCTGTGGTGAAGTAAGCACCAGCGCCGTCATGCGTCAGGTTGTTAACATCCACCCGATAGCGGTTTGCTTTCGAGATGAAGTCCCATTCTAATGAGAAAGATGTCGCAGTGACAGAACCCGCGACGACCGTCACGTTACGCGGGGTGAGCAGTCCTAATCGATCGAAAATAAGCTGAGTATCACTCTCAAAGCATCAAGAAATCGACTAACTTGTGAATTGAACAATGCTCTTTTCCATCCCGGGTGTTTGTGAATTTTCAGCGACGACTGTGACTTCATACTTTGTTCCATCTTCTAAACGTCGAAGCATGAGCTCTGTTGGACTTCGCACGACAAAGCGATCGTTCCCATCGGCAGCTGCCGGGCTGTGCGGCGGATATTACACTTAAATTATAGCAAAAGCGAAACTCGATTCTTACTTGATGTTTATCAAATATCTCTCGGCAAAATCAACTCCATCCCACTTCAAATAAAAACTGTCGTGAGTGACGGTAGATGGCAGTATTCTCAAACTTCCAACCGCGGACAGCTCTGCGCAATCAACCATGTCACTTACGATTCTCATTGCAAATAAAAACAACGTTTCTACTTGTTCTCAGCGAAATCGTGCTTTCGGCGCTGCTCACGTGACTGTTCCTCGCCAATAAGATGACGTCGTAGTTTGTGTTTGGGTAAAGTCCCTGAACTGTTATCTGCAATACACATTAAGCATTTGTAAGCCGCACTGATAGTCACAACCTGTAGGTTCCCGGCCTGGGAGGAAAGGGCAGGCCCACATGCTGTTGAGGGCAGTCCCTCAAATACAAAATCAGAAATTTTTTGCGATCATAAGCTTCATTTGTCCTAAAGAAGACTGGTTCAAAATCAAAGAAAAATAGACTTTTTTTATCGCATTTATTTAAAATCATTTATGCACTTGCTGTATGCAATGGAGACAGCAGAAATGACTATACAGTTACAAAACACTTTCAAACTACGAAAGGTTTTTCCATCATACAAGCCACACTGATAGTACCAGCCACAGCACGCAGGCAGCAGTGCATTACATTTATCGGTATATTGAGATGAAATCCAAAAATAATGAATTTTGCGCAATCCTTGGAACTTTAGAAACTTTACTCTTACATTCAATGACAGTTCATGGTTTTCTAGCATTTTATCATATTTAAATCATTTCAATTTAACTTTTTTTTTTTTTTTAATTAAAACAGTCTTGGACTAAATATTGTAAAAGACAAATTTTGTCTTAGCTTTTGATCCTATATTTGGTCAGTTTCAGCTTCCAGCTGCCTAATATTTTCATATTTTTATCCTAATTCGAGCGTCATTGGGGCTTTACACTAGAAGCGCATCGGGATTACTTTGTTGATTTCGCATTTGCGCCAAAGTCAACCGTTTAGTTTGATTGGCATATTTTATAAGAATCGTATCAGAACAAGTAAGCAAATCTACCTCGCTTTGCGATGTCATTCCGCGGCCTCTCTTCGATCCAGCGAACCTGCTGTTCCCGGTGGGCATGACGCGCACCTGGTAATGGGCAGCTTTATCTACCGGTCGCCACCTCAGAACAGCGCTTGTGTTCGTGACGTCACGAGCTTCAAAGGACTGAGGTTGCTTCAGCTCTGCGAGGAAAGTTGATAAAAGTTAAAGGGTTAGGGGGGTTCTAGTTTACACCCTGAAGCTTAATGGATTTTCGTTTTCGGAAATTTCCGTTAAGTTCTGTTAAGTTTTCCTTATTGAAAAGAACAGATGGCTTCAGCGCCGCACTGCAGCTTATTTACAAGGTTTGTGAAAGAACGGCTTCAGAAGGAGTAAACCTTCTAGGTTATTATGACGCCGAAGTCGAAACTCTAGAATAAAACCAGCATTGTTTGGTGGACAGATGTGAGCTTTTTTAGCGAATCCGAAAATAAAACATCTCAAGTCGCTTAAACTATTTGCAAATGTAATTAAACTTTAAACCAGTGCCATTTAGTCTTTGTTTATTGGATTTTATAAATTTTTTTCTGAATTAATTTAACATTTTTTTATTGATTTTATTATTGCTGCCGACGATAGACATGCTTAAAACAACCTCTAGTTGACTTTAAACCACTAGTCACTGGTGCTTTTAATATTTAGAATATAACTTCATTTTTTCAGATGTCACAGAAACAATTATGAAGCTTTTCGCGTTGCGACGGAGTTCATTTAATGGCGACCAAAATCAATGAAGCATGAAAGCATTAAAGCTTGAAGAGAAACTCTCACCCGTGAACCTCTCTTTCGTCACTGTCCGGCTGGTGGTTTGCTGGTTGACCGCTTGGATGTCCAGCCTATACTTCACACTTGATTCAAGCTTGCTTATTATGACGTACGTAAACGTCACATTGAAAAGATAGCGACCTATCGAATCAGTAAAAACTTCCTGATTTTGATTGGTTCTCTCTTTATACAATTGTCCTCCTCTTTGTACAACCCGCATCTCTGTTATTTCAATTGAAGACGGGGTGGTAAATTCTTCTATGGCGTCACTGTTCCGTGTTCTTCTCACCAGAGATTCAGCTCGCTGATTGGAGCCGCCTTTAATGAAACTGCAGAAATTTTGTTCTCATTAAAATTCAATTGTTGTGAGCTTTATCGGCAAGAATTAGCGGTTCGCAGACTTACTTCGCGTTTCGTTTCAAGCGGAAAAAATCCTCCATCTCTATGACGTCGCTAAGTGTAAACGAATTTTTATCTTGGTTAGGTTGAGATTCATTGAACAGGGGGGTCACGACAAAACTACGCAAAAAAAGATTACTGTGACGTGAAAATACAAGTTGACTTTTTGAAGAAAAGGTTAATAAAAAAGAAATACTATTTTATGCAATCAAAATAGCCGGAAGCATTATGATCATTTCTGCTTATCCTCCCGACTTGTAGGAAAGCGTTGCAGGAATACTATTTATAGGAATACTTAGAGCAACCTTTAAGCGGTTACTCTAACCTGGTTCCGGAGATGCCAAGATATTGCTGCCCGTTTAAAATTGAGTGACTAAAATTTAGAACTGCTTAGTGCTTGCCAAAACCGCCAACCAAAGAAAAGCACCATAAAGTGTCTTTTCCAAGGACACAACAGAATGGCGCGAGTAGATTCTAAACCAAAACCGTTTTGATCGCGTTTGCCACAAATAAGACTCTCATACGTGTTCACGCGTACACGGTACCAACTGTTATCACTGACCTCACTACTTTATAAATTCCACTTGCTAAATCCATTTTTTTATTAAAATATACAGATTTTAATTTACTATTTTATCAAATTATTTGTTTTGAAACGTCATCGTTGAGCTTAAATTTAATCACTAATAAATAAATTTTGTCTTTAGTCAACGTAAAAATTTCTGTTACAACATTAGCAAAGTTTCTTTGCCAAAGGTTTCAAAGACTATTTAGCTAATAATACTTTATTTTTTGGGTTCAATTCACAAGACAGATGAATTACATTGATTTGGCCAAACCAAGTTGTTTACTTAAATTAGAAATAATAACAAGTCCGACCTGTAAGCTGTTGAGCCTGTTACTCCCCGCCATTGAACGTCTATTTTTTCGTCGTCTACTCTGGGCAAGTTCACCTGTTGCGGCTGTGAAAGTCCTGCATTAATAAAAACAAACTTAATAATTGAAATCACTTTTTTCATTCAATGCTGCATATTTACTGTGAAAAGAAACGAATTTTAATTTACAAACACCAAGCTCTCCGCAAAAAACCTATCAAATCCGTTGTATCCGATTCTTTTCTTAGAATTTTTCACCCTTATTCAAACCATTTTCGAGAATGGGACAGGAAATTTTCGATTCACCGTCCATGCCAAGAATAAAATAGCCGGGTCACTTAGAATCAGATATTAAGAAAGTGAGAAAATTATTTCCACAAGAACTAATGTTCTGAAAGTCGAAAAAGCGAGGCGGTCAGAGATTTGCCGGCAGCGTGGTTAACATTTTCGGTGCTAAAGAACGTATATTTACGTCTAAGAACGGGTCTCATTTATCGTTAACCGTTACTAACCCACCAAGCTTTGGGGTTTTCCCTAAAATTAAAAAACAATTAATTAAACTTGGCAAATAGTAAACAAGAGCCCAATTGCTTAACCTTCGGCACCGAAAAAGTTAAGTGGTTAAGTGCGCCGTGTTTATGATTGACATTGTCTCAGTTCAAAACCTCCTTTGCCATTCTGTTGTGTCCTTGGAAAAGACACTTTTGTGACCAGGTCATTTTATCCCGAACAACTTACTTGTCTGACGTCGAGTTTCCACGTGATCACTTTCCGTCATCGTATTGGTTGCTTTCATTCTAATTACGTAACAGTTATTCGGACGCAGTGGTTCTAACCGGAAATGAAGCTTGTGAGTCGAACGAGAATAACCTTCCGGGCCTCCCCCACACGGAAAATATGCGATTCTTCAAAGGATCAAAACAATTTGATTAGGAACATCATTTGAGGTGAAATCAATAGCAACAAGTAACTTGACGCTAATTAGCACAAGACTTCGGTGAAGATAAAGAGTGCTATCTAATGGTGAGCGGGAGAACTAGTTTTTCACTTAAACTTAATCTAATACAAATTTTTGGCGATAAAATTTTATCTCTAATTGTGAGTTATGTAAATAATCCATAGCTACTTCGGGTTCGATCCCCCACCTAGCTCTCCATCTCATGATTTAAACATTTTCCGGGATTATAAAAATATAATTTAAACATTCCATTGCAACTATGAGCTGTCACTGCAATATGCGCACCGGAATTCAACCCTCCCAGCAACTTCTGTCCACGAGAATGACATAGATGTGTCAGTGACGTTGATGACTGTGAAGTTTTTTGGTGTCTGCAATTCTGAAAACAAATAGTAAAGTCACAGTTGTGCATTTCATTATTACGGAACACATAATTTTTTTCTATGACTTAAAACAAGGCCATCTTCAACTACGTAATTAAGCCTTGCTTAAAATCATAAAATTTGGTGTGACAATTGACACTCAAAATTCATGAACAAATGCAAAGATTGCATTCCTGCAAATGAACAATGAGTGTTGGAACAACTAACTTATTTCAACATGAAGTACTTCAAACAGTTTACCAGGAAAAAATAAACACAAAATTTTGTTTACTCGAATCACAAATAACAAGCCAGCAAGTGGCATGGCTTTGGCTTGGTTGATACAAGAAACTTGTTTTTTGCTTTTGAAATTTTTAAAATACGATTCTTTCCTTAATTACTTAAGTGGAGAATCGATCAGGTCTGTGCTTGCCGGGGTCAAGTGAAAATGGGACTCACTTGTGACTTCGGTGATGGTCGAGGATGGGCTCCATGTAAAGCGGTTTCTCGCGGTAATGTTGATCTCGTACCGCGTGTTTGACGTCAAATTACGTAAAAAAATCCTGGGCGAGGTCACGTTTTGAGAGAAAAAGATTTCTTCTGAAAGAAAATTTGAGAGTATTTACTTGCAAATATTGCTTGGAGAACAGACTGCTTGCGACTTTACGCACAAATTCTGTAGGAACTGAAAACAATAGAACTTGTGAAAACAGGTTCTAGTTCCATCACAACTTACTTGTGTTTTTAATTCCTAACGCTGCATAGCGAACGTTGTAATACGAAGCGTCAGCCACGTCTCCCCACTGCACAAATAAAGAGTGGGGGGTTCTCTCCTCCGCCGGTACGTCAATCGTTGAAGGCCTCCTCAGCCGAGTAAAAGCTGAGCGCCGGACACTGAAGCTGGATGTGTTCTGGTTCCGAGCTGCGATCAGGTCAAAGATGCAAGTCGTTTCAAGGTTCAAGGATACTTTTTTGTCCAGAAGGTTTAGCAACAAATTTGCCGAATAAAATGAATAAAACTCAAAACTATTCTGGATAAGTTTCAAATTATTTCATCGTCATTATTATCATTATCATAATCATTATCATCATTACTTGATTACTCGCCTGTCAGTTTGAACAAATATCTTGTACTTGGACGAAGCTGCTGGATGAACACGTGGTTTTTGACAATTTTTTGTTTGTTTATGAAGATAAGTTTGCCGAGCCCTGAATTATATCGATGTTAATCGATTGTTTTCAGATTAAAGTTTAAAAAATAATTTTTCTTGATTCCTGTTTCTGCTTTTTTGTCACGCCCAAACTTACTTGAACCGACCCTTGCTTTAAGATGAGGAGAAAGGAAGATATCAAGTTGATAATATTCCATGTCTTCAACTGGATCCCACTCCAACATCATGGATGAGGAGAAGATTTTGTTTTTATTCACGTGGAAGTTTCTCGGAGTTGACAATTCTACACAGCAGCGAATGTGACGAAATCCAACATCGGATTCAAAACACTACCACTTACTCGTGAACCGCAGCAGTCTGCTGGGCTTGCTCTCCTTCTCCCCCCTCCCAGCCACCACCACTATCTCATACAAAGTATTGGGCCGCATTTCTGACAGTTCAATCTCGGTTTGTGTTGTTCGGCCTTGACCAGAAACTTTGCTAGGCAACCGTTTCTCCCCTAAAAATATACTAAACAATTAGAAAACATTAATTAGAAGGCACCACCAGTTGAGAAAGTTGAATACAATGGTAAACAGAAAAAATTTAATTTTTATATGAGCCATTTGGTCTTCCTTAACTTTTTATGAGCTTTGAAAAGTAAAATATTATTTATAGCTTGTTCGAGACAACAAAAGATTTCAATACTCAGATGGCAGTTGCTTTCTCGCAGCCCGGGCCGTAAGTAAATCTGCTGTTGTTATTACACACGACAGATTAAAACCAAAACTGCCGAAATGGAAGGGTTACTATCTACACATCCTGTTGTTCAGCGCGGGTCTGCTGATCGGCAAGATTCCTTTTCAGAACTTGGCAATTTCTGGAAAAAACTGCCCTTTTTAGGACACATTGCCAACAAGTTCCGAATTCCCACTATTTTCTAACTGAACATCAAAAGCCGCACTGCAAGCAAGATGAACGTTCTTCATTATCTTGCTCTGCAGTTTGAGGCACTTGTCATTTTACTACAGGAGACCCATTGCACTAATGCGGAGAAGCTGCCGTGTTGAGTGGGCTGATGATCAACATGGTCTCGGTTCAAAACCCACTCGCGCTATTCTATTGTGTTCTTGGGAAAGACACTTTACGGCACTTTTCCATGCTTGGCGCTCTTGGCAAGCAGTTCTAAATTACTAGCGGACAGCAATATCTTGGCATCTCTGGAAGCAGGTGGGGGTAATTGCTTACCCTATGTATAGCGCCTCTGTCGCTTTCCTGCGAGTTAGGAGGATAAATATAGAGATAAAAAAAAGTTAATACTTTTAGGCTTCCAACAAGCTGGGTATTCCTTCAGACGAAGCATGGCCTTGCCACGTTTTCCTACGAGCGACCAAGGTATACGCGAGTGGTTGTGTGTGGAAGTTGATGGTTATAAAGTAGTCAACGTCTACAAACCTCCACCATCACGATTGCGATCCCTGAATCTCCCAGTGTTTCCTCACTCCTGTCTTTATGGTGGCGATTTCAACTGTCGTCATGTTGATTGGGGTAAAATGAGAACAGTTCGGACGGTGAGTGCCTGGCTGACTGGGTAAGTCTTGCCCTCCTATACAATGCCAAGGACGTCGCCAGTTTTTACTCCGGCTCCTGGAACATTGGCACTAATCCAGATTTAGCTTTTGTTAGCGTAAGTTCTTACAGTCGCTTACCAGATAGATGTGTACTTGAAAAATTTTCTAGGTCACAAACATCGACCTACGCTTATCACACGACCAAGGTTTGCTTTGTCAGTGCAAGCACGCCTGTTAAGAAATGGAAGTTTTGTAAGGCCAAATGGAGTCAGTACATTGCTTTGAGGAATAAATTCGAAGATTTGTTGCCGCCTGATTCACTTGGGCTTATCAGAAACCTTTGTAACATCATCAGAAAAGCAGCCAAAAAGACTATCACACGCGGTCATCGAAATAACTATTTTCCGTGTTGGGATGCGGAGTGTGAATCCCTCTATAGAACTCTCCTGCGGTCTCCTCAAATAGAAGACTTGAGTTTGGCTGCTATAGCTTTGCTTGCCAAACTTGACAAGAAGCGGAGGGATTGATGGTCCGAAGCAGTTCGGAGCATCGACTTTTCACACTCCAGTCGTAAAGCATGGAATATTTTAAACAACTTTACTGGTAATGGTCACGACACTCTCCTCGTCACTGTCCTGTTTCGGCTGATGCTATTGCATCTCAGCTAGTTAGAAACGGGAGATACGAGGCTGTTGACCGCAATTTATCTTGACTTGTTTTTCAAGAAGTGTCTGACCTTTGGAGTGCCACAATACCAAACCCAGTCATCATCTCTGATGACTGGGTTTGGTATTGTGGCACTTTCTCACAGAGAGAATTTACTACTGCCGTTTAACAATTGAAACCAGGAAAAGCTCCTGGCCCTGATTCTATCTGCTCAGAGCTTATATATTTCTTGTTGGAGCTTCTTCTAATATGTCGTGCTATGGTTATGCCAAATAAAAAAAAATTTTGTTTGGAGCTGCTTTGAAGTCCTGGTTACATGACTTCCTTTCTTACTGCTTGCGCATACTAAAAATCCCAAGATCTGGAGAAGAGCGCTTGTAGTCGCGGTCCCAAACCCGATGAAGCCTGTGGGGGACCCAAAAAGTTATCGACCGATATCTCTGCTCTGTGTCCCCTACAAGATTCTCAAGAGGCTTATCTACGCCTGCGTTGAGCCTGTTATTGATCCACTGCTCCCTAAAGAGCAGGCTGGGTTTCAACGCAAGAAGTGAACCGTGGATCAAGTCGTTCCGTTGACACAGAACATCGAGGATTCTTTCGAGACTAAGAAGAAAGCCGGTGCCGTATTTGTCGATTTGACAGCGACATATCACACTGTCTGGCATCGTGGCCTTTACTTGCAAGCTTCTGAGGATTCTGCCGGATAAATGGTCAGAATGATCATGGAGCTTGTCCGAAACCGAAGTTTTACCCTTACTACTGATGACAGCAAGCAAAGCAGGCTACGTTGTCTGAAAAAAGCCTTACCAGAAATCTATCTTGGCTCCCTTCCTTTTCAACATCTATACATACGACCAGCCTTTCACGATTTTCAGAAAGTTCACTTATGCAGACAATCTAGCATTGTTGCACTCTTCTGGAAACTTGAACAACCTGGAGGGAACTTTAAGCCAAGACATGACTACACTTTCAGTATATCTTCAGACTTGGAGATTGAAACTCAATCACACTAGGACGGTGACGGCAGCCTTTCACTTAAATAACCGAGAGATCAAACGTGAGCTAAAATTCTACAACAATAATAGACTTTTTACCGTCTTGTCCAACCCCTACTTATCTTGGGGTAAAACTGGACAGATTGGGTACGTTTCATCATCATTTAGTGGCATTGCGCAAAAAACTATCTTTGCACATCACACTGTTGAGGCGATTTGTAGGCTCAGGTTGGGATGCTAGTGCCAAAACACTGCGCACAGCTGTCCTATCTCTGGTCTACTCAACAGCTGAGTACTGCACACCAGTCTAATGTTGCAGCGCTCAACCTCACCTCATCGACAGTGTCTTGAATGATGCCTTGCGCAGAGTCACTGGATGCCTGCGTCCCACTCCAACGGACCACCTACCCATACTTTCAGACATCTAGCCAGCTGAGCTTCGCCGACTGGCAGCGACATTCTCCTTGGCTTGCCGTGAATTCCAGGACCTTGATCATATATTGCATGATCTTTTAAGTGGGTCCTCAAATGCTTGTCATGAGAGACTAAGATCTCGACGCCCATTTGTGCCAGCTGTGCGAAATTTATTAAATAACCTTGCCGGATTAGGCATCAGCGGTTCTCAATGGACGAATTGCCGTACAGATGAAACACCGAGAACTGTGAAAGTACAAGTGCCAAGCCTGTTGGATTGAGCTTGCCCCAAGCAGCTTAGGTTAGGCTCAATTGCCTTTGAACTGGTGTTGGGCGATTTCATTCGTCCATGCACAAATGGGATCTCGCTCCTTCACCAACTTGCGAGTGCGGGGCCCCTGAGCAAATCACAGACCACGTTCTAATAGCGTGCTCCATACAATCGGCACCACATGGTGCACAAGTTCTGACGGTTTTGCATGACAAAACCCAATGCTGGCTTAACATTATCACTGCCAACATTTGATTCGCAATCTGGGGTAGTAAAAGGATAAGCCCTCGACCCAAGTCCTGTTTGTGATTGATCCGGTGTGGATGCCCTTCGAAACCACGATGACGGCAGATTTTAAGGTCTCCACTCAATCTTTTTTGTATTTACAACCTGGGATTTGAAGCAGTAGCAGCGACAACATGATTGGTTGAATATTCTGTGCTTGCGAGCGTTATAGTGAAAGGAACGTACGAAATCGGTTGGAATGCAGAAGTCGTTTTAATTTTGATAAGGAGCAATTAATTCACATCTTGCGCGCATTACGTCACTTGATCATTCGAATTTTTTGGACATTGAAGATTTTAATTTGTTTGTGTTAAACTATTCTGCTTGTTCATTTATTTTTTAATTAAAAACCAGGAATCCCCCCACTACGAAGCCGCGCTGTATCACCTTCCTGAAGGAGTTGTTTTACTGAACTGTACTGTCCGGCACAACGCAAGTGTATGTCGTCGGATTTTTTATATCCGTGCTTCTCCCAATCTTTTTCCGCCGATCTGCAATGAGGGTTCACATTCATTGTCTTTTCATCAAGTTTGTGGGGGGTGTCTGAAAATGGTTCAAAATTTAATTTTATAAACAATAGAAGAATATGTCATCGCTCATTGACCCAAGCTGCACCAAGACCGCTGTCTTGGTGGCGGAACGACCCTCAGTAATACCTTTCCTGGTGTCGCGGCCTGTTTCATCACAGCGAAAAACAAGGACCAGGTATGAAGCGGCGTGACGAACCGGAAGCCACGAGAGCAGCATGGAGTCGTTTGTAACGTCATTTGATCTGATTGTAAAGTTTAATGGACTAGAAAGCCCTGATAAAAATAATTAAATTTGTTACTTGGTTCAGTGTGATAAACAAGTTGAGCTTTACTTGTAAATTGCGTCACAATCGCAGGCAAACTGGCCGTGTCTTTTGATTGGTCATTTTTTGCTCTCACGGTGAAAGTATAATTAGTTCCCGGAGAGAGGTTGATGATTTGGCAAGTTAAGAAAGAGTTTGGGTCCCAGATCTGGTCATTGGGGCCGATTGGGGGCACGGAGGTGATGTTGTACCAAGCATCAGGAATTTGCTCCCACCTGAGCACCACCGACGTGTCTTCGACAAACCCCTTCTCCACGTTGAGGCACTTAATCTGCCTCAGTCCTGCCATCCACAAGGGGAACTCAGTTAAACTTTATTAAAGATAAATTGTGAGGCACAAATTCAGTCGAGAAATGGTTTGCTCCATTCCTAAAAACTTAATTAAGGCGAGTTAAGCCCTGTTTCCACTGCGAGCGTGAAATGGAACATTCTTTGTTTATTTCATTAATTTTTTTTTTACTTTAGGCGGTTAAGCGGTAAGCAAAGCAAAAAAAACAATAAAAAAACAAAACAAAGAATTCTCCATTCTAAGCTTGTAATAGAAACAAGACCTTAAGTTAAAATTAAATCTCAGCAATAAATTTGTTACGGAACTTCAAGTTTCAACAGAGACACGTGACATCATGCGTTTGTTCAGTCATTATTTAAAAGTGGAAAAGATAAATTGATGCGCTCCTAGGCCTTAACATCCCAGCGAGGTGCGTTAGGTCACTTACTTGTGTAAATTACTTTAATTTTGGGCAAACTGTTGGTGAGGTGATTGACCGCCCGGATCTGGAGGTCATACTCGCTCGCGCTGGTCAGATCATCAATCAAGTGGGAAGTTCCATTAATGACAAGGTTCTGAATAAGAAATCATTCAGCAACAAACTCATTCACCGCAATTTCTCACTTGCTTCCGTTCGTACTTTCACTTTTTCAGCTGTACTGTCGATCAAAGTCAATCTGTACCATAGAGCGCCCTCTACTGGTCCCCACTGTGCAAAGACGCTGTGGTCTGTGACGTTGGAAACAATGATGACGTCAGTCATAGGCAGCTCTGTCGCAAAAGCAGAAAATGGAGTTTATGAAGACAAATCACTGAGTTGGCTGCTTGAAGAAAGTATCCTCAGTTCAGAGCAAAAACATTAAGGTCTCGTTGTTTGGCGCAATAACCGATTTATTTTGTTTCTTGTGCGTAGAAATAAGTTTGATAGAATTACTTTGTTCGATATTTGATTGCAGTAACTTTCCAAGATAAAAAAATAAAAAATGTGTTTTAAAAAAATAAATTTTGTCTACACACAAAAAAACTTGGGAAAACGAACTAAAACTCGGTTGTTTTTTTTAAGTTATGTAAGTTTGTTTCATGTTGATGAAAGATATTGCTAAGCCTTCATGTACCAACAGATCAATTATTCATTCATCAATATGGATGCAAATATACCACTTATGCCATAAATAATTTACTTATTGCAACAACGTCAATATAATTGGGAGGACATCGTGCCACCGCCGAAGACCAAGTTGAAATATTTTAAATACCAACCGCGAAGACTAACATTTGTTGCTTTATTTTGCGATTTAGTAGAACAAGAACCAAACTATTCGTCATATCTATTTTTTGTCACGTCATAAAACTGACTCACTTGTATAGTACTCCCGGATGAATTGGACTTCACTCGACGACGTTGAACTGAACGCGCGCAGTGAGACTCGATAGCGGGTCGCAGGGGTCAGGTCGGAGAAGTAGATGAAGTTGTGCATCGTGCTGATGGGGTCTCTCAGTTGCTTGACGAAAAAAAGTTTTATTGCCGGCATGTGGACGCGTTAGAAGATGAACGCATCGGCGCGCTTCAAGACTTTCTTAAAGCTTTAGTTTCTTGAATTGGACGTTGCTAATGGGGGGCAGTCTGACTTGCCCTCCAACAATTGAATTTCGTATGACGAAGTATTTCACCAAATGAATAGGTTTGATTAAAAGATCCACAAAGTTCAACTTGAAAACAATGATGATCAAAAGTAATTCGGCTGGTTACGTTTGTCTGTATCCATGTCATCACATTATAGTCATATCATCTGTTTATTTTCCTAACTCGCAGGTCAACGTCAAGGACGTTATACTAACCCTGAGCTATATTCGGAGATGCTAAGATATTGCTGTCCGGTTCAATTTTTTTGATTTTTTAGGTTTATTTAATGATACGCCTGAAATTTAAAGCTACTTGCCAAGACTGCCAAACTAATCAATCAATCAATCAATCAAAGTTCGCCATCAATAAAGCGCTCCCGCCTGATGCGTCATAATGTTGGCTTTACTCACTATCAACAATTAACAAGTGAGAAAGCTGCCTTTATCGTCGCACCACTACAATAACACGATGTAAAAGTCTGGTAATTTTCATATCATTGAATATCACAGTATGTAGCCTCCGCATGTGCGCGTGCCACTAAAAGTACAAAAAATTCTATCACACTCAGCAGAGTTTTAATTCTTTATTTTAAAAGCTTTTTGCGCGTTTAAAGTTTTTGTTTTTCAATAGAATTGTTCGTATTTAACAAACAGCTTTGCTTACGTGGGCCTCGCCGTTCTCATCAAAAGCGTAAAGGGTCACGGTATAGTTGTTAGCGTACATTTGGAGCTGCCACGACACTTGGAATGAGGAGCTGCTCTCGTTCACGACCTTGAAGTTTTTTGGGTTCTCGAGCACTGGAAACCAAACAATGGATTTATTAAGCGGAGATAGATCAGCCTGCTGCTTCCGACGACAATCTTATAAAACTTCAAAACATGCAAAACAGGATTTTTGTTTCTCAAAATACTTTATTGATGAATGACTTGATGGGTCCCCGGAAAAGCTTGAACTCCGAAAGTAAAGACAACGATAAATTTTCTTACTGGTGGTGAAGCTGATCGCCGCTGGAGGTCCCTCGTGCTCCCCATTTACAGCGACAAGAGAAGCCGTATAAGAGACCGCCTGATCTAGACGGGTCAGCTGGACCCGCTCGACATTAACGGGGGGGAGGGAAAGGCGGCGACTGTTTAACGTCGCAAGGAAAACCTGAATCGTGGAATCTGTGCTTAGATTCTAGATAATGACGTAACAAACAAGGAGTAAATTTCCGACTGTTTAAGCCACTAACAGAGTTTTGAAAGGAGTCTGATCGAGTTCTTTGTTTTTGATGAGTTAAATTAGCCACGTATTTCTGCTCTTTTTAATGCAAGGAATATAAAATGGCAGCGTGGTTGCGTGGTTAAGTGCGCCGTAATTGTGATCGACATAATCTCGGTTCAAAACCTACTCCCATCACTCGGTCGTGTCCTTGGAAAGACACTTTAAGACACTTTCTCTTGCTTGGTGGTCTTGCTAAGCAGTTCTAAATTTTAGTTATATCTCTATAAAACTAAAAAAAATAAATAATTAAATAATTTGAACAGGAGAGCATTATTTTTGCATCTCCGGAAGCAGGTGGGGGTAATTGCTTACCCTATGTATAGCGCCTCCGTCGCTTTTCTGCAAGTCAGAAGATAAATATAGAGATAAAATGAAATGATTTTCTTACACTTTTGATGGGCCCAAAAAAGATAAGATTTTAAATAAATTTGTTTGACTGCAATTTTATCGAATCATTATAATCGTCATAACATAATACTGCACAAACATAATCAAATATTAGAGGGGGACTTACTTTGTAAGATCTGGCTCTTGGAGTAGGCGCCCACAGAATCTCGGCCCTGTTAAACGTAATGTTGACGACCTCTAGCGACTGAACTTTTCCGGGAACTGAAGAAAGAAAGCAACCAGTTGCAACCGGTTCGCGTAAACCCGAGCATGAAGTTTAGACTTTTTAAAATATAATAAAAAACAAAACATTTCGCATTGACTGGCTGAGATGATAGAATTAACTTGACAAGCATTCAACGAAAATTAAATGACGAACGTAAAACTTTTACGGGAAAGGAAATTCTTGATATTGAACTAAGAGTTCACTTTGTTGAAGTAGAACATTTATTTTTGGCAAAGTTTGCTGATTACGCACAATTTATAATAGGAGACGGTTTTATCATATAAATAATGACAGAAAACTTTTTATTCCTTTCCGACTTAGAGCTGCATTTCCTTTAAGTTACACCGTAACTGCGACACTATTTAATAGATGGGTTGAATCTATTTTTACGATTTTAAGAAAATGGATTAAACGCATAGCTTTTTAGTATTTTATCATAAATGTTTGAATCGAATTAAGACTTTTTTAGAACTAGTTTAATAAAACTCTATAAAAGGGTCGAACTAATGCATTTTTATGTTACACAACACCGTGGCCAAACGTTTTCTTAATTAACTTTCTCATTAATATTAATGAATATCTGGATTCTTGATGGCAGATAAAATAAATTGAATAAAATATTGATTGTGACGACCCAAGCAAACTCACTGGGGGAACTTGTCGCGCATTTCCAGCCAGTAGGATCTGAAAAAAATTAAAAGTGACGTAACGGTGCACGACTTTTATTCTTAATTTTATTTATTTTGTTAAAAATTAGAAAGGGGGTGGATTTATGGTTGCTTTAAGAAGACTTTGTGACAACAAAGATTTTAATTCAATGCTTTATTTTATGACAGGAAAAAAAGTTGAACATGTGTTTAAATACAAGTGAAATTTTGAAAAGAGCCAAAATTGCTGCAACCAATTTATTTCTTATTTTTTATGTTTTGAGCATTGCTTGACTTATTATCAGGTGCCCAAAAAAGTCTTTGCCGATTTTTGTTAACTTATTTTAGGCCCCCCTTTTTCATTGCTATCAAGCATAGTTATACAGGAACCAACTTGTATTGACAAGTAATTGTTGAATGAGTTCAGTTTTTATAATTTTTTATGACTAATGTTATTTTAGAGCCTTAAAAATGAGTGATAAAAAATTGATAATTCGTGCTAGTCTGTTGTACGAGTTTAAACTTGACACAAGTGCTTCATCTGCTTCTTGTAAGGTATGTACAGCATTTGGTGAATGTGCAGTAGTTAAAGAACTGCACAAAACTGGTTTCAATTGTTTCATTCTGGCAATGAAACCCTTGAAAATAAACCTTGAGCTGGACGACCAATATCTCTAAACAATGGCAATTTAAAGGCAGCCATAGAGTCAGATTCATGTCTAACCTGTCACGAACTAGCTTCGAGGTTTAATGTAAGTGATGAAACCATAAAACTTCATTTGCAACAGCTGGGAAAGAGATGGAAATTGGAAGATAATTTAACTACGAATCTTTAATTTTCTTCATAAAAATCGGCAAAAACTTTTTTGGGTACCTAATATAATTATTGCTCGAAACGTCGAAATTAAATGATGCAGCAATTTTGATTCTTTCCTTCATTTTAAAACTGTGTAATCATTTCAGTCGCTATGCTCCCATTGGTTTTGTTCATAAACAAACATGCGCCCATTTATTAACTATTCCGGTAAGATTTTGATTTTTTTATTTATATCTTCATGACGTAAACTTTCGTAGTTCCCGCCAACAAGTCGCTTTCTTTCGCTTTAAATGGCGAGGAAACGTCGACCTCTCGACGTAGAGCACTTTGGCTTCGCAGGAAATTGGCCGGAAAATCCAAGAGACCGTGGTTCTAATTTTTTAAAAATTTCAAACAGCATTGTGACGTCACCTGTCCGAAACTGCACTTCGATCGGGTCGCTGCACGAGTTCGAGTTTAGCGCTGACGCGACGATTGTGTAATCAGTGTTGCTATCGAGATCGCGTAGCATCACTGACGTCATGTTGGTGGTATTTTGGTCGATGCGGACGCATTGGGAGTGAGGATCTTTCAGTCGCACGGAGTAGCTGTACGAGAGGATAATCCAGGATTAAGTTTACCGATTACACATTGAGTGATCAAGACAAACTGTTTTTAGCATCCATACATCGAAAAATCCTGTGCATCCAACGTTGTTTACCTCTTCTTGGCCGTACACCTACTTGTCGCATTTCAACAGCGGAGGCATCATTGTTACGTCAACGAATATCTCAAATGGCCCTTTAGATCTCAAAAATCCGATCGAAATTTTTTATTTCTTTTTTTTCAGTTTTTATAGGGGATTGATATAAATTTAATCGAACATTTTTTGACAAGGTCGTCAAGTAGAAATTTACATCAAGTGTGTCTCCTGAAGATGGGGCACTCACCAACAACCAATTCAACTATTTGAAAACGATAGAAAAGTTTTATTAACGAAGTGAAAAAAGCTGCTCTTGGGAACGTTTCAACATACGCTTTACGTTAGTGCAGTGGTTTTCAACCTTTTTGGTGGAGCGGAACCCCAATGAAACATTCCAGAGGCTTGAGGAACCCCTGTGCAATAATTTGATCGTCTTATGCAAAAAACATCATTTGATTAATGAAATGAGATTAAAATACTCATGTTCAGATTTATTTACTATAAAAATATTAATACAAACTGTAAAAAATTATATTTATTCTCGTAAAAAATTCAATTGGAAACTTGAGCCTAATGTTTCTTGCACAACTCTTTAAGATTGGGTGGTGTTTTTGATAGACACACACGAAGTTCATCTTCCACAGATAGCAATTGTGCTCGCCTCTTGTACTTGATTGTTGTCAGAGCTGAAAATCCAAACGCACAAAAGTAGGAGGTTGAAAACTGCACACGAAGTCGAAGCGCTTTTTGGGCAATAGCAGGATATTCCTTATCAACCAACAACCAGAATGCATCCAAGCTAAGCTCAGAATGCTTCAACTGTAATGTTCTATTACTTGAAACACTGGCAAGTTCTTCTTCTTCTGTTAATGTAAATTGTTCTTCAGATGGCTCAAATTCCACAAATGGGCTTCTAGCCCAGTCATACTGGTCAACAGATATCGATGAAAAATATTTGTTAAGATTTATTAACATAGTGTCCAAGTGGTTGAAGATTAGTTGTGCAATTTTCGGACAATTGCTTGGAGTACTTCGAAACATTTCCAAATTTCCTGCAGTTATGCGTTTCTTCCATATTGTCACTTCGTAAAAATTGATTATCAATTTTGCTATATCATAATGCAAACTAACTAATACTGTAATGATACTGTAATGAACAGGGAATTATAGTACAATACAGTAAAGTAGCCTACTGTACTGTAATTCCCTGTTTATTACTAGTTAGTTCGCATTGCGATGTAGCATAATTGATTATAATTCAATCGGCATTATGACGCGCTGTGTGTTTTAGCCGAAGTCGTCTGTACTATAAAAATATAATACTATTAAAAATTAACACAGACTTAATTGAATGTAACAGAGACTTATATGATTGCAATGGGACTTAATAGATCAAAAATCACCGTATATTTAAACAATATGCACATAATAATAAAATAGACTCTAGGATTTAAATCTAAACTTGCGGAACCCCTGGACTGTTCTGGCGAACCCCTGGTTGAAAACCATTGCGTTAGTGACGTAGCTGGGGTTTTGTATGAGAGTTGAACTACTACTCGATTGTTTCCGATCAAAATGGTTTTCAATTACGTGCAAGCTACAACCTGTACGCTGATCATACGCGCTTTGAAAGTAAAATTTTTACTTCAATACAGGGTGTCCATAAAGTCCCTTTACAATTGAAAAAATTAGTACAAAGGCAGTTGATGAAATATCTCAAAAAGTTTGTTTTATTTTAATCAGGGTTAATTAAAATTTTTATTCAAATTAAAATTTTGTGTTTCAGATGATATTTTTTTGAGTTTAATGAATGCTTTTAATAAACTCTTATAAAAGGACTAGTCCTCAGAAAAATGCAGAATGCGTATTCTGGTTTAGTGAGACAAAATTGAATGTTCAAACTCAGCAAAACTATAGAACTAAGTAGGAAAGAGATCCACCATCATGTCTTTCTATTCAATTATGGCACAAAAAATTTATGGAGCAGGGATAGTCTTGGATACAGGGAGAAGTGGGCACTGGGCATCCAAGAACATTTGAGGAAAACATCGAGCGTGCAAAGCAAGCCTTTCACCGTTCTTCTGTGAAGTCTATGTGTACTGCAGCCAGAGAATTGGAGCTACTTTGTTCAATAGTGCATAAGATCCTAGACAACAATTTAAAATCGTATGTTTACAAAGTGAAAATGTTACTGGTACTTCAGCCAAACGTCGTCGTCGTCGTCGTTTGAAGAGGTATCCACTCCAGGTCAGACACAAGCAGGACTGGGGCCGAGGGTTTATCCTTTTACTACCCCAGACTGCTGCACTGCCTGGATCAGACGCTGGCAGTGATGTCATTAAGCCAGCATCGAGTTTTGTCATCCAAAACCGTCAGACCTCGTGCTCCATGTGGTGCCCGATGTATAGGGCACGCTGTTAGTACATGGTCTGCGGTTTGCTCAGAGGCGCCACACTCGCAATTCGGTGAAGGAGCGAGACCCCATTTGTGCATGGACAAATGGAATCGCCCAACACCAGTCCGCAGGCGGTTGAGCTTAACCCAAGCTACTCGGGGTAAGCCCATCCGAACAGGCCTGGAACCGGTCTCGGGCACAAAAGCACGGAGCCTGGAAGCACCTTCACAGTACTCCGTTTTCCACTTAAGATTTGTCCATTTAGAGGCGCGGATGCCAAGTCTGGCAAGGTTGTCCAAGAGATTCCGCGCAGCTGGCACAAACGGGCGTCTGGATCTTAGTCTCACTTGGCGAGTATCTGAGGACCCACTTAACAGACCATGCAAAATATGATCGGGGTCCAGAGATCCACGGTAAGCCAAGGAGAGTGTCGCTCCCATTCGGCGAAGCTCAGCTGGCTGGATTCCTGAGAGTATAGGTAGGTGGTCCGTTGGAGTGGGACACAGGCATCCAGTAACTATGCGCAAAGCGTCATTCAAGACACTGTCAATGAGGCGAGTGTGAGCACTGCGACACCAGACTGGCGCACAGTACTCAGCTGTTGAGTAGACTAGAGACAAGGTGGCTATGCGTAGTGTTTTAGCACCAGCACCCCATCCCGAGCCCACGAGTCGCCTCAGCAGTGTGACGCGCGAAGATAGTTTTTTGCGCAATGCCACTAAATGGCGACGAAACGTGAGTGATCTGTCCTGTTTTACCCCAAGGTAAGTAGGGGTTGGACAGAACGGTAAAAGTCTATTATTGTTGTAGACCTTTAGCTCACGTTTGGCCTCTCGGTTATTTAAATGAAAGGCTGTCGTCACCGTCTTAGTGTGACTGAGCTTCAAACTCCAAGTCTGGAGATACGCTGACAGTGTGGACATGTCTTGGCTTAAAGTCCCCTCCAAGTCCTTCCAGTTTCCAGAAGAGTGCAACAATGCTAAATCATCAGCATAAGCAAACTTTCTGGAAATCATGGAAGGAAGATCGTACGTATAGATGTTAAATAGGAGGGGAACCAAGACCGATCCCTGAGGAACGCCGTTTTTAAGACGGCGTAGCCTGCTTTGCTTGCTGTCACCGGTAGTAAGGGTGAAACTTCGATTTCGGACAAGCTCCATGATCATTTTGACCATGTGCTTATCCGGAAGTAGTCTCAGCAGCTTGCAGGTAAGGCCACGGTGCCAGACAGTGTCATAAGCAGCTGTCAGATCGATAAATACGGCACCAGCCTTCTTTTTAGCCTCGAAAGAATCCTCGATGTTCTGGGTTAGCAGAACAACTTGATCTACGGTTGACTTCCCGCGTCGGAACCCAGCCTGCTCTTTAGGGAGCAGTGGATCGATTAATGGTTCAACGCGGGCGTAGATAAGCCTCTCGAGGATCTTGTAGGGGACACAGAGCAGAGATATCGGTCGATAACTCTTTGGGTCCCCCACGGGCTTTCCTGGTTTTGGGATCGCGACCACAAGCGCTCTTCTCCAGATCTTGGGAATTTTGAGTCGGCGCAAACAGGAAGAAATGAAGTCACGTAACCAGGACTTCAAAGCAGCTCCGGCATGGAGTATAAGCTCGGGGCAGATGGAATCAGGTCCCGGAGCTTTACCTGGTTTTAAATGTTGAAGGGCAGCAGCAAATTCTCTCTGTGAAAAATTGTCAGAGATATTTACTGCGTCTGGTGTTGTGGCTCTCCAAAGGTCAGACACTTCTTGAGAGACAAGTCGAGATGACTTGCGGTCAACAGCCTCGTATTTCCCATTTCTAACCAACTGAGATGCAATAGCATCGGCTGAAACGGGACAGTGACGAGGAGAGTGTCGTGACCTACCAGTAAGGTTGTTCAAATACCACGCTTTTCGACTAGAGTGTGAGAAGTCAATGCTCCGAACTGCTTCGGACCATCGATCCCTCCGCTTTCTGTCAAGCTTGGCAAGCAGAGCTGTAGCAGCCAAGCCTGAGTCGTCTCCCTGAGGGGACTGCAGAAAGGTTTTATAGAGGGATTCACACTCTGCATCCCAACACGAAATGTAGGTATTTCGATACCCGCGTGGGATAGTCTTTTTGTTCAGCCAAACGACATGCCAGAACGAAAAGAATTTACAGATAACATGGTAAAACGAATTTTTGAGGATAAAACATTTCTCAAGCGAGTTTGTTTTAATGACAAGGTGACTTTTTATGTTTCAGGGAAATTAAACAAACACAGTGTGAAAATTTATGGACCAGAACAACCCCATGTAGTTAGAGAGCTTCAGCGGCAGAGTCACATCAATAAAGCAGGATACAATATGTGCTTTTTCTTGAAGACTAGTCATTTTATGGGGGTTTATTGAACACCTTTAATAAACACATAAAAATTTTATCTGAAACATAAAATTTTAATTTGAATAAAAACTTTAATAAACGCTGATTAAAATAAAACAAAACTCTTTGAGATATTTTATTAATTGCCTTTGTAATAATTTTTTCTTAAATTGTGAAGAGATTTTGTGGACACCCTGTATTTTATTTTAAGACAAGACCCTCCAGATCACTGCTTTCATCTAAAAATTGAGAGAATTTTGCTTTAGAAGCGCATCCGACGAGCTTTAGTGCCAAAGACTCGTTTTAACTTCTCTAAAAATCTTATCTAAACTTTTTTCGTAGATTATGAGAAAACTTGAACAAAGAAAGTTTTGCATAAGTGGGCTTATAGCTGTTTACATGGGAAAATAAAGCAGAACAAACAACTTCCTTTTGCCGCGTTTCACTTTCAGCCATTTTTCTTTACTTGCTATTGTCGGCAGCGTTTTTAAGCATGAGCCCGTTATTTTTAGACATTTTCGTCGGCAGCGAGGTTAAGTATTGATTGTGCCGTATTGACAACCAGTCCTTAAAAACACTTTACATCGTTTCCCTCTGCTTGGTAATCTTAGCAAGTAGCTCTAAATTTCAGTCATACCTCTATAAAAACCAAAATAAAAAATTTTACCAGACAGCAATATCTCTGAAAGCAGGTCGGGGTAATTGTTTGATGGTAGCCCCAAGGATGGCGCCTCCGACGTTTTCTTGCGGGTCAGGAGAATAAAGAAAATAATAATAACAACTTAGTTTTCTTTTGGAACCTAAACCTCCCTTGCTCTTTTTTTTAATACAGGTTTTCTCTTTTTCTAAAAGGATGTCAGAAGCGCAATATGGTTTTCTTACCATTAACCCTTTAAGGTACAGTGGTACATATGTGTACCATGATTGTGATTGTAACGTCACAAAAGCACTTTTGTGAAGGCATTATAATTATAATTTTTAGATATTGGTGACATCATTATTAAGCCATTGTCTTTTTATTTTACAATCAATTTTTTATATCCCTCAAAGGGTTAAGTATATAGTTATTAACTTCCAATCGAACTGGTACCTTTCATTAAAATTTAAAACATATCTATTTATTACATCATAATCACTTCAATCCGCAACTTCATTCCATCAAAATTAATTGTTAGTTAACAATGAGTTTGTTTTTATTCAAAAAGACTTGTTTTCAATCATTTTTTTATCTTGAACAAATACAAACGTAACATTTAAAAAAAAAAAAAAAGAAAAAAAAGAAAAATTGTGGAAAATTTGTAACCCCAGCTCTCGTTTTGTTTTTCTCTTTCATCCAAAGCTAGTTTTATATTACAAAACTTACATGAATTGGAAAGAGGTTAGACCAAGGGTGTCAAACTCATTTGGTGCTGTGGGCCATGTTTGCACTCACATTCTACGCGGGCCAGATTTGCGCACTGGCATCTTACACGGGCCAGACAATTTTTCAAATAATACACGATCAATATTTTAATTTATTGTTTATAGCAGTGTTTCTCAACCTTTTTCTACCTGCAGCACATTTTGGTACTTTTTCGAAATTCACGGCTTTCTTAGACCAGATATCTTAATTTTTGTTTCTAGTGTTCTGTAATAAAAAAAAGTCTTCACTTTAAATCTGTCTCGGATTTATCGGTTTCAAGAGGCTAGCCACAAAATAGAGCCGGCAGTTTGACAACCCTGGGTTAGACAGTAGATTTAGGGTTAGCCTAACTTTGTTTAGTTGAAGTTAGATTAGGGAAATCAAGAAAAAAACCCTTCAAGCGTTGTAATTTTTGAATAAAAGAAAGTTCTATTCGTAAAGAAAAGAGAAATAAGCTAGCAGTGATTACTAACAACTTTTAATTTAAAGGTTACAAATTTTTAGCATAAGTACTGCTTCCTAGTTATTCATGCATGAAAGTCCACCTTTTTGCGTTTTCAATTTTCGCCCATTCCACGCGAGCGGCCGTCGGGGAAATCAGCGATATCTTCGTGATGTTGACCTTAGGAAGTTCTGCAAAAGTAAATTTAAAACTTTCAAAATCTGCTCGAAAAAGAACATCGTGAAGACCAATTTTAAGCTAGGAAATCAAATCATATTTTAACTCATCAACTAATTTTTCATAACAAACATTGAACCAGTTTTTGCTTGAATCGTTTGATCGTTTCTGATACTTGATAAAAAAAAAGGGGTTTAAACCCGATTTCAGCCTGTCAAACTAAACTAAAGTCTTTTTGCTATGATCAGATGTAATTTATTTTATTGATAGTATCTATGCTGATATTGTTATTATCCTGATAGCTTTTTTTTTGTTTCAACGAAGTCACATTTTACGTAAGCAGGTGACCCTATATCAAGAAATTTGTCGAAAATGACTTTCCCAAAGGCACAACACAAATCGTTTGAATAAATTGAACATTGAATTGCGTTCTTCAGGTCGCAGGCCAGGGTGATAGTCCACTGAGTTCCCCCAATTTAACATGAAGCCAAGGACTAAAGTTTCGATGAAAAGCTTTTTTACTTCATGTCACCGAGAATTGAAATGAACAAAGGTCGGGTTTTCTTTGGAGCTGACTGCAGCATTTGTGACGTCATGGTCGGTTATAACCTGAAGCTATCTACAATGATATATTTTTCCCATTTCAAAAGATAGGGTTGGGGAATCCACTTTTTAGGCCGTGACTGTTAACTTAAAACAACGGTGGGGAGCCGGCAGCTCTTGCATTTTTAAAAAACTAATACGAAAGCGTAAACCAATGTGAAGACCTTGTATTATAAAATTGGTTTGCTAGTGCAAATTTTGTTAAATTTCTAATCACCGACCAAATCAGTCATTCTAAAGAAAAGCTTGCTTCGTCATCGACGAATTTATCGGGCAAAAGCAGAGCACTGACGTCATCAAACTTACCTTCGTCACAATCGATTCCACGTTTAATTCGATTATTGACGTCAACTCGAACAGCTTCATCGTCAACGTAGACACTTTCTAAGTTCGACCCATCCCAGCCTTTCGCGGCACGGTTGGTGAAAAGAATCGAACACGCAATTATTACGACGTTCATATGCATTTTAACTTAACTTGAATGCTTGTGTCGCGACTGAGCGACACCGCTTTCTTATAAATTTATCGAACTTTTTCTCACTCGCAGCATCAACCTTCCAAATCGAGCTCATCGTGGGATGAGCTAATTTACATAAAAAATGGTTGATGTCGTCATTAAAACCCATCAAACAAGCTCAATGCAATATTAACGCGGTGGTGGCTTTATTGCGCAATATTGCCAGAGTGCTGAATGGTTAAGAGCGCAGGATTGCTGGCAGGATTGGTGGCGCACGCAATTGAAACGGTTGCGGGTCATTTTTATTTCGTTTCTTTTATTCTCGATCGCTAATAATTAAAAACTGCAAGTACAAAACGGTAGAAAGCATGGCCGGAACGCCTTAGTCATTTAAAATATAAGAAATAAAAAAGGAAATAGGAATCTAATATAACAAGAAAAATAATCAAACAAATTAGAAGACTGTATAACCAGTGCATGACTAGTTTGTGTAATGATGATGGATGGCACAACTACTCAAGATAGGAATTTAGCTCAACTGAGCAAGGTGGGTAAAGAAAAACCACCCATAAAAAAAACCTCATCAGGTCCGGAAAACTTTTCTAAACTACATGTGCCGTTTTATTGTGTTTGGAAAAGAAACTTTACGGCACTTTCCCCTGCTTTGCAGTCTTAGCAAGCAATTCTAAATTTCTGTAACATCTCTATAAACAGTAAACCTAAAAAAATATAATTAAAAATTTCAACCGGACAGCAATATCTTGGTATTTCCGGAAGCAGGTCGGGGTAATTGCTGGACTGTTGCACAAAGTATAACGCTTCTGACGCTTTCCTATGAGTCAGTAGGATAGATATAGAGATCAAATAAAAATAAAATAAGTTTGCACCACATCTCCAAGCATTGATAAACACATCAATAGATAGCCGCAAGGTGGCAGTAACGCATCAAGCCAACGAACAACCATAAATGGTTTGAGTTTATTGGATGTGTGCCTGAAATCGAATGTTCAACCGCAATGAATTAATGTTTTCCAACTTCACTGTTCAATTAAAACAGGCTTTCAAATCAAACATCAATTTAGAATTCGTTGAATCCTTCCCGAGCAGTTAGCGACCGGTTGGACAGCGGTGTATTTATGTTCAATCAGTTTCTTATTTTTTTATGGCTATATTATTTTAACTAAAAACAGTTTCTAAAAATTATTTCCACAACCCTTCGAACAAACATCAAAACGTGCTTTCGTCTTTAACTTCATTACCACCGCATTGAGCACAAAGTTATTGCCGATTAAACCTGGTTTCCTCCTTTAATTTTTTATGATGATAAGAAACTAAAAACTTAAAACACTTCTTAAACTGAGCGGCTCTTTACATGACAATCGGGCTTTAAAAGAAAATCCAAAAACGCAAGTTTATTGAACCTGGTTTGTTTCTATTCCCGCTCTGATACAACAATACAGTTGCAGTTGCAGACACAGACCATTGCTTCGGGGCAGTGACCAGCATCGGTGACCGTCCACAACAAACGTTACAACATAAGTATCACAGGGGCTGGGGAAGCGGGTTGCAGACCTTGACACGTGACAATATAATCAAATATGGATTGATTGATGGATGCGTTTGTACCAGCACGATCATAGCAATACAGGTCAAGCTGAAGAATACGAGGGCAATATTAAAGTAGAAATCTTATAAAAAAAGAGGCATTTTCTTCACGATAATAGAGAGATGATGTTAAGAAAGATGCTTGATTCCTTAAGTGCAAGAACAATTCAAGTTTTTTAGTTGTCTGTTCTTGAAGATAAAAAACCCCAAATCTCAGCTTTGATTTTTTATTGGTCACATTGTTTATTAAATCGATCAACTATGGGTAAAACTAGGAATTGTTAGAAACAAAACAAGTTAACGCAGGTAGAGACTCCGAAACTTAGTAGCAAAGCGGTTTGGTGGCGCCCTCTTTCTTCGATCACACTCAGGCACAATCGATTGACTTTGCTACTTCCATCATGACCCGATAAAAAAAATCACGTGATACAATGATGTCACAATGAAAGCCATTTAGCGCTTTTGTATTTGTTCGTGAGACAACGAAGCGCGAATTTGACGCGGTGGGGGGTATCCGGTTGCAACGCGGAGAGCCCAGGTGGGGGCGGGACCATTGTTTGGTTAAAAACTGCTCATGATGCTGGTCACGTGCCAAAGTTTTTTGATTCTTCACGTAATCGGTAGCAGCTCAAGCTTTCTCGATCTGTGGAAAATTATTTTTTATTGAATTAAGGTGATTCGAATCCAATCATGGCAAGGTCGTTCGGGGGAAGAGTCGAATTGTTCCAGACAAACGTTTAACCACATTATGGTGTCATCACAATTTTCAAATCACAATTCAAGAAAGAAATATATTTTCTTTATTGAAAATTTAAATAAGAATTACTTTATTATTGCTTATCTAGAGAGTTTGTTTTAATTTTTTAGCAAATCGCTGCTGCTGAGCAATCACACCTTTAGAGAACGTTTTAGTTCTGATTTTGCAAAATGTCTTAGATTTTTGGAACATTCTTATTTTTATTGTTTTTCCAAAAAAAAATTCACCATTACAAGCTGACTTTAATGTTTTAATAAAACAAGTCGGCAGCGTGGTCGGGTGGTTAAAGCACCGGACTGATGATCAGCATGGTCTCCGTTCAAAACCCACTTGCGCCATTCTGTTGTGTCCTTGGGAAAGACACTTTACGGCACTTTCCCCTGCTTGGTGGTCTTGACAAGCAGTTCTAAATTGCAGTCATATCTCTACTAAAAGGGGACAGCAATATTACTAGCGGACAGCAATATCTTGGCATCTCCGGAAGCAGGTCGGGGTAAATGCTTGCCCTATGTATAGCGCCTCCGTCGCTTTCCTGCGAGTCAGGAGGATAAATATAGAGATAAAAAAAAAAAAAAAAAAAAGTTTACCCGATGAGCGAGCGAGATTGGATTCAACCTGTCAGCGGCTCACGTCTCGGGTTGCCACATAATCAGATGGTTAAAACAAAAACATGAAAAAATTAAAAGTTTTAATTTTGGATGAAGAGATTTTCTGGCAAGATATTTTTGAATCGTTAATTGCATTTGCTAAGTCGATGATCTGAAGTCAATTAAGCTTCGTCAGAAACGAACTGATGTCTCTAAAGTGATTACTTTGAAAAGGATAATAATGAGGTCCGCTTCACAATAATCTTCGATTATAAAACCGAACTTGTTTTTCCGAATAAAAAATTTCCATCGTTCTTTGAAATCAATTAAAGTTTGTCCCGCCACCTGTGCGTCATTTCCTGCGAAACCGCTGATCGGCTTCGAAAAGAACTCGAAAATTACTAAATTACCAACTCAAGCGAGAACATCAAACTCAATATTGCGTCGCAATGTTCGCCGAAACGTGTTAAGCTCAAAAAAGGACAGGATGTGACGTTATCAGAACAAATACAAAATTTCCGCTTCGCTCATGTCGCAATGACGCGTGCGCTTTTTGTTTTTTTTATCGGACGAGCGATCTGTTTATCGAACAGAGATTACTTAATAAAATTCTTTACGTTCGTCCGGCAGATTGGCTGGATGTATTTTCGTTCTTGATCGCATATCTTTGAGCGCGCGCGAATAAGCTATCCTTTCTTTGCTTTCTTCTGCAAACATTTCCAATCAAATCATGGCTTTAATGTACTTTGCTATTGTCGCAAATTTGAAAGTTAAGTTTTTTGCTTATTATTGTGTCTCACAACCCACAGGTCGCGGCCGGATAAATCCACAAACGTAATTCATTATCTAGATTTACAGGAAACAGAATAGATTCGACAAACTTAAAAATAAAAAGAAGCAACGGGTGCCAATGCCAGCTCAAATAAATCAAAGATCACAAAGTTGTTTTCGTCCCATTTTAACTTGAAACCCTATATTTAAGGGGTAATGCACCCCGCATTGTGCTTCTTGGTTTCCAGGAAACTATTAGATCAAATTTTTCTATCTTAAATTGATGAAACTAATTGGATGAATCTGCTGGACCTGTGGCCCGCTGCAAATTCATTGCAGGGAGCCACCTGGCAGAAAAACCTTCCACAAGTTCATATTCGTAACATAGAAGTTTATGGTTCTATCAAATAAATCGGATTTCAAAGCATTTTTGCGGCAATTTTGCTGCGAGCGTCCAGCTCAATTTTAAAGGCGGAATTCTTTGATCCTTTGTGCGTCAAAAACTATTTTGGTAAGATATGATTAATTTTTTCATGATTATCATTTTAACAAAAATAATTTTAATGTGCATCTAATATTTGAACCTGTTATACTGTATATTAACATACAAACAATTCCAAACTAAAAATGTCTGCTTTAGATACAAGAGATACAAAATGCGACCAATTTTTAATTTTAAAATCAAATTTCCCGATACAAACCCTACCTTGCTTCATGTTGTTACGTCAAGCCGTTTAACCTTATTATCGGCGTCGCAGACATTGTGAAAAATATTTGTTCGATTATTGTTCGGAAAAATATTATAACATGAAACAATAAAAAAAAACGGGTTCTTTTATTCAGAGCTTGACAATTTTGCTGCGTGTAGTTCAAACAAATTTTGGACAACTTTCGGCTTAAAATCTTTCCAGCATGAAGAAATCCGCGAAGCTAAAGATGATATCGCGAAAAACACTACGATTTTAATTTGACCACGATCAAACATCAACTTAAGTATTCAAATTGACAGCTGTGATTTGCAAATCCTCCCACTCTGCGATTGGAAAAAATTAGAAAACTTTGATACATAAAAATAAAAAGGAAGCGATCGGTGCTTATTTTTGGTCGCTATTGCTCATTGAAATTATGTCATCCTTGGTTGTTGTCATCCTTGATTGTTGTCATCCGTGATTGTTGTCATCCTTGATTGTTGTCATCCGGCTTCAAATTCAAGATTAAATCGAAACGCCCGTGCTGATCAAGAGCAGCAATAAAATATCTATTTGCAATTTATAAAGTTTTAACGACTTCCTAACTACCACTTAACAACCGGAGGGGGTTAACCCGATCTGAGGGGCTGCTTTATGAGGGGTCGTGGGGGAGGTGATTTGTTAAATCCTTCGTATACAAAATCGAGATGCACCCCTACTCTGCAGAAGCCTTGAAAGTTTATCCTCTTCATTGTTATGGCAGCGACTTAGGCGGCATTGTTCAGTCAAATTCATGGAAATTCCGGGAAAAAAGTTTTTAATTTTTGTTCAATTAAAGCTCGTTTTACAAATTGTATCCAAACTGATGTGAATTGTATCCTTTTCTCGAAATTTGGAGCAAGGTCTGGATTCGATCCTCCTCATTTGACAGACTTTGTTTTGGAATCCTAAAGGACCAGTTAAACAAGGTAACCCGAATACCTGCGCTGAAACAAATTGTGTCTAATTTTATTTTATTCCGGCTCAAGAAGTAGTTTGCTATGAGTCTAAAGCTTTTGTACAGTTGTCTTGAATCAAGCTCGGATTGATTCGTCGAAGACTCTTCTTTACAACAAACAGAGATCACTGTCTCTAATTAAAACGAATGTATTTCAAAATTCACAACTCACAATCGACGAAAATTCTCTTCCACGCTTTGCCACTGCAAAGCGAAATCAGCGCTACAACTTAATTCGTCCAATAAAATAATTCTACCTCCGTAGAACCAATCTCCAAACACTGGCGCAAAACAATTACGACATTTGCCAATCCACGCAATACAATCAAAAGGTCCTTCGCCCACGCTCTGCGCTCAAATCAACGGTCAACCAAATTACGTTGCTCTCTCTCGAATCACCCTCTCGAGTCTGACACATTTTTAAAAACTTTTACTTTATTTATAGTTTAAAGTGCGATGAAGTATATTGCCTAGAAGTGCACGAACAAATGAATTAACAAAAAACTTATCTTGTTTAATCAACATTTCATCAAATCCTATCAAACAAAGAAACATTTGGTGATTTAAAAAGAATTTTATATTCAGAACCTCCTGAGTGTTTTAGTGCGGTCCGCGCCCGGGGGTGGCACCAGGTTTTAAGATTTGAACAACAGCCCCCAACCTGGTTCATTATATTTACTGATAAAAAATACAATAAGCCAGGGACTTCTAAACTCTGTCTGCGGCTCCTCGAGCATACGCGTAAAATTTTTTCACCTTCTTTTGAACAGTTTTGAATCAAACATGTAAAATTAAGAAGTCATCATCATCATCATCATCATCATCATCATCTCTATTTATACTTTCGACCCGCAGAAAAATGTTGGTGGCGCTAAACTTAGGGCTGCCTTCAAGGGGTTCTATTTACGTGGCTTTGACGTCGACAATATCGATTATAAATAAAGTTTATCTTGAATTTTTTATTATACACATACGAGCCAGGGGTCAGAGGAGCAATTGACCCACAAAATTTCAGAAAAGCAAGAATCGCGTCCTAGCAATTAATTATTTGGCAAAACTCAAGAATTTTTTGAAAGACAACCAACTATTTGGGCAGGAAAAAACTTCTCAATTTAGAATGATCCAGATCATTGAGGGAACAACTAAAATATTACGTGAAAACCTTTTTTTATTTAGTTTTCAGTAGTTTTTCGAGAAAAAAAATTGGGTGCAGATTGAAAGTAAAAATCTTTTTTTCGTTTTTAGTAGATTTTTCAGACAGAAATGTGTGATTGGTCTTGATCCGGGTGATTGTTAATAAAACTTGGGCAAAATTCTATTTTTCCCAAATTTTTTCGGCTATGCGCACATATTCTGTACAAATGTAAATCAACTAAATTTACATTTTCTTGCATTAGTATAAAGTATGAAAAAATGTAGCTTAGGGTCGTCAAACATGATCGAGTTGAGGGCCAATTGGGCTTATCTAAAATATTCGTGGGCCAAGTAAATAAAACACCACGGCCGAATTTCAAACATTTTTAAAAAATAAAATAAAAAAAATCATAGAACACTTTGTTACGAAACTACTACTATTTTTTTGAAAAAATTTAAGAAAACAAGAGATAATTTCATAATTTGTTATTGATATATCAATAACCTGATGTTACGAAGCTATCACACGCAACATTGCCTAAGTTAAGGTTTAATAAACTAAAAACGAGGCACGCCTAAACACAATAGAATTAATAACATAAGACTCTTAGATAACCTATAACCTAACAAATATAAACCACCACAACATGACTGCAACTGCATAAAGAAAACGGAAAGCCGCTGCAGCATGAAGCAATCAAGGCGCGACAAAAGATATACGTTTATCATAATTAGTTCAATTGGTAATGGCAAGTTCGACTACCAACCGTATCACACTTAAAATAAATTTTTTTTTGGAAGCACAATTAGCCTACCTAATCTAGTTTACGTGATTTTCGAAAATACCGCGCGGGCCACTTTAAACTATATATGGACCACAGGGTGGCGCCCCTGCTGGTTCCTTCGTTATAACCAGTAGTTTAATTCTCCCGATGTTGTATGCATGTTGTAACCTACATAGGTTTGGTTTCAATAAAATGTGTTTCGAGATTTTGTCTTTACACTTACAAATGCAGGAAAACTATTTTGGCACAAATTCGGGCTGAAATGTTGGTACAGCGCACAGAAAGATTGCCAGATTTATGTCTACCAATGTTTCCCTCAATAAAAACTCGAGTTTTTACTGTTAATGTTTGCAAAATTTTTTGTGAGCTAAGTTTACTTTTTTGCGAAATACAAGCAGAATCCAAAAAAGAAATCAGAATTCGACTTAATGCACTTTAAGTGTCGCTTTTGAAAATTAAACTAATTTAAATCAAAATTTAAAATTTCCTGTGCACTCGCATTTTTTCCTTGTTTCTTTTCGCAAAACAAAACATTATGTAAATTGCGTAAAACAGCGGTTCTCAAGCTTTTCTGCTATTCAAGTATTTTATCAACCCCTTTTCTATCGACCCCTTAATGTTTATACTTTTTTGCAAAGACAAACATCTTTGATTAGACTAAAAACACTTATAACCTGGTTCTAAAGCCTAAAAAAATTTATAATTAAAGTTTTTTAATCTTCACTTTCTTGTAACTATGTTTTTTTTATGTATTTTTCAAATACATGTATATTAAATCAATAATGCTATTTTCCTATAGGGAGAAAACCAAATGAAGACCAAAAAAAACCTTTCACTTTAATTATACATTTTTTAACTATGATTGATTTAAAAACTAGGGTACAAAGCTTTATTGCTCTAGTCGATTTCAACAGTTATTCATCTACCTCCTGGCCATTTATTGACCCCCATTTGACTCCTCGACTTTTATTGACCCTTTGGACGTTTCATTTGACCCCTTGAGTTCGATATTAATTGCTTTCAGAACTACTTGCTAAAAACCAATAGGAACATAGATTTTCAATCGATTCGGTTGCAGAAACTCTTTCAAAGGTTTGATTAAAAGCTGTGGATTTTTGTTTTCCATATCATGGTGACATAAATTCCAGAACGTTTTTTTCGATGTATCCTTTTTTGTAAATTTCAATGTACTGTATTTGCATTTCATGTTTTAAAAATTAAATCTGCTAAAAACGTAAACAAAAACCTAAAATTTCTCTCTGATTCGAATCGGAGAGCATGAAAAAACCTTTAGACGAGTCTTTGTCAACCCTTTTAGAGGTGAAAAAATGAACAATTTTGACAACGTAATCGAAAATCGGACGAAAAGCTTTATTTTTCTAAACAAGACAAATTAAAAAGAAATTAATCGGTCTTGTTTTGTTTTAAGATTTCTTGAAACAAAAAACATTAGTTTTAACGAGTTGATTATCGTCGAACCAGGATGAGACAATATGAGCATTGCTTTTTGTAAAAACATTTCAAACGTTCATATCAAACAATTCTGGCCGACTTGATGATTACATTTTTTAGGCTATTTTTTTCTATGACTCATAACACAACAACAACGTGTGTTTGTGTTTTGGCTTAGCTTGACCACTTGAGTAAAATCACTAATAAATTTGATCATACATTTTTGATTAGCTTTCTTTTGGTAATTTTGAATTAAAGAACACTATTATTTGTATAATTATTCTTCCACTTCTGTAGAGTTAATAAGAACTTAGGCTTAAAACCAGTGGCGTACGCAGAAAGTTTCCGAGGGGAGGGCCAAAGTTTTGTCACAATCGTGTGACGTCACAAATGAACTTGGGGAGTGCCGAAGGCATGCCCCGAAAAAATTTTGCAAAATTACACCTAAAAATACGCATTTTCGTACCGGTTAAATCGGAGGCTTCTCGAAAACCAAAAAAGTGTTCGCACAGTGGTGGATATTCAAATTCAGAGGCCCGAGGCAAGAATTTCCAGAAATTAATGTTCTATAGAAAAAAAGAAGGGCTTTCTTTCGCTATTTTTCTCCCAAAATCATGGTGATCTCTAAAAAAAAAAGGTCTTTCATTTCGTCTCCAATTTCGCCATTTTTCTCCCAAAATCATGGTGATCTCTAAAAAAAAAGGTCTTCACCTTGAATTGATCTTCTATTTATCACTTTTCCTCCCAACTACATAATAATCTCTCTGCAGCAAACTCAAACTATACGTGCTATTTTCGAGGGGGGGCCCTAAAATCGAGGGGGGCCTGAGGCAACTGCCTCATTTGTCTCACCCAATATCCACCACTGTGTTCGCATCTGCTTCAAAATCCATGGCAAACCCCGAAAACTTGCAAAAAACCAGTTTTGCTTTTGCTAAAACTGCTTGGTTTTGCTTTACAGTTTTTCATTTTTAGGGTCTGAGTGGGAGGCCATCGCACAGTGGTCTCCACCTTCGGTACGCTAGTGCTTAAAACGTTTACATTAATTTAATAATTTCAGGATATTAGTTTATGGCTGCTTTTAAATTATAGTGTGCTTCTTTTTTTGCGTTCATTTGTTTGTGATAAAGTTGCTGAGTCGGAATTAAACTTGATCAATCCGCCACAAGCAAAATTCCTTAAAGCAAATGTGGTCATCAAATAAACTTTTGTTTCTGAAAACTTCCGGAAAGGCCATTCTTAAAATTTTTACATTCTCAAACAAACCCACATCTACACGCAAGAAAAACATTTGAATAAAAGTAAGAAATAAAACAAATTTAAAATATTCAATCCCAAACTCGCTTCTACTCTTTAATGCTTTTTGGACTTGGTCATATTTATGCGTCACGCTTGGGTAGTGCAACATGACTTCAACGAGAGGCGATTGTTGCGATCACCATCACTGTAAGGAAAAAGTTTTTATTCGTAGAATCAAACGAACTCCAAGAACACACTAATTTTGAAAATTTGAACTGTTACGTCCATCAAGATTTTAATCCTGCTCCAGAAGGCGTTTATAAAAGAATCTAAGCTAAAGCATTGGCCCGCAATGTTTCCTTATTCGCAATCACTGTGTCGATATCAACTCAGAAACGTATTAAACTTGATTGCAAATAATAAATTAACGAATAGATCTATGTTATTTGGTGGTTTTGTTTTTGTAATACCACACATCAGGTGAAATTAGTTCAGCATGCTGATTAAAAAATTGTTTATCACATCAGCGGAAATACATAGCGGAACAGGATTTTCTGGTCTAGGGCATTTAAGCAGATTGCAGCAAAGAATTAGAAACCACTTACAGTGTATTTGTTTGCTCCGCAACAAGAAATAGCTGAACAAGAAAGTGTTTGTCAAAAAACAAGCTCAAATTTGCTTAGTTGAATCTATTTGGTGCGATTCATTTGTGGCTGCTTCGATTGGGTAACCTCTTCACAAGCTGTTCAAACTCGGATCAAATTATTAAGTGGGCATCCATCGCGGCGATGTGTAGGCTCTAGTTTCCTCTAATTAATGAACTCTATAAAAAGCTAACAAGTATTTGGTTTGCTGGCGTTTGTTTGTTAAAGTCATCGCAGAAATTTAACGACTTCCTCGCCACGACCGATTGATTGCCGAAAAGTTAAATATGTCAATGTTGGCCTAAGCCAAAGACAAACAATTGTTGCAGAAGAGAGTCAATTACTTCCTGCAGTTGTAATTTTAGAATTAACGTGGTGACTTTTGCTCTTGTTGACCTTTGATCTTGGTGAACTTAGACAGAGGACGGGCGGGCTAACTAGCCAGTGCTTGCTGGGAACAACGGGCTACTTTCATGTAGAGCGAGATGAGCTTCACGCCAAACCAAACCAGCAATGTTCGTGTCACGCAACACTTGATTCTCACCGGCCAAACCAGCAGATAATGTTCGGATGTTTTAAAAAGAAACTTTTACATCCCTCCCATTAACTAGTTCAGCCGTGAAATCTCTTTTCCGTTTCGCTCATTCTATAAAAGTTTAAAAGCTTTTTCATTATTGTGTAACAATGGTTGCGTGCGAATAATTCATCTCGTATGGCACGTCACAGTCAAGTAAGCCCACTCGACCATGACCAAGCGAAGCGCGAACAGACTGTGAAGCCAGCCCCGACTACCTGCGTCGTCCATAAAAGTAAGCACCCAAGCATTGTTACGTTATTTTCGCGACACTGTGACTTGGAAACAAGAATATCGGATGACTCGCTTTCAGCGATCGATTGTGTGAATTCGATTTATTGTTGGTTGTTTCCGGTCTTTTTATAGGCGCTCCTATTCTCTTCACTGCTTTCTCTAAGCTCGGAGTTGTCATGTCGCCATCGCCTTTTCGCTTTCGTTTCAAGCCATTCACAAAAACGAAGCAGCGGCTTGCCCTGTAGAGAACCTCAGAAAAGCGCGCGCCACTGTCCAGTGTTTTTCTCTCAAATATTGATCTTCCGCTCGAGCTACGTCAATTGCTGTTTACTTTGTGACGTTACCAGGCTTAAAATAAAGCACCTCGAAAGTAATTCTCGAAGGCGGATGATGACCTACCCTGAGCGGTGCTTGATTTGAATCAAAAAATTTAATTAACATTTATTGATTGAACCCGTTTCGTGTTTTCTGCGCTTTCTCAATAAATCAATCATAGACAATGCCGCAAGACGAAATAGTACCCCTCGCCCTCCCCTGTATAACTCTGGCCAAACTAGCTGGGTGTGATGTCAAGTGAACGCTTGTGCCTAAGTTGTGCTTGGTGAATTGTTTTAGCTGGGGAAGTAATTCATTAGCAATAGAAGCTTTGGTAGCGGAATCCGATAAAATAAAGAGGGGCCTGTCAATGAGGGGTTAATAAAGTTATAAGGATTATTCGTTCGGTGCCGGTCCAGTTTAAATCTTATCGCTTCAGTCTAATTTACGCGGACAAAGCAGTGGCTAGCAATGTCCGGGTTTAGCTGGAAGGTTCAATTTTTTTAAATATTTTTTTATTTTCTCTCATTTCAACATTTACAAAAAATGTTGTCTGCAGCTAGGCTACAACCAATGTCTTATTGGCTAATAATTTCATTTTAAATTTAAAAGTCAACAAAGAAGTTTTTTTCGCGCAGCTGAGACTGTGAGTGAATTATCACAAGATAGCGAAAGAGAATTCAAACTGTTTGTAAAGGTGCTTTGTGGAACTAACAAGTGAATTGTGGTTGGACTCGCTACGTCTTCTGCTGCGCTTTACTGCACTTAATCAGCATGAGCATCGAGTTACCCAGTGTCGTCACCAATTAAAGGGCTTGCAAGACCTGCGTGTGGCTAGATTCCCCAATAAAGAAAAGTTAACTTTGCGGGCTTGCTCTCGACCTGTATCTACTGGTGGGTCTCTGCTTTTTATAACCGTTGTGCAAACACATCTTCGATCGATCTATTTGCTGGAAATCTTTGATCTGTGACGTAAACAATTAAAATAATCCTCACTCTAACCTTATTCCGTTGGTTCGAGTCTTCGAGTGAGTGCGTAAACCAGCGTCGCCAGCCTTGTGCTTCGAGTTTTGCAGCGAATTAGGCCGGATACACTGATGAGCGACGCGCGATAAAGATCGCCTGTCATTCGCCTCAAGGGATGACGGCGAGGAAGTGGTTAAGACCGCGAGTTGTTATTTCTCTGAGTAGGTCCTTGCAGCGCTGCTGTTTATCCGCTTCACCTTCCGCTTGTCCGCCCGTTTTCCGCTTCTTATCATCCGCTTTCTATCTTCTTTTCTCTTCGAGGCGCCCGCGGCGCATTCCTGGCGGGCAGGGCGAGCTCTTCGAGTGGCGACTACTTCGTCGAAAGGAAATGAGCTGTCAGTTGAGACGAGCGAATGAGTTACGCGTTTGACAAAGTAATTGAGACGAAGATAGAAGCTTCAGCCGCGATTCCGCTGAGACTTGATCGGCTTTGTGAGCACACTACGACGGGGCGGGTGGACGATTTGCACCGTGCTTGTCGCGCGAGGAAAAGTTCTGTTGTGTTTGGAAATTGTTCTAACTTCCTTTTTTTAATCGAATTTTTTTTCAGATTTAATAAAGTTTTTTTTTAATCGTGTTGTGCGGATATTTCATTGCTTCGAAAGTTGGCGTGATCGGAATAAAATGGAAGGCGTCTTGAACTTATGGATTATTTGATTCGGTGTGGATTTATGTAAAATACCAAAAAACGATTGACATGATAGTTTTTGTTTTATTTTTTCTAAGAAGAACAAGAACAGCAAGCTCAAATTCTGAAAGTAAGATTTACGGAAGAAATCGATATTTCATTGCAACCGCAAGGCTAGTTCGAGACAGAGCGTATATCAAGAGCGCTTGGGAAGTTTTTTTCTTTAACTGCAAGTTTTTAAAAAATTTACTTTGGGGCAGGCTATTTGTAAGTTGGGCAAAGAATATTATTGAGCTCCTTCTGCAGCAGATTTGCCACAACCTTAAACTTAGCGGAAAGGGCTTGGGTTCCTCTTTTTTGCAGACTCAATTTCGTTACAACTACGAGCTCGTTAAAACATTTGTTCTGCTCATAGAGAAAAAATTTTGTTTAATCATCAAATTGATGGGGTTACGTCATTCTCAATGTGCTGCGTGGGGGGTAAATGTCATCTTGCTTTTGTTGAATTGTCATAAATAGCTGAAAACATTTAAATTCAATTGATAATGCTAAGATTTTTGTTTTGTTTGGTTCAGAATTAAAAAAAATATGAATCCTTCGGGTTCTCCTCGGTCTCAACGGATTAAACTGACGGCAACAAGGCGCCGGTTAGTTTTGTAAAGCCCCAAGCTTTTATTCTCATCATCATCATCATCATCATTATTTAACCAACGATTTGTTCTTGTGACCAGCAGTAAAATGTGAAATGCGTTAAACTACAATGAACTGCCGACCGACTTGCCAGAATATTAATATCTGCTGTTGTTGATGCGTGTTATATTATTAAAATCTTTATTCGTGTTCCGATAAAATTAGAGTCTAAACTGCTGTTAAATCTTTATTCAAAGATAAAAACAATAATTAAAAATCGACGTTTTAGTATACTATAAAATCAGTAAACCTTCTTCAGGAGATTAAATAAAACATAAACATCATCGGCAAAGAAATCTTCTGAAAAAGGTGTTTTGATTTTACAGTATGCCGAAACGTCGAGTTTTAATTATTGCTTTTATCTTTGAATAAAGATTTAACAGCAGTTTAGACTCTAATTTTACCAGAAGAACATGAATAAAGATTTTAGTATTAATATCTGGTTGAAAGTTGGTATTTCGTCATTGATTATTCATAAAGTGACTTGACTGCAGTTTAAAAATTTTATTAAACCGTCGGGGCCAGAAACTTGTCGGATGGTGTTTGACGAGGATAGAAAATGAACCCAGGCTCTGTGGATCATGGTCGCCATCAAAACAACGCTTCTTTTCACTCTGCTAAGCTGCAAATTTTCTAATTGTTTTGCTTAATTTTAATTAAAAATGCCGTTTTTAGCAGAAAGATCCGCTATTTTGCTGTGGTGTAGAAGGGAACATCGCCATTGCATACTGCATGTTGCTAAATTGAAGACTGTTACTTATAAACTTTGAGCTCATTATGGTTTTTTTTGTTTTACAATTTTTAGCTAAGTTTTGTTTCTCACTAAGACTAATAGATATCTGAATATGTCCCAGATAGATTTAAAACTTGAAATTTTCAATTGTTTGTTGGCACTTTGCGTATATATTCTGTACAGTTTTTTTAAAAGTGCAATCAGTCTTACTGGATTTACTCTGCCATGATTTTCTTTTGTCTCATCAAAGCGTTCGTTAATCCACTGTGACAGAATTGCCGTATTTACCAACGTGTCGGAAAAGAAAAACTTTACACAGCTGAAGAGCAAGGGTAAATTGCAGATTGGTTTACATTTCTATATCGGATCACGTGATACACTGATCCACTTATAAAAAGCAACAAATCAAAAAATTTATTTTTTTATGTAGTGGTTTAGCGGTTATTTCGCTGTGATGTGTAAGGTATAACCGGGTCAAGCCCTTTTGATCCACAAACAGATTTTTAGTTTTATCCACCTTCAGTTTGATAGGACTGACATTTTTTATTGTTCCGCTTTTTTTTATACAAAATTAAATTTTAAACAAGCCATATTGATTGGCCAAAATAAGATGAAGTAATGCCTCTTAACATTTGTTTGGAAAGTCCCGTAATAGAAGGTCTTTTCAACCACCTGCCAATTACTATTCCGCAGAAACTCCTGACGCCATTGTTTTTTGATGTCGCGGCCCGGTTTGTAACTGGTGAACGTTAAATTTTCAACACTAATTACAACCTTCTACAGGAACGTAAGCAGGGCCAGAATAGACAAGTTGAAAATTAAAGTTTACTTATGTACAAACCAGGCTGCGACTGAGTTGAAAATTTTGTTGCTTCACGTGTTGTTCACGTGTCAAAAAACTAAAATTTAATTGTATTTATTGGTGCAGTTAATGGGCTCTTTGATTTTAATTTGTTTCGAAGTGAAACAAGAAAATTTTCCGTGAGTCGTATTTTGTAAAACGATAATTTTAGCTGGATCGATTGTTAGTTGTTCAATGCAAGTGTAATTTATTTGTATACCACCGGCCTCAAAATCGAACGATGCTGTAAGCTCTCAGCGGGGGCACCCCCTCATGCAGAGGCTCAAGAACAAGTGGTTTCCGCTGACACAGTAAGAAAGCATTTGATATTGAATCTCTTCCAAAGTAATTAATAATTATGCATCAGTTCGGAATTTTAAACTTCCTCTTTTGTGTTGGAAACACTTGCTAAACAGCCGCTGTTATTCTTAAAGTTTTATTTGATATTTAAGAAAGATAACAAAATTCAACTACTAAATATGGTGGTTGGAATATTTTATCAACTGTGGGCAAAATAATCAACATCGCCCGGCGTCAGCTAAGCCGGTGATTATTTACTGTCGCCATGTTTGTTGTGGAGACATGACGAGAGCTGGAAGATTTCTGAGACTTTAAATTCAGTTTCATTATCATTTTCCATTCTGCAAGCGAATTAGAACATATCGCCTCGGTGTGACAATTTCAGTGTTGCTGTAAATGACATGATGCCGCTGATAATGTGAGTGTTCGTCTAGTGTGAGGTAGGGAGGGTTGTTAACTCGTCGGATGCTCAAGACATCGCTTTGCTGGATACAACGCATCTTTAAGTGAGATTTTGGCTTTGAAACTCTCTGGGTCTTTAAAAGTGTTTTTTGGTAACATGAGGGCCCCTTGAGTTGATTACATAGCAGACACCATGCATGGTATGCATAGTTGTTGCAGTACTTTTTGCAACGTCAGGCCAGGGCTGCACAATTTGCAGCAAGTGTGACGTAGCAGGAATGCGATGGCCGATGTGTGTGCGTGTGCAACAAAGAAATGCAATGGATGGCGCGCGGCGCGGTTTTACATTTTTTAATCGTTATTTTACGGGTTCTCGACCTCAATGTCGCCGTTGATCGGAGAATAAAGATTTCCGATTCTTGATAAAATTTAAATAAATTAAACTCGCAACGTCATAAAACGCTTCTGTTGCTTTGATTCTTACAACGCTTTGTTTTTTTTTATTGAAGCAAGATATTTGATTGCTTCATATTCAGGTGGTGTTGGTAGCTGACCATAAAACATGTCATAAAATATTAACAAGGAAAATCTTTTGTGTTGAAAATTGTTTTAATGCTTGCTTTTACTCTCTCAAAGCGGAACAGAATAAAAAAATAGATAAAACAATTTCTAACTTGATATTGCTGTAAAAACATAGCTTAAATTTTACAACCATTTTGTGCAGAATCAACAATTTTATCTAGTAGCATAATAGCGCAAGTGACCCTCCCAGGTCGATGGACACGGTTCGTTGCTTTTTGTGCGATTAATTACCGGTTTGCAAGGGAAGAGAGTCTTTCTGACTCATCGTTTGTAACATTGTTAGTCATTACAAGACACTTGTTTTGTAATGCGAAACTATGTGGGGAAAAACGTGAAATTTATAACGACCTAATGTCTAAAAAAAGGGTAAAGTGTCTTCAATGTCGTTCTGCTTCGAATTCTGTTTTCAAACAAAAAGAAAAAAAATTTTCCATGATTTAATTAAGTTCGCTCCGCAACGTGAGAGTGGCCGCGATCTGCTTCTAGACCAGCTGAATCGATTTTTTTCTCTGTAACAACAATCCGGAAGCGATTAAAGTGAAGATAAACAACGCGCATTTTCTACTGTAGCGTTCGATGACGTCATAATCTTAATGTTCATTCATTCATTCATTTCACTTTATTTTCGATCACTATTAAGCAGTTTAACCAAAAGGTTGTTGCAATATGATTGGTCAGAGTTGATCAATGTACGGTGCATGTGATTTCAACCCGGAAAAGATACGGACCCTGGCCACCTCCCACCAGAGAATGTTCTTGACTTTTGCAAAGATTGAATTTGTGTGAGGAAAAAAGATTCGCGAACACATCATCATTCTCGACCGGTTAAAGGTCGAAGACGCAACCCAGCAGTCGCAACGGACCCTCGCTGAAAATCAACAAATATCAAAAAGTTTTTATAAAATTTTTTGAATTTAAAACCGATGTTTCGTGTTCGTTTGACAAAAATTAAAAATATAAAGCTCGGCATTAAAAACCTTAGCTCCGGCTGAATATCGTCCATTTCTGCTGCTAATCATGTTCATCATCAGTAACAAATTTGCAAATGTCTGTAATCCTAATCCCACATGAAGCTACCCTCATATAAGCGGGCACTTCCTTATTGAATTGATGTAAATATCAAAAGCAAGTGTTTGTTTTTCAGGTTATAACTGTATCTTTGTTTTGCAGAAATTAGTAGAATTTATGTTTTGTAACAGTTCTTTATATTTTTGTTAACGTTACGGACCGGAATGACGTTTCAACGATGAGCGGATCCGTCTCCGCACCTGCAAGGCCTGGACGCAACTCCACAGGTTTTTCCGCTTTAAATCCTCAGTTTTTTCGTCTGCGAGCGGTCGAAAACGATTATTCTGATAAAGTCCCACTTTCCCGTTCCTCTTCCGTCCCCTTCACTCAGGCGGGTTTCAGACAACAAAGGGACAGATTGAGGACGGGAGGAGAAAGATGCGATTCTACTGGTCAATCATTCGAAAGGAAACGCTTGGTTTTTCCGGGAACCGCCCATCGAGTTCCGCCAAGAGCCGCCACATTTCCTTCCGTCGCGAAGCCTCCAGTTCAAAGAGAATTAAAACCCTTAAAATACAATAAACACAGGTTTGAAAAAAACGACGTCAATGGAACGCAAATAACTTCAACTAGATCTTCACCCCTGATTCCCCCTCCCCCTTCAACTGTAACTCCACCCGCTGCATGCCCTCTGTCCGAAACAGCCGCCAAACAATTGAACTTTCTTTCAGATAAAAATCGAAATTTTGATGAACGAAAACATTGTAGAAATCAGGCGCGGATAGAACGTACATTCTGCCCGGGCGGCCCGCCGCGAGAGTTGTTGCTCGCTGAACTGGATAAAAAGAAGGAGAAAGTGACATCCCGATGCGAACATGAAAAAGAAAACGACTTGAAAAAGAGCTTAATTTTAAAACCTGATCGCGCGTCGCACACGCGACAACCAACAACTGCTGACCATGCCGTCATCGAATTCGATGACGTTAAATGCAAACCTGGGCAGCACAATTACCGTTGTCCTCGGTGTGACCGGTGTATGTGTCGATATTGTAAAGGACAAGAAAAGCGGCCACGATCGAGAACATTGTGGTGTGGGGGAAGGTGCGAGTGCACCGCTGATGCGATTGTTGATACGGCGACGTGCTTCTGTCTCGTCCGCGCCTGTTTCTATCACTGCTCGAATAGCGAAGAAGCGCAACCCGTGAGACCGTGCTCATGTGGGGGGCCGGACTGTTGCCCCCGATGGGCGACCATCGCGGCGCTCAGCTTGTTCCTGCCCTGCTTGCTGTGTTACCCCCTCGCTAAAGGTTGCGTCTTGGCCTGCAAGCAATGCAGCCGATGCTCCAGTCCCGGATGTCGCTGCAAGGAATCGAACAGGTGACAGGGCCTATCTCATTGCTGCGCCGAGCAGAACTTTCCGCTTGCATCCTCAGGGTTCGGTTCCCTAGCAACTGCCACTTTAATCAAGCAGACCTGCCGCCGTGAAAGTTTATTTATTTATGTAATTTATTCGTGTTTTGCTGATCGAATCCAGTGCGCTCACTCTGGGCAGCTCCCTGTTCATGCACACAAAGGTCAACATTTCGAACTTCCGCATTTAAGTGAGGAGAGCTTGGTCACTTACATCATCCGGTCATTACTTGAGGAATTATATCAAATGCTCGATGAAATATTAACAATCTCTGCGCTCCATGGTTCAAAATCGAAAAAATTGTTTGAAATTTCACCGTTCCAAGCAAAATAAATTTCACCGTTTTATTAAATGACTATTATTTTCTGCGTGGGTTATTTTTCATATCCGCGTATCTTGACCAGCTGCGTATGTACGCAGCGAATGAATTCTTCGCGGCAGTGGCTTCTCACTTTTATCGCAGGTGCCCGCATGTTTGTCTTTTTGCAGTTCTTTAAATTGTTATTATGACGTAACACGCCACTGTAAAGTTAATTGTTAGCTTTGAATATTTCTTTATTTTGTTTTTATTACGTTTGAATAATAACAGTTTCAAATTCGTTGGGCGCGTTCATTATCAGCTTGAAGAAAGGCAGCTTTGTCACGTGATTGTGAGAAAAAGCAAATTCAATCTTTACTCGTACACGCCATTTCGCGGCGATTGATCGGTTAAAAATTTTTTCTCCGTTAAGACAAACCAAAATGGATAAACCATTAGAGTTAGACTCTCTCAAATCCATCGTCTTTTCGCTTCAGGTTTATTCATCTTCTTGATCAAGGTTTCGAGCCAGAGCCTCTGCGTAAGCCATCGCTTTCATGTTTGCGAGGAATGTCTTGGGATTGTCTAAATCATGGCTGGTGTTTCCGTCAATCTAAAAACATTTATATTAAACTAAAACCTACAGGTGAGCATTTGCCGAAGATAAACTTTTAATGGTGTAGCGAGAATACATTATAGTGTTTTTAAAATTAAAATGACAGAAAAGGTTTTGATAAACTTTACTTAATGCATGGGTGTTGATTGATTGCCAATAGCCTCCATGCATTTCAATCTCCATGTTGTATCTGGACAATTATTTGAAAACAAGAACCAATTTTTTACAGACAACAGGGCTATAGTTAGGGTCAGGACTAGGTATTCATTAACACAAGCAAAATAAGCGTTTTATAAAATAAACATTTTCACGCGTTATTTTTCAAACAATCGTCAATTCGAGCAACTGTTGAGTTGAATAATTCTCCGTAAATCCATTTTAGCGATTTCATTATAATAAAACATTTCCCCCAATAGTGGCTTTTCTTATTCCTAGCTTGCTTAAGGTCCAGTTGGAGCAGCCATGTTTAAATCAAGATTTAGCAAACCAATGCGGAGCCTGGGCACCGCAGGAACTCACCAGTTTTGAAATCCATTCCCAGCACGTAATCACGAGGAGGAAAATTACAGACAAGAGTCCAGAAGCCATCAGCGACTTAAAAATGACCGTGATAAGAAAGGAGTTGTCGTCTAAATAAAAGAAACTCCGGGAGAAATTTATTGCGTTATTCGTGTTATGGCTCGGCAGCGTCTAGTTCCAACAGGGTCTGACTACATTGTTTTCATGCGTTTTCGTCTTGAAGTAAAGGGAAGTAACGTGTTTTTCCTGCGGGGGATTAGTCGTCGAATCTGACTTCGTTACTTTCATAGCAAGAACGAATAGACCCAGAGATATCATCAGACCCCTCCTGGTATGCTATTAGAGAACATTAACTAACTCTTAATGAATTGCAAAGGAAGTTATGCCAGGCTTTAATGAGGATTCTTTTTGACTTTTGTCAAACCATATTATGATGAAGCATGCAAGAAAATGAGCTTGATTTGATTTAATGTGGGTCTAATACTCTGAAAAGCAAGTTTCTTAAAGTTACAATCACATCTAGCAGTTTTAAAGTTAATATTAAGAATTTTTCATGCAGGTCTAAGTCAGTGATGGCTTTACAAAACGGGGGGCCCGGTACAAGAAATAAAAGAGGAACTAACTTTTACATTCGTTTTGCCAGAAAAAATTTATAATTAAATTGATGACGTTTATTTTTTAGTCTTCATTTTTTTCGGAGTGTCACTGAAATTGTGTCGAGACCAAAAAAATGAAAATAAACAAATAAAAAAATGGAATTGGTTCCACTAATATGGTCCATGCGAATGAGTAGCAGAAAAAAGCATTTTGGTTGAATTGAACAACTTTTTTAAGCTACCATGGTGCCACTATAAAGAAGGCTAGTTTTTCAGGAGGGCCTTGTGCGGCCGCTTCCTGCTAAAACCATCAGTGGCCACAGTAGAAAAACAAACATGTCTTTCTAATTGCAAGCGCCCGCTCAAAGTACTGGTCACACTGACATGCTCTGACGTAAACTTTTTTGTATATCCATAATACAATCGCACTCCGCAACACAAACACTTTCATAATTCAAAAAGTAAATTAACTTGCACGGATGTTTTTTGCTTACATAAGTTTTCGTTAGAGAAAAGAATCCAATTGCAACTAAAATTTGTGGTCAATGGCTTTATTACTTAAACTGTTAACCAAAATTTTCAGTTAAAATTATTGTACGAGTTTTTCTAAACGAGCAGTTTTTACCAAACATACACAAGGCGCAAGACTGCGAATGAAGAACGAGAGAAAACAAAATTTATACAACAAAAAGAATTAAATAAAAATATATTCAAAAGAAACCCCCATCTGGTTGCAACAGTTAAGTGCAGGTTTAGGATTTTTGATAACGAAACTTTGTGAATTTTTACTTTGAAATTAGAATTACATTTCTAAATTCTTTTTAAAGAATTTAAAGTTTAACATTGATGCATAGCTTGTATCACAGGACGTAATATGCTGTTTGGTAGAACTTGGGATTTTGAGTAAAAAGTGAATGCTGACCCATCCTGGTGCTGATCGTCTGCAGTAGTTGACTATCGATGTATTCGAGTTGGTTAATTTACTTTTTTTGTTACGAATGTGCTAGTGTGGCTGAGTGCCATTCTTTATGGAGGAAAAAGGCATAATCTTTCCTAAATTATCTTTTTTTCTACAGTTTATCCAATAAAGAATAGGAAAAGCGGAAGCAACAAACTGGTTTCTATACAACTTTTGTTTTTTAAAAAAATTCGCTCACGTTAGCGCTACCTGGTGGTACTTCGCAAATAAAAGGCTTCGATTCATTGCAGCGGAGATTGCTAAAGAAGAGCTCATTGGGTAGGGTCCTGTTGTCAGCTGTTAGATAAATAATTGTACCACAATTGCCTTTAGCATGAAGCCGTGATGAAAGTAACGGTGGGCCGAGCTTCGATCCGTCAAGCCAGAAAAAAAATCTTTTACGTTTCCGAAATCCAATCCAGAAAATGGCGTCACTTGCTAAAACAATTTTACAAAAAACAATTGAATCAAAAAGCAAAACCTTCTGAGATTCAGATAAGACAATAAAATTTGCGGGTCGCCACTCGTGTTCGCATTGGGTGTAGCTTCATCCGACAAAGATGAAACCCAATTGAGGATGAGATCGAATTTCGGAACGACCCAGTCTTATCTTTACAATCAGCCGTTAATTAGAAATTGGATCGAATGTTTCAGCTGAACAGCTCTTTTTGCAAAGGCTGTTTAAATATATTTGCACAATTCATGAATTTGTTGCGGGTTGTAGTTGATGAATCAACATTGCCAACAAAGTCTAAATTAAAATATCGTTTTCTAAATCTAATTGGTAGGTCGCTTCATGATCACTGAGTATTTTTTTCAATATCATTTATAAATTTATAAAAGTTGCAGGAACTTTTTTTCATCTCAAACCTATTGACATTGTATCACAACCTGACTAAGGCGAAATTATGTATTAAAGCAGTGCTTCTCAACCAGGGTGCCGGTACCTCTTAGTCTGCCGCTTTCAATTATTATGAATGCAGTTAAAAGTTTAGTTTTGTAAGTTCACAAATTTTTTTAGTTTTAAGCGTTTTTTTGAGAGTAAAAACAGCTGAAAATATTATTTTGGGGTGCGCGAAATATTATAGGGTTTTTCGATCTAATTCGTTGTTTTTGCAATCAAATTCTTTGTTTTTGCAATCAAATTCGTTTTTCTGCAATCAATTTTGTTTTGCAAAAACTTTTACAGTAAATACAGTATATATCTTTGTATAGGGTCTCCCGATAGAATCTATTTACATATATATAGATAATATGAGATCTCTATATTAGATTTCCATAATATTAGGTCTCCATAGTCTATAGTCTCCATAATTAGGTTTCTATAATATAATCTCCGTAATGTATATATATATAGATAGGTATATAGACCTATTGAAGACCCCGTATGGAGACCAAATTTTATGGAAACTACATTATGGAGACCTAATATCTATTATTGAGACCACATTATGCAGACCCAATTTTGGAGATCTAATGTTATGGAAACTATATTATAGAAACCTAATTATGAAAACTATAGATTATGGAGACCTAATTATGGAGACTATAGACTATGGAGACCTAATTATGGATACCTAATACAGAGACTGTTTATTATCTATATATGTATATAGACGCTACGGGAGACCCTATACAAAGATATATACTGTATATACTGTAAAATTTTTGCAAAACGAAATTGATTGCAAAAAGAACGAATTTGATTGCAAAAGCAACGAATTTGATTGCAAAAATAACAAATTTGATTGCAAATACAACGAATTTGATTGCAAAAACAGTGAATTAGATCGAAAAACCCTATACTTTTTTTTGGGGTGCCGGAAATGAAAAAGGCTGAGAAGTACTGCAGCTTTTTCTTTTAAACATTTACATTAATGAGCGTTTAATAATAATGATACGAACATGTTGAATCCAAAGCTAACTCAAAAATTTGCCTTTAATCTTTTAAGTATATGTTTTTGAAGCACATACGAAGAGCAGACAGAATTTGCACCAAGGTTAACTGGAAATTTTTTGAGTCCCATCATAATTTGGCCGACCGAAAATCTTATTATCAGGAATGTTCATTGAATTAATAAAATAATACATTGTATCATCAAAAAAGCATGCATTTTATTCCTGTGATTAACCATAAAAATTGATACATTACCAATAAACTCGAGAAAATGTTTAAATGAAAATTTGATTATTAGAATTAAATATTGGTGCATTGAATTCCGAATAATTAATAGCAGTAATTAAAATATAATCTATTCAAAATTTATTTTATGCAATGTAATGTTCACCTATTTCATGCCTTTTTCAATGTATTAATAGTTGTCCGTTACTTACAATTTTTGAGGTGTCGTTTCAAAAAAACCAATTTAGTTTTAGCGCCTTTCGAATTGATGACCAACAGACGACCTTGCAGGGTTTTGCAACCGGCTTCGGCAATGAGCCAGGTCGTGGGGTCAAAATCTATGACGTAATTCCAAGTGGTGTAATCAATGAAGTTAAAGTTAAGATGGGTGCTTATTAAAATGATCAAACTAGAAAAATTCATTTAAACAACTGTTTCTCGTATTGAATTCTAGTACATAATTTAAAGTTTAATTTTTTTAAATAATAGAAATGTCTAAATAAAAAGCTTTGTTTTTATCTTATGCTGTAACAATGAAAAACTGTCAATCAAAAAGTTGAATAAAAAGCCTTTTTTAGGCCAGTGCTCGGCAACCGGTATGCCGCAGAAGAACGGTAGTGTAAACACTATTTAAAATAGAAATAAAAAACGTTTCCACGTTCAAAAAGAAAGAAAAATTGTGAACGCATTTCTTTGCCTGAAGTTTTATAAATCGGACAAAAAATGATTAAAAATTTCTATTCAAATCTCTGCAAATAAAGTGAAGACTTTTAATTTTTTATGTCTACACTAATCCTTGGACTTTGCTCATAGCAAATTAAACTACTGCAAAGGAAGCAAAAACCACTTTTTTAGTTATCGGTAGCCTTTCAGGTCAGAGCTATGTATCGTATTTGAAACCTGGTAGCAAGTAATGGCTGGCAGGTAAAAAAATGAAAGGTGCTCCAATCAGGGCGTTGAAATTTCTTGGTGAGAGAAGCAAAATTTATAAAGAAAAAAAATTTTTTTTGCGGCTTGTTTTTTAAGTAATTGTAAATCCTCATAACTATAAAATGCAAACTATAAAATTTTTTTGTTGAAAAAGCACTCTCAGCAAACACAAATTTTAGCATATTGGAGAAATATTTTATTCAAAAACTTGTGAAGACTAAAGAATATACAAATAAAGGTTTCACTTTTGGCTGCGGTGTTTTATTAACTTTGTTTGCAAATTTTTTTTTTAGTTACACAAAAAAACGAAACAACCGTGCTGCGAATGAAGACTTTTTCTATTTTATCGGCTTCACTAGCACTAAAAAAGGTTTACACCAGTGGTTCTCAACGTCCGGCGTGCGTCCCACCGCTAGAGTCTGGCAAAATTTTGGTTGGGCATAAAGATTTTTGGGCAAAAATGAAGAAATCAGAGACAGTTTCAAAGTAATGACCTTTTTTTTCTTTTTTTATTAGTCTTTTTGGCAAACTGTATTGCCCCCAAATGTAATTTTCGGCTGTTCAGCTATGTATCACGAAATGAAGGACATCAAAATTTTAAAACTGATTTGGAGTAGCATGGCCCAAAAAAGGTTGAAAAACACTGGTTTACACCTCCAAGCCCGAGTAAAGACTTTGTTTTGGTCTTGGCCAAGTTTTTTGTAAAAATTTTTCTTCTATTTGCTGAAATCTACGTTTGTTGATACTGGCTTTTTAACAAAAAAAGTAGACCTACCTTTTCCTAAATTTTTTCTCCTCGCTAAATTACTGTAAGGTTATGTGATAGGTGGTTCTTTTCGAAAAAACTTAGGTTGCTTGTCCAAATCAATATTTTGTAAAATCTGATTTGATTAAATTACGGCTGAGATTACGTAATTGTAAAGACAAATCTGAAACAACGCTTCTTCTGTCTTGCAAATTTAAAAAGCGATTGCCCCCTGCCTTTACTTTTGGCCCACCTGAATCTACCATCTGTAAAACACAATTTGTGTTAATTGAAAAGATATTAAAAATTGTTGTTAATGAAGCGTTTTGATCCAAAAAACTTTATATCAAAAATAGCGAAGCGCTGAACTGTTAAAGCCCAGGAATCGGATTCACAATTTTATGAACAGGCTCTCTTTCGTATAGAACTCACAAGCAACAGGTCCCTCATTATACAGAGGTATCGAGATACCGAAATTTTGTTAGATTAAGAACAAGTTCAAGATTCCAAAAAATGACATTCCGAGAATGGGTTTGGGTGAAGCCATGCGAACTCCATAAATCTCATCACTGATCAGATCAAACGAGCTGCGTTTATTGTAACTGTACGAAGTGGGCCAACTGGCCGCAGTCGACTGGTCAGTTAGATTGCGACGAGTTCCGACCAGTGGCGCGGCCAGTAGCCCTAGACCCTCAGTAGTTTAATCTACAAATGAAGCGTCAAAAGAGTTATTTTAAGCAAAACTTTTTGGTTAAATTTAAAACAGCTCAAGAGGTTGCCAATTTGGTATTATTATCTATTTTTTTAACTATCAGACAAAACCTAAATTTAATTTTAAAAAACAACAAAAAATTATTATAATATTAATTTTTAAGCGTTGCTGATGATATTTAAAACTGCTGCAGAGATATCTTTTTAATTTTTATCCTCGCTATATAAGTGCGCGGTTAAAAAATCCAACAACTTGTTCAGTCAGTTTCTGTCAAATTTATGTTTAACTTTATTTTAAGCAAAAAAAAAATGTGTTTTAAAAGGTAATTTATTCTCGAAAAAAAGTTAGCAAATTTGATTATACCCTACTTTGTAATGCCGCTGTGATAAGCACAATTATGTAATTCATTATATAAATTTTGTGTGTTCGGCTGTGCGATAATGCCAAGCACTTTAGCCTACGTCTAAGCCTACCACAAGTTTGCCGGGACTTCCCGCAGCGTTGTCAACAGCATGGCAGCACGAATGAAGCCGTCATATTGTCAACAGCATGGCAGCACGAGTGGAGCCGCCATGTTGTCAACAGCATGGCAGCACGAATGGAACCGCCATGTTGTCAACAGCATGGCAGCATGAGTGGAGCCGCCATATTGATGCTAAAGCGCGATGGACCCGGTCGCAGTTCAAAACCTGCTTTCATCATTTTCTTGTGTCTTTCAAGAAAAACACATTTTGCAGCACTTTCCTTGGCTTAGCTAGCGCTTCCAAATCTTAGTCAAGTTTTCCCCAAACAAAATCTAAAATGTCAAATTTGAACCGGACAACAATGTTTGTAGATATCTTCAAAAGTCGGTCGAAGTAATCGTCCGACGTTTTTCATTAAGTATAACGCCTTCAAGTTTGTCCTGCAAACTGGGATAATACTCGATATGACAATGGTGATAGAACAACGTACAACCACTTACAAGGTGGAAGTGGTTTGAAGAGCTCTGATATAAGAACGTTTTTATTTTAGTACCTTCGGCCGGCGGCCGCAGAGCAGTGCCCCTTAGGCATAATGGCTTTTAGTTGAAGCAAACGGGTAAGTCGCACTGGGCCCTCGAGAAACACCAAAAAAGCGTCCCACTGGAAAAATAAACTTGTGGTTTTGGTTTTCTTTTACGATAAATCTCGGTTAATTCGGATATTTGCCTAATCCGGGTAAAACTGAAGATACGAACGATTTTTAATGTTTTTCTTAATATATAGCTTGGGATAATCCGGATTATTTAATTCAGATTTTTTCTTATTCCGGATAAAAATTGTTTTTTTATCTTCATAATTCGGATTTTCCCGCTTCACAACTGTAGCAGGATGTCTTTTGCAACGTCATAAACATTATGGTTTACAAGCTATGGTTACACCACGTTATAGCTATGGTTTGCAAGTTATGGTTTACACACAACGCTTGTAAACCATGGGTACCAGGTTATGGTTTACAAGCGTTGGTTATGTTGCTTGTTACTTGAAATTTATATCGGTTCAACTTAGAGAGTGTGTCCGTTGGTTTGCTATAGCATCTATATATAGCTTAAAAAACAATCCCAAAACTGAGTGACGCTTACGCAGCCGTGAGAGCGCTACAGCGCTATGGGCTTGGGTGTTCATGCCCTGCCATAGAAGATATTATTTTCTAATTAGAAGATATACTTATAAAACAATCACTAAAATGTCTGCGACAATCTAAAAATTACAGATTATTTTACCGCTAATTTTGTCTGATATGTAATAGTGTAAATTTGTATTGCACGTTTAAACTGAATAAATAAATTTGTTTATTTCAAAGAATTCTACCATTCAGTCTTTTATATATACAAATAAGGGGATTTTTATCTACATCTTACTACTCTGGATAAAGTCCGGGTTGAAACAGTGCCTTCGGATAATCCAAACCTTTGCATAATCAGGATCAATTTGTGCGTCAAATCGAATCCGGATTAACCGAGGTTCACTGTATATTGCAGGGTTGGGCAAAGTTTTCAATGAAAGAGCCGCATGTGAAAATTCAAAACTGCCGGAGAGCCACAATTTCTGCCTGAGGTGTTAATGCAAATAAAGTAAAGAAAGCAAATTTTAATCAAATAATAAAAACAAATACAACGTTACACGATTTACAGTTTTTCCGAGATTTTACCAGCATTAGATCTATTAAATGGATTTCCATTTTATTAGCTAGCTTTTGAAAATCTGGGCGATATGAAGTCAAAGCAGTGTGAATTAATTCTCTCAAATCTTCATTTGTTAGACTTGCATGATATAATGATTTTACAAATTTCATTACAGAAAAGCGAATTTGAGAGAACCGAGCACTATCTTTCTTTCTTTTATTCTAAAGTTACTAGCGTGTCTCGGGGGCGAGAAACAAATGAAAGGAAGATAGCGCTCGCTTTGCTCAAATTTTTGCTGTAGTGTAAATGGTCCTCAATAACAACAAACAAAAAAATGCTTTATTTCCACGTTGTAATTCGACTTAGCATCTAATTAAAAATCTTCTTTTCACCAAAATTCAAATATGAATAACAATTGTACATTGTTCAATTTCGTAATTATTGTGCAACTAGAAGAGCCGCAAACGAAAGGTCGGCGAGCCGCAATTTGCCCACCGTTGGTATATTGCATATGGGTTTCGTTCATTAACACAATTGTCTCCTTTTTTCATTTTTACTTGCCCCTGAAAAAATGTTGTTTGATATAATCAAATACAATAAAAAGTGTCTTCACTCCTCTTTCAAAGTATTGTTGTTCCTCCCTAAACTTAACCCTCAATAAATAAATTAGGCTTCCCAGAATAGATAGCCTATAAAAGTTCAGTCATTAGCCTCCCGTTTTAAAGCATTACTCGTAGTAACACTAATGGTTTTAAGAATAGCTCATCATCACCAAGCCCTATAAAGCCTTATCGTGTAGAATAAATCATAAACATGAAACGGTATAGAAATTCACAAAAGCCGTTTTATAGCCTACGCCAGGGGTCGGCAACCCTGGCACGAGTGCCAACTGTGGCACGCGAGGTGGTTTTCCATGGCACGCCAAAAAATTTATTACTCTTATGGCGTGTTGACAATTTAAAATTTGGCAACAGTGTATTTTGTGACACTTATTCTGGCCAAGTTGCTAACCAGACATGGGGTAATCGTAATCAGTAATCGTAATTGATTACAATCGATTACGCTTTTTTATGTAATTGTAATCGATTACATTCAAAAAAACTTGGGTGTTATCGTAATCGATTACTTTAAGAAAAACTTAGAAATAATCGATTACATTTCAAAACTTACGTTTATGAATGTAACAAATATTTTAAATGCTAATCGTGATACAGATTAACGTAAAAACTATTCTAGTAATGCGTTTCAGAATTTATGTTGTAGCAATCGAAAAACGCATAATTATTATAAGTAATCGCCATCGTAATGGCAGAATGAGTAATAATCGTAATCGATTACTTTCAATTTTTGAGTAATCGTAATCGTAATTGCAAAATGGGAAAGTAATCGTAATCGATTAAATTTGTCATGTAATCACCCTATCCCTGTTGCTAACTTCTGTATTTGTGAAGTAATAAACTTCCTGAAGCCTGGACTATCAATGTCCCAACTATCAAAGCTTTCTCAACGTCTGAGCTCATTCATTGAGAAAGTGTTTTTGCAGTTACAACAAACGGTGCACCTGTTATACGTATTAATCTTGTTGATAAAACACAGTTTTATTAAATTAGCTAACACAGTTTTATTAATCTTGTTGATAAAAAATCAGGTATGCTGTAATGAAGTTTTACGGCATTTTCATCTAGACATTCTTTATGTGAAGATTTCAAATTCAGCATTCAATGACTTACTCTCTATTGTAACAAAATTAATAAATTTTCTTTTCGCACGCTTTTCTACAACGCGCAGACAGTTTCGGTTTTTGCTTCAAAAGGTGCAGAGTAGCCTATATACGTCGTACATGACATGCCTCTATATTGCATAGCCATGCTGGCGAATAAGTCAAAAAAAAGTTTTTGAGCTTTTTCGGTTGTTTATCTGAGTTAAGAATCTTTTTGAGAAAGAAAGGAAAGGTCTATCCTGAACTGGAGGATTGAAAGTGGCTTGTAAGATTAATGCTCCTTGTTGTCATGACTACGCACCTCAACGAGCTCAAACTTTGTTTCCAACATTCAGGATAAACAGTTATAAATCTTTATAAGGCATGAAAAGATTTTGTAGCCAAACATAAGGTATACCTGTTAGATGTACAAACTGCAACTTTTTACTACTTCAAGCACCTAGAAAAATTCTTATTGGATTGCCAAGTTAAAACCGTCAAAATTAAAAATATATATGCACCATCTAAACGTCTCAATTTTACGAAAAATTTTAAGATTTACAGTGTTTCGGCTCAATATATATATATCTAACTGCAGACAGTACTGTTTTGATTTATTGGGTCTTATTAGTGCAATGAAGTTGTGCTGAGAAAGAACAAGGCACACTAATTTGTACCTTGTGGCTACTCTTTTACTTGTGGTTTTAAGGCACAATAGAATAAAAGCCCAGTGATGCCAAGAGTGCTCAAATCATATAAAATGATGAGCTATGCATAGTGCAGCAGCATCACTGTCTTCTCAGTTAGAGTGCTCAACCTGCAAGAGCAGGGAGCATAAATAACTGCAGATAGTACTGTTTCGACCTTTCTTTTTTTTTGTGTCATGACTAGGGCCATTTTTTTATGACCTAAAAAATCGAAAAATATGACTTTATTTTTTGAAACATATGACAATATATGACTTTATTTTTAGAGCATCATATTTTGCTAATCTCATAATTAGCAAGTCGAATGCAAGTGTTTTGGGTATATTTTAAAGAAAAACACGGTCGATCAATGATGTATTAACACGTCTATTTCACCTGAAAATCATCAACTCCTCAGTGTCACTCAAGTTCAAATGTCTTATGCATTTAATCAATAGGCTAAGCATTGAAATATAGTTTCATGTAGTGTTCAATGTTAGCATCTGCAAAATTTCTGTTTGGACGAAGGAATGATTTTAAAAGGGAAAACGACCGCTCCATAGATGCTGAAGTAGGCTGACATTGCAACAATTTTGCATACAATGCTGGTGGAATATCTGGCCTACTTAGCTCCACAATGATTTTTACATCATTTTTTTCCAAGCGCTTCTTTATGTACTTTTTCAGCTGCAGAGGGTCACTTCCAAAACCAAGAGAGTTGATATCTTCATAGGCCTTTTGTATTGTGTATGTAGAATTTTCCATTTTAAGAATTAGGTTTGAGAGCCCATTGTAGCATTGACTAATTTCAGTCAACTGACTGGTCAGCTTTTGCTCATTCACTTTACTTTTGGCCTTTTGCACAATCACTCCTTCACCATTCCATAAATTAACAATTTCTCGAACTTGTGGTAGTTTCTCAGCATAGTAGTTAGCAGCATCCAACCAACTCCCCCAACGAGTAACAACTGGCTGCGGAGGTCTTCCACAAACAGCAAAATCAGCAGCTCTGGTTTTATTCTTCACAACGCTTGCTTTTACAGCAGCAATCAAGTCGTCTACTTCCTTGTAAAAACTTTTTATCTTCAAAGCACAGTTATGCATTAAGTGTGCCAGACAGGTAACATGCAGGAGGTTTGGATATATTTCTTTTAAAACGTTGCCTGCACGGCACATGTAGGATGCAGCATCAGATATCAACAAATTGACGTCTTCCCTCCTTACCTTAAATTTCTTTATGACATCATCCAGTTCATGGATTATCTTTTGGCTATTAGCCGAACCATCAATCACAGAGCATCTAACCAAAAAGCAGCAGTCCGGTTTATCCAGCGTACCACAAAGTATGTGCAAAAAGTTTTTACCTCTTAATTCAGTTTCATCTATAACAAAAAACAACGGCTTCTCACTCAAGTCTTTTGCCAGCTTCTGATCATATGCTTCATCTAGTTCTTTAACTTTCAGACGACAAAGAGTTTCAGATGGTACGCTTTGCCCCAAATCTCGAAAAAGCTGTCGAATAGCTGGATGATTTACTTTTGCCATCGGTATATCAGCTGATGCAAAAGCTTGAACAAGTTTTGTTGCAAAATCTTGGTGTTCACCAGAACTGATAAATGTTTGACGTGTATCGGAAGTTCCAGCACTCTTTGCCTTTTCAACGCCTTTTCTGTGCTTGAGAGTAGCAACATGTTGCTCCACAAAGAATCGCTTCTCATGCTTAACTATGCAGCAGCATAGCGGGCAGTAAAGTTCATCTTTTGGAGTGACTGTGAACTCTTTGAAGTCTTTTATAATCGATCGGACCTTTCTCCCATCAGAAACCTTTATTTTTGGCATGCTCACTTCACAATATATAGTACTTCCACTAAACAAAAAATAGCCGATTGTGGCTACACGTGTTATTGATTGCTCCGTTAAAAACCTACATTCTTGTGACGTCATAAACGCCTGCTGTGCTCGTTTCTCGTATCGGATTTACCAGGACTCATTCTAATATAGTAGTTTCTGATTACGGGTGGTTTTTGTGTAGCTGTTGCAACTCGCCGTTTAGGCCCACTTCACGATAGTACTTTCACTAAAAATGAAAGGTCATATTTTATGACCAAATGCAGAAAATATGACTTTTTATGACTTTATAACTTCTTCAATACACTCCGTAACAAAGTAGTTTTTGTATTATTATAGTTTTCATAGCTTTTTTGTACCACCAAAAAAAATATGACTTTAATGACTTTTACTCGCCCTAGTCATGACATTTAATTATAGTTATAAGCACAGATACAATTAAAACAAAACATAACAACCAAATAAAATTTAAAAACAGATCTGTATATTTAAGGTATTACAGCGAACGATTAGTGGATAAAAAAAAGGTTAATGCGATGAGGCAATAATAACACAGCTCAACAAAAAAATATTTTTTTCTTTTTGCGATAGATCTTTCAACGATTTTATAGTATATCAGGTGCGCTGATTCCAAAAATGACTTTACTTTTGCTGAATTGGCTCTAGTTTTTGAGATATTGCAGACACAATAACTGGCTATAAAAGCTCAGATAACGGCCATATAAACTACACGTAAGAGGCAATTGTGCTGACAAGGAGATTTTGTTTTGCAATAAAGGACCAGTTGTCTCATTTTTAGAAAGGTTAACAAAGCAGAAAAGTCAATAACTGACCATTAGCAATCTTGGAGTCTAAAAAAATTCTAATGAAAAGTTGAAATGCAGTAACTTTTACTATATTTAGGTTTTCATGTTTTCAGTTTTAATTGAAGGGTTTAGAACGAAAAGTAACTAAGTCACATTTTTACCCGAATTGAGTTAGCCATTGTAGTGCGTTGCTTTCAATGTCCTTAATCACCATGAAAAATATTATTTCTAAAAAATGTTACTAAGTCTTTTTTTTGAATGCAAGGTTTTGCTGGAAATGCTGAATTTTTCTTTTAAAAGTTTCTAAGTCCATTTTATCCAATCACATTGTAAGGTTTAGTCACGTGATACGAAATCAGTTTTGTTAATATTGTAGCTTGGTGCTTTGACTATATAACATAAAAACTGGTAAATTAGGTTTCATTTTTAGTTTATTCATATATAGGTGTAGGCTTCAAAGAAATATGCACGAATATTCTATTAAAATGTTTGGTTCTTAAATTGAATATAGTAATCAAGAATGAAGTAAACACAGAGAATTTAATTAGAATTAAAAGCTAGGTTGGCAAACCTTTGCTTACTCATAAGCGTACTTTGTGAGCAATGGTAAAATCAAAGTATTTTAAATATATGTCGGACATTTTATTCATTTTCAAAAATTTTTAACAGACATTTCCTGTTTGAGAGGGTTTAAATTTAAGCATCACCTTCATCAATAAACTTTTTGTAAATAAAAGTATTGTTTGTAATGAACAGAAGGAGAGGCTTAAATTAAACTTCACCCTATGTTTACTGCTTCGAATTTTTTTTTCATAAATCTTATTAGTGCTTTGACTACGGACCTAACAATTTTAGTGTCATATGCGTTTTTAAAACATTGAGAAACAGTTTGTAAGTATTATTGTTATGGAGCATTTGATTTTACAAGCCTTACGCAGTGATGAAATGGCAGAATATAGCAGGACAACTGCAGAAGTTATACCTAATTTTTACCCAATAAATCTAATAAGGTAGTTACAAGGACAATGAAAAAGAGTGATTACTTGGATATTTTGACGTGTCCTGAAATTCTCTTTGTAAATAATTCAATATTAAGTATTTTTACTTAAATATGACTAATGGACTTTAAAAGCAAAGTGCCTAAGTCCATAGTTTGTGGTTAAAAGTGCCTAAGTCCATAAAATCACAATAAAAGTGCCTAAGTCCAATCTAGTATTTTATTAATATCATCTGACATGTTCATCCAAAATATCTGTAAATGATGAAATAAGTTCATTATACAATATGTAAATGCTTAATAATCCTAAAAACAAAAATCGCTGTGAAACCTGATTTTATGATTCATTTAAAAACTTTAAATGCAATTTACTCAAAAGCAGTATTTTGTGACTTAGTTACTTTTCGTTCTAAACCCTTCAATTGCTTTATGTTGCCTGCTATGAGTTGTTCAAGAAGAAGAAGTTGTTGTAATGACCCTGACAGTTTCTGTTACATATGTGGAGAATATATTCTTAAAGAGTATAAAAGGTCTATTACAGATTTTGTTCGCAAAGTATACCGTGCTTACTTTCGAGTTAAACTTGGTGACCAAGACAAGCCATGGGCTCCACATGTTGTCTGCAAATCATGTGTTGAGCACTTACGAATGTGGACAAAAGGAAAAACTAAAAACTTTAGATTTGGTGTGCCAATGGTGTGGCGAGAACAGAAAAACCACTTTGATGATTGTTATTTTTGTATGGTAGATTTGAAGGGTTTTAATCGTCACAAGAAAAAATCATGGATTTACCCGGACTTAGAATCTGCTAGGCGTCCTGTACCCCACTGTGAAGATATACCCGTGCCACAATTTAGTCATCTTCCAGAAAAACCATCAGAATGGGACTTTGTCCACCAAGCTTCAGAAAGCTGTAGTGAAAGTGATGTTTCAAGCATTTTTGAAGAAAGTTCGACCAGTCCGAAGCAGTTTAATCAGGAGGAACTGAGCGATCTCATAAGAGATCTTAATCTATCTAAAGAAGCTTCTGAAGTATTGGCATCCAGGCTTAAAGACAAGAAATGCCTTAGTGTTGGTACGAAAGTAACCTTTTACCGCACAAGGGAGAGCGACTTACTTCCGTACTATCGTTCAGAAGAAGGGCTTGTTTTCTGCTCAGATGTTGAAGGACTTCTTTTAAAAATGGGAATACCTGAATATAAACCTCAAGATTGGCGTTTATTTATAGACAGTTCAAAAAGAAGTTTGAAGTGTGTATTGCTGCACAATGGAAACAAGTATGCCTCGATTCCCATTGGCCACTCTACATTGCTCAAAGAAAAATACAACAATATTAAACGAGTGCTAGAAAAATTGAACTACTGTGACCACCAATGGTTAATATGTGTTGATTTGAAAATGGTCAACTTTTTGCTTGGTCAGCAGAGTGGTTATACTAAATATCCGTGCTTTATTTGTTTTTGGGACAGCCGTGCTCGCAGTGACCACTGGGTGAAGAAGAAATGGCCTGAAAGAATTACACTAACAGTTAATGAATGTAATGTCATCAATGAGCCCCTTGTCCCAAGAGAAAAAATCATTTTGCCACCTCTACACATCAAATTGGGTATAATGAAGCAGTTTGTGAAAGCTTTGCCAGTACACGGAAATTGTTTTAATTACATTTGCAGAGTATTTCCAGGGATGAGCAATGAAAAACTAAAAGCAGGAATATTTGATGGTCCTCAAATTCGAAAGTTGATGAACGATCCAAACTTCACTGCATCTATGACTGAGAAGGAATTTGCTGCTTGGATTTCTTTTACTGTGGTTGTAAAAAACTTTTTGGGAAACAATAAAGCAAACAATTACATTCAGATAGTTGAAGATATGCTTTCAAAATTTCAAAGTTTGGGAGCAAAGATGAGCATCAAGATTCATTACCTCTTTAGTCATTTAGATAGATTTCCAGAAAATCTTGGGGAATTAAGTGAAGAGCAAGGAGAAAGATTCCATCAGGACATTAAAGTAATGGAAGAAAGGTATCAAGGACGATGGGACACCCACATGATGGCGGACTATTGTTGGAATCTTCAACGACATAAGCCATTTGCTCCTCACGCTAGAAAGTCTTACAAGAGGCGATTGGTTTCGTAGATTTGACAGAATGGTAGTTGTTAAAGCTCAGTATTTTCAAGCTTCGTTTGTTTAAATAAATAACGGCAACATACATTTATACGCTGTAATACTGGGTTTTAGTTCCAATACGTTTCTTGCAAACTAACGGTAAATATTGCTGTTGCATCCTTTTTTAGCATTGTAGTTTGCATGGATGCTTTGCATTTTTGTTTTACTGCGTTTACAAAAGAAGATCGAAGCGTACAGTATTGATTAAATAGCATTAAATGAACAACAATGCCATATAACACAGTCTAAGTAATATTTTTACAAAAAAATGCAATTATCTCAAAAACTAGAGCCAACTAGCAAAAATGAATGTCATTTTCGAAATCTACGCACCTGATATACCCTAAAATCAATATAATATCTGTGGCAAAAATTTGTGTGTTGACCAGTGTAATTTGATGATAATTAGGATATTTTATGACATGTTAAATACGATAGACACACAATAGATTAAAGAAAATACATTGCTAAACGAAAATGATAAAATACAGTTATAATATTTACATTTGTGAAATAGGTAGGGGAAGTAAGGGGCCAATCGGACAAAATCTATTAAAGTTGATTTTCTGCTTGACTGGTTGGGCAATGTTTAGTGTTTTTAAGTTTTTTTTATACTTTGGTCTATGATAAACTAACACTGCTTTGGAAAAAGAAATTCAAGCAGTTGAAAGTAAATTTATTTACAATACAAAATTCCCAAAAAAGCGTCCGAATGGTCCCCACCTGTGGGGACCTTTCGTCCACACGTAGGGGCCCTCTCGGACGTTTAAAATTGTATGTTTAATATACACAGAAAATAAGAAATTACAAAGCAAAAATTACAGAAATGGACATTACTTTTGTTCTACAGTAACAACGTTGCTAATCATCATTAATGTATGTAAAAAACTGTCACCAATATTCAAACGCAGCTGCAATGCATAAAAAGAGAGGTCACAAGCAAACTTGAAAACGCCACAAAATCGTTTGGTCGTAGCAACGGACGTTGGTTTTGGTAGTAGCTTAACAATATCATTCAGTTGAACAAATGCAATATTGACTTTTTTAGGAAACTGAAAACCATGTTTGATTTTCTCCGATTGCTTCATAAAATTTACCTCATAGTCACCATCCTCATCCGGCCCATTACATATTTTTCCAATAAAATTTTTATGTTTTCCCTCCGTTGAAAAAACTTTTACCCCAGCAAAATCTCTAATTTTTATACGGCATTCCACAGAGCCTCGACTACTGGTAGTGGCAAAAATTGTACTCGTGCTGGATTCATTGTCACTTGTACTATCGGATAATAGATGGATGGATATATTACTTTCGCTACTGGAGGAGACTGTTTTTTCTGGGCGTTTTTGCTGAACTTTTTTGCAGCGAGAAACTTTTTTTTTTCAGGTGTATAAGTAATTATCGCAGACTTGCATCTTCTTTTGTTGGGGCATTTTTGTGAAACATTAGCTTTAGGATATGGATTGATTTCTGCAAGAAGTTCTTCATCATTCAGTGTCTGACGCTCAGCAACGTTTGTGAATGTTGCAGACTCACTTGTCGATGGAGCAGTGGATGAATTAGCCTCATCAAGCTGAAGGGAAATATCTGTAACAAGAGCCGGTAAAAATGCATCATTGGGGAAAACGTCTGAGTTGAAAGGGTGAATTCCGCTGGACCTGAAAGAAGTTATATTTTCAATAGTAAATGCTTTATGAAACGCATGGCCTGACAATTCTGCAACTTCATAAATTGAGAGGGGTTTTCCAGGATTTGATGTCATCCATGAATCCCAAAAAGAAGAATAGTAGCGTTTGAATGGCCCATACACTCCAATATCAAGTGGTTGTAGCTTGTGGCTACAATGCGGTGGGAAGGTAAGTAAACACAGCCCATTTTCTTTGGCCATATCGATTGCTTCAATTAAGAGGTGGCTGATGTGATTATCCATTAGAAGTAGACCAGGATTGCTTTTACTTATTTTCATAAATTTAATAAAATAGCCCAATGTTTCTGCAAAAAGATCACCAGTAATCCACCCAGATGGATATGCCAAGCCTAAGCTATAAGCTACCTGCCGGAGCATCCTTCAACAGATAATTTTTAAAGTGGACTCGTGGGAAAATGTAAACTGGTGGAAGTGCATTGCCAATCGCGTTGATGCAACAACACATTGTCACTGACACTCCCCGCTCAGCTGACGAAATTCGTCCTATTTGTTTAACTCCTTTTTTTGCCAAAATTTTGCTTGGCTTGACAATCGTAGATATTCCTGTCTCGTCTAAGTTCCAAATATTTTGGGGAGAAATAGTACCATCTCTAAGAAGAGCTTCTTTTAATTTACAAAAAACGTTGTCGACAGCAGGGCAATTAAATCCTACTTATCGAGCCAAACTTGTTGATTCTGGATTGCGAAGTGATAATTTTCCGGATCTCTTGCGAAATCCACGAAGCCAGTCTTCTCCTGCAGCTTCTTTCTCGGTCCAGCTTTTAGGCATAGGAATCTTTTTTGTTTCAGCAAATTTATACGCTAGTTGTCGCACCTAGAGTTTAATTAGACCATAAAACATCTTCGAAACATGAAGGATATAATGTTCTAAGGCCTTTTCTTCATCAGAGTCGAATACCTGTAAATAAAGCAATGTAATAAGTCCAAAGTTAATAAAGACAAATTAACTTTTGTGATACGCACTTACAGTCATTAAAAAAAGCGAGCAGCTTTCAATTTAAACGATAGAACATGAAAAAAATTATTGTTGATATTGCAAAAGCTGATTTAATATCAATCTACCTGCATCGTTGTCACGGACATCTTTGGCACAAACTTTTTCCCACTCATCTTAGCTCGCCCAATATAATCTGCTAGAGTGGATTTAGGGACATGGAATTCTTTGGCCGCCTTTCTAATGCTTATTCCATCTTCAAGTGTGCTCTTTAAAGCGAGTTGAAGTTGATTATCAGTGAACAAACTAGATTTCTTTTTTAATTTTTTAAATGTAAGCATTGTGAAATTAATAGCCTATTCTTAATGTATTTCTGCCAAAAAAGTAGACATCAATTACGTTTTACAGAAACGGGGACCATTTGGACAGTGTTAAAAAAGCATGTTCGAAAGGTCCCCTGTCAGTCATACTGAACACAATTACAAATTTCATCAGTATATTGATTTACAATAAGTTTTCACTTGATTTACTTCTGTGACTACAGCTCAGTCCTACATTTTAACATAGAATGAACTAACTAGTATATCTGGGTTATCTTAAATATTATAATAGTTCTGACTGCTTTTTTTTACTTTGAAGCATTAAAAACACCTTTTCTATTAAAAAACACACGCTTCACCCTCAATCCTAAAACAAACATGTGCACTAGCAACAAATAAAATCTCGGTTCCAGAGAAGCAATAGTTAAATAAATAAACCACGTGATGGCGGAAATACGTCACTGTCCGGTTGGTCCCAGTGTCCGATTGGTGCCACATCTCCCCTAATTATTTATATTACAAAAAGAAAATAATACGGTAATAGGGTACAATATAATCAAATGAACAATAAGGAAAGAGCGGCATAAATATTCAGAATGCATTAACAACTAAAAAAAGATATTTTTACTCGATAATTTGGAAATATTTAAAATGATTATATATGAGATAATTAGGAAATAATAATAAATTTAATGAAAACAATGTTCCACATGAAAACAATGTTTCAACAAGCTGTAGTGTCCTGACGAGTCCTAATAAGGACGAAACAGGTCTTTCGGCACTTGCTTGTTGATTGACTTGACCATTCTTACTATATGTTAATAATAAATTTAGTTATCAAAATTAAACTTAAAAAGACAAGTCTAGTAATTTTTGCAGTTGAATGATATGGCAGCCTTGGTAAGTCTGAGGAAAAAAAACATGTCAAATTACTAATATGGAAAAGTTAAAATAAAAATTTTTGTTGCCGACCCCATTTCAGAGTAATTTTCACTAATGGCCGCTAGTGAGTTAGGGCTCGTTTCCACTACGAGCATAGAATGGAGCTTTCTTTGTTTGTTTTATTGATTTTTCTGAGCCTTTATGGAACGTAGATGAAATTATTGGGCGTATAAAATAAAAAGTTTCTTTGATAATAGTGATGGCCTTACAAAAGAGGAACCTGGTGCAAGAAAAATAGGAGGGCCACTTTTTTGCGTTCTAAATGTTTTTGGTTTTCTAGTGATCTCTCGAAAATGTTTTTTGGTGATCTCTCTAATTTTTGGTTTTCTAGTGAAAAGTGATCTCTAAAAAAAGGTCATCACTTTAAGGGGGACTACCGTCATGGTGCTACTATGAAAAAATAAAGCAATATTTTGTTTAGGGAGGCCACTTTTTGACATTTTTTAAGGCGTACAAAAGCCATTAGTGTTCAATGATAGGCTATATTTTTACGCTTACCAAATGCAATGGAATAATATGTAACCATTTTTTAACAATAAAATTTTTTCGAACACGACTTGTAAAACATTGTAGGCCTACTAACGATTTTCCAATCTTACGTGCTTGCGAATAAACTTGCAAAATCAATCAACCTAAGTAACTGTTGTCAGATTAAAGCTGTTAACAATAGTGTATAATTAACAATTGTAATTAGTGAATCAAAGCAGCATAGTTATAGCCTAATTGCTTCGAAAAAGAGAAAAATTTAAGTTAAATTTGTAACGGAATGACGCGAATAGGTTTTGAACGGCGACCCTGCCAAACACATGAGCCATCACGGTGCTACTCCATCACGCCGCCAATTTTTTATAACAAACATGCATCAAAGACAAATGTTCTTTTCTCCTACATAAGAATGTTACTTTATTTTTACCAAATTTTAAATTGGTAGAATTACCATATTGGTTAAAGATTTTCAAACTAAAAATTGTTTACCCCAGGGGGTGCTAAAAGTTTTCAGAAAAAAGATTGATGGAATATTGTAAATCATGTAAAAGTTATATTGCTGATTCGGAAATTATAAAGCAAAAGGCGAAAAGATTCATGCTAAAGGGTTGCAATTCCAAAATTTTAAAATATCTAAGCCAACTATAAAATGAGCTGTTAAAAAAATTGCAGAAATGCGCAAAAAATGAATTTTTGTTTGTAAAATTCGACAAGACAAAATTTTGAAAAAATTTGACTTTATTCAAAATTTTAAATTAGTTTGACGTATAAAACTTAAAAAAAGACTCTTGAACAACCGAAACAATAAAATTGTGTAAGCTTCATAATTTAATAAAGCGCTGAAAAAAATTGATCTTATTGACTTTAGCGATCCCAAGTTGTAACGTTCGGCATACCGCAGATAATTTAGAAAAGTAATAACCAATAAAAAAAACTTGTACGGTTGCTATTCCTACATCTTATTTTTTATATACGCAGATAAGTTGTTGTTCCGGACGGTTAATTCGCAGCATTGTTTATGTGTGATATGATTGTGACGTCACGCCCTTTTTCTTTCGTGGCTGGTTGGTGATTGCCTTCTCTCATTTATTTAGCGCACGTGCTTGGAAAAGCGTGGTAAAAATATTGAATTATTTTTGCACTGTCTTCGTTAACTGTATTGAACCTAAAAGAGTTACAAGTTAGTGTGAAGTTAAATCTCGCTAGCTAACAACGAGATACGTTAATACGGACACGGCTAGCAATTCTGTCAGGTCCAGTTGTCAATCTAAAAGTATTCTTATACTGTAAATACATATACAAAAAAAACTGACTTTGATACGTCTGCACAACGTTTTTCAGGGCGAAGCTCCCTACACCTCCGTTTTTTCGACAATACCATTTACAAGTCTATTTGGCAGAAATGAAAATCAATTTGGCAGAAATGAAATTCAAATTGGCACAAATGAAAATCAATTTGGCAGAAATAAAATTTAATTTGACATTAATGAAACTTATATCCTGTTTCTTGCTATTTTCATATTTGGCATAATTTCAAAAAATTTTCTTTTTTAAATTCTTATAATACAGTATCAGTTTTATTAGTACAACTAATATAAATATGTACATATATAGCGACCCCATCAGGAGACCCTATATTTAGACCCAATATTATGGAGACTTAATATATATTAATAGGAATCGCTTGACAATTGACAGGTTGTCTAGTATTTTTTTTTATCTCTATATTTATCCTCCTAACTCGCAGGAAAGCGACGGAGGCGCTAATAAATAAAGTAAGCAAATTACCCCGACCTGCTTCCGGAGATGCCAAGATATTGCTGTCCGCTTTTCATTTAATAGAGATATAACCAGTGATGGGATTCAACATTTTAAGAACAGGTTCTCTTTTGTATCGAACTCGCTAACAACAGTTTCAGTGTTGGGATTCAAAGTTTTAAGAACAGGTTCAAAATTAGGGTGTTCTCTAAAAAAAAAAAGGTCTTCACTTTGATTTTATCTCTAATTTCCCTATTTTTCTCCCAAAATTAGGGTGTTCTCTAAAAAAAAATATGGTCTTCACTTGGAGTCGGTCCCCGAAATTCCTATTTTCGTCTTAAAATCAGGGTGTTCTCTAAAAAAAAAAAAAAACGGTCTTCACTTGGAATCGGTCTCTGAAATTATTAATACAAACTGTAAAAAATTACATTTATTCTCGTAAAAAATTCAATGAAAAACTTGAGCCTAATGTTTCTTGCAAAACTCTTTAAAATTGGGTCGTGTTTTTGATAGACACATGTAGCTCGTAAAGCTACGTCACAATCGAGCTTTGTCTGATAAAACGTGCAAAAAAAGTAAGAAGCGTTTTTTTTTTATTATTATCGTTTTAACTGGCAACGAGTTAAGTCAGAAAGGAAATAAAGAAATCGTTCTTTTTTAATTTTTGGGCTTTGAAATGATTACTTTAACTGGCGATGTGTTGAGCAAGCGGAAAAGGAATTTTGAGATAAGATTGCTATAATTCTGTTACTTTTTGGTCACTGAACTTTGATTTTGGCTTGCTAGTATTTTTGGGAAATTAACTGTCAACGTGGTTAATCGCTAAACGAGTTATTCTGTAATAAAACTGAATAAAAGGTAAAACTGCTGGAAGTACTTGAAGAAGCTAAAAGAATTAATTCCTTGGACTTTTAATCAATGTAGTAAGTGAATGGTAGTAGTGTATAGCGATATTAATATAATAAACCTATATCCACCCTTTCACCAACAAAACCGCTACATTTTTGGTGACCCCGACTGGAACATAAAAGGACAATATCTATTTCAAGTAATTTATAGCAACGAAAATTATGACTTTAATACCTAATTTGACTTATTCGTATTTGTGGTTTGTTTTTATATGTTTAATTGGTGTTTTACTTGTTATCTTTTTAACTTGGACTTGGTTGTATTGGTTACATTCAAATCGCACTGTGACAAATTATGCTAATAATTTTAATATCTCACCGGATCGGCAATCGCCTCCAGTTGATTTAAGTTCTACGCCGATCATAAATCAGCGACCGTCTATCCCACCGCTTAATAACAACGTTTTTAATGTGTTACATGACGAACATACAATATCAAACGCACAACAGAACATACTTCGCCTACCACAGTTTTGGTCTAATAACGCACAGGGCTACTTTCACTTGATCGATCTACTCTTTGCAGAAGCTAATGTCACATCAGAACGCTCAAAATTTGCTGCGCTCGCCACAGCACTAAATAGCGATAGCAAAGTCATGCGTATGATTGCCGATTTATGGCCGAAGATAGATTCGGATCTACCTTTTACAGATATAAAAACCATTTTATTAGAGCGCTTCTCACCACGAAACACAGATTGCTTAGAATCTCTCTCTGCAGCTCAACGAGGCGATGACACAGTGACCGAATACTTGGTACGATTACAAACTCTTTTAACCTCACATTACTCAAGCGACTCAGACATAGCGCGAGCTTTAATTCAACGTAAACTATTAGATTCTGTTGACGCAGAAACTTGCATCGCTTTATATCCATATGAACAAGAACCATTAGAATCACTAGCTAAACATGCCGACCGTATTCTAGCAAGGAAAAAGCTAATAACAGCTACTTCTCCTATAGCCGATCCTCATGTCTCTCAAAATCCGACTAATCAAGCAATCATTAATCAAATGCTAGAATCGCGACTGGATAAGCTTGATCGTACCCTTTCTAGTTGTTACCACACACCACGACAACCAGTTGACAATCGCCGCCATGAAAGTGGACACGTCTTTTCCAGAGCCCCACCCCCAAAGGCATTCGCTCCTCCGTCACTCAACTTGTGCTCCTATCATCACCGCTTCGGCCATCGGGCGTTTAAATGTGAGGGTCCTCCTTGCTCTATGTACACTCAACATCAGGCAAAAAAACGGCCAGTCGACCTACACGAAATAGAGGCCTGGAGGTCACAGACAACACCATCACGTCCTCTGCTTTTTATACATGACAGTTGTCATGACATTGACTTTTTAATCGATACTGGGGCTAGTTATTCAATCATACCATCACATGTAATTGACAATTCTAAAAGCTTCAACACAGGTACCTACCATGTTTCCACTATTGGTGGTGGCACACTAGAAATTGATGGACAATTAAAAACACAAATTAACCTTGGTTTCTCGCAACTTTTTGAGTAGAATTTTGTTATAGCAGCCTTACCATATGGAATTATAGGAGCAGATTTCCTACGTTATTTCAATTTATGTGTCGATCTCAATGCACGGACACTTTTTAAATCTCACGACGAAGAAAAATTTGTTCCTCCAATTGATGAGGGCGTTGCCACGGAGTTTACCATAGAATCTTCGCAAACTTCGGACATCTCTATTTTAGAGAAATTAAAATCTCAGTACCCGCAAGTTTTTGAACAAGCCACTCGTTGCCGAAAAATAAAACACTCCGTTGTTGCTCATGTTGAAACAAACACCGAGGTGCCTGTTTGGTCTCGCTCTCGACGATTAGCACCCGATAAATTTGAAGCTTTGAAACGTGAAATAGAGCGATTAGTCACCCAAGGCATATTGGCTGAAAGCCACAGTCCATGGGCAAGTCCGATTGTTATGGTAAAAAAGCCCTCAGGAGAGTATCGCTTGTGCGCTGATTTTGTGGCCCTAAACAAAATTTTAAAAGTACCTCGCTATGCAATTCCAAATGTCACACTTCATTCATAATTTTAATCATAACGATGTAGTGTATCCCCGTTAAAAGCAGTTCGTAGTTTTATCATAAGAGAATAAATGCGGCTCTTTGAGCGCTGTCTGCGATATACGTCCAATTTGTTATATGGCTCGATACATGTATCTTTTTCTTTTTTTTTCTCTTTGTATTGACGTAATATGTTTTTGACTAACATCATTGTACTGGAAAATTCGCGTATATTCCACTTGATTCGCGTAACGAACTCTCCAGGGGTTTCTGGCTGAATCTTGAATTTACGAGGAAGTTTACGTCACGTGATTTTGTTTTCTATATAAAGCCGATGCGTAGCGAGAAATTATTATTATGATGATTATTATCGTTGTGAGATAATTTGAAGCGACTCGAGTGGCGGCTCGAGCGAAGGTGATTTTGTTTGGCCACAGGAGGTGGACCGTTAGATTTTGTGTCGGTGGACAATTGTTGAATTTATTTTGTGCCAGTGGTTGGCAGTTTTGTTCTACAGAGGTAGAATTATTTGTGTTGATTGAGTCGAGTTATAGTGTTGATTTCGCTTTGCAGTTTGGCAAAGCGTGGAATAGAATTTCGTCGGTCGTGATTTTGTAATACATTCGTTGTTATTAGAGACAGTGGTCTCTGCCTGTTGTGAAGAAGAGTCTTCGACAAAAATCAATCCGAGCTTTCGTTAACCAACTGTATAAACCGTCAGGCTCATAGCAAAACTACTTCTTGAGCCGGAATAAAATAAAATTTAGACACAGCTTTGTTTCAGCGCAGGTATTCGGGTTACCTAGCTCAACTGGTCCTTTGGGATTCCCGAACAAAGTTTGTGACATCTGGGGGCTCGTCGTCCGGGAAGATTTAGATTTTTGTTTAAGAGTGCTGAACAGGAGTTTACAGCTTGAAGATGGCGAATAGTTGGATTGAGGAAGAGTTCGAAAGACTGAGAGTCCGTGTGGAAAATTTGAAGATGTCGGAAAAGGCAAAAGCCGATTTCTTCCAGAGCGAATGGAACCGACTATGTGAAAAGGAAGAGAAGGAAAAGGAACGACAAGCGATGTTGGAAGAGAAGGAAAGAGAACGACAAGCGATGTTGGAAGAGAAGGAGAAAAATCGAGAATTCGAACTCGAAAGGCTGAAATTTGAATCAAAGCAAAGAGAAATGGAGTTTGAAGAGAGAAAAATGCAAATGGAATTAGAGAGGTTGAGGTTGGAACGAGAAGCCAATCGCTCTGCTGGAGAAGGGGGAGAAGCAAACCAGGCGGGGGCCGTACGTGCTTTTGGAGGGGTAAAGTCCCTTGATCTCCCTCATTTTGTTGACGGAAAAGACGACCTTGATAGCTATTTGTTGCGCTTTGAAAGATATGCTACGGTTGCGAATTGGCCCCAGACTAATTGGGCGACTCAGTTGAGTGCTTTGTTGAGGGGGGAAGCTTTGGGCGTGTACTCCAGGCTTTCACAGGAGGATGCTCTGGATTACGAGCGATTGAAGGCAGCGTTGCTAGAGCGATACGACTATACGGAAAAAGGGTATCGCCAACGTTTTAGAGAAGCCAAGCCAGAGGGTGCTGAGAGCCCTGACCAGTTCATTGTAAGGCTTAGAAACTATTTCACGCAGTGGGTGAAGCTTTCTGATATGGAAAGCAGCTTCGAAGGTGTTGTCGAGCTAATGGTTAAGGAGCAGTTTATAAACGCGTGCCCGAAGGAATTGTCGGTACATCTGATGGAGAGCAAGCATAAGGATCTCCGAGAATTGGCAGCGAGTGCGGGGCAGTACTTGACAGCGCACAACAGGAAGCTGTCAAGCCGAGATGTAAGTGCTAAGAAGAGTGTCGGCGCGCCAAGATTGGAAGGCAAGATTCCGGATATCTCTCCTACAACGAAAGGAAATATAAAATGCTTTAACTGCGGGAAAGTCGGGCACAGGGCAAGTGAGTGCTTCTCAAAGATTCAAGAGAGAAACCCCAAAAGATATTGCTACCGGTGCGGTGGAATGGGTCATACTTTTATGCAATGCGAAGAAAGAAATCGATTAGCGCGTGGTGGTGCTGGTGCGCGGGAAAGAGCATACAAGGTTGCTTGCGCCGTGCCTATAAAGAGTTTTAGTGAGATCGGAAATGAAAAACAAAAAGAAGAAAATTACCGAAGTGTAAGTAAAGAAAGAAAAGAAATTGATCAAAAATCACAAGAATATTTAGAGCTAAAAGATGGACGAAAAATTGGAATTTTGAATGGCGCATGTTTAGACGAAAATTTAAATAATCAAATGCCTACGTCGATTGGAATGGTCGGAAACAAATCGGTCACCGTTCTGAGAGACACTGGGTGCTCCGGAGTGATCGTTAAGAGGGAGTTGGTCGCGGAAGAGCAGCTCACAGGAAAGGTGGGGTATATAATGACGGTTGCGCGCACTTTACTGAAGGCCCCGTTTGCAAATGTAGAGATAAATACGCCTTATTGTAGTGGAACAGTGGAAGCTTTGTGCTTAAGAGACCCGCTGTATCCGTTGATTGTTGGAAATATTCCAGGAGCTAGAGCACCCGATGATCCTGATGAAACTTGGTGCGTGGAGGCGGCAGCAGTTACTCGGTCGCAAGCTAAAAGGAGCACCGAGTCAAAACCTTTAAAAGTTGCGGAGCAACGAATCAGATGGCTGTGACGAAGGATGAGCTCATCAAACTTCAAGGGGAAGACCCATCCTTGTTAAAGTACGTGACGATGGAAGCGCCCTTGGTCAAGAACGGAAGAGAGATCAGCTATATAAAGAGGAAGGGAATTTTGTACCGCATCACCAAAAACATTGATGTAGGAGAGAAGGAATTGAAGCAGATTTTAGTGCCAAAAGATCTGAGGAAGAAGGTGATGGAGATCGCTCACGATACGATGTTGGCTGGACATATGGGTGTCAAGAAGACGGAAGATAGGATATTGACCAATTTCTATTGGCCTGGGATTCATCAGGATGTGGTGAGTTTCTGCAGGTCATGTGATGTGTGCCAGAGAACGGTATCGAAAGGGAGAGTAGCAAAAGTTCCGCTGGGAAAAATGCCGTTAATGGATTTGCCGTTTAAGCGAGTGGCGGTGGATTTGATTGGCCCGATTATGCCGGCAAGTGATAAGGGGCACCGATATGTTCTTACTCTGGTGGATTATGCGACACGTTATCCAGAGGCCGTGCCTCTGAAGAATATTGACACCGAGACAGTGGCAGAAGCACTTTTGTACCTATATAGCCGAGTTGGAATTCCGGAAGAAGTATTGAGTGATCTTGGGACTCAATTTGTGTCGGAATGCATGCAAGAAGTATCAAGATTATTGTCGATCAGAAGGCTGACGACGACACCGTATCATCCGATTTGCAATGGTCTGACTGAGAAATTTAATGGTACGCTGAAGAAGATGCTGAGGCGATTATGTGTTGAACAACCGAAGCAGTGGTATAGGTTTATAAATCCACTTTTGTTCGCGTATAGAGAGGTTCCCCAAGCGTCCACTGGGTTTTCACCCTTCGAACTTTTATATGGTCGCACTGTGCGAGGACCTATGGCAATTCTGAAGGAACTATGGACAGGTGAAAGTGAATCAACCGAAGTGAAGACCAGCTATCAATATGTGCTGGAGTTGAGAGAGAGGCTGGAGGAAACGATGAAACTTGCTCAGGAGGAGCTAACGAAGAACCAGACTAGATACAAGAGAAACTACGACAAGAAAACGAAGAATCGACTATTTAATAAAGGAGACAAAGTTTTGGTAATGCTACCAACGAACAATAATAAGCTTTTAATGCAATGGAAGGGACCGTACGAAATTATCCAAAAGATGGGAGATAATGGTTATAAAATTTTGGTCGGAAACAAAGAAAAGAATTACCACGCTAACATGTTGAAGAAATATTATGCCCGAGAGGATGAAGCGAAGACCGAAATAGAGAAAGAAGATTTAAAGATGTCAGCTGGTGCGGAAATGTTAATGGATGAAGAGATGCCCAGCATAGACGAGGATTCGTTGTTAGAATTGGGAACATACAAACAAAAGGAAGATGTAAGCGACGTCAAATTGGGCACAGAACTGGGCGACAGCCAAAGTCGACAACTGCAAGCCTTGATGGAAAATTATGCTGATGTTTTCTCAGATGTGCCGGGAAGAACATCTAAGATTGAACACCGGATTAATTTGGTAGATGAGGAGCCTGTCCGCTTGAAACCTTATCCTTTGCCGTATGCACTGCGGCAGGAATTGAAAGAAGAAATAAAGGAGATGTTAGATATGGGAGTCATCAGGAAGTCGTCATCGCCGTATGCTTCACTGGTGGTTATTGTGAAAAAAAAGGATGGTTCGAATCGCATTTGCGTCGACTACAGAAAATTGAACAAAGTAACGATTTCGGATCCGGAGCCAATGAGGACTTCGGAGGATCTTTTCCAACAATTAGGGAAGTCAAAGTTCTTTTCGAAAATTGATCTCAGTAAAGGATATTGGCAGATACCCGTAGCAGAAGAAGATATATTCAAGACCGCGTTTGTGACACCGGATGGGACGTATGAATTTCTTCGAATGCCCTTTGGCATGAAGAACTCTGGTGCTACACTGGTTCGTGGGATGAGGGAAGTGCTTTCAGGCATGTCTGGCGTTGAGAGCTATATCGATGATTTGATTGTATTCTCCAGAGATTGGGAGACACACCTGCGAACTTTGGAAGAATTGTTGAAAAGACTAAGTGAGGCCAACCTCACTGCTCGTCCCTCAAAATGTATTTTTGGGGCATCTACGGTAGAATTTTTAGGTCACGATGTCGGATACGACTGGATCACGCCGAACGATGACAATCTAGAGAAGATTGCGCGAGCGAAGCGTCCAGTCACAAAGAAGGAAGTCCGATCATTTTGTGGGTTGCTCGGGTACTATCGGGACTACATTCCTTCGTTTGCGATTATTGCGGCACCGTTGACGGACCTGACGAAGAAGGGGCAGCCAAACTTTGTCAAATGGGGTGAGGCTCAGGAGAAAGCTTTCAACACTCTGAGAGAGGCTCTCCTGAAGCGGCCCATATTAAGACTGCCCGACCATTCGCGAAATTTCACTCTACGCACGGATGCATCCAACAGCGGAATTGGAGCTGTTCTGATGCAGGAGCACGAGGGAAAACTCCACCCCGTCGCGTACGCAAGCAAGAAGTTGACGAATGCGGAGACAAAGTACTCTACACTTGAAAAGGAGTGCTTGGCAATAATATGGGGAGTTGGTAAATTTTGCTTATTCCTGGCCGGAAAGAAGTTCGTCCTCCAAACGGACCACAAGCCGCTGACTTTCCTTAGCACGGCCCGCTACAAGAACGATCGTATACTCCGGTGGTCTCTATCATTGCAGGGGTACGACTTCGTAGTAAAAGACATTGCCGGCAAGGAGAACGTTATGGCGGACTATCTCAGCCGCATAATCGTATAGACTTTCGTGTGAATAACTTCGTGTTTGGTTTTGTAAAATTATTTGTATTTCGTGTGTGTTGTTAAAAATATTATTGCATAATATTTTTCTTTGCGGGGGGCGTATGTCACACTTCATTCATAATTTTAATCATAACGATGTAGTGTATCCCCGTTAAAAGCAGTTCGTAGTTTTATCATAAGAGAATAAATGCGGCTCTTTGAGCGCTGTCTGCGATATACGTCCAATTTGTTATATGGCTCGATACATGTATCTTTTTCTTTTTTTTTCTCTTTGTATTGACGTAATATGTTTTTGACTAACATCATTGTACTGGAAAATTCGCGTATATTCCACTTGATTCGCGTAACGAACTCTCCAGGGGTTTCTGGCTGAATCTTGAATTTACGAGAAAGTTTACGTCACGTGATTTTGTTTTCTATATAAAGCCGATGCGTAGCGAGAAATTATTATTATGATGATTATTATCGTTGTGAGATAATTTGAAGCGACTCGAGTGGCGGCTCGAGCGAAGGTGATTTTGTTTGGCCACAGGAGGTGGACCGTTAGATTTTGTGTCGGTGGACAATTGTTGAATTTATTTTGTGCCAGTGGTTGGCAGTTTTGTTCTACAGAGGTAGAATTATTTGTGTTGATTGAGTCGAGTTATAGTGTTGATTTCGCTTTGCAGTTTGGCAAAGCGTGGAATAGAATTTCGTCGGTCGTGATTTTGTAATACATTCGTTGTTATTAGAGACAGTGGTCTCTGCCTGTTGTGAAGAAGAGTCTTCGACAAAAATCAATCCGAGCTTTCGTTAAACAACTGTATAAACCGTCAGGCTCATAGCAAAACTACTTCTTGAGCCGGAATAAAATAAAATTTAGACACAGCTTTGTTTCAGCGCAGGTATTCGGGTTATCTAGCTCAACTGGTCCTTTGGGATTCCCGAACAAAGTTTGTGACACCAAACATTAATGATTTTTCAGCCATGGCACACGGATGCTCTTGGTTTAGCTCAATTGACATCAAAGATGCATATTACCACATTCCAGTCCGTCCAGCAGACTCACATAAGCTGACAATAACTACTCCAATTGGAAATTTTAAATATCTTTTCTTGCCAATGGGCTTGGCCACCTCCAGCGGTTATTTTCAGAAACTCATGAATGAAGTTCTTTCTGGTCTTCCCCAAGTGTTTGTGTATTTAGACGACATCATTATCATGTCCTCCAGCTTGGAGGATCATCAGAGACTGTTGCATTTGGTTTTCAAACGACTGGAAGAGCATGGTTTAGTTGTAAACACCAAAAAATGCGTATTGGCCGTGAACCAATTGTCCTTTTTGGGACATATAGTATCATCTGAGGGAGTCAAACCAACGACCACCAACGTACAGGCTATAGTTGATTACGAAAAACCGCGTACTAAAAAGCAGCTTAGACGATTTTTAGGTATGATTCAATTTTATAGCCGGTTTATACCAAACTGTGCCAAAATCCTGGGCCCCTTATATTCCTTAACTAGCACCGAGAACCGAGCCTCCCGTATCTCGTGGACCCCGGAAACTGACAAATGTTTTGCGAGAGCTAAGACGGCAATTACAGAAGCGACAATTTTGGCTCACCCTAATCATGAAGCGGACTTGGAGCTAATAACAGACGCCAGTGATAGGGCAGTTGGAGCTGTATTGCAGCAGATCTCTTGTGGAAAATACCAACCGCTTGCATTTTGGTCCAAAGCGTTATCTCCTGCGCAAAAGGCGTGGTCATGTTTCGAAAGAGAGTTATTTGCTTGCTACGCATCAATTAAGCATTTTCAGTATTTTTTAGAAGGCCGCAACTTTACCTTAAAAACCGATCACAAGCCTATTGTAAACAAATTTCAACACAACTCTCCAGCGGCATCTCCGCGGCAAGCACGTTATATTGATTATATCTTACAATTTACTTCAAACATTGAGCACGTATCGGGAAAAGACAATATAGCTGATGCACTCTCTCGACCATTTGAACCTCCACTGATCAATTTGCTGACTCCAGTCAACAAACCATTAGATTTCCTGGAATTGGCGATAGCACAACGGTCAGACTCAGAATGCGAGGAATTACGTCACGATAACCACAGCGCTCTCACCTTAAAAGATATTCCTTTAGCCGAGCACGGAATCAACGTATTGTGTGATATATCCACAAGGAAAATTCGCCCGGTAATCCCGAGGGCTCTCCGTTTTTCTGTTTTTAAACATCTTCACTGCCTATCTCACCCAGGTATCAGAGGCAGCGTTGCATTGCTCACACGAAGTGTCGTTTGGGTAGGAATAAAGAAGGATGTTGCACAATGGGCTAGAGAGTGCTTAAAGTGCAGCCGCTCCAAAATACAACGGCACAATAAAGCCCCATTGACCGAAATAAATCCTCCCCCCAGCGAAAGGTTTACCCACGTGTATATTGATATTACCGGACCGCTTCCTCCCAGTAACGGCTACTCTTACCTGCTGATGATCATAGACAGGTATTCACGTTTCATTCAAGCAGTGCCTCTTCGAGGAATTACCGCAGAAGAGTGTTCCTGAGCTTTTGTTCATGGATGGGTTTCCTTATTTGGCAGCCCTGAGCACATATACTGTGATCGAGGGGCTCAATCTACAAGCGCCTTATGGCGAGATTTGGCTCAGTTTCTTGGTGCACAATTACATCACAGCACAGCGTACCACCCACAAGCACAGGGTATGGTAGAACGTGTTAACAGAACATTAAAAACGGCTTTAAAATGTGCAGAAGCCCCAACAAAGTGGCATCATAATCTGCCGTGGGCTCTTCTAGCTTTGAAGAATTTGCCCAAAGAAGATCTAGAACACTTTTCGTCTAATGATCTTGTATTTGGAGACAAATTACGCCTACCTGGTGAGTTTTTCGTGTCTCATGAGGAAGATGAATCAACATCATTGCATGCTTTTATTAATTCACTTACAAGAAGGGTGGCATCTTTTCGTTATAACCCTCCCAGGATAGCAAACAGTTCCTCATATCTTGACACTGCCTTATTTAACCCTCAGGTCACACATGTATTTGTGAGAAATGAAGTGCGACGTCACTCATTGCAGCCTGCATACAAAGGCCCGTACCTAATTGTAGATCGCAATCCAAAGTATTTTACATTAGATTTTACAACACACCAAGACCACATTTCCATCGACAGATTGAAACCCGCAATTTTTAGCATGGAGTCCTTAAATGAAGCAGCCCAGGCACCCTTCCCACATGTTTCCGAGTCTGACGAAGACCACAGAACGACTCGCTCATGCTCGCCCACACACACAAATGAATCGCTTGATGACGGCGCTCATCAAAACAATCCAGAACATAGATGCACTTCTCGGGGGCGACGCATTCACACACCTACGCGTTTCAAGGATTATGAGTTAACTTAACATAGTTATCATAACGCGTTTCAAGAATCCGCGTGTCATCTTTTAGTGCTTTGTTTTGTTCTTTAGTTATTTAGCACACTGCTCCAAAGTATATAAACTTTCCCTATTGATGTTTTGGTATTTTGCAACATTCTGCTTAGAATTGTAAGTATTTGCAGCTTTTATTTTCCCATTCGACTTCAAACCCTGTATATATTGTTCTTATCGACTTGTGTTAAATTGTACAATTAGTGGTGCTGTTTTTGTGTGCATTCGCTGTTTTCCTTTTCTGTCTGACTCTCCGCGATGTGTATTCCCTCCTCTCTTGCAGCTTTCTTCCTTCACTTTGGCATGCCACATCTTTCTTCTCTTCTTACTCTCCTTCTGCTGCTGGGACTCGCATTGTTTAGAGTTGGCTATTTTGTTTTCGTGTATTCGTTTGTGTATTCGTAAGGGCGTTCGTAAAATTTTTGTGCATTTGTAAGGGGGGATCATATGTAGCTCGTAAAGCTACGTCACAATCGATAAAACGTGCAAAAAAAGTAAGAAGCGTTTTTTTTTTTATTATTATCGTTTTAACTGGCAACGAGTTAAGTCAGAAAGGAAATAAAGAAATCGTTCTTTTTTAATTTTTGGGCTTTGAAATGATTACTTTAACTGGCGATGTGTTGAGCAAGCGGAAAAGGAATTTTGAGATAAGATTGCTATAATTCTGTTACTTTTTGGTCACTGAACTTTGATTTTGGCTTGCTAGTATTTTTGGGAAATTAACTGTCAACGTGGTTAATCGCTAAACGAGTTATTCTGTAATAAAACTGAATAAAAGGTAAAACTGCTGGAAGTACTTGAAGAAGCTAAAAGAATTAATTCCTTGGACTTTTAATCAATGTAGTAAGTGAATGGTAGTAGTGTATAGCGATATTAATATAATAAACCTATATATCCACCCTATAACCAAGAAAAACCGCTACACACACACGAAGTTCATCTTCCACGGACAACTTGCGGAACCCCTGAACTGTTCTGACGGAACCCTGGTTGAAAACCACTGCTCTAAACAAACATCTGCAGCAGATTGAAACTGTTACACAGAGATATTGAAATACATAGATTACGTAAAGTTAAAACCGGGTTCGCTAAACGTGCCGAAATTCCACGAACGGGTTCGCGCGAACCCGTGCAAACCCTCTGAATCCCATTACTGGATATAACTGTAACTTAGAACTACTTCCCAAGACCAACAAGCAGAAGAAAATACCGTAAAGTGTCCTTTTCCTAAGGACACAACAGAATGGTGCAAATGAATGCTGAACCGAGACCATGTTGATTATCAGCACAACGCTTTTGACCACTGGACCACGTTGCCGACACGTAAATCAAAAAATTAAATAAATTTGATAATTAATGATTGAATTGACTAAAGTTTTAAACTTTGACACTGTTAAGTTTAGGGTTTTTTTACCACAGACTTCACAATAGCGTTATTGCAGAGAGGAGTAGTTTTAGAAATTTTTACTGGATTAGGATTTAAAAACCTAAAAAGTAATAAAAAATCCTTTGGGTCGCGGTAAAATTTTGTTTCAAATTTCTGGTCTCAAATAAGTCTTTGCTCGTTAACTTTTGAGGTTTATGTTGAACAGTTCGTTTCATTAATTAAATTACTTAAAGTCTTCATTCAATCTCGAAATAAAAACTAAAAAATCAAAATTAAAATATTTCAACCAGACAGCAATATTTTGGCATCTTTGGAAGCAGGTGGGATGGCTGGCACTTTTTGTTTTAGAATCTACCGGTCAAAATAATTGCTTGACAGTTGATCTATGTGTAGCGGCTCCGATGCTTTCCTACAAGTCAACAGGATAAGTATAGAGTTAAATTCTTCTTTAAATTTAGTTGTTGTTTCTTGTAGACGTAGCGTAGTTTTGAAACTATGTTGCTGTTTTAGAGCTGATTTTCCATATAAGAAGAAAACTATGTTGGTAGCCTAAGTCATTTTATTTCTTGCAAGCATTAAACACTGCTTTTTCTGAACATGTTTTCGCAAAAGTCTGTGAACTCTCCATGTTTGCGAATCCCCCCATCTCCTTTTATGAAAAGACTTGGATTTGGAACAGGTTAGCTAATGTTATATTTTTCTGTTTTATGTGTTAAGTTACACTGTTATAGGTCAAGTATAAGCTTTATTTTTTGGTTTTATCTCTATATTATTCTCCTTTGCAGGAAAATCTCAGAGGTGTTTACATAGGGCAACCATCAAGCAATTACCCTGGCCTGCTTCCAAAGATGCCAAGATATTTTGTGATTTCCATAATGCCAATATTTAGCTAATTGAAAATTTTTTTATATTTTATATTAAATTGTCAATCAACTGTTGTTTCTTTGATAGGCTTTATAAATATTGTTATTTGAATTAGAGCTTAAAATACTGGTTAGTTTAATCTTAAAATAGTGGTATCAATAAGTTTTTAATGAATATTTTAAAACTAATTATTTTAAAAGTGCTAACTTAAAACTGATGATTACTGTATATTGAATCAATGGTTTACATTTTTTTATTTATTTTATCTCTATATTTATCCTCCTGACTAGCAGGAAAACGTTGGAGGCGCTAATACATAAGGTAAGCAATTACCCCGACCTGCTTCCAGAGATACCAAGATATTGCTGTACTGCTTGTAATTTAATAGAGATATGACTGTAATTTAAAACTGCTTGCCAAGACCACCAAGCAGGGGAATGTGCTATAAAGTGTCTTTCCCAAGGACATAACAGAATGGTGCTAGTGGGTTTTGAACCAAAACCGTGTTGGTCACGAGCCTGGTGCTTTAACCACTTGACCATGCTGCCGACATAAATATTTTTAGAATTAGTGTTATTACTTTAAATATTTACACAATATTATGCTTTTTTCCTGATATTATACTGTATGTTTTTTTAAGAATTGCAAAATATCAATCCTCAAAAATAGAATTTATTTGCACCATGGTCAAATAATTAAAAGTAGAGATGTACTGGAATTCTGGCCGGATTTAAAGATTTACTGATTTAAAGCTGCTTTGCTGCTTACAAATTATGACATAGACATATCAATATATATTAAATATATTAGGTCAACCTTAAATCAGCTACAATGCACTGCTGCTAAATACATAAATAAATTTATACACAAGAGTGTCATATGAGTAAAAGTCATTAGCATAAATTGGAACTAATTCATTGTAGGAACTAAGGTCAGATAATAAGAACACTTAACTCCATTGATCTGGAAACAAATTCGGAGCACAAGTCCACCTAATTATGAGCATTAATAGCACAGGCAAAACCTAACCTTACAGCAAATCATCAGCAACATTTTATTGCAGTTTGATCAATTTAGAATCAGTATTATCTACTAGCCTTTTCAAGTAAAGTGATCACTGTATTCTACTTCCTACAAAGATAAAAGACATAAAATAGCTGAACGGCTACAATAACATAAAAATGAACTTTTTCACTGTATAACTTCAATAAATGTGTCTAGAATATTTTTGATGATTCTGTTTCAAATATCCAGTGCTCAGCAGGGAGTAGCCTACTCACATAAATTGCTTTAATGTATACTTCAAAAAAAACTGACTGCAAACTTTCTACTTTAGTATTTTTTGAAGTGATCAATCATCTGCACTTACGATGCTATTATCAACTGACAATCTAACACGTATTTAAGCAGTTTCATGTATTATCAAGATTAATATTGCATTTCTAAATAGTTCTGGTTCTGACTGGATTTTATGTAGCAATTCCGGTTAATTCCAGTTTTGGTCGGAATTGATTATTTGAGTTCCAGCACATCTCTAATTTAGAACACTGTGACTCTGATCCCAGTGGGGTTCAAAACCTACCTACTTTGTCATTCTGTTGTTTCCTTGGAAAAGACGCTTCATGGCATTTCCTTGCTTGGCAATCTTGGCAAGCAGTTTTTAATTTTGTCTTATCACTAGAAAACAAAAAGCTAAAATAAAAAATTTGTGCACTTTATGATTATTTGACACATTATTTGACACATTTATTATATGATTATTTGACTCTCGTTTTTACTTCTAGTCACAATGTGACATTTCTCTTTTTGATTGTGCCTTGCATTTTATTTTCTTTCTTGCATCTATTGTATTATGTTTGCAAACTGCAGCTCTTCTACAATGTGTTCATTTCTAGCAGGTCTTTATCAAAAGAGGGGTATTTATCAAAGACTGCCAAAATGACAATTAGTCGTTGAACTCATTGTGAAAGCATCAGAGTGATGATTATAGTTGACATACAGCAGATAAACTAAATATTTTGGTGTCACAAGTTTATTTTTTGTTGGTAAATTTATCCATGCACACTCAGCAATACAGTAGAATTCCAATTATATAGACTCGGGCAAGTCTATATAACATGTACTGTCTATAAAAAATGTACCGGCTGCTCTCAAAGAAAATTGTTCACGCGCAGAGTTTTTTCAGGGTAGATTTCACAAAACTCTGCAGACTGTCAAATGAAAAATAACACACGAGGATATAAAATAGATGTGACTGCAATTATATATTTTATGCATGTTAATTGCTGAATAAAGTTAATGATAACTTAAACTATGGTACAAGTAATGTTAATTAACAAAAAAATTTGAAAATATATATTTCTTACATATAAACTATTAGTCTTAAAGTAAATAGTATTTATTCATCAGTTTCATCTGTAGTCAAAGCAATATTTTGCATGGCATGTTCAAAATACAGTAAATTTATTTTCAAAAAGTCTATATAATAGGTATTCTACATAATTTGTCGTCTATATAACAGGTATTCTACAAAATTTGTAGTCTATATAATTGGAATTCTACTGTATCTGGATGGATAGTAGGTGTACTGGGTGTGTTAGGCCACCTGTATACTATTTTTTAATTTAGAACAGAGTAGCTTCAACTAAAGTTAAGTGCTACAAGCCTTTACTAAAAGTTTTCTTAAGTTTAATTTTCTGTGTATAATCTTTTTTATTTAATAACTTTGTATAAGATAATTAATCCCAAAAATAATATGAAACAAAGATATAATGAAAAAAATAGAAATTGTAAAAAAGATTAGAAGGATGATTATATATTGACATTTTTCTATGAGTCAGGAGGATAAATATGGATTAAACTAGAAAAATTATAATAATTTATTTACTTAAAGTTTTATGCTAACAAAAATCTCATATTAAGGTAAGATTTTAGTAAATTAGCCTAGAATTAATCTTGGTATATATTTAATCAATATTAATATCTTTTAAAGGAGTTGATGTTTATTTGGTTAATCGTTCTCCTAAACAAGGTCGATTTCGTTCTCCTTGGGCTGTGAAAAAAATTAATGCTAAATGTGATGGTGACAGAAAGACTTATATGCAAAGGTTTGTTAAAGGTTTTAAAATACATTGTATGTTAATTGTTAAAGTGGTGTTAGAAAGCTGAAAATCATGTGGCTCACTAACTATAAAAAATTCATTTTGCTCAAATCTGAATTTTTTATTATCTACTGTTAATACCCTTAAATAGATTTAAAATCATATAGCTCACTAACTATAAAAAATTCATTTTGCTCAAATCTGAATTTTTTATTATCTACTGTTAATACCCTTAAATAGATTTTATTGTATTTGCTGGGTATAAAGGTTTTAAAATTATTATTTTTACATAAAGAAATCTTCAAAAAAAAGTTAGGTTAAGTCAGTCAATGTCTGCAACCAAAGAAAAAGGAAAAAGCATTAATTTATTTTCTGTTATAAAAAAAAGTTAATAAAGTCTTTGTTTGTGATAAGTTCATTTATAATAAGTTTTCAATAGAAGATACTAAGGGATAATGATACATTTAAAAATTAAATTAAGGTTGAAAGAAGAGGCTTTTATTTTACGGAATCTTGCTCACAAGAATATTGTTGGTTTCCGTGGCTTTGTAGAACAAGGAAATGGGATGTGCGTTCTGGCAATGGAAGATGGTGAAAAGTCATTATTGTCTATGATTGAAGAAAGATGTGAAAAAGGGCTTGGTAGGTGTGCTCTAAAATTGTTTAAGCTAACATTTCAATTTAGTATAGTTAAGTTTAAAATTAAATATATTTTTTTTTAAGTCCATATGCAAGTGACATAAGGATTAAAATTGAATAGGCTTGCACGAATTTGAAGGAAAAAGTAATCTGATAAACTTTGTGATTAAGAATTTTAACTTCACTATTTTGGTACATATTAGTTTTTGTATAGAGTAAAATTGTATGATATGCTTTGTTATTTAATGGTAGATGTAATATATTTTTTACCTGCGAAAAATTTCTTTTCTAGCTCCTTTTTCTTCCTTCAGCATCACCACTGTGGCCCTCCATCTTGCCCGAGCTCTCTGCTATCTACATCATGAAAAGCATCTTTTGCATGGAGATTTGAAAAGTGGAAATGTGCTTATTCAGGTGCGATTTGTGAAAACTCAAGTTTCTTGCTGTTCTTCAAAAATTTTTTGTTCTAAATCTTACCAGTCTGTTAGAAACTTGTTTCAAAAAATCTTAGTAGCTCAAACAAACTGTCTGGTTTTTTTCGTCTGTGTTTACAGAAAAAATTCAGACGAATTTCTAAAGCCGTTGAAAAAAGAACACTAGTTGGACGGCAGCTTGGTTTACTTTTTTTTAAATTTTCTTCTCTTTTTTATATGACAACAGTTTTTTTGATTTTACTGATTAACTTAGAAGATGCCTGGGGAATTTTCAAAAAAAAACTTTTTTTATCAAAAATTTTTAGTATTTTTTAAACTACTTTTTATATTTGGAAACTTGTAATTAGTAATGATGTAAGTATGCTGGTCAAGCCGGCGACCCGACATTTGATCGAAATTAAATCTGTACCAATTTTGTCAATTTTTTGTCCCAAAACATGATAATCTCTAAAAAAAATAGGGCCATGGAACAATGCCCCCCCACATAACTGACTACAATGTAAAAAGAAAGCAAAAAAAATTTTAGCAATAGGCATCTAACGAAACATAACCATGACAATAGATCTACTTGTTACCCCCCTAAAAATGCTTTGCCCAGGGATCTTGTTAAGAAACCCTAACCTTGACATTGACAAAAAATTATAAATAATAAAAACAAACTGTTTTTTACTGATGGCCTCTGCTTTTTATGAATCCAATTTACAGTAACAAAGAGATTGTTTAATCGCAAAAACGTACAAAAGTAAATCTTTTTTTTATCAAGTATCGTTTCGATCAAGTGTCGTTTCAAACGAGTGTCATTTCGATCAAGTGTCGTTTGGATCAAATGTCGTTCGATCAAGTGTCGTTCGATCAACTGTCGCACCGAGCAAGCCGGCCCTCTCTTTGTAACTAGTTTAAACCAGCGCCTCGCAATAAACAGGCTCCTTCCGTAAATTATGTTTTCATTAAATTTTTGACCTTGCAAAGGCTTTATTAAACAAGAGATCTCAGCGGATGTTTACAGGAAAAATGTCATTGGGATCCACGGTACTAGCTTGGTGGTTCTTTGATCAGATTCAACACAAGGACCTCATTTTTTCAGGGGGACTTCAGAGTTGTGAAGCTTTGCGACTTCGGTGTCGCTCTTCACTTGGATGAAGGACTAGTTGCGAGTGAACAGGACGCGGAATATGTGGGCACACGACCCTGGTCGGCCCAAGAAGTCATCCGAGGTTGCTTTTAGTTAATCCTACATTTTCTTGTTTTTATATTAAATCAAATAGCTTATATGAATAATTGTATTTTTATGTGAGATGTTTAAAAAACGTTCACTTTGAGATGATCATTATCAGCGTCTGCCCAGTTTTAACGACGAAATAATGAAACAAGTTCTAACAAAGAAGTGCAAAATCAATCATTCTATGCAAATTCTTACAGAATAATAACGACTTACTCAAGATGCAGCACATTGCGGCTTGACATTATGGCTTCGTTAAAATAACCTGAAAAGAATTAATAAATTTTTGTGTGAAATGCACCCATAAAAGCTAAAACTGTTTAATTGCTGTGTTTTTTATGTTAAAACAAGTATATTAAATTACACCAGGGGGTGAAATCAGCAATAAAGCGGATATTTATTCCTACGGAATGGTGATTTACGAAATGCTAACCCTCAGCTTCCCTCATATGCACGTTTTTCCCGAAGAAAATCTGTTCGATAGCGAGGAGGAGTTTCAGGAGGCATGGGACCACGCCGAAGAGATTTTTGAGCGGAGCCTAGGTCAGTGGGATCGAGGCCCCCGAGATGATGTAGTATTTGAGACGAGACTTTACTTGTTCATACTAATGTTTTGATTAATACTTGTTTTAGGCCCGAGACTGTGAACCACCACTTCGACAGTAACGTTTCAGCAGCTTGTGGCTGCAAATTTCGTCATCAGCTAACATCCAGATGACCTTAACAAACCACTTTTTAGTCTTTCGTTATGTGGAGACCTTTTTTGGTGTTGAGTTGATTACATGTCTCTCGCGTTTTTGATGGGTTATGGTGACTCTATGAATAGTAAAGCAAGTGAGAACGAAAGAAGGTTTTCACTTAATATAAATAGTTCATAAAATCTGTAAACCCTTTAATATTTTCCTAACCTTCGGTTTTGTCTCATCCAATCAAGGTCCTCCCCTCCCTAGTCCCAATCATTCACGTCACTCTGTTGAACTTCCAAGTATTATGGCGTATTTAATCAGTAATAAAATTCCATTTTTTAAAAAAGTCGTTTTTCCAGGCAGCAGACCTCCTTTGCTCGATTATGGTTACGATTCCTCCTACTCCTCCGTTATAGAGTTGTTCTGTGTTTGCTCGCATGAAGATCCCAGGAAAAGACCCTCCGCGCAGCAGCTCGTTCATCTTTTGGAATCTGAAGTTGAACCACAGTTGTCGGATCCCACACAGAAGTTGTTATTTTAATCACCTGAAGGCGCCCTTCGTGACAAGTGCGACTCAGTCGCGTCTTGCCTTCATCAATCTTCCGGCGTTTAGATATTTTCGCGTTTATAACTCCGGCTGCATCGGTGCTCCCTGATCATTCTGGAAGCGTCGGTTCATCACTGGCTGATGACGTACAACTGACTGAACTTTGTTCTTTTGCGTACATCTGGAGGAAAACTGGCCGAGATGTTGTTAGCTTTGCGGGTTCTTTATTTCAAACTATACGCACGATGTCGCTGTTTAAAAACTCGTTTATTTGGTGAGAAAAAAACAAACCTGAATAACTTCGGAAAATCCCCGCTGTCGGAAGTAAAAGGTTTAATTTAAACCGTATGTAGTTTTTTTTAAAGTGTTATACAATATTTCCAGCACTGCAAAGCCTGCATACTAGCACACCACTGCAAGCATTTAATCAACAAAGTCTTCTTAAAATCCGCTTTCCATCCTTCACTTGATCCGATGCTTGCTTTGCGCTCCGGGCACGGTTGATGACGTGTGAGGAACAAAATCTTTTATTACATCGACTGACGCTTTTGTTTCTTATTTAGTCAAAGCCTCTTGCATACATTCAATTTTTCCCAACTCAACGTAGTTTCTTAATTGCTCCTTAGTACTTTCCACATCCTCAGTCTTTGACTTCTCAAGAATTTCCACCATCATTTTTCGCAACATCTCACAAAGTTCTCTCATTAGCATTCAAAGCATTCTCATTATTCAAGTAGATTTCATTCTGTGCCATTTCTAATGTCATCTACCTTCATCGCCGTACACTCTCCGTAACCAATGAACTTTCCGTAACTTTTTTGCATAAGCCTTGTCAACTTTACTGACAAATCTTTGTTGCATAGCACGTTTTCAACATTCTTAAATTTCTTCCACCATCTTATTCTTGCAATCACTGCTTCTTCAATCCCACCCTTTGTGAAAACAACACATTTGTACTTTTTTCTGATGCACCCCCTTACATTGTTTATGTTTAGTTGAAATTTAGTTTTAAAATATTAAAGATCATTTCAAAGTAAAACTTTGATACTCTTTGCACCACCTTTATATCATTTTGTATCCTGCAAGCCAATGCGTGAACAATTATTGCTGCTTTGTTTTTCTGATCCATTTAAAAAGAAATATTTTTAAATAATTGTTGTTTTCCTAAGGCCTATCTCCCAGAGAAGATACAAAGAACCTAAGTCGAACAAGCCATGCTGGCCTAAATTTAATTTTTGCAATATCGGCTGTTCATCCTCCTGACTTGCAGAACAGAGGCGTAACAGTTGAAATAGTATATTGCCAGAGCAATTGTAAAATCTTCTTTCGTTTATGTAAGTCCAGCACCGGAACCGTTATGCCAATTTAAAATAACTAAGTTATAAAATAACAGTTTAAAATAACTAAGTTTTGCCCCGCCTTCATCTACATAGGGCAAGCAATTAGCCCACCTGCTTCCAGAGATGCCAAAAAATTGTCCTGTTCAAGTATTTTATTATTACTTTTTTTGCTTTCATAGAGATATGATGAAAATTTAAAATTGCTTGGCGCCGAGATCGCCGAAGAGGGTAAAGTGCCTTTTCCAAGGACACAAGAGAATGGCGCAAAAAGGTTTTGAACCCAGATTATGTCGATCACAATCACAGCGTTCTTATCTACACAACCACGCTGCCGAGAAAACCGTTTTACTTTTGCACAATTTAGTTTATTGTTTTAATATTTATTTTTTTGTGGCTGCTTTATTCTTTAGATTTTAAGGATTATGAAAACAAAAAATCAAGTTGTTAATGAGCGTTATTTCTTAAACGTCAATCGGGAACAGCGGAGGAAATAAGACAAACTTTACATTTTAGAATGTTGAGGGTTGTAATCATTATAATATTTGTGAAGCTTATTCGGGTTTATTGTTTTTACTCTAAATTAATCTAATTCTTAAAAAAATTTAAACAGATTGTCAGCGTCTTTACTTAACTCTTAACTCGCTAATATTTCTCCAGATCTACGAGATCCGAAATGCCCCACCATAGCCGCACCTGACGGGGTGGCAGAGAGGCAATTGCCCTTGCGCAAGTTTCCAAAATTGGGCAAAATTATAATTTTTTGGGCAGCGATATAAAAAATTTGGGCAAAATCAGGAATTTTAAAGCAGCAACAATGATCAATCGCTGAAAATATTTACCAAATTTAGGCGAAAACTTTTTTTTAGAGAATACCATGACTTTAGGATAAAAATCGAGAAATCTGATACTGATTTCAAGTGAAGGCCTTTTTTCTCGTCGTCATACTAAAATCTCAGACAATTTTTTTGTCCTATCTGTGAAGTACTAGAAAGTAATGATTCGGGAAAATGTCTCAAATTTCTTGATTGGTACGCCTATGTGCCCAACCCACTATGATCTGGCTCAGATGAATATTTATTCTAGGTGCGACGCAGTCTTGATCCACTCTTTCAGTTTGTTTTACCTTGGCTTTCGAAAAAAATTCGACTTAATTTTTAAACTTTACCATAAGTGTTACGCTAGGGTGGAGTGAAAAAAAAAATTTGAAAAAAGTGTAGTTCTTAAATCCTGCCAAATAGGCTAAAACTTCAGAAAAAATTGGTTTTGGCGAGTTGCTACCTTTGGGGGGCTAGCACAACCCCCCAAAATGTGTTTTTGGGGGGTAAAATTGACAAAAAATGTCGTAACTCGGTAACCGCTTATCGTAGAGGCATGATTTATGGCTCAAAATTTGCAGAATCATCATGTTTCTATATTAGGGTGGAGTGAAAATAATTTTTTTTTTTAAATTGAAAAAAGTGTAGTTCTAAAAACCTGCCAAACAGGTAAAATCTACGAAAAAAATTGGTTTTGGCGAGTTGCTACCTTTGGGGGGCTAGCAACCCACCAAAATGTGTTTTGAGGGGTAAAATTTCCTAAAAATGTCGTAACTCAGTAACCGCTTATCGTAGAGGCATGATTTATGGCTCAAAATTTGCAGAATCATCATGTTTTTATATGTGCTAAGAGAAACTTTTTGTCTATTTCCACAAGAAAAAAGTTATAATCGATAAACCGTTTTTTATGCTCAATACTCGAAAATTGCGCTGTATGGAAATAACTTTGATCTAACATTTGAAATGATATATTCACCAACATGTTCTTCCGTTACATCAGTTACATCAGTGCCTGAGTCAGCTTTGGATTATCTGTCAGATTCTAGTTCAACCAACACAGACCAAACGCAATCTTCTGCTGCTTCTAAATTTGTTTCTCAATCAATGCCATATGAAAATCAGAATCGAATGATTTGGTCAAACCTTGCAAGGATAAGTGAGCGTTTTCAGATATCCGACAGAGCTGCTGCTGCGATCGCTAATAGTGTGATGCAAGATTTGGGTCTAATTACTGATGATGACAAGACATACGTTATTGATCGTAGCAAGCTTCGAAGAGAGCGAGAACGATGCCGTGTTGAAATTAGGAAAAAGGAGCAAGAAAATTTCAAGTTAGTGAATGCCATATACTTTGATGGGCGCGAAGATGCAACACAGGTCACCATGCAAGGGCCAAATGACAAGTTTTACAGGTCTGTGCAACTTGAAGATCACTATACAATGGTTGGGCAGCCTGGTGAATACTATCTTTCTCATTTTTCCACAGAAGATGGCAAAGGAAGAACCATAGCACAAAAGATCTTCAACACCATTGCCAACACCGAATTACATGACAAGCTTACAGTAGTTGGCACTGATGGAACTGCAGCAATGACAGGCAAGTTCAATGGTTGCATTCGTAAGTTGGAAGAACTATTGAACAAGCCACTACAATGGGTAATTTGCCTACTACATACCAATGAACTACCCTTGCGCCATGTCTTTACTATGCTTAATGGAACCACCAATAATCCTGACACATTTGCAGGACCAATTGGGAAGTGTTTAACTGGAGATGTTTCAAGTTGGCCGGTTGCTGCTAATTTTAAGTCAATTTCAAACCCTCAGTTTGTACAGTTGCCAGAATCAGTTGTTAATGATCTGAGTACTGATCAACACTATGTTTACAAGATATGTTCAGCAATAATCATGGGAGTTGTCGACAGCAACTTGCAATATTTAAAAGTAGGTCCCATTGTGCATTCACGCTGGCTAACTCTGGGCTGTCGAATCCTCAGATATTATGTTTCGGTGGATGAACCCTCCTCAAACTTGGAAACTCTGACGAAGTTTTGTCTTCAAGTTTACTTTCCAAGTTGGTTTGAAATTAAGTTAAATAGTCAACTAACTTGCGGATCTAGAAATTTTTTCAACTTGGTCCAACGAATTCTTCAGGTGCCTGACGGAGCTGTTCGGAAAACTGCTCTGAAAGTTGTGCAACGAAATGCATTTTTCGCACACCAGGAAAATGTCTTGATCGCCATGTTGGGTGACAACGATGAGGAGATACGAATGCGAGGAGTGAACAAAGTGCTTTCGATTCGTGGAAACTTGCCATCAACGGTTTCATTTGATAATCATGACTTGGTTGACAGTCGCAGTGAAGAATATTCTTTGGAAGGAGCAAAATATTATGATACCGCCTCAACTGTACGGCTGTTTGAACCGCCCACACTGGATCTAACAGTGAACTCGTACTACAAGATGGTGAATTTAACATCTTGCCATCAGCAGCCTCCGGTAATTGAACATTTAACTGATTTAGATATTAAACAATGCCGGATAAGACCACTGCAGCTCGACCACCCATGTCACAACCAATGTGTAGAGCGCCATGTCAAAATGGTAACAGAGGCCGCAGCACAAGTTGAAGGATTTGAGCGAAGAGATGGGTTGATTCGCCAGAAGATTAAATCTCGAAAACTTTTGAAAAAATTTGACACTAAAGTGCAATTCTGATGCGCTTCATTTTGCGTAGGGTATTTGGTGTACTCTAACTTGCTTTCTTATTTTTCTCTCACTCCTTATGCAAAACAACCCAATATCAACATCAACAGTTCGAAAGTAATGAGATGTAACAGATTTTCTTTAAATTACTGAAATACTAAACATTTTATGGGCAGTAAAGCTAGCACGTTCTGTACCTTATGAGTAGGCCTATTTAGGTACTTTGTCTGGTGACCAAAGTTATCTCAAATCATCTTGTTAATATTGTGATTGTCATAATTAGTCCTTATCAGTTAGAGATATATCATTTCAAATGTTAGATCAAAGTTATTTCCATACAGCGCAATTTTCGAGTATTGAACATAAAAAACGGTTTATCGATTATAACTTTTTTTCTTGTGGAAATAGACAAAAAGTTTCTCTTAGCACATATAAAAACATGATGATTCTGCAAATTTTGAGCCATAAATCATGCCTCTACGATAAGCGGTTACTGAGTTACGACATTTTTAGGAAATTTTACCCCTCAAAATACATTTTGGTGGGTTGCTAGCCCCCCAAAGGTAGCAACTCGCCAAAACCAATTTTTTTCGTAGATTTTACCTGTTTGGCAGGTTTTTAGAACTACACTTTTTTCAATTTAAAAAAAAAATTATTTTCACTCCACCCTACTATTTCATGAATATAATTTAAAATCCGTGACAACAGCATAACAAATTTTATTTTAGAAAAATGTATATTTTACTTACATGCCCGTTTTTCCCCGGGCTTGGGGCATAATGGTCATAGTGTCCGTTTCGCCCTAGGTAAAATTAAAAGTAGTTATTATCTTTGTTTTAACTTTCTAGTTGTCTTTTAATATTAGTACTTCTGCATTGTGATATAGTACTTCTGTCTAAAAGAATCTAATAGAAACATTTTTTATATAGACATAGAAGTGTTGTAAAGGTTAAACACGACTGATTGCGCGTAAAATTGCACGAAAAGATTCTTGGGCAGTAGCTTATAATACAAACGTCTATCGTGACACCACTGCAAACATTTAGTGGGGTGGTGGCCAGTGATGGCCAAACAAAAAGGGGAGTTCGGTGCCAGAAACGTAGAGGGGCCACTTTTTTAGTGTTCCGAAGCAAAGCAACAAAGCGATCTCTAGAAGTTCATTGTTTTAGGGGGTCACTATTTAGCGTTTTAAAAGTGTAATCTTGAAAAAAAGTTTATCGTTCTAGGATTGGTCACTTTTTCGTGCTTCAAAACAAAGTAGTCTCTAAAAAAAAGCTTTTTATTTTAGGGTGACACCGTCCTGGTGCTATTATGAAGAAATAGAGCCATATCTTGCGTAGGGGGTCACTTTTTGATGTTTTTTAGGGGAGGCCCGGTAGGAATTTTTAATTTTGTAATCGTAATCTACATATTTTCAACCGATCAAAAATCTAAAATTTTTTTCTATGCTCATAAAAATTATATCACTCATTTCTTGGAGCGATCAAGGAGCACTCTATGTTAGTTGTTATGCAAAAATAGCCAACGCATCAACAAAGTTTAAAACCCCTAGTGTAACTAAATCTTTTTTTATGAAACAATTTCAATAGAAGTCCTTACACAGATTTGTCAGCTTAATATTGCTAAAGCAAGTGGACCAGAAAATATACCAAATAAATTCTATCGATTTATAGGACCAATTATAGTAGGCTACCATATTTAAGTAATATTTTTAACGATTGCTACAACAATGAAACATATCCATCGGTACTAAAACATGTCAAAGTAACTCCAATTCACAAAAGTGGTAGAAAGCACATTGCTAGTAACTACAGACCAATTTCTATACTTTCTGCTGTATCTAAGATCTTTGAAAAGTTGTTATATTCTCGACTTGAAAAATTTTTTTCATTGAATAATGTTATCATTAAGCAGCAATTTGGATTTCGTCCAGGTTTTTCCATAGAAATGGCTTTAACAGACTTAATCAGCACATTACAAAAAATCAAGATGAAGGATATCATACTTGCTGTATATTTCTAGACTTGTCAAAGGCCTTCGATACAGTAAATCAGCGTGGTCCAACTACGGGCCCGCGGGCCGCATGCGACCCGCGGAACAATTTTGCACAAGTCTTGTCGATCGCAAGCAGCGACAACCTTGTATAACAAGGCATGGCGAGCTGATGGAAGAGAGTCTAGGATTGAGACTGATTCCAAGTGAAGACCTTTTTTGTTTTTTTTTTTGGAGAACGCTATGACTTTTGGGACGAAAATAGGGGTTTTTAGCCGACTGAGGCCCGCAAACTCGAATAATTTTGAAAAGTGGCCCACAAGAGTGCAGAAATTGGACCACCCTGCAGTAAATCATAAAATTATTTTAGATAAACTTGGATCATATGGCATAAGAGGAAAAAGGCATAAGCTTCTTGGTAACTACTTGTACAATAGAAAGCAGTATACTGAATGTAACAAAACTAAATCTCAATTAAGCACAGTGGTATGTGATGTTCCACAGGGCTCAACATTTGGACCCTTGTTATTTTCTATCTATATTAATGATCTACCAATTCAAACCAAATTTCAAGTAAATTTATTTGCTGATGATACAGTACTAATACTTAAAGATAGAAACATAGCAAAACTACAGGAACTTGTAAATAAAGAATTGAAGATTGTTGATGAATGGATGAAATACAATCGATTGTCTTTAAACTACAACAAAACCACTTATTTTGTTGTTTATCCTAAGCGAAAAAAACAATACAAACAACTTTTTTTTAACAGTTGGTGGTCATAATATACCTTTTTCAAACTACACAAAATACTTAGGGATAATAATTGATGAAGAATTATCTTGGAGCAAACACTGTAATTACATTGCAAATAAGCTTTTATAAGCAGCTGGAATTCTATGTAGAATTAGACACTACATTAATAAGAAAACTTTGATAAACCTTTACTACAGTTTTGTGTATCCATACCTTAAATATGGAATCACTGCTTGGGGAAACCAAACAAAATCTATAATGAGAAAATTACAGATAATACAAAATAAGATTATTTGCATAATGAACTTTAAGTTTTTAAAAGATTTTGTTAAAATGATCTCCATGTATAAATCAATAAAAATATTACAAATTCAAGACTATATGAACTTGAAATGGCTAAGTTTATGCATTATTTTCATCATAAAAGACTTCCAAGTGTGTTTAATGACTACTTTAAATATTTAAGCTTGCAACACTATCATATTACAAGATCTATTTCCAATAAAAATTTATATCTTCAACGAATGAAGACGTATCGTGGGCTAACTTCTTTCTCTTACAATGGAATAAAATTCCAATTAATATTAAATTATTATCCAAGTATTCATTTAATACATGTATAAAATTGATGTTGATAAATAAATATTAATCGTATTCCCTGATCAAAGCTATGTTGTATTTTTTTATTTTATATGTGTGTGTTTATGTTTATAATGCAAGTTATTACCCTGAAAATATATTCTCGTATTTCTTTTTTTTCTTTTTTGTGTGTATTTTTTTTGTTTTGATATGAGTAACTTGTGTATATTGCAAAATTACTAGTATCTTCCGAGTTTTGTTCTTTTTTTTTAATTGAGTAATACTACCAGCAATGAATACTATAATAGACTATGGACAGTTCTTGACTTGATGACCATTAATTGGTCTTTCACTGTCCAGTTTACTTCATATGTCATATTTATCTGCATACAATGTAGACATACATGTCTACTAGTATAAAAGTTAATTTTTTGTTTTCATATGTCTAATACCTTACTGTATATTATCAATTTGCTGAAGTAAGCAAATAAATTATTGTTGTTGTTGTTGCTGTTATGGCACAGCTTTTTTTTAGCGACTTTTTAAGATGATAAACAAACCAATCTGTTTCTTATATTGCGTTTGCAATACTGAAAAATACATATGATTGATTTGCAAATGTATCGAAAAATAAATATGATTGAGCTGTAAAGAGCTGAGTGACAATTTTTTGAGCAGAGAAAAAAATTTGGATTTTTGATAGATTGAAAATATGTAGATTACAATTCCATGGGTACGAAATTGAAAATTGCGGCCCGTTGCGGCCGCTCCACTAAAAGCCATTACTGGTGGTGATTTTTCATAAGGTTGTATACAGATATATTTTGCTTCATTGTTTTTATTTGCTAAAGCCATCATTATTTTATTAGATTGTTTTATTTGTTCCATTATAAGCCATCCATTTTATTCCATCATTACATTGTTTTTATTTGCCAAAGCTATCGCTCACCCAATTAAAGCCATCACTGGTGGTGGCTCTTTAAAAGGTTGTATACAAAGCAAACAGATATATTTTGCTTCATTGTTTTTATTTGCTTTTTTTAGTTTTTTCAATGCTGTTCCACTCACAGTGATAAATTTTCTAAACCAAGAACCAGTTATACGAGTGGCCTGTTTTGCTTTACGCTTTTTATGTGTTAACTTCGCAGTAGGAAGAGGGGATATGAAAAACTATTTCGTCTTCATTGCTTTGTTTGGAAATACTACAGCTTGCCAGCTCATTACACTCATTCAAAGTAAAATTTTATTTTGTTTAAGCATTTGATATGCTGATCGGTGTACCGTTGACGAAATTAAAATTTTATTCTTTGTTTGAAGTACTTGTTGCAGCTACATTTGACGATATATAAAAAGTTTGAAGATATAGGCTATTAAAGTCTAAATCAGATACACAATTTATCAGCTTTCTGCATCAGAAACTGTGATAACTTTCTTTGATTTATTGAGTTTTTGCATGTTTTAACGTTGTTTTCGTTTTTTTGCATATCGCTTTTTCTGCAGTGCAAATATATTGAGGTAGCTTATTCGACAAGTGGTGGAAATATAAAACCATTGAAATGAACTGAACTAATTCATTAACAAGAAAATATTTCACAATCAGTTGCTATTTATTGTGGGGATTGTGCCATAGCCCCTCCTTGGAGATCCCTAATACGAAGGTTTACCATACGTTGAACATTAACTTTAGTGCGATGGGCCCTCTTTAGAGATCTATGGCCTCCTTTTGGAGATCTTTTGGGCAGAAAATTTCTCAAAAAGCAAAGATAGACGCCGCGTGCAAACTTCCTTTTTTTTGTTTTTCCTGAGATCACTTGACTTCAGAGACGAAAATTATGAAATCCGGAACTGATTCAAAATGAAGATCTTTTTTATATTTTAGATAACACCCCCTTTTTGGGACAAAAAGCATAAAATCCGGGACCTATTCTAAGTAAAGACCTTTTTTTTTTAGAGAACACTTCTTTTTTGAGACACAAATTATGAAATTCGAGACTGATTCAAATGACAGATCTTTTTTACTACCACTTGAATAAATTTTTCCACTAACCACGTATGGTTGTGGTTTTATGCCCCCCTCTTTTTCAAAAATTCTTGATACGCAACTGTTCACAACCAATCAAGAACCACTACCAATTAAATTTGTTACGGTGTAATAACTATGTAGGTAGCCTACCTAACAAAAACTACAAATAGAAGATTCCAATGTGGTGCTAAGGTAGATAATTTCCAAATGCACTGTCGATTTGAGGAGTCGACTCCGAAAGCAATCAATCGTCATCTGCCGGACGCCTTCAATCTTTTAAGAGCAACTATTTGAGGAACTGTCGCGTGACCAACGCGAAGCCAAATGGAACCATTCAAAGGGTTCGTTCGATAATAGGGATAGTAACTACGGGATTGATAACTCCGCTTTTTCCTATCACGAAGTCAACACGGAGTAGGGCAAAAAAGTTAATCGAATTGATAGCAAGCAAGCATACTGCATACTAAACATTCTTCGTAGTATAGTTTACAGATTAGCTTTTGATATTAAATGAGATTATAACATTGAATAGTAAGAATATTACTCTTAAAAACTCTTTTGTGCTTTAAAACCAAGGCTATGAGTGTAAAGGTAAAAAAAAACTGCAGTAAAAAAAATTTTTTTTAAATTCTTGCTATTGATGAAAATATAAATTATTTACTTATTATTTGATGTCAAACTGCTGTAAACTATATGTGTACTTTCCTCATGTAAAACTTTGATTATAAAAATTTTTTTTATGCTTATAAGGGCTGATTTCATAACTAATTTGGTTTTTTAAACACTTTAGGTTTCATATTTCAATGGTTTTTTTTTCCTTTTATTTCTGTTATGGACCGTGAGTCTGATTTAAATAAATAATTTGCACTATTATTCTTATATGTTTTTATTATTTATTTTTGCTTTCAAGTCAAAATGAAATTAAAAATAACACTATAATAATTACTTATAAAGAATTATAAATGAACAGATATTTTATATAACCTTTTGAAGTAATATCAACTGTTTGTTATATGGTTGATTTTTTATTGATAGTTATAATTTAATGGTTCAATATGGATTAATAGCATAATCCTGATGTTAAAACAGCAAGGTAAAATCGTAAAGCACAACAATCTGAGGAACTTAATGTACTTAAAAAAAGCACAACTAATTTTTCCAGTGTGTATCAAAATTCATCAAATAAAGTTAATGATGAGCAGTGGTGATATTCAGTGGTTTGCATGGGTTTACATAATCCATTATTGAAATGTCACTAAGTTCAGCAAATCCATGTAATGAAGTCTTGAGACCTCTCTATCTTTGTATAATGGGGGAACCTATTGTTAATGTTTTCCACACAAAAAGAAACCTGTTCTTAAAATTTTGAATCTCATCACTGGTGAGGGGGACTGCAAAAGTAGGTTCACATTAGTATGACATTAAATAAAAGATTTATTTTTTACAATTTTTATGTCATATTTGCTTAAGTTGATACAGTTGCAAGTCATAATTTTATTATCTTTTTGTAGCGAGAGTTATAGGTTATTGTTAAAAGTTCAATTTTACTATGAATAGATAATGTCTAAATAGGAAAAAAATGGTAATGGATTGGAAGAAAAAAATTGTGCACAACAGGTGAGAAGAGATTAGTAAACTTTTAGAGTACTGTTACTTTTTTAACATTACAATTTTAATAACTACCATTTGACAAAGTTTTTGATGCATTGTTTTAATTTACTAAAAGTTTTTATAAAAATTTTTTACCCTAAAAATTATTTGCCATTTTATAGGTTTTACTATTGACATTGATTTCAATGTGTCTTTAACAAAGAAGAATTAATATGCACTGACAGTGCAAAGATTTTGCTTGGAGTTCAGTAACATAGCCTACCAGTAGGGGGGCAATTGCTCAACCCAAGCAAAAAAATTGAGCAATATCAGATTTATCAGACACTGGTTATATTTGTAGGAAAACTTGTTAGAAAAATTAATATTTTTATGTGTTATTAGATGTGTCTTTGTAAAAATTTTAAAGATGTTTATTTAATATTGCTGTTAAATTCTTTTCAGCCAGATTATATTGTTTTGATGACTTGTCATGTAGTATATAGTAGAAATTGCTAACTGTATGTTTTATAAAAATTGTTAACTGAAATCACTCAAAATACAAGCCTCCAAATTCATTGCAATATGAACAATGATTACACTTTGTGCTTTAACTTTCAAATTTAGATCTAACTCCTCATTTGCAAGATTTTAAAACTATTTTTGCCAATCTTCTCATTGCTGAAATAATTGATAGTTTAAAGTAATAAAATTGTTTTTTTTTTTATTTAAAACGTTTAAAGTATTAAAATTGTTTTCAATAAGTGGTATTTTTAAACGTTTTTTTTTTAGAGAAATGTGTCAAAGAATGAAGATTTGTAGAAGGCAATTATAGAAGAGTAAAAGCCATTTTTCTTCATAATAGTTTGAGCAGAGGTATTTTTGTTAATAAATCTCAATTTACTTTTTTTTGTTATACCGTATGTCAACTATATACGAGTTGTATCCGAAAAGTAACGAGACTGGTGTTATAAAAACTTTATTGAAAAATATTGAAATATATCAAAGTCGAATTCCTTCAAAGAATCATGTATTTCTTCTACAAAAATTGCAATAAAATTTTATTTACTTTTCTAAATTTTTATTTTTTATTGATTAAACAGGTTTCAAGAAAGACAACCGAGATGTTGTCGTCGTTGTTTGGAAGGGCATTATCCACTTCTGGTCAGACACAAACAGTTATCCCTTTACTAACCCTGGTTGCTGTACTGCCCGGATCAGATGCTGGCTTTATTTGTTAAGCCAGCATCGAGTTTCGTCATCCAAAGCCGTCAGACCTCGTTCTCCGTGAAAGCAAGATGAATGATCAAGACGATTAATTTTTAGTACACTCACTGCAATAAAGCATTTCAATGATTGTCAAAAATGCCTTGTTGTTAGAAATCCGAATCACTTTCCCAAAGCACTTTATGATGAAAATTTTATGCGTTATTTTTCGGTTTTTCGTTTCGTGTGATTTTTGTTTATTACCAGGGACCACTCCGCCTATGAGCCTCATCCAGTGCTGGTTTTTACTATCTCTTTTTTTTAATTTTGTATACAGTCGTTCTGTTAATTTGCATGCTTTCTACTTTATTTAGTAATGTTACTTATCAGTTTATGCTTGCTTTTCTCTCATTTATTTTATTAACTTAAACTCAATAAGTAGATTAAACTTAGGTGGTATTACTTACATACTTTAGATGGCAACTTGTTTTTGCCTCTGATACAGGTGATTAAAGGGCGCTGCTTCATGTTTTATTATTGGGATTCAATAGCACTGTAATAATTATATTGGTGATTTGAAGAAATAGGAAATAAAATATTGCAATTTCTTGATTGATTTATTACAAGTTTAATTGTAAAAATTTTGAAACTTTAAAACTATTTGTAAACAGTGGCGTTTTAAATTTGTTTTTTTGTTTGTTTGTTTTCGCTTTTTATTATAATATGGACTGCACTGCCTGAAATAAATAAATTATGAGAAGGTGATTGGGCTGGGAATTGAACCCAGATGTTTAAGATTGGTCTCTTAAAACATATATTAAAGTTTTTTTGATGCAACAAAAGTTTTCGCGACTAATAGGTGGTAAAACTGTTATCTGAAATTTTTGCCCTACTATTGGCAGCATCAGAAACAAGTTATCAATCCCGTAGTTACTATCCCTAGTTCGATAAGTTTGCTTTAACAGAACAAATAAAACACAGGTTTATCGGCAGCGTAGTCGAGTGGTTGGAGCGTCATGATTGTGATTGACATGATTTTGGTTCAAAACCTACTCGCGCTATTCTGTTGTGTCTTTCGGAAAAACACTTTAATGGCATTTTCCCCTGCTTGGTGGTCTTGGCAAGCATCATAAAAGTTTTAAATTTCTGTCATATCTCAATAAAACTAAAAAATCAAAATTAAAGTTTCAACTGGACAATTAATACCTTGTCATCTTTGGAAGCAGGTCGGGATAATTGCTTGCTCTTTGTATTAGCGCCTCCGTCGCTTTCCTGTCAGTCAAGAGGAAAAATTTACAAATAAAATGAACAAACAAAAATAATAAAAGAAAACTTTAAAGGAGACCAGGAATAGAACTGTACCAGCTTAAAATCTGAGTTTTTCAAATTAACTCAAAAACAAAAGCCAAAACCGCTTCTTCCTTTTTAAGTCCTTTCCCAGGAAACAATGTGAAATTGGCACGATATTGTATCGGTATTCTTTTACGATACATGCATGTATTGGCCCAATACTGTGTGATAGTTGTTTGCACACAGTATGGATATTGGCCCAGTATCGTATATACGGTATACCTAATATCGAGCCGATACAGTGCTGATACAATGCTACAGTATAGGTTGTACCGTATATTGGCCGAATGTTGTTTGCACACAGTATGGATATTGGCGCGGTATCGTATACGATGCACTCAATATCGAGCCGATACAGTGCTGATACAATGCTACCTGATGTCGTTTACTCACAGTATAGGTATTGGCGCGGTATCGTATACATGCCCCTAATATCGAGCCAATACAGTGCTGATACAATGCCACAGTATAGGTTATATATTGACCTGATGTCGTTTACTCACATTGTGGATATTGGCGCGGTATCGTATGTCCGTTGCATTTGATATAGAGCCGTTATTGTTATTCTCAGACAGCCTTTCACCATTATATGATTTAAGCTATACGTTAAAATTATATTTCATCACTAAAATTTTTCTAACAATTTGTCTAATATTATAAAAAACGGTCATAATTCCAAATTATCAGTTTCTTTTATTTTTAAGTAAATTACATGAATAATAATTTTATTGAGCTAATGTTTTCTTCCACCACTCCGGTCTCGCCAGTTGCGCATCCACTTGCTGCACTCTTTTTCAATTTCAGCTTCAGTGGCATTTGGATTGCTGCCCAAAATTGCATCTGAAATAATTGCAGAGATATAAAAAAAAGCAAGTTTATACATTTCATATTTACACGCAAATTTTACAAATTACCTGCAGACTACAAAGCAATGAACAGTAGCATAAAAAATTTATAGCTTTTTTGTGAATTTTAAATTAATCGGCTCGTTCTTGTGACAAGTTGTAAACACATTGCAATGTGACCTGGTGAAAAAAATTGTAGACATGTCAGATTACAGACATTGAAAACAAGTTGTACATCTTTTTACTTTAGGGCAGGGTTTCACGCCTGCGGCACATTTTGGAGCCTTTACAAAATTCTTTCTTGAGACCTTTCATGGCACACTTAGACAAGAGTACAAATCTTGATTTTCGTCCCTAAAAAGTAATGTTGCTAAAAAGGTTTTCACTTTAAATCTGTCTCGGAGTTCTTACTTTTGTTTCTAAAAAGTAGTGTCTACAAAAAAAAGATAGCGGAGCAATGGTTCAATGTTTTTTAAAAAGTTTTGCGGACACAGGTTGAGAACCACTGCTTTAGGGGACTGGCCGGGACGTTGAGTGATATGTTTTGTATATAAGTCCAGCAACACAACTAAACTAATAAATACAGTTAATTTTTGAACGTTTTCAGCTTCTTAAGCTCTTTTTTAAAAAAAAACTGGAACTTAAAATAAATTTTAACAATATTGCGTTAAAACTAAATAATTGCTTTTCTTTGTTTTCACGCGTTATTTTTAAAATATATTGTCACAAACTTTGTTTGGGAATCCCAAAGGACCAGTTGAGCTAGGTAACCCGAATACCTGCGCTGAAACAAAGCTGTGTCTAAATTTTATTTTATTCCGGCTCAAGAAGTAGTTTTGCTATGAGCCTGACGGTTTATACAGTTGGTTAACGAAAGCTCGGATTGATTTCGTTGAAGATTCTTTCTCACAACAAACAGAGACCACTGTCTCTAATAACAACAAATGTATTACAAAATCACGACCGACGAAATTCTATTCCACGCTTTGCCAAACTGCAAAGCGAAATCAACACTATAACTCGACTCAATCAACACAAATAATTCTACCTCTGTAGAACAAAACTGCCAACCACTGGCACAAAATAAATTCAACAATTGTCCACCGACCAAAATCTAAGGGTCCACCTCCTGTGGCCAAACAAAATCACCTTCGCTCGAGCCGCCACTCGAGTCGCTTCAAATTACCTCACAACGATAATGATCATCATCATAATAAATTTCTCGCTACGCATCGGCTTTATATAGAAAACAAAATCACGTGACGTAAACTTCCTCGTAAATTCAAGATTCAGCCAGAAACCCCTGGAGAGTTCGTTACGCGAATCAAGTGGAATATACGCGAATTTTCCAGTACAATGATGTTAGTCAAAAACATATTACGTCAATACAAAGAGAAAAAAAAAGAAAAAGATACATGTATCGAGCCATATAACAAATTGGACGTATATCGCAGACAGCGCTCAAAGAGCCGCATTTATTCTCTTATGATAAAACTACGAACTGCTTTTAACGGGGATACACTACATAGTTATGATTAAAATTATAAATGAAGTGTGACATATATTTTAAGTTTAAGATTTTTTTTAAGGACATAGAAAGACAAAAAATTTTGAAGATGACATTAAAGTTTTTTTTTTAATTCATTTAAGTACATTGCAGTAGCGGTTTTAGTATAGCGCAAAACAAGTGGCCGCACCAAACCTCTCGTAAAAAACGTCATTAATTTTTTCCTTTCCTAAACAAAAATTGGTCCCCCTTTTACCGTAGCACCATCACAGCTTTACAAAGCTGTTCAATTAAAATTAAAACCTTTTTTTGGTCTTCAATTTTATGAAGCTTTAAAAATTTTTAAATTCATGTCCTTAATTAAAAGTCTGCGCTCTAATCTAAAGAAAAGACATTAAAAATAGCGTAAAGTTTTCATTTTAAAAATGTAATTATTTTGTTTCAGTGAGTTCCTATAAAAGGGCCTTCTTTTTTCTTTCAAGCACCAGCCCCTTTCTTTTTGTAAAGCCATTATTGTACATGTACCATTTATTGTACATGTATATGTACCATTACTAATATAACAACACTATGATCAAATAAATTTTCTCTTTATTAAAATTGTAAATTAAAATTTGGTTTGACAAAAACAAAATACATATATATGAAGTTCAAACTTACGTTTAACAGCTTGTGAAAGCTTTAAAGATGAAAAGCTTTTTTTTTTTTCTAGATTCATTCTCCCTTTCCAACCACTTTCACCCGACCAGTTGTAGAATTGGCACAATTCATTACTTATGTTGTTTTGCATCACTCTCCAACAATTATCTTTGAGGTTATTTCCTCCGATAATTTTCAAGCGAGAAATCTACAAAAATTAAAATATTAAAAAAAAAAGATTTAAAATACGGTTATGTAAAAAACCTCGGGTAACCCAAATTCGATTTGCAGACAAAATCATCCGATTTAGGCAAAACTCCGGATAATCCCAAGCTTTTTATTTAAAAATTATAATTGTACTGTTTTATCCGAGTAGAGCAAAATTCTGCATTAACCGAATCCGGATTAACAGAAGTCTACTGTATATTTTTTCCAGGTAACAATTCGCATTTAAGACTTTTTTTCAACGCAAACTTATAAGTAATTTTGAGTGGTAGTTAAAAATGTTTTAATCAACATCCTATGAATTTTGAATATATTTAAGTTCTATAATTGCAAAATTAGTAATTTAGTTATTATAAAAAATAACTGATGGTTTAAATTACTCCAAAAATATTTATCATTTGATTGCTATTTGGAAAAGGTAAAAGGAATTTTATTTTTTAAAACAATTGCAATGCGGTTAAATCAGAATAAAATGTCTTACCAAAACGTCCATTACACGTTTATCCTCCAAACTTTTTTCCATTGAATCAATTTCTTCTATACTTTTTAGTGGCAGATGTATGCCCTCGGGGAGCTCGAAGAAAGTATTTTGAGGTTGTTTACTTTGAGCAATTTCTTTGCGCAACGATTTTAGCTCCTCCATTATTAATTCCATGTTAACTTTAATATTTGATAATTCGCGGAGTACAATTTTGTCTCTTGCATCTGAAAAAATTTGTTATATCTACATTTTTGTGTAAGGCATATAAAATTTTATTGTTGTTGTTGTAGTTAATTTACCAGCACATATCAACCTCTCTAAAAACCTACCTTCTTTATCACGAATCAAATTTTTCGGTGTCACTGGAGTTGAATTAACGAATTCTGCTGAAACACAAAAAAGTTAAATTTTCAATCAACTAATTTTTTTACTTTCTTGTACAAATACAATATCAAATGAAAAAAATATAACAAAATAAAACTTTACTAAAATTTATGAAAGAATAAAGGGCCGAAGCTTTTAGTACGCTCTGGTCAATATTCATCAGAAGAAATCGTTGCAATCATCAAAACCCAAAATCGATGTTTTATTTATAGCAATTAAGAGCATTGAAATCAACTTACGGACTTTATTGGACAGTATTAAGAATTAACTTCAAAATTTTTGTTTTGAGATTACACTTTGTTATAAAAAGTTATGAATCGCCTCGGTTAAGCCTTTTTTACAACAAATTTTATACCATCTAAACTAAAATACAATAGAGAACAATATTTTGTACATGTTTTTGATAAACTGTGAAAGCTAAATCAAGGTTTTAAATTAAAACAATTTTACTGGCTATTTTTTTGTAAAAACTCTTGACTTGATTCGAAGAATAATAAATCGGTTCCACTGTTAAGCTGACTGATTGTGACAACAAAAAATAATAGTTTGACCCTAAAATATTTACTTCAACGCCAAAGTTAGTTTTCTATGAAAAGTCGCACTAAACCAGGGGTTTTCAACCTATGGGCCATGGCCCAGCAGTGGTTTTTTTAGTGGGCCATGGAGCATAAATCAAAATGAAAGCAATATGTATAATATATATGTATAATTAGGCTTGCCATCCGTCCCATTTTTTAGGCATTTTTCTGGCGTCCTGTGCAGTCAACCACATGAAGACTTTTTTTTTTTAGAGAACACTATGATTTTGGGATGGGAATTTAATTTTGTTGACCAAAGTGGGTTGTGAAGTTAACTTGGGTTGAAAAATAGGCCACGGTACAGAAAAGGTTGAAAACCACTGTGTTGACCGAAGTGGGTCGTTAAGTTACCTTGGGTTGGAAAGTGGGCCACGGTATGAAAAAGGTTGAAAACCACTGCTTTAAGCTATTCGATCGGTAGTTCAATTTTAAGGAAATCAATTATTTATTAAGTGTTGAAAAAGTAAATCTGAATTCACTTCAAATAATATCATAAGCATAAACTTTTCAAATCAAGTAAAAATTAACGTTACAATTGTGTTATTTTCAAAGAAACAGCGTATTTTAAACCCCAAAAAGGAACACATTATTTACGTCATAAGAAATCATGGCCACCATAGTATTGGAATAAAATTTGCTTTACTCAAAAAAAGTACATAAATTGATTTTAACTATTTAATTAAATAAATTTTAACTATTTAAAACATAACAACTTTTCTAGCTTATTTTTTTTATCTCTGATTTTGAAGCGAGATTGAGAAAATAATCGCAATCAGAATCCAATATTTTATCATTTAATTTGCAAAATTTATTTAAAAATAAAGAAACTGAACATTTTTCACTTTTAGTTGAATGGGGGCAAAGTAATATCGAAAATTATGTTGGCCTCACTGCCAACGTATGTTAACTTTGACCTACTTAGTCAAGATTACGAGTATTAATAACCTGACGTCAATAATGATACTAGTTTTTTAAAGAAGATCCTTCCCTACTTCAGAAAGTTCGTCTTCTGGTTGGTGAATGTCTTCAGGAGAGTTCGTTGGATGAATCTCTCCAATCCTACCTCTTCCCTATAACTTACTAATTTTCCGACTAGAAGTAGACACAACCTTTATTTAAGCAAAATTAGTATAAGTATAGATCCACAGAACGTAGAATTTTCGATATAAATTTTTCACGATTTATCAACTACGAAATTCAAAATACCGATAGCAAACAAAAATGTCTAAAGGCCCGTTTCCACTACGAGTGTGGAAAAGAGCATTCTTTCTCTCTTTTATTGATCTTCGATTGAAGCGAGCGCAAAAAAAAAGCAATAAAACAAACAAAGAATGCTTTTTTCCACGCTCGTAGTGGAAACGGGCCTTAATGCGAAAAAACCTCTTAATGAACGTATACGTCTCTTCAGCAATTTAGAGATAAACGGTGGACGTCACTTGACGAACAGCAATGAAGCATTTCTGACAAAGCACGTGGTTCAAGCGATTAAGAATGGCGGAAAGAACAATAAAATCACACGTCCCTGCATTTAGCAATCTTAAATACAATGCCGATTAATTTATTGCCAAGAATACAAAAATAACGTAAATCAAATACAATAAGACTACGATAAAGATTAGGAAGGTTCTTAATTAATTTCAATGCTATGAAGCCAGAGAATGCTAACGAAATTTTCAGAAACAATAAATAATTGAAACGCTTTTTGTTGGTACAATACTTTAATAGAGTTCTTAAAAGTAAATGTTTCATTTGAAACTCTTTTGTTAATTGAGTAAACTTAAAAAAGACTGTTTGAAAAACTTGATTAGCTCCGTTCAGGAGATTTCGCTAGAATGAATTAAAGAACTAAATGTAGTATTTCAAAAGTTTTTAATACTGATTCTGATTGGCTAAAAATTAAGGTTAGTAACATAATAATTGAAAATATTTCATAAAGTAAAACTACGTTTCGTCAGCGTAAAAAGTTTTTGGCCAAAAAAAGAAAGAAATTATACAAGTTTGTGTTGAAATTTGGAACTAAAAAGAAAGATATTTTACATTTATACTAACAATTTAGGTTTATTACAATATACTAACACATATTACATATATATTATAATCAATACATTCTAGCAACCTCCTGAAGAGAGCTAGGCGAAATCGTGAGTTTTCCAAACAGCCTTTTTTAAGCCTACTCAATCAGCAAAAGAGTTTCAAATGAAACATTTGTTTTAATAGCTATAATAGGTAATTGCTAAATTCAATTTTTCACAATATGGGCCGATTGCGAAACAATCAACTTTCATCAGTCCTTATCAAAGCTTCTAAAAATTATCTCTCTTCTTAAAATAAATTGAGAAAAGCGGCGAGAAAAACCACTTTTTATGCGTCTTTAATCGAAAGCAATAAAACGAGTTTGACCATAAAATAAAACAGCTTTAATCTATTGTATTGGCAAGGCGAAAAGTGGCGGAAAAAAACTTTTAATCTTCTTAATTCCCGGTAGTAGTTTCCAGCGAATGCGTTTAGAAACCTTTCCGTGGATACGCTTGTGATTGTTGATGCATGGAATTCTTTTTCTAAATGAATTAAAGTTTTTCTAAGAATTATAATTGTTACGAGAAAACTTCTTTATTAATATTCTTTATCGTGAAAACTGAAATTTTTTATTTCACTGTCGATCAAAAATACAATTTCTTTTTTTGAAACCGATTAGCGTCTTGGTAACTACAAAACGAAATTTGTCCACAAAAGCTTTTATAACACGCCAATATGGTTAGACCAAAAAGTCAAAATTTACTCAAAATATAGAAAAAAATTATTAGGTTGAAAGACATAAAAAAATTTATATAATAATGTAATCACGGATGTTATCAATCGGTTAATATTATCGGAATTCCTGATCCCCGCCCGAACGTACAATATGCATTACAAATATGCCGCTTACCTTAATTAGTACATTGGTTATTGTTATCAATTTTTTCCCAAACGTAGAGACTAATTTTGTTAACTTCCAGCGTAAATGCCCAGCTCTGATGATTAGCGGCCTGAGAAAGCTATAAATATAGAAACAGGAACTGTCGGAACGATGAAAGAGCAAATGAACTGGGTCATAATTTCGCGGCAAGCTTTGATCTAGTGAGTTAGTTTTAATCACTTTAATCGCGGCAAGCTTTTATCTAGCAAGCTTTAATCTAGTGCAGTGTTTCTCAAACCTTTTTTTCTGCGACCCAAAATCGCTAAAAACAACGATTTACAAATGTGACTGCGACCCAAATAAATTTGAGTGAGCGCTTATTTTGATTAGAAAGAAACGAAATTGTTATGTAAGCCAACAATGGTTGTCTAATTTTTAGCTGTAAATAAGTCGGCAGAAATTTGTTTGTGAGCAAACTTATTTCGATTTCTTGATTTTCGGCTGAAAAACGTAGTGATCTCTAAAAAAAAAAAAAAAAGGTCCTCACCTTAAATCTGAGTCTGATTACTTGATTTTTGTCTTAAAATTGTAATGATCTCTTAAAAAGGTTCTTCACTTCTGAAATCTTGTGTGCGCAGATCTTTTCTTTTACGCGCGGTAATTTACAAGCCTTCGCGACCCATCCACATAGTCTTGGCGAGCCACTTTTGGGTCGCGACCCATGGTTTGAGAAACGCTGATCTAGTGCTTTGAAAACTAAAAACTAATCTGCTCGAGGCCTTGCATTTGTTAGCCTTGTTGTGGAAGCATGTTTCGGAAGAAACAATTCAAAACTGTTTCAAGAAAGTTGGTTTCTCGTGTACCACTACAACCACAACAATAGAGGACATTGTAGCTAAAAAACCAAGTGACATGACGCAAACCGACTTCGAGGAGTGGATGGCAGTGGACAATAGCCTCCAGGTGGCTGCAAAGTTAACGAAGGCCGACGTCTGCTAGTGTCAATCTCTACTCTACAGTAAGCACTGCACTAGCGCACATACTCGCTATAAACAATGTCATAATCGACAAGATTGTGTTCATTGTTCCTATCCCGGGCACCTCTCGAACGAACCATTTCTTTTAGGAAACCAGCCCGATGAGCTTAGCCGACTAAACGAATTTGGATAACAACGCTTAATGTCACATGATGATAATTTAAAACTAAATAAAGATTAAATTTAAGAAATTTCTAATACCAAGCAAGTGTAAAATTAAATACGGATTTTTGTTAATGGCATATTAGTACTCCAAAAAATAAGTTGAAATAAAGACAAATAATACAACAAAAAACTTTTTTTTGTAAATTTGTAATTTGTTCTCAAGGTTTTAGGCACGATTGCATTACTATAGTTGTTTTCAAACAAATACAAATAAATTTGTTAAAAATTGTTTCAGCCGTAATTGCTTAGGATGGCGTTCAGCGTTCCAAATCGTGCACTTAAATATGTCAGCTTGAGTTAGGGTTGCCAACTGTGACAAGTTTCAATAAAGGACATATGGAAAATAGATATAAACATAATTTTCAATCCCATCTATATCACTATAATATGCATAAGTGGCGTGCCGTAACCTCTGAGTCTGGCCATGCAATTTGCATGCCAAAATCTGATCATGAAAATAGGTATGTTATGGGTGTGAGATTGTAACTTTTAGTCGTAATGTCATGGTGATCAAGAACAATTTTCGCCCTAGATTTTTGATGATCTCTCTAAAAAAAGGTCATCACTTGAAATTGTTGCCTGGTAATGCACTTTTTCTTCTAAAAATGCAGTGATCTCCAAAAAAAAAGTCATCACTTCAAACCAGTCTCCGATTTCTTACTTTTCGTCCTAAATTCGCGGTATTGTCTAAAATAACGCAAAAAAACGGGTCTTCGTCTCAGATCTGCCTCAGATTTTATCCCGAACAAGTAATATTTCTCATCGAATTGAACGATATCTACCTCATCGCGCAAAAGTTCGTCATGCAATTTCTAAAAATTTGGTCTTGCAACGCATGACTTGCATGCCCTGACCGCACGCTTCTGATATGCATCATAAAAAAATAAAAATGAAAAATAGTGTAAATCTTTTTATTTTTTAAAATTGTGTTTGGTTTGACTTTTTGCTGCTTTCAACAATTGAAGGTCATCTTTTGTTTTTTCAGCAAATTCTAAACAGCTGTCTTTGAAGTTAAAGTACAGGAATATGAAAAGCTCATTTTTTATTATTTCTGCAGAGCATCTGTTTCTTTCATTTCGCCATTTTGAAGAGATAACACTAAAAATCCTTTCACAGTATGCTGATAAACCATTTCTTCTAATGATTTAGGGGGGAGGGGCAAATAATTTTTTTTGAAAACAACTTGGAAAGTTGCTGGAGAACGTTTAGAAATATAAAAATGTTGATTCAGTGTTTGCAAAAATTAAATCAACTTTAAAATACACGTTCTAATCGCAAAATTAGCAGTAAGTAAAATAATATTTAAAATAAAGGACATTTCTGTACTTCATAAAGGACAAGGACGGAAAGGGTTAAATAAAGAACTGTCCTTTCCAATAAAGGACGGTTGGCAACCCTAGCTTGAGTCCACATTTGCTCTTCTATTTTATTCATCACAATTCTTTTTTTTTATTGACGTTCTTCTCACAATTCAACATAGTAACGCCGTATATGAATACGTGTGCCACTGTGACAGTCGGTACGTGGGTCGAACGTCTCAACGCTTGCAAGACAGAATTCGCCAGCATGTTCCGAGGTCTATTTGGAACAGAATCGGTCAAGAACGTAAACAACCAGAACGCCTAGGAAAACCAACTAATTCAACACCGCATTGTGACTCAGCGATTGTAAACCATTTATTACATAAACCAAAATGTGCATCTCAATGTAATGACAATCAATTTTTATTCTTTCTAAAGCACGATCCAATTTTCATTTATCGGTTTTAGAATCAATTTTTATAACTCTTCAAAAACCTAATTTGTGCAGACAGAAAGAGTTTATTTACAAACGTAAATTGTTATAAGTGTAAAAGAAAGGAAAAAAAATCTTTTCAAATACTACATCAGTTCTTGAATTCATTTCAGCGAGACCTTCTGAAGAGAGCTAGACAAAAACGTTCAATTTTTTTCAAAACAGCTTTTTTTAAGGCTACTCAATAAGCAAAAGAGTTTTAAATGAAACATTTGCTTTTAAAAGCAAATTCTTTTTTTTTTAGTTTTTATTTCATCAATCAAGCAGCATGGCAAATACAGTAATTTATCCTCACTTTAAAGTCAATGAAAAGATTAATTCAATATAATTCATTCTTTGTAAATAATTTTTAATTTAATTTATTTATAATAGGTCTGGTGATTTGGCAATGAATGTTAAAACAGAAATGGTAATTATAACAAATGTATGATATTGTAGCGTTCTATTAACTACAGTATAACTGCTTAAAACTATAAGCTCAAAACAACTGCCTTTTTATTAACTTAACGAACAACGACTGACCGTAGCAATACACGAGGCAAGGTTACAACATACGAGTATTGTGATGTCATAATACTCTACACTACCTCCTCCCTCTTAAAAGAAAATTAATAATAACAAAAAATAAATAAATAAATCATGAATAACCCACAAGCATTATCGTGACATACGTAAAAGAAACAACAGGAAAAAAAACAAAACACTACAGACAAGTAACGATAACACGGAATCATGCAGTCAACAATAATCACTCAAATACTTAGGAGGGCGACGCACCCTACCAAACCTGGATATCCCCTTCAAATTTTGATCGGACCGTTGGGATTCATTGGTATCGCAATCATCATCACAACCTTCGCGTTCATCCTTGTCAAACTTGTCATCACTATTTGTTTTATCTGTGGATAAAAGATGTCGCCAATCGGTGGGCATGATCTCTGCCTCATAGGGGCGCAAATTATCTACGTGTACAATTTTGGGTCTAGATGAAGATGAGGCCTGGATCTGATACAAAACATCGGAAACCTTATGCGTTACCAAGTATGGTCCAGTCCATCCTTGGCCCAACTTTTGCTTGGCCTTTGGGGGGTAAAAATACCAGACCCAATCATCTTCCTGCATTTCATTTAAGGACACACGCTTGTCATAATTACGTTTTTGTCTCAGCGCTGCCTTCTTCGAATGTTCATGCGCAACCGCATACGAGTGTTGGGTGGCTTTCTTCACCCACTCTACATACTGAACGTAACATTGTTCTGAAGTCGCGGACGGGGGTTGTTCTACCATGACGTCTAATGGTAGGTTGATTTCACGACCAAGCATTAATTTATTTGGGGAAAATTTTGTGGATTCGTGGACGGTGGACCTGTAAGACATGCACAGGTACGGCAAATGGTCGTCCCAATCATTCCGACTTTCATTCACATATGATGCCAACATTTGCTGAATTGTTCGATTAAAACGTTCAACCAAGCCATCAGATTGAGGTCTATATGGGGACGTGCGCGTCTTTTGAATACCCAGTAAGTCACAAACATGCTGAAATAACTGAGATTCAAAATCTCTTCCTTGATCTGTATGCAGAAAATATGGCACTCCAAACCTTGTAAAAAATTTAGTGACAAGTGCGTCTGCGACAGTGTATGCCTGCTGATCTGGCAGAGCGTAGCACTCTATCCACTTCGTGAAGTAGTCACTGACGACCATGATGTATTCATTACCTGATACAGTTTTCGGCAAAGGACCTAAAATGTCAATCGCAATTCTTTCCATTGGAGCCGTTGCTACAGATTGTTTGAGCAGTCCACGATGCCGCCCATGAGTAGGTTTTCGTTTCGCACAAATAACACACCATCGGCACCAGGTGCGAACATCACTTTGTAGGCCTGGCCAATAAAACCTTCTTTGCAATTGATAGACAGTACGTTTTATCCCAAGGTGGCCTCCAGTACGCAATTCATGTAAATGGTGAAACAACTCCCGACGTAGCTGTTTGGGTGCAACAACAACACGTGACTCGCAATCTGAATCATGCTCGTACCAGTGTCTATATAATACGCCATTTTCTACAGACAACAAGTCCCGTTGATTTAAGTAGCTTCGAAATTCTTTTCCAACAACTTCGGGGCTAGTTGGGGGATACTGACTCACACTTTTAAAATATAAAATGTTGTTAATTTCACCATCAGCAACCTGCCATTCACGTATCTGCTTTAAACTCCAAACATCCATCCAATTGGGTTTAGATTCAAATTCCAAACTTCTGACAGCAGCTGCTTGAATTTTTGGGGAAAGAGATTTGTGCTCACAGCCGTGTTGAAGGGCTACCCCACAATCTGCACACTCGGCGTTTGTACAACTTCGCCGTGACAATCCATCAGCGTTGCCATGATTCATACCCTTGCGGTGAATGATAGAAAAATTATATGTATTTAAAACTGAAATCCAACGTGCGAGCATTCCTTCTGGTTCATGAAACGATAACAACCATGTTAAAGCACTATGATCTGTTCTAACGACAAAACGGCGTCCCCACAAGTAATGTCGAAAATGTTTAACAAATAAAACTAACGCAAGAAGTTCTCTGTAGGTAGTGCAATAACGTTTTTGTGATTTACTTAAGGTCTTACTCGCATAAGCAATGACTCGCTCTTGACCATCCTGCATTTGCGATAAAACAGCGCCGAGTCCTTGAGAGCTAGCATCGGTATCGAGTATAAATGGGGTATTAACTGTGGGATATCCCAGAATTGGAGGTTGTGTTACGCATCTTTTCAGATCTTTAAATGCCTTCTGACAGTCCGGTGTCCAATCGAATTTGTTTCCTTTTTGTGTTAACTTTATTAACGGGAATGCTATTTTCGAAAAATTTGGGATAAACTTTCTATAATAAGAAGAAAAACCTAGAAAACTTCGCAAGTCCGTAACATTCTGAGGGACTGGCCATGTTCGTACTGCTTCCATCTTTTCTGGGTCTGGTGACACTCCGTCTACGGAAACTACATGACCTAAAAATTTAGTGGAGCGAGAAAATAATCTGCATTTTTTAGGTTTCAAACGCAACCCTGCCTCGCGTAAACGTTGCAAGACTATCTTTAAATTATTATATGCAGTTTGAAACTTATCCGCATAGCAAATGACATCATCCATGTACACAACACATATCTTCCATAAAATTCCTTTTAGTACTGTTTCCATAAGCCTTTGAAACGTAGCCGGAGCGTTCGTGAGTCCAAAACACATTACTTTAAAGTGAAATAAACCTTTTCCATGAAAAGTAAACGCGGTTTTCTCACGGTCAATAGGGTCCAATTCTACTTGCCAATAACCACTAGCTAAATCTAAAGTGTTAAACCATCGTGACCCACTTAATTCATCAATTAGTTCTTCCGCATTTGGAAGTGGGTAAGCGTCTTTTACAGTGACATTATTGAGTTTGCGAAAGTCAACGCAAAAACGAGGGGACCCATCTTTTTTCTCTACCAAAACAACCGGAGACGACCACGAGCTGGTACTGGGTTCAATAATGCCTTGTTTCAGCATTCTGTCAATTTCAGTCTCAATTATCTCCCGCTTAGCTTGTGGTAAACGACGTGGAGCCTATTTGATCGGTTTTGCAGCACCCGTGTCTATTCTATGCCGAATTGTAGAAGTGCGACCTAATGACTCCTGCATCTGCAAAAACATCTTGATAGTCACAAACAAGATCAATTATTTGTTTCCTCTGAGACACCAAAACTCCCTCAATGCGATCAACCATTGATTGCAAAAACTCAGGTAGGACTAAAGCCGGATCCCGACATGCCGGTGTAGAGACAAAGGATGTATGATCCAGAGGGATAATATGCCCACCTAAATCAAGGTAGCCCCCGCCTAAATTTAAGACTCCTCTGTGATTATTTAAGACATCTACTCCCAGAATGCCTTCACAGCCATCTAAATCACCTACAATCACATTATGCCTTAACACAAAATTGCCGAATTTCAAGGATGCGTCGCACTCACCATGACATTTAACAGGGCAACCATTTAAAGCGGTAACATATGACACATTAATCGGTTTTAAAGAAGAGCGCAATGTTAATGGAGCATTTTGAAATAATTTAATATCAATCATACTTATGCTTGCTCCACTGTCTACCAATAATTTAGCGGTTACATTAAAGATAACACAATTAACAAACCAACGAACCTCAGACTGATTGACCTTCATTCCGCCTTGGACTGACGCGTCGGTCATCCGGTCAGTCCTCGTTAGTTTAAATGTTTGTTGTTCGTCGTACGTTTGAATCCCTCTGATGTTTTGCTTGGACACGAACGAGCAATGTGTCCGGTCAGTCCACAATTAAAGCATAAAGGGCCGTTATTCACGTCCGACTGTCTACGATTGTCACGCATGAGACCTGTGTTTAAAACAGCACGATTCAGGTCCGTAATCATTTGCTTCAAATCTTGAACTTCATCCCTTGATTCTTGATATGAACGATGAGATTGTGATGAGAAAGGTTTTTCAAGAGCAACGTGCTCACAAGCTTCCAACGATCTTACTAGATCGACAGCTGATTCCAGAGACAAACAATTATTTGCCACAATATGTCGCCGAATATTTACGTCAACTATACCATCAATAAACTGTTGGATTATCAATTCTTTTGCATTTGACGAAGGTAACGATGGATAAGCCTCAGCCAAAAGACCACAGAGCCGGTTAGCAAAATCAATTACATCTTCGTTTGTTCTACGTTTGGCGGTATGAAACTGCGATCGAGCTAAACTAGTTAAAGATGATCCAAATCGATAGCTTAAAGCATTAACAAGAGCAGAAAAATCCCAACGTTGTTCATAAGGCAGACTATTCTGAACATCCAATGCGATACCTTTTAAGCTTGCTGCCAGTTGTCGACCTTTAGTAACCTCATTCCATTTATTTGCACACGATACATTTAAAAAATGTTGAAAATACTGTTTCCAGTTATTGCCGGAAAAACTCTCTTGCAACGCCACACTGTTATTAACAAAGTTTAATTTTCCTTCATTCTCTGGTAATCTAGTTGAAGACATAATGGGTGTCATATCTGGAGCCGACTGCAGAACAAGCTCAAATATTTTTTTAGAAACAAGCTCTTCATCTTTTGGTAGGTATACATAATCTCCGAGCTTTCTTAAGAACCTTGTATTCCCACTGGTATTAATATATTTTAAGCCCTCTGCTTGCTTGTCAATTCCTTTCAAATAACTGCAACGAACTGCTGTACTATTCAAGTCGGCAGGAATTTCATACAGTTTTTCTTTATACTTAATTTGCAACAAAATTACGTCCGCCATTCTTCACTCTGTTTAATTTATTATTATTATTATTTTTTTTTTATTTGGGTCCTGGCGTGCTCGCCAAAATGTAGCGTTCTATTAACTACAGTATAACTGCTTAAAACTATAAGCTCAAAACAACTGCCTTTTTATTAACTTAACGAACAACGACTGACCGTAGCAATACACGAGGCAAGGTTACAACATACGAGTATTGTGATGTCATAATACTCTACAATATAATAAGTTACAACAGTAAAGTTAAAATCAAGTTTGTGTTATGCAATACATAGCAGCCTATACCTTCAATAGCTTTTAATAAATTTATAAGTAATTTATTTTATATTTGCAAAATTAAACTAGTCTAAAAAATGTTTTATAAAATGTTTTAATTTAAGATACTTTAATTTAAAGCTTTTACTTTAGCGCTACCTAACGGAACTAGTAAATAACGACACAAAATCGTATAAAGCAAATAAACCGAGATTGATAAGTTTAAAAAAAGGATCTTAAATAAAATCGAAACACAATGCATTTCCCCAAAACATAAAAGAAATACATACTTGTGCAAGATACAAGATCCAAATTGTTTCATGCCAACAATGTTTTGCCACTGGAAATCCTTTTTGATTAATATACGGCATGGTGGTCGAACTCAAATAAGTAGAGGGCCACTTTTCTTCATCCTAATAAAAGTGCTGGCCGCAATCTCCCAAAAAGTATAATTAAAAGTTAGACTTTTGTTAAATTTAAAATAAAAAAAACATTTACTTGTGTTAATAAGAGTGGTTACAATAATTGCAACACTTTGCGGCCCGCATTTTAAAGGTGCGCGGGCCACATGCGGTTAATTATAACGTTTAATTACCGAAAATCAATACATGAGTTAAATTGGTTCAATACCAAAAAAACAACATACATTAATAGAGGAAAGCAAATTTATGGCACGCGCAGATTTTTTATTGGCACGATCAATTTTTTGGAGAAAGACAAGGAATTCTTTGGGTAAAATTAAATTTTTTTGGCACGGACAATTTAGAACAATTTCCCTATTAAATATGAGAAAGGCGAAATCGAATTGCAGGAAACACCTTTTTTTTAGAGATCACCATGATTTTGGGAGAAAAATAGGTCCTACTTTACATGGTAATGTCTAAAAAAAACATCTTCACTTCAATTCGGCACGGTACTAAGTTGATAAAAAATGTTTTATATATTTTGGCATTTACAAAAAAAGGTTTGTCACCCCTGCGCTAATATCTTAATAAAACAATAATTGTATTAATTAGATTAATAATATTAAATTGCATAATTGCATAAATTAAAACAGCAAACTTCTGTTAAATTAATAATGTTTTAAAATTTTAATAATGTCGTCTTATCAGTTCATCGAAGCATTATCAAAAAGCAATACACAAACTATATTGGTCCAATACCACAGAAACGGTAAACTTTGTATTGTGTTGCGACATCAAAACTGTATCAAATCGATAATATTTTTCCAATTTAATGCCGTTTTATTAATACATCAAAATCATTATCAAAAATCAATACACAAACTATGTGGGTCACGTACCGTAAAAACTGTACGATTTTATGTCACATTACAAAACTCTAACTGCGCTGGAGCAACATTGTTTTACCAATGTTTAACAAAATTTTTAAACCAACTTTAAATTAAAAATACTTTACAAAAACTGTATTGGACCAAAACTGTATAGTACATACTATATTAATTTATACAAAAATACGATTCCAAAACTATATTAGTCCAATACCACAGAAACAGTAAACATTTGTATTGTGTTCCGACATCAAAACTGTATCAAATCGATAATATTTTTCCAATTTAATGCTGTTTTATTAGTACATCAAAATTATTATCAAAAATCAATACACAAACTATGTGGGTCACGTACCGTAAAAACTGTACGAATTTATGTCACATTACAAAACTCTAACTGCGGGGGAGCAACATTGTTTTACCAATGTTTAACAAAATTTTTAAACCAACTTTAAATTAAAAATACTTTACAAAAACTGTATTGGACCAATATAGTACATACTATATTAATTTATACAAAAAATACGATTCTAAAACTATATTGGTCCAATATAGTGCATACTATACTAATCTATACAAAAATACAATTCTAAAACTATATTGGTCCAATAATGTTTGCTTATCTTTTTCCGATACCGATACAACCGATACTGTACTATACTGAAACAGTATCCGGCCAATAACCCTATGTTTCCTGGGTTATCAGTCGGCAGTGTGGTCGAGTAGTTAAGGCACCAAGCTGATGATCAACATGGTCTCGGTTGAAAACCCACTTGCGCCATTCTGTTGCGTTCTTGGGAAAGACACTTTACGGCACATTCCCCTACTTGGTGGTCCTGGCAAGCAGTTCTAAATTACAGTAATACTCTAGTAAATTACTAGCAAACAGCAATATCTTGGTATCTCCGGAAGCAGGTCGGGGTAATTGCTTACCCTATGTATAGCGCCTCCATCGCTTTTCTGCGAGTCAGAAGGATAAATATAGAGATAAAAAAAAGTCAAATGAAGAGGTGAAGGCTAACAACCCTCATAGCAATATCAGTATCTTTTATTTTAGTTTCGCCATAAAAAAATATAGTGAAGTAGAAAATTTGTAAGTAGTAGAAAGCAGAACAGAAAAAGGAAGAGGCAACAAAACAATAAACGTTATGGCATGCAATCAAGATAAGAAGAGATTTTAAGAACAAGTGTGCATGGTTGCAGCACCTTTTAAGAGAAACCAAAAACCAAAGCAGGAGTTAAAGCTAGGCAAACGCAATCATAGTCGCTATTAAAACTGCTTTCTTTACCTCTTTGCCACACTATTGCTTTTGAACTCCAAATTTTGCAAAAAAAAAAATCGAAAAATTTTTTTACTTTCCTCTTTACAATTTCTTAGTTTGTTTCTGTAAATAAATTGCTGCTAAATTAATTCGAGCTTTCCGAGAATTTTTATTCGGTATATACAAACTATAAATTAAATCTTGTAAAAACTCTTTCACAAAATATCTTTTGAGTAACTCTAGAAAATGGTTTAAAATGCTTAACAAATGTCCATAATTTTGTATTGCCAGTGAAAAATATTCTTGCCAAAAAATAATTTCCTACTTTTTTCTTAACTGGTAAAACCAAATTCAAAATTCCTATATTGATCCGAGAAGAGGTTGTAACAAAACAACAAAGAAATAACCTAAAAGGTACTGAAAGTCACTAAAGGGAGTTTTTGCAAGAACTGAGTGCGGATACATGTCGAATTCAACGAAATTAGATAAATTATTTGCTGTGTTTAATTAATTTAACTTTTAGATTTTAGATGATGATGATGGTAATGCATTCTGGGTTAAGTTTGAATTTATTTTTTTAATAGAGTTGAATCGAAATTAATATAGTTCTGTTAAATAAATTAACGATTAATCGATTTATTAATTTTTAAATTTCGCTGCCTTAATTTTTAGGTCTTCAGTTGTTTGCTTTTATTATAACTAGAATGTTCTAATTTAAGTCATAATTTTTTTTATAAACTTATTTTTTGTTGCTATGTATAATTCAGGTATAGGTATGGGTTAAATTTAAAATATGAGTAATTCTGAGATTCAAAACTATGAAATGGTCTACAAGAAGCATTTCATTGATGACAAGAATTCTCAGTAAGTGTTAATTTGACTAAATCATAATTTTTATTATGGATGATCAAAATTATCAAATATTAAAAAGTTAATTATTATTTAGTAATTTAAATCAGCAATATATTTTATTGAGACTAATTTTCATTACTGAGTTTTCAATATCAACTTTTATAAGCTACTTAAGTGTAAAAAATTTAAACATTTGTAATGAATACTGATATACTTTTTTTTGCTTAAAATTACTTAATTGTTTAGCAGCTTGCTTTAAATTTACAAATTGTGAAAATATTAGTTTAGCTGAAAGTTTTCATCTCATTTACTGTTTGCTGTTACTAAATTTGCAGGCTCAAGGGGTTCTTGCAAAATTTAAAAGGAAATCAACTCAACTTGGCAAATGTTAAATGACAGCCATAATTTCTATCATATGGTGTAAAATATCTATTAAGTGTTACCAGTATATAACATTTTTTAACTATTCTTCATCAATAATTGTAAATATTTTGGGTAACCAAGATAAATTAAAAAAAAATTTTTAAGCAGAGATTTTTGATGGAAATAAAGAAGTATATTTACACCTTTAATTTAAAGAGTTGGCTTATTTTAAATCTTACATTAACACTTGGGCCTACCAAATAAAATCTATAATTTGGTAAGAGAAATAATTTTTAGAATTTATTTATAAAAACATTTTGGGTCTCTTCAAGAAGGGATGGTAATTGTTTTTTGTCATTGAAACTACTGTATTTCTTTTGATAGAATGCATGCATTCTATTTTTTTTATCATGAATTTGTGCACATTCTAAACAAAAGAACGTTCAAATTAAGGGTGCATTTTATTTTTGGGTAACAACTTTTGGCCAGCTTTAAACCTATTGCACTCTATTTAAAAGTAGCTTCAACCACCTTAAATCTAAAACAATGGGTATTTTTATATAGAACAAGTTATAAAAGTGCTCATGTAGCAGCAAGCAGAACAAGATAGCTTTACATGCACTGAATTCAAGAGAGTATTCTATTTTCTTTTATCCCAAATTTGTGTACATTTAAACAAAGGTGGATTTTAATCAAAGGCACATTTTAATTAAAAACATATGGTAACTGGGAATCCCTTTACAGTATCGGGAAGAAATCAAAAAGAAATCTAGAAAAGAATCTCTTTATGAAGTCATAGTGACAAGGAACAGTTACAAAAATTGTTCATGGTCATTTTTGGAATAAACCCAACATTTTATCATGTATAATTTCAAAATATTTTAGTATAATTTAATTGTTTTCAATTTATATAACTATATACTCCAACATAAACTTAATAAAAAATATTATGTATAATGTAGTTTAATTGTTTTTTTATAGTCTGTTGTGTTTATATAAGTATTCAAAATTTAGATGCTTTGGTAAGAACTTATGTAAGTACAAAAATGTTCAGCTGATAATAAAAAATTTTGCAATTATAAATGGTAAAATGTTTTGTATTGTTTGCTATTATTTATAAATAAATTCTGTTCAAAATACTTTTTGGTATTCATATATTTATTATTTTTTGGTCTCAGACTTATGGTTTAAAAAACAAAAAAAATAGTTCAAAATGTTACAGTGACATATTTTATCTTTATTGGAGTTATATACAGACAAATCTGGATATTTGCATATCAAATAATTGCATTATTTGCTTTATTGCATAAGAATTAGAAATCCCAAACCAAAGCCAATCATTCACTAAAAAAACACTTTGGTTAATTGCATATTGCTTTATTGCATAATCCAGTTAATTGAATAGAAGTTAAAGCTATTTATTTGATTAACCAAACAGTCTTGCACATCAATGAATGTAACCAGTGATTGTAAACACAAAATGCTCTTGCTGCACATTAGTGAGTTGACTGCAGTTGATACAAAAAAAATACAGGATCAAACTAGCTCAAGTCCTACTGCATGTTCTTCAGACAAGTGTCATCATCTTATCTGACTAAAACAATGGCGCTGTCAATTGTAAACAACACATGGCCCTTATTGTGCAATGACAGCTTATTTAATTGTAAACATACAGGATGATTTCATTTCAGCATTAAATAATGTGTGATACACAATGCAGAATTTTACATTTAAAAATGATGGAAGCAGGACCAAGTAAGTGAAAAGATTTATTGCTTTCTGAAAAAATCCTTGTCATTGAAAAAGTTTAGAAAAATTTATCTTAATATCGCTTTAAACAAAGTCGATTTTTTTGGAGCCATAAGCTTTTCGTGACGCTCTCATCAGTGGCAATCGCGTCAAAATGGGACGAACCAGAGAAAATCAAAGTATTTATAGTCTCAACAGTTGGGAGAAAGGTGCTGCAGTCTCGGAAAGGAGAAAGGCACAATTGCACAGTGTGGTGCAATACAGGATGTTCTCGGAAAGGAGAAACGCACTATGTGCAATTACCCAGGAGAAACACTGTTACTCGCAACTTAGGTTATTTGAAAAGTTTCAATGTGTAAACAAATTCCTTTTGCTTACATAAAACCGGATGTTTGGTTTTGATAAAAGTTGCCTCGAGTAGACACAGATGGAACGAGTTGCGTGCCACAGCAAGAATTTTAAAACGTTTGTCGTTATAGTTTGCAGCACATTGCTCGTTGTCAAGCAAATGTTGTCCTATGGCAGAGTCACAATCTGGATTGTTACGTTTTAGCTTACAGGATCTGCCAGGTTGAGATCGTGTAGGGCGCTTCGCTTGCTGTTGTAGCCATTTAGGAACATGCTGCTTGATTCTATCTTGTAGTCGCTGTGATGTTCATCCTATGTACCTACTGTCACAGTGGCACGAATATTCATAAACAACGGAGCTTTTCAGCGTGGTAGGTAAAACATCTTTGCGGGCTACAGGCAACATGCGTTTCGATGTAAATACAACTCTGGTGGTAACGGAGCCATAGCAGCTTTCAACAGCCGTTTTGACGTTTTTATCAAGACCAATGGAAGCTTTCCCTATCCAAGGAACTCTCAAATATATGGGACACTTCTCAAATTTATCTCAAAGTGCAATTGCTAAGAAGTTGGATGCTTTTTTTGTATGCCATTTTTGTTCATTTTACGTCAATCACTTGCATTGTGAGAATAGAAGAAACACAGTGTAACAACTTTGTGTAAGGAAGCAAGGACCTTATGTAAAGAACTGGACACTAACTTGCTTTAATTGTTCGGCAGCAGCATTTATGAAAAATAGAAATTATGGAGTATAGAAATTTGTATATTTCGTGGCAATGCTATAATAAGTTCATTTTGAAATGCCTGTCATGAACTGGTACATGTACTAATATGATTCAGCTAAAATTACAGTTAAAAGGGCGTGTTTTTATTACTTTTTAATGAAAGCATGTTTTTATTACTTTTTAATGAAAGCATAAATTTAATAAAAGCATTTATTGCATAACAAAGCTTGGAAAATTGGCTATTCAATTAACTGGATTTGTCTTATTTGAAAATACAACACCATGGTGCTAGGTACACACACCAGCACACTAATAGGTGAGGAAAAAAAAGAAACAGTTCAAAGCAAGATTCAACGAACAAAGTGTAATACTCAGTAGACAAGTAAAGTAATACTGTGGAGGTCAAATTTTTTAACATGGATTTTAAAACTAGATAGGCTTGGAGCAGATACAATATCTTGAGGAAGTTTATTCCAAACATCCGGTATACGGTTGGTGAAGAAATTTTTGAACTGATTTTGTTTAGGATGAGTGAGCAACTGAATAGTCCAGTCATGTTGACGCAGATTATAACCAGAGTTGCGATACGAAAAAAAATTATGAAAATTTAAATCTGACAAATTGTGACATATTTTGTACATCAAGAATAGGTCATATTCAACTCTACGATATTCTAAAGATTTTATGTTAAGCTTTTCTAGGCGGTCATAGTAAGAACAAAAAGAAATGTTACAACGAGTACAAATTTGTCAAGTAAAATGGCACTGAATAGATTTAATGGTTTTTTTATGAATAAGCTTAATGAAAGATTTTTTTAGCATTCCATTATAATACGAGGTGTGTCCAAAAAGTAATGAGACTGGTGTTATAAAAACTTTATTGAAAATATTGAAATATACCAAAGTCAAATTCCTTTGAAGTAATCCTGTTCCACTTGAAAACACTTGTGCATTTGCCTTTTCCATAATTCGAAACATTTTTAGAAGGCATTTTCTGGGATCTTTTTGAGCTCCGTCATTGCAGCCATTTTGTTGAAATCGATGTCAGAAAAATAAGTTCCCTTTAGAACAGATTTGATCTTAAAGAAGAGAAAAAAGTCACACGGGGCCAGATCAGGGGAATATGGGGAGTGTTTCAAAGTTGCAATGTTTCTTTTTGTGAGAAACTGATTAATACTCAGGGCTGTGTGAGCAGGAGTGTTATCATTATGGAGTGCCCATGTGTGGGCTTCCCAAAGGCTCTGCCTCTTGTCATATACTGATCTTACAAGGTGCCAAAAACTATTGCAAGGCAATTGCAATATTTCATGGTAATTGCAAGGCTAAGTATGCTAAATATTGCCAAATTCTAAATGGAAAATCAGATGGTTGTAAGTTCCATATATTGTAAATCAAGTACATTTTTAAATGGGAAATGCTTGTATAACAGTTGTATTTCAAGTGCACCTGCTAACTTTTGACTATTGTATATGCAAATTTTAATGTATTTTTTTAATGTCATCATAAACGTACTACATTATTATGCCCTATACCAGAAGTGTGCTGAGAAACAAGGTAAAAATATTTGAATTATTATATAAAATGGCAATAATTTTCAAAATTTCACTTTCACCATAGGATTTTTTGAGAAAGTTATTTAAAATGTACAACAATTGTTTAAAAAAAGCAAAAAATGTTAAAAGACCAAAAAATTATTACTACTTTCTTAAACCCATAATATACTAATGATGTCTTACCAGAATTTCCCAACTTTTGAAGTAGCATTAGCTGCTATTGACAATTTCAAATACAGGAGAGAATGAATTAGACATGGTCATGGCACCATGGAACTGCTGTTGTCAGTGATAAAGAGGGAATGGTTGAAGGAATTTTGCTGATATTGAAACCTGCTTTTAGATGCTAAAAAAGAGATTGAAGTGTATTTCCAACCAGAGGAAAGTGATGATGTGCCAATGATTACAGTTTTGAAAATAAAGTTAGCTAATAAAAAGCTTATCTTTTGCTAGTAAAAAAGCCAACCAGCTAGAAAACTTAAAAAGAAAATATGTAGAAAAATCCAGCAGAAATATTTTATTTATATTTTGAAGAAATGATCAGTTTACTAAGTGATCAAAGCATTTTATATTCAAAACAAAAAAATAGGTAAGAGTTCATATATGCAAGTTTAAAAAATAAAGTCATTCTGATGACCTAAAACTTCCCCAAGAAGAAAAGTATTGGTCTTTTTGATCTAAACTGCAACATTTCTACATGCATAAAACACTGAGCATTGAGCAAATGATTATATATGAAAAATTTCTTCAGCAAAATGTTCATGAAAGGTGAGTCTCTAACATTTAGATATAAAGCATGGATGATGGTAATGTCTAGTGAGTAAATTTATGCTTTTAATCTCAAGCAAAAAGAAAATTTTTGAGAGCTCTCATAAACTTGGTGAAAATTTAATAGTTAATCTGCCCTAAATTGAAAAAAAATATAACCCTTTTTTCTTTGACAAATTTTTACTTAATTTGATATCTTAGCTTACTTAAATCATGCTTAATACACATGTTGCATAATGTGGAAAAACTGCACTGGAAATTTTTCTCTAGTAGATAAAAACTTATTGCTAAGAAAAAGGAGGTTGTTCTAAATCATAATTTGAAAAAATATTCAAATTTGCAATACCAGATGTTCTTTTCCCAAACAATTGATGCTGCTTTTTTTGCATCACCTTAGATTTTTTATAAACAAACAAAATGTAGCTTTTGTGATTTATAATTATCAAAACACAAATTTTTAAAAATTATTTTACTATAATTATTCTAACATACTGTTTTGCTTGGTGTATTGATAATTATCACTCCACCTACTGAAGTCATTGAGCTTTCTTCTGAAGAGCACAAAGAATTTGCGGTTATACAGGGTGTTCCTAAATGGTTGACCCCATTTTGTAGGCCAATAATTTTGACAATTTTCGTTGGAATGACCCCAAATTTTCACAGCTTGTGTAGAAACGTTTCAGGTTTTTGTGTGTAACGTTTGGTATTTCTATCTTTTCAGGTTAAGAAATGCCATTCACTTCAAAAGAAAAGGCATTTTGCATGTTAGAGTATGCTCGGACTCAGTCACTGAAGACAGTGCAGCATGCCTTCTTCACAAAGTTTGCAAAGAAGGCACCAACTACAAAACATATTAGGACTTGGCACCAAAAATTTCAAGAAAAGGGCTGCTTATGCACACCTAAATCACCAGGACGGCCATCAACATCAGCAGAGACAGTGGAGCAGGTTCGTGAAGCCTTCCTGTGTAGTCCTTGGAAGAGTGTTAGAAGAGCAAGCTTGGAAACTCACATTCCACAAACAACAGTTTGGCGGATTCTGAGGAAACGATTGCGATTTAAACCTTACAAGCTGCAGCTCGTTCAGGCCTTGAGGGAAGGTGATAAGCGAAAACGTAAAGAATTTTGTGTTGAAATGCAAGATAAACTCGAAGACGATTTTGATGATCGGCTAGTTTTTAGTGATGAAGTCGCATTTCACACGAGTGGCAAAGTTAATAAGCATAATGTTCGCATTTGGAGCAAAGAAAATCCTCATGGCGCAATTGAACACGAGAAGGACTCACCAAAAGTTAATGTGTTTTGTGCAATATCCAAGAAAAAAGTTTATTGGGCATTTTTCTTCGAAGGAAATGTGAACGGAGATGTTTATCTTCAAATGCTTCAAAATTGGCTAATTGATCAACTCATAGAAAATGAAGACAAAAGTTTCATTTTTCAGCAGGATGGGGCTCCACCTCACTGGAAGCTCACTGTACGAGCCTACCTCAATGAGGTTCTGCCAGAGAGATGGATTGGTCGAGGTAGTGAAGAAGACGATTTGCTTCTGAAATGGCCACCGCAATCACCCGACCTTTCTCTGTGTGATTTTTTCCTCTGGGGTTATGTGAAAGGACTAGTCTTCGTACCTACTCTTCCAGCTAACATTGAAGAAATGAAACAGAGAATTACAGCTGCACTGGAAACTGTTACTGAAGACATGCTACAGCAAGTTTGGCATGAGCTCGAATACCGACTTGACGTGTGCAGAGTCACAGGCGGTGCTCATATTGAACATTTATGAAAATCTGTCATAGAACCAACAAATATTTGTACTTTTCTTCGTAAATTTAACCAATAAAACTTATGACCTTCAACATAAAATGTATTTAGTTTCATTATGATCCATCAAGTAGTTTCCAAGATATGGGTATTTAGAATGAGGTCAACCATTTTGGAACACCCTGTATTAACAGTTTTTTTTAAATTAAATATCTGAACTGGAATCTTCTTTATACAGTACAGGCTTGGGTGCTGCTTTCTGTTTTAAGCAGAGCCAGCAATCCCATTAATTGTGAAGTGCTTTTTTCAAGAACACAACATAAATTATCCTGGTAGATTGAGCATGAAATTTTGCTCTAGTGTGTTGTAAATTAGAGTGTTGTCATCTGAGCTATATCTGGCCAAGATTTAAACTGATAGTGAGACTAAAATACTAAAAAAAAAAGGAATTTAAAGATAGCAGCAGCAGTTTATGGATTAAACAACAATCTTTGCTTAATGCTATAAGGTTGAAATAATTTTTTTTGATAGTTACTACCACCAACCAAGGATTAGTTCTCTTATTTTAGTTTTTGGCTGCTTTGCTTGTTAAACATCACTAGTAGGATGTCAAAAAACAACTTTTTTGGAATTCTTATTTCACAGTAAATTGATTTTTTTCAATATCTTTAAGGCAAAGACCAAATAAAGCTCTGTTTAAGACTAATGTAAGCCACCATAATTATATTTTACTTAATATTCTGATTAGTTGATATTTTATGGGTATCAAATAATCCAAATTATGTTGTAAGATTTATGGTTTATCAGATGTGATCTGAATTGCTGTTATTTTTGTACAATGGTTGTTACATGTTTCAGTCTTCGAACTAGTCAGCCAGATGATGATTTGGATAGTTCTGAGCAGTACAAAGAAGTATTTCTATCAGCCAAAGGTTATTTAAAACGAGAAAAATTAAATCCAAAAGAAAATCAAACTTTTCCTATCTATAATAGCCTAGATGCCATAATTCACACGTAAGTTATTATTTTTTTAAACAATTTAATTTTTTTGGTTATACTATATATTTGTTAGTATAAGATACAATAATAAAAAATTATTTTCTTCAATCCTTGTTTATCATTTCAAAGTAGAAAAATTGTGTACATAATTCTAAATTTAGAAACTACAACTTGTTTTATACTGTCATGATTTTCAGAAAGTAATGTTAATCAAATAAAATAAATTCAGATATTGTGTATTATAATTTTGAAACATATTTAAATTTTGTATATACTGCATTATAAATATTGCATTGTGAGTCTTTGTGACTTTGCACTTTATTTTCTACATCGCTTTTTGAGAAATTTAAGATTTTATACAAGAATGTATACTTATAATGTATTATAAATGATCAACATTTTATGTCTAACTTTTTGACAAGACTATTTGCAGATGAGACTTGTTCAATTTTGTCTGACTCTAATCTAAAAGTTTTATACAAAAATGTAAATACAAAAATAATCCAAGTTTCTCAATAAATAAATTTAAACAAATTATAATTAAATCATGACAAATGTAAATATATATTAGTGTGGTAAAATGCAATTGACTAATTTGCAATTAGAATATGGCATATTAATGTGGCAAAATGCAAATACTTTTTGCTGAAGTGAAAATATGGTCAGAAATTCCAGAAAACATTAAAAATCCTTTTCAAAATTTTTTCTTGAATGTTTAAAGGTTATCTAGTTTGTTAATACGAACAAAGAATGCAATACATGGTAAAATATAAAGATGTACCTTGTCATAAAATTTTAACTTGTAATGTAAAATATTTAATGTAACAAATTATGTCTGAATAATTATGCAATAAATCATCAACCATTATTTGGTAACTGTAGATATCACATTGTAGCACTTTCCAATTGTATTACAATTTTATTATAAAAATTTTTCAAGTCTATACATTTAAAACTTTAATCCTTAAGTACTTGTGCTGGTGTATGGCATACACCAAAATCAGTAAATTTTATTTTGCAGCTAACCCAGTAATGTAATTGGCATGAAATGCTATCTATCCTCAGTTCAGCTCATTACAAATATTTGGTGCAAAAATTACTCTTCCGTGTGACCCATGAGCAAAAGCACAGTTGTTTGTTTACATTTGGTGCGTTCCATACACTGTGTGAGTATGTACTGAAGTTTTTTTTGAGACTGTGCTTCTGTTCATGGGTCATATTTTGGGTCTCTTCAAAAAGTCACTGTAAGTGATTTTTGTTTGTGAAACTAACCTGGATCCCCCTGTGGTTACTATCACTTCTTAAGCATCCATTTTCTCTTTTTTTTTTATTTTATGCTGATGCTGAAAAGGAAATTCCGGGTTAGCTTCACCGAAAAAAATCGCTTACGGTGACTTCTTGAAGAGACCCCATATTTTTAGGTAAAGTTTTCAGCAGTATTTCAGTAATACATTATTGTTATCTTATATTTTTATATCTTGAAAAATAAAAAATAGAAACATGAATGAGTTCTTAGAAAATAGAGTTAAAAGTTTGTTACTTGGAGATGACAAAGACGATGATGAAGAAATGGTTGTGAATCAAAGCAGACATAACAGCAAATCAGAAATAAGAAAAAACGACATTGAAAGAGATGAAAATGATGACTTTTTGGGGGAAAGACAAGAATAAAAAATGGTGCAAGAATCCCTGTGTCAGCAAATTCTCCATGACTCGAAAGCATAATGTTTTGAAAACTATTCTCAGCCCAAGGTAAAGCAAACCTAATTCAAAGTGAATTAGATGCTTTCCATTTGCTAATTTCAGACATAATGATTGAAGAAATCATTTTTGTACGAATCTCCAAATTGAAAGTGTACAACCGAACTATAGTAGGAGTAGAGATGCAAAATTTCTTACAAAAATTAAACTTTTGATGTTTCTTGGCTTGCTGTACTTGTCAAGCTTAAAAAGAGTAATCATACGCATTTTTCCAGCTTTGGGCTACAGATGGAAGTGGAATTGAAATTTTTCGAACCTGTATTTCTTACAACCAGTTTCTTTTTCTGCTATGTGCAATAAGGTTTGATAACAAAAACACAAGAAACCACAGAAGTGAAACGGATAGACTTGCTGCCATTTGGTTCATATAGAATGAGTTCTTAAAAAATCGTAAGTCCTCGTATAGTCGTAGCGATTCAGTGACCATTGATAAAATGCTTGTGCCTTTTCGAGGTCGGTGCAGCTTCATTCAGTACATTCCAAATAAACCAACAAAATATGGCATAAAAATTTTTGCACTTTGTGATGCCAGAACATTTTATACAAACAATTTAGAAGTTTATTGCAGTGTGCAACATGATGAGCCATATCATTGCAGTAATGGGCCTGCCGACGTAGTAATACGATTTACTCGCGATCTGAAAGAAAGTGGCCGAAATCTTACTACCGACAATTTGTACACCAGTTACCCACTTGCAATGGCTCTTTTGAAAAACAAAATAACTTTGGTAGGCACACTGAAAAAAAATAAGTGAGAGATTCCATCAGAGCTTTTGCCAAGCAAGCATAAGCCAGTGAGTTTGTCAACATTTGGATTTCAAAAAGATGTTACGATTGTTTCGTTTGCACCAAAGAAAAACAAAGCGGTAATTCTGCTCTCCATGATGCATAATGACACTTCAGTAAATGCTATTACCAGAAAGCCGGAAATAATTCACTTTTATAATAGTACTAAAGGGGGAGTAGACACTGTTGATCAGTTATGTAGTAATTATTCTGTAGCAAGAAGAACAAGAAGATGGCCTTTGTGCATTTTTTTCCGTTTAGTAAATATTGCAGGCATAAATGCTCATATTCTCTATAATATGATGCAATTGTAATCCAAAGCACAAAAAGGTGACTATTTCTAAAGAATTTGGCTTTTCCCTTGATGAAGCTGAAAACCGAGCTCTTCTTATGCATCTTCCATCTGATATTAAAGTTATCTTGGAAAAATACAAACCCCAACAAGAGCAATATTACTGAGCCTCCTTCAAAAACAAGAAAACGATGTTGATCATGTGGAAGATCTAAAAATAGAGTAACAACAATAACACGCACGATTTGTAATGTTCATGTGTGCAAAGAACACTCAACAATCGTCATAAAATGCAAAAACTGTGTTCATTCCAAAACGGATGAAAGTTGAACAACAATGGGGGGTATTGCAGCTGAAATATTTGTTATTATGCTATTTATTATCAGTATATTAATGTTAAACTTAACTTTAAGATTTAAATCCGGCAAATAAATGTAGCATTATATACGCGTATTTATTTCTGTGTTAAAATGGCCTTTTGTGATATGGTGCTTTGCATACACGGCATGAGTACTTAAGGGTTAAAGTAAAATGTTTTCATAATATTCTTAATATCTATCCTCTGTACACATTTGATTTATGTATTTTTATCCTGTCAGATAGTATGTTATTTTTATGTTTTTTTTTTATAATTAATTGTATTTGACATCAGAAGTCATTGGTTTAGTTGATATAATATTAATCAATTCTGAAGCAACTTCACTGGGTGGTTAAAAATTATTTGACTGCTTTATCTGTTTGACACTAATGTCGCTTTTTGTTTTTTTTGTTTTTATTAAAGTTATATAAATGCATGACATATGTCTATTTTATTTTCTTGTGTTACATAAATAAACCTTTCTTTTATCATGTTTTTAAAATTTTTTGATTTGACACTAATTTTGTTGAACTTTATTTTTAACTCAGCTCTTTTAATTGAATACAGTGATATATACAAAATACATTTTTTTATTATAAATTTAATTTGACTTAAAATATTTTCAGAAATAAAAAAGAGGGATTTGCAAACACCTGGGATGGTCTAGGATCTGCTTTTTTGCTTTTCACCTGGTACACATTGCAACTTCTGCATGCACCTTGGAGAAAGTCTTTCTTAAAAATCAAAGTACGAATTTCTCATGAAATTACTACTTTGGACTTAAATAATTGCCTGGTTTTGGTGATATTGCTTTTCAATCTTGATTTTTATGAATAATTAGTCAGATTATTTTAATTCTGTCAGATTTTGACCACATATTAAATATATTTACAAAAATTTTTGAAATTAGGAACTTGTGCAAAGTGCACTAAAAAAAGTTTCCATGTTAGGAGTTTTTGAATTTTATGCTTGTATCAAGACAAAAATATTTTAGCCACCAAGAGTGGTTTGGCTGTAAATTACAGCTTTTCAAGAAAAGCCTTTTCATTTGAAAAGGAGTTTACATTTATTTGGAAAATGTGTACGTAGAAATTTATTATCTGTTTTGATATACATATATTTTAGAAACATAACATTACTGTTGTATTCGATAATTCTGTTGCTTGTTTCTTTTTATATTTCATGGTTAGAAATGCCGACAAAATAGCAAGCGTATTTGGTTTCTTTCTAGTTTTTAAAAGTAGAACAGTACAAAACATGTTAAGTTCCTGTTAATCTCGCATCACGCCGATGGCGAACGTGGTAGTTTCCCGGATGACTAACTCGGTTCATGTTTTCGCTGCAGACTTACAACGGTCATTTTCAACACCGAGTCTACGGGAACTTTCCGCCGTCTGTGGCAGAACACTTGATGGAGAGAATGGGCTACATCTACCACGAACCCGACCAGGCCTTTGTGTTCGATCGCAAGACGTGGCCCGCGGGCACCTGGCGCGACGCCTTAGCGCGCGTGGCCATGGACTTCTTCCTCGTGCACGTTTATTGCATCGTCGCGTCCGCACGAAGCAACGCTGTGACGTTATCCACCCTGAAACCCGCCAAGATTCGTGAAGAATCATCACCCAAATCAAAATTGAAAAAAGAAGTTTTTAAACCAGGCAAGTTTGGCAGCGACATAAAAGAAGAGTCCGTCTTTCCAACGGAGGAATTCGATAAAGGGTTTGAAAAATTAAAACTGAATCATTACGCAACAATGGACGAGATGCGACTCCACAGCCGGCCGCGTGATGTGAACACGAGCTCTTCGCGACTGTTGCAGCGTCGTTTGCAGAGTGAGTCGCGGGAGTTTAATGACGTCGATGCCTACTCCGGGGTTGATCTAGTTGATGCCAAAATACGCTACCCGCCGCAGAAAGCTGGGCCGAAGAGCGGTCGAAAGGAAGTGACGTCAAAATCAAGACTCTCAACAAATAATTATGTCCAAGTTCAACCCATGTCACAATTCCTCGGCCTCACCCCGCGTAGCGATAGGGTAGAGTCGGGTTACTACAGCGAATGGGCTTTGAACAACCTCGCTCTTGAAAATAAGAATCAGGCGCCTTCAAGAGATCCCGTTTATACTCTGCTTTCGAAGCGGCCACCTGGCGACGGGGAGCCTACTGCCAGCTTCCGTACATATCATGAAATACCAGATCCTTCGCGCGGTGAGCCCTCTCGATCTTTGGGGCAGTAACCATTGTTTTGGTGCGGGAGTGAGGGGTGTTTCAGTTTTGGTGTTGATTGTTGCAGGCTTATACAACCTCCATCCCACCGCCGTTGCAACATTTCAAACAAACGTCGATTATTTAAAAATTACTTTAGGCCTGCACAACACTCGTCCTGCAGGCCTTTTAATTCAGCTTGCAACTACGTAATTTTTTACGCGTTTGATTAAAGGTAAAAACTAGTCTTTACTTGATTTTTTATATACAAAATAGTATATTTTAGAATCTTGGGTTATTACAACAACACCATACGCTGTCAGCAAGTTTTATCTGTTGTGGTCTTTGTTCTGTCATGAGCTAGTGGGTCTGAACCACATAGTGTTTGTTCAATTCATGTTCATTTAGTTTTCTTTTAGTAATGCATATCATTTAAACAAGTTTTACCAAGATATTCTACTAATTACAAGTTGGTCACTTCACCAAACAAAGAAAATCTTTTAATCAAAAACAAATTGACCGAGATACAGGCCGTCATAAACTTTACCAAACCAACCTATCCCCCTAAAAAAAGCTTAATTGGGCCCAAAAGTGGTACAATTAAATGAGGAAGTATTAAATGTAGTGTCAGTTTATTATAGTAACTTCTTAGAACGGGCGGGACCCCAACCGGGGTGTTTGGATGCTGTTTACATTGGCCACACTGAGTTGATTTTAGCACCTTGTATTCCAACATGTTTTTTAAATCAACAAGTGAAGTTCTGGTCCGAGAGATTTTAATAATAACGAAGTCCAAAGCCTCATCCGTGCTTTTTCGGTTGACTAGCCACTCCATTCTATAGCAGCCCGTGCTTGAAATCAAAGGTACTTAAAAATTACGTTAAATAAAATCGAAGGCAATTTATAGTTTTCTCTCGGGTATGTTTCAGTTTTTACAACTTGTTCATCCTGCAGAGCAAGGTACACAGCTTGAACGTGTAAACGCTGACCCAATTTTTTAGTAGAATTTGCTGTATTAAACAGCAGACCGATGTATTTGTCAAATTTACCTAATTAGAGGCCTATATGATATATTTTTGATGAATCCGCTTATCACTGATTTAATGAAGGAAATAGATAGTAATAGATAACATGGTAGCTGAATTCCACATGAATATCAGCGAGCTTAGGCAATACAGGAAGTAAGTTTTTTACTAAAATTTTTAGCAAGCCTAAACGTGTGTATATTAAGCCAGTGGTCGGCAACCTTTTTTTATGACGGCCCGAATTTTATCTATAGAAATTATTGAAGGCCCAGCAGTACACTTGAAACATACAGTGGCAGTGGCGTACGCAGAAAGTTTCCGAGATTTCGTATCCGACTTCGCCACTTCCTCCCAAAATAATGGTGATCTAAAAAAAAAAAAGGTCTTCACTTCCATTTCGTCGCAAAATTTTCTATTTTTTTTACCACACTACGCATTTAAAACTACTATGCACGTACGGCTAGCATGCGGCCCACAAAGACTTTGTAAAACCAAATAGCCCGCACCCCACGAAAAATTGCTAAAAGGCCCACAGGTTGCCGGCCACTGTATTAAGCAATGTTCTCTTTAAATTATTTGGATGAATAAGTTGTTTAGCGTTAGAGCTATTCAACTACTGCACTTTTATTCAGCTCAGACGACTATCTAATATTAGTAACGATGATTTGCGATAAAATGATTTTAATAATTATCTCTGAACAATCCAAGCATCCCACCCTCGTCTGCTTCCCAGCGTCCTGCACGTCATCGTTGCTCTAATTTCGACGAAGATTTTATTGTAAAAACTGTATTGGTATTGGCTTAAGGAGAAATTGCTTGGTTTTATGATGTCGACATTGAATGACGTGCGCTTTTGCTTAATTGTCGTTCATGTTTGCGGTTGGCATGATTCTTACGTCATATCTTGGTTTTAATTTCGTTTCTGTTGCTTTTGTTCTGCCAAACTGACTTCGGTTTGAATGCGGTCTTCAGGCGACCGAGTGGTGGCGCCCCACCAAGTTTTAGTCACTTTTTGATGTGTGCTTCTTCGAATGTCACTCTCAGCATTGTCGACCGTCATGATCACCCTCTCATGTTCAGCACTTATGTCGTCATCACTGTCTTTGTGCGCCATTTCTTATCTCAATAATAACAGCATAAATGGCGAATTGTGTTTTATGTAAACTTAGAAAATATTTTTGTAATACCCGCGCTTTGAAACAGTGACTTCGTTTTCAAAGCGAGCTCATGTTTTCATCTTCAACTTCAGCCGCTCGTGCGCTGGAGTAGGTTGCAATGAATTGAAGTCACTTGCAACTTTATCTAATCAAAACGTGATCTGGTTCCGCTTACGCTGCGAGTGATGAGTAATCATGGTTTGGATGTTCTCCATCACGGCACGTCACTTAACGTGTTCTGTCTATTTTGGAATTTGTTACGAGCCAATGTTGAGCGAGATTCGTTTCTTCAGAATAAATAAACTCATCCAAATAGTCACCGATGGTTTTTTACCTTGAATGAAAATCCAAGTCGTCATCGTGGCCGGCACTGTATTTCGTAAATCCGGATGTTTTAACGACCAAGTGCATTCCCGCGCAATTCGACTAAAATTTTTAGCCAGGCTTGGTACGGATTTTACGTGATAAATTAACAAACCAGTTTCTAAAAGAGAGAGAGATGTGTAAAAAATCTGCTCTCTGCCAGCGATAAGTAGGAAAAGCCCGTCTTGGTTTCTATTTATTTCAGGAGTTGCAAATAAGCAATTAGCCCTGCCTGCTCCGGAGACACCAAGATATCGCCATCCGGTTGGAATTTTTACTTTTTTGTAATTCGTCTGAAATTTAAAGCTGTTTGTGAAGACCAGCAAGGAAAAGAAATACCTTAGAGTATTTATCGAGGTTTTTAACACAGAGTGACGAATAATTTAGGATTTCTGTGAAACAGAATCACTTTCGCTTACTGAGTAAAAAATAAGGTCCGCATATATGTAGCGTTCATCACAAATCTTTGGCAGTAAAGTTAGGTTGAAAGTCAAATTTAATAAGGCGACCATTTTTGGCCTTGACTTTTAAAAAAATTTTTAAAAACCAGATAATAAAAATAAAATAGTTGAAAGATTTTAGCCTTAAATTTAATTATCTAAAATAACGGTGGTAGTTAATAAACCAAAAATTTCTTAGATTCGATTAAGCAAAAATTCAGATCATAAAAAAAAATTAGAAACGTTTTTGTTAAGCTAATATAAGCTAATAGGCGTTTAACTTCCAGCAATATTTTTTTTAAAGCAATGCTCAAAAAATGCAAAAATTGAAAAAGAAGAAAATGGTAAAGCTGTATTATAGTCTAAAATCCACAATGTAAGAAAGTAAAATAGGCTGTCATTCTCATCTTTTCAAAAAAGTTCTATTTGGCAGCGTGGGGCAGTAAATAGAGGGCTGTTTTAAGGCCAGCGCAATCGACATTATATAAAACAAATTGATTTTCAAACAAGAATTAATTTGAAGGACGAATATTTTGATGACGCTCGTGAAATCTATGTTTGCTCTATATTTTGATAAGCAGTCTTTTGTTTTTCACGCTTAAATTATATTATAAACTGTTTAATAGAAATTCTTTACATGCCCGCGATAGCGATACGTTTAAAGGTTTTTACGCTAGCTATGTTCGTGGCTACTTCTTTTACTAATATATTTTCCTTTAAATTGGATTTCTTTCATGTTTAATCACATTATAAGCTTTTTATTCTCAGTAAACAAGTCGCACGCTGGTTTGGGTCTAGGGGCAGTGGCGATTCTAGAACTCAAAAAGTGAGGGGCCACATTGGGCCCAAGGTATAGTAAGAAGGGGGAGAGTGACAAAAGCATGAGAGGAAAAATTGTAAGTTTAGCCACCGGGTGTAGAAAAGTAGGTTATATTGCAAAGGTAGCCAAACTTATATCATGTTCGAGCCGCATATCATAAATCCAAACTTGAGCCGCAACACAAAATTTTATTTATTTACTGATTTACAAATCAGTAAACGAATAAAATTCATTTAAAAACATTTATTCATTTACTGATAAAAAAAGGTCTTCACTTGAAATCATCCTCAGATTTCCCACTTTTCGTCCCAAATTTATAGTGTTCTCTAAAAAATTTCTCCTCTAATCAATCTCATATTTCCCTATTATCGTCCCAAAATCATGGTGTTTTCTCTACAAAAAAAAAAAGGTCGTCGCATCAAATCATTCTCAGATTTCCCACATAATTTTTTAATTTTTTAAAAGGTTCAAAGAGCCGTCAGCAAGGGTCCGAAGAGCCGCCGTTTGGCCACCCCTGCCGTAGACTAAACAAGCTCGTTTAAAATGGGGGGAGGTATGGCCCCCTCAGATTTTTGCCTAGGGGTTTGTCCTTTTACTACCCCAGGCTGCTGTACTGTTCCGATTAGATGCTGATGCAGCTATGGTTTTAAGCCAGCATCCGGTTTCTTCATCCAAAATCATCAGACCTTGTCTTCCATGTGGCATCCAACGGATGGAGCACGCTATGAGGAAGTAGTCTGCCATTTGTTGATTGGCGCCACACTCGCAATTCGATGAAGAAAACCCCAATGGGCATAAAAAAATTGACCGTTAAAGCAAGTGAAGGTTTTTTGGAGCAGTATTTTCACTTGATATTGTTAGTAATTTGGGAAATTAAACGTCTCTATAATTTGGTCAATTCGATTAATAACTATATTTGTAATCTGACATTATTGCTCAAAATAAGATAAAAATAAGGAAGCAAATCCAAAATAAGTAGATAGATTAAAAATAACTACAGCCAAGTTTTTAAGACATCGCTCACCTATATAAGGGCTATTCTTAGAAATAAGGACGGTATGGTAGCCCTTTGTACAGAACCTTGCTTTGTGAAACTTCTACATAAGATTTACGCGCCAATGAGCCAAAAGGAGAATTATAAATTTTAACCGTTATAATTGCTTTCATAATTTATATTAGGCCTATATAGCAGTGGCGGGTAGTGACCTCTGAGGCTGGTCATGCAATTGGTATGCCAATGCTGGTCATGCAATTGATATGCAATACTTTACGGATAGAACAAAAAAAATTGTTTGAGATTCTAGGACGAAGACCAATTTTTGTCCCAAAATCATAGTAATTTTTAAAAAAAAGGTCTTCTCTTGGAATTAGTCTCAGATTTTTCTTTCGTCCCAAAATTGTGGTCTCTATTTATAATAAACTTGAATTGGGCCACGTGGCTCGGACGACAAACTTTACAATGAAATCAATTTCATGCCCTTACACAGAACACTGCCAAAGCGAGGTCACATCGCTACTATTTATTAGGACAATGCATTTAGGTCATTAAGAGCGGTCATCATATCACATTTAATAGGTCATCACATCTAATTTAAAAAAGTCTATAAACTGATTAATCTGTAAAAAAATGTCAAATACATCACATCTTCTTGCTATTGGCAGCTACGGCTGTCGCATTTCGAGAGGTCACGAAAATAATCTAATTTTTCTCCGGAAAAGCGATTTGCATTACGTAACAAAGCAGCCCCAATTATGACACTGCGTTGGCATAATTCAGATTACATAAAGAATGAAGTAAGCAAATCGCAAACACTACATTTCGATCTCAGGTATACATAAATCCCATTTCTTATTTGAGGTATCACCTCGTGTATTCTTCCGAGTTGATACATTCCCCGCTTAGCTTCGGGTGAACTCAATACCACCAATTGGCCAGGTGTCAAATTTTTATTTACAGTATGCTATTTGTTTTTCCCCTGGAGCCAAGGTAAGTAAAATTCCAGCCATTTTTCCCAAAATTCTTGACTGAGAGAAAGATTAAATCTGTAATCTCTTCTCATGTTATCTTTGTGTCGCGGTTCCCGACTATCGAATACGGGCTGGCGTAAGGTGTCAGAAGAGAGGCAGGCGTGATGACCGTGCAATCCTCAGCATCGTCACTGAGGGAAACCAAGGGGCGTTCATTAACTATTCTGACAGCACTTCCCATGTAGGTGATTAATTCTATCAAGCTAGGTTTTCGTTTTGAAGAGTCTAAAATTTCAAAGATAACTCTTTTAATTTGTTTCACCATAGACTCCCATGCCCCACCTTGAGCTAAAACGTAAGTAAACTCCAAACTCCAAAGTAATTCCTTGCTTTCGAAGGGAAGGGAAGTTTTCAGCCCTGTAGATTCTAGTAGACTGGGCAAAGATTTACTGGCTGCCTGAAAGATAGGGCCATTATATGAATATATTTTGCTCACAGGCCCACGTAAATTGCTAAATCTATTAAAGGCGAGTACAAATTCACTTAGAGATAAAGATGTCACCAGCTCAACATGTAGAGCTCTTGACGACATGCAAGTGAACAAAAGTCCCCAGGCCTTTCTTTGACTTCCACCTTGTATAAAGATGAAGGGCCCAAAATAATCTAAGCCACAATGAAAAAATGGTTTTTTATAAGCTGAAGTACGTGTTGGTGGCAAGTCTGACATCAGCTGTCTGATTGGTTGAGGCCTATTAATTGCACACACACTACATTCTCGTAAATATCTGGGCATAGAAGCACGTCCGTTGGTGATTCAAAACTTTTGTCTCGGGCACAACAGCGTGTGCTGAATCCCACTATGCCAATTAAGATTATGATAATATAAAATTACGAGTCTAGTTAAACAATGCCTTGATGACAATATGAGTGGGTGCTTTGCCTCGAATAAAATATCAGGTGATCTATCAAGCCGACCTTCTATGCGCAAGGCGCTTTTTTTGTCTACACATGGTCTATATCTTTTCAGCGCACCTATCTCTTTTAGGCGAGATTTTTCTTGTTGAAGAATCGACGGTGCAGCGCTTTAGTATTTCATCGAGGGCTTCGGGCGTTTTTTCACGCATCAGATCGATAAATTTTCTATACACACACTTTTGAACAAGAACGAAAATCTGATCCAGCGCTTCCTCAAAATATAACTCGTTTAACTTGGGCGGAACAAACTTACGTTTTTGAACTTCACACTGGATATATTCAACAAAAACAAGAAGATAGGAAGCGCGTTTTTTTAGCACATACTTATTCATAGACAGTGCACTTTCAATAACTTATTTATAGACTTTAGCACATACATAGACGGTGCACTTTTAATGAGTTGTTCTAAGTCACCTCTTAACACTTCAGTTGAATTTAAGAGTATTTAATAAGTCGGCTTTACGTACAGGAACAAATTCAGTGTCCTGTGTAGTTGGAAGCTTCTTAGGTTGCTTTAGAAACTCAGGCCCGTTTAACCATAAATCACGTGATTCTTTTCTTAAAATTGAGTTTGGGCGAGAACCTACATCGGCCGCATTCACATTAGTCAGACAAAAGCGCCAATCTGAAGCATTTGAGAACAACAAAATAAAATCGACTCGACGAGAAATAAACTTAATCAAGCGTAATCTATGTTCTAATCCAAGATAACACAGTTCGGAAGTCACACCTAAAAATATTTAGCGCAATCTTCCAAGTACAATGCATCAAAGGCCTGTTTTATTAACTTAGTAGCATTTAGTGCCGCGACTAACTCCTTCTTTGCAATTGGCCAGGACGACTGATGTCTTTGAACGACCGTACATTTACCAAGCACAAAAGGAAACGGTAGGTAATCCATTCACAAGTCTAAGCAAGTAAATTACGACTGAGTAAGCTTGATTAGACGCATCACTAAAACCGTGCAATTGATATTTTACAACATCTACCGATTTAAGCGGTCCACAATGCAAAAAATACCACCAATTCATAGAAAATTCTTCTAACAGTAGCAAAGAATGTAGCCATGTGTTCCATTCCTTCACTACATTATCTGAAACATCAGTATCCCAGTCGAATTTATCAACAGCTAACTGCTGAAGAATCAAACGCGCTTTTAGAAAAAAGGGAGCCCAAAAACCTAAGGTGTCAAAGTTTTGTCCAGGCTGGCTAAGCATAGTTCTTTGTGTATATTTATTAAGAGGCTTTATCGAGCAGTTAATTAACAATTTATCTTGCTCAGCGTTCCATACACAGCATAATGTTTTTGCTGAGGGCAAAGAGATATCATCAGCTTGCAAATCGAGATTGCGAATCGAGGCCGCGAGCAAATCATTTTCCAGACTTGACAAAACAACCTCAGCTTCTTTATTAGCCCTTTACTTTACCAATTTAAAACCACGATTTCTAAATAAACTAATTGCCTCATCTGCTATTTTTTGTGCATCTTCTAAACGATCGACCAAGAAAATAAAATCATTCATATACTGTACATATCATATAATATATTCTGAAGTGTTAAGTCTCAAGCATCAGTAAAATTCTCTTCAATCATTTTTTTAAACGCGAAACAAGCAATAAACGGACTACTTTTTATTCCCCACGGATGAACACAAAAACGAAAGGGAACTATATTACCTAGTTTGATATCGTTGTTCTCAAACCAAAGCAAGCGAAAGAAATCTCTTTGCGCTTCTGGCAATTTTATCTGAAAAAAGCACTTAGTAACGTCGACCATTAAAGCAAATTTGTTCAAGCGAAATCTCATTAAAACATGCAAGAGTGGATTTAACAAATCAGGGCCAGCCATTATGACATCGTTAACACAAACACCTTTATACTCTAACTTTCCATCGTAAACGATTCGCTTTTTAGCCTGAGATGTAACAAAATATGGAAAATACCAAACACTTTTACTGCAGTCCATCTCATCAGGTGCGCGTTCTATATAACCATTTTCTTGCAATTCTAACATTGATTCACTTAAGAATTCACCGAGATCAGATTACTTCAGGGCTTTCTTACGCAATGTAGAAACTCTGTCGCGTGCCAATACGTAATTATTCGGTAAAATGACCTTATTTTTTAGCGGCGCCGGATTCTCAAAACGATTGCAATTTAACTTAACACGAGGTTCTACAAGGTTATACGCTGCGAGGTCACTGCGAGACGGCTGAGGTAACTCATCCTTCATGGCTAAATCTTTTATTACACTTTCGAGCTCAGCAATATGCTTATTTGAAAATCAGCCGTAAGTGCCGCTTCCTTAAGTACCATCTGTGTTTTCAATTCAGCCCGTGCCTTGTCCCGGGCAAGTTGTGCTTGTGCTTCGTCCCGGGCAAGTTGTACTAATTGCGAGTCGAGCATCATGCGGTGGGTTTCCAGCTGCTCTTTATATTCAATCTGAGCTACAGAAAGCCCAGACGTATATGAAGCTCTGGAAACTACATTTGAAACGCTGTCCTCAGGTTGGACCTCTAATTGCGCTTCTAAGCAGTAATGGGATTCAGGGGGTTCGCACGGGTTTGCGCGAGAAATTAGAGATGAAATCGAAGTGAAGACCTTTTTTTTTTTAGAGAACACCCTAATTTTGGGAGAAAAATAGAGAAATAAGAGATGAAATCGAAATGAAGACCTTTTTTTTTTTAGAGGACGCCATGAGTTTCGGAGAAAAATATGCAAGCCAAGATCAAAGCTCTTTTTTTCTCAGACAACACCAATTTTTGAAAATTCTTGCCTCGGACCCCTAAATTGGAATATCCACCACTGCCTGTTGTTAGTAAGTTCTATAAAAAAGAGAAACTGTTCTTAAAACTTTGAATCTCAACACTGCTTCTAAGTCCTTAGTCCTAGAGCGAGTTATTACCTCATTATTATTTCTATCACAGGACATCTCTAAAATAGGAAATACAAAGCCAATTTACAACAAAAACAAAAATAATAATAATAACAAATTTAAACTAAGCACAATTTTGAAACACCAAGTACAGTACTTTTTCCTTGTAAGGACTTTCTTCTCCGTTCGGTCCCCTCTGGAGTCTTCCTTCAATCAAGCCACCGCAGAGAGATAAATTCAATTTTTGGTAAAAAGGGGAAATTGTTAATTTTTGTTAATGAAGGAAAGATTCGCGAATCTTAAAATCACTCTTCGTTAACAAGATGCTGGCGTGTCCGACGATTTAATGGAATTCAATAGCTTTATCCGTCCTCGAAGTACTGAACTTGTTTGAATAAGGTCTGTGAAATCCCCCCAAGTTACAAACTACCCTTATTAAAATATGCGTAACTCTATGACACCCGATCCTGAAAAAATATAATTGTAACTTAAATACGAAGGAGAGGATTAAATTTATTTTTTACCTGTGGTTTCACTCGCGCAGCTACGTAACACAATACAGCAAAAATAATGGTCACTTGACCATTCAGCTAATCACGGTCACCTTTCCACCGGCGAAATTAGGGTCACTGTTCCATAAGCGAAATTATGGTGACTGTTTAACGTGAGCGATGTCTTTCTATTTATAATAAACTTGAATTGGGCCACATGGCTCGGACGACAAACTTTACAATAAAATCAATTTCATGCCCTTACACAGAACACTGCCAAAGCGAGGTCACATCGCTACTATTTATTAAAACGATGCATTTAGGTCATTAAGAGCGGAGATAGGTCATCACATCTAATTTCAAAAAGTCTATAAGTTGATCGATCTGTTAAAAAATGTCAAATTCATCACATCTTCTTGCTATTGGCAGCTACGGCTGTCGCATTTCGAGAGGTCACAAAAATAATCTAATTTTTCTCTGAAAAAGCGATTTGCATTACGTAACAATAACTTAAATTAAAAACGCAATTGATTGAACAACTGTGCTACTTGTACAACCATCAAAAGCAAAGTGGTTCATTCAATTTTAAAATATTTTAGTATGATTATTGATTGTCTCATAGTATCCTGATACAAGTTTATGTTAAATTATTTAAATAATAATATAGGTTTCAAAGTTAAAACCGTACTTGAAAATACAAACCAATAAACATCATAAGCAAATAAAAACTTGGCTTTAAAATAACCTTTGACTTATACATGAGCAAAATTAAAGTTATCTTTTTAAAAAAGAAATACAAATTTGCTTACAAAATATAAAAACATTACAAGCTCTTAACTATATTTGTGATACAAGTTTACAGTACAAATTAAACGCTTTTTGTTTTTTATTTGTTTGAATATTTTTTTAACAATTTTCTTGAATATGTTAAAAGTTTGTTTAATTTACTTAATATTTCAGACTCATGATCCAAAAAACATACAAATAAGTAATATGCTATACCGTATAGAAACACATGCACACACACACACACACACACACACACACACGCACAAATCCCAAAACGACTAAAGTCAATCTTAAACAAAAAAATCTACAAAGTCTAAAAAAACAACCATTGTAATGTACTATATTATTCTGAAATAAATATAAACAAAGCCAAATGCTGTTTTGCTTATTGTTTTGTTTTAGTATAGCTGTAAATTTTGTATTATTTTGTTGGCTATTTCTGTTTATTCATTTTGTTTACTGTCGAAAAAATTAGGATACCAAAAACAACTATTTATAACAGAAGTAGGCAAACTTTTTAGCTCGAGGGCCGCATTCACAAGTTAATTCTTTTGCGGGCCGTACTATAGTTTCAATAAATTTTATAAGCTATATGTACTAATATAATTTATTATAGGTTCAATAAATTTTATAAGCAAAAAATCACTTTTTGTTACTGACTATACGAGCAAAACGTCATCTAATAATTGCAATTTACTAGAATTTGTTATTTAGCGGAAAGATTATAAAAGTAAAGACAACTTTATGGACACAACTCAAGCGTAAACCACCTAAGTAAGTTATCCGCATTATTAGCTGGCTGTAAATTCAACTAGAAACGGCAAAGCTTGTAAGTGTTAGTAACGCCGCTAGATAGCCGGAAAATGGTCTATTTGAAATGCAAGCGACTAAGCGTGTTGCTGCTTCCTGTTCAATACAGGATTAGTTTTCCGCTAGCAGGAGCTTATCTAACTAGGTCAAGGCTTAATTTTTAAGCTTGCTGTTTCTGTGGCGGTAGAGGAAGGCGGGGCAAAACGGTCATAGTTATTTTAAATTGGCATAACGTCTCCGGTGCTGGACTTTAATAAACGAAAGAAGATTTTATAATTGCTTCGACAATATACTATTTCATAAATATGATTTAAAACCCGTGACAACAGCATAAATATTCTATTTTAGAAAAATGTACATTTTACTTACACGCCCGTTTTGTCCCGAGCATGTTGATTGTTAAAGCAACATGCTTTTAGCAATAAAATCAAAAAACTTTTAAATTTTGTCATTGATTGATCAACAGATCAACTTTACTTTGTATCCAATTTTACAACAAATCTCTGCCAAAAACATTTTCACTTGTAAAATACCCAGAAAATTACAAAGATTCCAATTTTAATTTCATAACTTTAACTAAAATAGGAAAATAAAGGAAGATAAAAAAAATAAATGAAAACTTTGAAATTGAAAGAAATAGAGCAGATGCCCGTTTTGCCTCGCCTTCCCCTGACGCTAACCACAGGGCAAAGCGATCGGTTTTTGATGATCGGAAAAGAAAAAAATGAACAGAGAAGCCAGGTGAGTACTTGGTTTAAACTTGAACTTGTCTTTACTTTATCAACACACGGATTTAACTCTTCTGTTAAATAAAAGTGAAGTTCTTTTGTTTATTCCGAAAGAACACTTCAATTCATTCCTTCATATAAACATCCGGGCTATTACTTTACATCCGGGTTTTTAGAGCAACTTCCCACGAACCAAGTTCAAATCAGATTCTTTGGATTCGTTCATCGAAACCAATTCACCCCGTAATTCTCAACTACGACGAAGGAAACGCCGACGAAAACGCCATCAGCATTTCAAGGAGAGAAGGATGTTTTGACAAGCACAGTGCTCACATCGCTACTTTCCTCAGGGGCTCAGAAAAATTTCAGTCGCAGCGAGCATAGGCGCGCGACATGATTGGGCAAGTACAAGTTTGGCGTGGTTAGATTGGTCTTCAAAAAGTTGCCCAGGGACTCTTTGACTCTGCTTGAATGAAAGAAGGCCAAAAATGTAAAAGTTTTTTGTTCGAAAGTTTTCACTCTTAAAGAAGCGGCGACGCGACAACTCTCGCGACAATTTCGTAGAAAAATGTTACGCGAAACTGTGATTGGTTCCATGCTTCAATGAAACATCTTTTTCATGTTTCAGACCCGCAGCAAATGAATTGGAAAAAGCTGGTTCTGATAAAAGCTTTTGTTCTGATCTGTCCTTTTCCTTGCTAATTCACTTTATTTCTTTTTACTCCGCTTTACTCTTATTTAGCTTTATTTAGCAGCGCCGTGTTTCATGGCATCGGCCGGGAAGTCGGCTCTAAATAATCGCGTTGAAACTCGCAATCACCCTTAACGCGATCAAGTAATAATTCCATCGAACAGCCTAGTTAGTTTGCGGTTCGGAGAAGTGCGGCATCTGCTATTTGTCAGTTTTGAATTTAAAAAATAAGCTGCAAAAATTGTAAAACGTGTTTGCGTAACAATTGTTGAACGTCATGACGAAATTGAAAAGTACATTGTGTAACGCGCATTTCGCAATAGTCGTCGTTTTTACAACGTCATTTCCAAAATTTTTCCTTTGGTAAAGTTTGACTTTACAAAAATATCTTTTATGTAACAAATTTATCCGCAAATTTCTCTTTGTTGTTCTTATTAGAAGCCATTGAACAATGGCCTTGCTCGGGCTAAGAGCTTCCTTCAAAACATTTTTACTTCATGTTTATCGCGTTGTTATTTTATGCGGCGCCGTCACCAGGATGTGGCCGGTCCCATGCAAGAAAAAGGCAAGCGCTGGAAATCGTATATATTCGGGTTCCCGCAGCTACCTCTAGTAGTTTGGGAATTTCTCCCGAAAATTTAAAAGTAAAAGCGTTTAAAAGTAAATTTAAAAATCTTTCTGACTTATTTTATTAGTTATTTGTGGGGTAAACCATCATGGCAGAACGATCAGTTCTGGTCTTACTTCTTTACCTGGCTATTCCGATAGCTTTTCTAACCACATGCGTGGCAGAAGAACAGTAAGAACAATTATTTTATTTTTTGTTCATTAAAAACTAATTTCTAAAAAATTGTAACTGTATAACAATGTGATTTTTTTTCTTTAGTTTCTGCCTAACCAAAGTGACTGTCATGGAAAACAGAACCGTAGCAGATACTCAAAAAAAGTATGAAGTGATCAAGTACCAGCGGTGCTCCACCAAAACAGAAAATGACCAGCTTGTCCGCTCTTATGAAGGGGAGACTTTTTGCGACTTTAACAGGTAAACTGTGTTCGCTTATGAGTCACCAAATCAAGTTTGGGCTTTTTCTTCGGCTCATAATTCGACCTGCTAACTGCCCCCAGGCTTGCTCTAAACTGCTTTTATGACATGAACGACGTAGGCAGCTAAAGCAAGCCTAGGGGCGGGCAGCGCATCAACGTCGCACCCGGCAACGCTTCTTGAACAAGGTCGACGTCATTACAAGGAGGGCGGTTGGTTGGTTGGTTGGTTGTTCTACGAAAGCAGTTACAAATTCCTGGCCGCCATCACGAGCTGTGTTCTTCTCGCTGGTTCAACAATGCAATGTTTTGTAGGTCCACAGTGGTATCCAATATCAAGACAATTCAGGTTCCTGCTACCAAGGAAGTGGAGGCTTGTTGCGAGGGATACACGGGCGAGAGATGTGAACAAGGTGAGTATCGAACGAACGTTGGCTTGCGCGTCTAGTTAACAACGAACAAGGTGACCTGTCAGCACTGCTCTGAAATAAACTTTGAAGTTAGAATGGGCTTCAATGCTGCGGCCGATCGCCATCAGTTTTTCAGCAAATTCCGCTGCTTTACTCGGCACCTGGTTGTAAACAACCGCCCGACCAAGAAGACATTGCTCAAAAGATGAATCGCGATTCTTATAATTACCAAAGATTCGGGATGTTTTTTCTGTCATTATTTGTTCAAATTTAGGTGCCGCAGTAAATGTTACGTATTGTGTTTTGGAGCAATTTTGGAGGTTACAAAAAAAGCGTCAAAAAAGGGAAATCAAGAATTTACGTTGACATAGGTTGCCAATCAGCTTAATAATATTTTTGAGCTTAAATTTCTTTCTCCACTTTATTGTTTTGAAGTTAAATCTGTTGATTCTGACGCATGATTTGAAAGAGGAAGGGGGGAGTAGTTTCATTTGGTTACCGGAATACTAACTTGTTATTCGTCTATTAATTGATTTCGTTTCATCTCTACATGTAAATTTATTTTCCTAAATTGCAAAAGAGCGCCCGAAGTGCTTATACATAGGAAAAGCAATTACTCCGACCTGCTTCCAAAGACGCCACGATATTGTTGTCCGGCTAAAATTTTTAATTTTTTTTCGATTTGTAGAAATATGACCAAAATATAGAAATACTTGCTGAGACCGTCAAACAAGGAAAAGTGCTATAAAGTGTCTTTTCCAAGGACCTAACAGAATGTCGCGAATAAGTTTTCAAGCAAGACCATGCTGACCACAATCACGGCACTTTTGGTTTATCTCTCGGTTTCAGGAGATAGCCATGAAAAGATACACCGATATACGCAAAAAATATTTGCTGGAGAAAAAATTTTTCGAATTAGTTTTCAATAATTTATTTTTATTCTTTCAGGTGTGTGCAAGATCTCTTGTCTTCATGGAGGCGTATGTGCAGGAAAAGATGTATGCAATTGCAGTGGAACCGGATTCACTGGAAAAACCTGCAAAATCCGTGAGTTTGTCCTTTAAAGTTTTGTTGGAGAAATCTTCCATTTTGGCATAAGCTTGCTTATCATAGCTTAAAATTAACATTTTATGCGAAACCACAACATAAAGTCGAACAACTGCTGGAAAGAGAGATTTCTTGGTAGTTTCGATTAATTATTACAATGAGATTACTCAGCATTGACTAGACAGTTTTTATCATCTTTTTATTTGGTAACATAAAACTTGAAAGGGAACACTTTAAAGCTGAGTTCTTAAACTGGGGGCGTAAAAGTTTTTTTAGGGAGGCGCAAGCAGCCGGGTGCAAACTAAATTGATTTGTTTTTAGTTTGTGTTGTCAAGGGGGAGAGAGTTTTGCTTGTATGAAGAAGAAAGGGCGCAAATTTTGTTTGCGTGAAAAAAGAGGGTGCGGTTTAAAAAGTTTAGGAACCACTACTTTAAAGAAAGAAAATTAGTTTTCGCCACAAAAACCGTGCCTTAGGAGGATTCCGGCCGGGCCCCGAAGTCTCAATTATCATGGGACGGCAATTAAAGTTACTTTCTTCACTTCTGCTTTAATGCAATGTAACAATAAACATGTCAACGTCATATTGTAAATTGATTGACTTCCTTGTTCAATCAAAAACATTTTAGAACCTTATTTGCTCACTGCCGCGCAGGAAAATTCATTGATTTCGAAATTAGCCGAGTTTGCAAGAAGGCCAGTTACTCATAAGGCAACTTTATTTCTTTAGTTATGAAGAAGAGGGCTTGGTCACCCCCGAAATGTGTTCGCCTTTTTTTGGATTCTCCTGCAATGAGTTTGCTAATTACGATTATTGTTTCGTTGTGTGGTCACGACTACTCTCCGAGGTCCAGCGGTTGCTCAATTTCTTTTCTTTTATTGATGCATTATCATAAAACTTACGAATTTGCGAGAGTGCGTTGCCACGCAGGTTCAGCTTGTTTTGTATATCAAACAAGCCAAAAGTTTTTTGCAAGGGTAGGATGATACTGATAATAACATGTATTTTAACTTGTAAAGTAAGATATTGCGTCACAATAGATAATTTGCTACAGTAAAATAGCAGAGTTAAGAACCAAGGTTGTGAAGTCGGAGTCGTTTGACTCGTATGTTTTGGGGAGGGATCGGGAGTCGGAGTCGTTTTTTCAGAAATGCGGGAGTTGGAGTCGTAAAACTTTAAATAGCTGGAGTCGGAATTGGAAAGTTTTGAATGAATGGAATCGAAGTTGGAGTCGGAAAACAAATAAAGTGATCAAGCTCATGTGAATGATTGCTAAAATAAAAACTTTATTGTATCTAAAACGTAAAGCAAGATGCAAAAGTTTTAATGTAAACTTCCATTTGACCATCTCGTTCACTGTACAATGTGACGAAATAAAGTGATCAAATCAAGCTTGTATAAATGATTGTTAAAAAAAAAACCTTTATTCTGTTCAAAATATAAAACAAGTTACAAAAGTATTGAGCATCTCGTTCACATTTGACCATCTCGTTCACTGAAGTTCACTATACCGTGACGAAATAAAGTGATCAAATCAAGCTTAAAAGATTAAGTTCATATGAATGATTGATAAAATAAAAATCTTTATTGTGTTTAATGTAAAATCAGATTTAAAAGTAATAATACAAACTTTTATTTGACCATCTCCTTTACTATATACCGCAACCAAATAAAGTAATCAAATCAAGCATAAAAAAATCAAGCTCTCACCAATAATTGTTAAAATAAAACCTTTATTGTGTTTAATGTAAAACGAGATTTAAAAGTTATAATAGCAATCATTGGCGCACGGGGAAATTTATAATTGAGGGGGGAGTGTTTAAGTCGAAAACACGATTACTAAAAGATCATGGATTGCAAACTTTTCTAAACCTACATTCCAAATTAGAGTAAACCTATTAAATTTATACCCCATTTTGCTCGTAAGAAAAAAGTTGTTTTCGTAATATGGAAGGCATCGATTCGGGGTAAGATACAACCAGGAATGGGGTCGAGGAAAGTGGAGGCTGGCAGGTAAAAAACGAAGAGGTGCTGCAATTAGAAACACCGGTAAATTTTTTGGCGGGAGGGGCAAAAACTTAAAAAGGGCACTTTTTTGGTCGAAAAGGTAACTCTTTCAACAAACGCAAACTTTACGTGTAAGTTTAATAGAAAAAATTTTTATTAAAAACTTAGCAAAGAACATAAAATAAATAACTAAGGCTCTTTACTTTTCGGCCGCTGTGTTTCATTTACTTAACGAGCATTTTTTGATTTACTCAAAAAGTTGGATCGTCCCTCTTGCGGATGAAGACTTTCCAATTTTACCGGCATTTATCTTCAGTTCAAACTCAAATGAAGATCTTTTTTTGGTTTTTACCAATTTTTTGAAGAATACTTTTCTCTAATTCAAAATCTACCTTTGTTGAGAGCGCCTTTTCAACAAAAAAATTTCTTTTTTCTGAATTTTGTGTCCCTCGCTAAATTACTGTTATACTGTGTGTGAAGTGGCTCTTTTAGAAAAAAGTTAGATATGCAGAAAAAGTTGTCTAAATTGATATTTCAAACTTTGTGGATTAGATTTTGGTCCAGATTATATAATTGTAGAGAAAAATCTAACACAATGCTTTTATCTTGCGAATTTTAAAACATTGTTTTCTGGTCCCCACTTTCAACGTCCCTGAATCTTCCATCCGTAAAATAAAATTTGTGTTTATTTGAAAGATATCAAAGTTTATTGGTAACTAAACATTTTAACTAAAAAGCTTTATGCCAAAGAAAGCGAAGCGTTGTACTTGTTATGCTTATGATTAGATCGAGTGAGCTGCGTTTGGTGGAGCTCAAATGCACATTCAATGTAGTATCATGTTAAGCGTCAGTGGAATGTGTCATTTTGCGTGAAATTTTTGAGCGGAATTTAAAACAGCTTAAGAAATTGCCAATTCAAAATTAACAAAAATTTTTTTAAAAAACTCAACAAAACTTAAATTTAATGAAAAAAATTAAAAATTATTAAAATTATTACTTTTTAAGTGTTGCTGATAATATTTAAAACTGCGGCACAGATATTTGGAGCTGCCACAGATCTGCAGTTCCTATGGGCAAGCCGCTAGTGGGTGGAGTTTATCTTTTTGCTATCCCAGGTTGTTGTACTTCCTGGATCAGATGCTGGTAGCGGTGGTGTTAAGCCAGTATCAAGTTTTTTCATTTCAAACCGTCAGAACTCGTGCTTAATGTGGTCCTCGATGTATGGGGCGCGTTATTAGGACGTAGCCTGCAGTTTATTCAGAGGCGCCCATTTCCAACATTTCAATAAATCCGGTTAGGACTTGCATTGGTATCTGGATATCTGGATTGGAACCAGTGTTCCAGTCGTTTACTCACGTCGTTTGTTCTTGTCAGTTGTTCTTGTCAGTTGTTCTGTACCAGTCGCTTACCGGATAGACGTATACTTAAAAAGTTTCCCAGGTCACAACACCGACCTTCGCTTAACGCACCATTAAGGTTTGCTTCGTCAGTGCCAAACATACTTGTTAAGCGATCGAACTTCTGCAAGGCCAAACGGAGCCACTACATTGCTTTGACGATTAAGTTCGAAAAGACTTTGTTGCCGTCTGATTCACTTGATGTGGATGCGGCTTACCAGGAGTTTTGTAACATCATCAAGAAAGCAAGATTATCATCCAACAAGATTATTAAAACAACTATATTCCGTGTTGGGTGCGAAGCGTGAATCCCTCTATAGAACTTTCCTGCAGTATCCTCAGGAAGGCGACTCAAATTTGGCTGCTACAGCTTTACTTGCCAAACTTGACAAGAAGTGGAGGAATTGATGGTCCGAAGCAATTTGGACACCATTAAGAAAGCAGCCAAAAAGACTATCCCACGCGGGTATCGAAACAACTTTATTCCGAGTTGGGATGCAGAGTGTGAATCCCTCTATAGAACTTTCCTGCAGTCTCCTCAGGGAAACAACTCAAGTTTGCCAAGTTTGACAGGAAGCGGAGGGATCGATGGTCCGAAGCAGTTAGGAGCATCAACTTTTCACACTCTAGTCGAAAAGCAGGGAGTACCAAAGTTTCACCCTTGTTACCGGTGACAGCAAGCAAAGCAGGCTACGCCGTGTGAAAAACGGCGTTTTTCAGGGATCGATCTTGGCTCCATTCCTTTTTTAACATCTACGTACGATCTGCCTTCCACGATTTTCGGAAAGTTGCTTATGCAGACGATCTAGCATTGTTGCACTTTTCTGAAAACTGGAAGGACCTGGATAAGTCAAGATATGATTACACTTTCAGCGTATCTCCAGACTTTGAGGTTGAAGCTCAGTCACAGTCGCAGCTGACCTTAAGTAACCGAGAGGCTAAATGTGAGCTAAAAGTCTATAACAAAAATAGACTTTTTTACCGTTCTGTCCAACCCCTACTTATCTTGGGGTAAAACTGGACAGATCGCTTGCATTTTGTCACCATTTAGTGGCATTGCGCAAAAATTATCCTCTGCTCGCGCGTCACACTGCTGAGGCAACTTTTAGACTCAGGATAGGGTGCTGCTGCCAAAACACTGCGCGCAGCTGTCCTATCTCTGGTCTACCCAACAGCTGAGTACTGCGCACCAGTCTGGTGTCGCAGCGCTCACACTCGCCTCATAGACAGTGACCATATAGGCCTCTATTATAGCCCACATGTCCCTAATATGTTATTGCGTATAAGTGTATATCCCTGGTCACCATTCTTTAAGGAAGGGGGTTTAACTCTTAAACCCTTTCGAACGCCTATGATGGCAACTTCCATTTGATTATCTCATTCCTTTATACCTTGGCGAAATAAACGAAAATTGAAAAATATTTTATCAACCGAAAGAAAAAAAAACAAATCGAGAGCGGTTAGAGCAGGGGTGGGCGATAATATTCAACCTCGGGCCACACTGGGGTTTTGGAATGATTCGCGGGCTGCACATAAATTGACATTTATAAATTTTAATATAAAATTATTAGTCATTATTAGGGCCCGCTAAAGTCAATAAAGTCAAAATTTTTTTAGGGCCTTGTTACATCATCAAACGCATACTAACATTGGTTTCGGGTGCTCAGGAGTCTGTTTTGATAAATTTTATCAGTCGAAATAAAGTCAAAGTTTTAATTAAAGTAAAAATTTGTCAAAATTGTTTTTATTAAAATTCCCTTACAAAAGCGAACAAATGATTTTTTTCTTTATTTTTCTAAATTTTTGAGCAGCTATCAAAATTTTATGCGCAGTTTTATACGTGTTTGAATGAAGTCTTGAAATTCAAACTTCTGTAAATACAGTAGTTACACTATTGTTACGATACAAATGCGTGCATTAATTGACGTGGAAATGTGTCAATTTATCTTCATTGTTAAAGCATAAATGCATAATTGTTACACAATTAAGCTATTCCTATAAAACGTTTACGCTCTTTACACGCGGTTTTTTTGAAACGTAGCTTGCAAAGTTTGGTCGCATTAAAATGCCTAAACAACCCAAATCTTCAATAGCGAAAATTAGGCAAATTTGCAGCGAATATCCGGATGAGTTTTTGACAACTCTAGTCGGCGATTTACGTTGTAATCTTTGCGACGTATTAGTCAAATGTGACAAAAAATTTTTCGTAGAAAGTCACCGAAAAAGTAAGCAGTACCAAGGTAAATTGGAGACGAACAACTAATCCCAAGGTAAGCAAACCTTTTTACGACTCGATCAAATAAACTTTAAGGAAAAGGTAGTCTCTTCATTTCTAACAGCAGATATTCCACTTCATAAACTGAACCATCCTTCTTTAAAATCTCTGTTTGCTACAATGGGAAAAGTATTACCGTCTGAGACTGCAGCCCGGGCAAGTGTTGCTAAATTAGCATATAAAAAAGAAGAGCAAATTCGAGAATTACTTTTGGACTAACAAATTTTTTTGATTGTGGATGAAGCAGAGATTGCTAAACGAAAGTATATTAATGTGCTGGTGGGCAGCTGGGATACACCAAATGACACATTCCTCATTGATTGCCTTCCACTTGAAGCGGTAGCAATGTTAATAGCAATATTGTTCTGCACACTTTGGATGACATATTACGACAACTTGAAACAAAACGCGAAAATTTTGCATTGCTCTTGACAGATGCTGCTTGTTACACGTCTTTGGCTGACAAAATATTAAAAAAATTATACGCATTTTTGATGCATTCACCTGCGTTGCACACTTACTACATAACTACGCTATTCGATTGCGTACGTATTTTTAAAATATTGATGAAGTAGTAGCAACGATCAAGGCAGCAACAATTAAAAACAAAGATCGCAAAAACAATTTTGATAAAGCTGGTCTCCCATCACCTCCTGACCCTGTGATTACAAGATGGGCAACTTGGCTCAGAGCTACCTCATATTACGCTGAAAACCTTCCTGGTGGTCGTACCATTGTCAACAATTGGACAAGTGGAGGTCTCTTAGTCAGCAGAGCGAAAGACGCTATCAATGCGAATGATTTGGTGCCAGGCTGTTAGTATAAATCAATACCGGACTCTAGCATCTAAGGTAGAATTCTTAGAAGCAAGTGACAGCACAATGACCGAAGTATACGGATTACTAAAAAATATGCAATTTGATGATGATCCCTGTGCAATTAAAGCTTACATCAAAAAACGTCTATCCAACTCTGATTTAGAGGCAATAATAAACTGCACCAACTTGAAAATCGCTCCAAAAAGCTATGCACTATTGCCAAAAGCCCAGCCAACCTCTGCTCCTGTTGAGAGATCATTTTCCATGCTAAGCAAATTACTGGGAAAAGCTAGAAATTTTGATGTCAAAAACGTCAAAAAGTACATTATGCTGTATTACAATAATTCTGGTAATTGTACTGTGTGATTTTTGTTAAACACATCATAGACAGACTATACAGTTGCGGTAACACAGCAATTTATATATATTATACACTAATTGATACCGGTATACAGAATGGCCCAGTTTCCTAGGTTTTTTGTTATGCATCGCTTAGTTGCATTAGCCACAAGACTGACGACTGATTGAGATTTCTATCTAAATGCTGTTGACGAAAAGGAAATTAGCTAGGCTACCTTCTTTAAAGTTATATAAATTGCGAATTATGAAACATTTTCGATCAGAATTTGTACATCAAGACATCAATTTAAGTCAACAACGGTGTTTTGGATTTAGATTGTTTGTCGCGAATGTCTCTCTCTACGTAAAAACTTGATTGACAAATACTCCTATTTTGTACTTGTAATCCTATACATAATATATATATACGAATAAATCACTGAAAATAGCTACTACGAAATTCATACAAAACCAAATAAAAGGTACTTACAAAAGTTTAGGAATATGGAGAGCCAAATAACTTAGGTTGACGATGCGATTCCGAAGTTCAAAGTAATTGGTTACACTTCGGCCAAAAGTAATTTTACCACTTAAATGAAAAATCAATGTTTTTTCTCTGGCGAGCGTTATTTATATTATGTGGGTTTTTTCTTAATTAATATTTGAAATAAAAAAAGTTAAAAAGAGAAAGTTCATAAGGGCCAAAAGGACAAATAAGTGTCAAGTCATTGCGCGTTGAATAAAAAGAAAAGTTAATAAGGGCGAAAGAAGTTCAAATAAATGACAAACTATTGTGCACTAAATAGAGTTAATCTACGGTTACGAATTGGTCGAACTTGCAAGTCCAGCTATATAGAAATGCAATTTTAGATCGTTTCAAATGTCCTTGGTTTGAACCCAAACAAACGGTTTAAGTCAAAATAAAGTCATAAATAATTTTTTTTAGGTCTAAATAAAAATGGCCCTAGTCATTATGTTATGTCATTCGTCCCTAAAATGTAGTAATTTCTAAAAAAAGGTTTTCACTTTGAATCTGTCTTAAAATTTTTGATTTTCGTCCCCAAAATGTAGTAACTCTAAAAAAAGTCTTCACTCGGAATCTTTAATTTTTGTCCTTAAAAATAGACCGCATGTGGCCCGCTGGTTGTGGTGTGCCTACCCTTGATTCATTTTCTTTGCTTTTTAAAACACTTTGCGGGCCGCAAAGATACCTTTGGCAGGTTGCACTTTGCCTTCCCCTGGTTTAGGGCGTTACAGGAGTTAAAAATAATAGAAAAAAATGAAACCAAAAAATAGAGCAGCTATGAGAAAAGAATGGGGAATCCCCGAAGAAAAAAGAAGTGACACCATGCCCATGGCGAATAGTGAACGAGACTCCAACGAACTATAGAAAAGGTTGACCTATTATTTTGCAAAAGTGTATCTCCCATCAAGTTTGTCGTGCTTTTTGTTGCTATGGTTGCTGTAGTTTTAAAAAATTAGTGATGCGTATCGCAAGCTGTAACGAGATGCTCTTTCAAGGCAAATTCAAATAGTGCAGAATTTTCCCTGGTAAAAAATTTTTCTGAGCATTTCCTGAAAAACAAATTTGGACTTACCAGAGGTAGTCTGTAAGAGGCGGATTTGAAAAATTTTGTTGACTTAAGTCAGGAACTACAACGCAAAATTCTTAGAGATATTCTTGATAAGGTTAAAATGACGTCGTATGTAATCCATCATTCCTTTCACTTTAACAATACAGAATTCGACGTCGTAATCACCCTGATGTCCAAAAACACGATTAATAAAACCATAAGTTAAATATTGACATCTTTTTTTGGAATCTTTAACGGTGTTTTGATGTTAAAAAGTTAAAAAGTTAAAAAGATGACGCTTATCTAATTCAGAAACGGAAACATGTTTTTGTGTTCTGCGCTTAATAAATAAAAGTGATTCACATTTTTTGATATGTTACGTTAATAAAAAAGCTAGACAAAAGCTTATTAATAGAAAGTTCGTAAAGACCCTTAAACACTCCATGCGGATATGTGATGACTAATGAGATGTTTCACTTTTTTAATCTCGATATTTTTTCAGCGGTTTGCTCTTCCTGTAAAAATGGGGGTACGTGTATTGACCCCAACACCTGCGACTGCGCCCCGGGATGGACGGGGAGTACGTGTGAAACAGGTAAACGTATGTTTTAAAGAAGCGTTTAATTTTATATCAGAGCTTCAGCAAAGCCGGTGGCAAGGCATAGAAAGTGTTGATTCCTAGAGGGCGACTCGTAAGAAACGTCTTTACACCCCCACCGCCGGTTGTTAAGAAAACTTTGTTTTTTAAGATTTAACCTCCTATTTTTAGTGATTTTAAATTAAATGTTGCCATCATGAAATAGATTTGATTTTACAGCTCTTTGCAACCCATTGTGCAAAAATAAGGGAATATGCGTTAGCCCGAATCAATGCTCGTGCCCCTTGGGGTGGACTGGGAGAACTTGCCAGAGAGGTAAGTCCTCAGCACAATATTCTGTTTAAGTTCCTATCTTTGGTATTGTTTTAGCCGATTGTGGAGGCAACTGCCTCCATGGGGGGAGGTGTACCGCTCCTAATCAGTGTTCTTGCGAGTCTGGATATGCAGGAAACCACTGTGAAACACGTGAGTTAATTTAATGCGTTTTCGGAGAGCGCGGTAATGTCCACACTCCATAGGAAACTGCAGTTACTTTTTTCTATTTTGCTTTTATTAATAACCATTTTTGATTCATTTTCTTTTAATTAAATTGACAAAAAACAACTGTTTAAAAAACTACCTCTTTTCCTTCTTTACTTAATTTTTTTCTATTTTCTGGTGGTAATTATTAAGGCCGTTTATATAGTCTGAAACATAGGCAAAGTATATGTTTTATATGTGTCGAAAGATTTGTGTACATAAATCTATCGGTCACAGCTAACTATGCATAAAAGGTGTTATTGGTTGAGATCTTAAAATAAATAATAATTGGTTTGTATTTCTGATTCAAAATAATAAATTGCCTGGATGTGCTCATTGGGTACTTTACAGATGGCCTGTGTTTTGTCGGGAAATAATCAAAGTAAATTTTTTGTTTTTGTAATTTTAACAAATTTGTAGTAGTAATTTGGAACCCAAATTTGTGGTTTGCGACGTTTGTGTTCACGATTTAAAGATAACAGCTTTTTTTGCTTTCCTATCGAGAAAAGCATCGGCGGCGCTATACATAGGGTCACCATCAAGATATCACCCCCGCTTGTTGTGCCGAGATATTGCTGTTCGGTTGAAATTTTATATTTTTTGTTTTTCATTTTTTTAATTAGAGAAAAAACTGAAATCTGGAGTCGTTTGTTCCGGTTGCCAATCAAAAAAATACTTCAAAATGACTTTGACAAGTGCACAACTGCATGACAAGACAAAAAACTGAATTGAAGTCATGTTGATTCTTATAAAGATGGTCGCTTAATACAATCAGCTTAATACAAAATGGTCGGATATAACAAAAATTTTGAAATTACTAGATCTTTCTAATCAAAAGCTGTATTAAAAACTTTGAGCTACATCTATCAAAAACATTTATTATAATTTCAGTTTCTATTAATGTTTACTTAAAAAATTCTTAAAGATAAAGAGAAACGACCAAATAGAAAAGCATTTAATTTCTTTTAAACGACAATTAATCTTTTAACAAATTTTTTTTAATTTGTTTTCATTTATTTTTAAACCATGTTGAAGACAAATGATTTGACTTAAATACACTTTATTCCAACACACGCACCCCCTATTTGCTTCCTTAACGCAACCAGACGCGGCTTTGTTTACCTTTGACTAACCTTTATACAGTACAACAGAATTGATTTCGCCCATAATTTCTTCTCCTCCAACAGCTTTATTTACTGACCCGGAACTAATCGCGTTCTCTGCTTGCAAACTTGACTTTTTAGATTTTTAAAATTCTGACTTGATTTGGTTTTCAGCTTTGTGCGAAGAAGACTGCTTGAATGGGGGGAGCTGCATAAGGCCCAACCGCTGCGCGTGCACGCCCGATTTCACAGGATCACGTTGCCAAAACGCCAGAAAATCGCCCGACTTAGGCGGTGTAGTCGACGTGGGCAGTTTGGCGTCGAGCCAACTCGAAGCTGTTTGTTCAACGTCAGGAACGGACCATTACGTCACATTTGATGGAAAAGAGTTTTACTTCCCCGGAACGTGTTCCTACAAACTGGCTTTTCAATGCGACAACATGTTTATAGTGACAGTGGGTTTGCTTTCATCCTTTTTTTTATAAATTTTTATTTTGAAGTGGCGTTCTTGTTCAATTGGGCCGCGCTGAAACGACACTTTTCAGTCTAATGGCGTTGACTTTATTTTCATTAAATTTTTATTAGATTATTTTTATTAAATTATCTCCGGAATCAGGTCGGGGTAATTGCTTATCCTATGTATTAGCGCCTCCGTCGCTTTCCTTCGAGTCAGGAGGATAAATATAAAAATAAATAAATAAAAAATTCTAGTTTTAACCGCTATGTTGCTCTGCGAGTAGGGGATAAGCAACAATTACCCTTGTTATATATGTATGTTGTAGAAATAAAACTGATAGCAAAATAATGAGAAAGCTTGAAATTTGTTAGCCGCAGCTGATTGTGTGTGTTGAAACATGAAGCTATCTGCTTGTGATGAAAACACGCGCGCGATCACTTCTGATTTGATATAAGTTTTGTGTCGCCCGATACGTCATAATCAGCAGCGTATTTATAGGGGAGTATTGTGCCATGCCCCCCTTGGAGATCACTAGTACGAGAAATCAAAGACAGATTCAAAACGAAGACTTTTTTTAGAGATCATTATGTTTTTGGGATGAAAAATCAAAAAAACCGAGACGAATTTAAAGTAAAGACTTTTTTTTTTCTTTGGCTTCCACTTGAAATAATTTTTCCACTAAGCATATCTGATTTCGGTTGTATGTTCCCCCTTCCCAAAATTCCCCGGTACGCCACTGGTTATAATCATAATTTTTTATAACCTGTTCAGGTTATCAACAACTTCGAAAGTGCGGGCACAACATACAAACGGGCCGTACAAGTGGAAATGGGGAGCAACCACAAAATCAATCTTTACCCGAATGAAACTGTCACGTACAACACTAAGTTTATCAAGATGCCCAAGACCGTGGACAAAATGATTATCCTGGAGAGAATTGGGGTTTATACAGTTGTTAGATTGACTTCAGGTAAGATTTTGGCCTTGACAGCTACCCCTGTGTGTGTGTGGTTTTTTTTGTGTGTATGCATGTGAGTAACAGATAATTTTTTTTGAAATAAAGAAATTTTTAACCAAAAAAACTACTTCTCATGACAAATATTGCTGTGTCCTACGTAATAGATCACAGGAGTTCACACGAGACAACCTTCATCGTAAAGTTAAAGTCGATTTTGCTGTAGGTAGACTGTTAAATATTTGAGGCTTAAAGATGCTCCTAAAATGTCTATAAAAGTGAATGTATATCAAAATGACCGCGTATGAAAGTAACCGTCTATATCTTCTCCAATTCATCCTCAGGCGTTCGGGTGTTTTTCGACAACGATCAGTCTGTGTACGTCGCGGTACCCGAACGTTTCATAGGCGAGATGTGCGGTCTCTGCGGAAACTATGACCGTTTGAAAGATAACGACTTTATTGTCTACAACAAGGTCAGTGATGCAGAAAGGTTAGCTACCTACCAGTGCTCACTCTTAATATTTTGAATAAATACCGCTAGTTAAAAAATTTTAACATCATTGTAACGTGTTACTTTTATACATGTCGACAACATGAGCACCATAAGTCGGAGTAATCGCTTGACAGTGGCCCGCTGTGTAACGTCTCCGACGCTTTCCTGCAAATCAGGAGGATAAATACATATAGATAAAAAATAAAAAATAAAATAAATAAATAAGTTTGCACCGAGCTCGATGGGAAATCTAGCAACCAACACTGTCCCACATTTACCTAAACAATTTTTTTGCATCGGAATGCTCTTTGTGTGTTTTTAATGTTTTAAAAAATTCTTCCAACGTTTAATTTCTCGCAGGAATATACAAATTCGAATGAGTTCGGTAACTTCTTCCACGTTCAATTAACTGAAGAAGAGTGTGTCCCTGTGCCCAGGTTTGTCAATCATCCATGCGTGGACCATTCCTCGACATTCACAAATGGAGTGGAGGCCCGTTGTAAGTTAATGTACAACGAGCCGTTCCAAGCTTGTAATGACGCGGTGAACCCTGAAGTAAGTAGACATTTCGCTTGACCCCCACACCCCCCCACTCAATCATTGTTTCTTCAGAGCCACGTTTATGCTTGCCAGCGCACCATGTGCTCGTACGCCAATGACGACTCCACTCGGACTTCGTGTGGGGCGTTCACTCATTACTCGCGTCTGTGTGCAAACGCTGGAGTCCTCCTTTCTTGGAGAACCAATGCGTCGTGCGGTGAGTGACGGGATGCGTTAGCTTGTGTTGTACTGGTCCGTTTTTCTATAGCCATGTTATCAATTTTGTTCTGTTGCAGAGGTTGAGTGTGATGGGGGAAAGGTGTACAAGGAGTGCGGGTCGGCGTGTGTTGAGACGTGCGAATCGATCGGATATCAGCAGGAGTGTCCTGAAGGGAGATGCATAGATGGGTGCTACTGCCCCGAAGGTGGGACCGACATTGCGTCCTCCTCTCTTAGTCTTTACTTCGGACTTTTCTGCAGGCACCGTCCTGGATACAAACACGGACACGTGCGTACCTAAAGAGAAATGCGTTTGCCGCAGAGGGAGCAACACTTACAAAAAAGGTGAAGTGATCAAGCAGGATTGCAACAACTGGTACGCTAAGTTTTTGGCAATATATTAAACGTGCTGGTGATGAAAAATTCTGTGTTCCTCAATCATTTTACCTTATTATAAGTGAGATTTTGGAATCTTTCAAAATTTGAAAGTTAATGGCCATAAAATTTTATTGATGCATTTAAACGGGCAGCTGCAGTGCAAAAATAAATATTGCTATTATGACGCAGCACATGTAATGGTGGGATGTGGGAATGCACCGACAAAGAGTGCCCGGTGACCTGCGCGGCCATAGGAGAGGACCATTACATTACTTTCGATGGAAAGCACTACCAAGTGAGTGCCCTTTTCGAATGACTCTTAATAATTAATAATAATAGTAATTAAACTCTGACAAAAAATGCTTTTCCAGTTTGCTGGGGGCTGCGAGTATGTTCTTGTCCAAACCAAAGTTGGTGTTGAGAATCCATTTGTTATCTGGATTCAGAACTCAGGCTGTGGATTTGATGACCTCGGAGCTTGTCGAAAGACCCTCTCGATTCAACTTTGGGGGAGGAATACCTACAAGTGAGTGAGAGCTATTTTATCTGTGTATTTAAAAAAAAGTGAGCAGAAAGTCAGATGTTCAATTTGGGTCTTTTTATTTTAAAGATTACTTTCTAATGGAAAAGTTGAGCGAGACAACCGCTTTGTATCGCTTCCTCATGTGGACGAATTCACGGGGGCATATTTTCGCAAACTTTCCTCTGTATTTTTCACTGTGACGATATCTCCTGGGATCGAGGTGACATGGGACAGAAAGCACAGGATCTATGTCAAGCTAGAGCCGTCGTTTAAGGACAAGGTAGATGCGTCATTGTATGAAGAGCCTCTGTGCCTTGTCTTCAAAAGTTTTGATGCAATTATTTTTCAAACAACCTTGGTTCATCTCTCATTGATTCAAACTTTTAAAATAGATTTTCTGCATTAGGTCACGGCAACTATGGTAGAGAGGTCTTCTAATAGCATTTGTGTCTGGCAGGTTCAAGGTCTTTGCGGAATTTACAATCTCAGACAGACCGACGACTTCACCCTGCCTTCTGGCGCCACCACTGTTGATGCGGCGGAATTCGGCAACTCTTGGAAGACGAATTCCCTATGCAGCGTAAATGAGGCGGCCACCGGGAGGGCCGTGGACGCGTGTTTGCTTGCAAGTGAATACGCACAAACCGCCACTGAGACATGCGCTCAGTTGAAATCAGGTGGGTGGTGGCGGCGCCGATTGAAATTGGAGGAAAGTTGAAAGGCGTTGTCCAAATAGGAAGCAAAAGTATTTTTTCAACAAGTATGGCCTAGCGGTGACCTGATAAATGAGTTTTCAAATCTTTGTTGGACATCTATGTAAGCTGTACAAATATACGATTAGGAAATCCACATTAGCTGATTGTTCAATTTTGTTTTCTCATCCTGGAGACGTTAAACTTGGAGCTACTTAAAAAACCAATCAACTTTGGGTGATTTTTTCAAGAGCGCAACAGTATTACAAAGTGCTTTTTAAACCTGACATGCGAAAATTATGACCTGCGAGTCAAATCTTACCCTTTTCACTAATTAATTTGGCGCGGTAAACATTTTTTATATTGTAATTATGATGTCATTTGGTAGTATTGTTTTCAACTAAAGTGTAAGGGTTTTTTTTAATTAATATGCGTTATGGTGATCATTTAGCAAACTTATCAAAACTTAGAAAAAAATTGACCCCTAACATAAAAAGCATGCCCTACCCTGGTTTAAACCAATCAAGCTTGGCCTAAAACGGTCAAACTGACGTGCTAGAAGACTCAATTTGCTCAGAACAACAACAAAAAAACAAACAAACAATGATGATACTTATCAATATTGTTTAAAAAAAGAAGTTTCAGTCTTGAGAGAATATTTAAGAAATCAAATTTGTCATTGCAGGACCTTTCCAGCAGTGCAACCAAGTGGTAGACCCAGCTCCCTATTTGGAAATGTGTCGTCATGACGTCTGCCATTGTTACCACAAGTTTACCGCCGATGCCAACGCGTGCAAGTGCACAATATTCAGCGCGTATTCTCGCGCATGCGCACAAGCAGGAAACCCGATTATCAGCTCACCGATGTGGCGCGAAACCGCGCGATGCATAGAAACGTGCTCAAACGGAAAAGTGTGGGATGAGTGTGGCGGGGGAAAGTGCGAAGTCACGTGCCGAATGCTCAGTGAAGGGACAGCTAGCCAGTGCCAGAAGGTGGGTATAGGGGGTTCTAGAGAGTTTTCTGGGGTAGAATTCAACAGCGTGCGATTAAATCGTCACAAACTACCCACATTAAATTAATTATTAATAAAATAAAAAAGCTTTTTTCATATTTCTCCGCTTAAACGCAAGCTTAAAAGATTTGCGCTTCTGTCTAGGTGCCAAGTTAAAAAAAATTTGTGGATTTTGACAAAAAACCTACTGGCAAGGTCATTATATAAAGATTGCAAGGTCAAAGCGTATTTTGGCCGCTTTCGCTGGGGCCCTACAGAGACATTTAGACCTAAAAGAGATTTTTTTTCTGGTGATTTTTTCAGGAGTTTTGCAGAACAATTATTGTACTCTTAAAAATAACAAACAACTTTTAAATTATTGTTACTTCCACAAATTTTAGTTTTCTAAATTTTGGAAAGTTTTTTAAATTTTATTCCGATGTTAAAAAGTTTTTTGAAATTTTGTAGAATTTATTTGGTAACTTATTACGTTGTTTAATCGTCTACCTTTTTTGGCGCCTGCTAAGAAGGCCTCGCCAATAACACAATCTCGGTGTCTACTAAACGATAATTCTTAATCTTCTTGCTGGATCTGACCTTCGAACCAGCGACAGCAAAAATATAGTCTAGCTAAATCACAGCTCAGACTACCACAATATCTTCTTTATTAAGAAATATGCTCCAATCCACTTAGGAGCCCGAATAGTATAAATCAAATCAACAGGTTAAAACTCAATAGCTTAATTCTTCACAATCACGTAGACCACCAAAGACTTGCGTTCAAAAACTATGACTTCACACAGTTAACAATTTTCCAATTTTAAGTTACCACAACGAAACATCCAATTTTATATTAATACTGCTTTTCAGCGAATCGTATTTATACCATTCAGTAAGATTACTCGAATGTTCTGACATTCTCCAAAGCAAACAACTATTACGTCATAATCAAAACAGGTCAATCGGATAGTTCTGGAAATTACTTTAAATTTCGTGAAAAATAAGCGGTGTTGCCATTTTTTCTTGTAAATAAAAATAAATTATTTAAATTGCTCATAAAACTGTTATTTCTTCGGCTATTTGAGCCGGACCAAAGCGAAATCAAAGATATTTTTTATGAGATTGTGAATCTACATAATTTGGGCGATTTTTAGGAACGGAACAATTATATTCATCCCGCATTTGCTACTCCAATATCAACAGATTCTTGCAAAATACAAAGATAAATATAATTGCCGAAACAAAAATAAATTTTTTCTAATTTTTCCCCTCTTTTTGTAGACGCTTAAGTATATCGTTGCATTTTAGTTCTAATATATGTGTGGTAACTTAGCCATATGGCTCTTTTTCATAAAAAGTTTTGCATGAGTTCAACAAAATATCAATCCACAAGTGTCTAACCATGATGTAGACGCAAAACAGTTTGCAATTAGCGCAATCACTTGAGTTGAAACGTAAGCATTAAAAAGTGCCAAGATCAAAACTTGGTTTCTTGTTAAATCATTTGATTGAACAAATATTTTTGGTGGTTGGCAGCGTGGTCGAGTGGTTAAGAGCGCCGATTGTGATCGAAATGATCTCGGTTCAAAATCTACTCACGCCATTCTGTTGTGTCCCTTAAAAGGACACTTTAAGGCACTTTCCTCTGCTTGGCGGTCTTGGCAAGCAGTTTTAAATTTCAGTTATATCTCTAAAAAAACTAATAAAAATCTAAATAAAAAGTTTCCACCGGACAGCAATATCTTGGCATCTCCGGAAGCTGGTCGGGGTAAGTGCTTGCTCTATGTATTAGCGCCTCCGTCGCTTTCCTTCGAGTCAAAAAGATAAATATAGAGATGAAATGCAATAAAATAAACAAAATGTGACCGAATGCCTGTAGCAGGGCGTGGAATGCGTGGAAGGCTGTCGGTGTCCTGATCACATGGTATTTGATGAAACCGAAAATGCATGCGTCGAAGTGTCATCCTGTTTGTGCTACCACAGGTGAGCTTGTGCTGGCAAGTTTGCTCGAGCACAAAACATCTTCAAAATCTTTTTCGATTAAAAGATATTTTTTTTAAATTCTGAATTAATTTTGTTTCAACAGGAACGTTGCTTATGAGGCTGGGGAAGAACGTCAATCTTACTGCAACAAATGCACTTGTCTTAGCGGAGCTTGGTCATGCACGGAGATACCCGGATGCGAAGTAGATAAATTATGTAATGCGGTGAGTGGATCGGCATAATAAAGCTCAGATTGAACTGATTCTATTTTGCATTTGGGCTGAATGGCGAACTTGTGATTCTTTTATCAAAATTTTAGATTTGTAAAGTCAAACTCGCCTTTTTTAGGGGATGGTTTGGAGTGAATGCACGGAGTGCCAGGCCACCTGTGAGACGGCGCATGTCGCTTGCGAACAGTCCGCGTGTCGCGAAGGTTGTGCTTGCCCCGAAGGGACTCTGTTGAACGATGGGAAATGCATCAGCCCGAATAGCTGCCCTTGTCATTACAAGGGAAAAAGCTACACAGATGGTTCGTGGGTCAGAAACGACTGCAACTTCTGGTTAGTCTTATAGATGCATTGGGGATTTAAACAATAGGTCGGTGTCAAAAATTTGACAAGACTCACGCAAAGTGTCAAGTTGTGTGACGCTCCAGCATTGGAACTAGTTGTCTCACTCTTGTGTGGGTTGAATCAGGAAAGTTTGATTAGAAACTCAAGTATTAATAATAATTATTCAAAACAAAACTACAAAAAGTTTCAGCGCTTTTAAATCTTGACTGCCAATATCAGCGGTTACCAGAACTTAGGTCAGCAACTAATTAAGCTTTGATACTGTCTGTTGGGTATTGTCCAATTTTTAAAACCCCTTAAGAGCACTGTCTCGATTTTATTTGTTTATTAGCGCCTCATTCTGGGGGGAACAGAGAAACAGAGGAGGCAATTAACCAGCACCACCGCTAATGTTAGCAAGTCATAAAATCAATCTTTTGTTTTGGCATGAAATGGACCCTTATCTAAAGTTTTAACCATCCACTCATATTGTGAAATTTTTGTTCAGCCAATGCAAGAAGTCTGAGTGGAAATGTAGCAACCGGGAATGCCCCGCGTTCTGCTCGGCTTTTGGAGACCCCCATTACGAGACCTTCGACAAGCGGCGATTCGAGTTTCATGGGGATTGTACTTATGTTCTTACTGAAGACTTTTGCGGAGACGGAATTGGAACTTTCAGGATAACTGTTGAAAATGTTCCTTGTAGCACTGGGGGAGTCACTTGCACTAAAGCGGTTAAAGTAAATAAGATAATTGCTCTCCCACCCTGGCATTAGTTCATCATGGTTCAATAAACACAGGTCCAACTGTACGATACAATCATTCAAATGATCCGAGGAGTGGAGCCGATAGTTACCAAGAACCCTTTTGTTGGAGAAGGAACTCCGGTGGCCGATTTCACCATTACGAGAGCGGGGCTGTTCACAATATTGAGGACAAAGGTTTGAGTAAAATCAAAGCGTAGCTTGTCAACAATATGAGTTCTGTATTTGTTCATCAGATTGGGCTAACTCTACTCTGGGACCTTGGCACTCGCGTTTACGTCAAGTTGGAGCCGAAATTTAAGAACAAAGTCTGCGGACTTTGCGGAAACTTTGATGGGAACGGTTTAAACGATTTCCAAACGAGACAGGGTAGGTCGACCCCTTAAACTTGGGTTGTCGAAATTATAGCGAGCATTTTTATGCAGGTGAGATCGAATCGCTGCCCCACATCTTCGGCGACAGCTGGAAAGCGTTCAGCTCGTGTCCCAACTCTGAGAGCGAGCCCATCCACCCTTGCACGAACAATCTCAAGAGAGAGGATTGGGCAAAGTTTTCGTGCCGCTTCATCCGCGAGTCTCCATTTGATAAGTGTCACCGATACGTGGATCCGGAGCCATTTTATGAATCCTGTCTTTGGGATTCATGTGGCTGTGACAGAGGTGGCGATTGCGAGTGTCTTTGCACGGCGATCGCAGCGTACACTCGTGAATGCAACGAAGTGGGGGTGCATATACGATGGAGGTCCACCGGAACCTGCGGTAAGGGCAACCTCGCGGAAGTTAGAGAAGATTGATGTCATTTCGAGTTTTTTTAATAATTCAAAATAAAGTGACTAGTGATTGTTTGCGGCAATTAATATAAAATTAATTTAAAGGACTTCAGTGTGAAAACGGAATGGAGTATAAGGAATGCGGGACGACCTGCTCTTCAGAGTGCTGGGTCGCATCCGAGGATGAAGGCTGCACGGACACGTGCGTTGAGGGGTGCCACTGCAAGAATGGAACGGTCATGCATGAAGGGCGCTGCATTGAGAGAACACAATGCCCTTGCAGTATCGGGGGCCACTTTATTGGAAATGAGGTTAAGTTGATCTACAACTGCATGGAATGGTGAGCTTTTGTCAGCATGTTTGATGCTGGTGCTGCAAATCTATCTGTAATTTTGTACTTTTTGTTTAGTTACTGCCACAACAACCAGTTAAATTGTAGCGGAACTCCATGTTCACCAATCACATCCACAACAGCAAAAGTTTCGACAACCGAGGTTAAATCTTTTATTCTCAAAGCACGAATTACCTTGTTCAGTTTTTTGTTTCTATTGTTTGAAAAGTAATTGATTTTGTCAGAAATGATAGTAAAAAGTTATATTTTCAACCAACTTTTGGAATATTTATTAGTTTTTTGTAGTATATCTAACAAATATGTTAATAAAATAAATTCAAAAAACATTTTATTAAAATGCTTTTGAATCAGGCTAATCACTAGCCGTGAAAAAATCTGATAAAGATTTACTTTTTTTTCCAACAAAAACAATAAAAAATTATTTAGTGTTAGGGCGCAGAAATAACCTATAAATTTCAGCAGCATGCAAATTGCATAATTTACAACGGTCTCGCTGATTTGCAGCAGCTGCTTTTAAATCAATTTTAGTAACGAAACAAGGGACTACTGCTTGTGACTTTTCATTGTACTCTCACGATTGATACAAGTCAATGACTATTTAATTAAGACCAAGATTTGCAGACTTCAACGTCACCAACAACCAGTTTTGTCTCTTCTACGTCATCACCCACTATAGGGACTTCTACTTCCGTCACTTCACCAACGGGTGGGTTGCGAGTGTGCTCCTGATTAATGATTTTCCGACTGCGTTTAAAATCAACAAAGTAAAAACAAAAAGCGTGGATGCTTTTTGGCGTGACTCATGGTGCCCGGGAAGGGTCGTTGCTTCTTGCCGCTTCCATTAAAATATTTCTTTCTTCTAGTTTCGACATTTTGGAGCGAGCTTATTTAATTAGAAACGCTTGCTTAGAAGAGCAATTTTTCTCATTGCGCTTGATCCTGTCTCTAATAGCCTTCCGGAACCTAATTTAAGTTATCAATCGCCGTACTAACTACTTCTTTCGTGACGTGTTTTTTCATTCATTTCTTTGATTTACAGTTTGTGATGGGGGAATGGAGTTTGTTGAGTGTGCCGACCCGTGCCCTTTGACCTGTCACAGCGTGGCCAGTAGTTGCACTATAAGCACCCCTTGCGTTCCCGGATGTGTGTGTCCCGGAAACAAAGTTTTGAACGAAGATGGAAGATGCGTGGAGCCAATGGATTGCTCGTGTCTTGACAGAAAAACCGACAAGTTGTACCAGGTGGGCACGCGTCGGTGGCGCTCGGGTCGATGAACACCTGAAATCTTCTTGATAGTGAACCCGTTGTCTTTTGTTCAACGCATTTGATGCTTTCATCGCAGCACGGCGAATCGTGGAACACCGGGAAGTGTGAGGAGTGTTCATGCTTCAACAATGACGTCACCTGCGCCCGTGTCTCCTGCACGAGCGTTGATTGCGATCCGAAACAAGGACAAATAGAAGCCACACTATCGGGAAGCTGTTGTCCTGTCTGCGTTCCTCTTACCACTTTTCCGCAATCGACAACCACTGTCGGTTCAAGTACCACCTCACCAATCTGTGGTGCAAGTGAGTGTCCCGTGGTTAAATTTTTCTTTCAAAATTTATCTCTTGATTTCCCCCTGGATGAATCTAAATTGGCTCCACATTTAAAGTTTCACCGAATTTGATCGATGATGTTGATTTCAGACGAAGCATATAAAGCCTGCTCTTGTACTCCCACTTGCTCGAAAGTAGGTGAACTCAACTACACGTGTGATAATCCCCCCATTTCTGACGCGGCCGGAAAATGCTGCTCATGTGTGGATGGCACTGCTCGACATGACGTCACCGGTGAATGCATTCCGATCGAGAAGTGTCCGTGCATTGCGGAAGACGGTGAGTATCGGGTTTGTGTATCGGGGTGGTCGGCTGCTAATGAGACATTGCGTTGCTCAATTGTAACTGTGAAACTTTCTCTTTTTGTTTAACTATTTTAACTTTGCTTTCAATTTTGAATGATGTTTCAGGGAGCGTTGTCCAGCCACAAGCGTCAATCACAAAAACATGTAAAAGTTGTAAATGTATATCGGGAAAACTCAGATGCGCCTCCTACTGTGCGGCGGAATACTGCAAAACTGGTTACAAGATGAACGAAGATGCCGAAGGCTGTTGTTTCTGCTCACCTATTGGTAAGATCGTTAAACAAAACAATAAAGTTGCCGGCCATCTCCCACATTTTTTGAACAGACACAACCTCTACAAGTTCTGCAATTACATCAACCTCCAGTTCCTCAACGGAAACCTCTGCAACTTCCGTTGTCTCAACGAGCAGGCCAACTTCTGAATCGGTGAGTACGCCCGAACCGATGCCAATCATTTAGTTTCACAAGTCAATTGTGCGATAAAATTTATCAATTGCAAACAACCATAAGCACAAGCTCTTTCAATTTAAACAAAATTTGTGTTTAGGCCTTAACCACAACAGCGACAACGTGCTTGTGCAAGCCCGGATACAGAGATTGCGATTCGTGTTCAAAGTGTATTCCAGAGTCGAGCTTATGCGATGGAGTTTCAAATTGCGATGATGGATATGATGAATCCTCGTGCTCATGCTTATATTTTGGGAAAGTGCAAGAGGTTGGAAGTACCTAGTTGTGCTCGTTGGTGTTTAAATTAGAATTTGCTTTTATTCTCTCCATGTTTATTCTAATCGTGTGTTCAAGTATTTTGAATTGAATGTCTAATTCTCCAGGGCTATCAAATCGACTCGAATTGAAGTAATTATTGCCTAAAAATGCGAACACATTATTATTGCAGAACGGAAGCACGTGGAAAGAAGGACGTTGCGCAGAGTGCTCGTGTCGTAACGGGAATGTGACGTGTATAACAAATTGCAACGAAATGTGCGCGCCCGGCTACTATCGACAACAGCACGATGACGGGTGAGTCGCTTTTGCTGCTCAACAATATGGGGCCGGGCTGAACTGTAGAACCTGGACCAGAGAAATATGGAACCTATTGCCTACCTATTATGCAGTGAAGCTGTTTTTTGTGATGACTGCTGTAAACAGCTGATTTAAGATTTCTGAGCGTGCCCGCGATAAGTTGTGGGTCGCAAGTGGCGCTGCTTCTTTGCCACCAAATTAACTTGCTGTTTATTTGGCCAGGTGTTGCAGCTGCGAAATCGCTCCCACTGTTACGTCATCAACCACCATAAAACCATCCCCTTCAGTGACTCCATCAACATCTAACCCGGTCTTAATGACAAACGCTACAAGTGTCGTGATGACGACAACCAACGTTGAAACTAGTAGTAAAGGTAAATGATGATGCGTCGTAATTCCAGCAATAGTCCGGATGGCTTCTTATACCTTTTCAATGAATCTCTGCAAATCACACAAAATGTATGCTTCATATCAACTATGTTCATCCCTTGCACTGGTCATAGCGCCCCATGATAACAATAACCATGAAGCAAATTGTTGAGTAATAATTAGAGTTGATGGATGTTCTACTCTCCAGGTTTGTGCGCGAGCGAGTTGGGAGTGGAGTCGGGAAATATAATCAACGAGCAGATGAGGGCTTCCTCCTATTTGCCCGATCGAAACCCTGAATTTGCACGGATTCGCTTTTGGAAATCCCCCGATTTAAAGAATTTGTCATGGTCTCCAAAAGAGAGCGATTCCGATCCATATTTGGAAGTTTCTTTCTTTGAGCCGACGGAAATAACAGCTCTATCGACACAAGGAGGAGAGGATGGAAACTTTGTGAGGAGGTTCACAATTCAATACGATGATAACGAAGGGGTAAAAACAATCAATGAAAACGTTGTTGAAGACGATGGAATGATCACGCAACGCCCACTGGTCTTTGCAGGTAATAAAAAACAGCCACTGTTCTTTGTTGCGTAGGCAAGGCTGAACTTACACAGACGTGGCTGATCAAGACGGGTTTCTTGTAGATGGAACATGTGGAGTTTGTAGATGCATTTATTTTTTAAAGCTCGTATTAATAAGATTCGTATAGGTATGGCGTGTGTAAATAAGAATCTTAGCGAATCTTTGGAAACCAAGAACTTAAATATTTCTTTTCACAGGAAATTCGGATGACAAAAAAATTGTAAAAAATTCGCTTCCAACTCCCATAATTGCGAAGCGGATCCGTGTGTATCCCAAACAATCCGAGCCAATCAGTTTGAGGATAGAGCTGTACGGATGTATGCAAGCGACGGAATCAACTATGAGCCAGAACACGACTTCTTTCACTCTCACAACCAAGAAGGAGACCGTATTAACAACATCGACCTCTACCGGAAACACGACACAGCGAGGTGACATTGTGAAGCATTAAATTAAATGATGATTCAAATTATTAACAGCTCTATCAAACTGTTTAACCATCGATTATGTCACTTATCTTATTATGCTCGTACATTTCTATGAAAACCAAACGTTAAATTGAAAAATTTTAAATAAAACATTTTAATGTTATTATTAAAATAATTCGAATTCAAATTGTTGTGACGTATAAAAATCAGCGTGCTTTCGCAATGCCACACATTCATTGCACAAGACACAACTTGCAGCTAGGTGGTTTGTTGCAGGCCCTACTACGGTCGAGGTTGTTGAAACAACTACAAAGGAGGTTATGACGTCAGAACCAGTCCGATCGACTTCGGAAGCAACGGAACGACCGCCCACTGTTACCGTGGAAACAACAAAAACAAGTGAATACGAATATTTTGGTACCATGGGGTGCTACTGGTTGTCTCTGTGGCTAAACAACTTGTATTATTTATCGTACCGAAAAACTCTTTCGAAAGTTTTTGATTTTTTTCAGTCGTGGAAGTTACGACCATCACAATCCCTTATTCAATTTCGCCTATGTGCGACTTTGACATGGGCTTAGAAATAGAAGCGGCCAGCACTAATAGTGTGTCCACTTTTTCTGCCTCGTCCACTAGAGAAGGGAGTTCACCTGATTTTGGTCGGTTGAATTACGAAGAAGAGGGCCGACCTGTTGCTTGGCAACCAGCTCAAGACATTCCTGATGAATACTTACAGGTTCGAACCTATCAGTGAATCGACTTTCAGTTTTGTTTTCTTTAGCAATTGGTTTGTATACATCACGTGACGATTGTTTCAGATAAGTTTTGACCGTCCTGTCGTGTTGTTAAACGCGCGAGTGCAGGGTGATGGCAATGAAAGCTGGGTCACTAAGTTTAACGTCCAGACCAGCAAAGACGGAAGCGAGTGGAGATACGTGGGCACTGAGGGTTTGACCACTCATGCAAATGCTCTTAATTTTGGCGGAAATCAAGACGAAATTTCGATTGCTTTGGTAATTTTATTCTACTCTGTCTTTGCTTTTTGAAACACTTTTGTTGACCTGGATCCCGTCAAACCCATTTCCTTCAGATTAAATTCCCTTTTCCGCTGGAAGCACTGTCGATGAGAATTCTTCCTACAGCTTGGCACAAAAGCATTGCACTTCGCGTGACTTTTCTTGGTTGCTACCGTGAGGTTGTCAACGAGACGGAGACCACAACATCTACTCGAGTGGTGACCATTACGTCAAGACCAACAGTACGTGATCATCGCCGTGTAATAGAGCAAGGGCTCACCTTCGCGTAAAACTATTCTTTGCATTAGGAGTCATTCAGTACCCTGTCATCTGGGGAAATCAGCCCCACCATCTCCGTCACAACAACAGAGGAAACTCTCCCCACAACCGTGGTCAGTACACGCTCAGTGACATTATCCAGTGGCGTGACGTCCGTCGAAGTCACAAGCACGCAACCAAGCAGTACGACAGAGTCACCTACCCCCACAACTACGCTATCTTCATCTGCAGCAACACCGACGATTGTTTTGACCTCCACCAAGACCAGTTCAACCCAACCGAATACAGGTGAGCAACATTGATTCGGGGCGAGACTGTTATTCAAATTTTTGTCTTTTCACAGAAAGTTCAATTGAATTTGCATCTTCTATCATGACCACAAAGACCACAACAAGCTCGACTACTTCCGAAAACACCACAATCGGTAGATGAAGTAATGAATGCAAATCTATAGCGCTATATTCAATGCTTTACACCTTCACCCTTTAAAGAACAATGATACATTTGTATACCATGATTGTGATTGCAACGTAACAAAAGCATTGTGGTGAAGATATTATAATTGCAATTTTTAGATATTTGTGACATCACTATTAAGCCATTGCTATTATAATCTACAATCAAATTTTATATCCCTTAAAGGGTTAAAGCCCTGCATCAAAATAAGCAATCCTTTAATTAACCTATTTCATACCTAATCGTTTTGTTCAACAGAAATGTGCGATGAGAAAATGGAGTTTGAGCAATCTGTCAACCTTTTCAATGCGATCACCGCGTCATCGTTCAAGCAAGGAAGCGAACCTGCGTCGGTATTGTTCGGAAGTGACAACACAAAGTCGTGGTCGCCGAGGGACGACGATCAATCGCCATTCATCCAAATTGAACTTCCGGCCCCGATGAAAATTACATCAATTGTGACCAAAGGCGGCCAAAACGGTCAATTCGTTCCCAAGTTCACTCTTCAAACTTCTCCGACCGCGGATGGCAAGCTACACAACGTGTCCGTTTCGACTGTGACGTCATTAGATGAAAGCGACGAGACCGCGGAAGTGTTTAACGGCAACAGCGACGATAGCACGCCGGTGATGCACGCATTCGGTCAGCCGATTGTCGTGGCCGTTATAAGAATTTATCCAATCAGAAGCGAAGGTCAAAGCCCGATCAGTTTGAAAGTCGAGATCAGAGGTTGTCTGGTTGAAAGCGCGTCGACGACTCCCGCCACTGTGGTGACGACGACCACGACCGAAGTCGTCACGAACACTCCGGTCGGCTCCAGTACGACATCTACCGGTTCGACCCAAACCGGTCCGATCGTCGAAACGACCACGACCGTCACCAAAGTAGTGACCCCGACTCAAGAAGCAAGCTCAGAAACAACCGCCATGCCGACCGAGATTGTGACAACATCAGTCGTGACCGAAACTGAAAAGACCACGACGTCGTCGTTCAGTAGCTCAACGGCCCGTCAGCCGACTGCTGGAACCGAAACGGTTCCGTATGAAACAACAGAAATGGTCACCGAAGCTCTAAAATGCGACGATAAAATGGGACTGAGGTACGGAACCGCCAACCAAGTCGTGCAGCCCAGCTTTGACGCGTCGAGCAACGCTGACGATGCTGAACATGCGCGACTCGACTACGTTGACGACAACGGCAACCCGTCTCCATGGAGACCCGACACGAACGATGCGTCCCCATGGGTTTCGGTCACATTCAAGCAACCAATCATTGTGACGTCACTTGAGATTCAAGGATCGGACTCGGAAGAAGCATTAGAGTTCCAGCTAGAATATCGTTTGGCCGGAAGCGACATATTCGTTTCGGTTTTAAACGAAGACAACAGTGCCCCGAAAGTATTCAGCGCTCAAGTTAGAGATTCGTCCGTTGTTCAGGTCGAGCTAACCAAACGGCTCGAGTCAGTGACGTCACTGAAGGTGTATCTGCTCCAAGGCTCGTCATTCCGATTTGAAGTGCGCGGCTGCTATCATGTCGTGATCACCACCACCGAGAAATCCACCCAATCACAATCGAGCACGTCGACCACACGCAAAGTCCCGTCCTCCGAGCAGTCTTTCCCAGCCACAAGCACCGGATTTGTGTCAGGAGTGCCGAGCTCGACACCAACCGAAGTTACCACGACCACCCACTCGCCACCGACCAGTAAAGTTGTTGTGACGTCGACCACAACCAACGTACTGGGAAGTACAACCGCGGGATTAGAGACCACCGAAACTGTCACGTCAACGCCAGAGGGCACGGCGACAATAAAGACTACCACCATTCGTACCACGGAGCCTACCACCGTCGGTGAGTATTGTGCTTATTGTAGCGAGTGTCGATCACTTGGCCAGGTTTAAATCAATCGATATTTGGGCAACGATTGACGGCATGATATTGAGCGGTATAGATGCAGTGGATTGTTTCACACATAAACGAATTGTGTTTAACAGATGAGACAAAACACAACTCTTTGTTTAAAACACATAACATAACGGTCTGGTTTAGCGTTTTAGAAATATTCAGGAGCTTCTTTGTGGTACAGAATTTTAATATCGCTTTAAACAAAGTCGATTTTGTCGGAGCCATAAGCTTTTCGTGACGCTTTTATCAGTGGCAATCGCGTCAAAATGGGATGAACCAGAGAAAATCAAGGTATTTATAGTCTCAACAATTGGGAGAAAGGTGCTGTAGTCTCGGAAAGGAGAAATGCACAATTGCACAAAATCAAAGAAGTGTGGTGCAATACAGTGTAATCTCGGAAAGAAGAAACGCAATGAGTGCAATAACACAGTGTTTCTCCTGGGTACTTGCATTTCAGTGCGTTTCTTCTTTCCGAGATTACACTGTATTGCACCACACTTCTTTGATTTTGTGCAATTGTGCCTTTCTCCTTTCCGAGACTACAGCACCTTTCTCCCAATTGTTGAGACTATAAATACCTTGATTTTCTCTGGTTCGTCCCATTTTGACGCGATTGCCACTGATAAAAGCGTCACGAAAACTATACCCTCATAAACTGTTACCTTCCGTCTGGCAAAACCTCCTCCCAAACTTCTCACCGAATAAAAGCAATTAAAACCCTTTCCTCATACCTACACAGTCTAGATTTCAAAAACAGGTATTTAATCATAGCCGGAGACTTTAATCTTGTAATAAATAAAATTGACAGAACTGGACACTTTTCACCCAATACAAACGACAAAATACTCTTTCAAACCATTCTCACCAACTTTGACCTCATTGATTCCTATCGTTTTCTATACCCTCACTCTAAAACTTTTTCCTTTTCTCGCTCACAACCCATATCTAGATTAGACCGTATATACATCCCCTCACCCTTACTTTCAAACATCTCTCTTTCCACCTACGTCAGTATTTCCTTCTCAGATCATAATAAAGCTCCTCTCATTACAATTAAAATACCCTCTAATCAAAAATACAGATCCTCACATTGGAAATTAAATAATTCTCTTCTAGATTCTCCTTCTATCCTTCTCTACATCAAACTTTTTATTAAAAACCTTACTTACCCCATAAACCCTATCCAGCATCCCCTTAAATGGTGGGACCTATTCAAAACCAAAATCAAATATGAATTAATATTATACTCCAAAATTCAACAAAAAAAGAACTCACAAATATATAACACCTTAAGAAACAATTTAATTAAAGCGAAACAATATAATCAACATGACGAAATATCGCAATTAACCTTTAAACTAAATCAAATTTACGAAAATAAACTAAACGGCGCTCAAATTAGGTCCCGCCTTCCCCCTCTCTCAAGTATAGATGATCCATCCCCTTTAGCCCCAATTATTGAAAACCTTACCCAATCCAAATCCCTCCTTCCAACTGATTCTAACACCCCCCCTCCTAATATCTCTACAGAAAAACTAAACTCTATTAACTTTCACTCTTTTCTCTCTTTCTTTCAAAATCTTTGGAAACCCTCTTCTTCACTTTTAAATCCTTCTACATATCTTGATTCACTAAATTTCCTTATTCCTCACGAGGTTCTTCAAACCCTTCCCTCCTCCCCTTTAATTACATGTAATGAAATTCGATCAGCTATCCAAACCCTCAACCCAAATTCTGCCCCTGGTCTCGATGGATTTACCCCAAAACTTTACAGCTCTTTTCCTTCTCTAATACCTATTCTTTGTCAAACCTTTAATAATACCTACCTCCAGAAAAAACTTGCACACTCTCAATCCCTTGCCCTCATAAAACTAATCCCCAAAATCCCAAACCCTATATCTGTTAAAGACTGGCGCCCTATTTCACTCTTAAACACTGACTATAAAATCCTCTCTTCTATCATTTCATCCCGACTCAAACCTCTACTGAATTCTGTCATTTCTTTACAACAACAATGTGGTCTCCCAAATAGACAGATCTTCAATAACCACCTAAATATCCTATCCGCTATAAACTATACAAATGACTTTCTTCAACCATTAGCTATACTCCAAATTGACTTTTATAAAGCTTTCGATACAATATCTCACAAATTCATTCTTTCTACCGCCTCCAAAATAGGAATTCCAGTTACTCTTCTGAACTGGATTCAAATTCTTCTCTCTGACTTAACAGCCCGACTTAACCTAAACGGCTATCTTTCAGATCCTATTTCCATTAAGTGTGGCATTCGCCAAGGATGCCCACTTAGTATGCTCTTATTCTTAATTGGCATCGAACCTTTAACCCAAAAAATACTTGCTTCATCTAAAATCCAAGGAATCTCCATTGGTACTTCTTCACTCAAAGTCAGTCATTATGCTGATGATCTGACCCTTTTTATATCATCCCCCCAATCCTTTTCAGAAATTCGTGAGATAATCGAAGAATTTTCTTCTTTTTCTGGTCTTAAAATTAATCACTCCAAAACCTCTATAATCTCTAATTCCTCAACATTACTATCATCTTTTCGTTCAACTTTTCCCCAAGGTAAAACTCTTTCCTCCACTAAAATCCTTGGAATAACTTTTTCTTTTCACAAAGAAGACCTGTCCAAAAACTGGGATGACCTCATCCGTTCACTTCCCCATACCTCTTTGGCCACTCTAAATCCTAAAGACTCTCTTTACTCCAAAACTATCTCCTTAAATCAACACTTTTTACCCAGAATCCTCTTTCTCTCAAGAATCATTCTTCCTACTCCTAAACAGATTAAATCCTTAACCACCCTCCTTTTCAAATTCCTATGGAACTTCTCCCCTTTTGAACCAATTAAAAGATCCTCCTTATACCTACCCAAACCCGACGGTGGCATTGCCCTCCCTAACATTGGCCTTAAAACTTCTACTGCTTTTCTATGGAAATTTATCTATCTTCTCAAAACCCCCAACCCCCTTTCTTATTTTTGGATGACATATGCGATATATAACCTTGGAACAAAAATAATACCTATTAAACCTGATCTTTATTCCAACTCTCAACCCCACCGTCCTAAACCCAACCTTCTCTGGTCCAAAACTCTTTCCCTATTCAAAAAGATCTCTACCCCCCCTCATGAAATTGAACACCTTACTTTCAAGTCCCTCTACCTAACCTTCCTTCAACCTGATCCTAACCCTATTCCTCTTCTAAACAACACTATCCCCCATACATGGCTCCGATTGACCCTTATAAAACCCCGTCCTTCTCTTTTCACCAACTTGGAAAAGGAAATATCCTTCAGAACAGCCTATAAAGGTTTTACCTGGGGATGTTTCTTTTCCAAGCATAATTTCAAACCCCGTAATCCCAATGACTTTCTTTGCAAAATCTGTCTTACTTCTTCCGATGATCCTCACCATCTTTTTTTTCAATGTTCCTTTACCCGCAGTTTAATTTCATTTCTAGAACCCCTTCTCTCTTCCACTTTAAAAAAACACACCCTTCTTACACAAGACACACTACTTTTCAATTACACAAACTCAATTGGTACACCACATATTATTACATCCAAACTCGCTTCACTGATTAGACTTTCCCTATACACCCTAAGAAATAGTTTTTCCTCCTTTAACACCCCTATCCCTACTTCTACCCTTATTGAAGAAAAATTTAAAATAAAAACAAAATTTAAAACCTTTCTAGAAAAACATTTTCCTGACTACTTACAATAAATTCCTCTATCCCTTTTCTTATCTCTACATATATATTTTCTCTCTTAATAGTATTAGAAAGTTTTTTTTCCAATTTCATACAGGCTTACCTAAACTGTCAATCCAAATATTTAAAAAAAAAAAAAAAAAAAAAAAAAAAAAATTTTTTTTATCCAATTGACTTTCCATTATTATTATTGATATTATTTTATTTCTTTCCACCTTGCTATGTTCTGTATCAGAACAAATTAATATTTTGTTCAATCTTACGTCTTTTTTTTCCTCTTCGCACATTTGTACTTTTTTTCCACTTAATATATTTATTTGTTTTTTTTTCTCGCTTGTTATTTTACACATAGCAAACAAACTACTATTGTCAATTGTATCTTATTTTTGCGTCTTCCACTTTTCGCTCCTGACTAATCTCTTTCTATACGCTATTTATTGTTATTACTGTGTTCTTTTCGTCTACCAAAATATGCTTAAAAATTTAATTATTACTCTTATTACAATGCCAGTTTTTTTTTTCGCTTGTCCTCTATGTGTTGCCTCATATATATTAACTAATATACTCACCATGATTTTCAAAGTTTACATATCTGTTTTTATTGTATTGTGTATTTATTGAGTTGTGTTTTTGTGTTATAACTAAAATTATATAAAAAAAAAAAAAAAAAACGTTTCGCCACGAAAAAAAAAAAAAAAAAAAAAAAAAAATCACGAAAAGCTTATGGCTCCGATAAAATCGACTTTGTTTAAAGCGACATTAAAATATTTAGGAATAGGCAAAGTCAAGACTTGAGTTTGAAGATATTTTTTAAAATATGCTTCATCGCTTTATCTATTAAAAAATTGTCGATTAAGGTGGATATGTTTTAATGTAATGCTCTTTATTTTTCTTTAAGTTTGGAATTGTAGAATTTTGCTTTGAATTCGGACTTTCTTAAAAAGGTACTTTATGTAATTCCCAGCTTGCTATTTCCCAATGACTGTCGTCATACAGTCAAAGCATAGTCTGGCACATTTCTGTAAAGAATTAGCCGCTAATTTTTTGATTTAATTTCATACTTTTTTGAATAATATTTTAAAACCAATAATTGAAGTTAAAAAGTTTTATTAATTAGCTATTGTAAAATTATGTGACTACTTTTACTTTTGAATTGCAATTTGCAAATAAAGAATTTTTGGCATCAGATACGTTTTGATTGTTTTCTATTTAATAATAATAATAATAATAACAGTAGGTTCAACCACAGATTCTAAGTGATAACAATGGCAACAATGATTGCTAAGTTAACACTTTTGCTCAGCTGTGCAATATTTAAATCTTCAAACCCTGGTAAAATTTAAATCAGATAAAATTCAAAGTAAAATGAAATCCATTCTTAAAAAAGTCAAAACCTTTTCGATATTAACAACATTTTAAATCAATTTTGTTTTACATAAAAATGTTTAGAAATTAATACATTCAATAAAAATGTGTTTTAATATCGCTTTAAACAAAGTCGATTTTTTCGGAGCCATAAGCTTTTCGTGACGCTCTCATCAGTGGCAATCGCGTCAAAATGGGACGAACCAGAGAAAATCAAAGTATTTATAGTCTCAACAGTTGGGAGAAAGGTGCTGCAGTCTCGGAAAGGAGAAAGGCACAATTGCACAGTGTGGTGCAATACAGGATGTTCTCGGAAAGGAGAAACGCACTATGTGCAATTACCCAGGAGAAACACTGTTACTCGCAACTTAGGTTATTTGAAAAGTTTCAATGTGTAAACAAATTCCTTTTGCTTACATAAAACCGGATGTTTGGTTTTGATAAAAGTTGCCTCGAGTAGACACAGATGGAACGAGTTGCGTGCCACAGCAAGAATTTTAAAACGTTTGTCGTTATAGTTTGCAGCACATTGCTCGTTGTCAAGCAAATGTTGTCCTATGGCAGAGTCACAATCTGGATTGTTACGTTTTAGCTTACAGGATCTGCCAGGTTGAGATCGTGTAGGGCGCTTCGCTTGCTGTTGTAGCCATTTAGGAACATGCTGCTTGATTCTATCTTGTAGTCGCTGTGATGTTCATCCTATGTACCTACTGTCACAGTGGCACGAATATTCATAAACAACGGAGCTTTTCAGCGTGGTAGGTAAAACATCTTTGCGGGCTACAGGCAACATGCGTTTCGATGTAAATACAAAACCAAACATCCGGTTTTATGTAAGCAAAAGGAATTTGTTTACACATTGAAACTTTTCAAATAACCTAAGTTGCGAGTAACAGTGTTTCTCCTGGGTAATTGCACATAGTGCGTTTCTCCTTTCCGAGAACATCCTGTATTGCACCACACTGTGCAATTGTGCCTTTCTCCTTTCCGAGACTGCAGCACCTTTCTCCCAACTGTTGAGACTATAAATACTTTGATTTTCTCTGGTTCGTCCCATTTTGACGCGATTGCCACTGATGAGAGCGTCACGAAAAGCTTATGGCTCCGAAAAAATCGACTTTGTTTAAAGCGATATTAAAATTCTGTACCACAAAGAAGCTCTTTAAAAATGTGTTTGTTGCAAAATAGCACACATACACCAGTATTTCTGTTTCTAAACGTCATAACACAACAATAACATAATCAGGAATCAAAAACTATGCCATAAAATATAAGTTTGAAACACTGATACAATGTGCAATAAACATTACGTTCCTTAACAGAAATGTGCGATGAGAAAATGGAGTTTGAGCAATCTGTCAACCTTTTCAATGCGATCACCGCGTCATCGTTCAAGCAAGGAAGCGAACCTGCGTCGGTATTGATCGGAAGTGACAACACAAAGTCGTGGTCGCCGAGGGACGACGATCAATCGCCATTCATCCAAATTGAACTTCCGGCCCCGATGAAAATTACATCAATTGTGACCAAAGGCGGCCAAAACGGTCAATTCGTTCCCAAGTTCACTCTTCAAACTTCTCCGACCGCGGATGGCAAGCTACACAACGTGTCCGTTTCGACTGTGACGTCATTAGATGAAAGCGACGAGACCGCGGAAGTGTTTAACGGCAACAGCGACGATAGCACGCCGGTGATGCACGCATTCGGTCAGCCGATTGTCGTGGCCGTTATAAGAATTTATCCAATCAGAAGCGAAGGTCAAAGCCCGATCAGTTTGAAAGTCGAGATCAGAGGTTGTCTGGTTGAAAGCGCGTCGACGACTCCCGCCACTGTGGTGACGACGACCACGACCGAAGTCGTCACGAACACTCCGGTCGGCTCCAGTACGACATCTACCGGTTCGACCCAAACCGGTCCGATCGTCGAAACGACCACGACCGTCACCAAAGTAGTGACCCCGACTCAAGAAGCAAGCTCAGAAACAACCGCCATGCCGACCGAGATTGTGACAACATCAGTCGTGACCGAAACTGAAAAGACCACGACGTCGTCGTTCAGTAGCTCAACGGCCCGTCAGCCGACTGCTGGAACCGAAACGGTTCCGTATGAAACAACAGAAATGGTCACCGAAGCTCTAAAATGCGACGATAAAATGGGACTGAGGTACGGAACCGCCAACCAAATCGTGCAGCCCAGCTTTGACGCGTCGAGCAACGCTGACGATGCTGAACATGCGCGACTCGACTACGTTGACGACAACGGCAACCCGTCTCCATGGAGACCCGACACGAACGATGCGTCCCCATGGGTTTCGGTCACATTCAAGCAACCAATCATTGTGACGTCACTTGAGATTCAAGGATCGGACTCGGAAGAAGCATTAGAGTTCCAGCTAGAATATCGTTTGGCCGGAAGCGACATATTCGTTTCGGTTTTAAACGAAGACAACAGTGCCCCGAAAGTATTCAGCGCTCAAGTTAGAGATTCGTCCGTTGTTCAGGTCGAGCTAACCAAACGGCTCGAGTCAGTGACGTCACTGAAGGTGTATCTGCTCCAAGGCTCGTCATTCCGATTTGAAGTGCGCGGCTGCTATCATGTCGTGATCACCACCACCGAGAAATCCACCCAATCACAATCAAGCACGTCGACCACACGCAAAGTCCCGTCCTCCGAGCAGTCTTTCCCAGCCACAAGCACCGGATTTGTGTCAGGAGTGCCGAGCTCGACACCAACCGAAGTTACCACGACCACCCACTCGCCACCGACCAGTAAAGTTGTTGTGACGTCGACCACAACCAACGTACTGGGAAGTACAACCGCGGGATTAGAGACCACCGAAACTGTCACGTCAACGCCAGAGGGCACGGCGACAATAAAGACTACCACCATTCGTACCACGGAGCCTACCACCGTCGGTGAGTATTGTGCTTATTGTAGCGAGTGTCGATCACTTGGCCAGGTTTAAATCAATCGATATTTGGGCAACGATTGACGGCATGATATTGAGCGGTATAGATGCAGTGGATTGTTTCACACATAAACGAATTGTGTTTAACAGATGAGACAAAACATAACTCTTTGTTTAAAACACATAACATAACGGTCTGGTTTAGCGTTTTAGAAATATTCAGGAACAGGCAAAGTCAAGACTTGAATTTAAAGATATTTTTTAAAATATACTTCATCGCATTATCTATTAAAAAATTGTCGATTAGAATGAATATGTTTTAAATTAAAGCCTGATGTTAAACAAGCGAACAAAAAAATAAATGCTTGATAATTTGGTATTGCTTTTAAATTGCCACTTAATACAATTATAGTTAAAAATCGTGAATTTTGAAATGGTTCATTAATTACTATATATTGACACTTAGCTAAACTTCATAAAATTGTTTAAAGATCTTCATCAAAGAATTGTTTTACAAAAAAACAGTTTTGAAATATGTTCATAAAACAAAAAATATTTTAAAAGTATTAACTAAAGTTAAAAAGTTGCAAATAATAATTAGCTACTGTAAAATTAAGTGACTACTTTTACTTCTGAAATGCAATTTGCAAATAAAGTAACAATAGGAGCAAAGTTTTTAACATCAGTTACTTTTTGATTGTTTTCTATTTGGATCTTCAAATCCCTTTTAAGTTGAAATTCAAAGTGGAATGAAATCCATTCTTAAAGAAGTCAAAACCTTTCCGCAGGGGCGTGCAGAGATCTGGCGATACCCGGGGCCGACTGCTTGATTGTGTAACTCCTCCCTAACTCTAGTATAGCACCGAGACATGTGAGAAAGGCAAGCGTTTGAAATTCGTCAAAACTACAGTAGTGTCGATAAACAAATAAGATTCGGATAATTAAATTCACAACAATTAAAAAAACACTGTTCGTTTTTGATCTTAATTGTTTCTTATAATACTTTGCTTATTTTAGTTATTTCATTTGTGAATCTATTCAAGGATGTGATTATAGACAAAATACATCTATTAAAGAGTATTTCTCTACTTAAAAAAACTAGATATTGTATTTATGAATGCAAATAAATATTTAATAAGTGTATTAAAAAAGAAAGCACTTATGAAGCATGATAGGAGACAGAGTGGTCTATATTTTTTATTATAAATATTATGTGAAATTGTGCAACCATATTGTTTGCTGCATGGCTACCCTTATGTTTTTCTGAACTATCAATGAATAGTAAAAAAGAACAGGTTAGTTAAAGGGCTTATTTGGGAGTGGTCCACTATTGTGTAAGAGTTAAGTCGAAGCATTCTGTGCTCTCACTTCAAAGTAATCACTAACCAGTAAGCTCCTCGGCGGAAGTTAGTGATTGCCCTAAATTGCGAGTACAGAGTGCTTCGACTTAACTCTCACACAATAGTAGACCACTGCCGAACGAGCACTCCAATCAACGTGGCTATGTTACGGTGTTATGAAATCATTAATCGCCTCGACTGACATACTTCTTCTTTTTCTTCTTCTTTCGGCTTCTCCCTACTCGGGATCGCCATAGCGCGACAGTAATTTCCATTTCATTCGGTCTATTTCGTCTCCTTCCCTAGCTCCAACCCTTTCCATGTCTTCTCTCACCAAATCCATTCACCTTATCCTTGGCCTTCCTCTTTTCCTTCTGCCTGGCACTTCCATCTCCATCATCTTTTTCCCCACGTAGTCTTCTTCTCTCCTTTTTACGTGTCCATACCAATGTAGCCTTGCATTCCGAAGCTTGTCTTCCAGCTTTGCAATTTTTGCAATCCCTCTCACGTATTCGTTTCTTATCTTTGCCTTTCTTGTCACTCCCAATGCAACTTCCATTTTTCCCACCTGTCTTTCCGTCACTGCCACCGTTTCCATTCCATAAAGTATGGTTGGTCTAACAACACTCTTGTACATTTTACCCTTAACCTTTGCTGATAACTTCCTGTTGCAAAGAACTCCAGACACCTTTCTCCAACTCATTCATCCTGCTTGGATCCTTCTTGCTTCTTCTTCACATCTTCCATCATTATTAACTGTTGAACCCAGGTATTTGAAGTTTTTTGCTTTCTTTACCTTTTCTCCTTGCAGCTTCAACTCTTCTCCATCATCCACACCCCCAACCCTCAAATATTCGATCTTGCTCCGGCTCACTTTCAGGCCTCTTCTCTCCAGTGCATTTCTCCAAATCTCCATATCCTCCTCTAGCTCCCTATGATTTTGTCTACACAGAACTATGTCATCTGCAAACAGCATATCCCACGGTGCGTCCTTCCTGATATCCTCCGTCAGCCTGTCTATGATGATGGCAAAAAGAAATGGGCTGATTGCTGAACCTTGGTGGAGTCCAACATTTACCTTGAATTCTTTAGTCAACCCTGCTGCACTTCTCACAGTTGTTGTCGCTCCATCATACATATCCTGGATAATCTTTATGTAGCACTCTGATGTTTCAGCTAACCGCAAGCATTCCCATAGTTCCTCTCTGGGTACCCTGTCGTATGCTTTCTCCAGGTCAATAAAGGCACAGTGCACTGCCTTCTGCCCTTCAGTCCACTTTTCCAACAGCATCCTTAGACAAAAGGTTGCGTCGGTGGTACTCCTTCCTGGCATGAACCCAAATTGTTGCTCAGCAATTGTCACCTCCTTCCTTAGGTCTTTCCTTAAAAGTCTTTCCTTAGGTCTTTCCTTAATCGCCTCGACTGACATACACGATGCGAAAAACCGAAAAACTCGTAATAGTGATTCCAGACATTTTGTGTTGCACTATAAGTACTAAAATCCAAGTGGCCCCTTATAGACAGTTTCAGTCCAAAAGCTGACGCTGCACAGTAAAAAGTTTTCTGTAAAGTATAATCACACCATTTACATAAACTCACCTTCAGTAGCGCATCTTCGTTAAATATCACTCAAGCAAAATTTGGATGTGCATCCCCACAATGTAAATAGAAGGCAGGTTTCAACAATACCAAATCCAAAAACTCAAACACAAGCCATAAATAGACTTAGTATTTCATACAGAATTCGCACAAATTACGTTACTATTTGTATTCTTTACCTCCTCAGGCGTTAGAGACTTTTTGTTTAGCTATCTCCACTGGAAAGATGCTGCTACGTTATATGAAAAGATATCAACAGATAATACTTGTATTGCGTGCAAACTCTAAGACCTAGATTCACAAAAAGGCCAAACAACGCAAATACCTGAATGACGTACTACGAGAAATTTTACGTCACAATGCAAAATGTGCGTCAAAACCACAATCAATTTGTGTGCAGGATGTGACAAAAGTAGCGCAAAATCTTGGAACGATTATTTTATGGCTTCAATCATACTTTTAAAGATTGTTCAGAATCTATAAATTGTTTGACTTATTTCTCAGCCGATTTCTTTGTTTAAACTTTAATGTTTTACATAAATATTTTATTTAAATTTCTCATTTTGTGTTACTTTTGTCAAATCCTGTATTAAATTATCTGATGTTGGATTTTGTGCAAGCTAAATGATCGGGCGCAGGATGGATCGGATGAGGTTGAGTTATGTACAAGATGAATTGTGCGACCATCAGTCAAAAGACAAACTAAGCCAAAACAACTGTAGGTTACCATATTGTACAAACAAATAAACACAACGCAATTTAGCAGGCCAGTTTCTTGAAAATTTTACTATTTTGTTAACGGTTAACAATCTTATGCATCTCTTTATCATGTCAATTAATACTTTTTGCATGCTCCACTCGAGCAAATTATCATCAAATCTATATAGAATGTGTTAGTAGCCTTGTAGAAGGCAGAAACACACAGAAACAACAAAAATTTAATAAAAGGTAATTCTTTGAATTTCACTCTTTAGCCTAGATGCCCCCTTGCCTTAGATACCCGGAACTAACGTCTTGTCATCCCTCCCTCTGCACACCACTGCCTTTCCAATATCAAGAACATTTGAAATCAATTTTGTTTTACATAAAAATGTTTAGAAATTAATACATTCAATAAAAATGTGTTTGTTGCAAAATAGCACACATACACCAGTATTTCTGTTTCTAAACGTCATAACACAACAATAACATAATCAGGAATCAAAAACTATGCCATAAAATATAAGTTTGAAACACTGATACAATGTGCAATAAACATTACGTTCCTTAACAGAAATGTGCGATGAGAAAATGGAGTTTGAGCAATCTGTCAACCTTTTCAATGCGATCACCGCGTCATCGTTCAAGCAAGGAAGCGAACCTGCGTCGGTATTGATCGGAAGTGACAACACAAAGTCGTGGTCGCCGAGGGACGACGATCAATCGCCATTCATCCAAATTGAACTTCCGGCCCCGATGAAAATTACATCAATTGTGACCAAAGGCGGCCAAAACGGTCAATTCGTTCCCAAGTTCACTCTTCAAACTTCTCCGACCGCGGATGGCAAGCTACACAACGTGTCCGTTTCGACTGTGACGTCATTAGATGAAAGCGACGAGACCGCGGAAGTGTTTAACGGCAACAGCGACGATAGCACGCCGGTGATGCACGCATTCGGTCAGCCGATTGTCGTGGCCGTTATAAGAATTTATCCAATCAGAAGCGAAGGTCAAAGCCCGATCAGTTTGAAAGTCGAGATCAGAGGTTGTCTGGTTGAAAGCGCGTCGACGACTCCCGCCACTGTGGTGACGACGACCACGACCGAAGTCGTCACGAACACTCCGGTCGGCTCCAGTACGACATCTACCGGTTCGACCCAAACCGGTCCGATCGTCGAAACGACCACGACCGTCACCAAAGTAGTGACCCCGACTCAAGAAGCAAGCTCAGAAACAACCGCCATGCCGACCGAGATTGTGACAACATCAGTCGTGACCGAAACTGAAAAGACCACGACGTCGTCGTTCAGTAGCTCAACGGCCCGTCAGCCGACTGCTGGAACCGAAACGGTTCCGTATGAAACAACAGAAATGGTCACCGAAGCTCTAAAATGCGACGATAAAATGGGACTGAGGTACGGAACCGCCAACCAAATCGTGCAGCCCAGCTTTGACGCGTCGAGCAACGCTGACGATGCTGAACATGCGCGACTCGACTACGTTGACGACAACGGCAACCCGTCTCCATGGAGACCCGACACGAACGATGCGTCCCCATGGGTTTCGGTCACATTCAAGCAACCAATCATTGTGACGTCACTTGAGATTCAAGGATCGGACTCGGAAGAAGCATTAGAGTTCCAGCTAGAATATCGTTTGGCCGGAAGCGACATATTCGTTTCGGTTTTAAACGAAGACAACAGTGCCCCGAAAGTATTCAGCGCTCAAGTTAGAGATTCGTCCGTTGTTCAGGTCGAGCTAACCAAACGGCTCGAGTCAGTGACGTCACTGAAGGTGTATCTGCTCCAAGGCTCGTCATTCCGATTTGAAGTGCGCGGCTGCTATCATGTCGTGATCACCACCACCGAGAAATCCACCCAATCACAATCGAGCACGTCGACCACACGCAAAGTCCCGTCCTCCGAGCAGTCTTTCCCAGCCACAAGCACCGGATTTGTGTCAGGAGTGCCGAGCTCGACACCAACCGAAGTTACCACGACCACCCACTCGCCACCGACCAGTAAAGTTGTTGTGACGTCGACCACAACCAACGTACTGGGAAGTACAACCGCGGGATTAGAGACCACCGAAACTGTCACGTCAACGCCAGAGGGCACGGCGACAATAAAGACTACCACCATTCGTACCACGGAGCCTACCACCGTCGGTGAGTATTGTGCTTATTGTAGCGAGTGTCGATCACTTGGCCAGGTTTAAATCAATCGATATTTGGGCAACGATTGACGGCATGATATTGAGCGGTATAGATGCAGTGGATTGTTTCACACATAAACGAATTGTGTTTAACAGATGAGACAAAACACAACTCTTTGTTTAAAACACATAACATAACGGTCTGGTTTAGCGTTTTAGAAATATTCAGGAAAAGGCAAAGTCAAGACTTGAATTTAAAGATATTTTTTTAAAATATACTTCATCGCATTATCTATTAAAAAATTGTCGATTAGAATGGATATGTTATAAGGTAATGTTCTTTATTTTTCTTTAAGTTTGGAATTGTAGAATTTTGCTTTGAATTCATAACCGTTCCTGCACTGCACATTTTTTATTTTTGGGTTGTCATTTTTTTGTGCCTTTTTTGTCTTTTTTTAAATAATAATATTTAGTTTGAATTAGGTAACGCGGCCGTGCTTCTTATTTTTTCTCTTTCTTACCCCCTCTCTATACTTTCTGCATGTTTAACGTTCGTCGTTGTGTCGCGTTTCCTTTTCATGCTTTGCTTAATGTACGAGTACATTACATATACTTAAATATTGTTACTAACCGTGAATAAAATATCATCATCATCATCATCATCAATTCCGACTTTCCTAAAAAGGTACACCCTTGTGCAAAAAATCTGAACACTTGCAAAAAAGGTCAATTCTCAAAGTTTCCGCTTTTATTTTAAAAACTACGAAACAATCAATAGCTAATATGTCTACCTTTATTCTCTAGCACTAATTTCACTTGTTGTTTCATAGATAAAAGCAATTTTTTGCAGATTTGTTTGATTTTCGCATTATGGAACCATACATGTATTATAGACTGAATGAGCTTGATTTTATTGGTGCAATCCATCTTTTTCAGGCGATTTTTAACAATGGATCACAAATTTTCAATTGGATTTAAATCTGGCGAGTTACCTGGCCAATCCAATCCTGTTATTTTTATTTTTTTGAAGCAATATGTTATCATTTCAACCTTGTGGCAGGGTGCAGAGTCTTATTGAAAAATTGCACGTCGGTGGAGGTCAGACAATTCTCTGCAGATTTTTTTTTCGATGATTTGCAAATAAGCTTTGCTGTTCATCATGCTCTCCACCGGTGCAAGCGATCCAGGTCCGTTAATAGAAAAGCAACCCCAGAACATCTTTTTGTCTGGGTGCTTCACCATTTGCACAAAATGTTCTTTACGCAGCTTCTCATTGGGTGAACAGTGAACGAATTTTGGATTGAATTCCTGAACAAAAAAATGACTTTTGTCTGAAAAGAGGACACGCCTCCAATCATCTTCAGACCAATCTTTGTGTTTTTTTCCCAGTTGAATCCGTTTCTTTTTCATCGCGGCGGCCAACAGCTTCTTTTTTGGCTTTCTCGCTTTCCTTCCTTTTTCTAACAATCGTCGTCGAACGGTGGATGAAGACACATGCACCCCAGTTTCATCTCAATCCCTTTTCTTCAATTCCTCACTGGTTTTTCGTGGGTTTATTTTGCTGTTGCGCAAAAGGGTCAAATCATCACGTTTAGTAGTTTTTCTTTCCCTTCCAAACCTTTCTTTTCTTTGGACTTCAACATTTCCTGTTTCTCTTTTTTGTTTGAGAATGCTGCTTAGAGACGCTAAACTGACGCCCACACTTCAGCAATTTTTTTTGAGACATTGTGGTATGGTTATGTAGTGTAACAATCTTAGCGCGTTTTCTTGGAGTAATATCCTTCATCACCGTTCTAAATAATAGTTTACTCTTTTATTTATGTTGAAAATTATATAAAAATCACTGAAACTTTTTCTAATTAATTTTTCAATTTACCTCTTCAAATGCACTCGTCACTTTTAATAATATTATCTCAATTGCAACTGATTTGTGGCGAAAATACACATTGTGACTAAACAAAACGCTTTATTCGATAAAACTCTAATTTTTTGATTTAATTTCATACTTTTTTGAATAATATTTTAAAACCAATAATTAAAGTTAAAAAGTTTTATTAATTAATTAAGTGACTACTTTTACTTTTGAATTGCAATTTGGAAATAAAGAATTTTCTTTCTTATAATCATTGACAGAAACGAAGTTTTTGGCATTAGTTTCGTTTTGATTGTTTTCTATTTAAATCTTCAAACCCTGGTAAAATTTAAATCAGGTAAAATTCAAAGTAAAATGAAATCCATTCTTAAAAAAGTCAAAACCTTTTCGATGTTAACAACATTTTAAATCAATTTTGTTTTACATAAAAATGTTTAGAAATTAATACATTCAATAAAAATGTGTTTTTTGCAAAATAGCACACATACACCAGTATTTCTGTTTCTAAACGTCATAACACAACAATAACATAATCAGGAATCAAAAACTATGCCATAAAATATAAGTTTGAAACACTGATACAATGTGCAATAAACATTACGTTCCTTAACAGAAATGTGCGATGAGAAAATGGAGTTTGAGCAATCTGTCAACCTTTTCAATGCGATCACCGCGTCATCGTTCAAGCAAGGAAGCGAACCTGCGTCGGTATTGATCGGAAGTGACAACACAAAGTCGTGGTCGCCGAGGGACGACGATCAATCGCCATTCATCCAAATTGAACTTCCGGCCCCGATGAAAATTACATCAATTGTGACCAAAGGCGGCCAAAACGGTCAATTCGTTCCCAAGTTCACTCTTCAAACTTCTCCGACCGCGGATGGCAAGCTACACAACGTGTCCGTTTCGACTGTGACGTCATTAGATGAAAGCGACGAGACCGCGGAAGTGTTTAACGGCAACAGCGACGATAGCACGCCGGTGATGCACGCATTCGGTCAGCCGATTGTCGTGGCCGTTATAAGAATTTATCCAATCAGAAGCGAAGGTCAAAGCCCGATCAGTTTGAAAGTCGAGATCAGAGGTTGTCTGGTTGAAAGCGCGTCGACGACTCCCGCCACTGTGGTGACGACGACCACGACCGAAGTCGTCACGAACACTCCGGTCGGCTCCAGTACGACATCTACCGGTTCGACCCAAACCGGTCCGATCGTCGAAACGACCACGACCGTCACCAAAGTAGTAACCCCGACTCAAGAAGCAAGCTCAGAAACAACCGCCATGCCGACCGAGATTGTGACAACATCAGTCGTGACCGAAACTGAAAAGACCACGACGTCGTCGTTCAGTAGCTCAACGGCCCGTCAGCCGACTGCTGGAACCGAAACGGTTCCGTATGAAACAACAGAAATGGTCACCGAAGCTCTAAAATGCGACGATAAAATGGGACTGAGGTACGGAACCGCCAACCAAATCGTGCAGCCCAGCTTTGACGCGTCGAGCAACGCTGACGATGCTGAACATGCGCGACTCGACTACGTTGACGACAACGGCAACCCGTCTCCATGGAGACCCGACACGAACGATGCGTCCCCATGGGTTTCGGTCACATTCAAGCAACCAATCATTGTGACGTCACTTGAGATTCAAGGATCGGACTCGGAAGAAGCATTAGAGTTCCAGCTAGAATATCGTTTGGCCGGAAGCGACATATTCGTTTCGGTTTTAAACGAAGACAACAGTGCCCCGAAAGTATTCAGCGCTCAAGTTAGAGATTCGTCCGTTGTTCAGGTCGAGCTAACCAAACGGCTCGAGTCAGTGACGTCACTGAAGGTGTATCTGCTCCAAGGCTCGTCATTCCGATTTGAAGTGCGCGGCTGCTATCATGTCGTGATCACCACCACCGAGAAATCCATCCAATCACAATCGAGCACGTCGACCACACGCAAAGTCCCGTCCTCCGAGCAGTCTTTCCCAGCCACAAGCACCGGATTTGTGTCAGGAGTGCCGAGCTCGACACCAACCGAAGTTACCACGACCACCCACTCGCCACCGACCAGTAAAGTTGTTGTGACGTCGACCACAACCAACGTACTGGGAAGTACAACCGCGGGATTAGAGACCACCGAAACTGTCACGTCAACAGAAAGTGTGTCTGTTACTGGAAATAAAATTGTTACATTCAAACCATCAACAACTGGCATTCCATCTAGCTCTTCATTTACAACTGCAGTCCCATCTAGCTCCTTTCCAACAATTGATATTTCATCTACCTCTTCTTCAACAGCTGGACAAACACAAAGCTCTGACAATTCAGCAACAACAAGTCTTCCACATGGTTTCCAATCAACAGCTGGAATCTCATCTAGCACTTTTTCTCCGTCAAGTTCAGGCGCAGTCGTTTTGACAACAGTTGAAAAAATTGTTACTACAGAAACTTTTCCCAGAGGTGAGCTATACTTTAATGAATGAAATGATCATATAAATTTTTTTTCGTCATTAGATATAGCCCCATTTGCATCACCCGTTTTTACGTGGTTTTTTATCGTATTAATTTGTTATACTTTACTTTTTTATTTTAGTTCCACCAAAAACTTTTCAAAATACGTAGCTTTGCGTGGCTTTGCTGACATTGAGTACTCTTTTTTATAATTTTTGTCCACCAACAGCAGTATAAGTCCCGCATCTGAAAAATTCAATATTTTCTTTAAATTAATCTATTTGAATCATTGTGTAGTGTGAGACAACAGAAAACAACAAAGACTGAAATTTAAATTTTTCTATTTTTCATCACTTAGATCAGGGTTGTATGTTTAAATTATTTTATATTTACAATTGTGGTTGAAAATAAACTTAAGCAAAAAAAAGCATGTTTCAAATATATCTTCTTTAAAACTCTCCGAACAACTTAGTTAGTGTTCAGACTTAAGCGCAAAGCGGGCATCAAAGTTGTTCCAAGCAATTTGCTTCTGATCATTAAAAATAATAAAGATGTGAGCAAATTGTTTTTACAGTCATTTTTTAAAATATTGTACCACTCCGAAATTTTCCAAGTTTTTCAAACTACGATAAGGTAATATACTACGATAAGGTAATAGTTCTACATCAAAAAAGATAGTTTGATTGGCAATCAAACACAATTACATCAAATGACAATTATTGGAAACACTTCAGTATTACTTTTTATCTAAACAGAAGCCTGGCATAAAATACCGGCAGCGTGGTCGAGTGGGTAAAGCACCGGACTCATGATCAACATGGTCTCGGTTCAAAACCCACATGCTCCATTCTGTTGTGTCCTTGGGAAAGACACTTTACGGTACTTTCCCCTGCTTGGTGGTCTTGGCAAGCAGTTCTAAATTACAGTAATATCTCTACTAAATTACTAGCGGACAGCAATATCTTGGCATCTCCAGAAGCAGGTCGGGGTAATTGCTTACCCTATGTATAGCGTCTCCGTCGCTTTCCTGCGAGTCAGGAGGATAAAAATAGAGATAAAAAAAAAGAAGCTTGTTTTTAGAATTTTGTGTGTCCACCTTTCTCTCGCACCACTGCAGCAAGATGGTTAAGCATACTTTTCACTTGGGATGCACAATACCCGGTGCTAATTTCTTTCACCTAAACTTCTTTTATTGCAGTTACAAGTTCTTTCGCACTGGATGGTTGTTTTTCTGTCACTTTATTTTTATGCAACTTCACAAGTTTTCAATGGGGTTTAAGTCTGGGCTGTTTCCAGGCCATTTAAGAACTTGAATCTTGAATCTTGCTTTTCAAAAGATATTTCTTTTCCAAAGATAAGATAATCTTGCTTTTCCAAAGATATTTCGAAACCACTTTCGATTTATGACATGGTGCTTCACCGTGCATGAATATAGAGGTGTTATGGATCGCCATATATATATTCAGATTCCTCAAGCAGTTGAACATATGTCAGGCCATTCATTGTGGTGCCTGAAGCAACAAAATACAACGCAGCTGTCCCATATTTGCTCATTGACCCCAGAACCATCTGGCTTTGGGGGTGTTTTACTGTACTAACCGTGTACTTTGCATTGAAATCTTTGGCATTTTGCACTTTGCCTCTTAAGCACTGCAAAGTGCTGAACCGCAAATTTGTCAGAGAATAAAACTGTTCCCTATTTTTCCATAGTTCAATGAAGATGTTGGCAAAAGATAATCTTCTATTTTTCATAGCAAATGTGACACGTGGTTTTGCAGCTGGCTTATACAGTAAGATTTTAAACCAAACTGTGACGGAGTTGCAAAATTGCCTCGTCCTTCCCGCTCCGCACAAACGCGCTTCACGACCAGCACCAGACTTTACGGTTTATTTTATTAAGAACAAAACGATAATTGTGGCACTAGTCGGAAACGGTTTTCTGAATAAATAAACACAAATATTACATCAATTAACTTTAACGCGTAAACACAATACACACTCACGCGATGTTGGGCGAACGAGCAAAGGAAGTATCAAATACCAAACTGCTACCAAATGTAGCCAATGTCCAAGGGGACTAATAATACAGCAGCCAAATTAATCTAAAGGCTCTGTTCAAAATGCCAAGTCACAGCCAGCTCAAGTCGAAAGGCTTACTAAACAACGTGGCATCACTTTATGCCCACAGCCGCGCGAGAACGCATTAAAGATATAGCGCTAATTATTCAGCGCTGATATAAAAGGCGCGCTGGCTCGAAACCCGGACCCAACATCTACTTCTTAAATAATTTACGCGAACGACGTAACACAAACTTCTTGCTCAGACGACGTGAAACCGTGCTAATACTAATTTTTGTACCAATTTTTAGTAAATAGGCGCGTATTTTACGACAAGAACTAGTGGGGGATCACATGACAGCTCGTCAAGTGGCATGATCAACTTTTCTTGAAGTTTTACGTGGTCAACGAGTTTGTTTCATGTCATCATAAATTTCATGTTTCTTAAACTTTTCTATGGTGCGGTGGACTGAACTTTTGCTACATTGTAGTCTTTTTGCCATCTGTCTCTCTGAAAGTCTTTCCATATGCAAAGCCACTATCTGAGCATGCTCAATAGCCAATAAAGAAGATTTTTTGCCCATTTTTCTCTGCTTTGAAAAAGATTAAGAATACCCTTCAACCATACATTAATCCGCATTGCAACTGGTTGCAGATTTGAAATTTTTGAAAGATTGAATGATTGACTATGAGGCAATAATGTATTTCTTTAATGAAATAATATAATTTGGACAATTTAATAATGGATTAATTCAAGCTTTGCCACAAAATGTTATTGCAACTAGGGTGGTCCTTTTGCAAATGACTGCTAGATTTAAGTTTTTGCTTTTCTGTATCCATTGGCAGCATTATGAAATCCATACCAAAGTTACTGCTGATTTTTATTTTTCATCTTTTGACAGTAGCTATTTTTCATGTCTATATTTATCCTCCTTACTCGCAGGAAAGCGACGGAGGTGCTTTACATGGCAAGCAATTATAACCCGACCCGCTTCCGGAAATGCCAAGATATTGCTGTTCAGTGAAAACTTTTTATTTTGTTTTTATGTTTCATAGAGATATGACTGAAATTTAGAATTGGTTGCTAAGACCGCCGAGCAGGGGAAAGCGCAGTAAAATATCTTTTTTTAGAAAACAAGCCGCTAAAAAGACGAGAAGCACCACACACGAGTTTCGGTTTTATTAAAGATCGTCAGTGATGCTTGTCTCACTGCGAATCGAACCGATTACCTGTGGTCTACAGGTAGTGTGGTCTAGCTTGTTTTCTAAGTAATTCTAAATCCTCATTTATGTTAACTATAAAATATCTTTCCCAAAAATACAACAGAATCCCGCGAGTAGGTTTTGAACCGTAATCATGTATATCATAATCACGTGGCTTTTAACCACTCAACTACGTTGCCGACATGATGCTAAAGTAGGAATAGGGAACCAAATACCAATAAAACCATTGCACTATAAGATGTACACTTTAAATTACTTTTATTGTGTAAGATTGTTTGCTGGCAGCCAACAAACATCTTAATTTTTTTTGATTTGTTTAGAAAGCGAATCCTCAACAACAAACGGAGTCACTGAGAGAACCACAGAGACGACGGTGAAAACCAGTAGTCCTGTGATTTTCACTCGGGTGTTTGAACCTGGGTCAACCGAAACTCCTATTGTGGTAACAACAAAAGAGACAACGACAGTGGTTACTGAAAGAAATGAACCCTCAAGCTCCGAATCAACGGTTGTCATTACGACTACCAAGGTGACCTTGCAGAACAGCACCACTGGTTACTCCACTGAAGCATCGAGCGAGACAGCAGTAACTAGCAAACCGCCCACCACAGCTGTGACTGCCGCAGTGGAGATATGCAATGAAAGTATGGGTCTAAGTTGGAAACAAAACCATGTTATTGGAAATCCCCGACTAATAACTTCTAGTAATACTCCTGATGAAAATACAGGAAGACTTAATTCTCCTTCATCTTGGATTCCTGACCAGGATGATGAGAGCCCGTGGATTCAAGTAGACTTTGAAGAAGCAGTTTACATTCAAGGAGTTCTCACTCAGGGTGATGGAGACCAATCCTATGTATCCCGGTACAAAATTGAACACCAGCTTGCTTATAATTCTTCGTTTGAGAAATGGAAACCAATCACCGAGAATGGAGAGTTTCAAGCAAACAGGGATGCCACGTCAGTATTTACCAACTACTTTTCTGATCCTGTACTAGTGACGTCATTGCGCTTGAAGCCGCTTAATTGGAAAGGAAAGCTTCCTTCAATTCGACTAGATTTTACTGGATGCTACTCAGCCACAATTTTGACTACTACTTCCGTCGAAACTAAGACTGCCGAAATTGTAACAACCACCAAGAAAGTGGCCATCAATCCGTCCGAGCCAGGCACATCGACAAACCCTCCCACTTACACAGAAGTAACCACGACGAGGGAGGTGAAACCGACAACTACCCACATTTTGATTTCAAAAATTAGCCCAACTGGCGAAACTACAACAGCCAAATTCTCTGAGTCATCATCTACCAAAGGATTTGTATCCTCTTCTAGTGCGATAGTTCAATCTACTTTTACTGCTCAACCTTCAACCCCAGCGACAACCGAAAAAATGGCAACAACCGATTCAAATATAGAAACATCTTCAGTTTCAACAACAACCAAAGAAGAGCTGCTTGAAACTAGCACTGGGCCAGTGCTGGTCACCACAACTACTCATCTCTTATCGTCGACTGAAATAGTCACTCCGAGTAAGTATTCAAAAGTTTCTTCTTGAGTCGCTTGAGATGATTATCATATTTTAAACTGTTTTTTTTTTTATGTTGTTTTATCTAGAAGAAGAACCGCGTTCCACTGCTATTGTGGAGACGACCACAGAAAAAGTTGTGAAGTCGACCTACCCTGTCGTAATAGACACAACCGTGAGTGAAAGCCCGTCCTCCCCTGTTAGCGTCGAAACAACAACCACAACAATGGTCATAACCACTCCAACCGGCTGGTCAACCGGGTCCAACGAGTCCAAGACCACCACTGTCACCACAGAAAAGGAAGAGGTAAAGACCACATCCACCTCTTCTTCCACTCCCCAATTCTCTACAACGTCTAATGGATTGTGCGACGAAGAAAAGTTTTACTTGACGCAGTTTAAAGGTAAAAATATTATTGATAAAATCGCTTTGCTTGCTCCCTGAATTATTTTCATCTCTGTTTATCCCAAGGTGTCGCTGTTCCCGGCTCCACCTACTCGGCATCAAGCAACAGTGAGTTGGCCAGAAACGCGAGGGTCGATCTCAGTGCAGTGGGCGAAAATACCGTTCCAAACTTGCAGTTTACTTCGTGGACTCCAGAAAGCAGCAACACAAGCGGATGGCTCTCGATCGAGTTCGCGGATCCAGTGACAGTAATGGAAATCGTGACGCAGGGGAGTCTGGGGCGTGAGCAATGGACAAAAACTTACTTTGTTCAGTACAGCACGCAACCTCCCATCCCCAATCGTAGCTTTGAAAGCGTGAAAAATAAAAACAGAGATGGGGAGGAGGTACTGAGCAACGCCTATGTTAGATAACTAAACTTGTTTTATTACAACATTGTTATTTTTAGATATTTGAGGGGAATAAAGACGACCGTTCAGTTTCCAAAGCTGCTCTTCCTCAACCCATTCCTAATGTATACGCCCTTCGTGTTATCCCATTGTCATGGGAGGGTAGCTCTCCCTCACTCCGTTTGGATGTAATTGGATGTTACAAAGTTCTTCCTTCTACAACAACTATCAAAACGACAACAACCACTCTTTCCGGAGAATACACACAAACCACTGAAAAACCGGTGTGTAGGTGGATTGTGACGTCATGCAGTGATGCTGCCTTGCAGATATTTTGTTTGTTGTTTATTGAAGGATTTCCTGCTTTGCTTAGATATTTTTTGCGCAGGTTTCCACTTCCTCCACCGAAGTGATGACGTTGACGTCTATTCTTCCGACGAGATCAAGGACGGAGGAAAGCAGGTCGACCACTGTTTCGGAGTTGGAGACGGGACCCCAGGAAACAACTGTGACGAAGGTCGTCACTGAACGCACAACCCCCGGCTCACTACCGATCACAACTACCACGATTGTTCCTTCCTCGGAGGCCACTTTCCCCCTCCAAACCACCACTTCCTCCACCACCAAGTTCTCATCTCAAGCAGCTAATTCAACGTTGGCTCCTGTTTCGAAGTCAACTAATGCACCCTCTACCGAGCCTACTACAAAGACCACAACTGAGACCACCAAACGGATGTCTACAGAACTCACGACGACGCCACCTGGTGAGCGTGATTGCGGGTGGTCATCGGCTGAGCTGCCTCTGCAAGAGTTGCCTTTCATTCAGTGACGTTTTTTTTATATCATTTAGGTCTTTGCGACGAACCGATGGGAATGGAAAACTTTCTCATACCAGATGGCCACATATCCGCGTCATCAAGCAAAGAAGGTAGTGAGGCGCATAATGCGCGACTTTCTGGGCTCAACTCTTGGAGCCCCCGCGATGACGACACGTCACCATATTTGGAAATCAAACTTGATGCAATCAAGCGAATTACATCTATTGTGACGCAAGTGGGGTCAAACGGGGAGATGGTAAAGAGGTTTTCTCTTCAATATAAGTCTGCAAGTTCGAGAGAATTCGAGTATGTGATGAACAATGTTGAGGGCCAGGAGACGGCAGTAAACAGCGACAAGGTTGCTGAGCTGACCGGAAACAGTAATGACCAAAAAATTAAAGAAACTGTTCTCTCGACTCCTATCATCACAGACACTCTGCGGATCCGTCCGATCCGTGAAAGTGCTGACGAAGCAATCAGTCTCCGCGTCGAACTAAGGGGGTGCGACGAAGTTTCCACAAACACCGCGTATGTGCTAGAGACGACTACGACAACCATCGTACAGACCACTTCTCTTCCCACCGCCGGAAGCGAGATTACTGTGGTGGAAACAAACACAACAGAAGTGTCCAGAAGTACGCCTGTCAACGAAAGCTCGACTCTAGCCATTGTGGTGACCACGACCACTGGTTCTGTGGCTAACATGACAACAAAGTCCGCCCTAACACCAGGTGCCGAAATTCTCCTTTAAACTTATTTTGCATTATTATATTTACTCGCAAATCAAGAAATTAAATTCTCTCATAGTTCAAGCAATTCTAAATAGTAAACGGTAAACAATCAATTACCACTACAAATTATGTTAACTTTAAAGGAAATACTAAAGAACTCTTTTCGCTATTTCAAAAATAAAATTGATTTCATCAAAAAAATGAAGTGCGAGCCGCGTGTAAATTGTAGTAATTTAATTGCTTTGATTGTAGAATCGTGCGACCGCGAAATGGGACTCAAATTAATTCCTTCAAACGTCATCGGAAACCCGAATATTTCCGCATCCAGCAACAACAACAACATTCATTTAGTGAAAATGTCTTTCCACTCTGACGGTTCCCTTCCTTCGGCGTGGGTCCCTGATAGTGACGACACGGAAAAATTTGTACAGGTCGATTTCGACGAATTTGTCACCATCACGGGAATGCTCATTCGTGGGGGTCTGACGGCTAACGGAACCGAAGGTCACGTCACTTCCGTCTCTTTCAAGTACAAAGACGGCGACGAATGGCGTGCTGCTGAAACTTCGGATACTCGGGTACCAGTTGACAGAAGTGGTAGCTCCACAGAGCCGCACTTTATTGCTCTGCACAATGTCGCTTCGACCAGAGTAAGTGGATGCATCGACCCCCTCTGCTGCTACTTTTTAAACCAAACTACTTTTAGAGCGTGCGTATATACATTCTGAAGTGGTCCGTTGCCCCAGCCATGCAGATGGAGCTGATTGGTTGTTATTCTAATGCTATTGTGACGTCAACAGAGGTTACCACTGAGCGCTCCACCAAAACAGCGATTACCAAGGTCCTCTCCTCAACAACGGGTAAGAATTGAAATCGCTTACAGACTCGACGAAGCTTACGTGGGTTTGTTACAGAAATGACGACGGCTCCTACCGTGGTATTCACCACCGACCGCGTCTTCCCCACGGAAACAACTTCGTTTGTTTCATCTTTCTCTTCCGTCGCCTCACCCACCGCTTCCCCTACTCCTCAGACCGAAACCACTTCTCAGTTCAACCCTACCACGGTTGTGACGTCAACAACTAGCTTTACTGCCACTAGCACAACATCTTCCCTTGGTTCAAGCGCCGCCCCACCAACAAAAGAAACCACTCCCCTGCCCCCATCCGGCATCATCACCATTACAACCCGCTTCCCCGCTTCGACTACCACTGGTGTGATGGTTTTCTCCACACCAATTGCCAGCTCTTCGGCTAGTACTGAAGGAGAGGGTCCCACTTCGGCTTCCATTCAAACCCAAAGCCCCTCAACTGCGGCCATTTTGACGACGTCATCACTCTGCGAGGTGAGATAAGCACAGATCAAATCGTAAATTTTTAAAGAACATTTAAGTTTGATCCATTCACTCGGACACCAAAACATCAATCGAAGCTCTGCTATTTCCAACAAAGCCGTTCAGGTTCAAACCCCCACCACTAGTCCACCTACAGCGTTATCGGTTTGATCCCCTCCCAGCTATGATTTCGTGTTTATTTTTGCGGTCGGGGTTGTCGAAGCACGAGCGCTGTCGCGGCTTCAATTTTGTTCAACAACTTTGACCAGATTCGTTATTATCAGAAGTGTGACGCCTCGTGCCCGTCCGGCTCTGTGATGGTGAGACAGGAGGATTGCTGTTCGTGTCAACTCATGAGTTCGACTTTGAAGCCAACTCAAACTACCACAGTGACCACGGCAAAGATGTAAGAATTATTATGACCATAAATTAACGTTTATTTTGTCAACAATGTTATGCTAGTGCATCAAACGTCATGCTGGCGGGGAAACAGTTTCAGTGGTTGAAGCATTCAGTCGGCTTTTGCTCAACAAAATTAGTGGTGGTTTTCTCTTTAAAAAAAAAATTATTACCTTTTACAAAACTATGTTACTAGATTAATTGTATATACCGTATTTACTCGTTTTGTAGCCCTGGCCCTTATTTTTTTCAACCAAACTCACTACCGGGCCCTTATTCAAACGGGCGCTTGTTATTTTCAAAGCAAAATTATGCACAAAAATTATCGTTGAAGACAAATATTTCACGACATTAATCCTTTTTCCATGTCAATTTATTCCCGTCAAACGCAAATTATTCACGTCTTAAGAGTAATTCCCTCATATTAGTTTATATTATTAACAAGAAATAACAAATCATGAGTCTTTTGCGTTGACTTTGGCTGGAATGGGATGCCATGGCCTTCAGCTTCTCTTCTTGCTTGCACCATTCCCGAATTCTTTTTGGAGCAACACCAAATTTTCTAGCAGTTGCCTCTTTTGATTTGCCTTTTTTCACTTTACCGATAGCATTCAATTTGAATTCAAGTGTGTAACTGTGCAGTTTGCGCCTTTTGTTATCGTCATCAACTGGTGATAGGTCACGCTTTCTTCTTCTGTCATCTGCCATCATGTGGGGTTCAGTATTCTGAATGAATGACCAGTAGACAAATGGGAGCCTTTTATACTATCAGTTCTTTGCTTTTGGCGGGAAAGTCTGCTATCTGTTATGTAATCAATGCTAAGGCGTGAGTGTTATCTACCAACGCTTGAAATTCAACAGCGTTGTGACACAAGCGCTTCTTAGCTGCTTCTTATTTCCTATTGTTCTCTACCACTGAAAAATCAGCTTTTACATCGGGCGGGTATTCAAGCACAGGCCCTTATTTATTTTTATGTTCTGTTTACTAGCTGTTCACTGGCTATTCAAACGGGCCCTTAATCAAGATCGGGCGGTAAAACGAGTATATACGGTATTGTTGATCTGAGCGAAATTCACAAAGCGAAATTAAACCGAGCAAAGAGACGCAAATTAGACGGCAAGTTTTCGTTCGTTTGCAATGTCTTTTCGAACCAAACTTTGTGTAATGTCAGAACCTGCACCCCACCGATGGAGTATTCCGAGTGCAGAGAGGCATGCGACCGCAAGTGCCCCTATCTCCGCTCGTCGTGCCAGGATAGTTGCTCTCCCGGATGTTCCTGTTCCGGCAACACGCTTTATGACGGAGAGAAATGCGTCGCCCCAGGCAACTGCCCTTGTGTGTCCGGAAATTCTACGTATTCGGTAAGTTGGGAGACGAAACAAAACGTGTATCTACGTCATGTTAGTTTACGAATCCTGTGCAAGATGGGAACACGCGGCCAGTAAGTCATGAGAATCTATTTTACTCTTAAAGCAAAGACATTTTTTGATTTATTTTATTTTTATCTCTATATTTATCCTCCTGACTCGCAGGAAAGCGACGGAGGCGCTAATACATAGGGTAAGCAATTACCCCGACCTGCTTCCGGAGATGCCAAGATATTGCTGTCCGCTATTAATTTAGTAGAGATATGACTGCAATTTAGAACTGCTTGTCAAGACCACCAAGCAGGGGAAAGTACCGTAAAATGTCTTTCCCAAGGACACAACAGAATGGCACAAGTGGGTTTTGAACCGAGACCATGCTGATCATCAGTCCGGTGCTTTAACCACTCGACCACGCTGCCGACAAAATGCGCGTACATCGGAAGAGAGGGTAATAATTGCAAACAAATTAGCACTTTCACACTTATTGCGTCATATTACTTTCTGGTGTATAAATTCCGGAATAAAAGCGTGCTTGTTCCATTGTTTCCGCACAATGAGAATAGAAAATTGAGGCGAGTTAAAGTTTAAAGTGCGAAAAAGCAGAGGGTCACTCTAAATTGTAAGAGTCATCAAAAAGTATTAGTCAGTGTAGTTGTGAGCTCATTATAAAACAAATAATAGCGTCGAAAAACCAAAACTACCGTGTAGTCCATACTTAGTACAATAATGTATTTGACTTAAAATAAACAAATGATGTTAATCCTTGTAATCAGCTGCACTTAAAATTGCTTCGTTAACAAAAAGAATAACAGCGTTTAAAACCAAGGGCTTCATTTAAACTCTTTTGTTTAAATAAGTAGCCTTAAAAAAGGCTGTTTTGAAAACTCGAGCATTTTTGTCTAGCTCTCTTCAGGAGGTTTCGCTAGAATGAATTGAAGAACTGAATGTAGTATTTGAATATTTAAAGACTGGTTCTGATTGGCTTAAAATTAAAATTAATCAATGTTATTATAATGAAATAAAACATGTATCATCAGCGTAAAATTTTTTTCCCAACGTTTGCAACGTTAGTCGAACGTCCCAACGTTTGTAGCACAGAATCCGTCAGCATGTGCCCAAGTCTGTTTGGAATATAACTGGTCAAGAACGAAAACAACTAGAACGCAAGGAAAACTACCTAATTTTATACCTCATTGTGATTGTCGATTGGAAATCATTTGTTATACAACCAACAATGTACATCTCACTACAACGACAACCAATTTTGTATTCTTTCTAAAGCAAGATTCGACTTCCGCTTGTCTATCCAAGAACCGATTTTTACTACTCTCCGTAAACCTAAATTATGTAGACCGAAAGAGTTTGTCTACAAGTGTAATTATTTGTATGAATGTAAAGTTTTTCTTTTTTGTTCTGAATTTTTAAACAAAACTTGAATAATTTTGTTTTTTTGCCAAAAAAAAAAAAAAATTTACGCTGATGATACATGTTTTATTTCATTATAACAACCGTGATTAACCTTAATTTTCAGCCAATCAGAACCAGTCTTTAAATTTTCAAATACTACATTCAGTTCTTCAATCATTCTAGCAAAACCTCCTGAAGAGAGCTAGACAAAAACGTTCGAGTTTTCAAAACAGCCTTTTTTAAGGTTACTTATTTAAACAAAAGAGTTTTAAATGAAGCCTTTGGTTTTAATAGCTATTTTGAAGTTTTGTACCAGCAAAAAACTTAAAAATATATGTATATCAGGGGTGAGGAACCGGCGACCATTTTATAGTTAATGTGCGCATATGTAGCTTCGTAAATAATTGCGTCGTACATTGTGTTAATTTCTAAATGTATAAGGAGTCTTTGTATAAAGTAATTGATGAAATAAACAAAATAATAGAAAATCTTTAGTTATGTTGAGTTTTTTCATAATATATAAGAAAATCGTTTTGAAACGTTTTTAAACAAGATTTTTTCATTTTGTTATGTCATAATGCTGCTATAATTCGTTTAGCAACTGTTCACTTTATCCTCTTCGCTTAGTTTTGATTTGTAGCAGGTTTCTATATTAGTAGAATTAGCAGGTTCTAAATAGATTTATTTGGGTATCCCAATTATTTCTTTTTAGCTTATTATTTAGGTTAGATGCAGAAAGAAACGAAAACATTAAATTAAAGCAAATTGTTTATAGACAGGGCTGCCATCGATATGAATCCCAAAATAAGGACGACAGGGAAACATAATAAGATAACAAACAACGTAAAGTAATAAACAAAATGTATTTATGCTAGTGCAACTTGTATCTAATTATGCTTCAGTACTTTGCACTAGAAACGATTTGCTCCATCAGTTCTTTATTCTTAGAAATTATCTGGTGCATCGCACCGCAGCTGACTTCTAAGTTTACTTTAACTTGTAGAATGGATTTGACTGTCTTTTCAGAAAGGCTGTTTCTCTCTTTGGTCCACTGTGCTGAAACAAGGGAGAATACGCGCTCCACAAATGCATTGCTAACAGGTATGGAGAAAACAATGCTTATCAGCTTGTAGAGAAGCGGAAAATTGTCATTTCTGGCAAAGATATTCATCCAATTCTTCTCAGCTTTTTCTTTTTGGAAAACATCAAGTGGAATTTTCTTAGGAGAAACATTGAGAGCCGAGACTTCGTCGAACAGTTCATCCATCATTGCCGTTTGGAGATCAAGTTGCCTAGCCAAGTCCACGAATTCTTCGTACCTAACTTTTTGTTCTCTTAGCAAGGTTCAGTTGGTTTGCGTCAGATCATTCTTAATGTTAAACCAGTTATCAACATATTCTAAACTGATAGTATAGAATTCTTGAAAGCTCGATTTGAGAATTTTAGCGCGCTCGTCATCAACATATCTTAGTAGTTCAGCTGTTGTTGCTCCAAAAAAATTTGAATTTTGTCGCTGCAATATTTTACACTTGAATGATTTAACTATTTTCGTTAGTTCCGGAAACAATTCAGTTGTTTCTTGCAAAAGTAGGATTGGTTTCTTAAACAACAAGAGAGCCCTGTGAAGGAACGTTACGACGACCAGAGACTCGCCTGATTTAAAGAAATTTATCAAGATTCGTGGTAAATGTTTGAGCGGCAGAAAATGAGCTTTAAGTGGGTACCAGAGATTGATCATTCGCTAGGACAGAATCTAGTGTAGTCCATCTGGTCGGAGTGTGAGTGGGCAAAGTTGAGTAGTTAGTATCAAGTTTTTTGCAAAACTGCTTGAGGCTCACTGCTCCACTGGTTTGACTTTTGAAATGGCTGCCAATTTTCATAACGGTTGTCTCTATATCAACTGTCAAGCAATCTGATCTCTTCTCTGCTGCATTGTGCAAAATATGTGCAGGGCACCCCACTGGAATAAGTTGAGTCGCTCGCTGTTTGAGTCGATAGAGTACATTATTTTGTCCACTCAGCTGCGAACCGCCGAAGTTTACGGGTGTCTTGTCGGCACAAAAAAATGACAGTTGTTTTAGATCTAGGTTGTTCTCCTACGAAGATGTGTGTATAAAGTCTACAATTTGTTGTGAGGTCTCACTTGGCATTGATCGCAAGTTAAGTACTTGCACACCAACTTTGGCGTTGAAGAAGCTGATGACCAGAGGAAATAGTTTTAATTGATTGTGATTTGAAGCAACTACTGAGACTGAGAAAGGCTGTGTTCCTAGTTCAGGCAATAATATTTTTTGAGCATAGGGACCTAAAACTCCAATGATGATGCTTTTAGTTTTCGTTCTGGCCGAGGCAAACTTTTTTTGCAATGTCAGAGTCAGGGAAGAGTGTTTTGAATAAATGTGACGTACAGTCGTTGGAGAGGAATGACTGCTGATGCTTCACAGTATGGAAAGCTCAGGTACCTTCTGCAGCAGCTGTTTTGTAGTCCAGGGTAGTTGGTGCAGATTGACTCTTGAAAAAGGCTTTTACAGATTAGTTTGACTTAGTTTGTCGAGGAGAGTTCATGTGCTTTTGAGTTGCATTGTGTGCAGAAATAGCTGCTTTTAATACCTATGGCTTCCAAATAAATGTCACCCTTACAAAAACTGCAGTGCGCAAAACATTATCCCTTTAAGCTTCTTTTGATGTTGTTGAATTTTTTCTCATACTCATCACGATAAGAGTTTTTGCGTTTACTCATTTTATCTCTTGTGAAGTTCCAGATCTAAACGAAATTTATATTCGTGTTTAGTGTAAAAGCACTGATTCTCAACTAGTATGAGGTTGAATTTAACACAAGCTGAATGCTTGGAGAAAAGACAATCGCTCAAAACTTTAGAAACTAAATCAGTAGGCTACTGCTAAATTATCAAATCTATCAGATTTTAAATAATACTAGTAGTCAACTGCAAAGTTCTGATTAACTACTGTATTCTAATTCCAGTTAAATGCACTAATTTTGATGTCATAAGTAATGCACATAACAAAAAAGCTTGAAAGCCAAGCAACAAACTAAGTTAACAACAAATTAAGCAACAAATTAAGGTGTTGCGCCCATGCTTTCTACTGTTTTATACTTTCGCTTTCTGATTACCATATGCATGTTTTAACGTCTGACGTTGTGCTGCTTCTTCCTTTTCTTGATCTTTTTAATATTTATAAATTTTTGTGTTAAAGTGTTAATAATGATCGAGAATAAAATGAATGAATGAATAAATGAAATCATTTGAATTGAGCAATCGAAGTGCCCAGTATGAAAACCTCTAACCCTAAAATCAAAACAAAAATAAGGACACAAGTCAAAATAAGGACATTTCTTAGAAATAAGGAAAAAAATATTTTCTAAGACACAGACCTTCAAAAAAAGGACAAATCTTAGAAATAAGGACGTTATGGCAGCCCTGTTTATAGACCTACTTATTGTCAGTATCGCGTCTAATTTGTAGCGACTTAGCCTAATCAACTCTCCTTATCTTGTGTTGATAAACTAGCCAAGTGATATGTGTTATGTACATAATAGTAATTATTGTTTAAATTTCATTAATGTGGATTACCCCAATAATGGCTCTAAAGCGAAATTAACATTAAACGAAGAAGGAAGAATATTTAGCAAGGATTGGGGAATGCAATATTTTCTTGTGCTTAATAAAGACAGAATGTGTTGCCTACTATGTGACGCCACAATTTCTTGCATGAAAAAGTACAATGCTAAGCTTCACTATGAAACACATAAAAAACACAAGCATTTTCAGTTGGAAGAAGAACGTAAAATTGCTTTTAAAAGATTGAAGAATCAAAAAGAGCGTCAGCAGCAAATGTTTAAAAAAATATCTTGTCAAAAAAATGATGCCATTGAAGCCACCTACCGAGTAGCACTTTTACTGGAAAAAAGAGGGAAGCCATTTAGTGATGTAGATATCATAAAAGAGCAATCATTGAAGTTGTCAGTTGCATACATCCCGAGAATATTAGCAAATATTAATATAAAGAACTACCTCTTTCTCGAACAACAATAACAAGTCGTCAACATGAATTAGCATCCAACTTAAAACAACAACTCCATTCAACAATTCAAAAAGAAGTGTTTTATTCAATAGCTATAGATGAGTCTATTGATAATACTGATTTTACGCAAGTTTTAGTTTTTATTCGTGCGATAACAGGGGATTTTCACTGTTTTGATGAATTGCTTTGTTTATGTACCATGAAGGATAGAACTCGTGGAATTGATATATTTAATGCTTTTAAAGAGAAATGCAACGAAGCAAAGCTTAGTTTTGCTAACTTGGTAAGTGTATGCACTGATGGTGCTTCTGCTATGAAAGGTGTCCGAGAAGGATTTATTGCCTTACTTATAAAAGAATTACCTCATCCAAAATCATTAATTGCTTTTCATTGCATTTTACACCAACAAAATCTTGCTGCTAAATCTGCTACTGTAGGAGACACCTTTAACAAAGTTTTAGAGATAGTTCACTTTGTCGATTGGTTAAAGCACCGGACTCATGATCAACATGGTCTCGGTTCAAAACCCATTAGCGCCATTCTGTTGTGCTTGGGAAAGACACTTTGCGGCACTTTTCCCTGCTTGGTGGTCTTGGCAAGCAGTTCTAAATTACAGTAATATCTCTACTAAATTACTAGCGGACAGCAATATTTTGGCATCTCCGGAAGCAGGTCGGGGTAATTGCTTACCCTATGTCAGGGGTGTCCAAACTTTTTTCCAGGAGGACCAGATTGATAATGTGAAAGTGACCGAGGGCCAGCAACGATCTCTAAAAAAAAGGTCTTCACTTCGATTTGATCCCAAATTTCGCTATGTTCCTCCCAGAATCGTTGAGATCTCTAAAAAAAAAAAAAGGTCTTCACTTCGATTTGATCTCCAATTTCGCTATGTTCTTCTCAGAATCGTTGAGATCTCTAAAAAAAAAAAGGTCTTCACTTCGATTTGATCCCGAATTTCGCTGTGTTCCTCCCAGAATCGTTGAGATCTCTAAAAAAAATGCCTTCACTTCGATTTGATCTCTAATTTCATTATTTTTCTCCCAAAATTATAATGATCTCTAAAAAGAACTAATTAACATGGTAAATGGATTATTTTGGACATAATTCTATCCAACTATGTTTCAAAGTAAGTGCATATCCCCACATTTAGTCCGCGGGCCGTATGAAAACTCATCGCGGGCCGCAATTGGCCCGTGGGCTGGACTTTGGACACCCCTGCCCTATGTATAGCGCCTCCGTCGCTTTCCTGCGAGTCAGGAGGATAAATTTAGAGATAAAAAAAAAAATCAGAGTCAATTCAACTCGTCACCGTCAGTTTCGTGAGCTGCTCATAAATGATGACGAAACTGATATTGTAGACATGCCGTTTTTCTGCCAAATCCGCTGGTTTCTCCAGGAAATATTCTTGGCAAAATTTTCATGTTAAAGCAGCAGATAGTCAGTTTTTATGAGAAATAAAAGAAACATTGTTATTTATCGGATTTTGACTTCATTAGGAATGCTGTATTTTTGTGTGATTTAATGTCTAAACAAAATGAACTGAATATTTTTCTTCAAGGTAAAAGCAAATGTATTTATGACATGGGGAGCAAAATGCAAGCATTTACGAAAAAATTAGAATTTTTGAAGAATACTCTTGTTAAGTTCGAGTTGCCAGAAGCTGAAGAACATTTTCCTCAATTGACAAAAGCTCAAAAAGAATATGAACGGCCAAATAAATCATTTGAGGAATTTATATCTGTCCTTGATTTTCTAATTTAGAATTACAATGAAAGATTTAAAGATTTTGAAAAACGTGAAAATTGTTTAAAGTTGGCTTTCAGGCCTCATTTAGTGGACATTCCTTCAGCACCTGCTAATTTGAAAATGGATTAATAGAACTTTCGGAAGACGACATCATGAAATATTTATTTAATCCTAAAAATGATCTACGCGAAATTTGGAAAAACGCGATTGATTACCCGCGTCTTCGTCATCACACTCAAAAAATGCTTTCCTGTTTTCCCACCACTTACTGCTGCGAGTCAACTTTCTCATATACGACACAAATCAAAACAAAGTTGAGAACTCAGCTGACTGATGTCATATGGAAGACCAACTTAGGCTGCGAACTACTATGCTAGAACCAAATATTGAACTCCTTGTAAAAAATAAGCAATATAAGAAAAGCCTTTGCAATTACATTCTTAATTTGGTATTTACTAATAAATAAATTTATTAAAAACACAACATACACCAAGCTTGTCAGTCTCCAAAAAACCTATCTCTGCGGTGCACTACCATCATATGTTTAAGCGTGTTGATTCTAGAATTTGCTATGTTATTATTTTAATCATAATTAAACTGTAAACGAACCTGCTCTGTTCTAAGTTAAAATATTTTTTCTTTTGCGGCCATATGATTAAACATAATTTCAAATACGGCCATCCAAGCGTAAAAGGTTCCCCAACCCTGATATATATTGTCTTGGAACGAGTGCGATCAAAAAAGATGAAGAGTTACTAATCATCTCTGACAAAAAAAGTCTAGAGAGAATTTAGATAAAAACTTACGATTGGATCAAAACACTTTGCTATAAAACTGTCGCTGCTGGCAGAATTAGATGTGACTATTGTAAGTAAAAGCTGTCGCCGGAAGAATGTCATTATGAGCGTGTTTTGGGGGAACGCTTGCTGACTGCAGTGCTGCGGATGTTGTTTTGTCAAAAACAATCGCCGGTTCTGCGTGGTTTCTTGGCGTTTAGATAAATCGTCATTCAACAAGAATTTTTTTGTCTTTTAGGCTTTTGCTACTTTAAGACTATTTTTGTTTCTCGACAATATCTTATCTTGTTCAATGATATTACATAAAAGCTACAACAACCACCACAAGCTATTCATAACAATTGACCCTTGAGCTGCTATCAGATTTGCACGTTTTATCTACATCGTTTTGGCTTTTCATCCCAACATAGACTGGAGGCCAACATTTTGGCTCGAAAAATCAACAGTGTCTTCTAGTTTTTAAGACTTAATTTATTTGAATTGTTTCATTTGTCGTCTTCATTTGGGGGTGTCCACAAAATGTATTTAGGTCAAACTTTAACAGAAAAGGGAACAAAAGTTTATTTTTTAACAAGGGCAAGCAGCCACACTGCCCGGCTCAGATTTTTGTTGTGTTCAATAAAGTTTAACCAGGACTGATGAAGCATGACGGTCCCCTTGATCCGCAGCTTAATATCTAATTGTTATCCACTCCCGAATCGATCTGATTGGTTGTTTCAGGCTGATGACGAGTGGAAGCATTCGAGCGATTCTTGCACAGCATGCAAATGCATCTCTGGAGAAGTGCGCTGCCACCGCCCGGATTGCTATACTCCTACCTGCAAATTTGGAGAAAGACTGACCCTGGTGAGTATTTTATAAACGCGTCACTTTGTGGCGTTTCTTTTAATTATCTTTGTTGCCAGTTGTTATTTCGTGGACAAAAACCTTAAGCGCCAGTTTTTGCTTAATTTAATTTAGAAATTTTGAATATCTCAGGTCGACGGAGATTGCTGTAAGAAATGTGTCTCTGTGCCTGTTATGTCTTCAACAACAAGCCCTCTTGTTGTGTCGAGTACATTTACTGCGAGCGTAGTCACCCAAACGTCCACTGCTGCACTCTCTACGGAGTTCCCGACCACGTTTGAAAGCACGACTTCAGAAAGTATCCCCGATCTATGCGACTTGTCGTGCTACTGCTTGTATGGTTGCAATAAAAACGAAGAGGAGTGCCCCCTGATGTCTGACTGCCCTTACAAGTGTTCGTGCAACAATGGCACGTTCAAAATGAGCGGCCGCTGTGCTTTCTTAGCAACGTCGGATCTGTGCTACCCTCCTTACAACACGGCGGAGCCCACAGGTGGGTCACGTGATGTTTTGCGTAATTATTCCAGAAAAGAAAATACATCAGCAAGACGTGACCACCCGCACGTCACGAAACAAGCAACAGCAAGGACGCCTTTGAGTTTTTGCGAAATCGACACGATCTGGTACCACATTCATGACATCATAGCCCTACTATTTGTCCTGTTTGATTTGGTTTTGGTCTAAAATAATTTGTTGCTGGTACTCAATTGTGTTTTAAGTGATTAGAATTGATTTAGGTTTACATCAAAAAACTCGTTTGTTTCGTCCTACTATCTTTACAGACCGTGGTTTCTTTTATTATTCTGTGCTGACCGTATATCGTGCGATCCAGATTACAATATTACAATTTGTACTCTTTAGAAACTGCATCGCCACAACCCACTGACGTGATTCCCACCACACCCTGCCCTGATGTATGCAACTGCACGCTTGGTTGCGATGACTACGGAGATTGTAAAGAGATTGATGGTTGCAGTGTTGAAGTGAGGAAATTGGAAAAAAATGGCTCTATTTTTTTCAAATTTTTTTCAAACTTTATTGTTGGTAGTCTTGCACTTAGTGTTAAAAACCCAAAACTAAACTAACACAAATTCATCTTGTTTTGCAATCGTCTGCAATAGTTTTTGGATTTTAATTTTAACAAAAAAGTAGACTTTGTTTGCATGAGACCGTGTTTCACCTTACAACGTGTTTGTCCAAGTCAGGCTAGCGTCATCAATCAGCCGCATATGCTCCCTGACTATGCCGCAGGGGATTACCCGAAATAATTGGCGCTGATCAAAACTTTACTTCGTATTTTTTGCAGCTTTGTTCGTGTCCAGAAAATACTGACAGATCAAAAGGGAGATGCGCCCACTACCCCAAATGCCCATCGGACACACCCTCCACGGCACCCTCCACCACCTCCACACCGGCGACAACCGTCCCCACGACTCTAAGTAAATATGAACATTGCTAACCTGGCTGCGCAAAGTTCTTGATTGATAATTCGTTTTTTTGTTATGCCTCGAGATGCCACGGCTACTGGTTGTGGTACTAATATTGTTTCTCTCCCCCCTTCGCAATGGTGACGAAATATTTCGTTGTATTTAGGATGCACAGGAGACAAGATCTTCCACCCCCGCCCGTGCTATTTGACCTGCACAAACCTTGCCCGCGGGGAGTCCTGCCAATTGGAGGACCTCTCCCCCGGGTGCGTGTGTCCTGAGGGTACCGTGGAACATGACGGACAATGCATCAAGGCGGAGGAATGCCCGTGTTATCGCAATGGAACTGTCTACGAGGTCATTTTTAAAACACCGTCAAGTACGATGTATCGCGTTGCATAGCGCCAATTCGCTCGGGAAGTTTATGGGTCAAGATCATAGTTTTCTAAATTCATTTTCCGACGCCAGCTATTTAAATGTTGTTGTTGAGCTTATCTGGATCACACCTAGGAATTGGAGCCTCTTTTATTTTTCAACAGAATGCAAAAAAATCATTTTTGGTTCATGAGCACTAAGCAAGAACAGCTGGACACAAACATACAGCTATTTAATTTAAACTCATTGATGTCGCTGTTACGCTTTCAGTTCGGAGAAATTGTCGAAAAAACGGCGTGCGAGCGCTGCGTGTGCGGAGACAACGCTATAACGTGTTCTCCGAAATGTGACATCAAAGAAAGCGATTGCGAGACCGATGGCGGAATTCTTCGTTACGATTCCAAGGGATGCTGCCGATGTCTCAGCACAACAAATGAATTCACAACTAGTGAGTCACTTTAACAAGTTTGTCGATATAAGGAAATTAAACTTTCCGTACATAGTTGTACCATCGTCCGTTGTCAAGACAACAACTGAATTCGTTTCGTCGTCGACATCACGCGGGGAAACCGAACCGCCCACCTCGAAACCACCATCATCGATACATTCAACCTTCATTGTAAGTTGACATGAAAATGTTTTCCTTAGTTTTTACTAAGAATTTCATTTTTTCAGATAAGCGGGTCAACAACTGGACAAGTGCTCACCACCGTTACCTCGACACCCGTTGAGACCACTACACCATTAGGTGAGAAGTTTCAAATTTAATTTCAAGTTTGTTTTTTGTGATACAGTTTTTGAGTTTTTGAGTTTATGTGGTCAGCTTTAAACCATAACCGAACAATGTTGTAGCCGTAGAGATATCAAGTCCCTAGCCATTGAGCTCGGTTAGTGTTTATCTTATAAACTCCTCCAAGATGTCTGCATGTCAATCTGAAAGTTTCGATCCTCACTCACGGCTTTTTTCTAGTTGTGTGCGATGCTCCTCTGGAGGCGAGGCGATGCGGCTGCAACGTCACTTGCGGGCAGGACTTGGGGTGTGGTGACGCATGCATGCCTGGCTGCTTCTGCCCCACAGGGACGTACAAGGACGGAGGTCGGTGTGTTCAAGCCTCACAGTGCCCTTGTATCTATAACGGGACCAGGTAGGATTAACTTTTGTCGTAAACAATGTTTTGTCAGTTTTATGACGAAAATCTTGTAACATACCAAGCTTGAATGTTAAGAATTTTATTAAAAAAATATTTTTGCAAAAATATTATCTTCTTGCTTGTTGCTTAGTTTACCCGAGAAGAACAAAAAATTTGTGCACTAAAATTCAATTGTTCTTTATTAAAGGCACAAGCTTTCGTGGGCTACTGCGCACTTTGTCAGGTGCAATGAAATAAAAATAATAAACAATAATAGTCATCATTATTCTTATTCCATTGCACCTGACGAAGTGAGCAGTAGCCCACGAAAGCTTGTTCCATTAATAAAAACCAAGTAAACTTTAGTGGACAAATTTTTTGTCTTTTCATTTGATTTCAATAGTTGACACAGCTTTCCCAATTTTTATTTCTTCCAATTCTTAGTTTACCTGGTAAAGTTCTTTTTATGGCTTTGGACATCAGTAGTTAATATTTTGGTTTTAGGTACGCCAGCGGAGGCAAATGGACAATCAACCACTGCAGGAAGTGTGAATGCAAAGATGGAGAGCCAATATGTGAAAAGGAGTGCCTTCTCCAGTGCAACTCCTCTCAGATCCTGGTATCCGACCCAGATGACGGAGGATGTTGCTACTGCGAGGATGGTAAGTATCCGCAAAAACTTTATTTCAAATTGGTCATAACCGACACTTTCATTAGTTGCTACGACCACATCCGTCTCTGTCACAGCGCCACCTAATGGGCCTACAATGAACATGACTTCGAGTGCTTCTACAACGCCTAGGCTTCTTACTTCAACTGAGCAACCCGCAACAACGCCCTCATGCGAGGGATGCATTGACGATTCCAACAGGTGAACCTTTTTTTCAAACAAGCTAAGCGTCTAACTTTTAGGGCTATTATCAAGCGAAGCAAGCTTTTATTGAATTGATCGATTATAAAAAATCTAGACAGTTCACCGAAAAACACTAGAATGTTATGATTATGAAGTGATTATTCAAAATTTTTATTAGGTCAAAGTTGATATTAGTTTTGTTTTTTATTTATTTTGCAACTGATTTTGTGTTTAGTTTAACTAATCTTTTCCAATGTACATTTTTAACAAATGCTATGACAATTTTACTTAGAAGTGTACAGTGCGCGTTATTTAAATTGCTTACTTTAAAGTTGTGGTTTAATATAATGTGACATGAGATACGGTCCGGAAACTTATTGCTATTTCTTATGGTTAAAAAATCCACCGATGTTTATGGTGGAAGATGAATTTCTACCGATGTTGTCTTATAAAAAAGTTTACACAGTGATTAAATTCGTTTCACACCGGATTACTTCGCGCTTTCCAGATGTATTCCCTTCAGAGGATCATGGAACAAGAGTGAATGCGAGTCTTGCGAATGCCTCGACACTGGAGTAATTGTCTGCCTGACGTCGTGTCCCACTTGTAAACCTGGTTACGTCGTAGTTAGCAATTCGAGCTCGTGCTGTCCCGATTGCGTTGCACCGATATCCGAGAGTAATTGCAACGAAACATGCTTCGATTGCCGGGTGAATATATGTCATAGCAAAAATAAACAATGTTTCGAACCCGAAAAAAAGATTCAAAACAATGGATCCAAACTGTGTTGCGAGTGTTCTATAGACAAAGTGTACAATGGGTTCGAGTGCGTTGCTCCAGCAAACTGTTCCTGTCTCGACAGCGAAGGTAGAAGTGTCACTTTTGGTTTTGCCATTTGTATCTGACTTTTTAAAATTTTCTCAAAGGAAACGAACGCCCCCCCGGCGATGTGTGGGTCGAGGGCAGCTGCCAGGAGTGCAAATGCTTCAACAACAAAGTTCAATGCGCTGAGCTTCCGTCGTGCCAGGTGGGTGTCTTCATCGCGTTCACGCTATGAGCTGGCACTGTGGCAACAGTTGAAGCCCAACTTTCAAAGCTTTGTTTTTTCAGATCACAACCGCGAGCCCGGCGCCCACACAACGTAAGAAAATTATTTTTCAAAATAATTTTGTCGGTGACTCTTTGCTGACGTTAAAAGCGTTCGACAAGGTGCTAGGGGAAATATTCGCCCCAAAAACCTTAGACCTGGCGTTTTCTTGTGATTTGTTTTGTCCTTAAAATTAATTAATCTTAATCATGTAACATACACACACACACATACACAAGCACAGACGTGTCGCACACACGCATGGACAGAATAACGATCATACGCAACCGAAACCAGATAATTTTTGACGTTGAGAGAATATATTCTTACAAGCTTAGAACACTATCGACAAAGATGTTGCCATAAAACTACACTTTTTAAAAACTTTTTTTTATTCTTTTGCTAAGAGTAAAAAAATATTTATTTTTTTATTCAAATTTTCTGATGTAGTTTAGAATTTATAGAATGACGTGAAGTGTTTAGTAGAAAGAAATCCCGGTTTTTGAGGCTATTTTGATTAAATTTAAAACCTTTACTCGACTTACCAATTTAATGTATTCAATAAAGTTGGGGATTGTAAAAAAAAAACTTAAAGTAGTTTCCAGCAACTCGCGGTGGCTAATTTTTTCGGGATTAGCCTAAAGTTAAAAAAAGCTCCAAAAATTTCATGCTTAAACTCGTGACCATATTGATAGCGAACGCGATTGGCATGATCTCAATTTAACATCTGCTCTTGTCATTCTATCGAGAAAAAGTTTTTGCGAGGTTTTCTTTTGCCGGGTTTTCTTAACGAGCAGTTCTAAACTACAGTCATATCACTATTATTCTACACTTGCTTCCCATGTTAAAAAAATTGCCAGGATTACACCGGTTTACTGCAGTATTAGCTTTTTACACCAACAATACTGACTGCTTTTCTCGTTTATTAAGTTATATCACTAGATAAAAACTAAAAAACAAAATGATATTAAAAAATTTCAACCGGGAGACAATGTTTTGGCATATCCCAAAGCAGTTTGCTTGGAGGGCTCAACAACCAGCTCTAAATTTCAGTCATATCTTTAAATAAAAACTAAAAAAAAACAAGAGTTTCAACAAGACAGCAGTATCTTGCCATCTCCGAAAGCAGGTGGGGGTAATCGCTTGACGTATGTTGTAGGCGTGGTGTCTCTGAGATTGTCCTTAGAATGACGAATTGACAAAGATGGTAATGTTTTGAGTTATATACCAGTTATTTACGTTGAGTGGTAATTCGGGTTAATTAAAGACAGGGCTGCCAGGTTGTTTGCATTTTTTAGAAAGACTGCCTTGTAGGGCTAGTTTTGTTCATAGTTTTTAGGCTAATTTTTTTTGTCTTATTTTCAACAGTGCATCGGTCGCGTTTACACTGCAAAAAAGATATCAAAAACTTAGTTTCGATTTTCTTCTGATTATACATTTTACCAATTAGCTTAATTAGTTCAATAAATAACATGCTCATTTTTGAAACGAAAAAATATTCGGCATTGTTATCCATGAAACGTAGTAGGCTACCGAATATAAATAAGATTGTAACAATCTGGCAATTTTAATTATCTGAAGCTGTTTTCTATTCACAGAAACTTGAAGTATTAGAGTGATTGAGATTTCATACATATATAGCCTAATATATATCAGAATCACTTTCGATTAAAATAAAAGTAAGGCAAAGCTCTTCACTCTGTTAAATGTCATGATACCTTGGTCTAATTTTCCAAATTGTCGGCAGCGTGGCCAAGTGGTTAGAGGTTCGTGATTGTGATCAACATGGATTCGGTTGAAAGCCTATTGGCGGCATTCTGTTTGGTCTTTGAGAAATACACATTACGGTACTTTTTCCTGCTTGGTGATCTCAGCAAGCGGTTTTAAATTCCAGTCATAATCTTTTTAAAAAGAAAAAAACAAAATAAAAAATTTTAACCGGGCAGAACTATCTTGGCATTTTTGGAACCAGGTGGGGGTGATTGCCTGCCCTATATTTTAGCGCCTCCGTCGCTTTCCTGCGAGTCAGGAAGATGAATATAGAAATAAAATAAAATAATATGAAATGAATTTTGTTCAACTATCCTTTGACAAGATTCATTGAAGGACATCTAAAGCTCAAGGAGATTCAAAGAATGTTTTAAGAAATTTTTTTTAGAATTCTCAGATACATTGCTTATTTTTATAAATAAAAGAATGACGCAGATTGCTTTGTTAGGAAAATAGGATAAGTGAAAGTAGCCTAAATTGCTAAATAAATGGGTCAAAAACTTTATTTCTTAGCTTTTTTGGGGTTGTTTTTCTATTTCAGTCCTAATTAAAGCCAACGCTTATTAAATTGAGGTTTCTTTTTTTTTATTTTTTATTTTTTTTTATTTTAATCTCTATAATAGCATATATTTAATCTCTATATATTCTAATAGCATTTAAAAATGATTTACTGTATAATTCGTGGCTAGGTGGTGGCAAAACACTTAGTTCGCAACCAAAACAAAATTAAGATTAACAGACGAGGAAATCTGTTTGTTTCAATATTATTACAACCACCTAAAACCGGGATGTTCACATGCAGCAACTCTGGTTCTTTTTTTAATTTTTTTTTTTGTTTTTATCTCTATATTTATCCTCCTGACTCGCAGGAAAGCGACGGAGGCGCTATACATAGGGTAAGCAATTACCCCGACCTGCTTCCGGAGAAGCCAAGATATTGCTGTCCGCTAGTAATTTAGTAGAGATATGACTGTAATTTAGAACTGCTTGCCAAGACCACCAAGCAGGGGAAAGTGCCGCAAAGTGTCTTTCCCAAGGACACAACAGAATGGCGCAAGTGGGTTTTGAACAACAGGCTCTGAACAAGTCCTGAACAATTGCCTATTTCGTGCTGGATTGCTTTTATCTTGACTATTTTACACCTAGCTATATTTAGCTATTTCTTTACTTTTCTGAGCCTTTTTTCTCGTTCGTTGGAATTCGTCCGATTTTCGAGACTCTGAGAAGTAATACTCGCCCCCATCTGAAGGACAAGTCCGCTAAATCCACTGATACCCCCTGAAACAGATTACTTTAAACATTCGTACAAAAGCAAAAACAAATATTTAAAAACATTGGAATTCTCATAACTATCAAACTCCAAAATATAGTAAAACCAATCCTTTATCTTCAAATCATTTTATTAAAAAAATTATTTACGAAATTTATTGCAGAGTTTTCATCTACAACATCACGAAGCACTGAAATCATCACAACTGTTGTTGCTGGATCTACAACTAACACAGAAGGAATCGGTAAATCCACCACAACTGGTGTTGTTGGATCTACAGCTAACACAGAAGGAAGTAGTGAAACCACTACACCTGGTGTTGTTGGATCTACAGCTAACACGGTAGGAATCAGTGAAACCACCACAACTGGTGCTGTTGGATCTGTAGCTAACACAGAAAGAATCAGTGAAACTATCACAACTGGTGTTGTTGGATCTATGGCTAACACAGTAGGAATCGGTAAATCCACCACAACTGGCGCTGTTGGATCTACAACTACCACGACTACAACTACAAGTAGTGAAACCACCACACCTGGTGTTGTTGGATCTACAGCTAGCACAGAAGGAAGTATTGAAATCACAACAGCTGGTATTGTTGGATATACGACCGCCACAGAAGGGATCAGTGAAAAACCCACAATTGATGATCAAGTTATTGAGCTTCCTACTTTGGCATCTACTACTGGGTTTGTAAAATCTACGGCCGAAACTCTAAAAAACAATAAAACCACCACAGCTAGTGTGGTTGGATCTACAACTAGCACAGAAGGAAGTAGTGAAACCAGCACAATTGGTGTTGTTGCATCTTCAACTGTAACATTGAAATCTGTTGCACCCACTACCGGATCATCTACACCAACAACGACAAGTAGGTTTGAGTTTAAAATGCTATGATTTTATTTGTTAAAAAAAGAGAAGCAGACTCGGGACTCAAGACTTATCAATTCGGTGCAATATAGCTGGACTCAAACTCGGACTCGTCAAAAAAAATTAGCGAGTCCAGCGAGTTTGGAAGTCCAACGTCTAGGTTTCATGCAGCATCGATGATTGAAAGGTTTTGCAAATTATTGTTATTATTACTTATTTAAAAAAAATTGCAAAACCTTGGATGAAAAATAAAAGAAGTTAAAATATAATATTCTTTTTATTATTTTCCTTCACTATTCTGAATGCAATAACTGTTTCTTATTCTGTTTTTTGCATTAGCGAGTGTTTAATACTTGTACAGAGCAAAAGTATTGTTAGTTAGATTTTTTGGCAACTTCTGTCAGTTCTTGGCTGGCTTCTTCCATAGAAGTCAAAGGAATAATTTTAGGTTTAGACAGGGATGCGGAGTCGGACTTAGACTCGGAACTCGAACTCGTTATTTTAGCCCGGATTCGGACTTGGGACTTGCTTTTAAATTTTAACGAGTCTGCATTCCTGGTTAAAAATTTGTGTTTCTTACAGTTGTTTGCTTTGAACCGCTTGTGCCAAGCGAGTGCGGCTGTTTAAAATCTTGCCACGACCCTAACGATTGCACAGATGAATGCACTGCCTCATGTGTTTGCCCGGACGGTCTCCTGTATCACAACCACTCATGCGTGCTGCCAACTACATGTCCATGTTATTACAAAGACAAAGTCTTCAAGGTGTTTTTTTATTAATATTAGTGTTTACATTATTGAATTTTCAAGATTGTTTTCGGCTTTCTACGAACGACCACGACGTAGGTCGTTGCATTGTTTTATAATTTTACTGAGCAACGGTTGGTTGATTGATTTTTTAAATTTAGTCACAATCTAAATTGCTAAGCTTATTGTTAGTTGTTTCGCGATAATATAGAATGTGAACTGACTAAATCGTCTAAATTATTCAATTGGATTTGAAATTAAAAGATTAAAATGAAAAACTAATGAAATGGAAACTCTTTAAAATAAAGTTTTTGCTGCATGAAATATAATTTAAAAATTGTTTAATACTTAATGTTTTCTCTGTTTTGAATTTTTTTCTTTATTCTAAATTTCAAACCGAGGCAATAACTTCAAGAGTGCGTTTATTTCGTAAAACAGTTCGGAGAAGAGTTTTTACGAGACAATTGCACCAAGTGTGCTTGCATGGCGGAAGGATTTGAATGCACAGATTTTTGCGACCTTGAATGCTTGCCAGGCCAGTCGCTGATCAATCGACCCGGACAATGTTGTTACTGCGTTGACATGGGCTGTCAGCGTAACGACTTTTTCTATCAGGTACGTTTGTACATTTGAAAACTTAACTTAATATATCTGTGCATTTAAATCAGAAATTTTTTATCTTAATAAGAACAAAAATGATAATTATTACTTGCATAATTATTTGCCAACTGTTGTTGCAATACCAGATATAAGATAACGTTGCCCAGGCATAATTTTTGTTTTATGCTTTAGTGTGATTGAAAGGCACATTGGAGTAATAAGCGAATGTAATAAAGATTTAATCTTTTTTCTCTTTTTGGACCGTTCTAGGAAAGCAGTGCTTTTGAAAACAAAAATCTACACTTTTAAACTTAAAACACTTTTAAGATAATAACCGCGATTACAGACAAGATGCAGAGTAAGAAAATGTATTAATCAAACCGATAAGTGTAATTTTTGATAAGTTTTTTTATCATTTATTTAAATTTTATTTCTATATTTATTCTCCTGACTTGCAGAAAAGCGTCGAAGATTCTATACATAAAGGAAGCAATCAATTCGACCTGCTTCCGGAGATGCAATATTGCTGTCTGGTTAATACTTTTAATTTAATTTTTTAGCTTTATAGAGATATGACTGAAATTTAGAACTGCGTGCAAGACAGCCAAGCAGAGGAAATTGCCGAAAAGTATCTTCTCTAAAGACACAACAGAACGGCACGAATGGGTTTTGAACTGTGACCATGTCAATCACCACCACGGAGTTCTAACCACTCGACCACGCTGCCGCCGTGCCCAACATAAGTGTTGTGCTTGATTCACTTATACTTATTGGAGTGTTTTTGCAAAAAGCAAAGTGAATATTTAAGCAAGCGAAGTCCAGCGGAAGCCAAAGTCTGCTGACTTTCACGCCAAATGTTTGCGTTAGAACTATCTCGACGTTGCTAGCAGCAGGGTACAACAAGCAGGATCTTTAGCGGCAGTAACGAAACCTCAGTTATGTTTGCTTGAAGGCGGGAGAAATGTGGACCGAAGACCCATGCGCCTCGTGCGCATGCAATGAAGACGGATCAGTCACTTGCAACGAGCACTGTAATCTTCATTGTGAGGAGGGATATGAGTTGGTCAATGATGACCGTAACGACGGGATCTGTTGCAAGTGCCGCCCGTTCATGTACTGCAAGGATAGATATGGGGAATTTCACGAGGTGGGGTGTCTTCCAAAGGACTGATCCTAAAATACGCCAATACTTTGTTGAAGCTGACGAGTAAATCAAATAAAAACCTGGTTTGGGCCTGCAGGTCGGGGAGGAATGGAAGGACGGGGATTGCACCACATGCAACTGTACTTCGGCGGGCCAGGCATCTTGTTTCAAGCAAGTTTGCAACTCGTGTCCAATTGGATTTGAACCAATCAACATCACCGGGAATTGTTGTCCGAAGTGCGAGGCCATCTCCTCGTCCACTACTGCGTCATCTACGACATCGTCTTTTAGTTAGTAGCGTGTCGAATGACGTTTGATGACATGAGTTAAATGACGTTCAATGAGTGTTTTTGTTGCAGCTACAGCGCAGCCATGCGGGGAGGAAATGTTTCGATGCAACGACGGATCCTGCATCATGGAAAAGTGGCGGTGAGTATGGCGGCAGTTATTTGTTAGGTCAGTCTCCTGATCTAATTGGGCGGTGCACAGGTGCGACGGCAGTTCTGAATGCCCGGATAAGTCGGATGAGTTAGATTGTAATCTCACTTCAGCCGCTATCACATCTGCGCAGACTTCTACTTTGCCGACAGAAACAGCCTCCTCTGCCACGGTATATTTTCCGAGTATCAAGAAACTAGAGATTCGCAACTTCCGAAATATTGTATTTATTTTTAGGTTTCTTTTTGCCCATTCAATTGCGGCAACGGCAAGTGCCTTCCGTACGAAGACATGCGATGCGATGGAGAGTTCAATTGTGGCAACGGGAGGGATGAATTTAATTGTTCGAAATGTGAGGCATCTCGGTTTTTAATCTTAATTGAAAATAATAAGTTTATTTCATAACAATCAGTGTCCACAACCATGGTTGCGTCGACCACTGGCGTTGTTTCATCCACCACGACATCGCCCACTCACGAATGTCCAGTTTCCTGTTTTTGCGTCGCTGATTGCAATGGAAAGGCAGAATTTTGCAACAAGCTAGAGGAATGCGACCAATCGTAAGTTTTCTGGATGCAACATCTGCATTCTTGGATCATTCATCTACTCGCTCATTTTATCTCTTCATTTAATCTTGTTGATTACATTCTTTCAAAAATTTAAATGACCTGCATTTTTTGTCAGTTGCTACTGCAATTTTTCCAAGGATGTTTCTTATGATCGACGTAATTGGCGCTGCGTCTTGGAACCAACAAAAGACCAGTGCGCCCCCATTCCAACCAGCACAACTTTAATTTCTAGTGCTTCAACACTTTCGACAACCCCAAAAGTACCAAGTAAGAGCATGACACATAATATCGTCTTTTTTAAATACAAAAATCTAAACTCATGTTACATGTATAAGTTTCGCGCAGCATACGCTGAGGTTGTCAGTGTAGGTTTTGTAAACCAGGATCTGAGCAGTAGTTCGAAAGCTTGTGCGATTATTAAAAATTTAGTCAACCTTAGTGCACAATTTTTGTTTTTTAATGATTAATATTACTGATAAATTTCAATTTTATTTGGCTAATTTGTTGCATCACTGTGATTAAATTGTTGCGTCAATCGTTTTTTCGAATTCCACTTTGAACGCGAAAATCATTATTCTAGTTATGCTAAGCACTGAAACGACGTAATGACTTTTATTTTTAACTTGCTTGCATTTAAAACTTGTTTAAAGTTAGTAAATTAAACTTAAATGCGATCCTGCCTTACTATTTTACTTGTTTTGCTTTTTATGTAAAATTTCCGGTTTTTTTTGGGATCCCGGGTTCGAATTAAATTTTTTCCGGTTTTAAAAAATTTTTTAATTGGAAACCCTAGCTGACATCTGGCTGTGCAGCGTCATTACACTCCTATATTCAATCGCCTTGCGTTACCTTCGTTTGCTATGAACTTGTTGCCTTAAGATTATTGCCTGAGCTGCTGGAACGTTGTTTATTGATGCTTTGTTTGGTTTGCGCTGCTTATGTTTCAAATATGAGAATTTCTAAGATGTAAGCATTTTGAACCGGTACCCCCTCTGCGGACATGGCAATACAGTATGTTGGTGCAAGCATCATATGCGGCTGACTTCAGAACTTCTTTGTTGAATTCGTATTTTTTACGTAAAAATAAAACGCCGTCAGAATTAGAAATAAACTTAAAACCTTATTTGAACTGTAAAGTCTCTGTTTCCTGCTGTGGTAGCGGTTTCTCTTTAACCTAGGAACACGGACAAAAATGATTCAAATTTCTTTTTGAAGATTTTGGGATGCTAATAATTTTGTTTTCTTTGATCTTTGGAGTTAAGTAGTCCTTAAGAAATGCTTGCTCTTGTCATATTTATCAAGTTCTAAAAAAAACTTTTTTACAGCATGTGACCAAAACTGCTTTTACACTCTCTCATGCCAAGAACAAAGAAACTATCTCGATTTTCCGACTCCCGGAAAAGTGTTAGATGCTTTGAACTACAATCAATGCATGGACTGCCCTTGCCCCTTGGGATACGTTAAAGGTATAAGTTTTTCAACGTAAATTCAACGCATATTTTTTCTTGATCTTGATGCACTAACGCAGGTCAAGAATACTTACATGGTTTATATGAATTAACATTGTAACCTAAACATACTGTGGCCACGATGAGGACGCACTGGCTAGACAACGCGGTCTCCGTGTCAAGGAGCTGATCATATTTTTTCACGCTCTCCTTATAACGCTGCTGAATTCAAGCAGGAAAGCTGTAAATACCAATGTTAAAGTGTTGGTTTGACGCAGCTCAATATCATTTCGAAATCAAAACTAACTTGATCAACGGAGCGGTTGGAAAATTAAGTTTTGTTTAACTTATTTTCCCAGAAAGAGATATGACAACAATGAAGTAACTTTTTCTAGGATCAAACTTTAAACTGCTAAACCTCAATTGTTATATTCCAGATGAATTATTTTATGGGATTGGGATGTGCTTAAGCTTTGAGCCATGCGAAGGGTGTGACTTCTATGGCGAGAAGAAAGAGGTCGGAGCCACATTTTCAGTTGGTTCATGCGAGGAATGTAAATGCAAGATGGAAGACGGCAATCCATCATTAGAATGTTATCCTGTTTGCAATCTCACGCCGTATTCTTGCGCGACAGTAAGAATATTTAATTGCTTTGTGAGAGTCTCTGGTTAACCGCTGTTCTTAAAATGGCAAATAGTTTGCAGTTGGCACTTGTTTTTATCTCGTCTTTTAAAAAGTATTTTTAACTTATTTTTATTACTTAATTATATAAAACTCCCAAGGACCATGTAGGATTTACTTCTTTTCTAAAATGTTGCATTTTAGATGGGAAGGGTACTGCTAAAATCCGATGGTGTTTGCTGTCAGTGCGTACCGATTCCTACAACAACCAGTCTCCCCTTAAGTACGACATCAGCAAGGCCACCCTCAACCACTTCACCTCTTACCACTTGCGGGCCAGAATGTGAAGTTTTTGTCGACTGTAACCACCAGGTAACCTGACTGCTCCTTGCTAACAGTGAAGTTTATTTTTCTTTATTTAATTTATGTTTTCAATTCAGGTGTTCTTATTTCTTTGTTTACTTTTGCATTGAACATTTTCTTTTACTTTTGACCATGGCTAATTTATTGATCAAAACAAAGTTGAAGTTTTATTTTTAACCAAACCTACTCGCTGCATGACGTCGTCGTCTCGTGAAACAATTACAATCGCTCGCTTTGACCTTCGAGGATCTTTGTTTTACAGAATAATTACTCTCCTTGGGAACCTCCCTTCTTTGATACCATTGAACATTGCAGTTCGTGCCCATGCCGGGCCGACACATTGAAAGACCCCTTGTGGTTGTCAGGAATGTGTGTTATCATGGACCCGTGCGAGGCGCCATGCATGGTGAACGGAAAGCGCCACCAGGTGACAAAACCTCTTGTTGCTTTGCAAAGAGCAAACGATTCATTTTCTTCGATAATACCATTTTCTCGTTTTTGTACCTTGACTATCAGATTCATTAAAAATTTTTTTGAGTCTCAAAGTAATAAATTTTTTAAAGGTGAACGAATCTTTCATTAAAGGATGTCAAATATGCCAATGTTTCTATGAAAACAATGACTATAAAGAAAGATGCGCGCCTTTCTGCAACTTGACAGAGGAGATTTGTAGAAGCGAAGGAAAAGTCCTGCTCACTCCACAAAACGATTGCTGCAAGTAGGTCACGTGACCGTTTAAGATCATGGCTTTTTGTAACGTCATAAAAAATGAAATTACCGGTATATGATTTATATAACCTAGTTAATTAGTTAAGTTTTCCGACCACAAAAGTCTAGCGGGAAAAAGTATTATTCGACTAATAAATTAATATTGAAATAACATTTGCGTTTTAATATTTTAATTATTACAAGCCAATTTGACTTAACATTTATTTAGGACTGACTTATTGGATGAGTACTACGAGAAAAAATCTAAAAATATAACCTAATTGATTTATATATTTTTGCCACTTTTTTTGACTACTGTCTTATCTGTAAATTTTACATCATTTTAATTACCCTTCTGTTTGTTTAATTTAGTTCGTAAAATTTTTTTGTAAATTCAGTTTAAAAATCTTAAAAATGTTTTGATGTGGTGCCTGATCCGAAGCTGTAAAATCAATTCTTCGCAGGTGCTCTTCCATTTCTGAAAGCACAATCAGCCCGGTTGAATCAGTCGCCAGCAGCACCACCTCTGCTGCTTCTACAGCTACGTCACAAACCACTCGGCCAATCACGTGTGGGGAGGAGTGTCAGTGCGAATTGGGTTGTGATAACAACCAGACGAACTGCAAGCGATTGGAACTGTGCACGCAGAAGTGTCTCTGTTCACAAACGTAAGGCATCACTTGCTAGTTATACTGATCGATCACCAGTGAAAACGATCTACTGTTTTCTGTGGAAATTTTTACAAAATAAAAACTTTGGTTCAAGCAAACTCATGTTGTCCTGACGCACTCGCGTCCCGCGCTTAATCCTATCGGCGATGATGAAGCTTTATTTCGCGAGGTTACTGATCCATAATTTGTCGATGTTCATAGCAATGCAATTCGCGTCAACGGAAGGTGCGCGCAATTTCCAAGCCCCGACAAGTGCATCTCGCTCACAACTGCCGCCTCTCTGCCTCCAACCACCTCTACTCCGCATCCGGAAACTGCTCCTGCATGCACGGTGTGTGTTTACTCGTCTTTTGCAGTTCAACCAATTCCTGCATCAACACCATGGACACCTGTTCTGGTTCTAACGTCATCTTAGTTGTAGAAAATCAGGCAATGACCATCAAATAATAGATCTGAGGATTTTGATTAAATAACCTGAACTTCATTTATAATTTCAAACGAAATAATATAAAGCGATTCAAATTTTTATCATTGATAATGCTACAATGTTAATCATAGTTATACACTTACAGTAATGACATTAATGACAAACGTGATAACTTTGCAATGAGTTTGCTTAATTCGTATCTCATGTGCTGTCGTTTCGACAATAAGTTTAAAACCTTAAAGCTGAGATGTGGAACCTTTTTAATATTGAAAGCCAGATTTAAAACTTTTTGACAGAGAAGGCCGCATAAATTGAAATATCCAAGAAAACAGCGTAATCACTTTGAATCTGTCTCGTATTTTTTGATTTTTGTCGCTAAAACGTTGTGATCTCTAAAAAAAAGTCATCACTTTGCATCTGACTCAAACTTCTTGATTTTCGTCCTCAAAATAAAGTGATTTTTTAAAAAAAGTTGCCTTGCTGCTAACGCGTCAATCGTTAGATTTCTCAATAATTAACGATTAAATCGAGGCTAATCGTGATTTTTACTGGCAGGAGGGAAGAACAATAAGGATAGATATCAGCTGCTCCAATTGCACATGCATAAACAACGAATATCAGTGCGTCACTTACTGCAACAAAGAATGTGCAAAAGTAAGTAATAATGAACAAGAAATCTGTTATAAACACTTCTTGTTATAAGGCAGGTTGTAAGCATAACTAGCCCCCAAGTTTTACTTTCTGTTTAGTTTTTTAAAAAAATAAACCAAAAAAATTTGTTTCATAATAATAAGTGTTTTCATACCAACCAGCCGTGTTCTTAGCTAAAACTCAAAATTTTAAACAGAACAAGCTTTGCTTATACAGGTACCCTTCGCTGTCAAAGTCATTTTTGAAATACACTTTCGCTATCCTCTGCTTGGCGATCTGATCAAGCGCTTTAATTACCGTCGTATCTATATATGAATTTAACGAAATAAACTTATAAGCGGTCCCATTTTACCTTCATAGATTGAAATAATTCATCTCTTGGCGGTGGCTGAGTTTTATGTTTTTGACGTTGTCCTTTGAGTCCTCAGGATAAATAGTGAATAATAAATTTTTAACTAATATGTTAAATCTTTCGCAAAAATCTTATTTTATGAATATTTTTAGGGCTACCGCTTGATAGAGCAAGCAGAGACTTGCTGTTATTGTGCACCGACTACAATGACGACTCCAAATCCTAGTCCGACTTCTACAATCTCGTTCATGTCCGGTGAAACCACTACAACTGGTGTTGTTGGATCTACAACTAGCCCAGTAATAATCAGTGAAGCCACCACAGCTGGTGTTGTTGGATCTACAACTAGCCCAGTAACAATCAGTGAAGCCACCACAGCTGGTGTTGTTGGATCTACAACTAGCCCAGTAACAATCAGTGAAGCTACCACAGCTGGTGTTGTTGGATCTACAACTAGCCCAGTAGGGATCAGTGAAACTACAACAGCTGGTGTTGTTGGATCCACAACTGGCACAGAAGGAACCAGTAAAACAACCACTTTTGAGGTTATTAAATCGTCTACTGGTGCATCGACTACTTCACAAAATCAGAACACCTTCGAACCCTCCTCCACAACAAGTTTGACACAGACGACAATTTCAACGACAATTTCCGTAAACTTTCCTAATTGTTCTTGGGATTGCAATTGTTTTGTTTCGTGTGTGGACCAGTTCCTATTTGGAGGTGAGTCAAATCACTTTGCTTGTTTTGATGGAAAAAAACAAAAAAAAGGACTAATTTTTTTGATCACGTGGTTTTAACTTTTCAGACAAGTTGCCCTCGCGGTGTGGAGACGAGAAACAGCCCGAATGCGGCTTGTGCGCTTGTAAAGAAAGTTACGATAGAGACGAGCATACGAAAAAGTGCGTGAATTTTGAAGCAAATTGCAATGAAAAATGCTACTATAAAGGAAAAGCTTACAAGGTAAATGAATTGTTGCTGAAAGAGTTTATGTAGATTGAATTGAAATCAATTATTTTTAGTTTGCGAGTCTTTAGGTTATATTTTAAGCCAATTCCTGTGTTCTCATTTGCAAAATGATATATTTTCCAGAGTTTAATTCTAAAATTTTAAGTAAAAAAACTTAAGTAAAGATTGTTACAATTAATAAACAAAAAAATTTAATTCTTTGGTATCATTCCTTAGTCAGGAGGCCAAATCAATGCCACGCCGCAAAATTTTTTGTCACCATATTTTACTTTAATTTAAAATAGAAATATTTTAGCTTTACAAGTTTTATCAGTCGCACTTATTGACTGACCAAAATTAATGAAGTGACAATGGCAAAAAATAGCGGTTCGCTTTTAACTGCGTTTTTTAAAATCACTAGTAGAATCAGGCTACTTTTGTCTGCTCATCTATCATTCATTTTCGTTTCAAAGTAAGGAATCGTCGTGTTTTTTACGGGTGAGGGTAGGCTGTTTTTGCAACTCTACTCTTTTTTCAGCCTGCTCTCATAGCTACCCTCTTTTTTAAGAACTTTCATATATCTATTCTCGGGTCTTTTTTTTACGTTTGTGATGCCTGAAATCAAGAACTATTTTATAAGCTAGATGACGTCACATTTTATAATCCGTTATCTTTGTGTTTTTTTGCTGACAATTTTGTTGCAAGACAGATATGTGACAGCTTCTGGTTGGAAAATAAAAAAATTAAAAAAAAACCGAATTCGCTTTTAGTTCATAAAAAATGTGTTTCGTGGTTTAGCTGTGCTGAAACTATTTGTCTGCAAAACAATTATTTTAAAAGATACAGCAGGAGGAAGATATAACGCATTGCATCCAAACTATAGCAACAAAAACCTCATTGATGTGAATTTTACAACAATGAATTTATGCAATAATTTGTTTATATTTTGCTCCTTGCAAATGGCACGGCATTAACTCGCAAAACATTAATTGAAATACTATGACACGTTTGAAAAAAAGAGTTTGCCGCCCGTGACCCGCGTAGTCGATTCCGCTTCTTGGAATAACGGGAAAATGTATGAACAATCTAAGGTGGTTTGATGGGAGGGGCCTTAGATAAAAATAGGGGTAGAAAAAACTTTCGTATTACTTTTTATTTTATTAATTTTCCGTGATTTTAATAAATATTTTATTATTTCAAGTTTCGAAGTGCCTTATTTAAAATACCTTTATTAAACAACATTTGACCACCCGTGTCAACCTTGGCTTAGAAGTTAGATTAACAAGTGACAGCAGTGTTTTTTATATTAATTTTTTTCCTGAGGAAAAGCAGATTTAAAATTCAAATAAAGATTAAAAGAAGGTCCTTGCTTAACAAAACAACTCAATTTGGCGTTAAATTGAAAGTTGATTGAATATTTTTTAACCTTTACTTCACTTTCAACAAAGTTTTTTTTTTGAAGAATGTAGATTTCAATGAACCCTGAGTTGTTTGTTATAAAGAGAGGTCGGCTAAATAAGTTTGGAAATTTATGCTTTGAAGCATAAATGTCTTTTCAAAATAATCTTTTATGTGTCTGCTGTAGGAGGGCGACGGTTACTGGAAAGGCAACTGTCAATACTGCGTTTGCTCAGACGGAAAGGAGAACTGCACGGGGGGACTGTGCCGGTTGGATCAAGATGATTGCGACTCTCTAGGCCAACGGCTTATTCAAGCCCCGGGTGAGACGGAAATTTAGTTATCGCTGATTTTGGTTTTACTATTTACTGGTAGCGAGAATCAATTAGATTTCGTTTTGCACTTTTATATCTATTGCAAGATCACTGTATTTTTTGACTGGCAGGAACATGTTGCTACTGTGCCGCCTACACCGTTTCTTTGAACACAACGGCGCCAGCAATTATGCCAACTACTACTCAAACGCCGCCGAGCTCAGCAAGCAGCACAAAACCAACGGAAACAACCAAGTCTGTTTCACAAACAACTCTTCCTAACGAATGCATCTACAACGGTGTTGACTTCAACAAAAATTCTGTAAGCGATGACGTGGTAATCACTGTGATGTCAATGCTTATTCTTCGATCTTTTGTGCAGCCAAATAACATATGGAACACAACAGAATGCAAGATGTGCAGGTGCACCAGCGGTGTTGCAGATTGCGAAAAATTTTGTCCACTCACCAACAACAGTTGCAGTGAGTGGGAGTTAGTCGCCTATAGAAAGGACGAGTGTTGCGCCTGTGCAGCAGAAAGTAAGTCTTCTATTAAATTCTGTGTTTGCTTTGCAAGTATTGCTTCGCTCGATAAACAGTTTGAACATTTACATTCTACTTCTTTTTTCCATTGCTACACTGGTACATAGCTTAGAACTTTATTACTGCAGCACAAGAGCCATTGAAAAACTCGCGTTTCAACCTTTCTTATCTGAGAACATAATTTGGATGAAGACCAACCACGTAACAAACTATCTCAGCAAATCAATATTTCTTTACTTGCTTGAGTTGCATGTTGATGCTGCCTCAAGTTTCCAAAAATTGACCATGAAGACCACTCACACAAACGCTGTAGTAATTGACCATGCTCTGTTGTAAAACCTTGCAACGTTTGTTGCAACGTTGCATGATTTCATGTTCGATCGCGGTCTTTAACTTTCACCGTCTTCAGTGTGCAAGCATGACGGAGTCTACCGCAAGTTCGGCGAGACATGGGAAGAATCCGAGTGCGTGTCATGCGCATGCGTGGATGCGGAGACGGGGGTGGTGTGCCAGGACTTGAGGAATTCCTGCAACGTCACTTGCGACCCCGTTCGCGAGACAATGGTGTACAAAGATGGGGATTGCTGCCCCATCTGTGGTAAGGGCGAGTATTTACTGGCTTTGCTTTCTTTTGTTGCTTTTTTGAGCTCTCATTCCAATCTAATTCTTTCACCAACCGATAGGCCGATAAAGAAAAATATACTTGTTTTTTGTTTCTATTTATCCCGACTCGTAGGCCACCTCGGGGGGTGTTTACTTTGAGCAATGGTAAAGTGATTATCCCAATCTGCTTCATTAGATGTCAAGATATTGCTGTGCGATTGCAATTTTTTTCATTTTGAGATATAACTAAAATTTGCTTGATAAGACTGCCAAGCAGGGAAAAATGCCATAAATTGTCTTTTCCAAGAACATAACAGAATGCGTGAGTAGATTTTGGTTAATGACCACTTACCACGCTGACGACTTTCATTTTGCTTCACAGAACTTAGCTCAAGTTTGCTTTTTGCCGTAGAATGATGTTAAAAGCACGGCGAAAGATGTTGTTGTCGTTGTACTTTTGATCATTAAAACGTAAGACTTCCACAGCACGTTGCTGCTGTAGCCTAGCATAGGAGCATACACAAACTCACACTAATAAACATCTAAAATCCGATCACAAAGTTTATGGCGTATATAGGCTACAAAAGAACAACAAGCATGCACTCAATATAACCGCAAATAAAGTGTAGCCTGTCACAAGGTGAAGTCTGTCTTTAACTCTTTTCCACCTACTTTTCCAAAAAGACTTGAAAATTAAAACACACATCGATGCCGTAACAATCAGAGCGTTTTTCACCAAACACGGCAAAACCACCAGTTTAACTACATCTTTACCACACCACATAAATCCAAAAAAGTGCAGCTATGTATTCAGATTTCGTTGTGCAAATCTGAAGATAAACGGCCAACAAATTACGGTTTTGATTGTTTTAGTTTCTCGCACACCAAAGTGCGCACCAATCAGGTCAAGCGGTTTGCTGAATATCAACAATTGCGTAAGTGATGAAGATGTAGAGCTTACAACTTGCCAAGGAACATGCGAGTCTAACGTCACAATGCTTGCGGAACCGCCGTACTTTCAGGTAATTTTTAGTAAGCTTTCATCTCATGAGTAAAAATGATAGTCGTGCTAGGTTACTTGCGAGGATGCAAGCTCGACATCATATAACCAGTCTGCATCGGGACTGAACCTGTTCTCTTTCAGACAAACTGCCACTGCTGCAAACCAGACCTTGTCCAAAACCGAAACGTCACGTTCAAGTGTCCCGATGGTTCTATTATGACGCGGCTGGTTCCTCAAGTGGTTTCTTGTGCATGCGCGGCCTGCGAATACAATCAATATGAAAGCGACGCGTATGCAATCATCCGATAGCGGAATCGTGGCGCTCTAACTCCACAAATGACCCGGCCCGATTGACCCGACTCTCCAATGCCCTCCATCGGCAAAACTTTGTTAAATTCGGCGAATTTAAACCAGTTTTCATTCGATCCGAGAATGACAAGTTCCGCTGATGGCCATCTTTGAAAATAAATAGTTTTAGTTTTCTTCTGCCCTTGTTTCAAAGCTTTGTTTCGTCATAATACGATTGTTTTATTCAATCGCGGAAAGTTTGTTGAAACAATAAAATAGAATGCAAGAACAACATTGAGCTCATTATATGCCAGGAAAGTTTTGTATTCAGCCGTGGAAAGCTAAATAGAGTAGAAGAGTTTATCACAGATTGTGCGGCTTGCCGCGTAGCGAGTGAATTTAAGCCTCCTCACAAATTTTGCTTTTGTGTTTTTGATTCGGATGAAATTGTTGTTAATTGATAAACAGCTTGCTATTTAGAATCGATCGACTGAAAGTGGAAGGCAGAAGCCCTGGAAAGGGCATAGCAGTTGTTTGGCAACTACTATTTCTTTTTCATGAAACTCGAATTGAAAAAGTCCCTTAAATTTTTTTACATGTAACTTAGTGTAACATTAGAAGTTCAAAAAAGACGACGATTATTTGATTTAAGCAATTTGAACACAATTAAGCTATTTGTCACCAAACGGCAGTTGTGAAGATTGGAGATAGTTTAGTACTTAAATCAGCCAAGATGATCAACCTAACAGCAGAATGTTTTTTGCCAATATCTCTAGAAAATGTTCTTCCAGTCAAATCATGTCAGAATGCATGTCCCACACTTCATCTCCTTCCTGGAACTAGAAGCGCTCCTCTCTTTGGCGCTATCCACCAATCCTTCGGCCGTCGAATCAATTCACTTTTACTCGTATCATTCAAATGGCAACACTGCTAAAACCATTCCCAAACTTGCCACAAGCTTTTTGAAGATCCCGATCCAAAAACAAATTTTTTTCAAACTTAATTATTCTTTGCCAAGCTTCTGGTTTCGTCTCATTTAACACCGGTGATATTCTCTCGTATTAACTAATCTCTTCTTGTACCAGCTAGTCTTGGAAGGATAAGAGATATTTTGGGGGATGGTTAATGCACAAGGTCCCAACGACAAGTCAACTTAGCGTGGTGGTGCGAGCCACGGTCTAACACACGTGAAAAATTAAGAAGACTTGATCATGGCTTGCCAGAAATAACTTTACTCCGCTAGATTAAATAATCGGTATCCATTAGTGTTGATCTGCCTCCTCCCCGTCCGAAAGCGGACATTAATTGCCGCTGGTTAAGCTTCATCATTGTAGCGTTTCACAAAAACTGGGTTTTAGCGCCCTCTGCTGATGCACAAGTTTGTTTAAATTTGTACTTTTCATGATCCCAACTAGGGATGCGGGCTCAGACTCAAATACAGAACTTTTCAATTCGCTCCAATATAGCTGAACTCGCACTCGCCAAAAAAGTAGCAATTTTGGCATTTAGATTTCATGCAGCATCGACAATCTAAAGGTTTAGCAGATTATTGTTATCAATACTTAATAATAATAAAAAGATGCTAAACTTAGAATGAAAAATGAAAGAAAAGTTAACGTGTAATTTCTGTTTATATTTTCCTTTACTAATCTGAATGTTATAACTGTTTCTTACTCTTTTGCGCTCAAGGTCGTACTTTTTTTGTAATACCGAGAGTTTAACAGGGGCGCGGAAAGCCATTTGTCAGATGGGGCAAAATCTAAGACACTTTTTTTTGCAAAAAATTTTTTTTACATAGGTGTCATTTTGTGTCGCAACCGTTTTCAGCACAAAAATCTAGTGATGACTAGAAAAAAAAAAGGTTATCACTTCCAATCAGTATCTAAAATTTTAGGTGAAGACGAAAAGTTATCTGTTTAATCAAGTCCATGATTCCTACTTTTGTCCTAAATTTAAGGGCAGACCATAACCAAAATAATGCAGGGTGTCCCATAAGTCTTGGGAAATTTTTAAAATAGGATTTGAGAGATATATGATCAACTTAAATTCTTAGAAAAAAAATAAAAATATTGTTATTATGCATATTTTGCATCTAGTGATGATTTACTCGATATGCCCTCCATTGTTACTAATAACATCTTTTAATCGTCTCGGAACATCATTACAAATGGTATGCAAAAGATTTTGAGGCAATTTTTCCCATTCTCTAACCAAGAAATTTTTTAGAGTTTTGATATTTTTGTGCTTTTTTGCACATGCTTTGGATTCAAGAACTCCCCAAATGGAAAAATCTAAGGGGTTTAGATCTGGAGAACATGGAGGCCACATCTCTTTTGACCAAAATTTTTAAAGATTTTTATGAATTAGACGGTGCATTGAACTCTTACTAATCCCAACTTCTGATGTTATTTTTCTCATCGATCTTTTTGGGTTTCTTCGAACTCTTTTCCTTATGGCTTTGATTTTTTTCGGAATTCTCATGCATCTCGGACGACCCGTACGAGGCAAATCTGCTACTTCCTTTGTTGTTTGGAATTTTCTGATGTTCCAGACAGTTGAATTGGGCATGTCTAGAATTCTTGAGATAAGCGTGACTTTGTATCTTTAGAAATGCATTTTTAAAATTGTTTTTCGCAAATCGATTGAAACCATTTTTAAACAAAAATTATACAGAACTAAAATATAACCAATACAAATATTTACAGTTAAAGAATTTTTCAAAATCTCGTATTCATATGTTTTAAATCCTAATTTAAAAATTTTCCAAGACTTATGGGGCACCCTGTAGCATTCACCTTCAATTATCTGATATTTTGGTCGAGTTTCCATGATTGGATCTGACCAAATGCTCCTGTATCTGCACACCTGTACCCTCCCTTTCTGAAAAAAGCTGGGGCAATTGTCCCTTTTGCCCTCCCCCGCTTCTGGCGTCCCTGATGTGCAATACTTGTACAGAAAAAATTTTGCCAGTTAAATTTTTTGCAACTTATGCCAGCTCTTGGATAAACTTCTTGGCTTTTTCCGTAAAATTTTGACAAGTCCGGAATCCCTGATTCCAACACTGCCATGCTTTAACTGCCCCGTCCAAGTTTCACGATTTTAGTTTATTTGAAGTACGTACAATTTTTCAGCTTTCATTTTTAGGAAAAGGTTGGATAAACCTGAACCACAAACTTGAATTTTAATTTGCATATTTTAAGTTTTTGAAAAACTCGAATTGACAACACTGAGGTCAAAATAAGTTACTGGTAACAGCAGTCAAAACACGCATCAAGTTCTTATGAAGATCGTTTTCATTTAGCATAGCACTATCAAACGTTCGTCTTGTCCTTTTAAACTATTACTTTAAAAATTATAAAGTTTACATTTCATGGAAAGCAATATCATGGCGCACGACCGCGTTTTCGTGTTGTTTTGAATAAAAGTTTTTTGTCTGACTTGTGATTTAGTTTTTCACGGGGAGAGCGGAATGCAGCACGCGTTAATTCTAATGTTCCAAACATCAAAACATGATTAAAAAGTCCTATATCTGTATCGTGTGACATCTGCAGATGATATCCAGAGAATCAAGTATGTCTTTCACTGCGAGTCCGCCCGGTCTAGGATAAGCCACGCGGTGGTTTTCCCAGCAACACAAAACAGCGGCATCAAATAAGATCGCTGAGCTGCGTCACAGAGTAACTCGGTTGATGCTAATAAGGCATTTTTAGGAAGAATAGCTGGGTCGAAACAAGCAATCTCTGCTCCTCTCCGATGATGGCGGATCCAATTTCTTCCGAAGCTGTAAGGAGGGGACACACAAAAAGGGAAACAAACCGGGTGCTGATGCCAGGCCGCTACGAGTCATCCGGGTCATCAAACAGCGTCACTGCGTCCTCACATTCAACAAAGGTAACAGTGACGGAATCCATTGTGACGTCAGTGATGACCAGCTCGGTCTTGGTCCACTCTGGATCAATCACATGTTCAGGTTGATTTCCCTTTAAGGGTGACGAGACTGGCGCACGAAAAGAAACTTGGGTTGATTCACGATGGTGAGGATCCGACCTGGGGTTCATGCGCCTTCTCCCCGCGGCCCATTTCCTGCCGTGGTAATAACGGCGCCTGAGCGTCCTCTTCAACGTACGATCGGAGTGGAATCGAGAATGTTCGGAAGTGTTCGGGATGGTCAGCATACCACGCGATATGGACGAAGCTGAAAGAGGTTGCATAGAGGATGAGTTATTCTCATGGAATATATTGGAGGAACTGGAATTTTCTGATCTTCCCAAACTTAGAACAGACTCGGTAGATTTTTCCGGAGACTGATAAGGATTGAAAGATTTTATGTCAGTCTTCAACGACGGTAACTAAAAAAATATCGCATCAGATGAAGATGACAAAAAACAACCAAACAACCACCTCGGTCACGGTTCGTCGGCGCTTTCGACCTTTCCTCCTTGAACATCCCCACATATGCTGAGTCTCATTTCTGAAGAAACAACTTTCTTAAAAAATATGCATCATATTGCTCATCATGCAGAAGAAATATCACAGTAAAAGCGATTAGTGACATTGACGATAGCTTGCCTACAGTCGGCTCTACGAGGGGCATTCAAAAAATACGTGGAATTCTCCCGTGACAAGAGTGCCAGCAAGAAAAAACGTACTTAAGCATGCTATCCATAAAAAGCATGTTCTTTGTGATCGAATAATTGCTATCGCTCATTTTGCGCTCGTAGACGAAATTGTCAAGAGCTAGTTTATTTAAGGTAGTTTTTTAACCCATGGAGCGTAAGGATTTCGAGGTAAGAACCAACATCAAATTTTTTGGTAAAGCTTGATCAGAAAGGAATGGAGATCATTCAAGCTTTGCAGACCGTTTATAAAGTTGATGCTCCGAAGAAAACTTGTGTTTACAAGTGGATTGAAAGATTTCGAGATGGTAGAGAAGCTGTTGAAGATGATGAGGGTTATGAAAGACCAACAACCTCAGAAAACAATGAAAAAATTGATTTTGTTAGGAACTTAGTCAAAGAAGATGGACGATTGACGGTTTATCAGATAGCTAAGATTGTGGGCATATCAGTTGGTTCAGCTCATTCGATTCTGCATGACGATTTATGCCTCAGCAAGCTTTCGGCGCGATGGGTGCCAAAAGCGTTGCGCCCAAATCAGCTCAATCTCAAAAGTGAATTGTCAACGGCGATTTTGCTCAAAATTGAAGCAGATGAAGACCGCTTTTTTTGATCGAATTATCACACGAGATGAAACATGGGTCTACCAGTATGATCCTGAAACAAAACGGCAGTCCAAACAGTGGCTCCCACGTGGATCATCTGGCCCAATCAAATTCAAGTCTGAGAGGTCTGTCAAGAAGGTAATGGCAACTGTTTTCTGGGACTCTGAAGGAATTGTGCTAGTAGATTGTTTAGAAGGTAAAAAAACTATTACAGGCGCCTATTACGTAGAAGTTTAAGAAAATTGAGAGCAAAATTAGCTGAAAAGCGTCCAGGAAAACTCCATCGTGGAATTCTTTTCCATCACAACGCCCCAGCGCATTCTTCTTGGATCGTAAGAAATATTTTGAGAGAATTTCGGTGGGAATTGCTGCCACATCCACCTTAAAACCCAGACCTTGCCCCATCTGACTTTTTTTTATTTTTAAAACTCAAAGAACACTTGAAAGGCGTTTATTTTAATGACATTAATGAGGCAAAGCAAGCAACAAAAACATGGCTCACAAAATGGTCAGCAGATTACTTCAACAATGGGATAAAAGGATGGAAGCACCGCCTGGAGAAGTGCATCGACCTTGATGGAGACTATGTTGAAAAGTAGATTGATTGTATCAATAAATTATAAAATTCCACGTATTTTTTGAATGCCCCTCGTATGTTTACTGATCAAGATCACAAGACTAAGGTAAAGACTGAACTACACTCTCATTTAATGCTAACTTTTAGAACTTCAAGGACAAATTACATGTAATTTTTTAAAAATTTTGCAATGTTGATAACAGGTATATCACTAAAATCTTTATTCATTCTTCGTGATACCAAAGAAAAAAAGATTTTAATGCGTAATTTTTTTATTGGCAGATCACCAATATAAATTGAGAAAAAATGTTATTGCAAATATAAGCTTACTTAAACAACAATAATAGTAAAAAAAAATGGCCCCCACTCATAAAATACCCGGAAATATAAAAACTCCTGAAAATGACTCGAAGGTTAAACAGGTGAGCTCGTTACAACTTTGATTTTTTCTGTGGACCATCAAAATTTTTTCACTGATCACTGTTTTGTGACTGTTGATCCATGATAGAGCAAGACATACGCCCAAAACACGTGCTGTTCATGCAAGCAAACAGCTCCCAAGCAAACCACTCACTTTTCGAACGAAAGAATCAAGTTTTTGTCCAGGATGTTCTCGCTTGGCTCCCATGTGCTGTGTCTAAACAACATTAAATATCAAAGATATTGCAGAAAATGCTACTTCAATAAAACAAATAAAGAATATAAGAATGCTTTACACACTTTATAAACCACTATAAGCTTTAAGCTTGTTTAACAGTTTATAAACAACACAAAAAATAAATTAAAATAATTAAATAATTCAGCACTTTAGAATATATATTTTGGTTGATAATTTTGAAACTAAGAGTAAAAAATTGTTTTTTAAAACAAAAAAACACTTTTTCAAGTTTTTTAAAAATTGGATTGTAAAAGAAAGAACAAACCGTAATGTTCAATACTGTAACAAAACCACAGAATGTTATTGTTGCAAAAAGCATGTTCCGTTCTTTAAATGTGTTTTGAATGGGTTTTGGTGGCTGTTAGCATTAACTATGGTTTAAACAAGTTTATGTCACTGATACGGCCAAGTATTTTTATTCCACAATGCATATCAAAAATACAATATTCCAGTAAAAATATCTTTAATGCCAAGCATGTTTTCAATTGACCCTTAAACACCTATGTCAGTCGCTAGTGAACCAAACTGTCTGATCTTTTTTCATATCTCTTGGGGTGGCTGGCTTCATGCTGTGTGACATCTGGTATTCTTAAAGCATTTATTCTTCTTCCATTTCTATTTACAATTTTGAAAATATTTCAGTGATAAAACAGTTATTGAATTTTAGAAAAAAAACCTTTAGGGTCTCTAGCAACCCACATAAATAACAGTGCAACTTTTTGGAATAGCCATATATATTGTCTGTGGTAAATTTTAAAATAAGTAGAACATTAAATTGAATAAAAAAAACATGAAAAAAATAGTTAACCCCACCTTTTTCATACTCTTTGAACAAAACAACACAAAAAAAATTAAAAGAGTTGATACGGCTTGAAGCAAATTCACAAAAATTAAAAGCAAGAAAAGAGTTTAAAGATATAGAACAAAGAAAAAGAAAAACAAGAACAAAGGCAAGAAGGCTACTGGATGGAGCAACAGCTGCTGGAACACTCAAAGTTTGGTTTGCTTCAAAGGACATCTCTGGCAATCAAGGCATTGTTGACAGAGACTGAAGATTCCAAAGATGACCAACCATCACTTCAAGATTATGATGTCGTTTCTTCTATTGTCAAGAGACAAGATATACCTAAGTGCAGATATTAAATTGCCAGAAAACGATGAGGGGAAGAGTGATAGTGAAAGCTCTTTTGTTTCTGACAGTGAAATTTTATGGTGTTGGCGCCTGTGTAACTGCTAATAAACAACTGATAATATTTCAAAGTTGCTGTAGTTTCAGACAGCACTTGACCAACAAGCTAGAAAAATATGGGCCAAAGTTTTTTTTTGTACAATTACCTCACTAAATACTTTCTCACTGGAGTGCCATATATTGGATGTCAAAAAAATTAAAAAACATTGGGTTTTTATTTGATGTTGTGAAATTTTTTTCAACACAACTTCACTTTTCTGTTGTCAATTTAACAACTGATAATAGGTTTAGCAGTTCCCAGCTTTCTGCTGAGTTACTCCATAAACACATCACTGTGCTAGAAATGATGAGAAAAAGCACTGACAACTTTACAGTAAATTTAAAACAAGAAAGGCAAGAACGGTTGGGTTAAGTTAGTTTGGCTTTAACTTGGCAAACTTTTGTATTGTATGCACTTTAACTTGGGCAAATTTTAGCATAGTTTGGCAAACTTTAGTATTGTATAAACCTCAGAAAAGAAAGCTGTAATTTTTCTTTAAACTATGCACAATGACAAAATCGATCACGGTACAGGTTTGCCTGAAAAAATACTGGTCAATAACGCTACTAAAGCATTTGTTGAATGAATAGATTAATTGCAGTTGGAAAAAAACAAAGTGCTGGCCTTTTGCCTACTTCTACAACTGCCTCAAATATTGTGAGTATCTATACATGGTGATATTCCAAGCAAAATTTTTACAAAAGCCAGTTATCAACATCGAATAATTTTGGAAAACTTAGGCATAAATTCGTCCACAGCAACAAATGCAAGTCATGCAAATTTCAAGAGCTACTAAACTGTCATTACAAAAATGTGGATATAAAATTGACATTGACTCTTGTCAATCATCTCCAAATCAGCTTAGAAAATGCAATAAGTCGATTGTGCTACATCTTTTCATTTTAACAGGATTGCAAAATAGCTGATGTGTGTGAGGAATGTGATGAGCAATGTTGTATTGATCTACAACAAGTTACGGTTTTATGCTCCTATTGTGTCACTTAATTCTTGTACCTTAGTATTATTATGCCTACTGCATTTGAGGCAAGAAAATTACAATTGCTTTATTGTTTTTTGTTTTGCTTTTTTTTCAATTTTAAAGTTAATGTTATTTCACTATTTGTTAGTTGCTAGTAGTGGGAAGTGTTCATCATAACTTTTGTTAGATTTGCATGCTAGGTTAGAAATTTTTAAAAAATGGAAATGCCACACTTGCAATTGTTGCAAATTTTTTCAGTACTTTTCAAAGTACTATATTTTTTAGTGGATAATAATGCACTTGCAACACATTAATTCATTTCATAACCATGTTTAAGGAAGATGTACCAACTAAAAGCTACAGCAGAGCTTGTTTAACATGTTGAGTTACTAGCGACCCACATAGATACTAGTGGTTGGCAAAACACTTAAGCATTTAAGGGTTAAAAAGTGTACAGAAATATCAAGAGTTTCCTGCCATGATGAATTTTGGTCCACTAGGATGCTATCCCATCATAGGTACACTATGCTTGTGATCTGTTGTTTTGCTACAAAAATTTTCATTTTGTTTTTTTTTGAAGTGAAAGATCAATGTGCAAAATTGAATTGAAGTAAATTAAAAAAAAAAAAAATTATTAATGCTGTTGGTATAGTCAGCTAACTATGAGAGAAAATAGAAATAATCAAAATATTTATGAAATTTTTATTGATAATTAAGTTGTTTATCAAGTTATTGAGCAACAACAAACACCTCCTAACCAATGTCAGGTGTTGCTGATACTACTCTTCTGAAGAAACAAATGCATTAGCATAACACTACATTGAAAAATTAGCAGGGCTGACCCATACTTTGCAACTGCCACATATAAGTCTAATGTAAAATTATTAAAACCCTAACTACATTAATTTTATCAAATCATGGGCAGTGGACCCCTTAAAAAGTGCTAGTACAAACTTAACAAGATTAAAAATATTAATCCAACAATTTGCAGATAAATATATAATAATTAAACATAATTAGATTGGTCAAAATGTACATATGAAAAAACATTAAAAAAAGACCCCTAGTACACAAAAAAAAAAATTCAAACAAGGGTAACTCAGCTAGACCATACATTTTTGTAGACAAGCAAAACTAAAAACCTCTTCCACAAACTATTAGTCATATAAAGTCAACAAAAAAGAATGAAAAATTTTAAATCATAATTGGCATTAGTAAAAGTAACTGTCAGAAAGTAACATATATTTTTATTATTGCTAATTCACCCTCAAAAAATGTCACTACAGCTAATGTTAACAATGAAATTTGTTAATGAAAACACTAACAAAAATAAAGTTATGCTCACATCCATTAATCAGATTAATCATTTAAATGCTGGTAAAAATAATTTACCGCGTTTTTTGTCAATTTTAAGAAAGAACAACTTACTTTAAAGACCAATCTTTCCATTTTACCAGATATTCAACTTTCTCCTAAAAATTGTTTAAAATAAATACACTATAAACAATCAATTAAAATAAATTTTATTGAGGGTTAGCCAAAACGGTTTGCAAGCAACGTTCCCTCTAAGCTTAGCTTCTAAGCTAGCTGTGCAGCTAGCCTAGAATCCCCATGCAGTACTTTTGTTCTGCCATGCACTGCATAAGTATTGGCAAGAAAAGCTAAATACATGCTTTCAATCAGAAGCAAGCTCCACACAGCGGTGGATATTCAAATTAAGGGGTTTGAGGCAAGGACTTTCAAAAATAGATGTTCTCTAAAAAGGAAAGAAGCTTTCATCTCGTCTTTCACTTTTTTCTCCAAAAATCATGGTGATCTCTAAGAAAAAAAGGTGTTTACTTTGATTTCATCTTCAAAACCAAGGCCATGTTGATCATAAGCATGGTGCTTTAACCACTTCACCACACTGTTGACTATTAATTGTTTTGGTCACCAGCATGGCCTGGTTAAGAGCATTGTATTGATAATGCACTTGATCGATATCGTTGCAGTTCAAAATGTACTTGCATAATTTTGTTGAATCCTTGGAAAAGACAGTTCACTCATGGCACATTTCTCTGCTTAGCAGTCTCAACAAGCAGTTCTATATTTCAGTGATAAAAGCCAAATGAAAAAAATTTCTACTAAACAGCAACATCATGGCATCTCTGAAACAAGGTAACTGCTTGATGTTTACCTTAAATATAGCACCTATGATTCTTTTTAGCAAGTCAGCAGAATAAGTAAGGATAAGTAAAATAAAAAATAAAATGAAAAATGTTTGCATTTTTTAGCAGTAGCTGGCAAAGTTGTACCAATGGGAAAGTGTTTGAAAATTTAAGTTTTTCAATTTTATTTGGGCTCTGAAATATTAATTTTCAAAACTTTTTTCTGTACCATATCAAACACTTTCAGCTTGTATTTAACAGATTCAAACGTTATTATTGTAATTATTGTATTATTATTTTGCACCTTTTAAAACAATCTTAAACTGTACTTGTAAAATAATATAACTGTTAATAACTTCAAGTTCAACTTGGTACTAAAAAGTCTAATCTAACTAGATCAGGGATACATGCTGGATTACAGAGTAAATTTCAACTGATAGCAACCACTGAGTTAAGGTAAAAAATATTAAATTATGTATTATGAAATAATAAGTTTTACAGAAGCCTTTTACTTCTACCTGATAAATGTAATGAAATAAAATGTCCTAATTTTTCTACAAATGTATGCTAGCATAGTTCCTAAAACATTGTTTATAATAATTTTTTTGATCCAACATGCCTGCAGATAAAGTGAAAAAATCAGTCAACCTACACCGTTATTATCCAGGATAGTTGACTAAAAATCATTTAGTGATGTACCAATCAATAATTTCTATAACAAAAAAACACAACAAAGCACCATGGTCATAATATAGGGCTATGATAGTAATTTAACTAGATTAAAATTGTAAAAAGTTAATGTTAATTGCATGACATGCATGGCTGCATAAATCATTGCCTAAGGCTGCAGGTTGTGCCCCACAGAACTAGATTTAAAAAAAGGCTTTTCAGCTTGTTTTTCCTGTTGCTGCCTCATAAAGCAATAATTAAACTGACATATATAGCACCAAGATTAGGGATGCACTGATATCATTGGCAAGGTATCAGTATTGACCATATTGGCTACTTTATTGATGTATCAGTATCAAGCATATTTTGCCAATAGAGTCGATATTCTTTTTGCCTATACCAATGTGGGAATCACTAGTTTTTGGGATGAAAATAGAGAAATTAGAGACAGATTGAAAGTGCCAATATATTGGTATCGGCCAATATTTCCTTACAGATACATCAATTATTGACCAATTTCCATGTCGGGGTTACCCCAACCAGATTATCAAATGCCAAATAAATAAAGTATGAATAATAAACTGTAATATAAAGTAACCAGTCGATAACCAACAACTTACATGATACATAACACAAATATTAAAATTACTCAGCTTGCTTTTATCCATGCTACATATAACTACCAAGTACTTCTAGATGTCTCTACTATAAACAGGGTGTTTCAAAAAGATATCAATCATCATGTGATAGATCAAAAACAAAAAACAATAAAAAACTCTAGTCTGCACCCATATGCCTTCAAGTTTTGTTTCAACATCAAGCTGATATGAGAATTCATCCCAAATGTGCCTCAGAACATTGTGGTCCAGCACGTTGATTGCAGCTGTTAATCGATCTTTCATGTCATCAATATTTGCTGGAAGCATTGGAGTATAAACTTTGTCTTTAACATACCCCCACAAGAATTCTGTTCTAAAAGCATGCTAAACTGTGACAATGGCATTTGTTTTTGCAAACTCAAGCACACAAAACTCCTTTTGCTGAGAAGTGGCCACTTCGAGTGTAAAAAAGCATGATATTTTACGATTCAATGGTGCCAGAAGAACTATTATCCACAGTGGAGAAATTTAACTACTCTATCAAGTAATCGTTGATTCAGTTCACCACAATGTTGTAGACATGAATTAATGTGTAATAATTTTGGCATATTCTTTTGGAAACACCCTGTATATGCAGCAAGGATAAAATCAAGCAGCATAATTAATAATTTGAAGTGAGATCTTGAAAAACAGAAAGGTTTTTAATCAAATTAACTTTGTCTATTGCTTATTGAGTAAAAAAAAAAAAAAAATTAAGTATAGAACTCTCACATGCCAAAATCTTTATATTGCTGATCTCAGTGTGTGCTTAAATCTTGTGTTTACCTCAAATCATGCAAGTCAGCCTGAAATCCTGCTTGACTCAGCAATAAAGAAGAAATGTCTGGACTTTGCCAAGAAACATGCTAGTTGCTTTTTCTGCTATGAAAACACCCTCATTTTGGCATTTTATCATTGCATTGTGCACAGCTGTTTTGCTAACCTTCATCTTCTTTCTAATTTGACTTACAGAAAATTCTAAATTGTTTACAGCTACAATTTGAGTCTGTTCTTCCGTGATGAGAGACTGCTTTTTGCCCACTTTTTCAACCAATTGTCTAAAATGTGATTTTGCAAACAGTTTATTGAGCAGGTAATAAAAAAAGTGTCACACCGAGATTATATATTAACACAATAAAATAATTATGCATTATGACACAATAATACCAATTACTCATCAAGATACGAGCATTTAAAGCTATAATTTTGTTTTTTGGAGAGTTTTTCCTAAAATTTTGTTGCAGACTGTACTTGTCTCTGCATTCAAAGGTATCACTTGCCTCATTTAGGAAAATGCAAACACCATATGGAGCCATATCATATCAAACACCAACATCAAGAAACTGCAAACCATTTAGAACACAGCTTTGTGCATTGCTACTGGCTGCACCCCAGATACAAACACTCAACACCTGCAAGACAAAACCAAAGTCCTTCTAAAGGACACCCCTCTAAAACTCCATGCTACTCAACTTAAACAACTGACTCGAACACAAGCACACCTTTTACATGATCTTAATGCATACTCAGATTTGCACAGAAACATAAAAGCCACAATCTTTGGTAACAATGAGTACACTAATCATTATTTCAAATCCAGACATAACACAAGAGAAATGTAGAGAAAACCTATAGCGCATTCACACTACCATCACCTCACAATACCTGAGTTCCAAAAAAAAAAAAAAAAAAAGTTACTAACACCACATCTTATGACATTTATTCATCAGAACAAACACTACCACATCATATGTGTATAAAAACAGCACAGCTCAGAGCTAACAAATTTTACATACAAAACAACTTACATACAGTGAACTTCGAAACCTTAAAATCATGCCACAATGCCCACTATACTTGTCACATACACATGACACTAATTAACTCTTTAACTGTTGTCAAGTACCAACACAACACAACACCACTAGTTTGTGGAAAAAAGCTTTTAGAAGCAGCAGGGATAATCCAAAAATAGGAATTTAGATTGGCTTCTTTAAGGGGCTAAGAGATGGCTACTCCAAGATATCCTTGGAGGGGCAACAACAACAACAACAACAACAAAACAAAGGATACTTTATTCCATGCTTGTAGCAGAAACAAGGTCTTATACACAAATTATGCAATGCTAGCATAGAAGTGCAGCTTAAATTTGTACATTGTAGCCAGTTCTTATTTTGAACAGTTACTGACCAGATAAAAATGTCGAATTAATAGCTTTGAATCCAAACTGCTTAGTTTAGACCAGTAATTCCCAAAGTGGGTTCCAATCAAATTCCTAAAGGGTTTCATAAGCTTCAGCTGATTATGCATTGTATACATTGGCACAAAAATTTAAAAAAAATTTATGCAATCAATAATTGTCCTAACAGTCTTCTTCTTTGTTTGGGGAATATGGATGGGAGCTAGATGGTTTATTAAATGGCCAGACATGTTTCCATCAGCCAGGTCACCAGTTTCTTGTTGAGATCTGAGAGAATAGGGGCTACATTTGAATGGTGATAAATGGGGGAAGATGTTATTATGTGCTCAGCTGTCTGCTCCTTTACACCACACTCCCAGGCTGCTGAGGAAGCTATATCCTATTTGTGCATTTCCAAGCAGAATAGAAAAGTTGGTTTGGACACGATTAAGCCTGACTCATGCGAAAAAGAAGCAAATGCAATGTGAGTATGGGCACTGTGACACCAAACAGGCATGCAGTACTCAGCTGTAGAATGGACAAAGATAAGGATGGCTGTGGTGTCCTCACCCCAGCTTGATCCAGCCAATTGCTTTAGAAGCCCAACAAGAGATGTTAACTTCTTGCACAGTGACTTTAAGTGTTGGCAAAACATGAGTGCCCTATTCAGCTTTATGCTGAGATAAGTGGGTGCAGCACAAAACAGTAGGGCTTGTCCATAAGCAAAGATGTTAAACACATGTTGTGCCTCTTTGTCGTAAAAATGAAAGGTTGCCACACAATCTTTGTTGTACTGAGCTTGAGCTTTCACTTGCAAAGATAGAAAGATAGGTTTACCATTTCCAGAGTAAGAGTTCTCTCTAAAGCCTGCTAGTTGCTTGCACAATGCAAAATGGGCAGGTCATCAGCATAAGCAAATTTTCTGCCAACTGTCACTGGCAGGTCATATGTATAGATATTAAACAAGAGGGAGCCAGGACTGATCCTTATGGGATGCCATTGTTAAGGCATTGTAACCAGCTTTGTTTTCCAGCACCAGTGATGAGGGTAAAACTTTGATTATGAACAACTTCCATAATCAATGAGACCATGTGCCTGTCTGGAAGAAAACAGAGTAGCTTGAAGGTGAGGCCACAGTGCAACACAGTATTGCAGGCTGCTGTAAGATCGACAAACACAGCACCAGCCTTCTTTTTGGCTGAAAAGCTTTCTGCAATTTTTTGAGTCAGAAGAGTGACTTGATCTACAGTCGACCTTCCATGCCGAAACCCAGCTTGCTCTTTAAATAGCACTGGGTCAATATTTGGTTTGATGCAGGCATAGATAAGTCTCTCCAAGATCTTGAAGGGGACACAAAGCAAAGAGACAGGTCTATAGCTGTTTGGGTCTCCTAATGGCTTATTCAGCTTTGGGTAGCAACCACTAATGCTCTCCTCCAAATTAATGGTATGGTACTAAACTATGTATCTTGTATGATCCAAATCAAAATTAAAATTTGAGGTGGAACTAAAATGGAGAAATTAGACAGTTTCAAAGTAATTACTTTTCTTTTAGACTTTATCAGATTTTTAGCATATTAGGTGCTCCTTTTCAATTTTAAAATCTTGCAGTATTCCACTGATAAAAAAGTTTGGGAGCCACTGGTTTAGACCTTGACAGGATTGAAAAAGCCAGATTACAAGAATATACTAAAAAGAATTTGGGAAACCAGAGCTCAGCAATTAACCTTAGGTTAGTATTCTGTAATGAGTGTCATATTTGTTTGTATATATTTGCTAGTTTGGAAGATTGTTATTATGGCCATGTTGTGAAAAATTCTCTACAAATTGCTCATAAACAGTTTAAAAAAAATGATTTGTTTATTTGCTCTTTGATATTATTTGTAAATGACGTAAATGAAGTTCTGGATAAGAAAACTTGATGCTGGCTTAACAACATCACTGCCAGCATCTGATCTGGGCAGTACAGCAGTCTGGGTTTTTTTTTTCACAGTACTCCGCGTTCCATTTGTGATTTGTCCATTCAGAGGTGCAGATGCCAAGTCTGGCAAGATTGTCCAAGAGATTCCGCGCACCTGGCACAAACGGGCGTCTGGATCTTAGTCTCACTTGGCCAGTATCTGAGGACCCACTTAATAGACCATGCAAGATATGATCGGGGTCCAGAGATCCACGGTAAGCCAAGGAGAGTGTCGCTCCCAGTCGGTGAAGCTCAGCTGGCTGGATGCCTGAGAGTACAGGTAGGTAGTCCGTTGGAGTGGGACGCAGGCATCCAGTGACTATGAGCAAGGCGTCATTCAAGACACTGTCAATGAGGCGAGTGTGAGCACTGCGACACCAGACTGGCGCACAGTACTCAGCTGTTGAGTAGACTAGAGACAAGGTGGCTATGCGTAGTGTTTTAGCACCAGCACCCCATCCCGAGCCCACGAGTCGTCTCAACAGTGTGACGCGCGATGATAGTTTTTTGCGCAATGCCACTAAATGGTGACGAAACGTGAGCGATCTGTCCAGTTTTACCCCAAGATAAGTAGGGGTTGGACAGAATGGTAAAAGTCTACCATTGTTGTACACCTTTAGCTCACGTTTAGCCTCTCAATTATTTAAGTGAAAGGCTGCCGTCACCGTCTTAGTATGACTGAGCTTCAACCTCCAAGTCTGGAGATATGCTGACAGTGTGGACATGTCTTGGCTTAAGGTCCCCTCCAAGTCCTTCCAGTTTCCAGAAGAGTGCAACAATGCTAAATCATCAGAATAAGCAAACTTTCTGGAAATCATGGAAGGAAGATCGTACGTATAGATGTTAAATAGGAGGGGAGCCAAGACCGATCCCTGAGGAACACCGATTTTAAAACGACGTAGCCTGCTTTGCTTGCTGTCACCGGTGGTAAGGGTGAAACTTCGATTTCGGACAAGCTCAAGCTCAGATCATTTTGACCATGTGCTTATCCGGAAGTAGTCTCAGCAGCTTGCAGGTAAGGCCACGGTGTCAGACAGTGTCATAAGCAGCTGTCAGATCGATAAATATGGCACCGGCCTTCTTTTTAGCCTCGAAAGAATCCTTGATGTTCTGGGTTAGCAGAACAACTTGATCTACGGTTGAATGGGCTTACCCCGAGCAGCTTGGGTTAAGCTCAACCGCCTGCGGACTGGTGTTAGGTGATTCCATTCATCCATGCACAAATGGAGTCTCGCTCCTTCACCGAATTGCAAGTGTGGCACCTCTGAGCAAACCGCAGACCATGTACTAACAGTGTGCCCTATACATCGGGCACCACATGGAGCACAAGGTCTGACAGTTTTGGATGAACAAACTCGATGCTGGCTTAATGACATCACTGCTAGCATCTGATCCAGGCAGTGCAGCAGTCTGGGGTAGTAAAAGTATAAACCCTCGGCCCTGGTTCTGTTTGTGTCCGGCCTGGAGTGGATGCCCTTCAAATGACGACGAGCAGTCTGGGTTAGTAAAAAGATAAACCCTTGGCCCCAGTCTTGTTTGTTTATGATCTGGAGTGGATGCCCTTCCAAATAACGATGACAAATGACATGTAATAAATATTGGCCTTCAAACAAGATAATTGACAAAATATTTAAAGGCACTTTTTAAATTTTTACTATTGTTTGGTTATCACTCCTTGCAAAACAGCAAACATTAACAAAAAAATGAAGGTCAAGTGCCAAATTCTTATGGACTGTGAAAAGGCATTGAATCAACTATCACGTAAAATTACAGCATTGTTTTCTTTAAAATTAAGAATTAGAGAATTATTTGTTATTTATTTATTAGTTACAGAGGTTGTGTAAAAAATTCAAAATTTGTTGAGAAGCAGATTATGCTAGTAGTGCTTATTTTAAATTCACAATATCATGCTAAAGGTTTTGCCACAAGTTTTTAGCTATAAAGCAATATTCAATTTTTATACATAAGTCTTTGGTAGTTGAAAATTGTAAGACGCCAGATATAGTTTTTACAAAACAGATAATTTTAGAATAGAAAGTGTCTCAAGCACCATCAAACATGTCGGCAGCGTGGTCGAGTGGTTAGAGCACAAGGATTGTGATTGACATGGTCTTGGTTCAAAACCTACTTGTGCCATTCTGTTGTCTTTGGGAAAGACACTTTACGGTACTTTCCCCTGCTTGGTGGTCTTGGCAAGCAATTCTAAATTAAAAGTCATATCTCTATTATATTGCAAGTGGACAGAAATATCTTGGCATTTCCAAAAGCAGGTCAGGGTAATTGCCTACCCTATGTATTAGTGCCTCTGTCACTTTTCTGTGAGTCAGGAGGATAAAAATAGAGATAGAATATAAAAAAAATCTTGCAGTTTGGTGAAGCACTAAATCTTCAGAAGACAACTGTGGCTGGGCCAGCAATTTATTACGTTTAATACTGTTGGTGTAAACTTTGTTTTGGATTGCATTATTATTTTTATTCCATTGCAACTGACAAAGTGAGTAGGAGTTGATGAAAGCTTCTGCAATCAATAAAAATTCAGCCAACTTCAGTGCACTACTTTTTGTTCTTTTCTGATTGACTTCAATAGTTGACATGGGTTTCCAATTTTTATTCCTTCCAATCCTTTAATGGTGCAGCAATGTATCAGGAAGAGCACAAGGAATGTGTCAGTAAAAACAAAAAGTTTTATTGTTAGTATTATTCACAGAATGGACAAAAAAGCAGATAGTTTTATTTCTGCTTTCTAGCTATTTTTTCACTAAAATCCAGTTAATAAAAATTAAAACAGTTATATATAAAATGTTCTTTAGCTTCTGTAAACAAAAACACTGACAAACTAGAAAATTTGAAAATGAAATTACAAAAAACCAATAAAGGTTTTCAATTACAGTATTTTCAATAAAAAAATGCAAATTTATTCATAGATCAAAGTGCTCTAAAGTTTAAACAAAACACAAAGACAAGAAATTGCCAATATCATGCAATGCATATGTTTCTTGTGGGCATAAAAAAAAAAAACTTAAGATATGGTTACTCATGTATTAAACATAATTTTTATTATTTTTACAATTTGTTCATCTTAATTTCTATTTCTGTTATTATTTCCAGGGAGCTGTATGTTGAACACCCAGAACTATTATTTAGATTTAAAGTGTGCAGTGACTCAAGTTTGCAAAATACAGTCAAATTTGATTTATTTCATAGTCAATTTTTCAAGCCTTTTTATGCAATTAAGCAAACTATGCGTTTATGAGAAAGTGTGAAATTGAACTGAATTGTCATGGTCGTCATGTATAATAATGTCTACAAGCAAGGCCTTCTTTAACTTCCAGGCCTGGAATCAACACACGATGGCGTCGATGATGTCCTCATACCAGGCTGATTGAGTTTGAAAAAGCTGGAAAAAGTTTTGAGATAGCAAAATTTAATTTTTCATTAAAAAGCTTGCTGAGTTTTAAGATTATTATTTATTATATTTTTTCAAATTAAGGTATTTAGTGTTTAAACTAACAGCATGTCACAAGAAAATGTACTTTTGATTAAGTTCTTTTTAATCATTGAAAAATATTTTATAGTTTTCTTAAAATCTAATTACTGCAAAATGTTGGCTTTGTCCTCAATATCTTAGCTTTTTTATTAATTTAGAAATTATTTAGAATATTTTAGTTGTTTATCTCATGACAAATTTTTTTTAACTTATCTGTATTCAGCATTTATTACAATAGCGTAAAGGTTATTTTAGTGTTCAAAAAATGATGGTATAGTAATGGTGATTAAATAAATTTCAGTTAACTTTAAAATATAAATCATTGGTTTGCATAGGCTATGGATTCATATTTTTAACAGAAATTTTTTAAATTGAAACTTTTTTTGTTTAAAATTATAATCACTTGATTTTAATTTTAAATTTATGAGAATTTTTATTTTTAAACCAGTACATTGTTATTACCATTGTTATAGTTAGTTTATTTTGCATACACTATTATATAATAGAATTAAATCAATTACATAATTGCTTTTTAATTATAATTATAAATACAACTACTTCAAAACTTTTATTAATAATTACTATTACTTTTTGTTTAAAAATGCTAGTTAGAATTTAAAAATAACTAAAGTTATTATTATTTTTAAAATCTGTACAGCCAAAAACTTATTTAAATTATGAGTATATTACAATTATTTTTAAACTTTTAATTAGCTACAGATTCTAAATACAAATTATAAGATTATATATTACTCAAAATAGAATAGAAATTTATTTGTCCAGTATGTTTGACATGCACTCAATTAAAACAAAGATTCCATGAATTTAATTTTTTATTTAGGTCAAAATTTTTGAACAAACACAAAAAATTTAATTGCAATAACTGAAAAAGATATACTTAATAATATTCACTTTAATTATAAATTAAAATTACTCCAACTTTGCTGTATGGTTTCTTATTATAAAATTTAAGAAACTGTAAAACAATTTATTTTTTGGGTCTTTTCAAAAAGTCACTGTAAGTGATTTTTTTTTGTTTGTGAAACTAACCCAAATACCCCTGCGCTTAATATCGCTTCTTCAGAGATCCATTTTCTCTTGTTTTCTTTTTATTCCATGTTTGGTTGCTGTTTATTTTTGTTTGCAATCAAATTAATAGATTTTTTTAAATTTGCATTAACACAGTGAATGTGAATAAGAAGAAATATTTATTGACATAGTGATTAATAAGAATTGTGTTATATACATAATAGTTTAGAATGGTTAATAAGTGCTGTGTACCAAATTGTACTTCTAACTATGACAGCAAAAAAGAAGCTGGTCTTGTTACTTGTTTTACTTTTCCTTCCAAAGAAGAATTAAAGAAAAAGTGGATATGAAAAATTCTTTGTGAGAATCTTATAATTTCTAAACACACAGTTGTTTGTGTAAAACATTTTAAAGAAGAGGACATTATTAGAAATGATATTCTGCCTGCAAAATTATATTCCTTGTAAAAGAATCAAATTAAAAGCAGATGCTGTTCCATTAATATTTCCAAATCTACCAAATTATCTGTGTGGCTCTAAAAAATTGCCATCCCAAACTAGTCCTTCAAAAAGAAAAAGATGTTTTGAGGAATACCAAAATGCTAAACAAGACGAGTGGATTAGTTTAGATTCAATTAAATCATATCAAGATTTTACAAACAAAATTTTAAACTAAATTAAACAGATATAAACATACAAGTTCAAAGTGAGTATGTTTTATTATATGAAATTTTAAAATTTGATTTCTGGAGCAATTAGTAGAATGTCTAAATTGCTGGGCATTGTTTGATAAACAAACCAAAAAAGGTTCTGACACATACTTTGCTTTCAGGCATACAGTGAAAAGCCTGGTTGAACTCTTAAAACACTTCTTGGTGACAATGAATGTCGACTTTGTTCTTACAGGAAAATTTCAAACCAACAACTTAGAAAGTAGATTTGGTCACTACAGACAAATGAGTGGTGGAAACAGACTCATTTCTATTCAAGAAATACTTGAAAGTGAAAATAAAATAAAAAATAAGAGCATGTTTGAAACTTTATGCAAGCAGATGGAGAAATAACTTAGAAAGTAGATTTGGTCACTACAGATAAATGAGTGGTGGAAACAGACTCATTTCTATTCAAGAAATACTTGAAAGTGAAAATAAAATAAAAAATAAGAGCATGTTGAAACTTTATGCAAGCAGATGGAGAGATAACTATAAAAGACTTTCTTTTTGATCTTTCAAGTGTTGGTGACCTTAACAAAAAACTTTGCAATTTAGATCAACATTTTGTCAAAGAATTTCCATACATCATCATAAGTTTTGCAATGGAAAACTTTCCCGTTCTTGTGTATGTGGCTGGCTTTATTGCTTCAAAAGCGATGAGCAAGCTGAATTGTAGTATCTGTAAAAAAATTTTGTCACCAGGAAAAAATATAATTAATGCCGAAATTGATTCTTCACTGAATGAATATTTTAACAATTTGAATAGAGGTGGCCTAACTTATCCATCTTCAATTTTACTTCATACCTTCCAAGCTTCATACAGCATTTTCAACACTTGTATTTTAAGCAACTTAGAAGAGAAATTTTTAAACTTGAAAAATCAAAAGGTTGTATTATTAGATTTAAACAGTAATTTCTGGAAATTCTCCGATTGTCTAGAAATAATAGTATGTGCCCTAATCCCACATGTGGCAAAGAACAATCCCATATTTTAAAAATTTGTGTCAATATATTTTCCAACATTTTACTTAATAACTATGCAAAAAGAAAGAATGACAAAAAAACTTACGCTGTTGCTTTTGCAGCAAAAGCTTCAAAATTTTAGAAGTAATTCAAACCATATTTTTTGGCTTTGGTAAATGTTGCTGTAAATCGTATTGTGGATTATGTTGTTAAATATTAATTTTTTTTAGTGATATTTAAATTAATTTTAAAATAGTAATGTTTTAGAATAATATACTTTTTAAATATTGCATCATAGAGCATTTTGCTTAATTTTTTTAACTTCAAAATTTCGTTAGCATTTATTTGATATTTGACATACCGTTATTAATTTATTATTATATTATTTTAATACATTATTTTCCAATAAAAATGTTATAGGGTTTTGTTGAATTAATTTAGTAGATAGTATAACAATTTTAAATAAAATTTGGAAAAATTTTTAGTTTTTATTTATCAGCCTGGTAGTGCTGCCATTTTGAATTCAATTTCAGGCCTAAAAGTTAAAGAAGGCCTTGCTACAAGTCATACATTTTCCTCAAAAAGTAAACAAAAACACGCAAATAAAGGTTTGATTTTATTTGTTTCAAGTGAAATACTGTGCAATTGTTGTTTGTTTAATTTTATTATGCATGCTATCTTGCATTTGTCTTTCTAGTCGTAGAAATGTGTCCATATTCTCCCCTTCAAATTGCAGTCATTGCCTAATTATTTCAAGTGCGTGTAGCACTTCTTTATTTTTTGGTGAAATCACAGTAGTTGCATCAGCAGAGTTTTCTTCATTAGTGGTGTCGTTCTCAGCTTGTTTGTTTTGTAACACTTCTTTGCAAATGTTGGCATCATCTTGAAGCCCTGTTATTTCAAGATTATCATCAAGGTTAACATATTGTGCATATGTTTCTTGGGTAAACAAGGCAGGAACTTCTTCCAAGGGAAATCCAAGAAAAGGCTCATCAGGTACAGCTGATGTCAGACTACAAAAAAAGCAGTTTTGAATAGTGTCAGCAGACACATTGTTCCACGCAGCACTCATAAAATTTACTGTATCTAATGCAGAAATAGAACGAGCCACTTCTGTCACCCTGCTGTTTTCTTCTGCATCAATTGTTAACACAATTTTCTGTAACATTCAATGGCAGCAAGTAGTGTTTGAAGTTCTTAATGATCCCCTGGTCAAGTGGTTGAATAGACGATGCTGTATTTGGTGGCAAAAATACGAGTTCAATGCACTGAAACTCATTACCTTCAATTTTGTGGGCAGAACAATAGTCCAATAGTAAACAAACTTTTTTTTCTTTGTTTCTGCAATCAAGCATCAAACCATTGTAACCAGTCTTGAAAGAGTGTTGCAGTCATCCAAGAATTTTTATTGGATTTGTAAGTTTCTGGGAGTTTCTTAATTCCTCTAAAGCAGTGCAGATTAGTAGATTTTCCGATGACAAACAGCTGTAGGTTTTTTTGGTGCGGTATTATCACCAGAAGAACATTTAGAACTTTTTAGCTATATTAATGTCTGGTGAGCAAAATCATTACATTTTTAATGACATCACATTGTTACATTATGTATTGTGTTTCTCAGTCTCAAAGAGTTAATTGCAAAATGACAGCCAGTATTGTTGTATGAAATGACAGCCACGGGAAATCAGCAATTTCATTTTGTACATTGGAACAGTTTGTTGCTGTTAGGACTTTGAAACAATCATGTTTTTGTCACTGAAATTTTGCAACCTTTTGTTAGATAATCAAATAATTGTTTACAATTATATTCAATTAAGCAGATTATTTAATAAACCACTATGCAATTGTCCGAAATATTTTTTTAATAAATGATTAGCTGTGGTTTGGGATTTAGGATTCCTATGCAATAAAATGAATTATGCAATTATCTGATATGCGATCAACTGGATTTGACTGTACTTACTAAATACGCAATGATAAATGCAAAAATTACACCAACCCAAATATGATTGCTTATATGGATTTTTTATATTAGGGTCATCCCAGACAACAGAGCCCTTTTTGCAAATTAAAAAACCTTTATAGATTTGAAAGTTATTCATACTTCATTCAAATTCTGTCTTGTTATTAACACAAATTATGAAATAATCAATAAAAACCTTTTTTTGTCTTAAAAATCAAGAATAAAAAGGTTCTTTTAAGACTACAGGGTGTTTCAGCGAAGTGTAGACAAATTCAAACTTCGTTAATTGCATTGATTGAAAGTTATAAAAAAAACTAAACAAATCAAAGAAAAGTGCAAACTTCACGCTTTATTTTTATACTAGAATCATTCAAAATAACCGCCTTTTTGTGTGATAACTTTCCGTAGGCGCGGAATGATTTGATCACATGTGGCACGGATGGTGTTTTCGTCAATTTCTGACCATGATTTCGTCAATTTCTTTTTTAAAGCCGCGACACTCATGTGGGAACTGGTGCAGGCCTTCTGCTCAAGAATGGACCAAATACCAAAATCCATCGGATTCAAGTCGGGTGAGGATGGGGGCCAAAGTTCTTTGGTCCAGAATGACTTAAAGTTGCTCTTGCACCAGTCTTGCACTTTTTTTGCTGTGTGGGAAGTTGCCCCATCCTGCTGAAAGGTGATGCCGGTTTCTCCCATCGCTTTTTGCACCCAAGGAAATACTTTGTCTTTCAGCATGTCCAAATAAACATGTTGGTTAATTTTGACGCCAACATCAATAAAAATTAAGGGGGTTTTGAGTCCTGAAGAAGTTACTCCCGCCCAGACCATCACCGACGCAGGTTTTTGCCTTCGGAAAGATGTTCGGCGCTCAACAGGGATAGAATTTCTTGATTCAATCCAATTCCGGTCATTTTGGGTGTTGTGGATGGCCTGGACAGTAAACAATTTCTCGTCGGTCCATAGAATAGGCGGTTGCGTGCCATCATGCAGAAAATTTAGGAGAATCTTTGAACGTTGGAGCCTTTTCAATTTTGAAGCTTCGGAAAGAAGCTGGCGCTTGACTTTTTTGTATGGCTTGACTTTCAGATCATCTCTCAATACTCTGTGGATGGTTGCTGAGCTAACGCTCGCTTCTCTAGCCAGTTTTCTGATGCTTCTTCCACTATTCCGCCGTAATTTCTCCCGGATCTGTTTAATCAGATTTTTGGTTCGTACGGGTCTCTTCGGTGTGCTTCTGACCCTCGGTGAGCAATTTCCAGTCTCTTTGAATCTTTTGACAGCCTTGTAAACATCTGAAAGACTGACAAATCCTTTCATTTTCTTGAAAATTTGAGCAGGTGAGAGTCCCTTTCGGCAATGCTCTTCAATCATGTCATTTAAAGTCTTTGTCATGGCACTAAACGATAATTTTTTTGGAAATATTATGACAAATTTATAATCTACAATTGTTACAGTATAATTCTGAAAGAAATTCAAATTATTAAAGGGTTGGAAAATGCAATTAAATTCAAAATAAAATCTTTTCTACACTTCGCTGAAACACCCTGTATATTTAAAGTAGAAAATATTAAAATAACTACTAAACAATAAAATAAAAAAATAAAGTTTACAGTACCAGTACTGATAACAATTTAAAGTTTTTAAACAGCATCAAATGTTACATACTTTGCGAACACGTTTTTTCGTAATTTTCTCAGCTGCAAAAACATTTCCTTCCATTTTTTCACTCATTTTGAACAATATTTAGTCATTAAAATTTTAAACATTAAATAAAATATTTTATTAAACTCTAAAATAAAAATGTTTACATAGTTAATATTAATTAGATATCAATACACAATTTTCCAGCAGAACACTTTTGGCAGGAAATGATTTGGTAAGACACTTTTGACATTGTGCCATTTTGGCACTGAGCTGTTTCACCAGCAGGGGATTTTGGCAATATGACAATTCAGCTGCTAAAATGCTTACAATTACAACCAATTTGCAACATCTGAGTAACATTGCATTGTAATGCTGGAATAAAGATATGCTTGTGTTGCTGTTAGTTGCAACTTGCAAAACTGCAGAGTTTTAAACAATAAATGTGAAAAAGTTATGACCAGGGCAAGTTTTTATTAACTTTAAAAACCCAAAAAATTGACTTTATTGACCTAATAAAAATTTGGCTAAACAGGTCAATGCTTTCTTGAGTTTTTGTATTAAAACAAACACTGAATTGGATAGAAAGCATGAAAATTTTTGAAATACAGCTTTGTAGATGCTGCTGTCTTGGGAAATATGGTGGGATACAACAGGTTGCTAGCAAAAACGGCCTGACAGGCACAGAAACCCATCTAAAGAAATCCTGTGGTGGGTCAAAATGACCATTTCACTCACATGATAAGGCAAGAAAAAATTGAAGAGAAGCTGCCTCGGGCGTCATGCAGATTAAAAGGTTTGCATTCAGGTACTTGGCAGAGGTATCTGTTCAAAAAGTACTTTCCTAAATGAGTCAGCCTCGTCAAGGTTACGACACTGGTGGTTGATTCTCAACCACTACAAATTGGCTCACTTCTGCTTTCTGTCTGATCTCTATTGGGTGGAGCTCTTGCTCTATCCAGTGAGAAAAGACTCATCTCTGGCATTTTGGGACAGTCAATTTTTCAGTTTACACACAAACTGGATGATCAGATTGCTGCTTCTTGGGGGCGACATACACCCAAACCCTGGACCACAAACACACAAATGGGTTTGTGACATTTGTCTCAAACTTATCATTAAACATCAAACATCTATTTTATGTAATTGCACAAAGCACTGGGTGCATTTAAAATGCTCCCAAATTGCAAAGGACTACAATTCATGGTACTGCACACTTCACAGCACTTTTAACCACGAAATACAAATGAACACAACATTACCAAAAAACTTTCTCAAAGTTCTGCAACTTAATGCAAATGAAATTCGCAACAAAACAGATGAAATACAACCACTCATTAAAAATACAAAAGCAGATGCCATAATTATACAAGAGACAAAACTCAATCAATCCCCCAAAACACCAAACATTTCTCAGTTCACACCTATCAGAACAGATTGCACTCACAAACAAGGAGGCCTCCTAACTTACATTAAAAAACCATCAATTTCTCTCAACTCAATATATCAAACACCTTTCCAATTGAACTACAAATTGTCATAATTCACCTTTCAACATCACAGCAATTACATATTGCAAACATGTACATTCCACCCAAACATTCCACCCAGCTACAACAAACAGAAAAAGACTCAATTGTATCCAGCATGCTTACAATCATAACCAATTTGCAAGCACAATCATTACAGCAGATGTCAACACTCACTCATCGTTATGGTATTTGCCAACTGAAGACCATAGAGGAGAACTGATAAAAGACATCTTGCTAAACTCCCATCACATCACTAAACTCCCAATACATTTACCACCCAATCAAACACAATAGCCTACTTCATCAGATATCATTACTGCTTCAGCAGACTTGCATGACTGCACTAGCTGGAAGATCATCCACTCCCTAACATCAGATCATTTACCTTTACTTACCACCCTCAGTATACATTACAAGACCAAAACAACTTGCTCTCACTTCACTAAAACTACCAAAAAGGCTGATTAAACATCATTTAAACAACATGTTGAGAATCTCATCTCCTGCAGCCCTGCAGACCCCACAGCAGTTCATGAGGCAAACAAACACCTTATCAAGGCAATTTTGGATGCTGACAGACTCCTCATCCCTAAAGGAAATCACAACAGCACAAATCCCACTCACCTACCCATGCATATCTGCAAGCTTATCCATCATCATAACCACATTTGCAAACAAAACAGATCAGACCCACAAATCATTACTCTTAACAATCACAAATACATGAACATAAAACAAACATTTGGAAACAATATCTTGACAAAATTGATCACAAACACAATCTACACTCCTTGTGGGGCACCATAGCAAAGCTATCCAAAAGAGTTGATTAGCAGTACAAAACTGTAAGATAGCTTTAAAAAGCATGTTCACTCCTAGAAGACTTTTCATGACACTCACTGGGAGAAATCATCAGAATGAACTGAGAGCAATCTGCTCATGCTTATATAGGCAAAGAGAACGAGTCAGATTGGTTAAAAAAGGCAGCCAATCAGAAAAGAAAAGGAAAGAAAACAAAAGTGCAAGAGTGCATCTGATTGTTCAAGAGAGATAACTAATTAAAAGTGAAAGTAAAAGAGCGTTAATGAATGAGTTTTAAACTGTAAAGAAATTCCTGTGTCAACAGAGATTGGGTTGAAAAGATTTGATAAATGTAGTTTCAAGAGCAGAGAGGTGGAAAGAAGTACATCCTCAGGCAAGGATAGAGAATTTTTTGGCTGGCACAAGGGAAGTTTTCCAAGAGATGCTGTCCAATAGCAGAGTCATAACAACATTTGTATGGCATTGTGTTCCACACACACCAATTTGCTGCTTTCTGTGAATTAACCGTGGTCACCATTGAAGGTAAGCAGCTTGACCACATTTCTCAGAATGTTTGTGAAGTGCCTTTCTGAAGGGCACAATGAGTATCACTCAATCGACGTTACGGAGAATCAAACCAGGTCGTTCTGCATGTGAGTCGCAGATGTTACCACTGAGCTAACCCGCTGGACCATGGGCAGTGACTTGAGAAGTGCTGTTTTTCTTACAGGCATGGGAAAGATTATAGCAATATTGAGAAGAATGATAGTTTCTGATCGACCTGGAAACATGTTGCTTAATGCATTCTTGCAACCTTTGGGATGTACATCCTATGTACTTGCAGTGGCACACAAATTGATAGATAACATTATTATGGTGATGGGCAGGTAATACATCCTTCTTGATTGCAGGAAGAGGCCTGGTTGTAAAAACAACACGTATTTCAACAGCAAAGTAGCAACGCTGAGTGGCTGTAGTAATTTGTTTTTCAAATTTAGTTGAAACATTTCCCAGCCATGGAAGATGAAGATAAACCAGGCATTTCTTGGATCCATGTTGAGATGACTGGTTGAATTGTCTGATCTTCTTGAAAAATATGGATGTAACCATATTATTACATCCATATTTTCCAAGATGTTTTTGTGATGAAATAATTGACAAAATTGTGACAGATTCAAAGTTCTAAATTTTCTCTTTCATTATTCAATCAAATGTCATTTCAATCAAGTGTCACTTCGATGAAGTGTCATTTCGATGAAGGGTTGTTTTGATGAAGTATCATTTCAATGAAGTTTTATTTGATCAACTGTCAGGTTACACAAAACATACAAAGTCACAGCTATAAAACCAGAAAAATATCCAATACCTAGACCTGCCTTCTGCCATTTGACCTGTTCAACATTCTGTTGATTTACCCATGGGACATTCCATGTTATCTCACACCCCCATTTTGCTAACCATCTCTGATTTTGTTGAAATTTGGCATGTTTGTAGGTTTGGATAAGAAAATGTCTCACACCAAATTTCAAGTTTCTAGATCAAATACAGGGTGCCCACTTAAAAGTAGCCTGATCTCTCAATAGGTTGTGGCTCACTTAAAAGTAGCCTGATCTCTCGATAGGTTGTATAGGTCAGTGTTCTTCAAACTTTTTTCATCGAGACCCATTTTGTACAGCCAAATTTTTTCGCGACCCCTAAAAAAAGGTCTTCACCTAGAATTGATTTCTGATTCTGCTATTTTTCCCCCAACATCAAGGTATTCTCTAAAAAAAAAAAAAAAAATAGGCCTTTACCTAGAATCGATCTCTGATTCCGCTATTTTTCCCCAAAATTCAAGGTGTTCTCTAAAAAAAAAAAAAGGTCTTCATTTCAATTTCATCTCTGATTTCCCTATTTTTCTCCCAAAATCATGGTGATCTCTAAAAATTAAAATCCTGCGACCCCCATTGAGCCCTTTCGTGACCCACCAGTGGGTCAGGACCCCCAGTTTGAAGATCCCTGGTATAGGTGATAGGTTGATGTAGTTGATGGCCTCGATAGGCTGTAGGCCAATATACCAAATATGTTATCTTTCTCTAATCAATTTTTTTTCAGATTAAGGTTCCAAATTTCTTAAAATCAACAGTTAAAATTTTCTAAGGGTGGTGTTTTTGCTGCAGCAGAGAACAGTGATTATGGAAGCCTATCTGCACACTGAATCAATTAAGGAAACGCAACAGGCATTCCTGAAAAAATACCCAGAGATAAAAGCACCAGCAAAACGTTCCATTCAGAGCTTGGTAAAGAAATGGCATGAAACAGGTTCTGTCAAAAATGTGAAAAAGCAAAGACCTAAATTAGTCTGGATGTCAGAAGTTGTCAGTGATATCCAACAGTGGATTTCAAGGACTATCCCAGCAAGTCAGTTTATCACGAACAACATGTCAGCATGTACTTAAATCTTTGAGCATGAGAGCATACAGAATAACATGTGTTCAGGAGCTGAAGTTGCCTGACAAAGATAAACGTCTTCAGTATTGCAGGTGGCTGCTGAGTATGGTTGAAGAAGGGTGTTTGGACCCACTGCTGTACTTTATGTTGGATGAAGTAAGGTTTCACCTATCAGGATATGTGAATTCCCAGAACACATGCTATTGGTCTTCTGAAAATCCGCATGTAATTCACGAAACGCGACTGCATGACTTGAAAATTGGTGTTTGGTGTGCAGTTTCAGGAACTAAGATAGTCAGCCCAATTTTTTTGAATCAACTGTGAACACTGACGTTTATCTACACATCTTGGAACAGTTTTAACGACCAACTGACACCACAAGACAAAATGCACTTCTTTTTTCAACAAGATGGCGCTACATGCCACACATCACAGATCACTGACACAAGTTCATGACATGTTTACGGAAGAGAGAACAATAAGTATAGGGTTATGGCCACCACGTTCCCTGGACTTGTCATCATGTGATTTTTATCTTTGGGGGACTTTGAAACAAAAAGTTCATGCAAATAATCCTCACAATCTAGACCAACTAAAGAAGAACATTACCAACGTTATCAGGAGAATCACCAGAGAAGAGCAACAGGCAGTATCTGCAAACGTTGTTGAACATGCCCAGAAATGCATAGATGTCAACAGGAGCACTTCCAGCATCTTTTTTAACATTACAGGTAAATAAAACAATTTTTTATAACACTACAGGTAATTTAAACAATGAAAGAATGTTCCTTTTCTCTACTACATTTTCTGGGCCACCCTGTGGTTTCCAATATATGAAGGTTGAAAGTTAGACACAAAATGGCTGCTTGAACGTCTTTGATTGAGCAAACGTGATCCTCCTGCCTTTATTTATTGTTCCATTTTAAAGATGTTAATATCATTGGAAAGCTCTCTTCAGCAGCTTTCCAATGATATTCACATCTCTAATGTAGCTTTATAAATAAAAAGTTTACCTTTTGACATGACCTTGTGACCTTGACCTGGTATGACCTAAAAAACCCCAATTCAGACAAAAAAAATTTTTCAATAATTTTGTTCCTCACATAAAGGACTATCAACATGCCAAAAATCAATGTGGGATCTTGATGGGTTTTCAAAATATTCTCTAATTAGAAAATAAATTAACAAAAGACTTGCAAAAATAATATATTTTTCTAACACTCATCCATTGTTTCAAACCAATTTTCTTCTGTATAATATTTCAAACTTTCATATAATGATAAAAAACCAATATTTTTTTCATTTGCAACAACAACAAAAACAAAATGTGAACAACAAAGGGTTTGACTTGACAACTTAGGGGTCTCAACTTTGCAACACCTGAAATAAAATTTACAAGTAAAGTTAACAAATATGAAAATATGAAATGGTACTTAAACAAATGTCCAATTTTAATATTTAGATTAACTTGCCTTTTCAAAAGTCTGAATAGTTTTTTGAGTGTCTTCTATTTTAAGGTTGTAAACTCAGCCAGATTTTGTTGATAAATCCACTTTTTTCAAGATGTCATTAAAGGGAATAATAAGCTGGTCGCCTTGCCTTGGGTATACATAAGATGGTGATGGCCCCTTTGAATGTAGGAATTTGACCTACACTCCTTCATTTTCCTTAAACTTTTCAGGGATTTGACAATTGCAATTCTTCAAATAATAACCTGTTAAGCTTCATTTGAAACTTTAGCAACTGTCCCTTCAGAAGCTGAGGAGTATCTTCAGATGGTAAGCTTTGCCTTTGATCTAGTGAGCAGTATAAAAGTGTGGTGCTTGACAGTACCAACAATGGTCACAGCCTTTAATAAACATTTGTCCAGCATCTGACTTTCCTTTATTATCTTAGAAATTCAAAGAGAATACCCATGATGTTTTTAGTTGCAAATTCAAACAAGGCCATTGGAAATAGGATTTGCTTTTCAGATGGGCATTGCAGACTTGCACATGGAGCTAGGTGCTTTATGGTGCCTCCAACACCATCACCATGTCCCTTCCTGTGAAAAGTCAATAAAACATAATAGAGTAATGCTCAACATGGCTCTGCAGCTCACATTATAGATTAAAAGATTCTTTACTGTATTGATTGAATTTTGTTGTGGATATAGGTTTAAATCATGCCCCTAATAAATCTAATTCGAAATTTATAAGCTAGTACGTCATCATATCTGTAAAAAATTTTTCAACCTTTTATGTGAACTGTTGAGCAGTATGCCATGTTGAGCACCATTCTATTATGCTTTATCAACCACATGGAAGTCTGTTCTGACTTCCCAATAAGCCAGAAAAGAACTCACAACCCTTATTTTATAAAAATAAAACTGCCATAAGCTTACACCTATAGATGACAGCAAGTTCATTAATTCATAACAATCAACATTGGCTCAACACAATATCAAAAAAGACTGGCAGTTAATACAGGCAGAACATTGCAGTTCACATAAATAGCTCAAATTAGCTTAACAATCAGCAGACAAGGCTGGTGGAATAGATTAATGCTACAGTCCCAATTAGGCTGTATTGCAACCTTAGAAACTAGCACTACATCTGCTGGTGATTGCAGATGCAAGTTCAAATCCTGCTTCTAGTAACAGTTTTCAATAAATCAAATTTAAAGTTTATAAACTAGTACATCATCATACAGTATATGTAAAAAATCTTTCAATAAAACTGAAATTAGTTTGTCATAAAATATGATTTGTAAATTGATTCTGGGCACCATTTTATCCCTATCAACCAAAAATGACCATTGTCAAATTCTGATGATATCAGGCAAGCCACAATTTTGTAAATGCTGTTCAATAAAATAACGAAAAAAATAATAGGCTTAACTTAATCGTTGTAAAGCTGGAGGACATTGATAATTTTGTAATGCAGGCATGTTGGAGTTGCCTCAATAGACACACCTGTTCAATAAAATGCAAATACCTTGAAAACCTATCTAAGAGATCCCACATTGATTTTTGGCATGTTGATAGTCCTTTATGTGAGGAACAAAATTATTGAAAAAAATTTTTGGGGGTTTTTGGGGTCATGCCAGGTCAAGGTCACAAGGTCATGTCAAAAGGTAAACTTTTTTATTTATAAAGTTACATTAGAGATGTGAATATAATTGGAAAGCTGCTGAAGAGAGCTTTCCAATGATATTAACATCTTTAAAATGGAACAATAAATAAAAGCAGGAGGGCCACGTTTGCTCAATCAGGGATGTTCAAGCAGCCATTTTATGTCTAACTTTGAACCTTCATATATTGGAAACTATTAGATCTAGAAACTTGAAATTTGGTGTGAGACATTTTCTTATCCAAACCTACAAACATGCCAAATTTCAACAAAATCAGAAATGGTCAGCAAAATGGGGTGTGGGTTGACATGGAATGTCCTCCATACTAATGCCTCCAGCCAGTCTTCCAATATCAGACAAAGAATAGACGTTTGGTGGTACCGAATTTGAAGATGGTGTGAAGTAAAAGATTTTTCTTCCCAAAGCTTTTCATTCTTCAGGGGAAATTGTCAGAATAAAGCAGAAATAAAACTGAACTTGATTATAAAGAGGAAAGCAGAGTTTTCATTGGCTGAAAGAAGTTAAGCCAATGAGAGAAAAAATTAAGGAATTTTCAAGGAGTAGATGAATTCTTTTTGTTTACACAGAAGGGGATTAAGAAATTTAATGAAAGTCGCTCAAGAGCAGAAAGGTGAAAAAAAGAACGACCTTGAGCGAGAATAAAAAATTTTTTGTTGTTGTAGTGAAGGGCGCATTGGGCATTGTCAAAAATATGTTGACCAATGACGGATTTGTGAAATTGTTGTGTGCATATGTTGGCCTTGCAAGAGCAGGAAAGGCTTTGGTGGTTGTTTGAGGCAGGAGGATTGGCAATGGATCTAGGAACGTGTTGTTTGATTTGCTCTTCTAAGCATTGAGACATGCAACCAATGTACGACTATCACAGTGGCACACAAACTGGTAAATGACATTGCTGTGATGATGGGAAGGTAACACATCTTTCTTAGTTGCTAGTAAGAGCTGTCGGGTGTTAAAAATAACACATGGTTCAACGGACAAAAAGCAGCATTTTACTGCAGACGTAATCTGCTTTTTGAACTTCGAGACATTTCCAATCCATGGGATGTGTAGGTAGACAGGGTACTTTTCCACTGTGTGAATCATGTTAGAAATTAGTTGAAGTTTTCATTTGAAAGCCAAATTGATTACATCAAGGGTGCACAACCTTTTCACTACTGCTGGCTGCAAAACATCCCATAAACGCACTAACAGCCACCATCAGTTAAAGTCATTTTTTACGAATTTATGTTTTAAGCCTTACAATTTAACTGTCGTAAATGCTGTTGTCACTACTCATGCTAAACATTAGAAAAAGTCAAATTTTCAAGTTTAGAGAATTTAAATCACGAAATTGTACTTAATGACTTCTTTGATCTTGCACCTCCTCAGATAAACTTGCAAAGTTAGGTGGCTTGCTGGATATCATGAGTCGTAGTCCACATTCCAGATTGCTGTCTGACAATCAGGTTTGGTACTTGTTCTTCAAATATTTCATTCTTGAAAATCCTGCTTCGCACATGTAAGTGCTTCCAAAAAGAACGGAGTTTTTCTGGCCAATTCTTGTATATTTAGATCAGGCATGTCCAACTTGTGAGCGTATGCAGGCCGCATTAATAAAATTTTTATCCAAAAATTTGGCTGCGGGCCGCAATTCGGTTGTAGGTAGTACAGGGGTGTCCAAACTTTTTTCTAGAAGGGCCAGGTTGATAATGTGAAAGTGACCGAGGGTCAAGAACGATCTCTAAAAAAAGGTCTTCACTTCGATTTGATTTCAAATTTTGCTATATTTCTCCCAGAATTGTTTTGATCCCTAAAAAAAAAAAAAGTCTTCACTTCTACTTAATGCTAAATTTTGCTATATTTCTCCCAAAATTGTTTTGATCTCTAAAAAAACAAAAAACAAAAGGTCTTCACTTCAATTTGATGTCTAGTTCGATCGTTTATTCCGTATCAACATGGTAAAATCGGTTATTTCCAACATAATTCTATCCAACTACGGTTCAAAGCGAGTGCATATCACCACATCTATACCGCGGACCGTAGTCTGCCCACCCCTGGATTAGTATATGTCAACTGGGCCGCACAGAAACCTCAAAAGGGCCGCGGGTTGGCCATCACCGATTTAGATATTTAACAGCTCCTCTCCACGTATCTAGAAAATGTTCTTCGTCTTTAAATTTTTTGACAAACTGTTCGTCATTCTTCAACTTGACGAGTTCCATTTGAAGATTCAATGGTGCAGTTTTGATTTCGACCAGATGTGGATAAGCAACTAGCCTTGTTGTATTGGAAATCCTCTCAAAGTCTTGGAAACAATAAGAAAATTCCTGCAAAACCTTATCAAGAACGCTTGAAAAAAAAATGATGGGAATATCATCTACTTGAATTTCTTTGCCGTCAATCAGAGCCTCCATCTGCAGAAAGTGGAAAAAGTTATGCTGATGCAGATGACTTTTAAGATGACATTTGCATTGGAAATCTTGTACTTTTTTTGCCTTTCCCTGCAGACTTTGATTTAGGAAGTTAACTTGGGTAAGAAAATCCACCAGAAAACCAAGCGACATGAGAAAGTCTTTGTTGAGCAGGGACACTCCTTGCTTTGGTTAAATAGTATTTTACAATTTCCTTTTGCAATTGCAGCACACAGTGGGAAGTTTCTCCAATAGACAACCAACAAACTGCGGAGTTATAAAGTATGTCCTCAGCAGATGTTTCATTTGAGCATAAAATTTCTCAAAATTGTTGATGATGCAAAGCATTTGTGCGAATAAACAAGATAATGCGATTCACATCCTTCAGAATGGTATTTGAAGAAACGGATTTGGCACAGAGTGCTTCCTGGTGGATAATGCAGTGAAGGTTGATGAGTTCTTTATTGTCATATTTGCTGGACACATAATCTCAAAATCTTGTAACAAATCCTTCTTGGTTACCTGTCATGGCAGGCGCACCATCCGTGCAAATGCCCTGAAGGTTTTTCAGATCTAATTCAGAGCAAATGCAGGCATTCTTTGCTGCAATATGTCTTTTCCATGGGTACAAGTAGCCAATGTTTCTTTGAAAAGGAAATTGTCACAAAATTCAAAGCTTGAAGAAAGACAATGAATGAAAATTAACAATTGCGTGGAGTTGTTGATTCCTCAACAGCAAGTGAAAACAAACTTTCTTTCTTGTTTATCTTTGCTTGCAGAAAGAGTTTTAACTGCTGAGTGATCTATCATCTTGCCTGCTTTGCATTGCAATACATGAGAGAGCAATTGAAGAATAATCAGCTTCCTTCCCCAGATGAATGCATTTAACAATGTCTATAAAGCATCGCTTCATGAGTTCACCATCAGAATAAGGTTTTCCCGCAATGCCAAGATGATATGCCACTCTGTATGATAGGTAGGTAGAATCAACAGGTAGAATAATAGGAGTACACAAATTAGAAAGGTTAAAATATTTGTAACAAAAAGGAGGATCCTGCAGCGTAAAGTTGTTGGTTCAGCGTTGGTGTATACTTTTTAATTAAAAGAGCTTCATGGATTTTGGTGTGGAATTCTGATTGGCATTTTTGAATTATTGTAAAGGAATCCAGCAGGTTGTGTTTATGATTTGAGCAAATTTGATAAGACATTATATGGTCTTTAATAAAACTTTTGGTGAGACTTGTAAAATTCAGATGTTCCTAAGCTCTTGTACTCAAATGCCGAGAGGACATACCACTTGGTATTTTGAGTACACTCAGAGTGCTGCTTTTTTTCATTTTATCGAGTCACTGATCATCTTAATTAAAGTAACAGTTAGCAAATCACAACTGTTCCTAACAGTTATTTCTTAACAGTTACGTAGCAAAACATTTTAATCAATGCATGGGCACCACCACATGCATTTTGAAGTACAATTTCACGGCTGCAAAAAAATCCTTTATGGTTGCAGGTTGTGCACCCCTGGATTACATGTTCCAGGTAGCCATTTTCTAATAGGATTGAACAAATTTTGCCAAGCTCTGGGTCCACTTTGTTTTTAGAACAGATCATAAAAGCTCTTTAAACAAGAGTACCAATTAGTTAATTTTCTGTTTCTGGGGGCTAAAGGAGTTCCAACGTAGATGCTAGCCAGTGAAGGTGGGTTTCTTGCACACTGAGGTAAGAAATTCCGAATTATGCCTTTCTACCAATATGTCCAGGAAGGGGAGAGAGTGATTGGATTCCTTTTCGTAAGTGAAGCATAGTGAAGGATGAAAGGAGTTGAGGTGGGTGATCTTGTCTTTATCTTGTCATTGTAATCATTTTTGTTGTCTTGTTGCTGTAATCATTTTTGTTGAGGACAGCAATGCCAGCCCTTTGTCAGGCTATGTTATAAGAATCTCTTTTAATAACTTATGACAATTCTTATAACAATATAAATCTGCAAGCGGAAACAAAAAGGAATATTTCTGAATTACTGCATAAACAATAAAGATGATAATTTCAGAACATTTTTATGTTATTTCACTGTGTAAATTTTTATTCATTTTTGTATATTTGATAAAGTAAATTTGTTATTATTTTTGCCAAGTGATTTGTGTTTGTATTGTACAATATGTTGCAACATTATGTAACAATGTTGTGTATTCTGATCCTTGTACTTGAGATATCAGTTATGCTAAACATTCTTTTTAATGCAACCTAAGTAAGTGTCAAACTGTCAAGCTGAATAATGTGTATAATAAGTGTCAAACTGAATATATTTTTGAAATGGTGCTGGTTAACAATGCGTAACCAAACCAAACCATTATATGAGAATTTTCAATAAAACACATATTTCGAAAATTTAAAATGCTTTTTTTTACAAATCTTGACATGTATGTGGAAAAGTTAGCTTAGATCAGAATTCAACACCCTTGAATTAACAATGTGAACATCAACTTGTTCTTGATTATTTTTGAAAAAAAAATTGTTGCACTGTGTAATTAGTATTGGGTTAAGGAATATGTTTGTAGCGTTTTTATATTTTCTTTTATTCAACAATGATTTTTTGCTACTTGGCAAAATGTATGAGGGGCATTAAAAAAGTAATGCACTCAAGTGCATTGCTCATACAGAATTTTACCAATCTTGTTTATATTTGGCACAAACATGATAGGACACACCTTTTTGCAATTGTTATAGGTTTTTCTTTTATTTTCAGATTTTTAAATTTAAACTAGTTTTTTAAATGGCTGCCCCTCTTGAAGCTCGTCAGAAACAAAGAGCTGTAATAGAATTCCTTGTTGCAGAGGGAGAAACCCTCTGAGGATTCATAACCAGCTTAAAAATGTCTACAAGGATAATACCATAGACTATAGTAATGTAAAAAGATGGGTACAGCGATTTAAAAAAAGTACTGAAGACCATGAAGAGGTGGGTAAAGCCAGCATAGCCGATAAGCCACGTAGTGGTTGCCCATCCACCTCTGTCAATCCTGACAACAAAACTTATGCTGATGAGTTGATAAGAACTGACAGGCGCATTACTGTCAAGGAGCTGGCATCCACGCTTGATGTAAGCATAGGCAAAGCCCATTCAATTGTGGCATCCCTTGGGTATTTAAAAGTGTGTGCCCGTTGAGTACCCAGACAGCTGACGGAGGACCACAAGACTGAAAGAGTTTGCTGCTGCACTCAGCTTCTGGAACAATACCATGGAGATCCCACCTTTCTGGAAAGAATCATTACTGGAGATGAAACATGGGTATACCATTTTGAACCTGAATCTAAAAGGAAATCAATGGAATGACGTCACCCAACTTCACCAAGGACCAAAAAGTTCAAGGCCCAAAACTCTGCTGGCAAAATTATGGCCACGGTTTTTTGGGATTCTCAAGGTGTAATCCTTGTGGATTTTTTGCCAAAAGGGGAAACCATTAACTCTGAGGTATACATTGAGACTCTTAGGAAGCTCAAAGCAAAAATTCGATGTGTTTGGCCCAACTTGGACATGGAAAATGTGCTCCTCCAACATGACAATGCACGTCCTCACACAAGCATCAGGACAATGGAGGCCATCACTTCATTTGGATGGAGTGTGATACCACATCTGCCATATTCTCCTGATTTGGCACCATCAGACTACCACCTTTTTGGTCCAATGAAAGAAGGACTCTGAAGCAACCAATATGGCAATGACAATGAAGTGAAAACTGCTGTCTTGAATTGGCTTAGACATCAACCGGCTGAGTTCTACAACACTAGTATACATGCCCTTGTTCATAGATGGACTGTAGCTCTTGAGAGAGGTGGAGACTATGTGGAGAACTAAAAATGTAATCCTCACACTTGTACCTTTTTTTTGATGTATAATACATGTTGCTATTATAATTTGTTTGTACATAATAAAGTTGGGTGCATTACTTTTTGAATGCCCCTTGTATATATTCATTTGATAAAGCTCTTTCTACTGTAAAAAACTGTGCTGATCATCTTTTTGAGTATTTTGAGATTTTATTATTAGTGAGGCTTACATAAGGAATATCCAGGGGGTAAAAAGCAACATTTTCGACACCTGCTATTCTTTGCTTTTCACTTTTCACTTAACAGGGGAATCCCCATACAATTACATTATAGCAGTACATATCTATTTCAAGAATTGCCAATGAAATACAGATATCTTTTCAACAGACTACAGTTTTACAAACCAAAAGTAAAAAATTTCTGACAGCTACACATAGTTTATTACATTATTATCATGCAAAATAATTGTAATAATTGTATTAATAATTTAAAGATTGACTAGCTCAAACAATGGTTACTGTGATAGCAGTAGCCTAAATTGCTTGAAAAATTAGTTAGTTTCAGCTATCCCCACTCTTCTGACTGTAACTATTTTTTAACGTTATTCTCTTTTTTTGAACTACTGTTACTGTGTTTTTATTTTCTTAATTTAATATTGATTTTCAAACTGTTTTAAAACAATTAGGCTACTAATATTTTATGCTGCCTTTCATCATTACAATTTGTATATTTATTGTTTTTTGACTCATAAAGCAACTTTGCATGCTTTAATCAAGGTAATATTAAAACCTAAGGTTACAGATAACAATCTACTAAATTTACTTGTCTCACATCAACATTATTATTTTTGTGATATACTGTATTTGGAGTAGAAACAACACAGAAAGCAAGATCAAACTGATTGAGTAGTCTAGTAGTGGCTGACTAACTGAAAGATTTTGTTTTTTTAGTTGACTAGTCAAGAACCTGAACTCTGAAGAATGGACCTTGAATTAGGCATTACCGTTTACCAAACTTTGATTTGCTGACATTTTGACTTCTTAATAATTGCTTAAAAAACAATCTAGTAGAGTATAGAATATGCGTTTTAATTCTCAGATCCGGCTGTCTTCGATCCTAACCTACAATAAATGACAGTTCACCACTGTAATTTTGGCAGAAAAAAATCCTAAATCCGAAAAAAAGAAAAAATGCCGCGGCAACACATGACGCATCTGACGCACGAGACAAAAGAAGCCACTAATTCTAAAGCATACAACGAGATTTTCAACTAGAATTTAAAAACCTGTTTAACGCAAATTCATCTTCGACAAAAAATTAATTTTAATTAAAATTTCTTGAACTATTTAAATTTTTAACAAAAATAAATCAAAATAACAAGTTTATAATTAAATCACGATAAACTATTCCAACAAGCAGAATTTAAACTAGCGCCTGACTTTTAATTATTAAAATTCAAGCTTAAATTAAACAAACTTCCGGATCGATATTCATGCAATGTCACATATCACTTTGAAGCATATTTCATACTCATTACAAATCTGTTGTCATTATATGGCAACACCATACTAGATTTTACAGAAAAATGTCTTGAATGACACCTGGTCGAGAGCCAAAATCAACAGCGATTTTCAAAAACTTAAAATAACGCCCGACTTTTAATTGTTCGAATTCAAGCTTTCAAGCTTAAATTAAACAAACTTCCGGATCGATATTCATGCAATGTCACATATCACTTTGAAGCATATTTCATACTCATTACAAATCCGTTGTCATTATATGGCAACATCATACTAGATTTTACAGAAAAATGTCTTGAATGACACTTGGTCGAGAACCAAAATCAACAGCGATTTTTAAAAACTTAAAATAACGCCCGACTTTTAATTGTTCGAATTCAAGCTTAAATAAATCAAACTTCCGGATCGATATTCATGCAATGTCACATATCACTTTGAAGCATATTTCATACTCATTACAAATCCGTTGTCATTATATGGCAACACCATACTAGATTTTACAGAAAAATGTCTTGAATGATACCTGGTTGAGAGCCAAATTAAACAGCGATTTTCAAAAATTTAAAATAACGCCGACTTTTAATTGTTCGAATTCAAGCTTAAATAAATCAAACTTCCGGATCGATATTCATGCAATGTCACATATCACTTTGAAGCATATTTCATACTCATTACAAATCCGTTGTCATTATATGGCAACACCATACTAGATTTTACAGAAAAATGTCTTGAATGACACCTGGTCGAGAGCCAAATTAAACAGCGATTTTTAAAAACGTAAAATAACGCCCGACTTTTAATTGTTCGAATTCAAGCTTTCAAGCTTAAATAAATCAAACTTCCGGATCGATATTCATGCAATGTCACATATCACTTTGAAGCATATTTCATACTCATTACAAATCTGTTGTCATTATATGGCAACACCATACTAGATTTTACAGAAAAATGTCTTGAATGACATCTGGTCGAGAACCAAAATCAACAGCGATTTTTAAAAACGTAAAATAACGCCCGACTTTTAATTGTTCGAATTCAAGCTTTCAAGCTTAAATTAAACAAACTTCCGGATCGATATTCATGCAATGTCACATATCACTTTGAAGCATATTTCATACTCATTACAAATCTGTTGTCATTATATGGCAACACCATACTAGATTTTACAGAAAAATGTCTTGAATGACACCTGGTCGAGAGCCAAATTAAACAGCGATTTTTAAAAACGTAAAATAACGCCGACTTTTAATTGTTCGAATTCAAGCTTAAATAAATCAAACTTCCGGATCGATATTCATGCAATGTCACATATCACTTTGAAGCATATTTCATACTCATTACAAATCTGTTGTCATTATATGGCAACACCATACTAGATTTTACAGAAAAATGTCTTGAATGACACCTGGTCGAGAGCCAAATTAAACAGCGATTTTTAAAAACGTAAAATAACGCCGACTTTTAATTGTTCGAATTCAAGCTTAAATAAATCAAACTTCCGGATCGATATTCATGCAATGTCACATATCACTTTGAAGCATATTTCATACTCATTACAAATCCGTTGTCATTATATGGCAACACCATACTAGATTTTACAGAAAAATGTCTTGAATGACACCTGGTCGAGAGCCAAATTAAACAACGATTTTCAAAAATTTAAAATAACGCCCGACTTTTAATTGTTCGAATTCAAGCTTTCAAGCTTAAATAAATCAAACTTCCGGATCGATATTCATGCAATGTCACATATCACTTTGAAGCATATTTCATACTCATTACAAATCTGTTGTCATTATATGGCAACACCATACTAGATTTTACAGAAAAATGTCTTGAATGACACCTGGTCGAGAGCCAAATTAAACAGCGATTTTCAAAAATTTAAAATAACGCCCGACTTTTAATTGTTCGAATTCAAGCTTAAATTAAACAAACTTCCGGATCGATATTCATGCAATGTCACATATCACTTTGAAGCATATTTCATACTCATTACAAATCCGTTGTCATTATATGGCAACACCATACTAGATTTTACAGAAAAATGTCTTGAATGACACCTGGTCGAGAGCCAAAATCAACAGCGATTTTTAAAAACGTAAAATAACGCCCGACTTTTAATTGTTCGAATTCAAGCTTTCAAGCTTAAATTAAACAAACTTCCGGATCGATATTCATGCAATGTCACATATCACTTTGAAGCATATTTCATACTCATTACAAATCTGTTGTCATTATATGGCAACACCATACTAGATTTTACAGAAAAATGTCTTGAATGACACCTGGTCGAGAGCCAAATTAAACAGCGATTTTTAAAAACGTAAAATAACGCCGACTTTTAATTGTTCGAATTCAAGCTTAAATAAATCAAACTTCCGGATCGATATTCATGCAATGTCACATATCACTTTGAAGCATATTTCATACTCATTACAAATCTGTTGTCATTATATGGCAACACCATACTAGATTTTACAGAAAAATGTCTTGAATGACACCTGGTCGAGAGCCAAATTAAACAGCGATTTTTAAAAACGTAAAATAACGCCGACTTTTAATTGTTCGAATTCAAGCTTAAATAAATCAAACTTCCGGATCGATATTCATGCAATGTCACATATCACTTTGAAGCATATTTCATACTCATTACAAATCCGTTGTCATTATATGGCAACACCATACTAGATTTTACAGAAAAATGTCTTGAATGACACCTGGTCGAGAGCCAAATTAAACAACGATTTTCAAAAATTTAAAATAACGCCCGACTTTTAATTGTTCGAATTCAAGCTTTCAAGCTTAAATAAATCAAACTTCCGGATCGATATTCATGCAATGTCACATATCACTTTGAAGCATATTTCATACTCATTACAAATCTGTTGTCATTATATGGCAACACCATACTAGATTTTACAGAAAAATGTCTTGAATGACACCTGGTCGAGAGCCAAATTAAACAGCGATTTTCAAAAATTTAAAATAACGCCCGACTTTTAATTGTTCGAATTCAAGCTTAAATTAAACAAACTTCCGGATCGATATTCATGCAATGTCACATATCACTTTGAAGCATATTTCATACTCATTACAAATCCGTTGTCATTATATGGCAACACCATACTAGATTTTACAGAAAAATGTCTTGAATGACACCTGGTCGAGAGCCAAAATCAACAGCGATTTTTAAAAACGTAAAATAACGCCCGACTTTTAATTGTTCGAATTCAAGCTTAAATAAATCAAACTTCCGGATCGATATTCATGCAATGTCACATATCACTTTGAAGCATATTTCATACTCATTACAAATCCGTTGTCATTATATGGCAACACCATACTAGATTTTACAGAAAAATGTCTTGAATGACACCTGTTCAAGAAGCGAAATCAACAGCGATTTTCAAAAATTTAAAATAGCGCCGACTTTTAATTGTTTGAATTCAAGCTTAAATAAATCAAACTTCCGGATCGATATTCATGCAATGTCAGTGGTACTGAGAGCAAATAAATATATTCAATTTTTTTTGTTGATGGTTATATCCAATTTTTGGTATTGAGACCAAATAAATAAATTCAATTTTTTTTTTGTTGATGATTAAATTCAATGTTTGTTTGAAAGAGTAAATAATAAATTCAAATTCTTGAAGAACGAAAGACTCAATCCGCTCCCCGCCGAAGGTGCCGGCGTGTTAAACGATGAAACGAAGCCCAATATCCGAGACCGTCTTTGAAAAGCCGAATCTGTCTTAATATGTTCGGCGCAATCCCTCCTTCATGTCACAACTACCCTTACCTAAATGAGCACTCTCTGACGCTCGAGAATTAAATTATAGTTGTACGAGAGGAAGGATTAAATTTATTTCTTATCTGCGGCTTGCACACGCGCAGTCAATGTTACACAGCAAAAAGTAATAATAGATTCAGCAAACACGGCCACCGTTCTCTGAGACAATCTCAGCCAAACTTTTAAGAGTGATCTCTCACTCTAATTATACTAAATCCAAACCAAACCACGTGGCCGTTGACAAATTTGACAATAAAATTCAATTCTATGCTATTGTATAAGTTACCGCCAAAACGAGGTCACAAAAGATTAATTCAATTAGAACAAAGTTTTCAGGTCATTTAAAAAGGTGCAGTTACTTAAAAATCCACAAACTAATTAATTGATTCTTTTAAAGGTGTCAATTTTATCGCATTTACAACAGGCCAAAAGATAAAAAATAAATAATCAATCTGATTTTCTAAATAGGTCAAAAAAAATTTACACAAAAGCGATTTGCGTTACTTAACAGTCAGATATCATGTTGAAGCATATTTCATACTCATCAAACAACATAATAGATTAACGAGAAAATCGTCTTGAATGACATCTGGTTGAGAGCCAAAATCAACAGCGATTTTCAAAAATTTAAAATAGCGCCCGACTTTTAATTGTTCGAATTAAACCGTTAATTAATCAAACTTCCGGATCGATATTCATGCAATGTCAGATATCACTTTGAAGCATATTTCATACTCATTACAAATCCGTTGTCATTATATGGCAACACCATACTAGATTTTACAGAAAAATGTCTTGAACGACACTTGATCAAGAACCAAATTCAACAGCGATTTTAAAAAATTTAAAATAACGTCCGACTTTTAATTGTTCGAATGCGAGCATAAATTAAACAAACTTCCGGATCGATATTCATGCAATGTCAGATATCATGTTGAAGCAAATTTCATGTTCAGCAGAAATCCGCTGTCATCATGTTGTCTGTGAAGAAAAAAAGATTTGCGTTCCATTAGTTGGCGTAACGCAGGGGTGGCCAACCTGCGGCGCATGCGCCAAAAGTGGCGCATTGGAGGGTTCGTGGTGGCGCATTGCAGTTGGGGAAAATATTCAAATGAAAAACGTTCCACAAGTTATATCTAGCTATATCAGACGACCTTTTTTTAGAGAACACTATGATTTTGGGACGAGAAATAGAAAAATTAAAGATTCATTCTAGGTAAAACCTTTTTTTTTTTTTTTTTTTTTAGAGAACACTATGATTTTAGGACGAAAAATAGAAAAATCATTGATCGATTATAAGTAAATTGAAGACCTTTTTTTAGAGATCACTTAGTTTTTACTATGAACTTTTTTGAAATCTTTCGTCTTTGTGGCGCATGTGAATTGGACTTGAATCAAATTGGCGCTTGAGGTAGAAAAGGTTGGCCACCCCTGGCGTAACGAATTGCGAGGGGCAAAGGCAATTAATGATTCTCGACATGTAACAAAACGCTTCGCAGAAACCTCTTGGTCAGCTGGTAGGAAGTTTCAATTGCAGAAACTTACAGTTTTTACTTTTAGAATTTTAATAAAATTTCAGAAACTTGAAAAAATGAAAGTATCTAATCCGAAATTAAAAGTTAGCTTTAATAAAAAAATACTTAAAATTTACTTAGCTGAACTAAAAAATTTTGATCAGGATTGTTAAAACAAGAAATAAGATTTTTAAATGGGAAAGTGCTAATTGTGACTTAGCAACGCACCTTTGGCGGTGATGCATCTGTAGCCACTAATTCATAAATTTATTTTATTATGTCAATTCAGTATAGAATCGCATCAGTTGTGATAAGTGCAATAATATTCCTAATTGCAAACAAGGGAATATAGGTTTGATGTTTAGTGCCGATGCTTCTGTTGTTGCAAAGATAGGCAGCAACCAAAAAGTCGGTTACCTTCCATTATTTCTTAAATCTAAGAAAAAAAATGCAACTAAGTAAATTAAAATGGTGTCAAAAGCGTTTCAATTTAATTTTATTTGAAAACACAATTTTTAAATCAAGGTTCATAACATTGACAATTGTAAAAGTAAATAAACTTTTTACCTATAATTTTAATACAATACGATATATTGCAAAACTAACAATGTTTTATAAATGCACATCTATTAATTGCCGTGCCCACCACTGGAAATTATTTTAAAATCTTATTCCATTTGTTGAAAAATTTTACTAAAATCGTTTAACACGCCGGCACCTTCGGCGGGGAGCGGATTGAGTCTTTCGTTCTTCAAGAATTTGAATTTATTATTTACTCTTTCAAGCAAACATTGAATTTAATCATCAACAAAAAAAAATTGAATTTATTTATTTGGTCTCAATACCAAAAATTGGATATAACCATCAACAAAAAAAATTGAATATATTTATTTGCTCTCAGTACCACTGACATTGCATGAATATCGATCCGGAAGTTTGTTTAATTTAAGCTTGAATTCGAACAATTAAAAGTCGGCGCTATTTTAAATTTTTGAAAATCGCTGTTGATTTTGGCTCTCGACCAGATGTCATTCAAGACATTTTTCTGTAAAATCTAGTATGGTGTTGCCATATAATGACAACGGATTTGTAATGAGTATGAAATATGCTTCAAAGTGATATGTGACATTGCATGAATATCGATCCGGAAGTTTGATTTATTTAAGCTTGAATTCGAACAATTAAAAGTCGGGCGTTATTTTAAATTTTTGAAAATCGCTGTTGATTTTGGTTCTCGACCAGGTGTCATTCAAGACATTTTTCTGTAAAATCTAGTATGGTGTTGCCATATAATGACAACGGATTTGTAATGAGTATGAAATATGCTTCAAAGTGATATGTGACATTGCATGAATATCGATCCGGAAGTTTGATTTATTTAAGCTTGAATTCGAACAATTAAAAGTCGGCGTTATTTTACGTTTTTAAAAATCGCTGTTTAATTTGGCTCTCAACCAGGTGTCATTCAAGACATTTTTCTGTAAAATCTAGTATGGTGTTGCCATATAATGACAACGGATTTGTAATGAGTATGAAATATGCTTCAAAGTGATATGTGACATTGCATGAATATCGATCCGGAAGTTTGATTTATTTAAGCTTGAATTCGAACAATTAAAAGTCGGGCGTTATTTTACGTTTTTAAAAATCGCTGTTGATTTTGGTTCTCGACCAAGTGTCATTCAAGACATTTTTCTGTAAAATCTAGTATGGTGTTGCCATATAATGACAACGGATTTGTAATGAGTATGAAATATGCTTCAAAGTGATATGTGACATTGCATGAATATCGATCCGGAAGTTTGATTTATTTAAGCTTGAAAGCTTGAATTCGAACAATTAAAAGTCGGGCGTTATTTTAAGTTTTTGAAAATCGCTGTTTAATTTGGCTCTCGACCAGGTGTCATTCAAGACATTTTTCTGTAAAATCTAGTATGGTGTTGCCATATAATGACAACAGATTTGTAATGAGTATGAAATATGCTTCAAAGTGATATGTGACATTGCATGAATATCGATCCGGAAGTTTGTTTAATTTAAGCTTGAATTTTAATAATTAAAAGTCAGGCGCTAGTTTAAATTCTGCTTGTTGGAATAGTTTATCGTGATTTAATTATAAACTTGTTATTTTGATTTATTTTTGTTAAAAATTTAAATAGTTCAAGAAATTTTAATTAAAATTAATTTTTTGTCGAAGATGAATTTGCGTTAAACAGGTTTTTAAATTCTAGTTGAAAATCTCGTTGTATGCTTTAGAATTAGTGGCTTCTTTTGTCTCGTGCGTCAGATGCGTCATGTGTTGCCGCGGCATTTTTTCTTTTTTTCGGATTTAGGATTTTTTTCTGCCAAAATTACAGTGGTGACAGTTCGGATTATCTGGCTCCGACCAAAAACCGCCTTAGTCCGGCTCCGGATCCGGTTCATACTTATCTCTGCCCCAAAGCTTGCGAAGTTAGTAACGGCAAACAGTGAACAAGACCACGATGAACGTTAAGCAAATGCTAAACAAACATAACATTTTGAGGTTTAAAAATAACATTTCTCCTGCAAAAAACATTTTTTTTACTAATATTAATTATTCGATTTAAAAAAATAGACTCCAAATCCGGTCCGACTCCATTACAAAAAAGCGGACTCCGACCAAAAATGCCATATTCCGACTCGAATCCATGCTCATATCTGTCGTAAACTAACCCAGATTTCCCCTGTGGTTATTACCGCTTTTTGAAAAAATCCTTTCCTCTTGGTTTCTTTTTTATACCATCCTAGTGCTGTAGGGGGGATTTCGGATCAGCTTCACCAAACAAATTGGGCGCTTATGTACATATTGAAACATTCTCCTTTTTACTTTTTTCTCATATCGTGCTTTCGTTTCTAATTTTTTTTTGTATCGAGGTTTTTCTTTCTGATCGCGTTTATGACAGTTATAGTTTCGTGCTATATTTCTAAACTAAAGCAAAGCTGATGACTTTATTCCGATCATTTTCTGTTCTTATATTTTTACGCTGTGGCCACCCCTGACTAAAGGGAAAGGCCGACAGGAGAAGAACATATTTTTATAAAGCAAGCGAAAACAAATTTACGTCGGCAGCGCGGTTGAGTGGTTAAAAGGCCGAGTTTGTTATCAACATGGTGTTGGTTCAAAATCTACTCGCGTCATTCTGTTGTGTCCTTGGGAAAGACACTTTACGGCACTTTTACCTGCTTGATGGTCTTAAGCACTTCTAAATTTCAGTCAAATCTCTATTAATATTTCAAGCAGACAACAATATCTTGGCATTTCCGGAAGCAGGTGTGGAGGTTCGGACTTATTTATTGCAGAACTTATACAAAATTTTTACTTACATTTATTACACGAGGTTAAAATTTAATTTTTATTTTGCAGAATCACTTATTTAAATAAAATCATGCAACAAAAATATAAACTTATTAAAATAGATTGAGAAACTGGCAGGAAAATAAAAGTTCGCTTTAAAGATTGTCCCGTTATAGATCAAGACAAACTTCATCTTTTAACTTCTCTTCTTTGTTATTTGTCCAATATACGTCTTCATTGTTTTCCTCGTGCTCCGTTTGTTTTGCTTTCCTCGTGTTCAGTTCTTTTTTTGCTTCAAATGTCAAGTCTTATATAGTTTTCTTTAAACAAGTTAATTGCTTTGAAATAGCACAAAGTTTGATGCGGCTTCGATTCGCCATACAGGTTGAGATAATTGCTTACCCTGTTTATTAGCGCCTCCGTCGCTTTCCTGCGACTCAGGAGAATAAATATAGAGATTAAATAAATAATACGACAAACAATTTCATTGCAAAGGATAAACGTCGCTTATATGATGTTATGAGTTCCACTAGTATCTGCAGTTAGCTCTTTTATTTATACGGAGTTACACGATAGTTGTACGACTGAATCTGTAAGTTATACTAATAGTTTATCACGCAGTTAACCACACTTAACAAACCAGAGAGAAGAAGGCAGTAGAGCCGTGCGCTATGACGTCACATACTATAACAACCCCCTTTTAAGAAGCTTTTTAGCGAAAAGGTTGTCCAAGAAAAATATTAGTACGTTGTACGAGCCCGATTAATAAACATGCACAAACTATATACAATACGGCACAAGCGTTATGAGTTTTACGCTACTTCATACAAAATCTCTTAAATGATTAGGAAAGCGTTTTTGTCTCACGCTTCGCCGCGAGGTTGGAGATGATGGAAAGACTTCATCTTCAAAATGGACGTGACGTTCGTCTGATGTCATCATTTCCTCTTTGGGGTCTCCCCCTTCGGTGGGGAGAGGGCGAATAAAACGTCTATTGCGCCAACAGACTCGACCGCTCGGTAGTTTTATGTGGTAGTCGCGGTTTCTCCCGACGCCGATGATGAGTCCCGATCGCAACCATTTTTTTGTAATATGGTCTTGAATTCGAACATGTTGTCCGATTTTTAGTGGATTGAGGTGTTTTGCGCGTTTATTGTATTCGGTTTCTGCAGCCACTTGTAGATTTGATAAAGCTGCGTCCCACTTGTCGAATTTGTTTTGCCAATCTTCCTTGAAATATTTCAGTTTAGCTGGGACGATTGAACGTAGCGGGGCGCCGTATAAAATTTCGGCTGGTGATAACCCATGGGCCTTGGGTGTGTTAACCCATTCGATTAGGCCGCTGCTAAATTCATCGCAGTCGAGACTACCATGCTCAGCAGTTTTGGCAACAAGGTGCTTCATGGCTTTCACTGCTGCTTCTGCGTGTCCGTTTGACTGTGGGTAATGTGGAGTACTTATGGTGGAAGTTACTCCCCATTTCTTGAGAAACTGTTGAAACTTGCTTGATGTGAATTGCGGTCCTCCGTCAGTTCTGATTCGTACTGGTATCCCTGTGTCCACGAAAAATTTTCTTATAGTGCTGATTATCTGATGTGAACTAGGGTCATGAGAGAACTCGCTGAGCTTAATCCATCCCGACAGACGGTCTACATAAACCAGGTAAGTCTTACCGGCATAATAAAATAAATCTGCAGATACGTCTTCAAAGGGTCTTGATGGGAGGGGATCGCGTTGTAATGGTTCCTGTTGCAAGCTTGGTTGGTGCTCTTGGCATTTCGTGCAGGCTTCAACGGTATTTTTGATGTCGCTATTGATTCCTGGCCAGTACACTATTTGACGCGCTCTTTGTTTTGTTCTTTCGATGCCTTGATGTGAGGCATGTAGCTTTGTCAGTATTTCTTTTCTTTTCTGTACCGGCACCACAATGCGATGGCTGTTCAGGAGAATTAATCCATCTTCGAAAGTAAGCTGATCTTTCAGCTTTTTGAAAGGTTGAGCTAATGGATATTCGTTTCCTTTTGAAAAGTTGCTTTTAATAGCAGTGATTAATTGTTGTGCTGCTTCGTCCTGCTGAGTACTTTCTTTTAAGTCTTCCAGCATTGGATCGATAAATGTTTCTTTTGTGACTTCTGGGTCTTTTCCTCTCAGAATTGTAGAAACGTTTTTGCAGATCATTCTGGTTGTGTCTACGTTTATGATATCTTCTGGTTCTGGGTCGCGGCACGGTGCTCGTGACAACGCGTCGGGGATCACATGGTCTTTGCCTTTTCTCCAGGTGGTGTGGAATATAAAGGCGCTGAGTTTTTCTTTAAGTCTCTGAATCCTGGGATTATCCACCATATCGAGTGTCTGGGTATTCAGGATTGACTCTAATGGCTTGTGATCTACTATCAGCTCGAATTTGGGTAAACCTTGCAGATATATGCGGCATTTACGCATAGCCCAAACAACAGCGAGCAATTCCAGTTCAACCATAGCGTAGTTGGCCTCAGTCTCAGTTATAAAACGTGATCCTGCTTGAACCAATTTCCACGTTTCTTGATGTTTTTGCAAAAGTGCAAAACCTAGACCTTTCAACCGAGATGCATCTGTTTGCAGCATCGTTTCCAGATTGGGGTCGAATGCAACCAAAATATGGGGGCTACAAAGAATTTCTTTTGTCTTTGTAAATGCTTCTTCATGCTGGGGTGACCAGAGAAAAGCATTTTTTGGTTTGAGCAAGTCCCGAAGTGGGCCTGCTGCTTCACTGAGTAGGTGAGTAAATCCGCCCAGCTGGTTTGCCATGCCCATAAAAGATCGTAATTCAGTTATATTTGTTGGAGCAGGGAATTCAGAGATTGCTTCAATTTTTGTGGGGTCTGCTTTAATACCGTCGCTGCTCACTATATATCCGACATATCTCACAGCACTTTGTAGTAACTGCACTTTCTTCGGATTAAGAGTAATACCGTGTTCTCGACATCTGTTTAGTACAGCCACTACGGTATTCAAGTGTTCCTGTGCGGTTTCGCCTTGAATAAGAATGTCATCTACCACTTTTTCGACTTTTTCAATGCCTTGCAGAGCTTCATCGCCTCTTGCGCAATATTCGTTTTGAGAAGAAGCTAGTCCCATCGGAGCTCGAAGGAATTTAAATCTTCCGAACGGCGTAATGAATGTGGTAAAGTCTTGACTTTCTTTTTCTAAAGGTACTTGCCAGTATCCTTTAGTGGCGTCTAATGTTGAGAAAAATTTAGACGAAGAAGAAATATTCGAAATAGCTTCGGCAGGTGATTTAGATGGATGATATGGACGGCGTACGTATTTGTTCAATTTCTGCAAATCAATACAGAGACGAATTCCACCATTGGGTTTTTGTACAACGACCATAGGGTGCACCCAATCAGTTGCTTCTGTTACTGGTGCAATGACTCCGGCTTGTACAAGTTGGTCAAGCTCTGTCTTCACCATCCTTCTGAAAGCTAAAGGTATTTGGCGTGGAACAGGTAAAGCAAATGGAACAGCATCATCTTGCAAGGAAATTTTCATGGGTTTACTGTTCATTTCCCGTAATGTTGTGTCTTCGGAAAACACATCGTTGTACGATTTTATCAACTTGTTCTCAATTTTATTAATTTCTGCTTCAGTTGGGTTCTCTGATATAATGAATCTTGTGTTCTCTGCTTTTAATATGCTTGCTAATTTTCGAGGTGTTTTTGATGAATTTATCGGTTGAGGATACGTGTCAGGTAGAATGTTAACCTGTTGACATACGTACCAAGCAAGCAAAAAATCTTCTACCTCAGGACAGACGTAAATGGTTTCTTCCACGAATCGGCCGCAGTATTCGATGATGCATGGGAAAGTCCCTACGCATGTTACGGTCTGCCGGTTTACTGCACTAAGAGTGTCTTGATTTGGCGGCATTAGATTAGCAAGGTCTATTCCGAGCCGTTGAATGATGTTTACCCCAACAAGACTTGCTTCGGCACCTGTGTCTGGTGTAGCTTCTGTGGAACCTAACGGGTTACGATGTTTAAGAGAAAAAAGATTAACAGTTATTTTGGGCGCCGCGGAGTTAGCGAAATTTGCGTTAGCATTGCATCTACGCTTGATTTGTCCGGTTAACTTTTTCTTCGTTTCTTCGCGTCTGTTGAACCCGGGTTTGTTGTGAAAGCACACTGATGTAAAGTGACCTTTTTTGCGACATTTTAAGCACTCTGTATCCTTTGCGGGACAGTGGGTTTGACCTTTTGGTGGGCAGGTCTTTTTACCGCATTTTGTACAGGGCGTTTTAGTGCGCTCTTTAGATTTAGAGAAATTTCGGCGAAATTTGCTTTGGTACGCTTTTCTCTCATTCAGCTGTCGGCTTATTCGCGCGTCGTCTAGTTTTGCTGACTCTTCCGATCTGCATAAATCAGTGACGGTCTGAAGATCAGGTAATGGGGACATGGCTAGGAGCTTTGTTCGAGTCTCTTTGTCATATATTCCCGACATGATTTTTGTGACTAAACGACGATTTAAACATTCATTGCACAAGTCTGCGTCTCTTGCCAAAGTTTTGATCGCGATTAAAAACGAATCGAAGTTTTCGCCAGCCGCTTGCTTTCTCTCTTCAAATGCGACGCAATCTAACGCTATATTTCTTTGACTCCGGATGTAATTTTTAATTTTGTCTAACACTTCGTCTGGTTTAAGTGTCGTATCATCCGGGATAAGAAGTACGTGTTCTACGGCTTCTCGCATGTCCATCGAAAAAAAACCGCGAAGCAATGCCAACTGACTGCTCAATGGCAGCTCTGTTGCAAGCGAGACCGTAGCATAATCGTTGTACGATTTACGCCATTTCGCAAATTCAGCTAACGAAATTCCCACCTGCAGTGTCGAAGGCTTTTGTGCGTCCGCTTTGGTTCGCCTTGCCTCGTTGTTAGAATTGTTGACGTCAATGGTTTGCTCACGTGATTCGCTTCTCTCGCTGTTCGCGCATTGGGCCAGCTGCTGTGGCGAAAATTTTTCGATTATTTGTTGCAATTGTCGCTGACTTTCGAGCTGCATTTGTCTCTGATTTTCGACATTCTGTTCTTGTGTTTGTCTTTGCATTGACAACTGTGCTTCTAAAAAAGTTTTTAACCAAGAAGGAGGTTCATCATTATTAATATTACTATTCGCGTTTTGATTAGATTGAGATAATTCGGCTATACGTTTGTTTGCTGCTTCTAATTCTGCTTGCAGCTCTCGCTTGTTTTTTGCCATGTCTCTTTTATCTTCAATCTTTTACAAATCTCCGATCACGAACTTGCAGTATACTTTTATAATGGTTCGTAAGCTTATTTTCTTTAAACAAATTTATAAGCTGACTGTCGACGACGCCATGTTATGAGTTCCACTAGTATCTGCAGTTAGCTCTTTTATTTATACGGAGTTACACGATAGTTATACGACTGAATCTGTAAGTTATACTAATAGTTTATCACGCAGTTAACCACACTTAACAAACCAGAGAGAAGAAGGCAGTAGAGCCGTGCGCTATGACGTCACATACTATAACATATGATTTAAAGGTTTTTAAATGGGTCATTTTTAAACTTCTGCTCCTACATAAATTCAATTAAATAGTCTACAAAAGCGTACGATGAGTTCCGCATTCACGTTTGTCTCTTTGTTTGACCCTGGACCACATTGACTAAACATGATTCGTGGTTACCTGCGTAACCGTGCCTAGGAAATCGAGTTGATGGTTAACTGTTAAATGTTGATATTCCAAGTTACTCACTGTATTATAAACCCTCATAAATCGAAAATCACGGTTGTTCCTGGGAGAACATACTGTTGCGAGATTGGCAACAAAGTAGCAGCGTCTCGGTTTTTACTGCAACCAGGAAGCCCTCCTAAGTTTGTGTATCTATTCCTCCGAAAACCCACTGCGCAATGGCAATTTTAGAACTCAGAAAGTAAGGGGGCCGCGTTGCCGCCAAGGTATATTAAGAAGAGGGGGAGTGATAAAAACATATAAGAGGAAAAATTGTAAGTTTAAAGGGCCTTTGCCACCGGGTTTAGGAAAGTAAGCTATAGGCCTATTGCAAGGGTGGCCAAACCTATAGGCCTACCATGTTCGAGCCGCATATCATAAATCCAAACTTTTAGAGAGCCGCAACACAAAAATCTAAAAGCATGAATTTATTTACTTATTTACTGATAAAAAAAAAAGGTCTTCCCTTAAAATCATTCTCAGATTTCCCAGTTTTCGTCCCAAATTTATAGTGTTCACTAAAAAAAAAGAATCGATTTCGTATTTCCTTATTCTCCTCTCAAAATCATGATGTTCTCTACAAAAAAAAAGTCGTCGCATCAAATCATTCTCATATTTCCCATATAACTTTTCAATTTTTAAAAGGTTCAAAGAGCCGCCAATAAGGGTCCGAAAAGCCGTCGTTTGGCCACCTCTGTTATAGGCTAAACAAGCTTGTTTAAAATGGGGAAGACAACCCGGGGGCTAACCAAAAATGTGAGGGAGCCATGGCCCCTCTGGCACCTCCCTAGAATAGACCCTGCCACTGCGCTTTATGGAATATCAACATTTAACAGTTTTAACTATTAACTTTATTTCGTAGACCTGGTTACTTACGCAATCACGAATCATGTTGAATCGGTGTGGTAGCTACAGGGCCAAACAAAAAAACAAACGTGAATGCCAAACAAAAAACAGCGCTCACTGTTTTCGGTTACTAACCTCGCAGGCTTTGGGAATTTCCCCAAATTTAAAATGTACGGTAATCAACTAAACTCGGCGAATAGTGAATGAGAACCAATTATTGTTAATTGGCCTAAAAACCTTTCTTTACAAATTAACCTACAGTGTTACCTAGTAATAAACCGCCCAAAACTTTAAACGCCATTGATTTTTATATAGGAAATGCTAATTTAAGCAAAACTAAAAAGCAGATTATAAAATCAGAGGTAGAATAAATTTTAGAAAACCCTTTTAATGTAGAATTGAAATTGCCAGCCATTAATAATTAATTGAATTTTAATAATTAATTTTAGCAACTTGTGAATATTTCTTAATTTTTTTTTGTTTTTTTAAGTTTTACTAAAAAATATTCTGCTATTCTGCAGTAAGTATCTTTTTAAATGAGTTTTTCAAAGTCTGTCTGGTGGTTTCTCAATATCTTAGTATTTATAAAAGTTACCTTTATGCTACTATGTAAATTATGATTTCAGTAGAGCATTAAAAAGTACTATAATATTATTCTCAGCATAGTTACAACAAAGTATAAAGCAGTCTTTATATACGACCAAAAAAGCTAAAACTTGGTAAACTCAATTCAATTGATTTCACAAATGCCAATTTAAATTTGGGGTCATACAAAATATGTTAATGGAGATAAAAAAAATTCTTATTTTAGCTTGTGAGAGACCATTAAAATAGTTCAGCATACATACACCACAGTATTATAATGTTGCATTTGGCAAAATACCTTGAAAAAAATGTAAAAACTAAAGCACCATTGGGTAGATGTTTACAAACTGCAAAACAGGAGTTTGTAATTCAGTTGCTAATTGTATATAATAATAATAATAGTAGCTTTAACCACAGATTCTAAGCGATAACAATGGCAACAATGATTGCTAAGTTAACACTTTTGCTCAGCTGTGGAACAAGCAAATAATACCGGTAACAAGACAATGTGATGCGAAATAAGAAAAGCAATATTAGCACAATTAAATCACATATATTACAATAAGTGGATAACAGTATTGGTAAACAGCAGTCAATATTATCAATGAGACAAGAAATACTGAGAGAATAAATATGTTTTTAAATCACATTTAAATACATTAAAATCATTTAGTTGTCTCAATCAATCAGGTAAAGAGTTCCACAGTTTTGGAGCATAAATAGAAAAAGCACCATCACTAACTTTTCTTCGATTAAAAGTTACTTTAAGTCTGGTACATTTATTCAAAGCAAGGTGTAAAAGTGAAGATATGTCAGCAGGTGCAGAATTATGCAAACATTTATAAACAATAATACAAATTTTGTATATGATCCTTTGTTTAATAGGTAACCAGTGTAAATCATACAAAAGGGATGATACATGATCAAACTTTCGTTTATGATAAATCAGTCTTGCAGTACTATTTTGGGCAATTTGTAATTTTTGAAGAAGTCCATTATTTGCATTATAATATAATGAATTACAATAATCTATTTTTGATAAAATTAAGGAAGAAACTGATATTGATAGTTCACAGTTGGTGAGAAAGTGTTTAATTTGAGAAAGTAATTTAATTGTACAATAAATAGATGATACACATTTATTAATTTGAGGTTCAAACGTAAGCTTTTGGTCAAGAAGTACACCTAAATTTTTTACAGTATTGCAAAACTTTACACAAGAACTATTGATAAATGTACCATTTAAAGAAATATTCTTTTTAAGATTATCAGTGGAAAAAACAATTAGTTGACTTTTTGCAGCATTTAATTTAAGAAAGAAACAACTCATCCACTTTTCTATTAAATAAAAAATTACTTTTATTTTTTCAACTAGTACCGTATACTATATTGGAAAGTGGGACAAAAGGAAAGATACAATTGGTGATCATCAGCAAAGCTTTTTATTTTAAAACCTGTTGATTCAATGTATTTATAAAAAGAACGAACATAAATGTTAAAAAGAATAGGACCGAATACTGATCCTTGTGGTATGCCACTATTTACAAGTACAGGGTTAGAAAAATCATTGTTTATTTTGACAGACATAGTTCGATTAGTTAAATATGATTTAAACCAGTTATAAACAGTACTTCTCACACCAATTTCAACTGACAATATATTTAAAAGAATGTCTACACTAACAGTATCCAATGCTGCACTTAAATCTAATAAAAGCAAAACAGTTACATTTGATTTATCAAAATTAATGCAAATATCATTAACTAGCTTTAATAAAACAGTTTCAGTACTATGATTCTTTTTATATCCATGTTGATTGGGTATATTTAAATTATTGTGATGCATATGATTTAAAAGTCTTTTTAAAACAACTCTTTCAGTTAATTTACTTATAAATGTTAAGTTAGATACTGGACGAAAATTTTCATATTTATTGAAATCTAGATATGTGAGAGGGACTGCAAAAATTGCAAAGCTGGGAGAAAAACTTCGGAATGTGAGGCTACGTTGGTATGGACATGTAAAAAGGAGAGAAGAAGACTACGTGGGGAAAAGGATGATGGAGATGGCAGTGCCAGGCAGAAGGAAAAGAGGAAGGCCAAGGAGAAGGTGGATGGATTTGGTGAGAGAAGACATGGAAAGGGTTGGAGCTAGGGAAGGAGATGAAGTAGACCGAGTGAAATGGAGATTACTATCGCACTGTGGCGACCCCGAGTAGGGAGAAGCCGAAAGAAGAAGAAGAAGATTGAAATCTAGATCAGCATTTTTTAGTAATGGAGTAATAGTGGCATGCTTTAGATTGTCCATAGAGCCTGTACTAAGACTAAGGTTAATAATGTGTGTCCATATTGGTAAGAACACAGATAAATATTCTTTTAACACCAAATTTGTACCTGCATCAGAAAAACCACATTTTATACCAGTATCAGTAACAATTTTTAATAATTCATCTTCAGAGGTTAATTTGAAATTATCAAAATATACAAAATTAGATTGAATTTCATCAACTTTTTTAAGAGGAAAATGAACTTGATAGTCACATTTCTTTTTGAGTAAAGCATTGTGTATCCTGTTTACTTTTGTAACAAAAAAATTAGAAAAATTTTCAGCTATTGTTTTGTCACATAGTTGTTCAGAAGGAAACTGATTTACACTGATTGAGTCTGTTAAAGACTGAACTGCTCTAAATAGTTCTCTTTGTGAATTGCTAGATTTATTGATCTTTTCTTTAAAGTAATTAACCTTTTTAATCTTTGCAAGTTTTGTGGTTTCCTTTCTCAATTTAATATAGATGTTTTTATCAGCTGCATCATTTGATGACATAATCAAACCAAGGGGATTTTGGTACATTTTTAATTTTTAAGGTTTTCAAAGGGGCATACCTTTCAACAATATTAGCAACTGTCTCATGGTATAAATCTGTAACAGTATCAAGACTTGCATTTGTGCTGATTTGACTATCTAATTGTTGTAGAGAAGAGACTAATTGTTCTGCACATAAATCACTATATAAATTCTTATAGTTTCGAGTATGTACTATTTTATATTGAGGGGATGTTTTAATCTGATTTGAATATTTGAATTGAATCAGGTAGTGATCACTGAGAGAAATATTATGAAGATACACATCTTTAATTATCTTTTTATTATTTGTAATCAGAAAGTCAAGCTGATGACCTTTATTGTGGGTAATGCTGTAAACCAATTGAAGTAAATTAAAAGTGTAACAAATATCCAAGAACTTCTTTGTGTCACAATCAAGAGCAATGTCAAGATGAATATTTGCATCTCCACCAAGTATAATATCACCATCAAAAGAACAAATTATTTCTAAAAATGAAACAAATTCATCAAAAAATAATGAGGTACTAATATCTTGAAGTCTATATATAACAATAACATATAAGTTTTTAGTACCATGAAGAGAAAAGACACGACAGTGGTATTCAAAAGAGTCATATTTGCCAAGAAATACAGACTTTGACTTGTAAGCCATTTTATGAAGAACCCCAACTCCTCCTCCTCTGCATTTATTTTCATAATTTCTTATTGTGTGTAATAATTTATAACTGTAATCTTTAAGTTGAGAGGTAACATAGTTTGTTTTTGTTGACAGCCATGTTTCGCTCACCAATAGAATGTATGACAGTTTAAGACCTATTTTTATGTAATGAATATATGACAGTTTAAGACCTATTTTTATGTAAGAAAGTAAAGAAATAAAGGCCTTTTACAAAAAAAAATTTATATAAATGCATTAAAATTACATCATTTTCTTTTCATATTGCAATTGTATATTGAGCTATTATGTAACATGCTTTAACAAAATATTACCAGATTTAAGTTTGAAAAGTCTATTTAGCCATAATGGTTAGTTTGGCAGCATTATTTAAATCAAATAAATTGAATAAAAATTGATCTTAACTGAACTTATTAATGGATTAATTTACTTGTATCTAATTTTTTGTGATTTCTTTCAGAATTGTAATTTTTAATGGTAGTTGACTAAGCCTTAAATTGAATATGCTAATTAAATATAGTTTAAAGGTTATTTGTAAGGATTTGATATGCTGTTATTGCTGTAAAAATAGCTTAGCATGACAACAACTGTTGCTTTGACCACAAATGCATATCAAGGGTTTTGGTAAGATTTTATGGTTAAAAAAACTAATAATTTATGCAACCTCTCAAGTGTTTAGTTTTTCAAATTCCAAGCAAAAAAAAAAAAAAAAAAACAAACTTAATAGTGAGCAAGATTTGTGTTTGTCAAAAAAGAGATAATATGTTTATCTATATTTATCTTTTTAACTTGCAGGGAAACATTGAGAGGCATTATACTAGAAGCAACTATCTTGCAATTATTTTATCAGTTTTTAAAGATGTCAAGATATTGGTGTTGAGTTGAAATTTTTTATTTGTTTTATAGCTCAAGAGATATTACTGAATTAAAGCTGCTTGCTGGGATGCCAAGCAGAGTAATGTGCATAAAGGGTCTTGCAATGATATAGCAAGACTATGCCAGTAGCTATTGAATTGCTGAATCTGAATGTTAAGGGCTTACTTTGATGACTACAACAGTGAGTATTGCTTGAATAAACACCTTTTTAAAAAGAGGAAAAAGTCTAAAAATTTTTTATTTAAATATATGATTTGCAGTGCAGTGCAGTGTAAACTTTCAGTAAAAATTTTGCTGTGCAGTGCCACAAATAAAAAATACTTGTGAGCTGCAGACACAAAACTTTCTATCTGTGACATCATTACAAAAAAACAAATGCTAAAAAAGATGAATACTTCAAAAAATGTTTTGGTCACAAAATTATGAGACTTAATACTAGTGATGGGACAATAACAAAATTTTTAACAATCTCGATTTCGATACAATTCCAATTCCTGGTTATTATTACATATAGGTATTACTATTAATATGCACAAGTATTAACATATCTAATTAAGATATAAGTTGAAAAAAAATTACGAAAGTTTATCCTCTTGCTATGCTTTAACTATGCTAGGTAACAGTGTATTGGGAAGGTTTTATATAAATACATCTATCAATAATTCCATTTTAGCAACACAAAGATGTGATACTGAGTTCACAAAATCAATAAAAATAAAAGAATATAAATAATTCCATTTTAATGAAAATACACTTTATTTAGTTGATGGTAACAATAGCCTATGCATTTAATCATAGGCAAATTGAACCACTTGCAAATTATAGTGCAAAAATATAAGCATCTCTCAAATTATATTGCAAAACATAAGGTTCTAAATTGAAATATAAATACAAAAAGGAAAGATTAACAAAGTGATAAAAAGTTGGCAAAAAAACTCAAAAACAACAAGAAAAATATGGCAATAATCAAATAGTCAAATGGATTACAAATCTTTTTAGATTGAATTTTAATGGATAAGTTTTTTTCCATTGTTTACACTGATGTTACCAAATAAATAAATTTATTAGACAAACAGAGCACCATAAAAATCTATTAAAATAATAAATATTTTTTTTACGTGTTCTATTAATCCAATGAATTTATTGGTTATTTAGTAACGAATAAATTTACCAACACAATGTTACCAAATAACGAATAAATTTATTGGATTTATAAAAGGCATAAAAAAAATCGCTAATTAATTTAATAGCATTTTTAAGGTGTTCTGTTTGTCTAATAATTTTATTTGTTATTTGGTAACATCAGTGTAAGCAACGGAAAAAAACTTATCCATTGAAATTTAATCTAAAAAGATTTGTAACCGGTTTAACTATTTGATCACTGCTGTTTTTTTTTTGTTTTTAAGTTCTTTTGTCAACTTGTTATTGTTTTGTTAATCTTTCCTTTTTGTATTTGTTTTTGAAATTTTTGATTGATTTCTGACAAGCTTAATAGATGAAACAAACCAACTGTAGAACAAATAAAAACTAGTTAAAATAATATTCATGGTTTGATAATTTATTGTAGTAAATGCTCTGACTTAACCTTCATTGAGTAGTTTTCTCGTGAGCCATTTGTCCCAATCAAAATGGATTTGTAGAAAAATGTTTATATACTGTGTAATATCTATTATGATGTAATAAGTTTTATTACTTTAATACTAGTGAAGTTGAATCAAAATTATTTACTTTCCAGCCAAATTGGCTTGCCGACAAGACAAATTCTTTACATACATTACTTTATACTACAGTTACATACACTAGAGCTAGAATTAGCTTGATTGATTGAAAAATGGTAAAAAAAGAGTGAAGAAATTTTTGGAACATTACATGAACTCCCCCAGCACAGTCCTGTGTTATTACTTTTTAGCTTATGCCCTGTATGTTAAGAATCATTTTGATATTGAAATTGGGTCTGAATTATACAGCTTCATTGCCAATTCTTCATACTTTGGAAAACCCCCAATATTTCAATTATTTCAATATGATTCTAATTAATCATCCCATCACTGCTACTTAGTATTCGGTTTTTGAAGTTCCACATTCACTGATTGATTTAACAGTTTGGTTTTATTAGATAGAATATAAAATTTTAATTGAAAATGAAATACTTTATGAGCAGTCTGCATATCTTTAACAAGTTTTTGAAGCAAGTAATAGATTGGAGAAATTAGTTGGAAAAAGTTTGTTAAATTAAACATTATATCTTTGATTGCTTAAAAAAAATATACCATTTAATTTAACATCCTGTTGGATATAACTGTTTTATAACATAGGAAATTTGTCAAAATGATTAAAGTTATAAATAAGAATAAACATTTTATTGAAAGCTTTTAATCTTTTTTGAAAGTCAAGTAGCGTCATAAAACCTTCAATTTTTGAGTGGCAACATGGGACAAAACTTCAATTGTTGACATTATTTATTTGTTACATGATTCAGAAATTACATTGCTTATTGGCAGAATTGAAAGCTTAAAGTGTTGGGCAGCAAGCAATCTTGTTTCAATAATGCAAGACAAGAACACTATTGTTTGACATATTTTTACTTAGCTATAACTTACATGATCATGATTTGAGAACTGGAATAGTCACTGCGAATAAAATGGGTACCTCCAATAATTTTGTTTAGTTTTTATTGTTTCTTTAAATAACTGTTTTATGTAGGAAATGGTAAAAGAACACCAGACACATTTTGGAAGGAAAAACTAAAGAAGTGTTACTTTTTTAACAGCAGCATGAACAAAGTTCAAGTTTATAAAGATGTTTAAGATTAAGAATTTTAATATTTATAGGAGTAAAATACAGCTTTCATGAAATTGAAGCCCCTTTCCTCTTATATACTTGTATTTGATTGCTTCATTTAGTATATTTTGCAAAGCAATATGTTGTTAGAAAATGAAACAGTAATTGATGATATACATAGTAATGATGTGAAAGACAGTTTTATGGCATTACACAGGATTGTTGTCATAGGCAAGATTGTTGTTTTTAGTAATAAAAATACATTTTTAATTTTTTCAAACTATATAGGTACAGATGAATCTGGGTAATTGCATAACCAATTTTTCAAGCTTTGTTATGTGATTAACCAGATTATGCAATTATCCAAAAGTACGAGTAGTACTCGTAGTAAAAACAATTGAGCAAGCAAAATGAGCAAGTAACACAAAACAAAGAAAAAGGGTGAGTGCATGCACCTCAACTTACTAAAATAACACACAAATTAACATTGCAGAAAGTATTTATTGTTTAATCATGTGAAATAGTTTTTGATTGTTGCTTGCTTAATATTTTTTTGCTTCCTATTTTGGATGTCATTTTCTAAATGACAAATATTTTGTTAGACAGCTATAAATCTTTTCCCTTCCTTGGTCATGCTTCTGTCATTTTTAAATCTGAAATTCTGCCTTGATTACTGCAAACTATGTAATTCTGAAATGAAATCACCTCATATATTTACAATTAAATAAACTGTCTTTGTGCAATAAGGGTCACTTGTTGTTTTTAATTGTCAGTAGTCACATTTTTTAATTGATAGGGTCACATATTGTTTTTAATTGGTTAGAAACATTGAAACTCTAGTTGTTTTAAATCAGATGAATACAAGCAGTAGCAGTTGAGCAACTTTGATCTCATGTTGTTTTGTATTGACTGCTGTCTACTTATGAATGCACTGCAAGAGTATTGTGCATGTGGACTCATATATGCATTTTCAATTGACAGTTACTTTCGTTAATGTGCAGGACTGTTCTGTTAATTGAATAAACAGCATTGAATTTATATTCGATTAACCAGATTATCCAATAAATCGATATGTGATTAACTGAAGTGTTTTCTTAGCAAATGATTGGTTCTGGTTTGGGATTTCTAATCCTTATGCAATGAAGCAGATTATGTGATTATCCAAAATGCAAATATTGAATTTATCTGTATATTGCAATAAAGTAATTAAGACCTTTTAAAACTGTGGTTCAAATTATGCTGTAAACCACTGTTAAAAGTATTGGGAGAGGTGTTAGTTGATTGAGAGGTGAAGAATTATATCCAAAAGAAAAGCATGTCATCAAGCAGTATTTTAAGTGAACATAATCAAAAAAGATTTGTAACCAGGGTTGCCAATTTAGTGGTTTTCCAGCTAGATCTAGCAGGTTTTAATGTTATCTAGCTGGACAAAAATGTCACCTAGCTAATAGCTGGAAATCTAGTTGGTTTTTAGAATAGTTTAGCTGTTGTTTTTTTTTTTTTTTTTTTTTTTTTTTAGAGAACACCCTAACTTTTGGACAAGAATAGAGAAATACTATACTGATTTGAGGTGAAGACTTTTTTTTTTTAGAGAGATCACCATGATTTTGGGAGTAAAATAGGGAAATCAGGGATGAAATCAAAGTGAAGACCTTTTTTTTTTTTAGAGAACACTATGAATTTTGGACAAAAAGTGGGAAATCTGAGTATGATTTTCAAGTGGGGACCTTTTTTTTATCAGTATTTACCAAATCTAGCTAATTTTAGCTGTAAAGTAAAGCTTTTCTAGCTGGAAAATTTAAATTAGAGTTGGTAACATTGTTTGAACTGGTTTAACATATTTAATCACTGCCATGTATTTTTCTTGTTGTTTTTAGTTCTTTTGTTGACTCTTTGTTGCTTTGTTAAGCTTTCCTTTTTAAATTTGTTTCTCTAATTTTTGATTATTTTCACACAAGCCTAATAGGCAAAACAAACTGATAAAGCTAATAAAAATATAGTTAAAATAATTTTCATGGTTTGATAGCTAAATATAATAACTTCTCTGACTCAGCTTTCATTGAGCATTTTTTGATGTGTGCCAACCATATAGTATTTGAAGAAAAATTTGTATATATAATGTTTAATATGACATCATTGCTTTTGTAGGCTGCAAAACTTTAAACCTGATGTCTTTGTAGAATATTGTTGCATTTTTTTGAAAAAAAAATCTAAGAAACACACTGTGTTAAACAACCTTCACTTAAATTATTTATCTTTTTAATTTAAATATTTGATATTAAAACATTATCAATTTAAACACATTAATATTTGGCTATGAATATTGCTCAATTTAACAAATTTAAATATATTTTTCAAATGCTAATATTTACTCTTATCTGCTGAACAATGTATGGTAAAAACATGTTTAAGTATTGGAGTCCACTTTGAATATGTAACAATGGCGATTGTAAGTTTTGCATATTAAAAATGAATTGTAGTAAAATATTGCCTTGTGACGTAACACAACTTTTTTGCTGTTGCTTCAGTGTTCAAATTTTTTGTAATGTAGGGAGTAGAAAAGCTTGTTTATCAGGTAATATCATCTGATTATACTGAATAACACAGTGTGTTTTTTTTTTTAAAAAATTCCACATTTACTGATTGTCAATTTAAAAATGTTAATTTTTTATATTCTACCATCATTGCAATTTTAAAGCTGTGTGCTTTTACAAAAAGACCATTTTGTTAGAGAAAAATTCTAAGTGATGAACAAACTAACATTTAGAACAGTGGTGGGCAAAGTGTGGCCCAGCAAAGGCATCTAGGTCGCCAGCAAGGTGTTTTAAAAAAGCAAAGAGGATAAATCAGGGTTGGTCAAACTATTGGCCATTCTTAGCATTTTTAAAGACAAAATGAAAAAATCTGAAGCAGATTCAAAGTGAAGACCTTTTTTTTAAAGATCACTACATTTTCAGGATGAATGACATTTTATTATGACTCATAATTATTAAGATTTAATTATGTCAGTTTATATGGGGCCCCATAATACTTTTCAAAAGCTTCAATGTGGCCTGAAATTAAAAATTATTGCCCACCCTGAATTTAGAGCATATATCAACTGTTGTACACTTTTGTTTCACGTTTCCTGTTTCTGCTGCAAATTTCTAATTCTTGTGCCTGACAAATGTGCTTCTATTACAATAAACTTCACAAAATATTTCTGTTTGGATATTCAAAATATATGTAAATGAATGTTCAAATATGATACCAAATTTAAAATATTTATGTCACATTTCATTCACAATACAATTTTCATAACTCTATAGTTAATTTTCTGTTTTAAACTGTAATATTAAATTTTATCATGATCAAATTTTTTTCATGTTAAGTAGTGATTGCATAATCGTCATTCCACTCCCACTTAATTTATTTGCAAGTTATCATGTAAGTGTTATAATTATTTATTTTGTAATTTTTAATTCTGCAAATCTGGCAACTAGCTTAATAGCATGTGACCTCTGAACATTCTAGCACTTTTTTTCTTTAAATTCTTCAAGAATTGCTGAATAGAATTTTTTCAGTTAATACAAGACTTCAAATTACATAATATGTTTGCTGTCTTTGGTTGTTTTAGTAGCGGTATATATTGTTGACCAATTGTAAACTTAATTTAATCGTTAATTAGAAAAGGCCACAATAATCTTGAATTTTCTCTTATAAATAGCATGCATTTTGTTTTCATTTCATTCCTGTTAAAAAATTGTTTGTGTTCTTGTACCTGTGTGGCTATGTTTGTGTTCTTGTACCTGTGTGGCTATGTTTGTGTTCTTGTATCTGTGTGGCTATGTTTGTGTTCTTGTATCTTTGTGGCTATGTTTGTGTTCTTGTATCTGTGTGGGTATGTTTGTGTTCTTGTACCAGTGTGGCTATGTTTGTGTTGTTGTACCAGTGTGGCTATGTTTGTGTTCTTGTATCTGTGTGGGTATGTTTGTGTTCTTGTATCTGTGTGGGTATGTTTGTGTTCTTGTATCTGTGTGGCTATGTTTGTGTTCTTGTACCTGTGTGGGTATGTTTGTGTTCTTGTACCTGTGTGGGTATGTTTGTGTTCTTGTATCTGTGTGGGTATGTTTGTGTTCTTGTACCTGTGTGGGTATGTTTGTGTTCTTGTATCTGTGTGGGTATGTTTGTGTTTTTGTACCTGTGTGGGTATGTTTGTGTTTTTGTACCTGTGTGGGTATGTTTGTGTTCTTGTATCTGTGTGGGTATGTTTGTGTTCTTGTACCTGTGTGGGTGTGTTTGTGTTCTTGTATGTGTGTGGCTGTGTTTGTGTTCTTGTATCTGTGTGGCTATGTTTGTGTTCTTGTATATGATATGGCTATGTTTGTGTTCTTGTACCTGTGTGGGTATGTTTGTGTTCTTATATCTGTGTGGATATGTTTGTGTTGTTGTACCTGTGTGGCTATGTTTGTGTTGTTGTACCTGTGTGGCTATGTTTGTGTTTTTGTACCTGTGTGCATATGTTTGTATTTTTGTACCTGTGTGCGTATGTTTGTGTTGTTGTACCTGTGTGCGTATGTTTGTGTTGTTGTACCTGTGTGGCTATGTTTGTGTTTTTGTACCTGTGTGCATATGTTTGTGTTTTTGTACCTGTGTGCGTATGTTTGTGTTCTTGTACCTGTGTGGGTATGTTTGTGTTCTTGTACCTGTGTGGGTGTGTTTGTGTTCTTGTATGTGTGTGGCTGTGTTTGTGTTCTTGTACCTGTGTGGGTGTGTTTGTGTTCTTGTACCTGTGTGGGTATGTTTGTGTTCTTGTACCTGTGTGGGTATGTTTGTGTTCTTGTATCTGTGTGGGTATGTTTGTGTTCTTGTACCTGTGTGCGTATGTTTGTGTTCTTGTATATGATATGGCTATGTTTGTGTTTTTGTACCTGTGTGGATATGTTTGTGTTCTTGTATATGTGTGGATATGTTTGTGTTCTTGTACCTGTGTGGGTATGTTTGTGTTCTTGTACCTGTGTGGGTATGTTTGTGTTCTTGTACCTGTGTGGGTATGTTTGTGTTCTTGTACCTGTGTGGGTGTGTTTGTGTTCTTGTACCTGTGTGGGTGTGTTTGTGTTTTTGTACCTGTGTGGGTGTGTTTGTGTTCTTGTATATGTGTGGGTGTGTTTGTGTTCTTGTATCTGTGTGGCTGTGTTTGTGTTCTTGTATCTGTGTGGGTATGTTTGTGTTCTTGTATATGATATGGCTATGTTTGTGTTCTTGTACCTGTGTGGGTATGTTTGTGTTTTTGTACCTGTGTGGGTGTGTTTGTATTCTTGTACGTGTGTGGGTGTGTTTGTGTTCTTGTACCTGTGTGGGTGTGTTTGTGTTCTTCTTCCTGTGTGGGTATGTTTGTGTTCTTGTACGTGTGTGGGTATGTTTGTGTTCTTGTATCTGTGTGGCTATGTTTGTGTTCTTGTACCTGTGTGGGTATGTTTGTGTTCTTGTACCTGTGTGGGTATGTTTGTGTTCTTGTACCTGTGTGGATATGTTTGTGTTCTTGTACCTGTGTGGGTATGTTTGTGTTCTTGTACCTGTGTGGGTATGTTTGTGTTCTTGTACCTGTGTGGGTATGTTTGTGTTCTTGTACCTGTGTGGGTGTGTTTGTGTTCTTGTACCTGTGTGGGTGTGTTTGTGTTTTTGTACCTGTGTGGGTGTGTTTGTGTTCTTGTATATGTGTGGGTGTGTTTGTGTTCTTGTATCTGTGTGGCTGTGTTTGTGTTCTTGTATCTGTGTGGGTATGTTTGTGTTCTTGTATATGATATGGCTATGTTTGTGTTCTTGTACCTGTGTGGGTATGTTTGTGTTTTTGTACCTGTGTGGGTGTGTTTGTATTCTTGTACGTGTGTGGGTGTGTTTGTGTTCTTGTACCTGTGTGGGTGTGTTTGTGTTCTTCTTCCTGTGTGGGTATGTTTGTGTTCTTGTACGTGTGTGGGTATGTTTGTGTTCTTGTATCTGTGTGGCTATGTTTGTGTTCTTGTACCTGTGTGCGTATGTTTGTGTTCTTGTATATGATATGGCTATGTTTGTGTTTTTGTACCTGTGTGGATATGTTTGTGTTCTTGTATATGTGTGGATATGTTTGTGTTCTTGTACCTGTGTGGGTATGTTTGTGTTCTTGTACCTGTGTGGGTATGTTTGTGTTCTTGTACCTGTGTGGGTATGTTTGTGTTCTTGTACCTGTGTGGGTGTGTTTGTGTTCTTGTACCTGTGTGGGTGTGTTTGTGTTTTTGTACCTGTGTGGGTGTGTTTGTGTTCTTGTACCTGTGTGGGTGTGTTTGTGTTCTTCTACCTGTGTGCGTATGTTTATGTTCGTGTACCTGTGTGGGTATGTTTGTGTTCTTGTACCTGTGTGGGTATGTTTGTGTTCTTGTACCTGTGTGGGTATGTTTGTGTTCTTGTACCTGTGTGGCTATGTTTATGTTCTTGTACCTGTGTGGGTATGTTTGTGTTGTTGTACCTGTGTGGCTATGTTTGTGTTCTTGTACTTGTGTGGGTATGTTTTAAGTTCAAGGGTCAGGGTTGACACCTAAGTTGGTTCAATCACTGAAGCATTGAAAATATTGGTTTGCCTGTGAAGCAGACAGACTATCAAGTTTGATATTAGCCATTGGGTTATTAATTTATTCTTATAATTTGGTGGTTCTCAATGTTTTTGCTTCATTTTTCCCTTCTTCCCCTTCTCAGATACCATGATTTTTTTCCGCTGAAAAAATATCTCAATTATCAAAATGAAGATTTTTTTGTCTTTATCCAAATTTGTGATCTGAATTCTGGTTATCCTAGGAAGTTTCTAGTAAAATTAACATTCAAATTTAAGTAAAGACCAAAAAAAAATCTTCATTTTGAACCTGTCTTAGATTTCTCAAGTTTGTCCCTCAAAAGTGGTGATCTCTAAAAAAATAGGTTTTTTCTCAAACCTTAATCGTTTTACTTAATTTGGAAACTGCTACCCCAGGCTAGTGCAGCTATGATTACAAATGGCATACTAATTTTTTTGGGTCAACTTATATTATTCTAAGATTGTTAAATTCCTCCTTAAGGAGCCAAGTGGCTCACTTTGAAAAACACTGTTATAATTTGTCAATGTATGAACTTATTAGGTGATTATTTGCAGTTGTTTGCATTCGTTGTTGTTGTTTGGAATGTAAATTTGTAAATGTTTGCATTGTAAATTGCTTTGGAGTTTGGTGAAGCTTGAGAATCAAGTTTTATGAAAATTAAGTGCTTTTTGATTTTGTGAACATATTCTTTGTTGTTAGAAACTGTAGTTTTTTTTCTATCTGTAGAGAGAAGTTTCTAGCGCATCCAAACCTACTGTTTTAAAAACTTCAGTCTTTTGGCAAACTATTTTTAGAACTGGAATAAATAAAAATAAAACAACTTTACTTAGCACAGGTATTTGGTTTACTTAGTTCAACTAGTCTTTTTGGATTTCCAAGTAAAGTTGTGACAATTTAGTACAGCAGCAACACTTGGCCAGTTTATCTTTGCCCACAGCATCACTATCATTAACCATGATACAGCAAAACAAAAACTACTGAACTTTAATTGAATCAATTATTTTTCTGTCAAATTGGCCCTGACAAAGTGGCCTTCTGCCAAATTTGCTTTCTGATGAATTTATCTCACCGACTGGTATTGCTTCAAAAATAGGACCCACTTTTTTTTTAGTTACCCAGTTTTAATATTTAAGTTGCTTCTTTATGTCACCCTGATGACTTATTTTGTTTTGTTATTGACTTCTTATTATGCAAGTCTGAGGTTTCTGCACATGTACTTATCTGTAGTCTCACAAACAGTGTCTTGAATGATGCTTTGTATAATGTCAAGAGATGCCTTTGTCCCACTCAAACTGACCAGATCACCAATTCTTGGTACTTAGATTCTTTATCATTATTATTTTGTTTGATTTAAAAGGTAGTTGCTGCTACCTAACATGTTCAACTGTTCATTTTCTTGTTTTTGAAAAATTAACCACAGTGTTGTTTCCACTTTTTTTAAAATAAACCAGTCCATGCAAACTTTACTATATGTTTTTCTTTATTTCTTTATATTTCTTTACTTACATCCAAAATAAATACCAAGCTTTGGTGGTTTAAGCAGATAAAGAAACACAAAAAAATGTGACAGACAAAAAAAGGATTCAAAATTACATTCACCACATAGGCATCTAGTCAATTAAGCTTCTTCAACTAGAAGTGGCATTTACTGACCTTGAAGACTGAAAAGTGGCCCCCTTTATTTTTTTGGCAGTAGGCTTCCCCTGATTGCAAGGCCATTACTGATTATTCTTGCATGTGTTTTCACTGTTATATATTTATTAGAATGTATATTATTCGTGTGCAAAGTGGCCCTTTGAAATTGATGACTTTTTTTTTTTGAGACTGAAAAGTGGCCCCTTATAATTCTTGCACCGGGTCTTCCCTGATTTTAAAGCTATCACTTGATTGTGACGCCATCATTGATTATTTGTGTATTTATTTTTACTGTTATGTAATTATTATAATGTATATTATTCGGGTTTGTGTATAAAAACTAAATCAATTTTGTATTATGTGCTTACGACTTTGGAGAGTGAGGTCTAATTCTCCATTTTCAGCCCTAACGAATACCCCCTAATGCTCGATTACTTGAATGACGCATGACCTAGTGTAGCACAATAAGTAAATATTGTTTTTAATACATTTTTTTATTTCGTTTTATTTAAGTAGTAAAAAATCCAAAATTAGGCTTTTTTCGTTACACAGCTGATCTGCAAAAAATTAGGCGCCGGTGCTTTAAGGGTTAAAAAAAAACGTTTTGTTTTTTGTTGACAGGCTTAATCTCGAACCAAATAGCAATTTAATTTATTTGGTATTTCATTATAAGACTCTTGAATCAATGTGTTATTTTACAAGTTTTGGTTAAAAAAATCGTTTCTTGGAGGCTAAACCTAAATGAAGAAACTCATTTGATGACTCTAATTGAAATACCATTTCATACGCTTATTTTTAAAATTTTGTTTAAAATTTATGGTATGATGTAAATAGTTTCAAAGGCTCATATTTATTTTTATGTACATTTGCAAACGCAATATAAGAAACAGATTGGTTTGTTTATGGTCTTAAATGTCACCAAAAAAGCCTTGCAATGACAACTAACATAGAGTGCTCCTTGGTGGCTCCAAGACCTGAGTGAGAATTTTTATGAGCAGAGAAAAAATTTTTGAATTTTGATTGGTTGAAAATATCTAGATTTCAATTCCATGGGTATAAAATTGAAAATGGCCACTTGGCCCCCTTTTGTAAGGCCATCACTGGACCCGAAGCCATTAATATTTAACACAATTTAAAAACCGATACCCTGCGTTGAAAAAATTGCCGACTCTTGATATAAACTGTTACAATTTTAATCCATGACGACACAAAAAATTAAAGTGATGACAAAGGTAAAGAAGAAAAATTGATGCATGGCCTCTACGAAAATCCAAAAAAAAAATCTTGCGTAACTTTAATTGAAGTATCTTTATGGAAAAATCCTTCAAAAAAAAGTTTGGATTTAAACAGTTTGCGAATTAAAAAAAAATTCAAAGGCTTATCATGAAAATATAATACTCCCACTTTCTTTGTAGAGCGCCTTTTCGTCATGGGCAAAGACGTTTAAGAGTAAAACATAATTGTTTGTTGCATTGCTATTTACTGAATTGAAATCCGTATTATTTTGAGTTCATTTAAGAATTAGGCAGTTTTTGTTTTAAATTTACAAAAATTCTTACTTTTTCTTGAATTTTAAAGAATTGACGCTAATGATGTTAATTTTTTTTAGCGCATTAACTTTAGCTGACGTTGTTAAGATTTTGCGACGTTGATGTTAGCGCCATTCAACATTTTCTGTTGACGTGCATAACTATTCTACAATCTTTCAATTTTTTTGATGTGCTATCAATTACGTACTGACTAACGTTACACGGTTTAGCAGGTGTATGCGTAGTAAATAGCATTGTGCGGTGGTGAATTATGTCTGTTGTGAATCGCGCTGTTGGATCGTTCAAGAGCGTTCCAGTGAAACCCATCATGTCGGCCACTCCCGCGGAGGCCCGTCGGAGGGTCCTCACCCACTATAAGCAGTGGTATCGAGCGACAGAGCAGATCAGTAAGTCGCTTGCTAATGGTTTACTCACGTCTCAATCAGAAAATCGTAAGCGGCGATTGAGTCGTCATCATGTCCCACCGCGTTGTGTCCGGCCGTGTACCGGCCCGTTGAATCGGATAAATCATTAGAAAAACATAAAATACTGGCGACTACGAATCATTTATTTCGTTAATCGACTAAAATTCGTTTTAAATTTGCTGTTTATGAGAGAAAATCAACACAAATTCACATCACTTGTGGAAATATAAAGTAATTTTTTATTGTAAAACAATGGTCGAGGGAGCAAACGGTTTTGGCGCCGTATTCTGGTCTTGCATGGCTCGGAACGCCCGTCGTGGCGTGGTGCATCATATTTACGAAGGATTTGAGCATTTTAAGTACGGTAATTTCTTTTAAGTCCTCGGTATTGCTTGCATTTGTTGTTTTCAAGTTAAAATGTTAAAAACTAAAACTTGTTTTGGGATGTAGAAGAGATTCGGCAGCGTGGTCGAGTAGTTAAAAGCGCCATGATTTTGATCTATACGGTCTGAGTTAAATTCTACTTGCGCCATTCTGTTGTGCCCTTGCCAAAGACACTTTACGGCATTTTCCCCAGCTTGGTGGTCTTGGCAAGCAGTTCTAAATTTCAGTTATATCTCTATTAAACTAGAAAACCGGAATAAAAAAATTTTTTTAAACGGACAGCAAAGTCTTGGTATCTCCGAAAGCAAGTCGAGGTGATTGCTTTCCCTAAGTATAGCGCCTCCGTCGCTTGTTGGCGCTCCTGTAGAGTCAACTATTGTCCTTATCCAGGGCCGCAGGTCAAATTGACCTTTCTCACTTTATTGCTCTAGTTGAACGCTTTTACCTCCCTTACAAGAAGGAGGTCGTTCACGCCAAGATCCGAGAACAGTTTCTCAAGAACTCTCACGTCCGTGATCCTCGCGCTATCGACATGCTCGTCATAAAGGTAAATCTTGACATCGCGCGATGACGCTGCTTTATCTGATCACGTGCTCCGCTTTCCAGGGCGAGATGGAGTTGCAGGAAACCTTGTCTATGTGGAAGCAGGACTGCCACGTGAAGCAATACTTCGACTTCTCCACCCAGATCAAGCCACCGACAGACTTCCTGGGAAAATTTTTTTCTCAAAAATAGATTTTCGTTTTTCTATTTAAGTTTTTTCTGACTGCTTTTAATCAAAAACGTTTTGCTCCAAAGTAACTGTTGTTTTGGTTGAATGGGGAAAGATTAACAGACAAATCACGCTTGAGTAAACACACTGGTGTTGTTATAGTTGTACGATTGGACCAAAGCAATGGCCTGAAGATGGGAATAGAGTTCACAATGGAAGTCTGCTTGAGGCTCATCGGTCACGCCTGAACTAAAACTCGTGAGCTATCAGCATTCGTAAAGTGGGGAAATAAAGCGAACGCATTATGAAGTTTAATCAGCCGATGACGTAGTCGTCTTGTGTTGACGTCAGACCCAATCATTTGCCGCTTCTACATGGGACTAGATGCAATCAAACCAACTGCTGCTATTATTGATCAGCTTACCTAATCAAACCTCAAACTCGAATACGTGACGATTTCTGTCACAACTTCATTTTGTTTTTAAACGATCTTAAAATATTGGGGTTAGTGGTGGCGGGTTTACTCAACTCTTAATAGCGAAATCCGAACAATCGGATGACTAACCGGTGAAGATCGAAAACAGGTGTCGGTTGGGGCCTAGATGATAAGGGGTAACAGCGGACCAAGCGAGTATGGTATTGTTTCTCGGAGGAGAGTGGAGGAAGTGGCACGAAAGAAAAATAATGAAGTGTGCGTGGCAGCTTGTCACTAATGAAATGGCCAGGTCCTTTAAGGAATATCGACCTTTAATACTATTTTTAAGGATCACCCCTTGAGATGAAAGGGGCCGCTCATTGGTCAGAGTTGCACATACCGAGCTTCATGCAGCTATCTGAGAGGTCAAAACAGACAAAAGTGAGTTTATATTGAAGAGCGGAGCGGCAAACCGAATTTAAAGTTTTTCCTGAAAGGAGAATCTTTACATAGAAACCCAACTGTCACGGAAGAGGATATAAATAAGCCAGCCGAGAACTATTTTTTAAAGACTTATGGACTCGAGATGTTCAAAGCGAGACGGGGAGTTGTCCGGTTTAGTATCGGAATGATGTTAGATTGTGGCGTACAGTAATTGCGATGAAATTTATAATCGCGCAATAAAAGAGCAGTGTTGACAAGATCAGAAATATCTTAAGTGGAATGTTGTAAATCCAGTAATAAAATGGATAGCAGAAAAGTCTGTTGACACAAATCTTTATTTAGTCTTAGAAAACTTAGAATTTTTAATATGTAACTACAACAACATTTGGTCGCATCTAGTCATAGCGACCAAATGTTGTTGTAGTGCATTTACAGTTGTTTTTTTTTTTGTTTTGCTTGACTTTTCATGTCTTGGTCGTTGACAAAAAAAATAAAATCCTTATCCTTATCCTTATGTAATACTTAGTGGTGGGGAGGATCAAGGAGAAATTGTCAGCAGCATGGTTAAAGAATTTGTGAGTGGTCAGAGCGCCGGGATTGTGATCGACATGGTCTCGGTTCAAAACCTACACGCACCATTCTGTTGTGCTCTTGCCAAAGACACTTTACGGCATTTTCTTCTACTTTGTGGTTTTGGCAAGCAGTTCTAAATTAAAAGTCATATCTCTATTAAATTTCAAGTGGACAGCAATATCTTGGCATCTCCGAAATCAGGTCGGAGTAATTGCTTACCCTATATGCTAGCGCCTCCATCGCTTACCTGCGAGTCGGGAGGATAAATATAGAGATAAAGTAAAAATAGAAAAAATTAGAGGAGGGAAATGAAAAATAGAAAAATTTTTTTGGATCATTGGGAATTGTAGATTTTTAGTTACAGTTGGGTTGTGGAGTTTGTTTGAGAATTGAAAGAAGACATGAGTTTGAGATGCGATAAAAAAGTAAAAAATCTAGAGTTGTAGGCCTACCGTACCAGAAAAACCGAGACGAATAATTTGAAAAGCTAAAATTGAGAAGCCAGGGTACATGTCAAGCCCCAGATGCTCATAAATAAACTTTGCTACTTATAGATAAAGATTAATGGAAGCCAAACTGAAACGTTTTTTTAACGTGTTTATGGGTTTTGTATTCGCCTTTTCAGCGCTTGCTAACAATTTTCTGTGCTTTGTCGGCGGCATTGCTGATTAGGTAAAAGCCTTACTTTAGCCTCACAGAAAGTAAAATTCATTTTTGCCCCCGCAGCTGTCCCGTTTTAAAAATAAAAACGGCAAAAATGTTTCAAATTATAATTTGAATTGTTTACTTTCTGTACCGCGCATATATTAAAGAAACGAGAATCGCCGCTCGTTGGCGTATTTGTTAATCAGCTGTTTTTACTTGTATTCTGAAACAGTTGATTTGCGACTCAAATAAAATAGTTTTTATTTCTTACAAGTTCAAGGGGCTAAACCGTAGCCAATCTATTTTGAGCGCCTTGCTCGACGACAATGCTTTAAACCAGGGTTGAGAAGCCTGCGGTCTGCGGGAGTGGTCAATGCGATCCTGGTGTGTTTTGGTAGAAATAAACCCGGTTGTTGTTTTTTTGTCAAGAAAATCAAGAAATCAGAGAAGCTTTTAAACGAAGATCTTTTTTTCAGATATCACTATCTTTTTGGGGCAAAAATCGGAGACAGCTTTTAAGCAAAACCTTTTTTTTAGAGATCTCTATCTTTTTAGTACAAAATAGTATATTTTTTTGCAAACTTTTCAGCGGCCTGCACCAAATTTTTATCGACAGATCTGGCCCATCCCTGGTTTAAACTTCATTAAATAAACCTAAAGTTTCCCATCCCTGCTTTAAACTTCAGCCACCGTTTATGGCCTTCAATTTCTTTGATTTTTAACCAATAACGCAGATTTGTTCCATAAAAACTTTCTCATATCCGTAAAATATATTATCAGATCCATAAAATCCATACCAAATTGTGATAACAAAGACACTCCAAAGCCACTGTGCGTTATTTGTAGGGAGCAGCTTGCAAATGAAGCAATGGTTCCTTTTCTAGTAAACTTATTCGCCACTTAAATACGAAACATGCCGTTCATGCACACAAGAATAAAAATTATTTCCAACGAATGTTGAATCAAAATAAGAAGCAAGAGTGTTATATGAAGTTATCTTTTACAGTCTTCGAAAAAGCAATAGAAACTGTCCCTAAATTTGATTGCACGTCAAAAAAAACCGCATACTATTGGCAAAAGTTTATTAAAACCAATATGCCTGGATATTGTTCAATTAATGGCTGTACCAAAGGAAATTAAGGAGGTCAGAAAAGTGCCATTGTCTACGCATAATATTAAAAGACGAATTGAGGACCTGTCAAATGATATACTTGAAACTTTAATAAAAATATAAAAGCATCCCTAAAATTTTCTATTCAGATTGACGAAACAACAAACATGAGCAAGAAAGCACAGCTGTTAAGTGTAGTACGCTTTGTAGATGGTGATTCCATAACCAAAGAATATTTATTTTGCAAAGAACTTCCAGAACGAACTACTGGTCAGGAATTTTTTCGCATAGCCAACTAGTTTTTTACAACCCATTGTATCCATTGGAGTAACTGGATCAGCGTTTGTGTTGGTGATGCTTTAGCGATGATGGGTGCAGATAAAGGCTTTGCTACATGGGTAAAACGTCAAACTCTAGCAATACAAATTACGCATTGCTGCATATATAGAGCGGCTCTGATGATCAAACATTTGACACAGAAACTTTCTGAAACGATGAGCAATTGCATGAAATTGTTAACCTCATCAGAGCAAAAGTCTTAAAATCGCAAATTTTTTCATTACGCGACGAAATGGGATCAGAATATCAATCATTGTTATGCACTTTACACTTCTGTGCGTTGGCTTTCACGAAGAAAAGTTTTCGCAAGATTATTTGAACTCCAGAGCAAAATAAAGCAGTTCTTATTAAAACAGAACAAGCACGAATTGTATGAACATCTTGAAGACGATCATTGGATTGCAAAACTTGCTTACATGGCTGACGTATTTGAACACATGAACGAACTTAATATAAAAATTCAAGAAATAAGTGAAAACATATTGACGTGTTCTGATAAGTTACACGGGTTCCAACAAAAATTACTACTCTGGCAAAATGAGTTAAGACTAGGATCTCTGAAATGTTTTCGAGAAGTTATAAAAATCAAAAAAATGTTGAGAAGGGTTTCGGGTTAGATTTAGTCAAAGAAAACTTAACTTTATAGTAATTTTGCTCCAATTTTGCACAACTTACAGTATATGTGCGAACAGAGCTTCTCATCCTTATTACTCGTACTAATCAAAAACGATAAACGATCCTGCATAAAAAATATTGACGACGAATTTCGAGTTGCTCTTTCAAGTATTGAGCCAAATATAGAGCGATTGCGCTCAGTAAAACAAATACAAATATCTCATTGATATACGAGCATAAATCCTATCGTTTTTTTTTGCTTTTTTTGCGTTTTTAGTTACATTTTTTGTTGCGGTGTGTTGCCGAATTTACGAAGTTTTACAAGTGTGTCGCACCGTCTGCACCTTAATAAAGCCATCACTGCTCATAATGTACCATAAATGGCCATATGTGCATGTAATGCTTTTCATTACAAGATTGTATTTTGTTTGACAATCCGAAAAAATCAGTTATTCGAACCATCCTGGTTATAATTAGTTCGGATAATCGGCGTTCAATTGAGGGACGTGCCGTCAGGGGAGGCAAGTGAGGCATCTGTGGAAATCAAATTTAATAGAAATGAAATATTGAAGTCATAGTCTTTGCAAAATAGATGCAACTTGCAATTAGTTGAAAAAAATTTAGTAAAAATTATTCTGTATTTGTTGTAGCGCAATTAGTTCTGCTTTTTAACCGTAATTTTTGACCGTTTAAGCATTGTATTTTCAGCGCTTTAATTATTTTGTCAAGCATTCTTGTCAACAAAATTGCTAATACACGCTAGTGAGGCAGTTTCAAGATTGCCTCCCTTCAGATAAAAAAAAAAAAAAAAAAAAACGAAAATAAAACAATATAGCGCTTTTTTCTCTTTTGTTGAAAACATCGGTTGAAATGAAAGAGATTTGAAGCATGCCGCAATTGCGACATCGTAGACTAGAAAAAACATTTGGTGGTACAGAATTTGAAGATTGCGTGAAGTAAAAGATTTTTTTTTCCAAAGCTTTTCATCTGACACTCTTCAGGGGAAATCGTCAGAATGAAGCAGAATTGAAACCGAATTAAGTTATAAAGGGGGAAAGTAGAGTTCTCATTGGCTGAAAGAAGTTAGCCAATGAGAGAAAAGATTAAGAAATTTTCAAAGAGTAGACGAATTCTTTTTGCTTACACAGAAGGGGATTGAGAGATTTAATGAAAGTCGCTTTAAGAGCAGAAAGGTGAAAGGAAGAGCGACCTCGAGCGAGAATAGAAAATTTTTCTTTGCTGTAATGAAGGGCCCATTGGGCATTGTCAAGAAGATGTTGACCAATGGCGGATTCGTGAAATTGTTGTGGGCGTGTGTTGTTCTTGCAAGAGCGGGAAAGACTTTGGCGGTTGGCCGAGGCACGAGGATTGGTGATGGATCTAGAAACGTGTTGTTTAATTCGCTCTTCTAGCGTTGAGACGTGCGACCAACGTACCGACTATCGCAGTGGCACAAAAACTGGTAAATAACATTGCTGTGATGATGGGAAGGTAACACTTCCCAATGAATGAGAATAAGAACTCTGCTTTCCCCCTTTATAACTTAATTCGGTTTCAATTCTGCTTCATTCTGACGATTTCCCCTGAAGAGTGTCAGATGAAAAGCTTTGGGAAGAAAAATCTTTTACTTCACGTAAACTAGAAAAAAATTTTTTTTGTACTCCCGACATTTGTTACAAGATATATTGTTTTTTTCTCAATAGGTCGGAATACGCGCATTGTGCAACTGCAAAACGATAAATTTATTTAAGTATTAGGAATGGAAAATCATTTAGTATCCAAGCTAAGAAATTTTTTCGACGTTAAGCTTATAATTTAATTTTGATATACTGTATTTATGATTCATTGCTTGAACCTCAATTTTTGGAAGCATTTTTATATTTATAACATTAACATACATTTCTAACTGAAGGCCCGTTTCCACTACAAGCGTGGAAAAGATTGATTATTCTTTGTTCGTTTTATTGATTTTTTTGCTTTGCTAAGCGCTCGCTTCAATTTTAAGTGCGGAAAGATCAATAAAACAAACAAAGAATGCTCTTTTCCACGCTTGTAGTGGAAACGGGCCTTAACACTAATTCATAAACTATCCTTTACCTTAACTTGCAAAAACTGATTGCAAAATGTTTTACTTCCAATGTGAAAACCATTGAAACTAATGAAACAATTGCCATTGGGAACGACAATAGCCCTTCCAACTTTTAGTTTGAAAATGTAGAATATTCCGCTGTATCTGTAGACAATCATCGTCCTTCGAAGTACTTTTATGCTTGAGAGTATAGAGTTCTTTTACAAAGCACTCTTATGCTTATTATGTCTGAAGGTGGCAGTGGACATCGAAGACTAAATAGTCATTTCTGCTGTCTTCATTGCATAGTGCATAAATAATAATTTGAATTGAATCAACCCGTTTCGAGTTAATTTAAGCCATTAATTTCTAACAAAAGACACAATTCTTTTGAAGGGAATCTTTAAGAATTTAAGGAGTCAGTTTTAATCACACATTTTTAACAATACCTATATTTTGCCAACTTCAAAAATATTATTTGTCTTCAATGAAATGTGCATGAGAATTAAAGTCTCGTCTTCCATTTCCATAAAATACTTTTTAGTCCTCTCTCCAAGATTCTGATAATTTTATACTGTAATATTGTTTTTTATTTCACCGAAGGAAACTTAATAGAAGACCCCAAAAATTTTTTAAATCTCTAGGAGGAATATTTTAGCCAAAAAAGTAGGTTATCTGCCTGAAAATTTAAGGATTTATAGCCCCTTCGCTCCCTGAATCCGATCATGAAAGCTTTAGCCAGCATGTAAAATCAAAATCTCTCATTTAAAGTCAAATTTACTAAAACTTAAACCCTAAAGAACTGATTTGTCTTTGAATAAACAGATTTCCCAGTTCTAATGTTAAAGGAAACTAAAAAATTTTGTAAGTTTTTCATAAACACAACGTTTGTTTTGACGGAGCGTGGTCTAGTAGTTAAAGCGTCGTGCTTACGATCAACATGGTCTCGGTTTAAAACCTACTCGCACGATTCTGTTGTGTCCTTGCAAAAGACACTTTACGGCACATTTCCCTTCTTGGTGGCCTTGGCAAGCAACAAAATCGGCACTAACATTATTTTTAAAAATTAGTGCCTCACCAACCACAAGCTTCACAGCACGTCACTGGTTCAACTGTATGTTGAAATTAAAGTGGAGACCAAAATTAAAGCATTAAAGATCTTCATTTTGATTTCGCAAAAAAATAAACCTTTTCTAATTAAAGCAATTTTTCCTAATAAAACCTCTTTCTGACCTAAAATTTTTGTATTCCAAATTTTGTTCCAAGGCCGCGCAGGGATTTGGGTTGATCGAGTCAGATTCAAAATTTTTTGCGGGCCGTGTTTTGGGCCGCCTGGTTCAAGAATAATTTAGTAGTCAACCAGTTGACACAACCTTTCTGCATAACTAAAAATATGTAAGGCATTTTTTTCAAGCCCATTTTTCCAATATTTAGACAGGCAAAATGACCTAAACTTGGGTCAAATGTAGTTTATTTAGAAACACGTAGCCTACCAGTGTTTTGTCCAAAACAAAGAACATTTTAGCACTTTTCAAAATTACTCAATCATGCTTGCTCAGAGCCGCACCATGCAAGGCGGGGAATTTCTCTCCTAAATCTAAAAAATTTGGGCAAAATCAGGAATTTCAGGGCAGTGACAAAGAAATAATTGGACAAAACAAATTTTTTGTGTGTCAAAAATGAACACTAAGTGCAGAAAAAATTAAGACTTAAAGTGAAGACTTTTTTTATTAAAGATCACTATGATTTTGGGACAAAATTATGAAATCAGAGAGAGAAACAAAATGATGACCTTTTTTTTTAATTAGGTCTTCAACCTAAATCTTGAACAAAATTTTTTTCATACACATAAAGTTCTAGAAAACCAAGTCTTATAAAGTAAATCATAAATTAGGGTTTTATTCTCAAAAATCAAAATTAACATTTGAAAAGAAAACAACAATAGTAATTTAAATAAAACTAAGTGATTGGAAATAAGAAAGCGAACAAGGTCGATTAAACAATACCACATTATTATTATATTTAAAGTTAAGAAGTTCGTGCAAGGCAGTAGAGTGCGTAGAAAAGAAGACAAGGACAGACGTATGAACAAGGCAAGCGTTAGAGCGGTTCAAATCTAGGTTAAATCATGACACCAAGATTCGGGAAAAACTGTATTACCCCTCAAATTTTTTCGGTTCGGGCAAAACTGTATTGCTGGTACGACTATTTGCTTGCTCACATGCAAGCTATGTTTGTTATTCACCAACCTAACCTTGGTAGACAAAAACTTTGATGTAAACTCAAATGCAATGGCATCAATATTGTGGGCAGCGCAGTAGAGTGGTTAAGAACACCGTGGTTGTGATCGACATGGTTTCGGTTCAAAACCTACTCGCTCAATTCTGTTATGTCCTTAGAAAAAATACTTTACCGCACTTTCCCCTGCTTGGCGGTCTTAACAAGCGGTTTTAAATTTTAGTCTTTTATCTTTATAAAACCAAAATAAAACGTTTTAACCGGACTGCAATATCTTGGCATCTCCAGAAGCAGGTCGGGGTAATTGCTTGCCTATGTATAACGTCTGCGACGCTTTCGTATGAGTCAGGAGGATAAATATAGGTTTGAAATATAAAAATATGACAATAAATTTTGATGCAGAAAATAATCAAGAAAAGCACTAATCTCTTTTCTTCTAAATTTGGTTTAAAGACATTTTTTTTATTTTAAGCGCGATCATCGACAAAAGCTGGTTCTAAGAAAAGCGCCTGAACTATCTTTGGATCAATTTACTGTTGAAACCGCGCGTACCTGATCACGCCTGGATTCGACTGCATCACTCTAACTGTGTTCTCCATCATAAACTCATCCTCAACGGCACAATTGTTTTTCTTGCTCTTCCTTCTTTGGTGGATCGTAATCTCGTTCATTGCCTTCCGGTCACTTTGGCATAACTTTTCTAGTAATACGTAATCGTCTGGGAAACTTCAAACACTTAAAACTCTGGCACCTTACCGTGGTTTCACAACTTTCCCGCTTAATCTTTAACAAATCTTTTTTAAAAGATTTTTTGCTGCCGTCGTCCTGCTATCTTTTATTGACAATGTGTCGGTTTCCAATAAACCAATTTTTGCCTTCGGCCCTTTTGTCAGCAAATGTTTGGGAAAAAATATAAAGCGAACATATCAAACTATACGCCTATTTCAATCAGTACACGGCGTAGATTATAGCTGTATCACTACCAAACAGTGATGGCCTTACAAAAAAGGGGGCCCGGTGCCAGAAAAGTAAGCGGGGGGGCACTATTTAGTGTTCCAAGGCAAAACAACCTCTAAAAAAAGGTCATTGTCACAGGAGAGACACTTTTAATGTATGAAAAAACAAAGTGATCTCTAAAAAAAAGGCCTTCGTTTTAGGGGGCCACCTTTTAGTGTTCCAAATCAGTGTGGTTTCAAAAAAATAGTCATTGTTTAGGAGGGGCCACTTTTTGGTGTCTCAAAACAAATTTATCTCTAAAAAAAATATTTATTTTAGACATGCCACCGAGGTCCTTGTGCTACTATGAAGAAATAGAGCAGTATCTTGTGCAGGGGAAGGCACGTTTTGATGTATTTAGGAAGGGCCCGGCGTGGCCGCGCCATTTGCACCATATTAAAGCCATGACTGCTACCAACATCTTGAAACCAGGGACGTTGAAACTTTTTAGCAAAGTGACTGACTTTTGATACGCTCGCACTAACGTTAGAGCAGGGTTTATTAAAATTCATTTCAAAAGAAAAAAAAGTTCAAGATTTTTTTTTGGTCTCCTCGTTTTTTCTTTCTTTTTAATAAAGTAGAGATGAAAAAACTAACATAACTTGAAAAACCACTTTATAATAAATAGCTGGTCTGTGTGGGCTTCCTTAAATTCGCCTTGAACCGATCACCGACACCAGGAAATTTATCAAATTTTCTAGAGAAGGCGCTCTGCAGAAGTTTTTTCACGTAAAAATATTTTTTGTCATTCAAGACAAACTTGTCTCATAACTTAATGGCTAATAATGAAAAAATTTTCAAGTTTACAATCAAAAACTAGTGAATAACTTTTAGGGGCAAAAAAATAAAGCAATTTTAATGCTTAAGTCTATAAATTTAAAAGGCCGTTCATTAAAAGTTGAAAATTCAAAAGTAAACGCCTCATGAGCCGGCGCTCATGATTTCAAAATAATGAAGTCTCGCCAAGTAAATGTCAAAATTAATTTGTTTTTTGCTTGTTGCCCATAACAGGAAACGACGAAGTGTTGCACTTCAGTTTTTAGCCTGGCTTTTTTAAACACTTTAAATTTAGATTCTTGGAAACCACGCGCTTACACACACATATGCAAACATAGAGACAAAAGAGAAACATAAAGAGAAAAACAGAGTGAGACAAGCACACGCGCACGCACAATATGATTCTAGAATAGCGCGATAAGCATGCAGTTTTAACCTTGACATTTTTAAGTTGTGCTTTGAACATTAGTCTATGTAAGATTCATAACGCCATAGCCATTTTGCCCAAATTTTGCGACGTTTGCCCAAATCATGATTTTATGGTACATTTCGGATATGACAAAAAAATTGTCTGAGATTCTCAGACGAAAAACCAATTTTGTCCTAAAATCATGGTGATCTCTAAAAAAAAAAAAAGGTCTTCACTTAAATTCACTCTCCTAATTTTCAATTTTCGTCCCAAAATTAAGGTGATCTCTAAAAAAAAAAAAAAAAGGTTATTATTTTTTGCAATTCATCATCGTCACCTCTCTAAATTTCCTGACTTTGCCCAAATTTTTCGTATCGCTGCCCGAAAAATTATGGTTTTGCCCAAATATTTTCTTCTCACTGCCCGAAAAACCTTAATTTTGCCCAAATCTTAGAAACTTGGGGGGCAATTGCCCCCCCTGCACCCCCGGCAGGTACGGCTATGCATAACGCTGCCAATTTAGAATTTCTAACTTATTATTCGTTATATCAAAATTGTTTTCTAGAGTTTATTTTTTTATGAAGCCGCAACAAAATTACGACCAAAAATTTTTTTATGACTCAAACGATTGTTTAAATGAATTTGCTTTCTGACTTGCTATTAGACAAATTTTGTATCTTTTATTCGCCAAAGCCGTCAATCTCGTCGAAGTTACTCAAACAGGCATTAAAAAGATGACCTTGGAATTGTTTGATTTCGTGCTAGCATTAATGCTTCAATATGATTCTTATACAAACTTACAGAAAAAATCGTCACAATATTATATCGAAGTAAAACAATCGCTTCTGCTCTTCTTCTTCATTGAAAAGAAGAAAAAAAGGAACTATTTTGGCCCCAGCCACGGAGGTCGTCCTTGAACTTTTTCATCTCACGGAAGCGGTTTTAATTTAAACAGAAACGGATACGAGCCGCGCTATTGCGGCGCTAAATTTACCTCCGGAAGATAAATAAGATAATAGCTGATATTATGGTTGTCGGTAGCGTGGCTGAGCAGGAAAGAGCGCAGTACTGATGGCAAACGCCATCGACGGGGTGCAAAACCTACAGTCGTCATTCTGTCGTGATTTTGGGAAAAAACCTTGTCATTCTATTGGGTTTTTACTGCTTGGGAAAGACACTTTAATGGTATTTTGTTCTGCTTGGCGGTTTTAGCAGGCAGCTCAAAATTTCAGTTATGTCTCTATAAAATAAAATAAACAACGGAGCAATTCCAACCGGACAGCACATTGCTTGACGGTTGCTCTCTAAATATTGCGTTTCCAACGTTTCCCTGCCAGTCAGAAGGAAACATTGATGAATAAAAACCTTACATAACATAATGTGGCACAAGTCAGGTCTAATAACGTCATTGAATTAAAGCAAAAAAACAAAAAATGTAGTTGCATTTACAATTACTGATTTTTTTGGTAAAAAAACTGCTGTGCCATAAACCAAAACATGTTTTTGATAAATTCAGCAAATCATATCTATATAAAGTTACAAACGTTTTTGCAAAAAATTTATTTGCATCAGATTAGCGTCAGCACGAACGGCGCGATTATTTTGATTAGGTGCCCGCTTCTAGATTCAAACTCCGCTTCACGAAAAAGCAAAGTAAAGAAGTTAAATCTTGAATCAGAACCTTTAGATCAAACAAGAACAAGTTCCCATTGCAATTTCTTCACAAATGTTGTAGCAAATAGTCTTATTACGAGTTAGGAATAAGAATAAGCGTATCAATCTCTTATTTATCTCAGATGGTGCTGTTACTCTAAGCACTTTACCTGCAATTATCATAAGCTATGGTGGTAGCTACAGTTATTGTTAAGATAGTTGTTTTTTCACAGAATATAGTAATAAAGTTATTCTACTTATCATAGTAGGGGATAAAGACGGCCCCTAATGATCCAATATTTGTTGGATTTCAATTTGAAACTCAAAATTGTTTTGCATAACGCGAGAGTCCTCCAAACATTGTTTATTAATTTGGCTTAAACGAAAGGTCGCTAATTTTTTTCTTTAAGGATCAAATAACCGATGTAACCTAACCAGATCTTGTATCAATGAAGTTTAGTTGTTAAGTTAGATCAATCAAATAATAAAACTGAACCGACAACAGCGAATAAAATTTTTTTTTTTTGTTTTCAGCTATTGATGACTGGTCAGAGCTTTCCTGATTAGAGACGCGAAACTGACGATTACTTCCTTTGGCTAAAAACTAGAAAAAATGGTTAAAAATAGAAGTGAGATTTCACTGGTTGATTTTCTATAACACGAATTGTATCGTCACCTTTTGAACGCTTTTTTGTCAAATCACGAGATTCTTTAATCACTCACAGGAGCGGGCAGATTGCAAGATGGCAGGCTGGCTACAACCAGACTGCCAAATCATGAGGCCGCGGGACGAGGGTTTGGTTCGGATTGTTTCAGCATCTTTTGTGACTCACTTTGTCATTGGCAAACATGTGATTTTGGTGACATGCAATCGCGAAAAAGCCCATGACTCGCGAGATCGCAATTGTTTGCTCATTATACGTATCAGAGCGTTTTTTTAGCGGAAGTGATGTAATATTCGTGACTGATAATTGCAATAAAATTATTTCTAGATTATCGTACAGCGCATCATCACTCAGCAAACTATTCTATCTGAGCTTATCTAATACTGTTTAGCTTCTAATTTTCCTAAAATTTTATTAGAATAAGAAAACAAATCAGGAACTCTGTCAAGCAAATTTGATAAGACCTTTAGAACAAGCATTTTGCAGTTTAAGCTACTTTTGAGAGGCTTTTTTCGATGTAAACTAAGTTAGGTGAGAGACGAATGACGTCGAAATAAGCGCATTTCACAATAAGAGGTCAGTTGAATTAGAGGAGCAGTGCGGTCAATGTAAAAAGCAATCATTCGATGAAACAGGTGAGTTTCGCCCGCCGCGTATGGACCAGCTTCTATTGAGGAAACTCATTGCAGTGACGTCACTGCGCGATAAATGTCTAATTTCAGGTTTTGGAAAGAAACAAATGGAAAGTTTCGATGTTTTTCAGTGTTTTGAGAAAACTGTGCAGAACCGAGTGGCGTAAATTGAGGATGGATTAAGTTGCGAGGAAATATTTTTCGGCTGGGCAAACAGGGGGTGCAGCTAAGCTGGTGGTGTCGCTTTTTTATTGGAGGAACTAGTTCAGCATGTAACCTTTACAGAGTTTAACATGTTAGCAATGGAAAACATTGTATGAAGCTAGAAAAAAACATATCGGTATCTATAAACTTCCGCTAACATTGCAGAGTTACATCTGATGTACTGCTTAACATTCAGTTCAAAATTTCTTTTTGTTTTTTAATTTTTTAGTAGTACTAAGCATTGTCTACCGCTAGTGACACTCAAATTTTTTTAATTGACTGCACTGGTCTATTTGTATTTTTTTGTTTTAAATGGAGTCACCATTCTAGGTAAGCAGCAAGATTCCCAGTGCGGAAATATGTCAGAAAGTGCCTTTTCTATAAGGGACATGACAGATTACTCAGGTAGACTCAGAATCGAGCTCACATCTTTCTTTTCTCAGGTCAGGTGTTATCACCTAGAGAGGCATCCAAAGGCCGCTTGACGTGATATGACAGGTAAAGGTTTTTAACAGATGATTTTAGAGATTCTTTTTAGCTTTCACGAAATCTCACTTTATTCCATTCGTAAGGTCCCCACGGGGTAAAATTTAAAAGTAATAGATTTCCTGAGACCAACAGCAAGAAAAGCGGTGAAACAAACTGAAAAAATCTAAAGAATACCAGCAGCAGTGAAATAATGAAATCAGCATCCAATTTTTTGTAAATGTGCAAAAAATAAATCTCTCCGATCAACTTCAGTTAAATTTAAGGAGAACAAATTTGTTTCTTTAAAAAAAATTACCTTTCTAGTAGAAGTTGAATTTACATTTAAGAAATAAGTAGGAAGCGGTAAGAAAAAATTGAATTAAAAGAAAAAGTTAAATTATTTTAGATTATTTCCTTTTTTCTAGATATATTTGCAAACTTAACAAAATAACTATAACTTATATATTCTTTAAAACTATGTTTCTCCATTTATTCCTGGGACTTGTGGCAACGACAGGAATTTCTGGGGCGGACATTTCTAGGGGATATTGGATTCTAACTCCAACTGTACGAGAAGAGTTTCAGAACGGATCTAATGGGTTTTGTGAGTATGGAGGAGAAGATGGAAATTCTCCTACATGCGAATCAAAATGGATTAATATTGGGACTTCTGATGGGCAACTTGTAGGACACAACAATGGGTGTCGCTACTTTAGCAAAACAACCACATACATATGTCGTCATCAAGAAGGAAGTGAGTTTTACAACTTTATACATTTACAGTTTTTTTTATTTATTGCCTTCTGACGTTGAAGCAGAGATAAAACATTGAAGTTAGAATAACAGCCAAACTATTCCTACGGCATGCATTTGACGATGAGTAGAGTGTTGCTGTTCTGTTCAATTCTGTAATTTGGTTTTTAATTTTAAATAATTGTCGGCAGTGCGGCCAAGCGGTCAAGAGCGCCGTATTGCGGCGAATCTAATTGCTACTGAGAAGCAAGCAGCTGCGAATTCAGTCATATCTCAAATAAAAACTAAAAAAACAAATTAAAGTTTCATTTGGTCAGAAGTATGTACCTTGGTATTTTTAAAAGCAGGTCGGAGTAATTGCTTGACGGTTGCTTTAAGTATACCCCCCTTCCCGACGCTTTCCTGCAAGTTAGGAAAATCATGCATCTTCAACGGCGATAAGCACAATTCACCAAAAACCTTCTTATTGTAAACAAAAATTCATTTTCCAAAATACTCATTCAAGAAGTCTAAATATATTTAGGTTTTTATAAATTGCAAAGAGAAAACATAAGTTGAATAGTAATTTTTGTCTATGAACGGAATTAGCGCATGATTCAAAAAACAAGTGGTTGTAAATGGAACTAATTTTATTTAGTTCAAATTTAACCTTTCCAAATATAATTTAAAATCTGGCACTTTCATTTTTACGTCAGAAGTTTTCAGTCAATTATTATAAAGTTTCTCTAATTAGTGACGTCACCAGGCGAACAGCCAAGCTTTTCTGCGCTGGTCATTAAGCTTAAGAGGAGGCGGGAATGATATTTTTGACCAATAGTTTTTTTAAGTTTGTTCTGTGGTAGATCTTGACCAATTTCAACGCAAACGAGGCTTATACAGCAAATTACAAAATTTAGGTGTCTGTGAGGTTGATAAAATTTTTTTAAAAAATAGGAGCTTCTACTCACAAAACCACTAGGAGCACAACAAATTCTCACATAAAGTAAAGTGTAAGCCACAATCTCAACTTCTGCATTCTCCATTTGGCCAAGGCGATTGGGGTTTGGATATTACAAGTTTTAACTAATTTTTGATCAAAAGAAATATGGCAACACGATGCACAATCTTTCCTTTTTTAGATATAAAAAGACAAGTTATTTGTTACGTAGACTTAAAGTTTGACCACATAACGTAACGCCCATAATCGTAAGATATAAAGCAGCTAGTATGAATCAATCTCAAGCATTGTAATATACGAACCTGTTTCATCAAACCTTCTCCTAAATAGAAAAAATTTTACAACCGCACCTAACACCTGACACCGCTGCGCAAAAACATAAGAAAGGAGCGCCTGGTTGGTTGGGGGTTGGGGTTGGCTTGAGCGTGTAATGAGCTTGATGTTTTGTTTCAGAATTTGGTTTTCCCAAAGAAGTTTGCGTCAGAAAAATTCATTTCTATCAACTGAGGTCAGAATGTTACGGACAGTGGCTGCAGTGGAGCAACTGCGTGATTGGAGATTCCCAATGCTCAGCGGGAGTCAGCTGGCGGTTCCAATTCCACAATTCCCTCAGTTTCAAATATCAAACACGATCCTGCTTAAACCCTAATGTCCCAACTTGGGGAAAATGGGTTGAACCCGCTCAAGAGTGTGGGGATTCTTGTACCAAGATGTGGTCGCGGAAATGTTACCTAAATAAACAAGAAATCTCTTCAATTAACTGCCCCATGGATTCTTTTTCAGGGACAATCGGGAATTCCACCCACGTGTTGCTGCCGTGCGTAAAATCCAGCTGCACCATCGCAAGAATTCCTAATCCTTTTCCTCTTGAAATAACGATAGATGGCTCGTCTGCTCCTGCTCCACCACCAGTCCCAACCTTGCCCCCAACTATCCCTCAACGACAAGCTGATGAAGTTGAACCGACTCTGTTCAGCCTCGGAGCATTTTGGATAGGATTTTGCGTGGGCATGGCTGCAGCATTTGCAATTCTTTTGTTTGTTTGTTGCGTTTATTTGAACACATGGAAAGGAAAATTAACAATCGAAGCAATAAAAACTTACAGACGTAACGAGAAACTTTATTATGATCGAAAACGACGACAAGATGTCGATGATCCAAGTGAGAGGAAAAGAACCAACTCCAGGGTTTCCGTAAATTACTCTCGAAGCTCTATTAGGCGTGACTCCGACTTTAGAGCCAGAGAACCGTCTATGCATTCGTATCCTAGTTGGAGAAGAGATGAAGGATACAAATCCTATCCCGCGTCCGGATCCATATCTGGCCATTCTAAGTATCAAGAAAGTCTTGCTCAACCTGCATTTGGGACTTATTACACCCCAAATGGGGAGTCGAAATTGCTGACCACAGAAGGCCGCCGCTCCACGCACATTGTACATTCTAACATGGGGAGCCCCAACGCGTCACGCTACGATAGCTTCGAAAGCGACAGCGGGCCCGAGAGTCTTTACGATTCGCCACGGGCGTTGCGCGAAAAAGGAAGTTCGCACGCGTCGCTCGAAGTCAAGACAGGGGGACTTTTTCACGAAAAACAATCAGGGTCTCACGGGCAAAAACATGGCGGGAAATTTGACGAGGACGCTTACATGCGGAGTTACAAAGCTTATCGTGCCGAACGGATGAGGGAGACTCCTGCGAAACATTCCTTGCGGAGGTCTAAAAGTCCACATAAAACTCCAAGAAAAGAAATCAATTCTAACACAAGGTCGCGCTCCTGGAAAGATTCTAAAGGGCGACATGCGCCTTCTTCGCGCCCTTTCGTTCAGGAAGTTGGTTACGCAAAAGTTAATAGAAAACCTACTTACAGCGAAAGACAGCAAGTGAAAAGACGCCCGAGTCCGAAACCTCATCATGCTAAGGTGGTGACCCAGCATTTAAAACTTCAAGAAAGTTTCAGCGAAGACATTCAAGTCTCTCGCCATGACCCCATTAGCTCAAACAGCCCGACAGAGTCGGTTGAAGGACTTGATTTTCCTCCACCCCCAGCAACATTTTATGAAGAAAACGCCAAATCAGAAATGTAGAAATTAAAAAGCAAATGTTTTTGCAGAAAAAATCTCCGACCGCCAAGTGGGTTCTACGAGTTCTCCAAAGTGACGTATCGATTTGTGACGGTGGACTTTTTGCAATTTTAAAAATAAGAAGTTAAAAACAGTTCCAGTATTCAAGCTATAATTTTTTTTTCACAACAAAGCCTTTGTTTTTCTGTAAATATCTTTATGTATTGCAAAGGCTGCTCCGGACAAAGCCACCCTTTATTCGCTACGCCACAAACACAAATGTCAAATCGATCAATCACGTTAATGACATAAAAATTGATTCGTTAATCATATTTGGATCCATCCGAGTCTAGGTAGTTTGTTCTGTCAAAATTGTTTGTTGGACGATTGTATTAATGTAGTAAAACGCGGCTTGGGCACAACAGTGCTACCTCACATGGACAGAAGCTGTGCGCTGGTTTTAAACGACTTTGCTGCTTCTGATTTGAAAGTTGAGTCACATCTATGACTTGAAATCTGTCGCTCCCAGTCTGTTGTCGATCCTCGCCCAACATCTTCTGACTTTATCATTATGGTTGTCAGTTGAATAATTCAAGGTCAAGATACTTTTCGATGTATGGCGGTATAGTTCGCACTCTAAGCGCGATTTCCCCTCGACCGAGTCTTCACTTGCAATCCCACTTTATGACGGGGCAAAAGCGCGCTGGGCTGCAATCGCGCTGCTCTAACAGACTAGTAAAAATAATTAAAAACCATCACGCACCAGAAGGTACAATACTTCAGCCATTTCAAAGCGATTGTGTAAACAGCCAGTCGATCGAACTTAAAACTCTTTACTCAATTTTTTTCTTGTTTTGGTCACTCTCAAAATCCATTTAAACATTTTTACTGTGGAAACAGTCCCAATTCCGCATTTTCTACTTGTTTCAGCTGCCGCAAGTGTTTTTGCTTTTGGGATTTGCTGACATAATTATTACATAAAAGCAACATTGGTTCATTTAATTTTTGGCTCCAATGATCAGATAAAAACAAACGTTAGTCATGTTGTGCGTCATATGGACAAAGAGTAATGATGTTAATTACTAAAAGTTTTTACACTGTAACGATAAATTGATTTTGTGAAATTAAAACTTATAAGTGTTTCGCAACTGTGACAAGTCAATAGAATTGGGATTACATATAGATTTTTTGTTACGATTTCCGCTTTCGAGCAGAACTGATTGAAGCAAAGACAGTTGAAAGTTTTGATCGCTATGTCTCTTATTTTTTCCGCTCAATCGCTAATTTAAAGATTTCAATCTTGCGCGACCGCGTTTGAGGACATTCCCGTGGTTGCCGAGGCCTGCTCTTTTTTTCGTTGTTCAACTTTTACAATTTTTAATGAGGTGTTCCAGGATGCGCGATGCCCTGGTATTTTCCCGGCAAACCAGCGATCAATGTTCCCACTAATTCTTTTTGTTCGTGTGCAAACTTTACTCTTTTTTTTTCGAAGTAAAATTTTATTATTGACTCTGATTTCTCAATTTTAGTCGTGCACAAACACACGCGCACACATACACATTGCCTGCGATATCAGTTTTATTTGTTCGTTTAACATGTAATCAAAATTTTTTATTATAAGTGTGCAAATTGTTTTTAATAAAAGTGTTACAATGGTTACTATGTTGGCGAATTTGACTGAAGCTATTCGAGGAAGCACAAGCGTCTTTTCGACGTAGAAATAGTCCTGAAGCAGACTGCAAAAAATGATTGCATCGACTGACGTCACAAAAAGAAAATGCTTTTTAAAATGTCACGATCCGGTTCGTTTGTTTACTTGTCGCGCTTTTGGTTTATTACACAGTAAAAAACAAAACTTTCGACGTGACAGGCAAAATAATTGTTACGTAAAGCGTGTCTGAGTCAGCGACAGGATCGAAAAGCTTTTCTATTTCAAGAAACAAAAATGATTTAAAACCTTCCTTTAAAATCGTCCTCGTAACATAAAAATTGATCCCACTGAAGATAGCGCTGGTGTCATTGATCAAATAGTGAAATTTCTCGCGGAATTACATTCGTCATAATAAATCCGAACCGATGCAAATAAAGTAACAGGAGCCGGATCTTTCGGGTCCGGGCTTTGACTCAGAAAAAAGGCGAATCCACGGAGTCATCATTTGTAAGATCCGTTATTTTGCTCACAATTTTTAGTAATTATCTCTCTGAAGCTGGTTCTGACTCGATATGATCCGGTTATCCGCGATCATCGTCATCGGTCGTTCCCGCGGCTTCTCTCAAAACGAGATTTGAATAAAGCAACGTCAGAGCACGTTCTTTAGAAGGTTAGGGAAAATTTTAAAAAACTGGCCAAAAAAGATTCAAACCACACGTACACAGACTGTCTTTCGGTATCGACTGATCGAGTTCAGAGACCAAACTTTTTTCTTCTTCAGACACATGAATTCTTATTTAATTTATAAGTTAATGTCCAGCCCAGTGGTTCATGACCGAGGCTTTGTGAAAAGATTATAAGAGGTCCACCTGTGCACTGAAAGTTGGACAGAATTTAAAAAAATTTTTCAAAATTACTTGTCGACATTAGTTTTAAAAATTTAGGAGTTCGTGACTAAAAAAAGGTTAAAAATTGCACTGGTCTAGCCTATTTAAAGGCACACACCGAAAGAAAAAAGAGCATGAAAAAAAGCTGAAGACCAAAAATAGATGTTCCCTTTATTTTTTCTTATAAACTAAAGGTAGCCTTCCTTTTTACTGCACAGCCCCCTTCTTTTTGTAAAGCCATCGCTGATAACCATAACATCTGATATGGTTTTTCCAAATTTCTTGTACTCATCACGATCAGGGTTCAAAGAAAAATTAAAAAGTAAAAACACAACAAAAACAAAACAAACATTTTTCACGAGGTACTACATAAATTTACTTTTTTTCTAAAGTTTTGTTGATTCGAGAATAACTTTGCTGGTAGCGCATCAAACATTACGTTCATTGCAGCAAGCCTAATTCAGCTTCTCAACTTGATGGCCATCAAATAGGGAAACCCCTGCTCGCATTCCAAAGCAAATGAAAAAATCAAAAACTAAGAAATAGACGGTCACATTGTATAAACGTGTAAAACTATTTGTGATACAATAATTCATTTTAGCAGGAAAGTTTTCTCAAATTTTGTTGTTTTGTTTTACAGAATTATGTATTTCTCCCACAGAGCTTTAGCATAATCAATGACACGGAAGGAACCATTTTATTTCGATTTTTGACATCCTTAAAAAAGCTGTTGTCGTAAGAAATCTCTCAGTCAACTTTTTTTAGAAGCATTTGTTGGCAATAGCAAACTGAAAGGAAAGCGTGGTTTATGGAAATAGGCTAGCAAGCATCGAAAGCTGTGTAATGGATGATAAAATAAAATTTTGATTGATTAATTGAAGGTGACAGCACCTATGGCGGGTTGAAAAAGAGAGCGCGCAAATGAATCGCTTATTTAAAAGAAAAAGCTTTGGTCATGGACCAATTCTTTCTGGCAAGAGAAAGAGGTTTTAAGAAATTTGATGTAGGTGGGTTTAAGCGATGTCGGTTAGAAAGATAATCATTCTATAGTTAAAATCAATAATCAATTAGTATAATCAAATTTTTCTGCAAAACTGTTTTCTAGTAAATATTGATCAATATTCGAATGGAAAATAAGTCGTTTTGAATAGATTTGCGTTGGAGTTAAGAGAAGTTCCCAAGAGGCTGCCAAAAAACGAAAAGAGTTAAATAAATTGGTTTCATCCGTGGCATTGGCTATCCTGATCGGTTTCATTCATATCAACTTAATTGCTCGCAAACTATTCGAAACACTGAATCTCGCATAAAAATTTTGATAATCTGATTCACGACCTCTTACAATTATTAACGTATTCTCGAGACACTTTTTGTTTAATTGAAACTAAATCAATAAGTTGGCAAAAATTAATGTTTCTCTTTCAAGTTATGAACCACTATTGCTTGCAAATTCTTCTACGAATGTTGGTGAATGTGGTGAAAAATTTTTATCTTCATTATAGGAAGCCAACTAATTAGGGGAGACCGGGTCTGGTTGTCCTCTGTCCTGGTTGTCACATTTAATTTTTTGAGTATTTCGCAACCTTGTGCAATAATCACATTAATGTTAAATCATGTGTCTTTACCTCTTTGTTTGCCAGATGTAGTTTAACTTTGATTGAGTAAGCACAGTTTGAATAAAGTTAAAATACTAATTTTTGCTAAAAATTCAAAATTTTTTTGTTTTTGTTTAAGAAAGGATAGAAGCAACTAGGATAGACGTATTATCATCATCGATATGTCGTTGGAGACGTAAAAATATTGGCACTTTTGTAAAACAAGTCTTTATTTAGCTAGTAGTACAGTTTTTAAATTAGATTTAGTCGAATTCAAGATGGCAGGTCTGTATAGGTTGTCACAAAAAAATTAGTGAAGGTTGTCACATTGTGACAACCAACTCCATGCTAAACAAACTGTTTATTTACCTTGTTTTGATGTGTTTGTAAAAATGTAGCTCATCACGGTATGTTGAAATGTTAAATTTATATAAGCCCAATATGCCTAAAGGCCCGTTTCCACTACGAGCGTGAAAAAGAGCATTCTTTGTTTGTTTTACTGATTTTTTTTTGCGCTTGCTTCAATTTTAACCGCTCGCTTCAATCGAAGATCAATAAAAGAAACAAATAATGCTCTTTTCCACGCTCGGAGTGGAAACGGGCCTTAACACTGTTTTGTTTATGTGAAGATTAAAAGCAGAAATTAGAGACCGATGTACTAAAATAAGTGTAGGCCTACTTTTAAATCCCCACTTTTTAACGTTGGCAGAAAAAAAATTGTTAAATTCTTGCGCTCCGTCTTTGCTATTAAAATATTAGTGTTAGCTTCATTGAGAAACGTTGAAGCGTATTTACAGCTTGGGAGATTTGAGACATCAAATGAAGTGTTTTCCAAAAATAAATGATTGTTCTTGCTGGTTTGCTTTTGAGATATAGGCCAACCAAGAGTAACTCCAAAATTTAACACGCACGAAACCGATAATTGTAAAAATTTTTAAATTTCCAGTGAGAATATCATGTTTTCATTTTACTGTTTAGGAAAGTTATATATACATATATATGTCTTGCCACTTTTATTATTAAAATATATATATATATATACATTATATCAAATTAAGTATAGACGCTACAGATAAAATTTATTTATTAAAATTCGCGACAGTCTGTTTCACCGTAAAGATGGCTCATCAGGTGATTATCTTATTCAATTCTATTGGAATAAGATAATCGCCTGATGAGCCGTTTTTACGGTGAAACAGACTGTCGCGAATTTTAATAAATAAATTTTATCTGTAGTGTCTATACTTAATTGATAATTTTGCTCTGATCTTCAAATCATTGAGCACTGTCAAAAGTGAATAGTCAGCACTGTACCTTGTATATATACAGTATATATATATGTAACTCTGATCTTACCTGATTGTATCCGGTGCTCGACTGTGAAGCAAAACTAAGACATCTTTGTAAACAGCTAACTGGACAAGAAATACGGTGCTATTTTTATTTGACATTTATATAATATTTTTGTATTTTTTTTTTATCAATAAATTGTTCGTTTGATCTTGGCGTATAGCAAAATTTAAAAGCAACTGAGTGAATGTCGACTGACAAATAGCTGTGACATTTTACCCCAATGCTTGTGACAACCAGGACAGATTTGTCCAGGTTGTGACACTTTAATCGACTGTTTTAAAACTGTCCAAAAACATGTTTATTGTTGCTGAAAAACCAAAAAAATTCTCTAAAGTTATAGCTGAAGATTTTAACTAAAGAAAAAAACAAAAAAAAATTTTTGAAAATCGACCAACTATTCGCAAGATTACAAAGTTTGAAATTTGTGTCAACCAGACCCGGTCTCCCCTACACAGTAATTGTTTAGATATAGGGTTTAAACTTTCACATAATACAAGTAGCGAAACATTTATTTCATGTTTAATTTATCGTCATCTGCGACTCGATCTTTAGGTATTTATTTCCGCCTCAAATGAAAAAAATACTGAAATTTGATCCGAAAGAGAAGTTTTATTTAAATATTAATGTAAATATTAAATCTTAATGTAAACTCTAAAATGAAAAAATTTAATATTTTTTTATTGACATGATCACTAGCAACGGTGTCTATTCTGTTATTGATCAAACAATTCGCATATTGGGTACTTGTTATTCTACAATTAATCATATCCTTACTAATGATACTTCAAATATAACATTTCCTTGCTTTTTTTTAAGTGATTTAAGTGATTATTTTCTTATAACTGTCTATTGAGAAAGAAAAGTGTTTTAAATGTGAAAAATAAATTAAAAGCGGTTTTCAAATCTCTTTATACAGTAGAAATAGATCTCGCTTTTAATATTTATATGATTTACGTACATGTTTCTTAGGAAAGATTATTATGTGATCAAACATACAGTATGTATCGTCAGCTGACATTAGATTAAAAAAATAATGTTTTACTTTTTTTATTGATTGCTTCCATTGACGATGATATCTTGTAAAAAGATGAAATTAATAAACAAATCTTGGATAATAAAAGAATTCCTATACCTAATCGGCATAAGCAAAAAACATTTTATCCAATTATTTAAAAGATACAAAAAAACAAAAATTTTTTACGAACAATAAGCCAATAAACTAACAAAAATTAAATCTTTGTCAGCAATATTCTACTTTAATAAAAAAATTAAAACTTTCAAAAATTAGATGCGTAAATTTTGGTGCTTTATAAAGACTCTCTCTCTTACGTAATAATGCTGAAACAAACTCCTCTTCTCTATAATCTTTCATTTACATTTCATTTCTACACTCATCCTCCGTACTCGCAGGAAAGCGACGGAGATGCTTTACATAGGCAAGCAATTATAACCCGACCCGTTTCCGGAGATGCCAAGATATTGCTGTCCGCTTGAAATTTTTTATTTTGGTGTTGTACTTTTATAGAGATATGATTGAAATTTTAGAACTCCCTGTTAAGACCACCAAACAGAGTAAAGTACCGTAAAGTGTCTTTCCCAAGGCACAACAGAATGGCTCGAGTAGGTTTTGAACTGAGACCATGTCGGTCACAATCACAGCGCTCTTAACCACTCTAAAACGCTGTCAATGAATCTTAAAAATCAAGCATGTCGACTAAATCAAGCATGTTTTAATCAATTGAATTTTGTTTCAATTAAATTTTCATTTATTTGTTATAGCTTTTCTGTTTATTCGTTATTGTTTTCATTTATTTGTTATTATTTTTCTGTTTTTTGTCTATTTTGGTGTTTGTTTTGAACAATTGAATTTTATTTCAATTAAATTTTCATTTATTTGTTATTGTTTTTCTTTTTTTCATTGTATTTTGGTGTTAGTTTTGATTAATAGATTTTATGTTAATTTGTATATCTTGTAAAAAAAATTTTTTTGACTTTTTTCATAAATGAATCTTAAAAAAACTTTTTATTTATTATAATTTGTTTTTTATTTTTACCCTTTAATTAACTAAAAAAATTTTTTTTCACCAAGCTTTTCAATTTATCAAAACCAATTAGCAATACAAAAGGGTGGCAGTAGACTTAGATGACCAATTGGTCTTTTACTGTCTACCCCTCAAGTGATTTTGACTTGTAAAATAATGTTTTGCATTATGCGTTTATTGTTTTTTTTAATTTAAGTATGTTTTGCTTTATTATATGTATGTAAATTGCTTGACAAAATAATTTAACTGAACTGAACTGAACTAAACTAAATTTTCAATTGCAAAGAAAAGAAAGTGGAGTGATAAATATACAAAATTTGAGTTTACTGTTACAAAAGGAAGAAAAAGGTTGAGAACCACTGTTGTTGGCAACTCAAATTCAGATGCTCCCGAGCTCTGGTGATCAAATTTCTGGATAACATACTGGTGTATGACTTGTTTGTATCGCACAAAGACGAGAATTCATAGAAGTTTAGACTATGAGCAAAGAGTCATGGAGTTATGGATTTAATAAAAGTACCACCCATCTGGCTTCAAGTACCGTGATTAACACATGAACTAAAAAACCTTTTACCCTTTTCGTTTAAATAAAGATACAAAAATTACTTGCTTGATACATATCAAAGTTAATGTAGACCTTTTTCTGATCGTTGTGCTTCTTTGTTATGCTGTTGCTTCATTTGGTTCTTTTTGCTTTCTTGTTTGTCTTCACTTCTTATTGTTTATTTAATTTTCAAATGTAAACTATCACCAAATTTAAAGTGGCAGTGGACTTGATAACTGCTTGTTTTTTTTCCTGTCTCTTGTGTAAGCACTGGTGAACATATTGTTTCAATAAGTATTTTATTGATATTTTTATTTCTTGCTACAAATAAAATGAATTTGAATTGGTATTTGAATTTTAATCCAACCAAAAATAAATTGGCTACTTTATAAGTTTCATATGTGGGAGATATTTTAAAACTGTGCTTGGTTTTTTATTAATCCAGAAAGACGGTTGCAAAATAATAATTTTTAATTTGCTTAACTCTCAATATAAAAATATTAAATTTACAGTGGGCTAGATTTTTCTTCTTAAACTATAGGATTCCATTTCTTGATGTTGAAATCAGCTCAAATAGGCATTGATACTTGCAGTGGCAGCTCGCGTATTGGAGTTGCAGCGCTGCAGCACCCTGAATATCAGTGCAGTAATTGTTAATACTATCAGATATTATCAGCAGCGCTTAAAAAAATTTATAAATATATTTTTTAAGCGTTGCTGATAATATTTACAACCGCTGCACAGATATTTAAGGTGCTGCTGCTCTGCTCAATTTGCTCAATTCGCAGAATATTGAATAGGCTACTACGTTTTAGGGGGCTTGGACATGGATTTGTTTCAAATTAAAAATAACAATCAAATTAGAAATTATGCAAATGACCTCCTAAGCTGCTCTATAAAATGTCTTTTTAGCCGACCAACTAGAATATGTAGAAAATCAAAAACTTTAACAGATCGTATTTATTCTAATAGCATGAGCAACATAACGACCTCTGGAATTATGTATGGTTATATTTCGGATCATCTACCTATATTTGTTAAAGCTCCGATTAAGCAATCAAAAAGTGTTAAAAACATCAATGACATTAAGTTTATTCGTGATATGTCAAATTTTGTTATTAATGAATTTAATAATGACCTTACGGAAAAGCTTAACCAACTCAATACGCCTAACAAAATGTCAGCTCAAAAAATTTTTGATCAATTTATTCATTCATTTTTAAGTACAGTAAATAAACATGCCTCACTAAAAAAAGCAAGCAGACGTGAAAAAAAAAAGAAATTAAAACCTTAGCTTACTGCTGGTTTGATTAAATCAATTAGATATAAAAACAGATTATTTAAAAATATTATCAGACATTATAATATGGAAACGTTTGATGAATATAAACGTTATCGTAATGTGTTACATCCGATTATTGAAAGGCCAAACGTAATTATTATAATGATTTAATACTAGACAATAAAAACAATAGCAATAAACTATGGAAGATTATACATTCTTTAAGTAACATCAAAACTAACAACAATATCCTCCTAAGAAGTTGCATGATGGTGATGGTAATGTCTTATTAAATGATTTAGATATTTCAAATAAGCTAAACAGTTGTTTTTGCGACAATAGGTAGAAAATGGCCAATGAAATTAACTTATCAATTTAAGTCAAAAGGCAATGTCTGTTTCTTTATCCACAAACGTCAAAGATTCATTTTTTCTCTATTCAACTATTGCAAGAGAGGTTAAAAGTATCATTGCTTCGCTTAAAACTCACAAAACCCAGAAATTCTATGATGTTGACACAAAATTTCTTAAATATATTAATAATAAATCTACAATTTTTGCAATACTGAGCAATATATTTAATATTTGCTTTAGCACAGGAGTCTTTCCAAACAATTTGAAAATTGGTGAAATTATACTCATACATAAAAAAGATGATCCTTGTGAAGCAACTAATTATCGCCCTATCTCCATTCTATCGCAATTTGATAAAACATTAGAAATTAAACCTTCCTCTTCTTCTTTCGGCCTTTCTCTTTAATCAAGGGTAGCCACTGCGTATGATATGTTTTTCCAAAGCGTCCTGTTTTCAATGTCCTTTTCCCTTCCACCAACTTCCCCCATATCTTCCTTCACTACATCTAAAAATCTTGTCTTTAGCCTCCCTCTTTTTCTCTTTCCCGGTAACTGCATCACTCTTCTTTCTACGTACTCCTGGTCTCTTCTCATGACATGTCCATACTTTGTCGGCAGCGTGGTCGAGTGGTTAAAGCACCGGACTGATGATCAACATGGTCTCGGTTCAAAACCCACTTACGCCATTCTGTTGTGTTCTTGGAAAAGACACTTTACGGCACTTTCCCCTGCTTGGTGGTCTTGACAAGCAGTTCTAAATTATAGTAATATCTCTACTAAATTACTAGCGGACAGCAATATCTTGGCATCTCCGGAAGCAGGTCGGGGTAATTGCTTACCCTATGTATAGCGCCTCCGTCGCTTTCCTGCGAGTCAGGAGGATAAATATATAGATAAAAAAAAAAAAAAATCTCACCTGCCCTCCCTCATCTTCATTCCTAACCGTTCTTTCTTAACTGTACTACAGATGTACTTCTTTTCTCGTCACTCTCATTAGCAAACTTCAACATTTTCATCTCGGCAACTTCCATCTCTTCCACTTGTTTCTTTGTGACCGCCACCGTCTCAAGTCCATAGACCATTGCTGATCCCACCACTGAACTGTACACTTTTCTTTTTACTCTAGCTCGTAACCTCAGTCACAGATTACTCCTGATACTTTTCTCCATCCGTTCCATCCTGCCTGCACTCTCCTCTTTACCTCCCTCTCGCAACTAACACTTTCTTGCACCATTGATTCCAAATACCTAAATTCCTTTACTCTTGGCACTTTTGTGTACTCCATCTTTACTGTTTCTTTGTCATTTCCTCCATTTACGCACAGGTATTCGGTGTTTGGCCTACTTATTTTCATCCCTTTTCTTTCCAATGCATATCTCCAGCATTCCAGCATTTTAGTCTCCGCTCTACTTTTTCCCTGGTATCTTCGCGAATCACAATATCACCAGCAAACAACATCGTCCTTGGTGGCATCGGCAGTTCCCTTTCCTGGCATAAATCCATATTGCTATTCACTGATCCTGTATCCTTTAGCCTGGCTTCAATAATTCTTTCTCAAATCTTCATTGTGTGGCTTATCAACTTTATTCCTCTGTACCTTCTACAGCACTACCCGTCCCCTTTGTTTCTATAGATTGGGATAAGCACACTCCTTCTCCATTCTTCTCTCTGCTATTGATCACATATGGTGTAATTTGACTAATGCATCCATAAACAGTGCAATAATCACCCATGAAATCAATGACCATCTACCCATTATGCAAGTTTCAAAAGTTGGTGAACCTCTACTGAAAATGAAGTCTAATGCAGGGAGGTCATATACAGTTAATAATTTGAAAAAGTTCTCCGAGTCTATCTCAAAAATTGACTGGTCAAACTTGTATACTATTTCTGACACTGATAAAAGCTTTCAATTTTTTCAGAATAAAATTGATCATTTTGCAGAACATAGCTTTAAGCAAAAACAAATGAAAAATATTGAATTCAAATGTGCATGGTATGACAGAGAGCTTCTTCACTTAGCAAGAAAAAAAGACAGATTATACAAACATTTTCTGAAAACAAAAACCCACTGTGCTAAAAAAAAGTATCAAAAAATAAGAAACTTTTACTTTCATTTAATAAACAACAAAAAGAAAACATTTATTCAAAACAAACTCAAGTCTCACACAAATAATATCAAAAAAGCTTGGCAAGTTTTAAACAATTTAATGGGAAGAAATCTTTTCAAACTACAGTCTACTTCTCTTTTACATAAAAATAAAACACTTACTGATAATGTTAAATTGCTAATTCATTCAATGAACATTTTTCAAATGCAGCAGTTAAATTAGCTAAAAATTTACTTAATTCTAACTCTCACTTTTCTAATTATTTAAAATCTTCTCATCTATCTTCAATGTATCTTTTTCCAAAAAGTTTCCTTGAATTAAAAAGACTAATAGCAGAAATTAAACCAAAGTTAAGTACTGGATTTGATCAAATACCACCCATTGTCTTGAGGTATCTTTCAGATGATGCATTGCATGCTCTTAGCTATATCTTCAATTTATCACTCCTCCAAGGCAAATTTCCAGATGCTTTCAAAAAAACAAAAATAGTTTCTATTTTTAAAAAAAGCGATTCAAAAAATCGAAGATACCCGAAGATAAGTAGGGGTTGGACAGAACGGTAAAAGTCTACCATGGTTGTAGACTTTTAGCTCACGTTTGGCCTCTTATTTATTTAAGTGAAAGGATACCGTCACCGTCTTAGTATGACTGAGCTTCAACCTCCAAGTCTGGAGATACGCTGAAAGTGTAGACACTGAATGAGTGCAACAATGCTAAATCATCAGCATAAGCAAACTTTCTGGAAATCATGGAAGGAAGATCATACGTATAAATGTTGAATAGGAGGGGAGCCAAGATCCATCTTTGAGGAACACCGTTTTTTGGACGGCGTAACCTGCTTTGCTTGCTGTTATCGGTAGTAAGGGTAAAACTTCGATTTCGGACAAGGTCCATGATAATTCTGACCATGCGCTTATCCGGCAGAAGCCTCAGCAGCTTGCAGGTAAGGCCACGGTGCCAGACAGTGTCATAAGCAGTTGTCAGATTGACAAATATTACACCGGCCTTCTTCCCAGCCTCAAAAGAATCCTTGATGTTCTGGGTCAGTAGAACAACTTGATCTACGGTTGACTTCCCGAATCGAAACCCAGCCTGCTCTTTAGGGAGCAGTGGATCGATTAATGGCTTGACACGGGCGTAGATAAGCTCCTCGAGAATTTTGTAGGGGACACAGAGCAGAGATATCGATCGATAACTCTTTGGGTTCCTCACGGGGTTCATTAGCTTTGGAATTGCGACTACAAGCGCTCTTCTCCAGATCTTGAGAATTTTAAGTCGGCCAATGCGGGAAGAAAGAAAGTCACGTAACCAGGATTTCAAAGCAGCTCCAGCATGGATTATAAGCTCTGATCAGATGGAATCAGGGCCTGGAGCTTTACCTGGTTTTAAATGTTAAAGGGTAGCAGTAAATTCTCTCTTCAAAAAAGTGTCAGAGATATTTACTGGGTCCGGTGCTGAGGCCCTCCAAAGATCAGCTAGACACTTCTTGAGAGAAAAGTCGAGATGACTTGCGGTCAACAGTTTCGTATCTCCCATTTCTAACTAGCTGAGATGCAATAGCATCAACTGAGACAGGACGGTGACGAGGTGAATCTCGTGACCTACCAGTAAGGTTGTTCAAAATACTCCATGCTTTTCGACTAGAGTGTGAAAAATTGATGCTCCAAACTGCCTTAGATCATTGATCTCTCCGCTTCCTGTCAAGCTTGGCAAGCAGAGCTGTAGCAGCCAAACTTGAGTCGTCTCCCTGAGGAGACTGCAGGAACGTTCAATAGAGGAATTCGCTCTCCACATCCCAGCATGGAATATAGTTGCTTCAGTACCCGCGTGGGATAGTCTTTTTGGCTGCTTTCTTGATGATATTACAAAAGTTCTGGTAAGCCGCATCCACAGCAAGTGAATCAAGCGGCAACAAAGTCTTTGAGAATTTATTCGTCAAAGCAATTTAATGACTCCATTTGGCCTTGCGGAAGTTTCATCGCTTAACGGGCATGCTTGGCACTGCTATAGCAAACCTTGGTAGTGTAATAAACAAAGGTCGATGTTGTGACCGGGCAAACTTTTCAAGAACACGTCTATCCGGTAAGCGACTATTTGGACCTACGCTAGCGAAAGCTAGATCTGGATTGGTGCCAGTGTTTCAGCGGCCCGAGTAAAAACTGGCAGCGTCCTTGGCATTGTGTAGGAGGGCAAGACAATTAATACTTGCCCAGCCAGTCAAGCACTCACCATCCGGACTGTTGTTATCGTAATCCCAATCAGCAAGACGACAGTTGAAATCGCCAGCATAAAGACAGGTGTGAGGAAACACTGGGAGATCCAGAGATTGCAGTCGTGTTAGTAGAGGTTTGTAGACGTTGACTATTTTATAGCCATCAATGTTCACATACAGCCACTCGATCTCCGATGTCGGTGGAGATTGGTCCAAAAGCATGTACCTTAGTCGCTCGTGGACAAACGTGGCAAGGCCATGCTTCCTGCTTAAAAAAGATCCAGCGTGTTTTAGCTTGGAATTACCAACTTCTCTGCATCAATGCAGTGGGTCTCCTGTAATAGAATGATGAGTGCCTCAGGCTGCAGAGCAAGGTAATGACAAATGTTCATCTTGCTTGCAATGAGGCCTTTGACGTTCAGCTGAAGAATATTGGGTCTTCGAAACATTTTGCAATGTGCCCTGAAACGAGCAGTTTTTTTCAGACATTGCCCCGTTCTGAAAAGGACGTTTTCCAATTAGTAGCCCTCGCTGAACATCGGAATGGGTAGATACCCTTTCGTTTCGGCAGGTTTGGTTTCGGTCTGTCATGTTTAAAAAGCAATAACAAACTTACTCACATCCCAGGCTACGAGAAAGCACCTGCCATCTGGAACTGTTTGTTGTTAAGAACCATTTACACTACAGCAAAAATTTGAGCAAAGCGAGCGGTATCTTTCATTTATTTCTCGCCCGCCGAGACACGCTGGTAACATTAAAATAAAAAAAACAAAGATAGTGCTCGCTTCTCTGTAATGAAAATTGTAATATCATAATTTTGTGCAAGTCTAACAAATGAAGATTTGAGAGAATTAATTTACACCGCTTTGACTTCATATCGTCCAGATTTTCAAAAGCTAACTAATAAAGTGGAAACCTACAGCAGATCTAATGATGGTAAAATCCCGGAAAAATTGTAAATTATGTAACGTTGTATATGTTTTTATTATTTGATTCAAACTTGTTTTGTTTACTGTATTTGCATCAACACCTCAAACAGAATTTGTGGCTCTCCGCCAGTTTTGAATTTTAACATGTGGCTCTTTCATTGAAAACTTTGCCCACCCCTGCTATAGACCATGACATTCTACTCTATAAACTGAATTATTATGGAATTCGAGGAACTGCATTCAAATGGTTTAAAACAGTGGTTTTCAACCTTTTCTGTACCGTGGCCTATTTTTCAACCCTAATTAACTTCACAACCCACTTTGGTCAACAAAATTAAATTCCCATCCCAAAATCATAGTGTTCTCTAAAAAAAAGAAAAAAGGTCTTCACTTGGAATTGCTGTCAATTTTCCCTATTTTTGTCCCAAAATCATAGTGTTCTCTAAAAAAAAAAGTCTTCATGTGGTTGACTGCACAGGACGCCAGAAAAATGCCTAAAAAATGGGATGGATGGCAAGCCTAATTATACATATATATTATACATATTGCTTTCATTTTGATTTATGCTCCATGGCCCACTAAAAAACCACTGTGGCCCACTACGAGGCCATGGCCCATAGGTTGAAAACCCCTGGTTTAAAAGCTATATATCAGGACGCACGCAACAGGTGCAATTCAATAATTATCTTTCTTCAACTATAAAGCCAATCACCAGCTCGGTACCTCAAGGCTCAATTTTGGGTCCTCTTTTATTTATACTTTATGTTAACGATTTTAGAAAGTGCTTGGATTTTAGCACAAATGTATCGTTTGCTGATGATACTAACATCTTTATTACTGGTAAAAATATACAATCAGTCTATTCAAAAGCTAATCTTGAACTTAAAAATATTCATGAATGGATGACTGCAAATAAACTAACAGTAAATTCTGCAAAAACTAAATATCTACTTTTACTCCTAGAAAAAGTAATTATTCCGTCTCAAATACATCGTTCGAAGTACATTTTAGAAATAATACTATTGAAAAAGTTTCATCAATTCGCTTTTTGGGTGTAATAATTAATGAAAATTTAAGCTGGAAAGAGCACACGAATATGATAAAACGAAAAATTCGTTCTTCTCTAGGAAGTATTATGCGTGTAAAACCGTGTCTTACCACTAAAGCAATGCTAATTTTATACAATTCATTATTATTAAATCATTTAAGATATTGTATCACCAGCTGGTGCTATGGAAATCGCACAACAATCAATCAACTTCAACGTATTTGTAATAAATTTATTCGAGCCATGTATGGAATAAAACGCAGAGGCTGTGTAAAAAATGTTATGATCAAAAACGAACTTTTAAATATTCAGCAGTTGTATGAAAGTAAAATTGCGATTTTAATGTATAAATTTCAAAAACACACTCTTCCTATTCCAATTCAACAACTATTTCAGCTTAAACCATGTCAAATTAAAACTAGAAGTGACAGTCATAGCCGTACCTGCCGGGGGTGCAAGGGGGGCAATTGCCCCCCCAAGTTTCGAAGATTTGGGCAAAATTAAGATTTTTCGGGCAGTGAGAAGAAAATATTTGGGCAAAACCATAGTTTTTCGGGCAGCGATATGAAAAATTTGGGCAAAGTCAGGAAATTTAGAGAGGTGATGATGAGGAACTGCAAGAAATAATAATCCAAATTTAGGTGAAGACCTTTTTTTTTTTTTTTTTAGAGATCACCATGATTTTAGGACAAAATTGGTTTTTGTCTGAGAAACTCAGACAATTTTTTTGTCATATCTGAAATGTACTCTAAAATCATGATTTGGGCAAACGTCACAAAATTTGGGCAAAACTTCATTGCCCCCCCAAAATTTTTTGGGCTGGTACGGCTATGGTGACAGTCAAAGTATTTCTTCGTGTTTTAGAACAACAGTCTGCCAACAATCAATTAAATTTATTGGACCCAAAATTTGGAATACTTTGCCTCAAGAAATTAAAAACTGCTCTACATTAGTTTCTTTCAAAAACAAACTAAAAATTTGTTATCTAACTGGCGCAATACCCGACAAACCTACGAAAACATAATGCCGTACCTGCAACATAGAAAAATTTTTTTTCCTGCCTGCTGCTGTTTTCTTTTTATATTTCAGGTCATCGTCGATATCAATTCAAGAATTCAATTCTACATGCACCTGGAACAATCGTTTAATCCCAAATTGTATTAAACTAATCTTGAAACGCGACGAACTTTTTTTTTTTTCCTAAAAATTAACCAGATAAGAAAGTTTAATACCAGCAGAGTCTTAAAATAAACTCATATTAGAACTTTAAATAATACGTTTAAATGTGTTACAAAAACAAGTCTTGTCTATAAATATGTTTCTCTTGTGTATAAGTGTAAACTGCATCCGGTTGTAAGCTTATCAACTGATAAGTCGGGATGAATGAGGATACCCAATTACAACTTCCTCCAGGTCACCTTTGGGCAAGGTGTAGTACCTGAAAAGCCTCCCTGTGCTGGGGTTACATGCCAGCAAATAATATAATAATAAACAAGGCTGTCTTAATTTTTGTTGTTTTTATGCATTTTTTTATGCTTTTTTTTGTTTTTATTTTGTTTTAGGCATTTTTATTTTCTATACTCGTATATATATATATTTTTTTCTAGGTGATGCACCCATGCAAGCCGTTACCTTAGCTAGTGTAGTTTATTGAGTTTTTGCATGTTTCAACGTTGTTTCGTTTTGTTGCATGTCCCTTTTTCCTTAGTGTAATTACATTGATGTAAGTATTTTGTTCGACAAGTGGCGGAAATAAAAAACGACTGAACACCCATTAATAATCTGTTGAAAAGTCTGATCAAAAACTTTATTCCCATCTCTTCCATGCACTTCCAAACTTCTACTGGCAACTCATCTAGCCCAACCGGTTTACCTGTTTTCATTCTTCTCAGTGCATTCTTCTTCTCTACTGACGCAATTTACCTCTTCGTTAACCACTTCTACTACCTCTGTCCTAAGCTCTCTGTCATTTTCCTCGTTTATCAGTTTCTCAAATTACTCCATCTATTTCTTTAATACTGCCCCCGAACTTACCATCACATGACATTACCGTTTTCATCCTTCAAAATTCTCACGTACTGTACATCTTTTCTTGCTCTGTCTCTCTGCCTAGCCAATTTGTACAACTCTTTTTCACCTTCTTTTGTTTTCAATCTAGCATACAAATCGTCATACACACGTCCCTTCGCCATCGCAACTGCCTTCGTTGCCTTACTCTTCTTTTTTTTGTAAATTTTTTTACTCTTTTTATCTCTTATTTTGTCCCATGATTTCTTTGTATCTTTCTTTTCTTTTAGGCTCCCTTGTACTTCCTCATTCTACCACTATGTCTCCCTGTCTCCTTTTTGTTTCCCAAATGTCACTCCCAGCACACTTTCAGCTATTTTTCTTAGCATTTTTGCTCTTTTGTCCCACTCATTAGGTAATCCATTCTTGCCTCCGAAAATCTCGGTCACCTCTTGCCTAAACGCTTCTTGACAGCTTGTCTCCTTCAATTTCCAAGATTTTTTCTTTGGTTTTACTTTTCTGCCTTTTTCTTTTTCACCATGAGAGCCATTTTGCATACCACAATACGGTGCTGCTTTGCGACGCACTCATTCACTCTTGCCTTATAATCGCACATTTACTTCAGGTTTCTCCTTCTGCACATCACATAATCTACTTGGGTACTTTTTTTGCCACTTTTATACATCACCCTGTGTTCATCTTTCTTCTTGAAATAAGTGTCGTCAACCGTCACATCCATCCTCTTGGCAAAATCCACAAGGTCTTTTTTATTTTTCGTTCCAGCACCATACTTATCTATTATTTCCTCATCTTCTATATTTCCTTCGCCCACATGTCCATTTAGGCCCGCATCTAGAACTATTCTCTTCTGTTTTGACACACTTTCTATCAACCCATCCAGATCTCGCTAAAAATACTTTTTCTCCTCCATGCTGTTTTTTAACCTGTGGAGCATACGCGCTTACTATGTTTAGTATCGACCCTTTTACATTCAGTTTCATTGTCATTAGTCTGTCTGACACCCTCTTCACCCCCAAAACACTTTCAACCAGCTCCTCCCTTACCACTATCCCTATCCGATTTTTTCTTCCATCACCTCCGTTGTAGAATAGTTTGCAGCCACCTCCAATGTTCCTCGCTTTACTCCCTTTCCACTCTGTTTCCTATAGGATTCCTTCGTTCTATCATGTCTGCCAGCTTTCTCCTTCTTCCAGTCATTGTTCCTACATTTAAGGTACCAACCCTTATGAGTGTGTGTCTCCCTTTCCACATTTCCCTCTGTCTCTTCACTCGCCTTCTTCTTCTCTCTCTTTTCTTCTTTTCACTAAGCCCAGGAGTAGCATAATTTTCACACGTGCCCTGCCGTGCGACACCTGAGGCGGTGGTGGGTAACCCGGGCTGCGACCGCTCCGGTATGGATTTATCGACATAACGCATTTGTATAATCAGGTAAAAATTTTTACGCCGGATTCCCTTCCTGCCGCAACCCTCCCCATTCATCCGGGCTTGGGACCAGCATCAGGAAACACTGAAATATGCCCTCGATGACTGGGCTAAAAGAAACTCATGTAGCCTACAGCCATTGTACAAATTTCTCATAAAAAAAAATTTCTTAAGCGATAATCAGTTCGGATTTAAAAAAAACTCTTCTCCTAATTTTGTTATCTGTTTAATATATAATTATTTAGTCAGTAATATTGATAGCAATTTATTAATATATACTTGTTGTATTTTTCTACATTTATCAAAAGCTTTTGATACTGTTGACCATGACTTGCTTTTACACAAAATGTCTATGAATTTCAGCATCAGAGGAAAACTCCTGGAGCTTTTCAAAAGCTATCTTTCTGATTGGCTTCAATATACTATTATCAGAAATACAATGTCCGACAACCTAAAAATTACATGTGGTGTTTCTCAAGGGTCTTGTTTGGGTCCTGTTTTGTTTTTGCTGTATATTAACGATTTGCCTACGGCCTCTAGTTTTGATACCACATTATTTGCAAATGATACTCTTCTAATGATGTCTGATAGAAGTAGTGAGTCTCTGCGAACAAAATCTAACTTAGAACTTAAGAAAACATATGCATAGCTTTGTCAAAATAAATTATCATTGAATTACCCTAAAACAAATTTTATGGTTAGGTTAACAAATACTCTCAAAATCTGTTAGTGTAAGCTTTAATTTAAATTTAAATGATATACAGCTCTCAAACGAGTTGAAACTATTAAATGCTTTGAAATATCGATTGATGAAACTTTAACATGGTTCTCCCACATTACACAATTGACCCCACAATTCTCCAGATATGCTGGCCTTTTTTACAGATTGCATAGTAATGTTGCTTGTGAAACCCTCTGTACGCTATATTACACCTTGCTTTACAGCAAGATACAATATGGAATTATTGCTTGGGCAACAACTAATAGGAAAGCTAAATTAAATAAAATTTTAAGAATTATTTTATCTCGCAATAAATTCATTCCGATATCGACTATTTTTACAAAACATTTAATTTTTTACAACTGGAAGACGTATACTTACTAGAATTAACTATATTTATGTCTCAACTGTATCATAGTAAACTGCCTCAAAAATTATATATTTTATTTAATAAATTGACGGAAATTCATAATCACAATACAAAATGTGACATAATCAATGAATGAATGAACAATACAAGAAATACAAAACTTCTTACATATTTTATACCTCGTATTTATAAAAATTTTAGTAAAAATCTTTCTTATAGAAGTTCTATATTATGGGGTCAAATAGATGCTGAATTTAAGAGTATTCAGTGGGTTTCATTCCAAAAAAAATATAAAAAGCATTTAGAACTGAGTTTAAAAATTTAATTTTAGAAGAAATTGTTTCTTTTTTCTTAGAAATGTTTTATTTTTTTTATTTTATTTTTATCTCTATATTTATCCTCCTGACTCGCAGGAAAGCGACGGAGGCGCTATACATAGGGCAAGCAAATACCCCGACCTGCTTCCGGAGATGCCAAGATATTGCTGTACGCTAGTAATTTAGTAGAGATATGACTGCAATTTAGAACTGCTTGTCAAGACCACCAAGCAGGGGAAAGTGCCGTAAAGTGTCTTTCCCAAGGGCACAACAGAATGACGCAAGTGAGTTTTGAACCAAGACCATGCTGATCATCAGTCCGGTGCTTTAACCACTCGACCACGCTGCCGACTTAACCACTCGACCACGCTGCCGACATGTTTGATGATGATCTCGCTTATTTCTTGTTGCTATGTTTTTGTTTTGTGTTTTGCTTTTCTTTGTAAATTAGTTAATACATTTTTTTTAGTTATTTTACGCTTTGGAATTTGAAGCAACAACATTTAAAAAGACTGCAATAAAAGTTTAAACCAAAAATTAAATACGCTTAAACTCTAAAACAAAAAACCAATATAGGAATTAATTTAAATGAACAACCTGAAAAACGACCTTCAACTAATCGACAAAACAACAACTAACAAAACCAGTGATAATTGACTGTTAGCCTACTTTCATTAGGAAGCATCTTGACTTAATAACCTCGAAAGTTCGTCGATGCTTCCTGAACTTTGCACGATGAAAAGCTTGTAATTTTTTGTATTTGTCTAAAATTGTTTTTCAAATGTGTGTAAGGTGAAAAAATAAAATGTCTCTCTCTCTCTCTCTCTCTCTCTCTGCGGCTCCGATGCGCTAGCTGCCATTTGGATACTTGGGTATGTAGAAAACTTACAAAAACCAATTTAATCTTAATGCATTGTGTCCCACTCAATGTAAGTGTAGATGAATTTTATGTTTTTTAAATCGATCCAAACGTATTTGTTCTTCTGATTTTTACTTGATTCAAAAGTTACTACGTTAACAAAGATGTTTTGAATAATGGTTATCCTTCAAGATTTTGTGATAAAATTCTTACCTGCTCTTAATCTTTTAACAATTTTCCTAAACTATCCCAAAACATAAAGCTTCAAAAATTGTTTTGCATAGGCTACTGTATTTGGGTAGAGAACACGTCATACATGTTTATAGCTTTCGTTAAAACCTGGTGGGGTCAAACCTCCCTAAGTCTCAAAATAACCCACTCTCTTTTTTCTTTTCCTAAAAATAATAAAACTGATATCATTGACTTTTATATTTTATTACAATTTCATTCAAAATTAGAGCCTCCAATCGGACCCAAACCGGATCCGTAAACCCGTATTAACCGTTATTATCTTTCCCATGAACTACTGTCTTACCGCAGTGGGAAAGTTTGCGTGTCTCGGTGACCTGTAAAGCTGTGTTGGCCTGGAAAGATTCTTATTTTTCTAAAGTTCGTGCATCAATTTTTCTACCACATCCTGGACATTACTTTAATTTTCTTTGTTGTCATAAATTAAAATTGTAGTAGCTTATGTATTATAATTATAAAAAAGTAATTGAAATAGCTAGCGTATAAAATAAATTAGTATCAATTGAAACATTATTAATTTTTTAAACTTTTGCGACGGCAAATTGTTTTGCAATAAAAAAAATTATATTTTTTTATTGAAATAAAAATGTTACTGTGACAATGATATCTTCTTTTTGAGAAAGTATAGTTTTAAATTATCATGTGTATTTATTAAAGGTTAGATTTGGTGACTATGTGATTAGTGTTGAATTGAACAATGAATTCTGGTTTGTATTGGTCGAGCATTTTAATTTTGCTCATAATTCTCCACAATGTTGTTTGCTTTGAGTTTACGTTTGAGTTGGAGGACAATGCGAAGCAATGTTTTTTTCAAGATATTAATAAAGGAATCAAAGCAGTAATTGACTTCCAGGTTTCAATAATAGTACTTGTTGATACCTAGTTTCAATTAAACTTACAATTTGTGTAGTGGTCTTGATTTATGTTTTATTTAAATTAGATTGGCATTAAGATATCAAAAGCTGTTTTGTATTGTTGTTGCTTCTCCAAGTACATCTTGGAGGAGCCATCCCTTAACCTTTTAAAGATGGTATGTCATTATTTGAAAGAACAAATTCCATGGGACAAATTTGTGGGCAAGCCAATTTGGCAGGAAAATAATTAATTTTGATTTAACTTTGCTAGCTTTTGTTTTGCTGCTATTATGGCTAATGATTGTAACAATGTTTGTCAGGATAAACTGCATAATTTGGCAAGAGAATCACTTTTATATGTGTAATTAATCTTTTCATAATGTAAGCTAACTAAACCCAATAATTTTTGTGAATCTGAACTTGCAATGCTTAATTGTTACTTATGTTACAGAGCAAAGTTTTTTTTGGTCTTTTCAAAAAGTAACTGTAAACAATTTTTGTTCGTGAAACTAACCCTAGTCCTCCTTTGGTTATTATTGCTTCTTGAGAGATCCTTTTTCTCTTAATTTCTTTTTTATTCCATCCTGGTGCTGAAAGAGCGATATTGGGTTAGTTTCACCAAAAAAATCACTTAGGTGAATTCTTGAAGAAACCTGTTTTTTTTATCAAATTATCTCAATTTAGCTTTTTGATGTGTGCTGGTCTGGTCATAAAGATCATATTTTTGTGATGTCACAAATTTTACATGCCTGCAAAAGCTTAATCAGCTGCATTAATGATGGCTGTGCAATTAATGACTTTTGGAATAAATTAACAATAAAAATTATTTAGTAATACAACAAATAATAATGTAAACAAAAGAAAATTAAAATACAATCAGGTATGTTGAAAAACTTATAACAATGGTGATAATGCAACTATTGCCAAGGCAAGAATTAGATCAAGCTAAACATTAAAACTTACAAAAGAGTATATAAGGTGGTTTCAATTTTGCTGTAAACCACTGTTAAAAATATTGCTAAAAAGAATTATTTAAAAGGCAAAAAGCAGTTATAGTCAATAGAAAAACATGTCATCAAGAATTATTTTAACTGAAAGTATAATTAATTAGTCAAAGAGATTTGCAACCAGTTTAACAACTTTAATCACTGCCATATTTTTCTTTTTGTTTTTAATTCTTTTTCCAACTTTTCATTACTTTGTTAAACTTTCCTTTTTGTTTACATTTTTTCAGATTTTGAATTATTTCCTGACAAGCCTAGAGGGCAATACAAACTGTTAGATTGTATAACTGTTTTCAAATTTTCATGGTTTGATAGTTTAGTATAATACAGTGGAACCTTGCAGTACAAGTGTTTTGTTGTACGAAAAATTTGCTTTGCGAGTGGCTATTTGCAAAGAATTTTGTCATACGACGAGTAAAAATTTGTAGTATGAGTGACCATAGGCCCTCAACATCCAGGGTCCTCAAAATTCAATTTTAAAGTTTGTAATTCTGTAAAAAACTTGACAAACTTAAAACCTACCTAAATTATATACAGTACATATTAAGCTTTTGAGGCCAAAAATGCCAAAGTAAGTGATGATGACAGAAATATTAAAACACCAGAAATTGTTCTATCTGACGTTTCAATGGACAGAGATTTTTCATGACAGACAATAACTTATTCTTAGCTATACTGTCTTCCACATGCTTAGATGGTTTCTGTTTTAAGTTTAATAGATTAATAAAACATGATTATTTATTGCATGCACTTTTATTATTCATATTACAAGTATAGTATGGTTTTTTTTCTGATTACACCTTTTCTGTTTAAAAAATAAACATAAAAACAGACATTTTGGGGATGGAACAGATTATTTATTTTCATATTAATTTTAATGCAAAAAATTGCTTTGTAATACGAGTAAATTGCAATACAAGCTCACCCTGGTAACGAATTAAACTCATACTGCGCAGTTCCACTGTAATTACTCTGTCTTAATTATTATTGAGCATTTTTTTGATTCCTGCTGACAAAAAATTCATTAAAAAATGTGTTTTTATAATACTTATTAAAATGTCACACTTTTGTATGATTAAAAATTTCAAAACAAGCATTTACTTTTTGTAATATATTTTGGTATTTTCATAAAAAATTTAAGAAACATGCTATGTTAAACAATGTATCAAGACAATTATTCACAAACATTTGTTTAAAAACCGTTGTTTGATTTAATAATTGTTTGAACAGACAAGTGTATAAAAAAAAGAACCAACCATTCATGAACGATAGGGTTAATGTAGGTATTCATTAAAATATGAAAATTGAGCATTTATAAAATAATATTTTCAGATAACCTCACATAGTGTTATTTTTTGAACAACTGTTGAGTCAAACAATTACTAATTTAAACAATTGTTTCTGAATAATTGTTTGTAAACTGTTAAATAGCCTTGGTTTTTAATATTTAAGTTCAATTTTTTAATACAAATATTTGAAATTGAGCCATTAAAAATTGGAATAGATTGATATTTAACTCAACACATTTAAACAACTTTTTAAGTGCAACTTTTCATGCTTATGTGCTGAACATACGTGGTAAAAACAAGTTTTGATATCACAGTGTACTTTTTTTATTTATTTATTTTCAATTGTACTCACAATCAACTTGAAATTAATCATAGTGCATATAGAAATAAAGATTGTGAATAAGGAAGCAGCAACTAAACGAAGTACGTTATTACATGCACAATGTACTTTACAGTAAATATGCAACTTACTTATAGTAAATAATACTTTACAGTAAATATGCAACAGTGGCAATTACAAGTTTTGCATATTAAAAAAAGTTTGCAGAATAGTATTGGCTAAGTGCGCAACAAAATTTTTTTGCTGTCATTTTAATGTCTAAATCTTATTGTAATATAAGGAGCAGAAAATTTGTAGTATAAAAGCTTGTTTTCAAATAATGATTTAATTATACTGGATAACATAACATTAACTGTATAAAAGTTTCTTATTTCTCCTTAAAAATTCAACATTTAATGATGGTCATTTCAAATTATTTATTTTTCTGAATATTCTGCCCATAATTATAATTTCAGAACTGTGTACTTTTACCAAAAAACCTTTCTGCCAAGAAAATAATCCTAAGTGATGAATAAACTAACATTTAAGGCATGTATCACCTGTCATGCACTTTTCCTTTGCTTTCAAACCCATTTTCTGTTTTCATGGCAAATTTCTAATACTTGTGACTGATCAATGTGCTTCCATTTTAACAAACTTTCACAATTATTTCTATTTTGGTGTTTGAAATGTGTAAAATTATTCAAATATGATGTCATTTGATTTTCAAAATGTTTGCTGCAGCAGCAATAACTTTGCCATGTTTATCTTTTCCTGCAGCATCACAATCATCAATCATGATAGCAACAAAACAAAAACAGAAATTAAATCAAAATTAATTATTTTCCTCATGAATTGGCTCACCTCCAAATTGGTTAGCTGATGAATTTAACTCTTTCATGGCAGGAGGGACAAAATGGGCTCATGTCACGTGACTCAAAGTGAGTAAAAAAAAAAACGGAAAATTTTTTTGTCTAAACTTCCAGAAAAATCCTTTGATATTTCAGGTTTATGTAACAATGCTCCAGTAAATGTGCAAGTCATTTATATATGGCTGCGCATTGCTTTGAAGTCAGAATTTTTAATTAGCAAAAAACATCTGAAAGGCCTGTAACGAAAGGAATAGAGATAAGTTGTTTACTGTAATAAATTCTATTTCAGCTGATTGGGTCACAACTAGATTTCTGTCATTCCTATAAATAAAAAAAGCTACAAATATATATACATACATATATAAAGTTTAAAGTGGACAGCAATATTTAGTCGTCTCCACAAGCAGGTCGAGGTAATTGCTTGACAGTAGCTGTATTTAGAACACTTCAGACACTTTTTTGTAAGAAGGATAAATATAAAAAAAATAAATTGACTACTGTGCTGTATGGACAGTGAACTTTGTGCTTGAAAAATGCTTTATTGCTTATTACACGAAATGCATAAAAAAACTGAGTGATACATTTCTATTTACTAAAGTGAAAAAATGTAAATAACCCAATTGAAAATATTTTGCTAAAATGCCTTAGCAAAAAATACATCAGTTGATGAAAATTTGATACATAAGGATTTATTGATTGACAAGAAACTACGTTACTTTGCTGAACAAGCTAAAATAAACTATAAGCTTGCCATTTCTTTATAAATTGTCATGAAAAAACCGAAACTTTTTTTCTTGATCAAAGTCAAAGCACGCAAAGATTCAAACCAATGACCTGCAAGCACACACACTACAATCAAGTTCAAAATTTTGTTCTAATAAGTGATGTACCGTTTGTCATACACTACGAGGCCAAAATAAAAATCGCATGTCTCATAATTTATTAATAGTCAATTGGACCACCCTTGGCTTTGATGACAACTTTCATTTGACTAGGCATTGAATCTACAATATTTTTCAACCTGCAAAGATCAACTTCTGGCCATAATTGAAGCAATTTCTCCTCCAAATCAGGTAAAGTTCTAAAAAGTGGTGATGAGTTTCATAGCTTCCGCTCAAGTTCATCCCACGGGTTTTCTATAGGATTCAAATCAGGGGATTAGGGTAGCCAATACATGTGCTGAAATGATCCACTGAATGTTTCAAACCAATTTTCCACTTTTCTAGCCCTATGAATGCGAGCATATTCGTCCTAAAAGATTCCATTTCCGTTAGGAAAATAAAAATCCATTGCAGGTTGGACATGGTCCCCCAGTATCTCGAAATAGTCATTAGAGTTCATTTTATTGCTACATTTAGTGACAGAACCTTGCCAGCAAAAGCAAGCTCAAATCATCACACTGCCCCCAGATGCTTGAACAAAAAATATCACTACAAATTCAAATTATTACATAATTGACACAGTTAATAAGAAATAGGTAAGTGACACAGGTTTAAGTAAAAAATAATTCCACGACCTTTATTTTGGCCTTATAGTGTATTTCCTTGGGAGGATAATTGAATATAGCGCGTGCGTTTCACAAAATATTCAGACGAGACTTTCTCTACAAGGCAGAGTACAACTCTAGCGACATGTAGCGACTTGAAAATTAGAATTATCTTGTCGCTAGTTGTAATTGTTAGGAAAAAAAAATTTTTTTGCAGGGAAAGTGGGGTCTCTTATTTTGTTTATTGCAAACTTGTTTTTGAACAAATTTAAAAAAATTTTATATCATTTTACTCAGAAAAAAAAATTTTTTTAATGATATAAAATTTAAACAACTTCTCTTTATAATCAATAGGAAAATTATAATTAGATATTGCTTAATTCTTGAAAAAACCCTTATTTGGTGCTGCTAATTTACAAAAGCCCTGCTGTGAAAGAGTTAATAATGGTCTTGCTTCATTTCTAGAAGTCAATCTCTTAATTTTAGATGTCCTTGCTTAAGCTAATCAATGTAAAAGTAAGAGATTGACTTGACTTAAGAAAAGTAAGAGATTTATTAATCAATGAATCTCTTTACTTTTACCTATGCCAGGACTTCCACTCTTAGATAAGCTCTGCTGCTTCCAAAAGTTTTTCCACAGACTACTGCTCTTGTGTTGTCTTGATACTTTACTACAGTTAAAAAAGTGATTAGTATCATGTATGTGTCTGTGCCAAGCATAGTGGGCATTGTGACATGTAAGTATTAAGGTTTACTGTGTGTAGATAACTTTGCAAGAGTGGTGATTTGTTGGCTCTAAACTATGCCAGTTTTATACGCATAAGACATGGTAATGTTGGTTCTCATGAATAAATGCCCCTAGGGTGAGGTGTTAATAACTTTGTTATTGTTTCTGGAACTGAGGTATTGGAAGGTGATGGTAGTGTAAATTCAGTCTCTCTCTGTGGATCTAAGATGATGATGTTAGTGTGATTGTTTTTATAGAAGATTGCAGTTTTCATGTTTCCGGGTGGATTTGAATGTGCATGAAGATGATGTAGAGCAGTGGTTTTCAACCTTTTCTGTACCGTGGCCTATTTTTCAACCCTAATTAACTTCACAACCCACTTTGGTCAACAAAATTAAATTCCCATCCCAAAATCATAGTGTTCTCTAAAAAAAAGAAAAAAAGGTCTTCACTTGGAATTGCTGTCAATTTTCCCTATTTTTGTCCCAAAATCATAGTGTTCTCTAAAAAAAAAAAGTCTTGATGTGGTTGACTGCACAGGACGCCAGAAAAATGCCTAAAAAATGGGATGGATGGCAAGCCTAATTATACATATATATTATACATATTGCTTTCATTTTGATTTATGCTCCATGGCCCACTAAAAAAACCACTATGACCCATAGGTTGAAAACCCTTGATGTAGAGGGTGTGTTTGTGTTTGAGTCAATTGTTTAAGTTGAGTAACTTAAAGCTTGAGATAAGTTCTCATCAGGGAAGGACTTTGGTTTCATCATGTAGGTATTAAGTGTTTGTGTCTCATGTGCAGCCAGTGGCAATGTGCAAAGCTGTGTATGAAATGTTTTGCAGTTTCATAATGTTGGTGTTTGATGTGGTAGGGCTCCATATAAAGTATATAAAGCTAGCATATTCCAAAATGGAACAAATGATAGCTTTTAAATGTTAAGGCAATTAGTTCCTTTTGTTTACCCTGTTTGGTGGAAGTGTGTGCTTTCAGAATGTTAAGCATTTGTTTTGTTTTAGTGCTGGTGCTGTGTTGTGGAGATATTAGTTTTGGGTTTTAAATGATTTCAAGAATTGTGTGTTTTGTAAGTGCAGTTGTAGTTTTGTCTGTGTTTATATGAAAATTATTAGTGGTGGCCCATTCATAAATCCTTTAAAGATGGGTAGGGGAGTTTTGGCATGGCCATTTTGTTGCCAGTCTATTTGAAACTAGCAAGAAGATTTGAATAAAACAGTATTATCAATCACCCTAACCCTAACCTAATCCCTATACCAGCAGTTCCCAAACTGTGGGCCATGAAGACATTTTCAGTGGGCCACACAACTATTTGGAATTGAACATGTATATTTATACTGTTTTGGTAATAGATAGACATTTTATGCTTTGTATCAAAAAATGATTGTTAATAATTTCTAGATTTTTTCCTGCAAAGTTTTGACTGTGCTAAAACCTGTCTTGCCCTAAAGAAGGGATTGTTACATAACAATTGGTTTTAACCCTTCTATGTGTGAGAAATCGTGGTCAAAAATGTGGCATTCTTCGATGTCATTGCTAGTTAGTTGAGCGGTTTTTAGCAAAAAAAGCTTGAATGCAAGTTTACAAAACAAAATAATAACTGCAAAGGTTCAATGGCTAATAAAAGAAAGTATGATGATAGCTACATTAAATTTGGGTTTACTTTGTTAAAGCATTATGAAGTGGAAAAGGGACAGTGCGTAGTATGCTACCATGTCTTAAGCAATGAGTCATTGAGACCAAGTAAATTGAGTAATCACCTGAAAAAAATCATCCTGAGTTAAAGAATAAAAGCATCGAGTATTTTAGACGACTGAAATCTAGCTGTAAACGTCAGCAACTTGACAAAACTGGAAACTTTCAACAAACTGATCAGAAACTTACAGAAACATCTTTCGTTGTTAGCCAAATGATAGCTAAGCAGAAAAAAGCTCACACTATTGCTGAAACTGTTATTAAACCATCAGCACTGGCCATGACAAGAATTGTGCTGGGTGATAAACATGAGAAAAGCCTCAAAGCTATCCCTTTATCTAACAACACAGTAAGGAGATGAATTGCAGCAATGTCAGAAGACATTAAGGAACAAGTAATAACTGAAATAAACAAATCTGTTTTTGGTCTATTTTCAATCCAGCTAGATGAGTCTGTTGATGTATCCTCAGTTTCTCAACTCATGGTTTTTGTTCACTATGCAGTTGGCGCATCTGTAAAGGAAGAACTACTTTTTTGCACCAGTACAAAGGCATCAGATGCATTGGAAAAAGTTGATCATTTTTTCAATGAAAACGAAATATCATGGAACAATCTCTGTGGCGTGTGCACTGACGGTGCCCCTGCGATGCTTGGGTCCAAAAGTGGATTTTAGGCATTCGTGCAAAGTAAGGCTACTGGTGTTATATTTATTCATTGCTTCATTCATCAGGAAGCTGTGGCTTCCAAAACTTTACCTCGTGGTCTGCAAGATATGCTTAACGTTACTATTAAAATAGAAAATTTTGTGAAAAGCAGCTCTTTGCACACTCGTCTATTTAGAAAACTTTGCAAAGACATGGAATCTGAATATAAAAACCTTTTGTATTACACAAAAGTTTGGTGGATCTAAAGGGAATGTTTTATCCAGAGTGTTTGAGCTCAGTGATGAGCTGAAAATCTATTTAACCCTTTCTCTGTCCTGTGCATCACATGTGATGTGAAAATAACCAGCAAAAAAAACCCTTATACCAAAAATAACCAGCGAAAGGGTTAAATTAAATGATACAAAACCTGAGTTAGCATTTCACTTTACCAATGCAAAATTTATTGCTTGTTTGGCATATGTGGTAGATATTTTTTATTCTTTAAACACTCTTAAGCTGAAAATGCAAGGAAAAGAAAAAAACATTATTCAGAACATGGGCTTGATCAGTGCGTTTGTTAAAAAATTGGCAAACTGGAGACGAAAAGCTCAAAACGGCAATTTTGCAATGTTTAACAACCTGTCTGATATTTCTGAGATAAACAATGAACTGAAGACCAATGTTGTTCAACATCTCAAAGAACTGGAAAGCAAATTCAAACATTATTTTCCTGAAGTTAGTGGAGATGACCTATCACTTGCTAGAAATCCGTTTCGGCTTTCCCTTGAAAATGTGGAAGATGAATTGCAAGACCAATTGATTGACTTGAAAAACGACTCCAGCTGCTGAGATCTGTTCGAAACTTTGCCAGTCACGGAATTCTGGCTAAGTGTGGCATCGTCATATCCAGAAATAAGCAAAATTGCTCTAAAAAAGTTATTGGCTTTCAGCTCTATATGGCTATATAAATCTGCATTTTCAACACTAGTATGTATGAAGTTTAAGCAACGTAATTGCCTTGACGTTGAACATGACATTCGCTGTGCTCTTTCGACAACAGAGCCAAGAATTTCAAAGCTTGTTGCTAAACTGCAAGAGCATCCTTCTCATTGAAAAATAAATTGTAAAAAGCCATTTTGTGTATTTTTGTGTTAAATTTTTATAGTTTTACTTTAATGGGACCTATGAAAATTGCTAGTGCGCATAAACAAGTGTATAAAATATTTAAAAAAGGGGTGGGCCACAAACTGTTTTTAAATCAAAATTTGGGCCATATGGCAAAAAAGTTTAAGAACCACTGCCCTATACCCTAAAGTTTTCAAGATTTTACGAATAAGAAAACAGCACATTGCCACAATGGCTGGCGCCAAAATGGCCATGCCAAAACAGTTTTGCCAAATAGTCCCATCCCATTTAAAGATATGGTTGATTGAGTTGTTGGGAGAAATGTTGTGATTGTTATGTCATATGCATATATTTTGATTTGTATGTCCTTTGGGGGTGAGTGGAATGTTAAGGATGCAAATATTAAATAATTTTGCGACAGAATTCCCACTTGTAGTACTTCAGTGTTGATTTGTTTGAGTTTCAAGAATGTGCTGTTGTAATGAGTGCATGCTTATCCTTTTATGTAGTTTTGATAATTACATTTGCAAAGCATAGTGTAAGTTAGTGTACTTGCTCATGTCCAAAGCTACAGCTACGTGTGTTGTTGAAGCCTGTTAGATTTGGTGCGGATGTTGTGCAAAACAGTGTGTTTATGTTTAAATCCATGTTGATTTGGGATGACTGAAATGTTTTTTTTTTATAAATAACATGAGGTATTTTGGATGATATTAGAAACCAAATATGCATCACTGACGAGCTCTAATAAGAGCGAAACTCGAGTCTGGTGTTCTCATTTTTAAGCAGTTTGGTTTCTAATATCATCCAAAATACCTCATGTTATTTATAAAATCATAAATTTCTTCGCTCGCCAAGCTTTAGGAGTGTAAGCGCGATGCTTAACGCTTGTCGGGTAAGTCCCGGTCATGAGGTGTGGCCTTGGTCTTACCACACAGTGGATTCTGTGTATTCCTTAGTGCGGCAAAGCCAGGAATCATTTCCAGCTGCTTGTGATCGAGATGTTGTCAGGCTCGCATGGTCTAGTGGTGTTGTCTCCTGCGTGGAAGACCACATGTAGCGAGTTCGATTCGCAGTGAGATATGCATCACTGACGAGCTCTAATAAGAGCGAAACTCGAGTCTGGTGCTTCTTATTTTTAAGCAGTTTGGTTTCTAATATAAATGTTTTTTTATGTATGCTAATAGTGTTTTCTTTAATCTTTCCTTGTCATATGAGTGAAATGGTCCTTTTGACCGGCAACAGGATTTCTTTGGGTGGGTTTCTTTGCCTGTCAGGCCTTTTTTGCCAGCGACCTGTTGTGTATCCCACCACATTTTCCACTGACACAACAGTGTCTTCATATGACTCAGATGATGCTTATGTCTTTTTATTTTATTTTCTTTCTTTCATTTCATTTCTTTTTTCTTTATTTTTTGGTTTCTCTTAAAAGGTGCTGCAACCATGCACATTCTTATCTTGATTGCATGCCATAACGTTCATCGTTTTGTTGCCACTTCCTTTTTCTGTTCTGCTTTCTGCTTACAAATTTCCTACTTCACTATGTTTTTTATGGTGGAACTGAAATAAAAGATACTGATGCTGATACTGATTGTTGAAGCCTGTTAGATTTGGTGCAGATGTTGTGCAAAACAGTGTGTTTATGTTTAAATCCATATTGATTTGGGATGATTGAAATGTTTTTTTATGTATACTAATAGTGTTTTCTTTAATCTTTTGGCAATTGGTGATAAAAGTGATATGGGTTGCTGGTTTGTGCCAGTGTTGTGGTCTTTATTTGGTTTTGGAATGTGGATGCTTTGGGCACTTTTCCAAAGCTATATGTTTTAGTTAATGTTTTTGCAACTAGAACTAGAACAACTGTTATATTTTATCATTAATGTCTCTAGTTGTTGTGAATCATTTATAAGATACAGGCTGCAAAAATTTTTTCTGGTCTTAGCAATTTATTGTACATTTCTATTACCTTTCTGACCTGCAGGATAATAGAACTTGCAATATGTTTTATGTTATATGGATTTATATAGCAAGCCATGTGGTTGATTGGTTAAGAGTGCCATGATTGTGATCAATATGTTCTTGGTTCAAAACCTACTTGTGCCGTTTTGTTGTGTTCTTGGAAAAGACACTTTACTGCACTTTTCCCTTGGCAAGAAGTTCTAAATTTCAGTCATATCTCTAAAACTAAAAAACCAAAATGAATAATTTCAACCATACAGCTATATGTTGGCATCTCTGAAGCAGGTCAGGGTAATTGCTACAATACCAACATATTACTGTAGCAATTGCTACAGTAATATGTTGGCAACTGCAGGGTAATTGCTGATAAAAAAAAATCTGAAAACTTGTGTGCTAGGATTTTTTTGAAAAGTTTTTTCGATTCTACATTAGGACATGCAAAATTCCAGGTTATTTCTGGAGGAAAGAATGATGTTGACTGTGTCTTGGAAGATCCTGATGGGTTGAAATTAATCTCATGGAAGCGCAAAGAATATGATGTTTATGAATGGGATGCACAAAAAACTGGGGCATACAAAGTTGAGGCAGTTGTTTAATAACTAATTTTGCAGTTCTTATTTATTCTTCTGTTCCAGCTCTGTTTCAGCAACGAGTTCTCCACCATAACACATAAAATCATCTACTTCTCGTTAACAGTGGGTGAAGAGGCCCCACTGCTGGACAATATGAGCCGAGCAACTGCACTCTCGCAGGTAAGCATATGGCCAAAGTTAATCATCTGGTTTAAAAGGGTTCAAGGTTGTCATATCTACTTGCCGCTTTTTAAAAATTTATAGAACTTGCTGGATGTAGTTGGTTGAAAACCGTCTTAGAATACAAAAACCTTTGGTAAGACGTTTTTTGGTCTTCAATTAATTAAAAAGGTAAATTAAGGTTTAAGATAGCTTTAAAAAGCGTGTTCATTCCTCAAAGACGATTCATCTGACACTTGAGTGTTAGATGAAAAGTGTTAGATGAATGAACACACTTTTTAAAGCTATCTTAAAACTTTGTACCGTCAATCGACTCTTTAAATTAAGACTCTTTATGGGGCGAGAAGAACATGTTTAGATTTTATTTTTTAACTAAACTTTTTATAACACTAAAGCTTCTAATAAAGAAGATGAATGATAAAAACAATTAGAATTCTTTCTGTATTTGCATCACCCGTTTCTAGGCGATTCAGACTCCTTGTTTTGCAGATGGAATCGTCGTGTGTGGCAGTGCACGAAAAACTAAAAGAGGTCGTGACTTTTCAAACCCACTTCCGACTCCGCGAAGCCCATGGACGGATATTTGCAGAGCACTTGAGCACCCGGGTGCAGGTAGTAACAATATCCCGGATGTGAATGGTTATTTAGGGCAAAATTTTTAGAAGTTATTGTTCTAGGGCAGGGTGGTCCAACTTCTGCACTCTTGTGGGCCACTTTTCAAAATTATTTGAGTTTGCGGGCCTCAACCGGCGAAAAACACTTATTTTTGTCCCAAACTCAGGGTGTTCTCTAAAAAAAAAAAGAAAGGTCTTCAATTGGAATTGATCTCCAAAATTCCTATTTTCTTCCCAAAATCAGGGTGTTCTCTAAAAAAAAAAAAGGTCTTCAATTGGAATCAATCTCCAAAATTCCTATTTTCTTCCCAAAATCAGGGTGTTCTCTAAAAAAAGAAAAAAAGGTCTTCAATTGGAATCGATCTCCGAAATTCCTATTTTCGTCCCAAAATCAGGGTGTTCTCTAAAAAAGAAAAAAAGGCCTTCAATTGGAATCGATCTCCGAAATTCCTATTTTCGTCCCAAAATCATAGCGTTCTCCGAAAAAAAGGTTGCTGCTGCCTGTAATCGACAAGACTTTCACAAAATTGTTCGTAGTTGGACCACGCTGTTCTAGGGAATTCGAAAATCAGAGTTTTGCACTTTTCAGAAAAGTTGCGAGATGTCGGCGTCGAAAGTTCGACAAACGAGATTTCGCCACTCAATATTTATTTTCTTAAGCGAGTGTTCTATTTTCTAAGATCAGACAGTCTTAATCTAATAATCCCTCTTTTGTTTGTCGCAATCTCACCCTGGCCAAATCATTAATCATTCTGCTTGCTTTCATCCTTGTGGCATGTGTATGGCATATGCAGATATACTGGGTGGGCCACAAAAATGTTACCTCTTTTTCAATAATTTATTATTCCGTAACCAAAAACTTGTGCTTGGTTTCAGTTTCATCGTCAATTCGTATACTTTTAACAGGTAAAATCATATTTTAGTTGTGGAAATAGTTTACGAACAGGCAAGCAAAAAGTGAGAGTGACTTTTTTTGTCATTGTGCAAGGGTAATTCTAAAGATGCAATACTGCTTTTTACTCAATAAAAACCAGTAAATATGAAAAAAAGGAAAAATAGTAGACTTTTTGAAGCAAAACATTTACTTTTTCTTAAACACAAGAACAACATAATATTCACTAAATAAAAACATATTTCTTCCTTGAAAATGATGTTTAAATAGTTGAATGACACCTGTGACATTTTTGATATTGTCGAAAGTTGCGGCTATGGATATTCGCTTTTCTTTTGTTAGTTGCATTGTTAAGGGTCGATAAAGAAGAGTTTAATTTCTGCGATTGTAAAGTGAAATTAAATTAAGATAGTTACTAAATAGGAATACCATAGCTACGATACATTTTTACTGCGATTTAAAAAAAATTGTAATTTATTCTTTTCTAGTGCACTTAAAATTACCCTCACACAATGACGAAAAAAATTGCTTTCATTCTTTGTTTGCCTGTTTATAAACTATTTCTACAATTAAAATATGATTTTACCTGTTAAAAGTACATGAATTGACCGTAAAAATGAGACCAAGCACAAGTTTCTATAGCTTGTGGTTGCAGAGTAATAAATTATTAAAAAAGTGGAAACATTTTTGTGGTCCACCCTGTGTATATGATATTTGAAGTTTTTAATAAGCTTTAATTAAAAATTTATTTGTATTGTTTGGTGAGATTCATGACTTTTTTTGATAAGGTTTCTATCGTATTTGTACTAGATAAGCAGTTTCTGGTCATGTGATAGTCTAATGTTGCAATTTTCGATTAAACAGCATAGCATTATTTCAACAAGCTGGCTGTAACCGGAAGGCCAATTAAATATCATTTAAACAAATGTTGAGTACATCATCTCCTACATACTATACACCACAAATGTTCATGTGGCGAACCAACACCTTATCTCGGAAAATTTTGGAAGCTGACAGACTCTTCATCCCTAAAGGAGATCACAACAGCACAAATCACACTCACTCACTCATGCATATCTGCAAGCTTATTCATCACTGTAACCATATTTGCAAACAAAACAGATCAGACCCACATATCATTACTTTTAACAATCACATAAACAAACAAATAGATGAACACAAAACAAACACCTGGAAACAACATCTTGACAAAATTAATTACAAACAAAATCCACACTCCCTGTGGGGCACCATAGCAAAACTATCCAACAAAAAACCACCTACACAACAGAACACAAGCATTCGCTTTGGAGCTAAAACAGCCATCACTGACAGACAAAGCAAAAGCTTTTAACAAACAATTCATGAACGTCACTCTATGTAGCATAAACAAAACCAATAGGCACATAGACCATACAATCAGAAGCCTTTTCACAGAGGAAATACCACTTACTACTACCCAAGTGCTATTAGCCATCTCAAACAGCACAAAAAACAATTCTATTGGGCCTGATGGCATAAACATCAGACACCTCAAACACCTAGGGCCACTTGCCATGAGATACATCACAAACATGTACAACACTAGCACAACACCCCATCTTTGGAAACTTGCCACAATCATCCCCATTCCAAAACCAAACAAAGACCACAAGATTGGCGCAAACTACTGATCCATATCACTTCCATCACCCATTGCCAAAACACTAGAGAAAACACTATTACCATATGTAAGAAAAAACATTCCAATAATTTTTCATCAACATGGATTCAAACATAAACACTCAACACCCATTGCTTTGCACAACATTTCAACAATCCAAGGTTTCCACAACGCACTGTAGCAGTAACTTTGGACATGAGCAAGGCATTTGATACAGTAAACATACACAAACGTATACACAAACTCACACTAACAAACATTCCAAACATCATCATCAAGTTCATAGCAAACTGCATAAAAGGATGACAAGCATCCACTCAATACAATGCTGACACACTCTCAAAACCGAAACAAATCAACACTGGAGTACCACAAGTTAGAATTCTGTTTCCAACATTATATATTTAACATTTACAGCTCTGATATCCACTTCTCCCGAAAGACGTACCAATCACAATATATGCTAATGACATAACAATCATTGCATCTCACACCAAACACCGTAAGACCCAACAACTTATTCAACCATATCTTCACAAAATATATGAATGGGGCACCACTGATAATCGTCATATAAATATAGGCAAAACTACCACCACAATTTTTACACCAGAACCCAGCTGAATATAACACAACTCAATCACTCAAATTAAACAATCAAACACTACCAACAACAAAACACTCAAAAATTCTTTAAATCACTTTTGACGCAAAATTGACATTTTCACAACATATAAATGTCACCATCACCAAAGCAAAACAAACGCTTAACATTCCCAAAGCACTCACTTCTACCAAATGGGGTAAAAACAAAAGAAATTAATTGTCTCCACATTCAAAGCTATCCCTCGCTTCATTTTGGAATATGCAAACACCATATGGAGCCCTATCATATCAAACACCAACATCAAGAAACTGCAAACCATTCAAAACACAGCTTTGCGAATTACTACTAGCTGCACATGAGATACAAACACTCAACACCTAAACAATGAAACTAAAGTCTTTCCAATGGACACCCATCTCAAACTTAATGCTACTCAACTTAAAAAACTGACTCAAACACAAACACACCCTTTACATGATCAGGTCCGCAAAGAAGCATGAAAGCCGCAATCTTTTATAACAATAAGCACACTAACATCATCATTTCAGATCCGAACATAGCAACTGAGGAATGTAGAAAAAACCTCAAACACATTCACACTACTATCACCTGACAATACCTCAGTTCTAGAAAAAATAACAAAGTTACTAACACCTGATCTTACGACATTCATTCGTCAGAACAAACTCTACCACGTCATTTGCGTACAAAACTGGCACAGCTCAGACCCAACAAATCACCATTCTTTTAAAGTTACCTACATACAGTGAATCCCGAAATTTACATGCCACAATGCCTATAAAAGCCTTTGGAAGCAGCAGAGGTAATCCAAGAGTGGAAGTTTGGAATGGCTTCTTTGAGCAGTTAAGAGATGGCTACTCCTAGATAACCTTGGAGGAGGGGCAACAACAACAATAACGACAACATTAACCAGATGTAGTCGACGATAGACAAATAAACTGTTATAAGGTCGTTCAAAAAATAATATTTGTAAATGTTAGTGTAAGTTCTTGCGTCACAAATCAAAGTCAAGAGTCCAAGTTTGCCTAAATTAAAAGTTACAAATCTAAGTTCGGGTTTTCAAAAAGTCCGAGTCAAACAGGAATCGTTTCCACTCTGACAGCAAGTTCAACCGATTTTACTTGCTTTGGTTCAGTAGATTTAGCCCGTAGCAACATTTTTCTACAACAGTAAACGTTTTTGGGAATAAAATGCAACACTTTGGCGTAAGTTAATGAAAATCTCTTAAGAAAGGTTAAACATGCAGAAGTTGCTAGATCAAACAAAAATTTGCGTGATCACAAAAAATACTCGGTGCTAAAAACCGCGAGCGTCTGGATACAGGGGCTCGGATAACATGTAATCGCATATTAATATTTAATAGCCCCCAATTTTTTATATCGCGACAAACAAAAGGTTATTATCGGATTAACTTTGTTTGTCCGTCTTATAAAGTGGAAGTAAAATAATAAACAATTAAAGATCAAGCGCTGAATTTCGTCCGCTTTTAAAAAGTTTTTACAAATTTGGTTTATTAATATTATTTATTCCTCCTTATAATCATATTATCTAAATACAACGAGTCTAAAATACAAATCAATTTGAAAATTTACTTCAGATTTGGTCTCTCATAAACCTGGTGATAATCGTGCTTGTCGTGCTTGGACAAGTCTTCGTGGTGAGGAGTTTCTTCAAAAACAAGTTGCCTCGGAGCAGGAGAACAAACACTTAGCAAATGTATTTAACAGAAGCATTTAGTTTAGCTTTTATACCTAGAAAGGAACCAGGATAACACTGGCGTTATGTTGTGAAGCAAATATTTATATTTTTATCGTAGAATCGACTTGTTTAGGTGGCTGGGGTTTTGCTTTGTTTTGTTATTTTTATTTTTAACATCATCCTGCTCTATCTGTATCCACCTCGGCTCCACACCTTTACCAATGTTTGTTTGTTCATTTGCTTTATTCCATCTCAACTTCTCTGCAATGATTATAGCACCGTGCTCTCCTTCCTATTCACAGGAGAGACCTGCATATTCATACAATGTGACGTCATCCAGCTGTAATTTAACCTTTTATCCGGAAAAGTTCACCTTGCTATGAAGACCTTTCAAGATTTTCCAAAGGTGCTCTTCTGATAAATTACACAATTCTATCTTCAAGTCATAACCTGTTTGTCACCTTTAAAATAACCCATCTGTGTTTTCTTTAATAGTGAAGTTTTGCCTGAAAACTGACTTTTTGTTTTCAACTCTCTTTAATGAAAAAAGTTGCTTTTTTACTTTCAATTTAAAGTGAAGACCTTTTTTCTGTTTTGCTTTCCAGGACAAACCTTATTTGCTCAGGTTGGTATAAAAATTCAATGTCGCCCATGGCTTGGGATCGGAGTATCCTCCCTCCAAACTACGTGAGGGAGGAGTAATCGATGAAAGATCAATGACTGCTTTTTAACCTAATGTGATCTGCGAATTAAAAATTCTAAACACAATTGTCAAACTTGAAGGTGGTTAATTTTACTAAACAGCTGTGTTAATAAAGTGGTGTAATTCACTTGATTAATAACTAAGCAGAAAACAGTGCTATACCTGTAGCCAAGATTACCATTTCGAAGTTTTCAATGCTTTTGCCCAAAATTGTCTGAAGAAAATAACATTGTGTTTTTGTATTAAGTCAATTGCTTTCTTTTCTAAAAAATTTTTGTTCATGTTTTGTGGAAAACAGTATTGTTTTGGCCCTATCTTCAAAGAAGTGGTTTGTGGTACAGAATTTGAAAATAGCCAACAAAGAACTCATCTCCTAAGCTTTTCGCCCGACACTCGTCAGGAGATTGATGTCGGAATGAAAGAAAAAAAAATTCGATTGATAATGATAACTAATAAAGCTAAACGAAAATGATTGGATGTTTGAGAAAGGTGCCAAAACGCGTAATTAGTGCAAGATTTTCAAGATGCAAACAAACTCTTTTTGGCGCCATAATTTTGACTTGCATGATTTGATGTGAACGGCTTCTAAAGCAGATAAATAAACAGACGAACGGCCAAACGAAAGAATATTAAATTTTTTATCAGTGTAATTTTTAGCATAAACTTAGAGATGAGTTTTTTGCTACCCCTATCTTCAAGCCCACAATACCCTGCACCAAATATTTAAAATGATCACACTCTTCCTCATTTTCAGAGCATAATTGTTAAAGTGAAGATCACTAAAGTAAGATCGTAGCATTGAATGGCACTCTCTGGTGAAAACTCAACTTGATTCACCACTGTACTGCGTCATCGCATTTAAGCGTTCCTATTTTTGGTCAATTCAAATGATAAATGTGTTGTGTTGCTGCTAATTTCGCCCCCATTATCTGCGAGAAAGCCTTTGAAGTTGCTCATTAGCTTCGCTTGTGTTAACTTATTCGTTGAGAGTAGCGCAGTTAGATAATTTCATGCCGAACTTTAGTTTTGTTTAATTAAAATTGTATGCTGTTGATCGCGTGTTTGTATTGCAACATCGAGGCGTAGCACTCTTGCAATCTAAAATTTTGGCGAGAGATTCGTTGACAATAAAATCGTGGTTTTGATCGGGCGACGTTTTTATGACGAAATTAACACTCCTGAATTTCCAAATATTTGGGCAACTAAACACCCATGAATTTGTTTACATGATGTCATGAGACGAGGATTCTACAATACTTATTAGTCTGTCTTTTGGTAACAAGCAAACGGGTTAGTATGTATCAGAGATTAACCGCAGAAACGCCAACGAGTTGAGCTGAAGCCACTAGGACCCGCTAAATTTGCTCACACAAGTAGCATCAAATTAACAAATTTACTTTTTAAAACTCTTTTTCGGTTTGCTGAACAAAGACATTAAATTATCACAATTCACCATACCGGTATGTATTAGTTTTAAGAAATGCTTTTAACCACGTTTTACAAACGAATTGTTTTTTGGTAATTGTTTCGCACCTTTTTTTATGTGAATTACAGTATTTCCAAATTTAAATTTTCATCATTTAATCTTTTTAATTACAATCCATTGAGAACAAACTAACGCAAAATATGCTTATGTTTTAGCATTTATTTATTGTCAGTACCGGTATTATGCTAATTTAGCACAAACGAAAATGCATTAAAACATGGAAAAAACATTCTGACAGACAGGCTATGAAGTGACCACATCATAGAGGGTCTTCTAGTCTGCAGTCTTAAAATTGTAAAATAAATATGATGTAATTTTCGGTAGATATTTACGAAGAAAAAGAAAACAGCAGCATTACGTCCACCAGTGTAAAGGCAAAGACAACAATAGTATATCTGTGGCAATATATTGTACAAAAAAATTTGTTTGAGCTATTATTAATAAGAAGTAATAGCAAAAAATAGTTCAAAATTAAAGATAATACAAGTTAGTTAAATTGAGGACTATTTTTATGTCCAAAGGTCTGCCAAAAAAAGCAAGAGGCTATCAACATATAACATGATAATTGTAAATATGGGTCTTCAAATCTATAAATAGTAACTTGTAAATAAATAAGTGTCGGCAGCGTGGTCAAGTAGTTAGAGCACCGGGATTGTGATCGATACGATCTCCGTGCAAATCCTACTTGCGCCATTCTGTTATGTCCTGGGAAAAAAAAACTTTACGACACTTTCCCCTGCTTGGTGGTTTTGACAATTCAGTCATATCTCTATTAAATTTCAAGCGGACAGCAGTACCTTGATTTCTCCGGAAGCAGGTCGGGTTAATTGCTTACCCTATGTATTAGCGCCTCCGTCACTTTCCTGCGAGTCGGAAGGATTAATATTAAGATAGAATTTTATTTATTTATTTATTTGAGTCAGACACAAAGTCCATAGAAAAGAGAAAAAACACTCACAACAACAACAACAACAACAAAAAAAGAAAACAAGCCGGAAAGAAAAATAGAACATTTGAATTACATTAACAATTGAAGACAATGTTTATAATAGTCACTCTGGTAGAAGAAATTGCTATATACCGTATAGTTAACATATACATTACTAGAAAGGCAGCATCGTTCTATAAATCGATAAATAAGTTTTCTCTGTAGTGCATCGAAAGTGGGAATATTTGCTTTTACTTGTAGTTCTCTTGCACTAACATTACGCTTGAGCCCATGAATTAATAAATAAAAATAATAAATTTGACAATGTGATATGCACAGCTTAAAAAAAATTAAAGAATATTAAAAGCAACTCGTGAGTGTCTCTTAAATTTAACAATGTGTTATGCAACACAAAAAAAACGAACGATTTTGGGAACAGTAGGGGAAGGTGGGACATAACGGACTCCTTAACTTTAAACACTTCTACCTCCCACGTTAAAGCTTGCAGAGAAACGATACCCCGAGTTCAGATCAAGGTGGTAGACATAAATCAACAAATTCAATTCAATTCAATTTTATTTGCAATCAAGGTATTACGTTTCAAAGTTTTTATTGAAAAAGTGATTGCGAAATAGGAAACAGCGGCTAAACGATATACGTTATTACACGCACAACGTCAATTGTGCGTGGTCCAAAACTGATATAATTGCAATTAGAGATTTTGTAAAAAAATTGATTCTTTTTTTTCTTAAAAAAACCGTTTTGCCCCGCATATGGGGCAATATGGAATACCCTATAGGGGCAATATGGACCGGATCGTCCATCTTTCTCCAACGTATTTTTTTGAGAAATATTGTGAGGTGGATACATAGTTAGGCAAGATAAAAGACACATGATGTGTTTTGAATATTTAATGTACAATAAATCCCAACAAAACAATAAAAAAGAACATAATTTCCAGTAACTTTAGGCCTACTTTAATACTACAGTTGCATACAAGACAGTAGTAAAAATTTAGTTTACAAGCAGGTCTATAAAAAGTTTGTTGGTCATTTAACATAGATCACAAACAAATTCAAGGTCATCTTCTTCTATACCAGCGCACTTAAAGTGAGTCCAGTTCAAGCATATAGTACATTGTATCATACCGTCATCACTGGTCTCACTCCACTTTTCCCAGCAACAGATGCATTGGGCATCCTCTTTTTGCTTTGAATATGTTGTAGTCAAACTTTTCTTAAAAGTTGTTGTTTGTGGACCTTTAAGCTTGCTCTGTAACTTTGCTTTTTTTAATGTCGTTAGTTTTTTATACTTTACATCTATGTCCTTTGCTTTTGCCTTTTAATGTTATGTAGGTGAGCTTTATAAGGACTACTTGTTAAAACAGCAGCATATCCACGTCGTGTTTTTGGCTTTCTACTAGGTCTTGTAGATGCTTTTGGAGGAGATGCAATTGCATATGGTATATGTACGTCGATGCAACGGGAGAGTGGGTATGGTTAGCATTTGGATTACGTTCCATTGTTTCGTTTTCACTACCAGCTTGGTTGCTTTCTTGTGTGGAAATTGGTTAGCTTTGTGGCGTTTGCATTAGTGTGAGTAATTGAGAATCAGATTTATCTGCAAACTTATTTGATGGTAAGTCAGTCAAAATTTCAGTTACAGAAGCTAATTCATTTAGCCGTTCATTCTTTCCAGAATCGATGTTTGTTGGCTGGCATGGAGCAAAATCGTGTGGCTCAAATATGTCTCTATTTGTTGGAAACAATCCAGTTTTCTTAAATCCGTTTTTGACTGTTTGTGCTGTGGCTGCTTTAGTGTAAGCTATTCTATATAATTCGGCTACTTGAAAAGTAGTTACCACCCGACCAGGATGATTACAAAGCCATTTTTCAAGTTCCTGATCATAGTAAATTAACAATGGCTTCATGAAACTTACATCCAGCGGCTGAATCTTATGAGAGCAATGAGGTGGTAGACAAAGCAAAACTACCCAATTAGCTCTTGCAAGATCAATCACTCCATGTTCATTGTATAAGTTGAATGACCATCCAAAATTAGAAGAACAGGATTTTCTTTAGTTGCTCCAGTTGATTTTAAAAAATGCTTAAACCATTCTACAAATATTTCAAGTTGCATCCAACCACTTTTATGGCATGCATAAATGAAACCTGGAGGAGGTCCATTCATGAGCTCCGCCTTCATCCTAACTCTGGGAAAAACAAAACAAAAAGGGGTGGAATAAATGTCCCTGTTATATTCATACATATTTCAACCGAAACTAGTTGCCCACGTTCTGCTGAAACTAACCCCCAACTTGTCGCCTTCCAGTTTTGGCTAAAACTTTTAAAAGCTTGCCTTGCACCGTAGTGATGCCAGTTTCATCACAGTTAAAAATTCGCTGTGGAGGAAACTTATATTTATCCATCACTGCTTCAAATAGGTCAAAAAATTTATTGACTGTTTGGGGATTGAAAGACTTAGCTCTAGCAGCGAAAGTATTTTCTGGTTGTCTTAAAGACAGTTCTTTGTGCCGGTGCATAAACCCTTGCAGCCAATCTTTACCTGCTTTTCTTTTAGCTTTATTGAAAGAATTTGGTAAATTATTTTTTTCTGCTAGCTGAAACGCAAGATTTCTGACATCATGCTCTCCAAAGACAATCAGTATCAGTATCTTTTATTTCAGTTCCGCCATAAAAAACATAGTGAAGTAGGAAATTTGTAAGTAGTAGATAGCAGAACAGAAATATTCTGTAATTGTAAGTAGTTCAGAAATAGAACAGAAATTGTAAGTAGTAGAACAACAAATATTCTACCAATTCTTTTTCCATTGTTGGTGAAAATATGGTCTAAAATATAAACAATTGCATATGAATGAGGGCTTTTACAGGTTCTACTTGTTAAAAATATTTAAGCCTAACTAATCTTTTATACCTTTTTAATGTTATTTAACAGTGGCGTGCGGTGACCTCTGATGCTGGTCATGCAGTTGGCATGCCAATGTTGGTCATGCAATTGACATGCAATATTTTACAGACAGGACAAAAAAATTGTCTGAGATTCTAGGACGAAGACCAATTTTCGTCAGAAAATTATATGGTTCTCTAAAAAAAAAGGTCTTCATTAAAACTCAGTCTCAGATTTTATAATTTTTGTCCCAAAGTCATGGGTTCTCTAAAAAAAAAAGGGGGGGTCTTCGGTTTGAATCAGTCTCAGATTTCTCGGTTTTTGTCCGAAAATTGTGGTGTTCTTTATAAAGAAAGAAAAAGGTTATTATGTAAACGTTTGTTGGTCATGCAATGCATGACTTTCATGCCCTGACCGCACGCCATTGTTATTTAATTAGGCTGTATTAATAAAACAAATTATGATTTTTCTTAAAAGGTTAAAAGGTTTATTAAAAATTTACCTTGTAGTTACCAAGGATTTAATCAAGTTTACCTTGTAAAATCAAGTTTACCCTCTAGTTACCAAGGATTTTTGTATGGTTTTTGGCATGTTTGTTTTGGTCTTTAAGTCTTTTTTGAAGAGTTGTTTTTGATATCTGAAATTCTTTTGATGCTGCTCTTAAAGAGGTTCCATTTTCCAATGCATGTAATGCTTTTTTCATGGAGTCTTTACTCCATGATTGTCGATTTGTTTTGCGCTTGTAATTTCGAACCATGATAGCCTACAGCAATTTTCATACAACTATTAAAATTGTAAAAAGGTTGAATGAAAAAATAAAAAATAAATTTAAATCTGGATACTAATAGCAGAATTTAGCTAATTTGAAGTTTCTTATTCGTATAGCTGAAAGCCAATATTCTTATTGGCATAGCTGAATGAGAACCAGTTCGAGTTTAGACATGCAATTAACAAATTTACCCTTAGACAAGGCCTGCTAATACTGGTAGACTATTATAGGATTAGCCTACCTTATTGTTAGATTATAGAAAATCTGTATCGGTATAAAAAACATTAATTTTTATAAATAAAAGTTGTTACACTACATTAATGCAGTTCATGAAGAGAAATATTGATAACGAGCCTTTATACTAAACAGCAATTTGTGTGTAGCAAAATGAAACTTTGGTCTGTTTTGCCCCACTCATAGCTGGACTATTTTACGTAGCTAATGACTTGGATTCTTACAAATCCAATGATAATGTATTCCAATTTTTTTTCTTCTGATAATTAATAAAACTAATAAATGATAATTGATGATACTGATAATTGATAATTGATGAACCTTCATGACTTTTTAGTTCTGCATAATGAGAATAAGAAATTGTAATCACTGGAACCTCCTGTTATTAATAGTTGCTTATGTACGTCACACGTTCTAAAAAAATAAGTTGCCATTTCAAACCTTAGAGAATCTGTTAATTTGAAATATTATATTTTGAAAAGTAAGATGTTGCCCTATCACGCGATTTTTTCCTCCAATAATTTTTACTGCCTGGAGAAGAAGAAAGAGATTAAATTTAATTTTTTTGTTGATGAAGAAAAGACTCGCGATTCTTGAATTTACTCTTCGTTGAGAGAATGCTGACGTGTCCGACGATTTACGTAATTCAATAGCTATATCCATCTAGTGCTGAACTTGTTTAAATAAGGTCAGCGAAATCCCTCCCAATTACAAACTACCCTTATTTAATATGCGTAACTCTATGACGCCCGATTCAAAAAAATATAACGGTAACTTGAATATGAAGGAGAGGATTGAATTTATTTTTTACCTGCTGTTTCACGCGCACAGCTACTGAACATAATACAGCATAAAACAATACAATGGTCACCGTTCTCAGACCGAAGTTCTGGTTACTGTCCGATGATAGCGATCTCTTTCTATTTATGATAAACCCGAAGTGGGCCACGTGGCTGGGACGACAAAATTAACCTTAAAAATCAATTTTATGCCCTTATACAGATTACTGCCAAAGCGAGGTCACATTGAGATTATTTAATTAGGACCATGCATTTAGGTTATTCAGAACGGTTACAGGTTATTACATTTAATTTAAAAAAGTCTATAAGTAGATTGATCTTTTAAAGGCGTCAAATATATCACATTTCCTTGCTGTTGGCAGCTACGACTCATTGTATTTCGATAGGTCACAAAAAGTAATCCAATTTTCTCCGAAAAAGCGATTTGCATTACGTAACACTGCCTTACTTTGTCCACTTACAGTCAGGAGGATAAATATAAAGATAAAAATAAAAATAAATACTTAATTTATTAATGCATCACTCAAAAATCGAGGCCCAGGCAATTAAATCATACATTCAGTTTAGTGGGTGTGAAACAAAGTATAAGTACATCGTTAACATGGCTGAATTGTCAAAAACAGTCTTTGGATAGTAGGCTATTCCAACTGGCCGAGAAAATTTTGTTATTAATAAGTTATTTATGTAAAATTTAAATGACAGATCTTTGTTAAGAGTAACACCCAAATACTTTACCAAGCTGATAGTCTTCATATCAATATCAGCAAGTTTCATTAAATCATTATAGCTGTTTTTAAGATGTTTTGGTTTTGTTGATATAATGATTACATTAGATGTAGATAAATTTAGTGTTAATTTATGGGCAATTAGCTACGTACTTATTTCAGTATGTAAATTTTTTAATTTGTTGTCGTTCAATAGCCTATTAGACAAGTATTATCCACAACTAACCTAGGGTTTGTTGATGAAATGTAGCAACAGTGGCGGCTCGCGCTTTGGAACTGCAGACCTGCAGCACCTTAAATATCTGTGCTTGTAAATATTATCAGCAACGCTTAAAAAATATAATCAATAATTTTTTAAGCATTGCTGATAATATTTGATAAATTTACAACTGCTGCACGAATATTTAGGATGCTGCAGCTTTGCAGCTCCAATACGCCAGCCGCCACTTAGCTAGCAATATCATTAATGTATCAAGTGAAAAGAAAACGACTCAATACAGAGCCTTGGGGTACACCACAATTTGTATTTTGCTTGCACGAATTGCTTTTATATATAAAAATATATTAAATTCTATCTTTTAAAAAAGAAGAGAAAAGACTAAGCCCAACACCACATACTCCATAATGTTCTAATTTATTCGGAAGTATGTCATGATTAACCGTATCAAATGCTTTCTTTAACTCGATAAACATTTGTGCAGTGTAATTGTTTTTGTTAACATTGTCAAATAATGATGTTACTACATCTAATAAGGCGTGTGAAGTTGAATGTTTGGGTCTCAAGTCAAATTGAGTGAGTAAGAATAAAAAGTGTCTGTCAAAAAATGCTGTTGTTTTGAAATAGATTAATTCTTCTAACAGTTTAAAAATGGCGGAAAGAATAGAAATCGGCCGATAATTTTCTACGTCACTTTTATTACCAGATTTAAAAATAGGTATAACTTTTGCAATTTTAAGCAGTCAGTAAAATTTTTGAGTTTTATGCAAAAATTGTACCAGTAGAAAAGAGGAAAAGTAAGAGTATTGGCAGCAACTTTTAAAAAATAAGAAGAGATTTTGTCAAAGTCACAACTCATACTATTTTTGAGAAAATTTTTGTGGTTAAAAATTTCAGAAGGTGTTATTGGTGTAAAAAATAAAGAAGGTGAAATTCGTTTACCAAAAATTTTCTTAAAATTTTTATTGTTGTATTTTTAAGAATTTTATCAGCAACATTTTTGCCAACAGTACAAAAGTAATCACTAAAAATTTTTGCCACAGCCTACTATGAAGATTTTGGGTTTCTAAGCTGTTATGATTTAATTTTCCAGAAAAATGTGGTTTATTTACTTTATAGGAAATTAATGATTTAATTAGCTCAGATGGCAAGTGCTTTCTCACAGCCTGGGCCGTAAGTCAGTTTGTTCTTGTTGTTAAACGTGATAGACCGAAACCAAAACTGCCAAAACGGAAAGATATCTACCCATTCCGATGTTCAGTGAGGTTCTGCTAATCGGCAAAGGTCCTTTTCAGGACGGAGCAATGCCTGAAAAAAAAACCTTTTTCAGGGCACATTGCCAACAAATTCCGAAGACCCACCATTCTCCAGCTGAACATCGAAGGCCTCACTGCAAGCAAGATGAACGTTCTTCATTACCTTGCTGTGCAGTCTGAGTGTCACACTCATTCCTAATAATTTTAATCGTGACGATGTAATTTATCCCCGTTAAAAAGTAATTCGTAGTTTTATTATAAGAGAATAATTGCGTCTCTTTGAGGGCTGCTTTCGTATACGTCCGATTCGCTCTCTTGCTCGATACTTTTTTCTCTTCTCGCCGACAGAATGACGTAATATGTTTTTCAAGCTTTACTACAGCTGGTTTATTGTAGAATCTTCTGGTGCATTCAAGCATAGCGATCTCTCCAGGGAGTTCTGGCTAAATCTCGAATTTACGAGCAAATTTACGAATTTACGAACATCATGTGATCTTTTTTCTATATAAAGCCGATGCGTAGCGCATTATAATGATTAGATGTGATTTGAAGACGACTCAAGTGGAAGTAATTGGTTGGGCGCGGAAGGCCCATTAGTTTTTTGTATTGGTCGTCGAGTGTTGAATTTATTTCGTGCCAGTGGCTGGGAATTGTGTTCTACAGAGGTAGAATTATTTGCGTTGATTGAGTTGAGTTATAGTGTTGATTTCGCTTTGCAGTTTGGCAAAGCGTGGGATAGAAGTTTTGTCGGACGTGATTTTTGTAATATATTTGTTGTTATTAGAGACAGTAGTCTCTGTTTGTTGTGAAAAAGAGTCTTCAACGAAACCAATCCGAGCTTTCGTTAAACCAACTGTATAAACCGTCAGGCTCATAGCAAGACTACTTCTTGAGCCGGAATAAAATAAAATTTAGACACAGCTTTGTTTCAGCGCAGGTATTCGGGTTACCTAGCTCAACTGGTCCTTTGGGATTCCCGAGCAAAGTCTGTGACACTGAGGCACTTGTCATCCTATTAGAGGAGACCCACTGCACTGATTCAGAGAAGCTAGAACTTCCAAGCTTCAACTATCTGGGTCTTTCTTAAGCAGGAAGCAAGGCATTGCCAGGTTTGTTCACGAGCGACTAAGGTATACGCTTTTCGACCAATCTCCACTGACATCGGAGATCGAATGGTTGCGCGTGGACGTTGATGGTTATGAAATAGTCAGCGTCTACAAACCTCCATCAATGCGACTGCGATCCCTGGATCTCCCAGTGTTTCCTCACACCTGTCTTTATGCTGTCAATTTGAACTGTCGTCATGCTGATTGGAGTTACGATAATAACAGTCCGGACGGTGAGTGCTTGACTGGCTGGGAAAGTATTAATTGTCTTGCCCTCCAATACAACGCCAAGGACGCCGTCAGTTTTTACTCTGGCCGTTGAAACACTGGCACCAATCCAGATCTAGCTTTTGCTAGCGTAGGTCCTTACAATCACTTACCAGAATTAAGACGTGTTCTTGAAACGTTCCCCAGGTCACAACATTGACCTTCGCTTATCACACCACCAAGATTTACTTTGTCAGTGCAAGCATGCCTGTTAAGCGATGAAACTTCCTCAAGGCCAAATAGAGTCACTACATTGCTTTGACTAACAAATTTGCAAAGACTTTGTTGCCGCCTGATTTACTTGATGTGGATGCGGCTTACCAGGACTTTTGTAATATCAACAAAGAAGCCTCCAAAAAGACTGTCCCATGCGGTCATCGAAACGACTATATTTCGTGTTGGGATGCGGAGTGTGAATCCCTCTATAGAACTTTCCTGTCGTCTTCTCAGAGAGATGACTCAAGTTTGGCTGCTACAGCTTTACTTGCCAAACCTGAGGGGAAGCGGAGGGATCGATAGTCTGAAGCAGTTCGAAGTATCGACTTTTCATAATCTAGTCCTAAAGCTTGCAGTACATTGAACAACTTTGAACAAACTTACTGATAGGTCACAACACTCTCCTTGTCACTATCCCATTTTAGCTGATGCTATTGCATCTCAACTAGTCAGAAATTAGATATACGAGTCTGTTGACCGCAAAATATTTTGACTTGTTTTCTCAAGAAGTGTCTGACCTTTGGAGGGCCATCACACCAAACCCAGTGAATATTTCTAAAAAATTCTCACAGAGACAATTCACTACATCAGTCCAGCTTATGATTCATGCTGAAGCTGCTTTAAAGTCCTGATTACATACTTCTTTCTTCCCGCTGGCACCGACTCAAATTTTCCAGATCTGGAGAAAAGCGCTTGTAGTCGCAATCCCAAAGCCGATAAAGCGCGGTGGGGGAACCCGAAAAGTTATCGATTGATATCTCTGCTCTGTGTTCCCTACAAGACCATCGAGAGGCGTATCTTAACCGGTGTCGAGCCAATTATTGATTTATTGCTTCCTAAAGAGCAGGCTGGGTTTCGACGCGGAAATTCAGTCGTAGATCAAGTCATTCTATTGACCCAAAACATCAAAGATTCTTTTGAGGGTAATAAAAAGGCCATTGTTCTATTTGTCAATTTGACAGCTGCTTATGACACTGTATGGTACTGTGGCCTTATCTGAAAGCTGCTGAGGTTTCTGCCAGTAAGCACATAATCAGAATGATGATGGAGCTTGTCCGAAACCGAAGTTTCACCATTACTACCAATAACAGCAAGCAAAGCGGGCTACTACGTATAAAAAACGGCGTTCCTCAGAGATCGGCCTTGACTTTACTCCTTTTCAACATCTATACGACCTGCCCTCCACGATTTCCAAAAAGTTTGCTTATGCTCATGATCTAGCATTGTTTCACTTTTCTGGAAACTGGAAGGACTTGGACTTTAAGCCAAGGCATGATTACACTTTTTGCGTATCTTCAGACTTGGAGGATGAAGCTCAGTCACCCTCAGACAGTGACAGCAATTTTTCATTTAAAGAACTGAGAGGCCAAACGTGAGCTAAAAATTTACAACAATAACAACAATAGACTTTTTTACCGTTCTGTTCAACCCCTTCTTATAGTGGGGCAAAACTGGACAAATTGCTCACGTTCTCTCATCATTTAGAAACATTGCACAAAAGACTATCTCCGTGCGTTACACTGCAGAGGCGACTTGTAGGCTCAGGATGGGGTGCTGGTGCCAAAACACTAGGCACAGCTGCCCTATCTCTGGTCTACTCAACAGCTGAATAATGCGCACCAATCTGGCGTCGCAGTGCTTACACTTGCCTCATAGACAATGTCCTGAATGACGCCTTAAGCATAGTCACTTAATGCCTGCGTCCCACTAAAACGGACCACCCCATACTTTCAGGCATCCAGTCACTGAGCTTCGCCGATTAAGAGCGACACTCTCCTTGGCTTACCGTGGATCTCTGGACCTTCATCATATCCTGTATGGTATTTTAAGTTTGTTCTCAGTTGGTCTCCAAGAGAGGCTAAGATTTAGATGCCCGTTTGTGCCAGCTGCGGGGAATCTATTAAACAAACTTACCGGACTTGACATCCGCTTTTCTCAGTGGACGAATTACAAATGAAACGCGGATAATTTTTTAATTGTGCATGACTATCAATAGTTTCGCTAATTATTAATATTCTAAACGACAGTGTGATCGAGTGCTTAAAGCGCCGGGATTGTGATCGACACGGTCTCGGTTCAAAACCTACTTGCGCCATTCTGTTGTGTCCTTGGGAAAGACACTTTACGGTACTTTCCCCTGCTTGGTGGTCTTGACAAGCACTTCTAAATTAAAGTCATATCTTTATTAAAATTTCAAGCGGAGTGCAATATCTGGGCATCTCTGGAAGCAGGTCGGGGTAATTGCTTGCCCTATGTATAGCGTTTCCGGCGCTTTCCTGCGAGTCAGGAGGATAAATATAGAGATAAAAATAAAATAAAATTTGATGCAGTTATTAAAAACAAATTGTTCTTGTTTATATTACTGTTTACGTTCAAAAATGCAGCAAGACCATTTTTTAAGTCTAAAGAAAATTTATCTGTTTAAAATTGAAGAAATTTCTTTTGTAAATAGATTGCTTTTCTCGTTATTTTACGTTTGTGAGTGGATATGTTTTAGTCTAGATTGAGAAATGCAAATAAACGCGATGATATATGCCACTGAAAGAAGAGTCATGGGTGTCAACATAATAATATTTGGTGTAAACGAAAACGATCAAATGCAGTTGCGGCAAATATGAAAAAATAATAAATTGACCATATTTCTCTATTTATATTCCCTTCTTCCAGGGCCATAATTTTTCATGACACCCATTCTCAAACTGGCGTCAAGTGCGTACAAACTGAATACGCCAACTAACGTACGTTGGTCCCGTTCCACGTTTATCACATGAAAAAGGAGTCGCAATCTTCGCTTTTTGTTGAGCCAGTAATTTTGTCTCTCATGGAATGGAGACAATCATCGTGAGTTTGTAGGCATTTCAGTCTGACGCAGGCTTTCCAGGCACCCCCCTTTTAAGTCAAAATAATAGTTTACTTTAGACAAATTCAAGTAAAATTCAAAATAAAGTTTCAAGTCACGTAGATGACTTTTTCGGATAAATTGTTCAATTTTTAACTCTGCAACGACAAAGAACAGTAACAGCTTGATCGCTTTTCTAGTAGGTTTTGATTAGACTTGTGGAGTCAGAGAAATTTTTTCCGACTCTAACTTTGACTCCGACTCCTGGTAAGCCGCATCCACATCAAGTGAATCAGGCGGCAACAAAGTCTTTGCGAATTTATTCGTCAAAGCAATGTAGTGACTCTATTTGATCTTGAGGAAGTTCCATCGCTTAACAGGCATGCTTGGCACTGCCATAGCAAACCTTGATAGTGTAATAAGCGAAGGTCGATGTTGTGACTTGCGGAACTTTTCAAGGACACATCTATCCGGTAAGCGACTGTTTGGACCTACGCTAGCGAAAGCTAGATTTGGATTGGCGCCAGTGTTCCAGCGGCCGGAATAAAAACTGGCAGCGTCCTTAGCATTATATAGGAGAAGAAGACAATTAATACTTGCCCAGTCAGCCAAGCACTCACCGTCCGGACTGTTATCATCATAACCCCAGTCAACATGACAACAGTTAAAATCGCAAGCGTAAAGACAGGGGTGAGGAAACACTGGAAGATCCAGGGATCGAAATCGCGTAGGCGGTAATTTGTAGACGTTGACTATTTTACGTATAGCCATCAACGTCCACACACAGCCACTCGATCTCCGATGTCAGTGGAGATTGGTCGAAAAGCGTGTATCATAGTCGCTCGTGGACGAACGTGGCAAGGCCATGCTTCCTGCTTAAAGAAGACCCAGCTAGTTGGTAGTTTGGAAGTACCAACGTCTCTGCATCAGTGCAGTGGGTCTCCTGTAGTAGGATGACGAGTGCCTCGGACTGCATAGCAAGGTGATAAAAAACGTTCATCTTGGTTGCAGTGAGGCCTTCGATGTTCAGCTGAAGAATAGTGGGTCTTCGGAACTTGTTGGCAATGTGCCCTGAAAAGGACAGTTTTATGTAGGCATTGCTACTTATCTTGGGGTAAAACTGGACAGATCGCTCACGTTCCGTCACCATCTAGTGGCATTCCGCAAAAAAACTATTCTCGCGCGTCACACTGCTGAGGCGACTCGTGGGCTCGGGATGGGGTGCTGGTGCTAAAACACTACGCATAGCCGCCTTATCTCTAGTCTACTCAACAGCTGAGTACTGTGCACCAGTCTAGTGTAGCAGTGCTCACACTCGCCTCGTCGACAGTGTCTTGAACGACGCCTTGCTCATAGTCACTGGATGCCTGCGTCCCACTCCAACGGACCACCTACCTGTACTCTCAGGCATCCAGCCAGCTGAGCTTCACCGACTGGGAGCGACACTCTCCTTGGCTCACCGTGCCAGGTGAGACTAAGATCCAGACGCCGGTTTGTGCCAGCTGCGCGGAATCTCTTGGACAACCTTGCCAGACTTGGCATCCGCGCTTCTAAATCAACAAATCACAAATGGAAAACGGAGTACTGTGGAGATGCTTCCAGGCTCCGTAATTTTGTGTCCAGAACCGGTGCCAGGCCTGTTGGGATGGGCTTACCCCGAGCAGCTTGGGTTAAGCTCAACCGCCTGCGGACTGGTGTTGGGTGATTCCATTTGTCCATGCACAAAAATGGGGTCTCGTTCTTTCACCGAATTGCGAGTGTGGCGCCTCTGAGCAAACCGCAGACCATGTTCTAATAGGGTGCCCTATACATCGGGCACCACATGGAGTAAGGTTTTGGATGACAAAACTCGACAGTGGCTTAATAACATCACTGCCAGCATCTGATTCAGGCAGTGCAGCAGTCTAAGATAGTAAAAGGATAAATCCTCGGCCCCAGTCCTGTTTGTGTCTGATTTGGAGTGTATACCCTTCAAACAAGGACGACGACGACTCCAACTCCGACTCCAGCTATTCAAAATTTTCTGTCTCCAACTCCGACTTCACTTATTTAAAGTTTCCTGCTCCAGGACATCTAAAAAACAACTCCAATTCTACCCTAAATGTGAGACTCCGACTCCGAAACCGTGGAGGCCTAATTTGGTGTAAAACAAAGCTTCCAAAAACAAAAACAACTCCGGCTCCAGCACACCTAAAAAAAACTCCTACGAATTTCCCAAGTTTTAAAAGTGGCTATGACTCACGACTTCGACTCCGCCAAATCTATTAATAAAATACAACTCCGATTCAACTACGACTCCTCCCTAAAACATGCGGCTCCTCCAACATCGCAAAACAATATGAATATTATAGAAAATTATGCTTGGGGCAAGCGTCTTTATGATAAGCTCCGCCCCCAAAAGTTTTCATAGATCAGTTCATTCGACGTCACTCAAAGCAGCAATCAACTGATATATTCACTTTGTTCCCCTATAAGTTACTATGACAGCAATGACATTGAATTTGATACAATTATGAAAATGTAACTGAAAAATTTGAGTAAGCAATGGACCGCATAAAAATATTAAGTGGGCCGCACTTTGGCGGCCCACTTAATATTTTCTAATCTAAGATATCAAAGAATCTAAGATATCATGATAATTGTGTAATAATTATTCTCCGTCCCTCTTTGTTAAGTAGGCTATAATGTTTAATAAAAGTCTGGCGAAAGAATCGAAATAATTAGTCAGTGTTGCCAGACGTTCCATCAAACTTGATGAACTTTAGAAGATAAGTTACTTTAAAATCAACAAACAAAAATCAAAGAATTTGAGCGTTTAAAGCTCGGGATAGGACGATTTGGCCCAGACCAGGCGCCAGCCATTGTGGCAGTGTGTTGTTTTCTTATTCGTAAAATTTTGAAAAAGGTTAAGGTTTAGGGATTAGGTTAGGGTTAGGATGATAGATTATACTATTTTATTCAAACCTTCTTGCTAGTTGCAAATAAACTGGCGCCAAAACGGCGGCGCAAAAAGGCGGCGCCAAATAGTCCCCTAACCCCTAAAGCTATACTCTCATTATACCACTGGTTAACCCGGCATTGAGTAAGACATATGTTGATAAATAATTTCTGGGCTCCTATTTCTGCTGCTTAGATGCTGTAGGTCTCTCTGCTTCCGTCTTTGATGATATTATGAATGTCATAGTAGGGTTTGTAACAAAAAACAAGCAAACAATCAATAGCCTTTATTTTCATTACTTCTTACGCCAGCGTGGTCCAACTACGGGCCCGCGGAACAATTTTGTACAAGCAGCGGCAACTTTTTTTTTTGAAGAACGCTATGATTTTGGGACGAAAAAGGAACTTCGTAGATCGATTCTAGTTGAAGACCTTTGTTTTTTTTTTTAGAGAACACCCTGATTTTGGGACGAAAATAGGTGTTTTTAGCCGGCTGAGGCCCACAAACTTGAATAATTTTGAAAAGTGGCCCACAAGAGTGCAGAAGTTGGACCACCCTGTCTTACGCTATTAGCTATAGGTCTACATTTTATATTAGATCCTTTAAGTCCGCAAAGTGATCGAGTGGATAGGAGGAGCGCCGTATCAATGGCGAAAGCGATTGTTGGCGTCACTACCAACGTAAGTCAATCTGATCAGCTATTTTAATGACCTGGCGTCAAAAATAATAACGCTTTCTTCACGAAGATCCTGCACCACTTCAGAAGTTCGTCTTCTATTTGGCGAATGTCTTCGGGAGAGTTCGTTGAATGAATCTCTCCAATCCTACCACTTCCTTATAGCTTACCAAATTCACGACCTGAAATTTAACACAACTTTGTTTAAGCGAAATTATTCAGAGTATACTGTAGATCCACAGAGCGTAGAATTTTCGATAAAAATTTTCCTTAATTTAACCAACTATGAAATTCAAATAACGACAATAAAAAACTTTACCGGGCTATTCAAACGATCTATAAATGCCCTCTACAAAATGACGTAACACTAAAAGTCTTACGCGAAAGACTTCAACTGAATAAATTTCTCTATGTCAGCTCCCCAATTTGAGAGAAGCTTAAGAAGTTATGGCGAGCGAACAAAGCATTTGTGACGCAACACGTGGTTCTATTGATTAACAATAACAAAAAAAACAAAAGAATGCTGCGTCTTAGTCGTCGAAGAATCGAAGAATTCATCGTCGAAGAATTTAGCAATAATAAATACAATGCGAACTAATTTGGCGCGACTGAGTACAAATAAGCACGTGAATTGAATACAATGAGACTTTTTCAGGACGATTCTTAATTTAAGATAAAATTCAGGACGATTCTTAATTAATTTCAATTCTCTGAAGCCAAATAACGCTGATCAAACTTTTAGAAACAATAACTATTTGCTACATTGAATTTTTACCAAAAAGGGGCCGATTACGAAACAACCAGCGATCAAAGTAGTTGAGGTTCAAAACTTACTCTTGTCATTCTGTTGGGTCCTTGGGAAAGACACTTAGGACCTACGGCATTTTCCTCTGCTTGATAGTTTTAACAAGGAGTTTTAAATTTAGTCAAATTTCTAAATAAAAACTAAAAAAATAGCATATAAAAATTTCTACCGGACAGCGATTTTCGTTCCGCAATTATTTTTTGCATTTCCGGAAGCATTTCAGGTTTGGGCAATCGCGTGACCGTTGTCCTAAATATGTCGCTTTCAATGTTTGCTAGCAAATCAAGAGGAAAATAGAAATAAAAATTAAGTAACAAACAAATGCTCAGTTTGTTGATTAGGCTCACTTGTTGTCGGCCTCGGTGCCAACGTGGCATGTAGTTGTGGCAATTAACAATGCAGGGAAAAAGAATGAAAAATGTGACATCATTGCATTTCGCAATCTTGTAAACAATGCTTACCTATCAGTTCGCAAAGCGCTACAAAAAATGTAAAGCAAACACATCGGGACTTCAACAAAAAACAGCACAATTCCTAATTAAATTTCAATGGTCTGAGACCGAACAAAAGATAATGACTTTTTTACAAATAATAACCAAATAGCAAATTAAAGCTTCAAGGGCCGATTGCGAAACAACCATTTGTCATTCCGATTAAGAATATTTACCGCCATCTAGCGTATGTTTAATAAACAAAGTAGCTTGTCTAAGGCAAAGCTAGAGGAAAAATATTATCACTGACTGACAGAATTAACTTGTTTTTTATGCGCAAAGAAGTTCTAGCTAAATAGGGCAACTGGCCCGTCTTTTTCTGATTAACTATTGGTTGCTCGCTCATTAAAACTCGTGTTCAAAAAACCATGGTCAATATTTTGTCTAAGCGTAGGCTTTTTTGCAAATCGAAAAAAAAGTGTTGTTTTATTGTTTTTTGAAAAATAAATCTATTGCAATAATAATGGGATACCTGAAATAAGTTATTTGCTTTTTTTTTATTTTTATTCGCTTCGTGTCAAGGTATTCTAATTTGGTTTGAATCACTGACCATCGATTTTCAGTTCTTGCTTTTTTGAGACACGTTTGACTACGTCATAGGGTAATATGCAAACTTCATTCAGCCGGGGGCTTTCACGTAAACTTAATTCAACTTTTCCTTTCTTTTATAATTTGATGTAGACGGAACAACCTACGTTTTTTTGGGTATGATAAAACCAGAAACAAGTCAATGAAGCTGCTACACCATGTGGGGGTGTGGGCCTCGGTCCCCGTCGTCACGACTTAATGAGGTGTTGCTTCGGTGAGACAGAAATACGGAAAGAATTAAAGTTAAGATTTTTATCATTAATTCATTTACTTTATCTGATTAATCTCCTGGCTCGTCGGACAATATAATTAAAAAAGCTCAAAAAAAGCTACAATTACATCGCACATTGGAGATTAGTATTGAAATTGCTTCATGTAATTAGTCTAGTTACTGTAATTAATCAATCGCAAATGCTAGTTTCGTCATTAACATTTACAAAATGTTGAAGTTTGCATGTTCGTTACGATACCTTGTTAGATGCAAAATTCGGTAGCGGCCTCTCTCCCCACTTCCCTGGTTGGTTTTTAAAGATTATTTTTAATCCAATAAATTAAGTTCTTAACGATGAATTTCCCCACATTTGAATAAAATGTAAAATAAGCGGTGCCGGGCAGCGTGCTGTATTGATGACAAAATCTTTCTTATGGTTAAATTTTTGTTCTGAGATCTTAGTCGTGTTTTTAAAAAGTAGTACGTACCTGTGCTTGGCTGCTGTAAAAATTAAAAAAATTTTTAAAAATTTCAACCGGTCGCTAATATCTTGGCATCTTTAAAAGAAAATCGAGCTAATCGTTTGACGGATGGCCTATATGTAACGCCTCCGAGGTTTTCCTGTGAGTCAGGAGGATAAATAGAATCAGAAATACTCTTTTTTTGCTCATTCTTTAGCCAGTCGACTGGAAACGAAATTAATTGGTTTATTCATCTTGTCAAGAAAAATATTTTTAAACAGTGAAAAACTCGTTTATGTTGCTGCAATTCATGCTTTTATTGTTTTTAACCGTTTTTAATCATGATTGTCGTCTTGAAAAACTCCTTCATTCTCTCAAAGTTTTGAGCGCCAAGATGAAGTCACTTGCTACCGTTTTGCCTTAAAAGTACATTGTTACCCAACGGGTTGGCTATACTCCAATTAACTTGTCTTTCGTGATTGTTCTATATTCTATTTGTTTAAAGTTTAGTTGATAGATGTCGCCATATCGGTAATTTTAAAAAGGCTTTGACCCTACCGAGATGAGATAAGTGCGAAAATAAACGGCTTTTCGACCGAATCAATTAAATTGCGCTATTTTTCAATAATTAGCTGGGGTACACAATTGCTGCAAATGTAATGAGCTTTTAACAAAGAATATTCAATAGCAATAGCCTACATCTTCACTTTTTACACTTATTGACTGAACTTCAACAATGTCAATCGTCATTCTTAACGACAAAAAGAAAGCAATAGCAGGATATGACGTCTCTCCCTTCAATGCGTCACTTCTTATAATGGCTTGGTTTTTTTGATGAATTTGATCGCAATGATAAAGAGTTTTATCATAAAAGATTTTTTCCAACGAACATCACAAGTCTACGTATGGACAAATCTATTCTTGGGATGTTGCAAAAGGGCGAGTGCATTTCTAAAGTCACCAGCAACGCCTTGATAATAATAGAAATGGAGCGAGAAGTTAGTTGACCTGCTATACTGTATAACAGAATTGACATCGTAAAGGAGCTGAATCTAATGTGACGGTATTGACTGCTTAAATTAAATACAGTGCCAGTTCTCTCATTTCACTATAAAAAAAAGCCAAATGATATAATGGACGACTTCTTACACCTTGATCAAGAAAATAAAATAAATCCAAAACGTTCATTCATTCATTCATTCATTCAGTGTTTTTATTCTCGATCATTATTAAACAGTTTAACACAAAAATTATAAACATTAAAAAGATCAAGAAAAGGAAGAAGCAGCACAACGTCAGACGTTAAAACATGCATATGATAAACAAAGTAAAAGTACAAGATAGTATAAAGCATGGCTGCAACACCTTAATCATATAAAGACATAAGAAGTGAAAAAAGAAAAAAAACAAAATAAATAAATAAATACGTAACAATAATATTATCAAACAAACTGAACGATTAAATAACCAGTGCATGACTAGTTATTCAATTCATTTAGATAATCTGTTGCTCTACTCTAGATAACACAATATTCTAAAAAGTCGATTAAACGTGAGGATAAGACTGGAACCATAGAACGCGTCGCATTGTGGAGGTCTCGCGGTAAACGACTTGACCACATAAGAGAAAAGTTAAAGTTCAACACCCAGGATTAAAGCAAAAAAGTGACCGCACCACTTTCTCCAGAGAGCTACGTCTAATTTTTCTATTATTTATTGAGACATCATGAAAATAATGAATGAGGATGAGTCATGTGATATTAACTATGGCATAACCAACAATCCTTAATCGTGACGCAATGAGCGATGCGCCCGACACATCGAAGAGCACGAACGTTCATTGGCAACTTTATCGGTGCCTGATTGTTCGAGAGTTGCAAGCCTGATTAATCGCGCGCTCTTGTCTTAATAACCCGTCAAAGCGATGATGAGACAATGCATGCTCTGATGCTTCGCAACACTGTCGCGTTGCCAAGGCAACTAATTATTTTCCATTCATTAATCTAATGACGTCAATTGAGAAATGCTTTTTCTTATTTGTTCAGGTTGGCGGCTACCCAGCGGTTTAGAAATTTTGTCACAATCAAGATTTTTTTACTCCGACTTTTTTAACCAACAGCAAGCTGACGAAGAACCTAAAAAGGAGACCCCGCTTTGTCTGATTGTCAGCATTTGAAACAAAGCTTAGCCTTACTTAAAGTGGCATTTAATGTACGAAACGTTTTAATAAATTTGACCAGCTTTTAACGATTATAATCATAATTTTTTTGACAAATATATCGAAAAAATTGGTTTCATGTAATGTTTACATCACAGGTTTCAGCTGGACGATTTCGTCACTTTATTGCGACAGGCAATTGTTCAATTTATAAAGCATCCTGTGACCAAATATGAAATTCATGTTTTCAGGTTGTTTCTTCAAAATCCAGAGCGGGGCTGAAACAAAACGAAGATTAATGATGTTAAATCGTTCAATATTATTTATTTAATTGCCAGGTAAGTTTGACTTCACGATCGGAAAGTTATTACGCTCCGTATTTGAATATAACAGTTAAAGCTCTTTTGCTGTTGGCTTTTGCAACCAAGCCACCAAGTTCGTGGGTTTAACTTTTTTATCTTTAGTCAATTTTTGAGAAAGCTCGAGCCAGATCTTAATCATCGGAAAACTTAAAAAGAAATAAAACAGAGAAGTGAAATATTTTGTAGCTAAAACGAATCAACTTTTTTTAATATTAACACATCCAATTGTTTTCCACAAGAAAGAAAAATTTTTTAAAATAAACTGAGATTTTGCTTCCATAATTGAAGACATGACTTTGTTGCAACTGTCTCAAGCATTGCAAATGTCACAATTGTTACGAAATATATTTCCCACGCAGGGGAAACAAGAGAGAAATCTTAATGGGTCAAAAATTTGATGATTTAAGATAATAACTTCTTTGTTCAAAAATAATAAGACATATTTTATTAGATAAACCTGGAGTGGATTCACACGACAACAGCAATGCTGCATATCACCAAGTGGCGGTCGCAAGAGAGGAAAAATAAGGTCACCTTTTCTGTTTCCACTCTACCACTCGAACAAACAACACGACAATAAAACTAAGTGGACAAGCAAAACGATTGATCCAAAACATTGAATTCTTATTCAAAAGGATTAATATAAATAATCGACATCAAGTTGTTCAATTAATTTCGACCACGATGATATAAATCATCGCCCAGCGACGCTCGCATTGTGTCAGCATCGCGTCACAATCCGCAGATTGGCGTCTTCATTAAAGATTTTCGGATTCGTTTTTATTTTTTTTCATTTCATCTCAATATTTATCCGCCTGAATTGCAAGAAAGTGACGGAGATACTGTACATAGGATAACTGTCAAGCAATTACCGGACCTACTTTCGGAGATCCCAAGATATCGCCGCCCGGTTGAAACTTTTTATTTGGTTTGTTAGTTTTACAGAGACATGAATGAAATCTATAGCTACTTGCCAAGATCGCCAAGCAGAAGAAAGCACCGTAAAGCGCCTTTCCCAAGGACACAACAGAATGACGCGAGTAGGTTTAAACCGTAATTATGTCATTTCTCATTTCACTTTATCTCTATAATTATTCACCGGACAATTACATTCACAACGCTCTTCACCAATCAATAATACCGCGAACGAGGTCGCAAGAATCTTCTGCTGCATCCACTCCTCAGGTGATCCCATCTATAGTCAACACACAGGATGGAGGGAAAAACAAAAATTGCACATTGATCTAAAAGCATCTAAAAGGGAGGCCACAAGTGACTTCATATTTTTCTTTCATGCTTTGAACAACGTTTGATAAGTTGCAACTTACGTCACAATGGAACATAATAGAGTTCATTGAACATGTGCAGCGAACGCGCGACCAGGGAGCAGTTCTTGTAAGGTTATTTCCTGTGCTTGCTGCAGAGTTTGCAGTATTTTGACTGTGGCCACAACTTGAATCAGAAGGCCTGAAAACCCATAAGGGCCAGTCGCTGGAGTCCAGCAGATAGATCGCAACATAATGGTTGCGGCGCCCCTCGAATTGCGAGGTCAGTTTTAAATCTTTCTTCAATCGAAGTTGATTAGGTGATATATCGTTTAGTAATCAATCAGTTGTCTCGTTTTAATGTTTATTTTAGTCAGAATTCAAACGCATCCGAATATTCTATTTCTGGTAGCTGCCTGGCAACCATTATTAATTATGCAAGATTTAGCCAGCAATGACGCTATTATGCTCATTCAAAGAAGTGATGACATTAAGTGAATCTTTAATTAACTTCATCTCAGCAACTTGTTGGCTGAAAAGTCGTTATGAATGTAATTCGCTGAAAATGGGCCCATTTATTGAAGAGCATGAGATTGAAAAGTATTCAACATTTTTAGCGCCTAATTATTGCCGAAATTGTTCTGATACAATTAAGTCAAACTATGACCGGTCTAAATATAGTACAAAAAAAATTCATCCCAGTGAACAATAATTTTGAAAAATTACTCTTTTCAAAAGTTTTTCAATAACTTTGAAAAATAACACTGACAAATAACTCCATAATTTTTCCAATAGTAAAGAAATTTTTTCCGGCTATCCAAGTGCTGATCTCAATTCACAGTCATTATCAGGTGGAGCGAAGTACGTCAGCAAGACTTTGTGTAAATCCCCATTTCGAGATGACATTTTACATTCACATTGATCTAGATAATTCTATGTTTGCTTAGTCGATTCCACCTTTACTTTTATTCTAGTCAAACAACTACTTAGAAAATGAAAAAACAAGATTTTAGAAAAATGAAAAAAATGAAAAAACAAGATTTACAAAAAATTTTTATTGAAACCTTTAGCAATTTCTAGAAAAGCCATAAAGATTATCTAAATAATTTTATCACGAATAAAAGACCCGCGATGATCTGTTTGAATAAAGCTGATGAAATTATTACGCGGTTGTTCAAACCGCGGCAAAGTCTTTGGATGCGACCCGCAACGGAATTTTTAATCAGATGCCCAATTAGTTTCAAATATTGCAGGGCTTCTCAACAAGGGTGCCCACAAATTATTTTCGGCCCAATAAAGGTTTTTTGCTTTGTTCAGGAAGAAACATATAGAATTAAAATAAAGACGCTTTTTGGTCCTCCACTAAATTTGAAGAACCAACTCAAATATTAAAGAAGGCTAACCAGATATATTAATAAATACGTAAAATTAAAGACCAAGAAAGGTATGAAAAGGAGAAAAACAATTAAAGTAAAACGGAAACCTTTTTTTGTTTTTCACTTAGTGATTGCACCGATTGTGGCCTGCAATAAACTTGCTTGCAAAAATTTGCTCCGCTATAGGTAAAAGGTTGTACAGGTCTGAGCTATAAGTTTGTTGTGAAACATTTTTTATTAAGTTTTTGCTGATATTTTTCCTGCATTATTTCCCAAAAATTTCTAAAAGTTATTTGCTCCTCTAACCACATTTTGACCTGATTTAGGCCATGCTGAACCAGACTCCGGGCCTCTACTCGCCTGTTGTCACACGTCAAATTTCGTGCGATGTGATGTTTGTGACGTACTCTAGTGCAAAAAGAGTGATCGTATGGTTTGACGTAAATAGTTTTGTGACGCAATCAACAAAAAAACTGTTTGGCATCTTACCAACAATCTATCTTAATAAAAAAGAGGAAAGTGACCAATCAACAGCCCGGCATCGACCACTTAAGCTGGGGCAGGTTTAACTGTTTGTTAAAGTTTGCCGTTAAAGCAAAACTGCCCACTTAGAGGTGCCAGAAATTATTTGAAAAAACCTGGAGAAAACACAAATCAAACATTCATATCATCTTCATTGTGTAGATTTTTTAAAAATAAATTGACTTTTTCATATATAATGGCGATAAGCTAAAGGTAAAAATTTTTATTTTTAGAGTGGTTGGCAGGGACTTAAACGAATCCATGTTCGATTTTGCAAACTATTTCAAAAACAAATAATTTTTATGGTAAAAGTAAGATGGAACTCACAATAACAATTCGCTTTTTAAATACAAAATTGTTTAAATCGACCAGAGCAAGGTTTTGAAACCCTTTCGAGCACATGGCCCCCTAAGGCTAATTTTGAGAACGTTTATGAACACTAAGTCTTAATTTTTTCCGAAAATCAAATGAAGATTAAAAAAAGGTCTTCACTTTAGGAAACTATAAAGAAAAACTATACCTGAATTTCAATTGATGACTTTTTTTTGGTCTTCACTTAAAGTTTGTAAAAAACATTAAGACTTTTTTGACTAATGCGCATACCATTGGCAAGCTCTTAAGATTTTAATAATGCTTTTGAATACAGTGAATATCGATAGAAAATTATTATTTCATAAAAAATTTTTGTGGACCACTGGATAAGTTGTTATGCACCTCAGATAAAAATCCTGGACTAGAGTAAGAATACTTTTAAAAAGTTTTGTTTCCTACTTACATACAGTAAAGCAGCAATTTTTTCATGTTGTTTTTTTTTTAACGTAGCGATATGCTCTAGGTAGGTTTTGCGATGTTATAGAGTTGCCGTGGATTTCTTTCAGAGATCTGCTTTTTTGTCTATTTTCTTGGGTTAACGTAATAAAAATCTGAAGCACGTTGAAACCGATTTGAAGTAGATACTGGTAATAGACAAAAAAATAAAAATAGATTAAAAAATTCAAAACATGGAAAGATTGAACACGTTTCTTTACTAAAATTAGCTGCTGCTGTCTACGTAGAGATTGGTTGTTCGTTGTAAGCACATTTAGCTTAAGTTCGTGATTTAATGCCTTTGAAGCGTGAACAGTTTTGTTTGATTATTTTTTGATTCAAGGTTGATTGAGACTTCTAGTGAAATAATCAACAAAACCATGGAATCAGCTGGTGGGCTGGAAAAACATAATACTGCGACCTTTGTTAGGTGAACCAATTTGTACTAATATTCACTGTACAACGTTTCTATCACATATTGTCGCGGGTTATATTTTCTTGATGTAATTAACTTTACCTTTCCAAAAAAAGCAATTCACTGTTTTAAAATAATCACCAATCAATGAGCAAATAGGAGGATTACTCCTGTTCTTGGCATTATTGACAGCAAGCTTATTGGGTTGAACTGTAATAAACTGATCAGTTACTAAACGATTTACAATTTTTTGAGGTGTTTAAGATTCTTTTTTATACAACCCAAATTTGCCGCTTATGCAGCTGAATGCTTTTCAGAAAATCTTTCACAGCGTTTGATCAATCGATTAATGAGTCGACGTCATCATTCAACATTTAAAAAGTTTTCGTGGAAGCCCAAGCCCTCTTTGTCAATGCTTTAGCTGAAAAGGTCGAAGTGAGGAGAAAATAAAGTAAGAAAACTTAAAAAATCGACTTTTTTTAAACAAACCTTTTAGGATCTACATCTTTAATTTTTATTATTTTATCTTCTGACTTGCAGAAAAAAGCTGAAACGTCAATTCGCTACAGGATCCTGGTGCCTGTGGTAGCCCCCAGCGGCCATTCATTTGTAACCAATCACTGTTTTGCATTTGGGTACTTTATTGGTGCAGACTTAGAAGTTGTTTTGGTGATGATGTTTGGTTGATATTTTCCTTTTTTTGACAAAAACGAATTTATTTTTATAGGGCGTATTCGGACGACATGAACTTACAGATTCTTGCGTAAGCTTTGTGCGTTTACTTGATTAGGACAATGTTCCTCTCATCACATGATCATTCGTGTAATTTACGCATAATTTTCGGAAACGTTTGTTCATTTTGGTAAAAAAGAAATCAAACTATACAAAGATTTGTTTACTGGTTAAACTGGTTACTTTTGGTTTCAACCTCCGCCTTTGTCATAGCAGACAGCGACACTTATTTAGGGCTATTTATATTCCTTTAAACAAAAACTGGTCACCAGAACACTGAGGAGTCTTTAAGGAAAAAGGAATGACGCCTCAAGAGGTATTTCTTCCAGTCCGCTTTTCTCCCATTCCAATATGTGCAGGTCCGGAGAGAGCAGAGATGTCCTTATCTCTATTCCGTGTTTGATCGCTGGGGGTCCGTTGGGAATGTGATACCTTGATGGATAAGCTCATTTATTCAAAGACAAATACAGGTTCGACCAACTGCGCGAGTCGGAAGTCTCACTTGCTTTGAATAGAAAACATCATAATAAGGATTGATAAAAGTCGCTTGAAACAACTTCTGTTTTTGCCTCGTGTTACGTCACAAAGTAAAATCAACCAGCTCAGTAATTCAACAAAACTACCAACCACACTGCTGCGTAATCTATGCATGTTTTCTTCCAAAAATAGCTCGTGCGCTGGCAGCTTCATCGGTGCTCGGGTGTCTATGATTGATCGATGCGGCCGTCGCTTAATCGCGGCTAATTTTAAGTTTAGCTTCATCTTGCAAAAGAAAGACTTTTTGCGAACATCTTGTTCAATAAAAATTCAATCCGACTCTCAAATAGGCGACAAATCAGCGCGCATCGTGTGACGTTGGTTTGCTGTTGCTTAAGTCGCGCAGTGTTTGTGAACTAAACGAAAGTCACGAAGTTTTTGCGGTCTGCTTTTGAATTAACCAGCCACAAGCTGTTTCTTTCCAGCGATTCATGATGTGGAGTCAGGATCATCAAGAAGAACTTGTTGGTTTGGAGTCATGGGGAAAACTATTAGAAGCAGTCTCCAAACAATTTCGCGAAATGCCCATTACAAAATTTCGTCGATAATGTGCTTTGACGTGAATTCAACAGTAAATTGTTACGACTGCTTGTTTGATTTAAGGCCACTTTGAGTTAGTTGCAGGATGCAAGACAAGCAGTTGTTTTCCATCGAGTGTTTTGACTAAATAAGTCAGGAGGATGGTGGCCGCATTTTTCTTCTCGACACATTACCTCAAGCAATCAATCACGTCAACGTTCGGCCGAGTTGGTTGCTGAGTGAAACTTGGTCTTCGAGAATATGGCGTCAAATCGATGAGCTTCATGCCAAGTTTAAGCCAAGCACACGTATAGCAACAAAGATCAGGGGTATCAGGCTCGGCAACTGTTGTCCATCGCTTTTGCTTGAGACATCACGATATCGATACCTGATGTCGTTGGTCGCACCCAAGTAATAAGTACAGCAACAAGATTTTTAGTCTGAAGTCGAATTAAATCATGCAGCACTTTTGAACATTGCGTCACCATCGCGTTATATTTCTCGCGCGTTTTCAGCAGTTTGGTCAGTGGCAACATCGTGCTGACGTCATCTTAGCAGATTTTAAAGGTGGTTACTAAACAAATATGTCGTCACGAATGGTGGAGACCAGCAGGTCGCAAGAGCGTTTCTGCTTCGCGACCTTTCACGTCGGCAATCGCTGTTCGGGCAGGCTCTTCAATTCAATTCAATGCGTTAAAAATCGAAACGCAGTTGGCTAAAAAACTACTTTGATTTTATTTAAAGCTTTTTAATTAACGAAATCACAGCTCTAATTAAACTTATCATTTTGTTGAAGAGTGTCTTGCGTTTGCGGTGTCTTGAGCATCGCATACCACTTCGCCACTTTGCTACGTCACAAAGGTAGCAAACCGAGTCCGGGGATCGAATTGTGCGCCAAGATTACAAACAATGATCATCTGACCAAAAGCGAATGTAAAACTTTTTGGGAAAATTTGGAAATTAAAAGGGGGCAGCAAGATCTTGGTACCTCAAAGCTGGATCAAACAATGCGTGTTGGCTTTGATCAGGCAATCGGAGCATTCAAGGCAAATAATGTTTAAGGGAAAAGCAGAAGGATGGGAAGAGTTCAGGGTGGGGAAAGTTCAGGGTGGGGAAGGACGGGAATCAATTAAGGATATCTAGAACTACAGGGTTACTTATTATGTTTTAGACATTCCTGGTTTAACCAACAAGCAATCGCTGCACGTTAGTGGACCAAGCAAATAGAATAATACTAGTGGCTATCTACTAGAGGCAAGACTGATTTGTCCAACACCAAATTTCATTTAAAATTAACTTTCAATAATATGCATGAAGTTCCGCCAAACAATATGAATTATTGCATCACAATTTTTGTCTTATTGAAAAACATTACGTCATGGCACAAGAAAAGTGTGAGACAACCAATTTGTCGGAGTCTCGGAAATTTCTTTTTTGATAAAATTAATAATGACGTCATTTTAAAAGAGACCTCTTTGTCTAAACTAAATAAACGATAAAAACAAATCCCTTCGAAAGCCTCGTTATTTCATTTTGCCTGTAGGTCAAAGTGCAGTGCCAATGATAAGCCATTCCTGGAAAATACCCACAAATCATCTGTCTCAACAATGATTGAAAAAATCAAATCATTGGCATCACGCTTAGCTATACTTCCAGGCAGACTCTTCTATTATATTGAGAACTGCCCGGCTTTCCCCCGGTCAGTTCTTCTGAGCCAATTATTTACCGTGCTAGTTTGCTCGTCATTTTTAGAGACTAAAAGACGGTCGATTAAAAAAGTAGCTTAACATAAACAGCTGAATCAAATGAAGAAAAATTTTCTGAAAACTCTCAATCGATGTAAAAACAAAAAAATGTTTCTTAATGGATTTTTCGAATGTTTGATTAATTTAAAAAAATTTTTCGAATTAAAAAATCTGGTTCCAAACCACCAAAAAGTTATTAAATTTACTGCTTTTGTTTCAGCATTGAAAAAATTTGCATGGATTACATTCTCGAGGCCGATTGAGAATTCGGATGTTTGAATATTTGCGTAATTTTTTAAGACAAACTTTTAGGCTGATTTTGTTTTGAAGATTTTCCACTCTGATTGAGTTGTTTCCATTTTGAAGCTTTTTTGTATCACGAAACCAAATAGTGAAAGACAAAATTTTAACAATAAAAACATCTTTGAAGCAGATAACATCATTTTTACATGAAGCTATTCTTCAAATTATATTTTATTAATATTGGAATCAGTTGACCACAAGTTCACTTTTTGATTTTTTGGTTTATTCATTGAATTTTGTTTCAAAAAATTTTGAAAAGTTTGTAGAAAATTTCCACTAGCCTGACTTTGTTGTGGGGTCAAAGTTCATAGTATCGTTTGTCATTGTTTTTCTCCATTAAATTTAATCTTTGTTTGTTACACTGCATTGAATAACTGCTTTTGGTAGAAGTTTTAGAATCCCATGTAAAAAATTCTCACTTCAAGAAAGTAAGAAATTCTCACCATAATTCAAGAAATTCTCATATCCTATTCTCTTATTTTGATTGCTGATGCTTTAAAGCCAAAAGAATTTTTTATACTTTTGCTTTTAATATTTCTGCTAATTTCTTCAATTTCAAAAAAATTTAAACAACAATTCTAGATTCCACATTTTAAAGAAAAAATTAAAGTTTGTAGCTTTCAGTATTTTCAACTCATTTTCTAATTAAATTCAATTGATTTTTGACGTAAAAGTTTTATTTATTGATGATGTTCATGTTTGCTGTGGGTTAAAAATATACTTTATGGTCAGGATCGTACAGAAGTTTTAAGCGGAATTCTTTGTCAGAGCACGTTTATCAACGCTTCGCTCTTGATTTTGATTTAACAAAACCAAATAGAAATTAAAATAAACAAATCCAGAAATACAGCTGAGTTCAGAAATATTTTAAAACAGTTTCTAAGCATACTCCGCGTATAAAAAAAACGAAAAACTTACTGAATAGCCTACAATATTTTTGTCCCATTCTAGTCAATATTAGAGGGATGTCGTGTGAAGCAACACATCCGGTATTAATTTTTTTAGATATTTTTAATCAAACAAGAGTAGCGGATAACGATCGATCTTCGAGCTCGGTCTTGCTTGTAGCTACATGAAATTGAAAGTGGAACCTAAAAACTACTAAAAAATTCTGACCGAAACTTACGTTGTACCAGTTTGTTAGTTTATTAAAATTCCGACCAGATAGGTGCTAACCGAGAGATAGCCAATGTTGCTACAATGGCATTAATAATTCATGCTTGCATAGTGACGTCAGTCCTTTTCTTGAGCAACAGTTTCTCAGCGGCTTAGTCGGCCAACACGCATCGGACGCGCTGATCACATTTTTAACCCTTTGATAAGGTAAATTCTAATTCTTGTGTTATCTTGAATGCGGGGGTGCTAGACACAAAGCCCTTTGTTTCATTAGTACCCCTGGTCCACGCGGGCCTGCTTCAACGCCCACTTTGTAGCCATTTTTTTGCTTACCAAATAATCGCGCTTCTAAAAATAGAAATTAAAAGAAAGTTTATCGCTTGTGCTTGAAGCTGAGCCCGCATCTTTGCGACTTGATGTAATCAGATATTTTTTGGGTCTTCTTTTTTCAACGGCGATAATTTTTCTTTTAGAAGTTATAACTTTTTATTTTATAATTTTATTTTTAATTATTTTCCATCTGGATGACCGCAACACAAAGTTTTTTACCACCACAAGGTTTTATAATTTTTTGATTTCTGGACATTATTCATCGGAAGTCAATAAAAACTCTCTTTGGGAAAATAGATAAAAAAAAACGATTGTTGAAGATGATTAAGCTTTCCTCAATCAATAAAAGACGTATAAAAAAATCCATTCAATGGCAATCGCTGCAAACCTTTTGCTGAAGTATTGCGTGTGGCACCACTGCCATGCTTTTTAGCAGACTTCTCTGATTATCTCCTGCCCCATGAAACCACTCTATAGATTCAAATTTCGTTGGAACAATCGTTGATTGAAATATTCCTTGGACCACATCACCAGTCTTTCCGGCTTTTCATTTGTCTTATGCGACTGATTGCATGGCGTCATCGCAAGAGTTACGTAACTCAATAGCTAGCGCTGCATGTCGCGCCAACGATCGATGCATGGAGGTCAGCAAATCGACGCAGCCGAACAGCGCAAACAATCGAGTCCCGGGCTTGTAACTTCTCACTGCGAATTGCGCCAGCCAACGTCCGGCCATTGAAAAAGAGATGGGGTCACGTGACAAACTTCTTTCACAGTTGCATCACTTCGACACAACTGAATTTCCGCCCAGAAAATAGCTTTGTCTTTTTTTTATTGTTTTCAAAAACAACTGAAAAACTAGATGTCAACATCACTTTAAAAACTTTTAAGCGAGGGATAACTCCCTAGAAATTGGTTTCACCCCAAATGTGCAATGTAGTTTTTCTTTTTTCAAGAATTTCAAGCTATTCATCAAGTATTAATTTGTTGGCACCCTTCAAAGCGTTATAAAAACTGCGTTGAGAAGGTGGAGTAAAATATAGTTGTTGTAGAGTGCTACATTTTAATAAAATATCAAAATAAAGAGAAAGAGAATAAAAAGATAAAAGCATCTTTTTCTCAGATTCAATCAATCAACATTTTTGGAAAAGCGCAAATTTTCTATCAACAAAGCCAGTAATCGTAAAATAAAACTTAAAAAACAAATTTATTGGATCATTGCTTTTTAGATTTATGTTTAGTTTTAAGATTTTCTTCGATAAATTAAATTTATTCCTGATTTATCATTCAGCAAAGTATCCAGTTTATTTCCCATTTAGAATTTATTAAGCAGCAATGAATTATAATAACTCAACTTTCTTAGGTAAAAGAGTTATAATTAGAAGCTGGTGCTTTTTGCCCGTTTTGCTCCAGTCACGCTGCTGGGTTCAGCCTGAGCTTTTTGATCAAGCTGCTGTGCATGAATATTGATTAGTTCAATGACGTCAAAGCTTTCTGACATGCCAGTATTTTCAGATTTACTTGCTTTTTTAGAGGCTGAGCTCGAGCCAGTCAGCAGGAAGTGGTGTCAAGCAGCCTTTTTTCTCACTTCATCGATTGTGTTCACTGGCTTCACAACCGCTCGCGCGCGAGACATCAGTGGCGTATGGTTATGTTTGGAAATGGGTCGATTCATGAACCAGATGAACAACATTAGCTAAGCTGCTAGAGTCAGATTATACTAAGTGAGTTTGATCTTAATAAATATACTAGGAGTAGAAGAATTTCAATGTAACTGTTGACGCATTTGATAATCGAGTCAGAAACACTTTCTTCGTGTTTCAAACCGGCTCAGTTTCCAGCAGATACAACTATATGAGGAAGATTATTAAGGATTCATTTATAAGTCGGGACGGGTACTTGAAAAGTTAAAATCACCCGCTGAATGAAATTCCTGTGCGGTTTGTTGTGAGTCAAGTATACGTCGGATTCATCAAGCGATGAAGCGCTCAACTTTGTTTGCTCTGGTTCGTGAAAACGGCTCACTTTGGTCTGGGCTCAGTTAGTAAATCTTTAAAAAAAAATTTGTATTTTCAGCCAGTAAATTTTAAAAAGCGCACAGAGATTCATCAGATGGGTAAAGATTAATCAGATAGACTTGTAGGAATATTTCAGATATTTGATTGTGAAATCATAAAAGTGAAGCCAGCCAACTATTTTGAAAACGTGATGGAGAAAAATAGTTTGGTGTGAAAACGAGTCGCTTCCAAGAACGTGCAGTGAGATCGGTTGTGAAGCTTGACTGTGACGTAATTACACTTCCACGTTATTTTACTGCTATGTCATTTGACATTTTTGGTTTGGAAGCTTTTCGCGAGGGCAGCTTACCTCTAGTGAGATAGAAGATCTGATTTCGCTTTAGAATAACTGCAAGCCGAATAGAACGGCCCGCGAACGTCGATCGATATTTTGCTGCGAATCTCCAGGGAAATGAGCGCATAAGCTAAGTTATAACGACTAAAAGTTTCTTTGTTCAGTCAGAAACGTGATCGCCAATCGTGGTCGCTCGCACCCCGGCTTCAAACTTGGCGAATAACTCCAGTCTTTCTTGATAGATATCGATCCTCCTGTTGGTGATTTAACATAAGTTTAATGTACGTGTTTGATTGATGATTTAAAGTAAGAAGATGGGAAACAGTTTCAGCAGCGACCCCCGCCGGGGGCGCAGAATTTCCAGCATCGAAAACCTGAAGCAGGTAAGTTATCTGGCGACAATGTTGATATTGCAGCTCAGCAGATGATGCAACCAACATAAAAATTAGTTGCCAACATTTTGCTTAAATTTTGACATAGATTTCGTTTAAGTTATTTGAGTTAAATTATTGTCACAATATTTTTCTTCTCGGACATTGACGTGTTATTCAAGGCAAACAATTGCTGATAAAAGCGACCATTTTAGCGGGCGCGCACATTAAGAAATTACGCTATTAATCGGTACAGCTTGTCTCGAACTTGCCTGGCTTTTGTTTTTATGGATTGTTGAATCACCATTGCGCATGCGTGTTTGGTTTTCCGGTGGTTGCGTAGTTATGTGTCAGGTATATTCAGGCTTTTCCGCTTATTACGCTTACTTGCGTTTTGAAGAGTAACGTCATATCCGTAAACAGAAAGACAGCCTACTAACGTGACATCATCTTTATTAAAAGTGACAAGTTTGTTTACAACTTTTTGCTGGTCATGATGCAAGCCTTACTGATGGGGATCACAAATTCAGTCTTTGATAGGGAGGACCTTCACTAAGGCTGTGTTGCAGTCGGGAGTGAAGAAGATCTCGTTTTGTTGCCGTTTTGGTTAATTCGTCCGAATTTCATTTACAAAGTCCGTTTAAAATTTAAAAGTAGGCCAACTGTGTGAAGTCATTTAGGAAGGCAAGAGTGAGCGCTGTTTGAGCGGAAGAGGTCCATTGATGAAGTAGGACGCGCAGTCTATACAGAAGCAGGTGATGCTGCTGGCTCAAACGATAGCGTTTTAAAAAGCTTTAATAAATTTAAATGTAAACATACAATGTCACTGCGTTGCAGGAAAATTGCGATGTTATAAAGAAAATGAGTTTTTTGATCTTTTAATGGAAAATACTTCTAATGCTGTGGCCATTTGTCACTTTTCCAAGAACTTGATGAGAAGAAATTTATTTTATTGTTCATTTCAGCAAATGAGCTACTTGGAAGAACGTAATTCAAAAAAGAAGAAAAACATTATCTTTAGTTCTCTTCCTTGGAAGCGGCTTGTTGAGTCAACTAGAAAACGAGGAGGAAAATCGACAAAGGTAGGTTTAACGATACAGAAACCAATTTGCCTTTACTTAACATTCATTGTTTCAGATCAATCCGACTCACAATCACTCAGACAACCTCCCCCCACCAAAAGGCAATCCTCCTAATTTTCGAAGTTTCAATGATGCGTCTACTGAAAAAAAAGATCTTATAAAGTCTCATTCTTTGTACGACATTAATGCGAAGCAGCCCTCCTCCCGGGTCCCAGACACCAAGTCTGTTCATCAACAACCGAAGCTAGAGTTGCGTCATAATGACGTCGCGAGGCCTGCAGTTGAAGAGCAGTACAAGCACCTGGCCATGCAGCAGTCCCGTCGATCGATTGCAAGCAAAAAGACCGATCTCAATTCAGGCCTCGACAAAAAGCAGCCTCAAAGTCAATCAAACGCCAATCAGAGTCGTGGGTCGAACGCCAAAGCTGCTGGCCAATCCGGAAGAAAGGTGGTGATTCAGGCCTCTACCTCCGAGCTGTTGGAATGCTTGGGTCAATTTGTACGTCATCGCTGCCATCGTGTGCCTGACTTAGATGCATCGGACATTCCGACATGGCTTCGTGGGGTGGATCGAGCTCTCTTGATGCAGGGATGGCAAGACATCTGCTTCATCATGCCATCAAGTGTGGTGTTCGTTTACATGCTGTGTCGCGAAACCTTACACGAAGAAATCACAACGGTGTTCGAGGTGCAGTGTATTGTCCTTACTTGCTTGTACATGAGTTACTCCTACATGGGAAACGAGATATCCTACCCGCTCCGCCCATTCCTCATCGAACCGGAGAGATACGCTTTCTGGAGTCGATGTTGCAAGATTATGAACAAAATGTCTGGAAAAATGCTTCGCATCAACAACGACGCACAATTCTTCACCTCTGTGTTTCGAGAGTTGAAGATCTACAGCCCCCGATCTGCCGCGCCCCAAAAGATGTACATGCGGCCAACATCTGCATCTCGACCGATTGCTGGATCACACGGTGGTGCCATTTCTAAACGGGCGTAACAGACCAGGGCTGGCTCATCTTATAGACAGTGTTTTGCTCCATCAAATTACATGCTGGTACACATCACGTGACTGCGGGTTCGGTCGTGACCGCCAGCCCCCCCACTGTGTTGTAGGAGAAATCTTGATTGAAGCCGGTCTTAGCACTGTGTCCTCCGAACTCTTTTAAGCTTTAATTGCTTTTATTTATTTTACCTGTTCTTTTATTATTGCTGCTTGTTCAATATTTGTGAAGCTGATGCATAAACAAACTAGTCGCCAAAAAATTGCAGTGTTTTTTTCCTAAAATTCTATTTATTAGGTTAAGCTTCTCTTAACTTATTACATCACATAAAACGGCAAAGCATTTAATGACGTCGATCAAAATATTCGTGGTTTGTCCATTTCAAAGGTCGAGTTACAAAGATTTTACCGATTTTCGGGGGTTACTGAAAGTCGAGAAATACTCATCGATTGTTTTCAGATCGTTAATAAAATCAGTGTCGTGACTCATTCGCGATTATAGTGGTTAGAGCGGCACTTACAGTGGTTCATCATGAGGACAATTGCGTAACAAAACAGCGTTTCGTGGAAGAGTCGTGAGCCGTTACGAATGATGTTAATGCTTACGTCATCAGCCGCACAAGAAGAACATTTGCTTTTAATGAATTTTGATGGAAAGCGATGAACTCGATGACGTCTTGCAGGTTGATGGTCGAAGTAACTAGCGACTATAAGTAGGCTAGATATGCCAGCGGTGCTCAACCTTTTTACCCTGGCATAATCCTTAAAATAAATTGCACTCTTACACTTCATAGGCCTGCATGATTGAACTTCATGCAGAGTGGGCAGTGAGTAATGAAGACGGGTTCATACTGGCGCCGTACAGATATCGCTAATCATATTTCTTATCGTTGTTAAATTTTTTATAGCATAGGGTAATAGATTAGATACGACCATGTCTATATTACATTACTACAATAATCAAGAATACAAAATTAAATAAAAATTGGATTAGCTCATCTCACTTATTCTCGCACAACCTTCAGAGACCTTTTGCTAAACCTTAGGGCTCTTGAGAATCCTTGCTAAGAATCGCTGATATGTTATGAAGGAAATTTCCAGTGGATAAAATTGTCTATGAGGTTTCCAGTTGGAATAAAAGAAAGCAAGCATTGCAGGCATTTAGGCTGAGTACAAAGGAAATTCATAACATTTTTTTAATCATTTTTTATTACGTTTGATAAAAAAGCAAACACTCTTTACGATTTTATTTAGATTAGATAAAAACTGGAAAAAAACTAATAATAAATGAAAATGTGCCGTTGTACGTGAGGACAACACACATTAAATCAATTTTAGAATTCTCATATGTGACTATTCACAAGGCATCAAGCTAGATGGTGTCGGCAGAATAGCTCACTGTCATATCGCTCTGACTTGCGAGAAGTAGGACGCGAGTTTGATGCCTAGTCTATCTGTGTGATTTTTATTGTGTTCTTAGGAAAGGCACCTCAACCAATCTCCTTCATCGGGTGCACTTGAGCTAAATTGAAAGTGAAAGCAGCATCTAATAGAAAAAAGATGGATATTAAAATTGGATTTAGAATTAAGCAAATTTGGGATTCAAATATTAGGCCAAATTACAAAAAAATGCAAATTTAAAAACATTTTGCTTTCTTTCGGCACAAATACTATTATAATAGTCCACAAAAACATCAAAAAACACGGCTTAGATTACCCAATACAAATGTGTCCAAAGTCTAGGCTTTGAACATAAAATTATTTGTTGATTATAAATATTATTCTCATTTTGTTTCTTCCATACAATCATCATCGTCTTTATCTTAACTTATTTTTTAAATTTTTTTATCTCTATGTTTATCCTCCTGACTCGCAGGAAAGCGACGGAGGCGCTAATACATAGGGTAGGCAATTACCCCGACCTGCTTCCGCAGATGCCAAGATATTGCTATTCGCTTGTAATTTAATAAAGATATGACTGTAATTTAGAACTACTTGCCAAGACCACCAAGCAGGGGAAAGTGCCGTAAAGTGTCTTTCCCAAGGACACAACAGAATGGCGCGAGTGGGTTTTGAACCCAGACCGTCTTGGTTACGAGCCCGGCGCTTTAACCACTCGACCACGCTGTCAACTAAATTTATCTTCTCGACATGCAGAAAAATGTCATAGGCATTAAACTTAAAGAAATTGTTGGGATTATCCAGACTTGCTTTGGGAGACAGCAAGATATTGCACTCGCTGCATTTAAAATTTTTTATTCGTTAAGCTATTTCTAAAGTAATTTTAACTGCTTGTTCAACCACCCATCAGATTAATCTTGGGCAACATCTCTTTCGAAAACAAGAGGACAGGACGGTCGTTGAAAGAAGACGATGTTAATTTCGGGCCGAGTCAAAAAAGTTTCTTTTACCTCCCCCGTCGAATCACTACGGTTGTAAGAGCAGTAACTGAAGATCAAGCCATCAAATACTACGCTTTTTCGCAATATCCACCGTAGACTTTTAGAACAGCTTGTTAAGATTGCCAATTCGGGGAAAGTGTCGTAAAATGTTTTTCCCAAAGACACAACAGAATAATTGGAGTAAGTTTTGAACATTCGACCACGTGCACCACTTCTAACTAATCCCATGCTGCCTATAATTTTTCTAGATATATAAAAATAAAAAATGAAAATCTTGATGTAAAACGCAACCTTGAATTAGCGATATCTCAGCTTGAAATGAAAAGCTTCACACTGAGCGCAAGGATCAATTTCCACTGAATTTAATGACTAACGATTATTGGCCGATCATTTGAAAATATTTTTATTGCGTTACAAATATATTAAAAGACTGATTTAATTCTTGTATTATTGCTTCATGACTTTTTCTCTGTGTGTTAAAGAAATATGATGTTTGTTAGCGAAGAAGTTTAAAATTTATTTATTTCAACTAAATTTATAGCATTTTTTGGTATTTTACTTCAAAAAATATTAACAAGCTGATATGGCGCAAATAGCCTACGCAATTTCGAAAAAATAAATTTAGCAAAAGGAATAATGGCTTAGAGATTAAAATAATTATCTTAAAAGTGAACAAAGTGATGAAAAAAAAGATTCTCCATAGCTTTACCATCTGAAAATTATTTATTTCTTATTTGACCACTTGGGCCAGGATTGCAAGATTTGGCGCAGACATCGAAAGACTTATTTTATAAGCGATAATTTCATTCAAACACTTTCAACAAACTACCTTTGTTTTATCAAAGCAGAATAAAGATTCAAGCAAGAAGAACCATTACAGCAAACCTGGGAAGTCACGTCAAGCCATTTATTCTCTATTCTTAGATTGCAATAGTCAGAAGAGCTGTACCACAACTTTTAGAACTTACTTGACCAAGCACCCACAGTAGTCAGCTTCAACGGCAGAATTGATAAAGCTTTTTTAATGCTGCCTTCATCGTTGGCATCTTAGCTAGCGGTATAATCAGAAAGCAAAAATTGTTGAATTTCCTTTTTCTCACTTTGGCTGATCAGCAATAAGAACTTTTTTGCACTTAGCTTTGTAAAACCCTGAGTATTGGCCGGCAGCTGCAGCAATCGAGCCACAAGAAGCTTCCTGTGTTCTCCGGTTCGATTTGCTCGTTTGGAAACACAAAGCGGTTACGTCATTATCCATTCTTTGCCAATGTCTCAATCTTTTCCTGACCATTGAGATTGCAAATAAACGTAATGTTGGAGTGACGTCACGACTAACTGTTGCTCACTTGTTTTGATTAGTAATTTTAATATTTTGATAATAATTTTGATTTAATGGTAATTAAGGCAATTTTAATTGGTTTTGTGAAATCAAGAGTGTCTACTAGGTGGTGGTCACTACATTTGCAAACTTTAAAGATTTGAAAATAATCAATAAAACAACTAGTGTGTAAGCGAAATAACAATAAATCTACTTAAAAAACTTTTTTTAATGATGACTTCTATTCCTTAAAAATTTACAATAGCAGCAACACTGTGATGGCTTTCATAGGGTTCGGATGGAGCGGCCGCACCAGGCCCCCATAAAATGTAGTAAAAAGTGGACCCCCTACACAAGAAATAGCTCTATTTTTTTATAGTAGTACCAGGACGTCGTTAGTAATGATGGAAGATGTGAAGAAGAAGTAAGGAGAAGGATCCAAGCAGGATGGATGAGTTGGAGGAAGGTATCTGGAGTTCTGTGCGACAGGAAGTTATCAGTAAAGGTTAAGGGTAAAATGTACAAGAGTGTTGTTAGACCAGCCATGCTTTATGGAATGGAAACGGTGGCAGTGACTGAACGACAAATGGGAAAAATGGAAGTTGCAGAGTTGAAAATGGTGAGATGGGCACTGGGAGTGACAAGAAAGGACAAGATAAGAAACGAATATGTGAGAGGGACTGCGAAAATTGCAAAGCTGGGAGACAAACTTCGGAATGTGAGGCTACGTTGGTATGGACACGTAAAAAGGAGAGAAGAAGACTACGTGGGGAAAAGGATGATGGAGATGGCAGTGCCAGACAGAAGGAAAAGAGGAAGGCCAAGGAGAAGGTGGATGGATTTGGTGAGAGAAGACATGGAAAGGGTTGGAGCTAGGGAAGGAGACGAAGTAGACCGAGTGAAATGGAGATTACTATCGCGCTGTGGCGACCCCGAGTAGGGAGAAGCCGAAAGAAGAAGAAGAAGAAGTACCAGGACGTCGATGGCATGTCAAAAAGGAAAGAAAAAAATTTTGAAGATCAGCAGCATGCTCGGTTTCTGCTCCTTAGGTTGCTGTCACTTGTGTTTGTGGAAGTAAAGACCTTTTTTTTTAGTGATTACTTTGTCTCTCCATGCATTGGATCACTCAATAATGGCTTGGCTTCCCTAAATTAAAGACCTTTTTTTAGGTCACTTTGTTTTCATGTACTAAAAGTGGCTTCAGCTACCCTTTTTTAGTACGCCAAATAGTGGTCCCCCTTACTTTTTTTGCACCAGGCTACCCTTTTTGTAAGGCCATCACTGCAGCAACAGTTACTCGAGAAAAATTGTTAAACTCTCTTGTAAAAAAACTTGATAACAAATGCCGAATAAATCAACATTATGACGTTGCCAATATAGCCAATATGCCAAATAGCCAAGAATACAGCATCCTGCCAACTTGTTTCTACATAGCACCAGGCCATCAATACTCGCAATTGTACCGATGCGTCAGTCATGCGCTGGCCTCCAGGGTAAAGCATATTCCTTCTTGTGAAGGGGTTGTCATGAGCGGTCAAAATTTCAGCAAGCAAGCACTGACAAGCCTGTTTCGCCCTCATTTGGACTCATTAGAATTCATGGTGCTGATTCTAATCTGCTCAAGTAAAACGCTTAATCAGATCACAAAAACTTTCAAATTCGTAATTAAAGGAAGCAGTCAATTTTTAATTCTTTAAGGTAAACTTTAGTTATATTTGGTGTTCAAAATCACTTCTGAAACAAAAGTTACAAAAAAACCTTGAAAAGTTTTTGAATTTGATTAAAATATAGATTTTCACGTAACCAATGTCCTGAAATTTTTGAAGACAATCTTTGGTCTCAGGACGTAGCACTGCCCCAAAAAAGCAACTAACTGTTATCACGCCTCTCCGCAAATTTAAGTTGAAAAACTATGTTTGTGGCATTCACCTCCATAAAATTTTATTAACCAAAATTTCTCAATGCAGACAACTGGCCGAACAAATATAATTTTTGTGACATTTTGTTGTGTAACAATTGAATTTATTATGTTTATATACGTCATAACTCTGCAAATTTCTTGCACTAAACCAAAAATCCTTAAAAAACAAAAAATAAAAAAATGATTTGATAAATGTACATATAAGTCTCAGTTTGTTTTTAGCTTTTTGTTCAGTAATTCTTTTAGTAAAATAAAAAAAGTTTGTATTGCTGTTTATGGTGTAGTTGTTCATAAGAAGAAAACGGAATCAACGATTTGGGTAAGCCTTGCAAGCCAAATAATCTACAGTTGTTAACAGAAAAGGTCTTGTATAAATGCAGTGGAGCAATGGAGCATGGTTGAGTATGATGAAGCTGGTAAAATAAACTAAATTTCGAGTTTACTTAGGAGCGATAACCAAGAATAATTATTAAGGAATTTTATCGATTGGGAGGGGCTGTAACTTTCCTTATATTGACATCCGACTGAATTCCCCCATGCTGGTTTGTTAAAGAGAAACTTTTTTCAGGTTTCGGTCCTATTTTATTCGGATCCGAAAGAAGAAAATGGCTACTGCCGTGGAAGCTCCCACCACTGGGGAGTCCCTCAACCCCATGCCACTGACCGAGATGCCTTTAAGCGAGCTCCTCAATCTTGCACTGGGGACACCCGAAGTATGACGTAATAATTCAAATGTTGAAGAGCATTACATTACTATGCTCATCCTTTTAACAAGCAGAGTTGTAGCAAAAAGTTAAATTAAAAAATGTTTCATCAAACCTATTAAGGGAGTTTTTACACACCACCTAGCGGCGGCGATGGCTCATGTTGCGCAAGGCCGATGATAGCTACACAAATCTAAGATGTTTCAGCCTTAAGATCAGGGGCGGACTGAGAGTGCTATAGACCCTTAGGTAGAAAATACAATGAGCCCTTTCTCTCGCTCTTTTCAGATATTAAAATAAATCAACATATAAATTTTTACAATTTAACACACTATAATTTATGATCTACGATGTTTACAATAATACTGAGCCAAAAGTTTCAAATATTAACGTTCACAGATTAGAGTAACAACATTGTATTTATTTTAGCAGAGGATTCTGCAATTTTACAATGATTTGGTTTTTGTTTGATCTGATTTTCATTGCAATGTCTTTTTCAATAGCAATTACCCTAAGCGACTCCAATTTATTCTGAATAAGTGAAGACCTCAGCCTTGTTTTCAACAGTCTTAATTTCAAAATCATTTTTTATATGTGCACTGTGTGATGCTTAAGGCCCATTTCCACTAAGAGCGTGGAAAAGATTATTCTTTGTTTGATGTATTGATTTTTTTGCCTTGCTTAGCGCTTGCTTTAGTTTTAAGCGCGGAAAGATCAATAAAATAAACAAAGAATTCTCTTTTCCATGCTCGTAGTGGAAACGGGCCTTCAGTGTTACAATGAAATTATATGCTGCATACAAATTTTCATATGCAGCTGCACACAGCCTGTACTCTGATAACAACTTGAAAGTACGTGAGAAAAAATTCTTACATGCTGTCTTCTCTGGTGAATCAGCAACTTCTGTGTACTCCTCCTCTGACTTCAACCTGTCTGAATCATTTGCATAGTCATTCATATTCTCTAGCAGGTCTTTGCAGCTTGATGCAATTAAAATCAGTTCATCCTGTAGTTCCAAACTGTCAATTTCTTGCACTGCATTAGCAATTAAACTTAGCTTCACGTTTCGCGGGGATGCCGACATTTCAGAAAATCTGTTTAAGTTAAAGCCAAAAATCTGGTTGTAGAGTTTCTCATGAGACTAAAATCTAGCTCGCATGCTGGAGAACACAGCATTAGTTACCGCATTATGGTATAAAACCTTAAAATTTGTCTCCTAATCTGTGATACTTTCTGTTGCTGAGCGACTAAATTTGATGATTGAGAAGCTCTTGGGGACAAAAATGTTCACCTCTTCTAATTTCAAATTTGCATGAACAACAAAATTAGATGTTGTTTCAAAAATGCCACTAAAACCTTTTGAGATTTTTTCAACATTTTAGTGGCTTTGTTAATCATGTGCCAAGCTTGTATGATATCCAGGTCTGATGTCTGGAGATGTTTTGACACTGGTTTGGTAATATCAAAAATTTGGATGAATCTAAATCCCATTTAGATGGTTTCAAATTTGCTCAAATTTTCACTCTAGTTCTGTGCTTCATAGCAAACTGATCCTTTAAAATCACGTGCTTCACTTGAAAGATAATAAGAAGGTCTGAATAAAGTTATAATGACTGATCTGTGTAACAATTTTCAAAGTACTCTACCTCTACATGACCACCTAGTTTGACCAATGCGCTCTAGTCTTAGGCGTTTCTTATTTCCTGGTTTTGTCTGCATCATCTTTTTGGAGGAATCATTAAAAAATGTAGATAGTTTAGTAGGCAGACCAAAAAAACTAACTGCTGCAACATTACACTAGCGTCACTAATCACCATTAGTTGGATCACTGTGCCATGGCCCCCCCTCAGACCATAAAAATTAAAAACTATAACGCAAAACCAAGCAGTTTTGCAAAAGCAAAGCTGGTTTTTTGCGAGTATTCGGGGTTCGCCCTGGATTTCGATTTTTCTGTGAAAAACCACTCGTCATTCAGACCACTTACTGGTAGAAATCTGGACTGGACTATTTGGTTAAAGCAAAACAGTTATCATAATTTGTTATGCTCTTGAAAATGAATAAGATTTGTAGAGGACAGACAAAACCTTGTAGAGAGAAGACATATAGCCGCCCAAACATATTCGATCAGATGTATTCAATCACTGACACATTGCTGCAAATTTTCGCAACGTTGCCAGTTACAACGGCAACGGGCGAACGGTCATTTAGCGCCCTAAAGCCAATCAAAACGTACTTACGGACGAGCATGCAAGAAAATTGGCTCAATGCATTGGCTCTCTTGTATATAAACAACGACATTAAACTTAATTTTAGTCAAGTGATTGACCAATTTGCGAAAGGGAATGTCGCCTTAATTTAAAATAAATTGACTTTGTTTTATGCTTGATTTTCATTTTACGATTTCATTCTTCTAATAAGTCTCGTAAAAGCATTATACTGTACTATAAAACTTGCTTCCAGAATGTACAAAAATGCGTATTTTTAGGTCTAATTTTGCATGCCCCCGGACCACCCTATGATGGTCGTGCCTTCGCCACTCTTCAAGTTGATTGTGACGTCACACAATTGTGATGAAACTTTGGCCCCCTTCGGAAACTTTCTGCGTACGCCACTGTATGTCACCTACTTTTTGTTAGTGTTCACGCCCTAAGTGTTTTGTTGGTCATATATAACAGCACTATTGAATGGTACGTTACTTACAGGCTGGTTTGGATGAAATTTTCAGAACATCTCCTGTGAAATAAAGACATTATGGCTGGTATTTGGTTTAAAAAAATACCAACTTTTCGCAGGTGTAATCTGGGCATTGTTTGTCGTAGAATCAGGTCAAACCTTAGCATGTGGCCCATTGAATTCAGTCTCATCTGGCTGATAGAGATCAAGGGGTTTAGCAGAATGAGAAGTAATTTCAAATTTAGAAGGTGTTTCTGCAGCTGTTGATGCTTTTTATTGTAAGCCAAAGTCAGCTGCATATTTGAATTGCTCAGAGGATGTAGCTTTCTTAACAAAAAATATATCAATTTTATCGGTTGTCTTCCTTGTCATGTATATTTTCCCTTTTCTCTTTTGAGCACCACTTTTACGCTTGTAATCATACATCATTAAATAGGATTTAGCTACCTGGTAAAGATGAAAAAAACAATATTTGTAAATATAAATAATTCATATAAAAATTTTTTTTAATTTATGCAAAAAGCACAAAGCATGTGTAACACCAAACCTTTAAAAATTTATGTATATGTAAATATGTAGGCTAATACAATATCCTTATACTACAGGGTGTCCGTAAAGTTACTATACAGTCTTACAAGTTACTATACAGTTTCATTGTATTATATGTAATAGTTTTTGTTACTATATAGTTTTATTGTATTATATTTAATATTTATTTTTTTTACAGGCCTATTTAATTAAGCATGCCACGCAAGCTAACTTTGGAAGAGCGCAAATTTATTTTGAAGCGATATTGGAAAACAGAAAACGCACAGGATGTAATTCGTGATTGGAATCATTATTTTAATACAGATCAGTAACTTGTAAGACTGTATAGTAACTTTACGGACACCCTGTTATATAATGTATATTTATTCGAGACCCACACACTATAAGCCTTTTCACAAGTAAAAAATATTTATTGTTGATAATAAAAAACCGGTTCCGACCGACATCAAAAATGTGATTAGCTAAGACCGATGATTATTATTGCACATCAACTTTGGATATCGGTTGCGCTAACGTACCCGTGGGCTACTAAGACGAGCAACAAAAGTTGTAACCTAGTCTGAAAAACTGTGCACAAGGGTTGCAACAGTACAATCGAAGAAATTACCGCAGTCACGCTGCTATCAACTTTCCAATTTTCAGATTCCAACTCCCTGGCTTCTAACCCGGTTTACGATTAAACGAGCTTTGGATGTAACCGAGTTAACCCACATATTGCAAGTGAGTTAAAACTTGCTTCCAAAGTTCACTTGATCACTTAAGCATGACGTGATTTTGCAAAATTTTCAATTAATCTGGTTGAAACTCGGTTGAAAGTAAAGAGGCTTGGTGACGTGCAGCTGAGTGGCCCAGTCAATTTTCCTGTATTAGAGTGTGAAGCTAGGGGATCCTTGATAATTTTATTGGAAGGCAGGCGGGCCCCTTGTAAGGTCGGGCCCTCGAGCATGGTCCGGTTGATTGATTGGTCAGTCCGCCCCTGGTTAAGACAATATTCGGCAACCTATAGTCGGCAGCGTGGTCGAGTGGTTAACGCACTGGACTGATGATCAACATGGTCTCGGTTCAAAACCCACTTGCGCCATTCTGTTGTGTCCTTGGGAAAGACACTTTACGGCACTTTCCCCTGCTTGGTGGTCCTGGCAAGCAGCTCTAAATTACAATAATATCTCTACTAAATTACTAGCGGACAGCAATATCTTGGGATCTCCGGAAGCAGGTCGGGGTATTTGCTTACCCTATGTATTAGCGCCTCCATCGCTTTCCTGCGAGTCAGGAGGATAAATATAGAGATAAAAATAAAAAAATAAAAAAAAATAAATAAATAACCTTCTCACGCCCGCAGCACCCTGCGAACACTCGAAACATTTGACTGTACTTTTTAAACTGGGGTGAAAATAATTATACCTGCGCAAATAAAGTGAAAACCTTTTTTTGGATTTCACTGATCCTGGCACCTTTTGTTTTCTGGCTGCACTGGTTCTAAAACAGTTTTTTGCAGAGAACTAACGCGTAAGATAACTGGAGAGCAAAAAAAGTCTTAACTTTTTTGTAACTGTTTGAATTGACACTTTTAGTCTTTTTTGTCCGGGTAAATGAAGCTTCCGATAAAGAAAACAGTTTTTAAAAGTATAAAAAGGTAAAAAAAAATTTTCTTTCGATTAAGTGTTTACATTACCGTTCTTTTGCGGCCGGCTGCAAGCTTTATGCTAGGAGTCGGTAAAACACCAAGCTCTTGGTACTTTGCAGCCTATATCGAATCGCTCATTTTGTTTGGTTCGTTTATCTTAGATTAAAAAACAAGTTTAAAACTGAATTCAAGGCTCTAATGCAGCGGTAAATAGATATGGAAGAGAAAATCACCTGTTTTATGTTTCGTTTTTTATTTTTATTTTTTTATATTATTATTGCTATAGCTACCATCTTATCTAAATTGTTTGAACATATTATACTTGATATCTGCTCTAAGGTTTTTAAAACATGTGATAATTAATTTGGTTTTAAAGCTAAAGTTTCAAGTGATATGTGTGTATTCACTTTAAAGCAATTAATATCATCGTATCATAAACAAGGTAGCCCAGTGTATTGTGCTTTTTTAGATGCTTCAAAGGCTTTTGATCGGGTTAACCATTATATGTTATTTAAAAAACTAATACAGAGAAATATGCCTACTTGTTTTGTTAGAATTTTATACTATCGGTATAGTAAACAAAATATGAAAGTAAAATGGGGTAACTGTTTATCTAGTCCTTTTTCTGTATCAAATGGTGTTAGACAGAGTGGTGTGCTTAGTCCATACCTGTTTGCTTTATATATTGATGACTTATCAGTTAAATTAAATTGTGTAAAAGCTGGTTGCTTTCTTGGCAACTCGCCACTTAATCATATTATTTATGCTGATGATTTATGTTGCTTTTCACCTAGTTTAGATGGTCTACAAGACTTACTTGATGTGTGTAGTAACTACGCCGTTGAACATGATATTACATTTAATTGTAGTACGTAAATCAGTTGGTGTATTATTTTTGCCTAAATATCTTTTGATTTCAAATGTTCCAAAAGTCTTTCTTTGCAACAATGTAGTAAAATTTAAAAATAACGTAAAGTATCTGGGTGTTTTTCTTAATAATAATCTTAAAGATGATGATGATATTTGTCAGCAAGTTCGTTATTTACGTATATGAAAAATCATATCAACTAAAAGCAACTTTTTCAAAATGTTTCCGTACTATAAAAAATATACAATTTAATTATCACTGTACTTCGTTTTATGCTAGTCATTTATGGTCTAAATATCTATGCTCTTCATTAAATCACTTACGAGTTGCATACAATGATTCCTTTCGGTTAATTCATTGGCTCAAGCGTAATGTTAGTGCAAGAGAACTACAAGTAAAAGCAAATATTCCCACTTTCGATGCACTACAGAGAAAACTTATTTATCGATTTATAGAACGGTGCTGCCTTTCTAGTAATGTACAGTATATGTTAACTATACGGTGTATAGCAATTTCTTTTACCAGAGTGACTATTATAAACATTGTCTTCAATTGTTAATGTAATTCAAATGTTCTATTTTTCTTTCCGGCTTGTTTTCTTTTTTTGTTGTTGTTGTTGTGAGTGTTTTTTCTCTTTTCTATGGACCTTGTGACTGACTCAAATAAATAAATAAATAAAATAAATTTATTTTCACTTTTATACTTTTTGAAGTTGTTTGGCAATAACGTCAAGAAAGTAAATAAAAGGAGATTAGCACTGATTTCCGGGAAGAAATATTGGTTGCAAGAATAAATATCGGCCACTGACCGATTGGTTTAATTGTTATTTCCGAGTACTTACTTGTTTATACGCACAACTATTGTTGCAGATTGGAGCAGTCAACTTTAATATTCTTCAGATTCTATTGAGCGCCATCTTGCAGCAATTAAATATTCAAAACGTTATCGCTAAAGTCTCTACAGGTATAATAAAGTCGTTTTGAAACAAAAGATTTGACAAGCCACTGCAGAAACTAACCAAATCGTGATCAGAGAGGCGTGAGTTTACAACTAAGGCTGAGCACATGTTTTCATGCCCTAGCAGTATATGTCCGTAATATAGAATCCTTTTGACAAAAATGTAAAATAAATTGTAGGAGTTGAAAATTTAAATTTGGTACGGTTTTAATTTGCGTGGCTCAATGAAAGAATCAAATTATATTTACGGTTAGTTATCTCATTTTAACTGACACAGTGATTAATAACCATAGCCTGTAAATATCCAAAATTAAGATGAACAAATATACAGCCAGCACAGACACTTGAGAGCTTTAATTTTTTGGTTTTAAAATTAAGTTCTTTTTTACAACTTGTTAATAAAGCAAAAGCCGCTGTTTGAAATCAATCAGGCGAGACGCCATCGGTGATGTTTCAACTGGTGATAACGCTCCAGAATTAAGAGAAGCGCAGGTCCAAGCGAGGTAATTTCTTTTATGGCAGCATTGTTGCTCACCAGGGATGATTTAGACGAAGTAAAAATTGCCAAGTTAAATTTTTTCCTTGTCGAAATTTTTATTTTAGATCATCTTTCCGAAGTTGGACAGCAAGAGGGGGAAAACATTGAAGCAGGATCTTTCCTCCCATCAGAACGTGGCACTTCTGTATCTTCCCCCGCCGAGTTGGACGCGAAAAAAGCTAAATTAGGTCCGACGTCAACCAGCAAAGCCCCGAGCGTGTTTGTGACCAGGCCGATTGGCCTGACAGTTGACCAGCTCAATAAAAAGCTGTCCCAACTGGAAGTCCAGATGCAGGGACAGGCAAGCACTTTGAAGCCAAAGGAAGTGACGAAATTGCTGGAAAAAGTGGAGACTTTAGAAGACAAAATAAAAACTTTGAATTCTTTACCATCTAATGAGACGATCATCAACCAAGCCAAGTGAGACTATCTTGCATATCTGTCCCTGCCTTATTTGCAGATTTGCATATCTGTGGCGGGCTAGAAATTTTATTGTTGCTATAGATCAAGCGTTTTTATTCCAGATCCGGTACCGTCCAGCATGCGGCGGCCAACGTTTGGCAGCAGCTGCAATTTCAAAACAAAGTTGAAACAAACGAACGAGGAGTCAGTCAGGTTAGTTGAGGATAAGTAAGATGAGCTAATGATAAAAAGTGTCAAGTGGATGCTGAGTGCAGCGAATTAGCAACGGAGTGTATTTGCTCATGATTAGGATTCGAATTGATGATCATAAAGTTTGATTCCATCTTCAGTAAAATTATCATATCCAAAATATTCTTAGAAGAGTAGGCTAATTGATTGACGTGTACGCAAAAATTTCAAAACAACCCTTGCCAAAAGATTCCTTCAAGTGACTGAGTTCAAACTTTAGCGGGATTATAAATCAAAAATATTGCGATAAAAAAGATAAAAAAGAAATACAAAAAGTGCAAACAACTTTTGCTGACCAACAATGAAATTAGCATTTGGTGGTACAGAATTTGAAGATTGCGTGAAGTAAAAGATTTTTCTTCCCAAAGCTTTTCCTCTGACACTCGTCAGGAGAAATCGTCCGAATGAAGCAGAATTGAAACCGAACTAAGTTATAAAGGGGGAAAGTAGAGTTCTCATTGGCTGAAAGAAGTTAGCCAATGAGAGGAAAGATTAAGAAATTTTCAAAGAGTAGACGAATTCTTTTTGCTTACACAGAAGGGGATTGAGAGATTTAATGAAAGTCGCTTCAAGAGCAGAAAGGTGAAAGGAAGAGCGACCTCGAGCGAGAATAGAAAATTTTTCGTTGCTGTAATGAAGGGCGCATTGGGCGTTGTCAAGAAGATGGACCAATGGCGGATTCGTGAAATTGTTGTGGGCGTGTGTTGTTCTTGCAAGAGCGGGAAAGACTTTGGCGGTTGGCCGAGGCACGAGTATTGGTGATGGATCTAGAAACGTGTTGTTTAATTCGCTCTTCTAGCCGTTGAGACGTGCGACCAACGTACCGACTATCGCAGTGGCACAAAAACTGGTAAATAGCATTGCCGTGATAATGGGAAGGCAACACGTCTTTCTTAATCGCTGGAAAGAGCTGTCGGGTGTTGAAAATAACACGTGGTTCGACGGAGAAAAAGCAGCGTTTCACAGCAGACGTAATCTGCTTTTCGAACTTCATCGAGACGTTTCCAATCCATGGGATGTGTAGATAGACAGGGCACTTTTTTACTGTGTGGACCGGGTTAGAATTTAGTTGTTGAAGTTTTCGCTTGAAAGCCGAATTGATTACACGTTCCGGAACGTACTACCTACACATCCCATGGATTGGAAACGTCTCGATGAAGTTCGAAAAGCAGATTACGTCTGCTGTGAAACGCTGCTTTTTCTCCGTCGAACCACGTGTTATTTTCAACACCCGACAGCTCTTTCCAGCGATTAAGAAAGACGTGTTGCCTTCCCATTATCACGGCAATGTTATTTACCAGTTTTTGTGCCACTGCGATAGTCGGTACGTTGGTCGCACGTCTCAACGGCTAGAAGAGCGAATTAAACAACACGTTCCTAGATCCATCACCAATCCTCGTGCCTCGGCCAACCGCCAAAGTCTTTCCCGCTCTTGCAAGAACAACACACGCCCACAACAATTTCACGAATCCGCCATTGGTCCATCTTCTTGACAACGCCCAATGCGCCCTTCATTACAGCAACGAAAAATTTTCTATTCTCGCTCGAGGTCGCTCTTCCTTTCACCTTTCTGCTCTTGAAGCGACTTTCATTAAATCTCTCAATCCCCTTCTGTGTAAGCAAAAAGAATTCGTCTACTCTTTGAAAATTTCTTAATCTTTCCTCTCATTGGCTAACTTCTTTCAGCCAATGAGAACTCTACTTTCCCCCTTTATAACTTAATTCTGCTTCATTCTGACGATTTCCCCTGAAGAGTGTCAGATGAAAAGCTTTGGGAAGAAAAATCTTTTACTTCACGCAAACAATAAAATTCTTTAAGTTATAAAAGATATTTTCAATCACTTTGTTACCGCTTTTATGAAACAGTTTCTTTCGCTCAAAAACTTTGCCGTGATCAGAACATGAACTATCGGTGCAGAATTTGGTGCATACTTCTATGAGACCTGCTCAGCCGGTACAAAAAAGGTTGCACACAGCTGGTCTCAAAGAGAAAGTAATTTCGATGTGCGTTGGCGAGATGGCTCAGGTGATAACACTCTGACTGGACGCGAGTTTGATGTTCAGTCAACCAATCTGATTCCCATTGTGCCTTTAGGAAAGGCACTTCACACTGTTTACCTGAAATTTTAGCTCTGTTTAAAACCTAAAGCAGCTTACACATCAATATAATTATACGTGGAAGTCCTGCACAAAGTTGACATTGACTTGTTCTTCGCCAAGGCTCTCTCGCTGATCGACGATCTGATGATGGAAATGAATCAAACGAAGCAGAAGCAGGATGAAACACAAAAAGAAGTGGGAAAAATGCTCTCTACGTTTGGACCAGTGGGTGATTATTTGATTTAGTGATAAATGGTTGTTTATTATAATCATTGAAATTTTTCTATAGGTTACCAGATGGTAAAAAGAGCATACTTTCCATAAAATGATTGTAATATTATTGTTTAGCATTCTGCAGGGATTTAATAAAGTTCATGTCTTCTTTTCAAGGACACGAATCGCTGTGGTCGCACCTTCCTGCGTACAAGCACCCAGTAATTATATATTTTATGATAAGATTGGGGTCTCAAAAAATCTCAATCCCAAAACCTCGGAATTTGACTCTTATTTATAATCCTAATTCTGGGATTCATTTCGCTAAAATCCTGGGATTTTAACAATGTATCAATAAACGCCAAATTGGTCCGATTTTGCTCGTTTTAGAATTGTATTTTAAAGCTTCATCGTAGCAACCGGGCTGTCTTGGAAACAATGGTGCCACAGCCAATTCAAAAAATAACAAGATTTTTATTAAAAAACTTGGTGAAGACAAAAAAAGATTTTCATATACATATAATTTGAATGGCTTACCCCCCTACGCGGCAGGGTTGACAAGTATATGTAAGTCTTTTTTTGTCTTCGACATGTTTTTTGTAGAATTTTTTGAAAAAGTGCTCTTTTTGGAAGTGAGCCAAGGTAAAAACACAAAAACTATTAAAGTCAAGGTACAGGATAAACCTACTAAAAATTCTTACGTAAATTGCACCGTTTTATTTAGATGTTATTGATTGCAAAGATGCATCAATGAACCATAGTTGTCAATGAATGCAATGACCTAACTATTATCTGTTCGATAAACAAATCATTTAGGTGATAAAACAGTTAAGATAACTTATTTTTTTGTAAATCAAATAGTTAGTTCAGTCCGAACATTCAGCTAAGCTAAACATTAGTAACAAAAACAGTCAGAAGAAATTGTAGTTAATTAAAAAAAGCACCTTTTCAAAATAAATTTTTTTAAGTAACCAAAGATTTTCAAAGTAAAGTTAAATTCCCAAAGTAAACTTAAAACAGTTAAGAGCTATATTCATTTAGAACGAAAACAAAGAATGAGATTTTTAATGGTTTTCGCATACAATGAAACCGATTTGGAAAAAATTTTCAAGATAGCCAGCAATGAAAAAATAATAAAAAGTTTAGCACAAAGTTTATCGCTTGAAATAAGTGCAATTTATCGTTCCATGCATCAGTTAGTTTCATTTGGTAATGAAAATTGCGTGGCAAAAATTTGCGAACCCGCACAGATGCCGTGTGTTTGATTTGTTGATCCGGTAGTGAATAGGATTAAAATTAGCAATTAAAAGAAGCAGGTGATAACAATTGAATTGGATCCCTTATTTTTATGCAGCTTCATCAACTCTTTCAAAACGTTTTCTTTATGGTTATTTGGGTTGAATAATTAAAATGGAAACCCTTATAACTGCTCTGACAGCAATCTTCCTCATGCCCATAGCGCAGCAACACGAAGGCGAAACTGACAAGTAACGTAATGTTTTACAGGAATCGGAGATAAATCCGGACAACTTAAAGCAGCTAGTTAACGATACGGAGAAACAGAAGAATCGTGTCCAGGCCTTGCAGAAAAACTTGGTCGGTTTATGCTAACGAACTCGTCTGCGCTTATATACAAATGTCAACTGTAATTGTAGATTTTCTTCTAATGTCTTAAAGCTTATTCATTGACATATTATTCACATTTGAAAAAAATAGATAACTAGTTAATTTTTCTTTAAAAGGTTGATTCCAATACCGGAAAAATCATTCAAAAAATTGCTGCAAAACGCAACAGAACATAATATTCGAGAGTTTCGGAAGTTGTTCTTTACTTAAAAATTGCAACGTCAACAATAAAACTTTTTAGTATCAATAATTTTAATCTTAAAAACTTAAAACAAGTGTTTGTAAAACTTGGGTTGAAATGATAAATTTTTGAGAATTTATATTTTGTAAAGTAAAACAAATAATGTGTAGAGCGATCTGAGTGCAAAACTTTCCGGCATCCCCAATAAATCCGAATGTGAATCTTTCGTGACGTGGCCACTGTTGGAGGAAGTGCTGACTCAGAAGCTCCCTTCTACGACTGCGAATGAGATGGCGGAATTGCTCACGCGAAGTGAAGTAAAGACTTTGAATCTCGAGTCAGAGAGCTTTCAATGCAAAGAATTTAATTTGATGCTTGCAGAAATCGTTCGAGCCAATCGAGGAAGAAAATCTTCCAAGTGATCAAAATGGAATAAAAAGTAAAGCAAAAGAGCAAAGCGATAAAGAGTTAAAACACGAAAAAGATTTAAACAATCAAAATGAAGCAAGAAGCTCGAAAGAAGAGATTACTGTTAAAAAAACCAAAAGTGAGAATGAACAAACAAAAGAAACCAAAAATGATAGTGAACAAATAAGCGAAAAAGCGAAAACTCCAAAAGAACAAGAGCGCGAAAAAAAGAGAAAAAGTCTCAAAGAAAAAAAAGAGAGCGAAAAAGAATCAGAAAGTTTATATGAGCAAGAAAACGAAAATAATTACAAATATCGGAAAGAACAAAAAGTAGATAAACATGTAAAGACGGATGAGGAAGGTTTTTTGCCAGCACGCTACTCTCCTGAAAACCAATCCGGGAGCCACGATATTTCTCCGGACACCTCGGAGGCCCAAAGTGATTCAACAAGGTCTATTACAAAACCGAGGCGTTCGCGAGTATCGCGCCACCCGAGCGCGCAGCTTGTCTCCGCCAAACACCGATTCCCCATGGTGAGGGGGAAGTATTACTGAAGATAGTGTTTTTCGTTTAGAAAATGTATATGTTTCCAGGGTGCGCTTGTTATATACATCAGTGACATCAATTGTTTCTTTTGGAAGATTTTTAATCGAGATTACTGAGCTTTTTTTTATTTTTAAAGAGTACTGATTTTTTAAAACAAACAAAATTGAGTAATTTTGTAAATACTCTTCAAATCGTAGATATTTTTCATTCACGCAAATTTTTTTCCCATGTAAAATTATAAAAAACAAGTTTATTGCCAGGCGACAGAACTGCTGGAAAAAATTGCTTTGCTTGATGAGAAGATGCGAGATCTTAATGACCGAATCAAGACTCTAGAGGTAGGATAAAAAAATTTTTGGCTGGCAGCATTGGGATAAAATGTATTTTCAGGTCGCTCCAGAAACTTCGGGAATCCGGGACTCCATGGATCGGCAGGAATCACCTAAGGAAGGAGGTTGTTGAGGTAGCGCAATAGCGTCGATGAAATTACGCCAGTGACAGGAAATGAATGTTTAGAGCGCGAAAGATCGCGGTCTCACAATCAGCAATATTTTGAGCGCCACCAACACAACGACTTTGTCGAGAAACTCGCCCAGCTCGATGCCGCGGTCAACCAACTACGCAAGGAGAAGGCCCGAGTGAGTGTGGCCGCAATGACAAAAAGTGATGTTATTTAATCAAGCGTTTTATTTGAGAGAGTAAACAAAAAAGAACACAGTTGTGGTTGATTAAATTAATGCTTGTTAATTTTTTCAACTGGACAGAGATGTTGGTTCCTCCTCCAATGCAGATGCCAAGAGTTTGTTGATTCATTCCTACCTTTGTTGTTACCTTGCAGCTTCACGACATGATGAAGATGCAACAGGAGAGCATAGACAACTTGGTCAATATGCCTGCTGCCAAAGCCTCAGAACACGACGTCAGTTCAAAGTCCGACCTCCCCTCGGTCTCAAGCACTGATGACGTGAAAAAAGTGGAGGTCGCCTGCCGGCGCTTGACTCAGAAGATGTCCCTCAACATGAAGTCAGTTGATTGTTTTGTTCTGGTGCAATAAGTCTATTGCCTGATAAACAAATAACTAAGTGGTCAAGAAAAAACCCTTTTTCAAAAAAAACTTAATTCCGATGCGGTTGTATTACGGAAACTAAGGTACTAAGGTAAAAACTTTTTTCAGCTTATCTTAATCACATTTACTTCATGACTTCAATTTAGATTCTGCATCCAACCTACTGTTCTCATGACAACTAAATAATACTTTTTTGCTTTGCTGTTTTATAGATATAGTTATACTGTCACGCTAATTGTATCAAACTGGTTACAAGTATTCGAATACAAGATAGCAATATCTTATTACCTCCAAAAGAAAATTGTAAAATTTATTTGATAGTTGCTTTAAGTGTAACGCTTTTGCCAAAGTTATGATGATAAAATGATAAAAAGAGAATGTTGGATAAAAAGCTTCTGCTAAGCTTTCCTCCTTTATCCCCCTCAGGCAAAAAGCTTGAATAATTGTCAAACTTGTTTTAAATATAATCAAGCGGTTTACCAAAAAAAGCATGTAAAAATTTTAGTGTTTCTGAGCCTCCTTTGAAAGATAGTTTTTTGTTTAAACTGTTTTACTTTAAAGCAAATGAAACTCTTTTATTGATTACCAGCTTGTGACCCTGCAGGCAGCTGGAGGATTTGCAAGAAAATTTTTCCAATCTGGCCGAAGAGATGCGTCACACTCACGAAGACAATTGCGATCAATTGCAAGAAATGAGAAGCGATCTTAACCAGTTGATGGATGCACAAAAGTTGTTGATCAGACACGTGGGGAAAGGAGGGCCTGAGGAAGTCCGGGTTAAAGCACAAGAGCAACAGCAATTTTCCGATGTTTCGTTGGTCAGTGACAGTGACAAAGACACGGGGTTGGGTGTGTCCGACAGTGCATCCATGGGGGAGGACGACGGTGCTGGAGTGTATCGGTTCAAAAAAACTCATCATCACCACGCCAGAAAACATGTAAGGGACTTTATGCCAAACATTTTATTAATTTTGCCAGGCGTGATTGATAGGAACGTAAGCTTGCTCAACTTGCGATCCCATTCAGTCAAGTCCTTGTACAAACTTGCTTCATTAAAACAAAGAATTACTTCAACAGTGTTGCAGAGTCAACATGCATAGTTACATAGGAAAAGACTAATTATTTTCTCTTGTTTAACCAGGGATCCGACGTCGTAACAAACTTGCAAAATTCAGTCCTCGATTTGAGAGGAGAAATAGACAAAATTAACGAACTCATTCAAAGTTCGATAGAGGAACACGCAAGCAAGCAGAAACATATTGATGTGAGTGTGTGTGTGGTCCCGAGTCAAGTCCAATCGTTATGTGAATTATTTGCAGTTTTTGTACGAGTTTCTGGAGAAGTTGGAGGAAGTGAAGGCAGACAAAGATGTGATGCAGGTCGAGCTCAACCAGGTCGGTATATTTGTAGAAATCAATTTTTTCTCTTCATGTCAATCCTGGATACTAGAACTTCACTACTCCGTTGCAGCTAAATGGTCGAAAGGCTTTTTGTTATAATAAAAAATTACTGGTTTTCTTACGTTAAAAAAACCCTTTGAGTAGGCTTACCGATTTAAGAAGTGAATCAATTACTAGAAAAACAGTGACCCGACAGTTGATCGAAGCGACACTTGATCGAAACGACACTTGATCGAAACGACACTTGATCTAATAATAAAAGAGAAAATTTACAACTTTGAATCTGTCTCAATTTTGTCAATTTTTCGTCCCAAAAGAATAGTGATCTTTAAAAAAATAGGTATTTTCTTTAAATCTGACTCTGGTTTCTGCAAGGGTTCTGCAAGGGTGGGGCCATGGCACAATGCCTTCCCCCCAATAAATAACTGACTACAACGTAAAAGAATGCAAAAAAATGGTAGCAATAGGCATCTAACGAACATAACCATGACAAGAGATCTACTTGTTGCCCCCCTAAAAATGCTTTGCCCAGGGATCTTATTAAATAACCTTGACCTTGATATTCACAAAAAATTATAAAAAATAAAAACAAACTGCTTTTTAAAAATCTAATTTACAGGAACAAAGAGATTGTTTAACCCTATAACGCCGGAATTTAAAATCGCGCTGCAAAAAATTTTTTATGCATTGTTTTACAGAAAAGGAATACAATGATAGTAAAAGCGCAAAATATTAAAGTTACATCTTTCCTTTTTCCTTTTATGGGATTTTCAAAAATTCTTCATGCTCGTTCATACTGGTTAAAATGCAGCAGGAAAGTACTATTTCTTATGATGTAACACAAGTTTTTGTGGAAATTTTAATTTTTTACTAATACTGCACAAGGTTACAATCAATTACTGTCGGCGGCGTGGTCGAGTGGTTAAAGCACCGGACTGATGATCAGCATGGTGTCGGTTCAAAACCCACTTGCGCGCCATTCTGTTGTGTCCTTGGGAAAGACACTTTACGGCACTTTCCCCTGCTTGGTGGTCTTGACAAGCAGTTCTAAATTAAAGTCATATCTCTACTAAATTACTAGCGGACAGCAATATCTTGGCATCTCCGGAAGCAGGTCGGGGTAATTGCCTGCCCTACGTATTAGCGCCTCCGTCGCTTTCCTGCGAGTCAGGAGGATAAATATAGAGATAAAAATAAAATAAAAAATAAATTAGCACCTAAATACAAGAATGGAAGACAATCAATAACGCCATGGAGGGCAGCTTATAGGTGGTGGTTAGGCATATACACAGCACACTACTTTACTTGCTGTGAGTCTTTGAAGCAGTTTCTACTTTTTGTAAGGCACAGATTCACGTCACATTTTGCACAGAAAAACACTGTGACTCCATTGCATGCAGGGTTTTTGCATCTCCCTCCTTTCTCTTTAACTTCTAGAAGATGCTGAATTCCCTCCAAACGAATCTCGGGACCTGGTATGCTTTCGTTGTAGGTCCGCGAAGCTTTTTTGTATGGTGCAACGTATAGAAAGAGAAGGTCTGCCTCGTTTTGGGAGACCTCTTGTTTTTCCTTCTGGCAGCAATGCTTAACACACTGACATTTTAAATTCTTGCAAGGACATCTGTTTTGCATTTGGCACACTAAGCCCATTCGAGTCTCTCCTAAATAAAAGCCAGGAATTCACAACCACAACATCCAGAAGGTGAAATACTAGTTTGTGGTAATATTTCTTTGACCTGGTGTGAATCCTGTGCAAGGCGATCACAGCACCTATCAAACACGCCCCCCATAAATTGGTTATATATTTTAACAATATGAGGGCATGAAATGGTTACGGTCTTTTTTTGTTTTTTATCATACCTTTTCACCTCCTGCAGGAGATGCGCAAGAAAAGATGACACCAGTGACACACATCTGCTGTCTGCCCATTTTACTGCTCTAATGTCCACACCATCAATTTTTGTTTCTAGTGCAACATGTTCTCCTCTACCCTTCTTTACCAGTTCCTTTTCAGTGGGAAATGTAATTTTTGGCAAGCGACATTGCTGGACTGTTCCAAGAGCATAAATATTCTTTTTTCCAGGGTGGTTATGAGAGGAAATGTTGTGAACCAATTATCGAAATAAATCAAATGTTCATCCCCACTAGAATGCATTTAGTTAAATACAAAACGATGTTGGAGCTTGCTTCCAAGTCTGCCTCTCCTTCAGCTGGAAGAATTATTCCACCATAGACTTCAAAGTTGTATAAAATGTTACTGGTGTCACAAAGCGAAAAAATTTTATAGCCATATTTGTAAGGCTCATTGGGCAAGCTACTGCGTATTTTATATAGTACCATCTGCTCGTCAACGCAGAGCGTCTTTGGCATAGAAATCTCCTTGAATTTTTTAGTAGATGTGTAATCAAAGGCCTGACCTTGAACAGCTTGTCATAATTGTCTTCTTCTCTTGATGGCAGATTCGAGTTATCATTGTAGTGCAGATACGACTTTATTTCCTTCCACCTGTCTCTTGTCATGGCTTCACAAACAAGAGGGCATTGCAGCTGACTACTCCAATACAAAGTGAATTAGAAAGTTTGACTAGTGAAATTGCAAACAATGTTCCTAAAAAACATTCAAGTTCATTCTTGGTTTATCCAAGAGGTTTGCTGGGGTCTTCTTGAACTGCATATAAATTGGATTGCATCACAATGCTTTCCAGGATATCATCCTAGAGAAACTTACGAAAATACTCAATGGGCCGCTTTATAAATTCAACTGCTGGAAGCTGACCTAACCAAGATGGACAGTCACGTGCCGAGCAATTACTTCTGGCAGCATGCCAGGAGCATGTCTTTGCAAAATTGGTTGGTTTTTGTTTTCTTGACACAGAAGATGTAGCCAATGTCAAAAGTTCTGAAGTTAAAGGGGCACTTTGTTCTTCAGCTTTATCAACGTCAAAGAGAGAGAAGTCGAAGTCCTCGTCATCAGGAACATAATTACTTCCTATTATAAAACAAATATTCATAAATAAGTGTTCAAATCATTAGATAATAATACAAAGTTAATTTATTTTTCACCTAAAATCACACAGTAGTTGTTGTTGGCTAGACAAAACAAGGGTGGCCAAAATTAGCTCTAAACCGTAACTTTGTTCTTCCCGTGAGAAATAACAAGATCTTGTGTTTAAGACCACAGTTTCCTTTTGAATCTTGGCGTTACGGTCAAGTGAAACATTAAGTGAATTGTTCTAACACTAAAGCACAAGATCTTGCACTTTGTTAGTGGTTTAGGCCCAATTTTGGCTAGCACATAGACTGGAATCTAATTATAAATTGGTTATTCTATTCATACATGATTTATGCTCTTGTATGCATCATCGTTAGATTTATTTACAAATAATTCACCATCATTCAAAAAAAGAAGCATATACAATAACATTAGAACAGCCAATTTATTGGATATCTAGATCATTTTGAACTAGTTTATATTTGGCCATTGCAGAGCTATATACCGGTAGCATACAAAAAGGCAACAGTACTCATCATAATCGACAATCTCTTCCAATCCATCACTGTCACTATCGTTATCACTTTCTTCCAAATACCTTTCAAGAACTCGTGATAAGCATTTGCGTTTTCCGTAAAATGTTGAAATGTCCATACTTTCAAAATAAATTGCACTCATAGCAAATGTCAAGTTTTCTTGACATCTGAGTTTTCGCAGCAGCAAAACTGGTCATAGCATTCAATTCCAAAATAAACTCAATAAATTAATATATTTATTATTTAGCCTATACAAAAAAAAGAAAAAATACTTACCGTATGTAAAATATGTAACTAACACCCACTTCGCTTAACTCTTTAATTCGGCGAACTACTGGTTTGACGATTTCACTGAGAAAGTGAACGTGCTCAGAACGGTGACGTCACAGTAGACACGTATCAAAAAAGTTCCAGAAAGAAAGCAAATTGTAAAGAATTCTGTACTATTGGCGGTTTCGTAAAGTTTTATGTTCTTTGACAGTTCCGGAAAATTAAAGCAAACGTAAAGAATTCCATGGTCTCGTTGTTATAGGGTTAATCGCAAAAACATACAAAAGTAAATTTTTTTGTATCAACTGTCATTTCCATCATGTGTCGTTGCGATCAAACGTCGTTTTGATTAAATGTCGTTTTAATCAAGTGTCGTTTCGATCAAGTGTCGTTTCGATCAAGTGTAATTTTGATCAAATGTTGTTTCGATCAAGTGTCTTTTCGATCAAACGTCCTTTTGATCAACCGTCGTTTCGATCAAGTATCGTTCGATCAATTGTCGTAACACCCAAAAAAACTGGTTAAACAACAAAATCTTAGCTTTAAACACAAACGTAACCGTGATAACAAAAATAACCACTACATGGACGTACTTTTTTTCCAGAAAGGCGACAAGCGGGCTTTGGCTTTGAAAGTGGCCCGGGCTGACTTTGACACAGTCATCGATGAGCTGAGAAGAACTCTCGATGTATTAGACGATAAAGTAGAATCTCAAGTAACTTATTGTTCTGTTTTCTCGCGTTTTTTTTTATCTTTCGGTGCTATTTATGGTTTAAAGTGCTGGTACAACTTGTACCAAAAGTAGCTTTTGTTGCTCAGCAAAAATAATATTAGGCCATTAAGAATGAAATGTCCGATTCCATTAATCACATTTTTGTCGAATTATAACTTTCACATTTTTTATTGTCGCTTCATAATTTCATGCCATAGGACCTTAACTTTATTACCTTACGAATGCAGTTCAGGGTAACTCATAATTCCATGATTTAGATATTTTAAATAAATGTCTTGGAACCCATGGATAAATCAAAAATTCGGGTTGCTTATGAATACGAATTTTATCGTAGAACAAATGTCTCTCAGACGGCTAGAAACATTAGTGAGGTGTTTGGTGACAATATGGCAAACGAGCGAACTGTGCGCCGATGGTTTGAAAGGTTTCGGTCTGGTGATTTCAGTCTTAAAAATCAACTCCGTGGTAGGCCTGCAATCAAGATCGATAATGATGAGCTGAAAGCAGTAGAGGAAAAGGATACGTTTCAAATAACGCGTGCTTTAGCAGAGAGATTTAATGCTTCAATTTAATGTATTGGACCATTTGAAACAGATAGGAAACCTTTTGCTTTTTGTTTATGATATTATAAAATAAAATGCCAGTTTAACTCGGACATTTCATTTTTAATTTTTCCTCTACTGCTTTCAGCTCGTCATTATCGATCTTGATTGCAGGCCTACCACGGAGTTGATTTTTAAGACTGAAATCACCAGACCGAAACCTTTCAAACCATCGGCGCACAGTTCGCTCGTTTGCCACATTGTCACCAAACACCTCACTAATGTTTCTAGCCGTCTGAGAGGCATTTGTTCTACAATAAAATTCGTATTCATAAGCAACCCGAATTTTTGATTTATCCATGGGTTCCAAGACATTTATTTAAAATATCTAAATCACGGAATTATGAGTTACCTTGAACTGTATATGTAAGTTGATGAAGATAAGGTCCCATGGTATGAAATTATGAAGCGACAATAAAAAAATGTGAAAGTTATAATTTGACAAATATGTTTTTTTTTTTTTTTTTTTTATCTCTATATTTATCCTCCTGACTCGCAGGAAAGCGACGGAGGCGCTAATACATAGGGTAGGCAATTACCCCAACCTGCTTCCGGAGATGCCAAGGTATTGCTGTCCGCTTGTAATTTAATAGAGATCTGACTGTAATTTGGAACTGCTTGCCAAGACTACCAAGCAGGGGAATTATTGGAATCGGACATATGATGTGATTACTGGTGTGATGCATATGACGTGATGATGTGACATGTGATTACTGGAATCGGACATATTATTCATAATGACCTAATAGCAAAGCATAAACGTCAACATTACGTACAACAATATTATTGCATTGGTTTTTGTTGTAAGATAATTTCCAGGACATTGATGTAGCCCCATCAATTGCTTCAAATCTGGGTGCTTCTTAATTGTTTGTCTTTGCAGAGCGAGCAATGGAAGCAGATGGTGAAGCAGATCGCTTCAGAGCTCGACACAAAGGTGGACCGCGTCGAAACAGAAGCGCTTAAACAGAGCATCGATACCAGGTCGGAAGGGGGGTAGATTTGTCTCAGCAACTTTGAATTGTGGCATTTTTAGATTGAAATCGCTCCGAAAGTTAATTGATCAAAGACCTCGAGAAGGGATGGCCGAGGGGGAGGAAGCGGCCGCTTTCAAGAAGCAGCTCATCACCGAGTTCACCTGCTTGTCCTGCGACAGGCAGCTTGGGTTGACGCGCAGTTTGTGAGTTGTTGATGGTTTGATAATTTTCTTTTGTCTTTTTTTTACTTTTGTTTTCCCCTAAAAGTGCAACAACCATGCATATTATTCATTAAAAGTTTGTTTTTTTATCTTGATTGCATATTATAAATTTTATCGTGAAGTCGCTTCTTCCTTTTTCTGCTTTGCTTTCCACTATTTAAAAATTAAGCGATTTCTTTCATTTTACTTCTACAAGAATTGAAACAAAAGTCGGTAGCGAAACGAGATGTTTGATAACGTCGTGTTGATGGCAAGCGTGAGCGACACGGTCAAGGTTCAAAACCCACTCGCGCCATTCTGTTGTGTCCTTGGAATGACACTTTACTGCGTCTTCTTTGCTTGGTGGCTTTGGCAAGCAGTTCTAAATTTTAGTCACATGGCTAAATAAAAACTAAAAAAACAAATAAAAACTTGCAACCAGACAGCAATAACTTGGCATCTCCGGAAGCATATCGGGGTAATTGCTTGCCCTATAAATAGATCCTCCGTCGCTTTCCTGCGAGTCAAGGAGAAAAATACAAATGAAAGCTAATATGAAAAATAAATTAATTCCAGATTCAAAAATCTCAGTGTTTCTTGTCAATGATATTTGTTTTAGGCCAGCTCCTTCGATCCCTAACAGCCCTTCACTTCCCGCTTCAAGATCAGTGCGCCCCTATACTTCATATGGACTTGAAAGTTTACGTCAGCAAGGAAGAGGGTGGGTATATTTTGTGGTAATTTTAAATATAGAAAAAATTTGATAAACGTTTTGTTTAGTGTGACTCCCGGAAAAAACGCGATAAATTTTAAAAACGCCCTGGAGGAGAGGGAGATGGCTAGGATGAGGAAGTTAGAAGAAATGGCTTTCCGCACTCATTTTCCCCAGGAAGAACCACCTATCCAACGACGCCCTATCCAACGGTAAACGTAAACCATTTATTTACTGCTAAAATCTTCTCATTAAGACTTTTATTTTGGAAAAAATTTTTTGGTAATAATTTGAGTAAGAAAAGATTTAATTAAAACAAGTAGAATTTTCTTTAAAAACTAAAGTTATAATAAAAATCAGATCGATTTTTTAATAAAAGGGATAAGTTTGCTCTTGTGTTTCCTTGATTACTTAGTATACACTGACAAATGGTCTGGAAATATTTTCGGTGATCTTCCAATAATGATTTCGCTCCGGCGCAGCGTCGCGGTGAGGTCATCAAGGGCTGTTATTTGCTCATGCGTCACTTGTAAACAGCAAAGTTTGTCAAAAACCTATTGATTGCAGCAGTTCAAACTAGTGATGGGACGATTAATCAGAATTGGAATAGAAGAATTTTTAGGAATCGAAATCGGCATCGGAATCGAAAGATTTTTCGTAAAAATTTTAATTTATAAAAACGATTCCTAATTTATTCATGTATTCTCTTTTTTTTATGTACCTCACGATCATTGAGCATGCACATATATGAAAAATGACATTTTCTTTTTTTTTGAACAATATATATATTTATAATAATTATGATCATGGGTTGGTGACAAATCGTTGCAAATCAACACTAACTAGGAAGGCTCATTTTCACTACTAATGTAGAAGGAAGTATTCTTTGTTTGTTTTATTAATTTTTTTACTTCTTTCCGAGCTTTAGCATGAGGCGAGCAAAAAAATTAATGAAACAAACAAAAAATACTCTATTGCATGCTGGTAGTGGAAACAAGCCCTATCAACAATATCATCACCAGTCCTAACCCTAATTGGCGGTGGCTAACTGTCAGAGGCAAATCGGTGGCAGCGATCATTCCCATTCTGTATATATTTATACTGCAAGAGTGAATTGATCTTCCTTGCAGAATAGTCAATGGAAAGATCAGGGCGATTTAATAATGTTTAGAAAACCAAAACAGTCTGTTTCATCCTATGAAATTGTCAGGTGGTTACTTACGAGTTGTTAAGTTGACTTTGACTTTATCCACTTTGATTCTAAACGAACAAGAATCACGACTTCTGATTTAATTAATTTCGTATATTAACCAACGCAGCGATCAAGAATATAGTTAATCAATTAAACCAAGAAAATATAAAAATAATTAAAATCAATTCTGGCGTTATCTAAAACATTGAAAAAGGTTAAAAATCGTAGCTACCGTATTTTCCGGGGTATAAGTCGAATTGTTGACCCCTAAAATTTTTGTTTAAATATCAGGGTCGACTTATATGCCGAGTAGACTTTCAGGGTACATTGAAAAATTATTTTTATTGAGAAATATATATACATATACACTACATATTTACACTACATTTAAAATCTATCGAATTCATCTTCCTCATCGTCCGATTTAAACAGTTCTAACGTTTCCGCATCTGTAAGTCCCGTCAGCACATCATCGTATGGGTCCCATTCTTCTTCGGCGTCAGCAGTATCGTCCTCGGCATCCATATCTTTCCATAATCAGTCGTCCTCCTTTCCGTCCAACGAATTCGAAATGCCGCATTTCAGAAAAGAATTTTCCACAATTTTTGCATCGATGGCTGCCCAAGCGCGAACTACCCACTCACACAATAAATCCAAGGGGGGTGCACGCATATTTCCACCCTTGGTGAAGGTTTTCTCTCCATCTATAATCCATGCACTCCAATACTGACAAATCAAGTCCTTGAATGGTTTATTCAGGCAAACATCTAACGGTTGAACAACAGATGTCAAACCACCTGGAATGACGGCTAAATCTGTATTCGTGCGCTTCACGTGGTCCTTCGACTTTTTAGTAACGTGGGCCTTGAACATATCCCACACCAGCAAACTCTTCGTTTTCATAAGACCTCCCGGTCGTTTCTTCCAGACTTTGTCAGTCCATAACTTGACGCCGTCTTCATCCATCCAGCCCTTTGGATGCACGTGTACGATAACACCAGCGGGGAATTTCAGTTTCGGCATTGCCTTCCTCTTGAATACCACCATGGGCTTGAGCTTGGTCCCATCTGCCATGCATGCTAGGACGATTGTGAATCTTGTTTTCTCATGCATGCTAGGATTTTTTTTGGCCCACTTCAGTGGATAAATGATGATGGCATTACGGGTTACTGGGAAACCATTTTGGCGATTTTCCATGACCCAATCTGTCACTTCGTCTTCCAGCTCTGGCCAGTGTGCTTTGCCACCTGGTCTTGCACATTTCGTCTTGGGCATCTTTCGTAGTTCTACCTCGGCTTTCCTCCAGTCTCTCACGAGTTTCTCGCTGATGGTGAATTCTCTTGCTGCTGCACAGTTATTCGTCTTCTTCGCAAATTTGACCACCTTCAGTTTAAAACCAGCATCGTACTTCATTTGTTTTCTTGCAGGAGCCATAGTTGTTAAAAAATTTAAAAACTATATTTAGCAACTCCTTACTTGAAAATACCTGCAATAATACGGTAAATCTTGAAATACTGTTAGTCTAGAAGAAAGGGGGTCGACTTATACGGCGAGTATAGCTTGAAATTCTAGTTTTTAGGCCCAGAAAGTTAGGTCGACTTATCTCCCGGATAGACTTATACCCCGGAAAATACGGTAATTTAAATTGTACACTCCGTACTGACAAACAACTAAACCTTATCTACTTAAAAGAAAGCCTTTGAAGCACATGTGCGCGAAACAGACTCCCCGGAGATTTTAACGTACGAGGTAATTCACGGAACGTTTATGACGAAACATAAAGGCAATAAAAAAGGATTGAGTCAGCCAAATCTTCGCTGTACAATTCTTAGCGATAAATTTATAACGAACATTTAAGCGAACAAAATTTTAGATTATCCAATTCTCACTGCTACACGAGTATTCAAATCAAATCGTCAGTTGTTTGCTTTATTTGAATAAGTAACCACCTGATAATTCCATCTAAATTTTTAAATAATAATAAAATAAATTTTACGTTATGTATATACAGAGTGGGCAGAAAGTTTCCGGACTAATTTAAATCGACAGGGTGTCCGTAAAGTCCTGCACACATTTAAAACTTTAATATCTCAAAAACCGCATAAGGTAGAAACTTTAAATTTTCGACAGTGAATTATATCACCATAAAGTTTTTTTGTTATTTTTTTACAGGTTATTTTATTGTTAAAATAAGCAAGAATAAGTCATTTTTAATAAAGGCGTAAGTTTGCAACAAAGTATGAAATATGTTCACCATTCAACAAAAAGCACAATGTGTTCTTTGTTACCATAAATTGAAATTACCAACTGCAGTACAACGTAAATTTAGAAATGAGTTTGGACAAGACCCTCCTCACACTAACAGCATTAAGAGATGGTTTAAAAATTTTATGAAAACCGGCAGTGTAGGAAGCGCGAAATTGAATATCGCCTTGACATATTGAAAGCAACAAACGGAACACATGTTGAAGTTTATAAATAGCATGAAAAATTAAATTCTTGAGATATGGCTATTACTTAAACTACTAGAAATTTTTAAATATAAAACTTCAATTAACAAACTTTACTTTGCACAAAGCTGGATGATTTTATCTACTTTAGTTATTAAGCAAAAAAATTTGTAAAGTGATCAAGACTTTATGGACACCCTGTATTTATTTTTTATGTTTTATTCTTTTTTAATGTTGAAATTTTTTTTATTTTAAAGATATGAAAGATAACAAAAAGTCTACGTTTTTATTGCTCTGTGTGACCCCCTAAGCCTTGATAATTTTTTTCAGTCGGCCTCTAAAACTTTCAACTCGCTACGTATAGTACTCTGCGGGATTTTTTCCCATTATTTTTCTAGTGAACGTTTTAATGCTTCGACATTCGAATGGGAGGATGGACAGGCTTTCTTCTTCAAACTGGGCCAGATACTGAAATCCATGGGATTAAGATCCGGGGAAGATGGAGACCAAAACTTTTTTGACCAGAATTTTGGAAAATTTATTTGAGACCAACTTTGATTTTTTTTATAATTGTTATGGTATTGACCCCCGAGCAGTGAAGTTGGATGATAGCCTCACGATTGTTCATATTTTTAATAAAATTTAAAAAATCTTTTATAAAATTTCTACAAGGATAAAAATTGCAATTCAACAGTACAATATAATGAAATTAAAAATTTTAATAATATTTTTATATAAATTTAATTTATATTGTTCAGAAAAATTAGTCCGGAAACTTTCTCCCCACCCTGTATATATATCTTTTTTTTCATTTATTAAGCAAAAACATTTCTACAGCATGTTTTATTCGATGAAGAATTTAATAATGGATAAAACAGGCTATAAGGTTGTTTTTTAATAAGTGAAAAATCTGTGTATTTATTCTGACTTTCATTATGCACTCTACAATAACACGTCGATTAATTTTTTCTTAATTTACTGTATGCATATTGCATGAGTTTCATATCATAAGGCAATATATACCGGTATAATCCAGTAATGTTTCACTTTGCCGGTACAGTGCTCAATAACACACGGTTAGAGCAAGTATATTATATTTATTTAACACTACACTTTATAAGTTAAAACCACAACAGCCTGTTTCATCCTATTGAATCGTCAGGTGGTCACTTATTCAAATAGAATTTGAATAAGTGACCATTCTATTTGAATAAGTGACCACCTGACAATTCAATAGGATGAAACAGGCTGTTGTGGTTTTAACTTATAAAGTGTAGTGTTAAATAAATATAATATATACCGGTATATATAAAAAAAATTTTAGTTTTAATTCAAGCTCTTCGTTATCGAGCACTTTAGAAGAACTGATTTTTCCAACATTGTTACCGGTATATACATAGCCGTACCAGCCCAAAAAATTTTGGGGTGCAATGAAGTTTTGCCCAAATTTTGTGACGTTTGCCCAAATCATGATTTTATAATACATTTCGGATATGACAAAAAAATTGTCTGAGATTCTCAGACGAAAAACCAATTTTGTCCTAAAATCATGATGATCTCTAAAAAAAAAAAGGTCTTCTCTTAAATTCAGTCTCCTAATTTTCAATTTTCGTCCCAAAATCAAGGTGTTCTCTAAAAAAAAAAAAAAAAAAGGTCTTCACCTAAATTTGGGTTATTATTTTTTGCAGTTCCTCATCGTCACCTCTCTAAATTTCCTGACTTTGCCCAAATTTTTCGTATCGCTGCCCGAAAAATTATGGTTTTGCCCAAATATTTTCTTCTCACTGCCCGAAAAATCTTAATTTTGCCCAAATCTTCGAAACTTGGGGGGGCAATTGCCCCCCTGCCCCCCCGGCAGGTACGACTATGGGTATATAATATATACGTACATAATCTAGTAATGTTTCACCTTGCCTGCACAGTGCTCAATAACACATGGTTAGAGCAAGTATAAGCAAGTATATTTATAGTTATTTAAACATTATTCTATTTTATTTTAAGAATTCTATTTGAGTAAGTAACCCCCTAACAATTCGATAGGATGAAGCAGACTGCCGTGGTTTCAACTAATAAAGTGTAGTGTTTAATAAATCTACAGGGTGAGCCAAAAGTAGATAGACAGTAAATGATAACATTTATTTAGAGATTACGTATATGTACTAACACAATTATTACATAGACATTTAAGTTTTAAAGAATTGTATTTATAAAATTGTGATAATATAGCACAAATAAAATAGTTATAATGAACACAATAGTAATAATGTAACTGATAAGTAAACCTATTCCACATATGGTCTACCTACTTTTGGCTCACCCTTTATATAAATATATATATATAAAATTATCAAATAAAGTATAAACACTGCAGATAAAATTTATTTATTAAAATTCGCAACAGTCTGTTTCACCGTAAAAACGGTTCATCAGGCGATTATCTGAAATCAAAAGCAAAAACAAAAATGTATATAAAATTAAATTAAATTTAAGACCACAAAATTTTTTATTCAACATTAATTTTATTTGCCCCAACAGACTGTGTTGCCTGCCTAGGGTCGTCAGGGGGCGGTAAGAAATTTGAAAAAACAAAACAAATGAATAAAAATACAGTTTAAACAAAGCGCTTGAAGATCGGCGAAAAACGTAAAACAACAAGAGAAAAATTACGGTTGTAGTATTGAACGATGAAATGAATTTTATTGCCAAAGAAAAATTTTTTTACCTAGCTTGCTCTATTGTTTGAAAATAATGGGTAAATTAATAAAGCTTGCATTAAAAAAGTGCTTTAGAATTTTGATTAAATAGACTGCGATGGAAAATACAGCAAAAAATGCTTAAAAAATTCGTTTAAAAATAACAATTATCAGGGTACGAATCAAAATCAAAACAATCAAATTTGTTTTACAGGTTATAATTTAAGATTATTGTGAGTTGATGTCACAGACTTTACCCGAATACCTGCACTGAAGTAAAGTTGTGCCTATTTTTTATTTATTTCAGCTCAAAAAGTAGTTTGCTGCGAGACCAAAACTTTTTATACAGTTGGCTTCAACTAAGTTCAAATTGATTCGTTTGAAAACTCCTCTCTGCAAACAGTCAGAGGCCACTGTCTCCAACTAAACAGAATGTATTACAAAAATCCACGCAACTAACAATTGACCAAAACTCCTCTCCTACGCTTCGCCAAACTTCAAAGCGATTTCAGCCCAAAAACTTAAATTCGTCCGACACAGATATAATTCTATCTCTGTAGAATTAATCTCCAAAAACCCTGGCGTAAAACAATTCTAACACTTGTTAATCAACACATTGTAACGACTGGGTCCACTACCCTCGAATCTACAAACTGGAATAATAACTAGAACCGTTTTGGCTTGACTTGGCTTCAATTGAATAATGCAAACCAAGCGCCCGTTTATATAAAATAACGTCACGTGATGTTCCATCACAGTAGCGATCGCTATGTCATGTTTAAATTTTCTACTATCTGCGACGACAAAGTTCGCACTCGATCATCGCATGCGCCAAGAGAAAACGACCAACCGCAAAATCGCGACAAAAGCACATTACGTCATTAACTATCTGGCAGAGAAACATTCAGAACCATCGTGAAGCATCTTACAGATAATTCAAGTAAGATAAAGAGGTAGCCTTACCGACTTGCGATTATTATTTGGCCATGAGAATATTATGTCATTATAAAAATTTAAATCATTTTAAAAGAGAAAATAGACTATAGTTTTGTGAAATTAAAATTATATATCGCGGATGAAGCGTGACAGTTCAATAAGTATGTAGTGTAGGTGTAGGTTATTTAATTATGAAAGTGGGTAAAGGTGAGACGTAAAAATAAGGGTAAACCGAGTGTGTAAATTAGTAAATATGTTTATTAACTGCCAGCGTGATTAAAATTTCGCAATTTAACTTTACTTCAATTTTTAATAATAAATTGCAAAATTTTAATCACGCTGGCAGTTTATAAACATATTTACTAATTTACACACTCGATTTACCTTATTTCTACATCTTGCCTTTACCCACTTTCTTGATTAGCAAATTAAAATAACCCACCTCAACACTACATACCTATCGAACTAACAATAATCTTACGTAAATATACCCTGTAAAACAAATTTGATTGTTTTGATTTTGATTCGTACCCTGATAATTGTTATTTATAACGAATTTTTTAAGCATATTTTTACTGTATTTTCCATTGCAGTCTATTTAATCAAAATTCTAACGCATTTTTTATTGCAAGCTTTATTAATTTACCCATTATTTTCAAACAATAGAGCAAGCTACGTAAAAAACTTTCTCTTTGGCATTAAAATTCATTTCATCGTTCAATACTACAACCGTATGGCCCAGATGGTAGGTGCTTTCACGCAGCCTGGGCCGTGAGTAAGTCTGTTCATTGATTTTAAAATGACAGACTGAAACCGAACCTACCAAAACGGAAGGGTATCCACCCATTCCGATGTTCAGTGTGGGTCTGCTAATCGGCAAACGTCCTTTTCAGGACGGGGCAATGCTAGGATAAAACTGCCCTTTTCAGGGCACATTGCCAACACGTTCCGAAGACCCACTATTCTTCAGCTGAACATCGAAGGCCTCACTGCAAGCAAAATGAACGTTCTTCATCATCTCGCTATGCAGTCTGAGGCACTCGTCATCCTATTGCAGGAGACCCACTGCACTGATGCAGAGAAGTTGGTACTTCCAAACTACCAACTAGCTGGGTCTTCTTTAAGCAGGAAGCATGGTCTTGCCACGTTTGTCCACGAGCGACTGAGATACACGCTTTTGGACCAATCTCCACCTACATCGGAGATCGAGTGGTTGTGTGTGGACGTTGATGGTTATAAAATAGTCAACGTCTACAAACCACCGCCAACGCGATTGCGAACCCTGGATCTTCCAGTGTTTCCTCACCCCTGTCTGTACGCTGGCGATTTTAACTGTCGTCATACTGACTGGGGTTACGACGACAACAGTCCGGACGGTGAATGCTTGGCTGGATGGGCAAGTGTTAATTGTCTTGCCCTCCTATATAATGCCAAGGACGCTGCCAGTTTTTATTCCGGCCGCTGGAACACTGGTACCAATCCGGATCTAGCTTTCGCCAGCGTAGGTCCAAACAGTCGCTTACCGGATAGACGTGTCCTTGAGAAGTTTCCCAGGTCACAACATCGACCTTCGCTTATTACACCACCAAGGTTTGCTATGGCAGTGCCAAGCATGCCTGTTAAGCGATGGAACTTCCGCAAGGCCAAATGGAGTCACTACATTGCATTGACGAATAAATTCGCAAAGACTTTGTTGCCGCCTGATACACTTGATGTGGATGCGGCTTACCAGGACTTCTGTAACACCATTAAGAAAGCAGCCAAAAAGACTATCCCACGCGGGTATCGAAATACCTATATTCCATGTTGGGATGCAGAGTGTGAATCTTTCTATAAAACCTTTTTGCAGTCTCCTCAGGGAGACGACTCAAGTTTGGCTGCTACAGCTCTGCTTGCCAAGCTTGACAGAAAGCGAAGGGATCGATGGTCCGAAGCAGTTCGGAACATTGACTTCTCACACTCTAGTCGAAAAGCGTGGAGTATTTTGAACAATCTTACTGGTAGGTCACGACACTCTCCTCGTCACTGTCCCGTTTCAGCCAATGCTATTGCATCTCAGTTGGTTAGAAATGGGAAATACGAGGCTGTTGACCGCAAGTCATCTCGACTTGTCTTTCAAGAAGTGTCTGACCTTTGGAGGGCCACAACACCAGACGCAGTAAATATCTCTGACAATTTCTCACAGAGAGAATTTGCTGCTGCCCTTCAACATTTAAAACCAGGTAAAGCTCCGGGACCTGATTCCATCTGCCCCGAGCTTATACTCCATGCCGGAGCTGCTTTGAAGTCCTGGTTACGTGACTTCATTTCTTCCTGTTTGCGCCGACTCAAAATTCCCAAGATCTGGAGAAGAGCGCTTGTGGTCGCGATCCCAAAACCCGGAAAGCCCGTGGGGGACCCAAAGAGTTATCGACCGATATCTCTGCTCTGTGTCCCCTACAAGATCCTCGAGAGGCTTATCTACGCCCGCGTTGAACCATTAATCGATCCACTGCTCCCTAAAGAGCAGGCTGGGTTCCGACGCGGGAAGTCAACCGTAGATCAAGTTGTTCTGCTAACCCAGAACATCGAGGATTCTTTTGAGGCTAAAAAGAAGGCCGGTGCCGTATTTATCGATCTGACAGCTGCTTATGACACTGTCTGGCACCGTGGCCTTACCTACAAGCTGCTGAGACTACTTCCGGATAAGCACATGGTCAAAATGATCATGGAGCTTGTCCGAAATCGAAGTTTCACCCTTACCACCGGTGACAACAAGCAAAGCAGGCTACACCGTCTTAAAAACGGCGTTCCTCAGGGATCGGTCTTGGCTTCCCTCCTATTTAACATCTATACGTACGATCTTCCTTCCATGATTTCCAGAAAGTTTGTTTATGCTGATGATCTAGCATTGTTGCACTCTTCTGGAAACTGGAAGGACTTGGAGGGGACTTTAAGCCAAGACATGTCCACACTTTCAGCGTATCTCCAGACTTGGAGGTTGAAGCTCAGTCACACTAAGACGGTGAGTGACGACAGCCTTTCATTTAAACAACCGAGAGGCCAAACGTGAGCTAAAGGTCTACAACAACGGTAGACTTTTACCGTTCTGTCCAACCCCTACTTACCTTGGGGTTAAACTGGACAGGTCGCTCACGTTTCGTCACCATTTAGTGGCATTCCGCAAAAAACTATCTTCGCGCATCACACTGCTGAGGCGACTCGTGGGCTCGGGATGGGGTGCTGGTGCTAAAACACTACGCATAGCCACCTTATCTCTAGTCTACTCAACAGCTGAGTACTGTGCGCCAGTCTGGTGTCGCAGTGCTCACATTCGCATCATCGACAGTGTCTTGAATGACGCCTTGCGCATAGTCACTGGATGCCTGCGTCCCACTCCAACGGACCACCTACCTGTACTCTCAGGCATCCAGCCAGCTGAACTTCGCCGAATGGGAGCGACACTTTCCTTGGCTTACCGTGGATCTCTGGACCCCGATCATATTTTGCATGGTCTGTTAAGTGGGTCCTCAGATACTCGCCAAGTGAGACTAAGATCCAGACGCCCGTTTGTGCCAGCTGCGCGGAATCTCTTGGACAACCTTGCCAGACTTGGCATCCGCGCCTCTGAATGGACAAATCTTAAATAGAAAACGGAGTACTGTGAAGGTGCTTCCAGGCTCCTTGCTTTTGTGCCCCAGACCGGTGCCAGGCCTGTTGGGATGGGCTTACCCCGAGCAGCTTGGGTTAAGCTCAACCGCCTGCGGACTGGTGTTGGGCGATTCCATTCGTCGATGCACAAATGGGGTCTCGCTCCTTCACCGAATTGCGAGTGTGGCGCCTCTGAGCAAACCGCAGACCATGTACTAACAGCGTGCCCCATACATCGGGCACCACATGGAGCACGAGGTCTGACGGTTTTGGATGACGAAACTCGATGCTGGCTTAATGACATGACTTCCAGCGTCTGATCCAGGCAGTGCAACAGTCTGGGGTAGTAAAAGGATAAATCCTCGGCCCCAGTCCTGTTTGTGTCTGGCCTGGAGTGGATACCTCTTCAAACGACGACGACGACGACGACCGTAATTTTTCTCTTGTTGTTTTACGTTTTTCGCCGATCTTCAAGCGCTTTGTTTAAACTGTATTTTTATTCATTTGTTTTGTTTTTTCAGATTTCTTACCGCCCCATGACGACCCTAGGCAGGCGAAACAGTCTGTTGGGGCAAATAAAATTATTGCTAAATCAAAAAATTTTGTGGTCTGAAATTATTTATTATTATCATTATTTATTAATTATTTAACCGCTCAGATTTGGCGTCATTGAGCACTTTCTTAATGGACACCTTTCCTGATTATATACATAAAAAGAGAGAGAGAGAGAGAGAGCAAGAGTAAATCGACTCAATAAAAAAATCAGAGCAATTTCATTCAAAATTTATTTAAAAAACCTCGACAGTTTGTTTTATCCAATAAAATCAGCCTGTTTCATTCATATTAAAGTAAGAAAAAAGGAGTTAGATCACCTTAATATGAATGTAGTATAACCTCTTTACTTGCATTTACCATATTTTGAGCCGTTTTCTTCCTGTATGACATCACAGGAATAGCATTATTTGGTTGATTAGTTTAACAAACTGCATATTTCGGAGCAAAAAATTTGAAAAGTTTAAATAATATTTTTAAATTTTAGAAATATTTAAAATTTTGAAACGAACTCTCATAAATTATGTTTTGCAGAACTTCGCATCATTTATCGAAGTATGATTTATTTAACGTACTGTGTTTTCATTATTAATGATTATGTTCCTTATTTTTCTAGTAACTTCTTCTTCTTCTTCTTTCGGCTTCTCCCTACTCGGGGTCGCCACAGCGCGATAGTAATCTCCATTTCACTCGGTCTACTTCATCTCCTTCCCTAGCTCCAACCCTTTCCATGTCTTCTCTCACCAAATCCATCCACCTTCTCCTTGGCCTTCCTCTTTTCCTTCTGCCTGGCACTGCCATCTCCATCATCCTTTTCCCCACGTAGTCTTCTTCTCTCCTTTTTACATGTCCATACCTTATTTTTCTAGTAACTACTGAATGATTTTATAAAATGAAACAGACAGTTGTGGTTTTTTAAAGAAGAACTTAAATAATTTTTGTATGATATATTCAAATTTTTTTTTAAATAGATTGTAACTAACTATATAAGGATCAAGATTCTATTTAAATGAAGATACAACAAAAGTTTGTGGTTCTTCAAAACAGTGATTAAACAAATTTTGTATTAAAATATTGCTCTTATTGTTTAATGGGCACTCTGCAAGGAATATCGACTTTCCTTTTCAATATATATAACCTTCAAATTTACGATGGCTAATGGTGAACAATTTAAAGCAATTAAGGAAGAGGCACTGTACATCAATTATTCAACTGATTAAACAAGGTGCTGTAAAAATTTTTTTTATTCTCTTATAAAAACCAAAGTGAATTTTAACTAACAAGAATTAGAATCGGAATCGAAATTGGCACCGGAATCAAAAATTTTTGTTGAAATCGGCATCGGCATCGGCATCGGAAACGAAAAAAAAGGAATTGTCCTATCACTAGTTCAAACCTAATACAGCGTTAAATATAGGACGTCTCTACAAAAATGCTTCTTTAATTTATGAATTAAAACTTTTCTGAAACTTTAATGAAATAGCTTCGATTTTTCTTAAATTATGGCCAACATAAGATTAACAGTTTTTTCGTCGACTAAGAATTTAAGTGGCCTGGTTCTAAAAATAGTGCGACTATAGTCAGAAAAGCGATTACTTCGAGGCCTAAAGAAATCTTAAGGCTTTTACTGACTTTACTTTCTTGAGATTCTAGAGACAATAGCTTAATAAAACCATAATCTTTATTTTAATCAATTTAAAACAGCAAAAAAATTTAAAGGCAACTATTTTCCATCTGACTACAGAGTCTCAGGCTCGGATTAAACTCTAATCCGCCTGTCACCGAATTTGAAATTTAAAAAATATGCTTTGGTGATTTTCCGACAAGTGCTTTGGACCAGCCAGACCCTATTAAATATACTTTGTAGCTGTCGTACTTCATCATAATTTTAATCTTAACTTTATAACTCTGTATTCGATTTTCAGTCTTTTACAATGATTTTAAGCTTTTGATTATGACAGTGGTTCTCAACCGGGGGGGAATTCCCCACTAGGGGGGAATTTTGTGTTTTCGAGGGGGGAATTTTTTTATATGTAATTGAACGTTTTAGAATCAACGGTAATAGTTTATAGACTATTTGTATGAAGAACATTTCAAAAGTTTGATTCATTTTGGTAAATTTGACTTTCATGTAAGCGATCGTATTGAGTAAATTGTTTTTTTTCTTTTCTGCGTCATAATGGTTAATTGTTGCTTTTTGATTGATGATTCTTCTATTAATTTTTTGATAATAGTTATGGTTTTTGTATCACATAAAACTATTATACTTGAACTTTTTTCATTTTTTAATACAATACTAATCGTCTTAGTATTGTAATAAAGCTTAATCTAAAAAAGGAATGTCCAACTGTGGCCCATTTAATATTTTATGCGGCCTACTGCTTACTCAAATTTTAGTTATATTTTTATAACTTTATTGAATTAGATGTCACTGCTGTCATAGTAACGTATAGCGAAACAAAGTGATTAGATCAGTTGATTGCTTTGCGAAGTGAAGTCCTATAAAATGATCTATGAAAACTTTTCTTGGAGGAACTTATCATAAAGACATTGGCTTCTGTAGCATCATTTTGATTATTCATATTGTTTTGCGATTAAATCAATATTGAATGTGTTATTTCCAAACATTTTTTACAATATCAAGTGATAGTTAGTTAATGACTTTGGTGGTAGTAGCGAAAGCAACATGGAACCAATGCGAAGTGATTTGGAATAAGATTACAGTAGTAGCAGCAATACTGCTTTTGGTAAAAAAGGAAATCATGTAGATTTACTAGGAGCGTGGAAAGAGGATCAGATATTTTTAGAGATTCTAGGTCCAATATAGGAATTTAACATACGGTCAGGGTCCAGGGTTGCATCGTTAGTCAAGGAAAGTGCTGCTCCTAGTCGGCGAAACTCAGCTGGCTGGATGCCTGAAAGTATTGGTTGGTTGTCAATTGGAGTGGGACGCAAGCATCCAGTTACACTGCTCAAGGCGTCATAAAGGACAGTCTATTAAGCGATAAAGAGCATTGCGGCACCATATTGGTGTCTAGTACTCAGCTGTTAAGTAGGCCATAGGTAAGGCAGGCAGTGTTTTGGCTCCAGCACCCCAACCTGAGCCTGCAAGTTGCCTCAGCAGTTTGACGCGCTAATATAGTTTTTTGCTCCACGAGATGATGACGAAACATGAGCGATTTTTCACAAAATAAGTGGGGTTGTATTGTACAGAATGGTAAAATTCTAAAGGTTGTACAAAACATTTAGCTCTCGTTGGGCCTCTTCGTTACTTAAATGAAAGGCTGCTGTCATCATCTTAGTGCGACTGAGTTTCAGCTTCCACGTCTAAAGATGCACAAGATGTTTAGTCATGTCTTGACTTAAAGTTTCCTCAAAGGCCTTCCAGTTTCCAGTGGAGTGCAAAAATTCTAGAGCATTTGCATAGGTAAACTTTCTGGAAATTGTAGAAGGCGATATAGACGTATATATAAAGAGATTGAAAAGGAGAGTCAAAACCGATTTCTGAGCAACGCTGTTTTTTAGGCAGCGAATCCAGCTTTGCTTGCTGTCACCAGTAGTAAGTATAAAAACTTCGGTTTCGGACAAGTTTCATGATTATTCTGACCATGTGCTTGTTTGGCAAAAGTCTCAAGCAGCTTGCATGTAAGGCCACGGTGCCAGACAGAATCATATGCTGCCGTCATATTGACAAATCGACAAAAAAATCCTGCATGTTTTCACTAAAAATTTATAGAATTTAGGTTAAATTGTAAGTACTGTACTTAGTTTCTCTTTTTTGCATGCTGATATAAACATACTAATTAGGCTACAAACTAAATTCCTGGTGGGGGAAATTTTGTTTTGAATATCGGTTAAAGGGGTCCATGAAATTATAAAGATTGAGAACCACTGGATTATGACGTCACCTTTTTCATTGCCACGTTGTGATTGTGTAATCGGGGGATCACCACCCCATTGAGTGTATTTTGTCTGCGAGTTGTTCTTGATAAAGATTCGTTTTACCATTTTGATTCAAAGCACATTGATTGTTAAGTAGTTTTAAGGCATTGTGACGTTGCGGTAGTATTACATAAATTTGTCTTTTCTAAATGTTCTTAATAATTAACACAAAAACATAAAATTTACTCTTGAGCATTCTTCAGACTTTATTTGTTTCTAGATGTTAAAATAGAAATAAATTACAATAGCTTAGACACTTATACATGGAGAAAACCAACCAACACTGGACTTTTACTTAATTTTAACGCCTTTTGTCCACAAAAATGGAAATTTGGTTTAATTTTGTGTATGCTTCACCCTGCAAAATTAATATGTTCTTCAAAAATGTTATTCAATTGGGAAATCAACAACCTAAGAAAAATGTTTTGTTAAAATGGTTATCCTAGCTGGTTTTTTAATAAAGTTTTAAACAAATTTGAGTCCAACATAACCGTTGATTGTTCTACTGATTGTCATACTTATTATCTTACAATTCCGTACTTCGCTTATCAAAAATTTTGAAATCAAAATTTAACGTGAAAGTTTGTCCTGTCTGTAAAACATTTAAAATTGGAAACTACTTTCAGTTGAAGTCAGAACTCCTTTAGGTCTTTGCTCAAATGTCATTTATGAATTTACATGTTCGTGTGACGCGAACTTGACATACGTCAGTATGTCAACCCGACATTTGAGCACTAGAGCTAGGGAGTATTTGGACTTCAACTCTCAAGTATCAAGTACAATAAAAAATCACATAATTGTAATGTTTGTTCTTTTGTCAAATTAAATTTAAACTCCTTTAAAATAAAAGTGTAAGTCGGAACTTCACAATCAAAAAGCGTAATTCTGGTTTAAATCGTCAACTTTATGCAAATGGTTCTTCATTTTTATTAAATGTTTTTTAATTTTAGTTTTTTTTTTGATTTCTCTTATTATAAATTTTAAACTTACTTTCACTTATAAATAATTTAATGAAACTAAAAATTGGCTTTATAATTCTATTTGCTTAACTTATTTGTCACAATGTAAATCATTCATGCATAAATAATTAATTTTCTTTGTTTTGACGCATTATTGTTAATTTCATTTAAGTTTAAGTTTTTCTTGAAAAGGACTTAAGAAGCCGAAAACTTTCGAAAATAAAAGTTTTATGAATTTAGTTATGTTGCTGAGTATTGCTACAATATGGTTCAAAAGATGTATGACAAAAATCTTCTACATCTGTTTAATTTTAATTAAGTTGAACCGTTAATTTTAATTTGTGTTTAACTTAATTGAGTTGAACCGTTAATTAAAACAACACATTTGCTGTAATTTAGGTTTAATCAACTTAAGACGCTGCAAAGAAATATAACACAATTAAATACAAGTTAACAATAAACTCTACATAAAGAATAGCTGAACTGAGGGATTGTACAAAAGAAGCAACTTAAATAACTCGATTAAGAAGATTATTCTTTGATTACTGACTGTACAAGCGTGTAACAATAAAAGCGAAACAATTAAACTAATTACAGTCTTTTGGTGAGTATAGTTCGATTCCGTACTACATCACTGATTTGACATTATCAGTTATATCCAGTGGCGGCTCGTGGCTTTCATTAATGGTGGGGCCAGCAAAACAATTATTGAAATGTCAAAAATTTCATTCGTAGACTACCTAAATTTAAAGGCGGGGTAAATAAATTTTTAGCAAAAAATGCGATATTCGCTATCGCGATATCGATATTGTAGTATTCGCTAGTGAGTAATTTGACACCATTTACTGGAATAGCTTGTTTGAAGTTAAATTATTTTGATCTGGAAATACGAAAATCACACAAAATATAAATAAACTAAGCATGTTATTCATAAATGAAAATGAACATAACTGATAAACAACCACAGCTGTGAAAAAACATGCGCTGAAAAGCAGAAACTGCTGTCTCACAAAACAATGCACAACATCACCCAATGTCAACTGAATAATAACTAATTCTTTAAGGCTGCACACGGACAGGCGCAGGCGCAGCTAACGTCCGCTTATAAGTTACGTCTGTTTGGGCCAGACATCGCTGGCCCTAATTTTGTGCTATTGACTTGCATAGTAAAATCTTCACAAAGCGCGGCGCGTGAGTTGGTTGGCTTTAGATGTAAATATATAAAAGTAAATGGGCCAAAATATGTGGGCCCCTCTGGATCGTTTTGAAGAGACTTCAGAAAATATTTGAAAATATTTCTCGTTGTTTTTCGGTTAACTGTTATCTTGGCACGCATGTAAACATTTTGATATTTAATATAGGGTTTCTCTTTAGAAATTCACATATTATTAAGTCAAATTTTAGTGGGGCCCGGCCCCTGTGGCCCCTATGTACGAGCCGCTACTGGTTATATTGTCAAAGGATTGCAAAGAATAAAAATTGGGAAAGCCGTGTCAACTATTGAAATCAATCAAAAAAGAACAAAAATTGCGAACTACACTTGACTTAGTTTTTATTAATGGCACAAAAAGTTTCTACCACTTATAAAAACTAAGTCAATTTTAATGCACAATTTTTTGTTCTTTTCTGATTGGTCAGTTATGTAATTTGTTTACTATTGTATCTTTTGGTTGTATTGTAATGTCATAGACTACATTGTCCAATTGTAATGTAATATAATAAAATTAATCTAAGAAATCTGGTCCGAGTTAGCAGCTTCAATAGATATCTCGTAAGGCTGACTGATTTATATAAATAGCTTCGTGAATTTTTTATTTATTCAGAAGTTTTAGAAGTTGTTTTGTTTCGCTACAACCTGTATAGTTGTGTTTCTTGGAAATTAATTCTATTTTGAGATAGAATTGTTTGAGCCTGAGCTGGAAACCAACTATTAAGTTTAATATCAGCCATTGGGGTGCTAATTAATTCTTCAGTGCCAGCAACTGTTCTTGGCATTGTAAATCGTTATGAAGTTTGTTGAAGTTTGAGAACCACGTTTTATCAGAATTGATCAAGCTCGTTATTTCAAGTTTTACGAGAATGGTCAAGCTCGTTTGATTTGACCTTTGAATATATTTTTTATAGTTAGAAATTGTGGTTTTTCTTTTTTGTAGATACAAGTTTATAACAAATCTATTTGTACTTAGCCAAAACTAACTGTTTTAATAACTTCAGTCTGGCGGCAATTATTTCTTGAGCTGGAATATAATAGACACAGCTTTACTTCAGCGCAGGTATTCGAGTTACCTAGTTTAACGGGCCCTTTCGGATTCCTGAGTAAAGTTTTGTAGAAAGTTTTTCTTATGATTTAATACAGCTAATAACTAAAATGGTTTGTATTAATACGAATCTACTTTCTGTTTTAACCTGGTTAAAAGTTGCAGGTGAGCAGCATGACTTCATTAGGAATTTTTCGTAAAGTGCTTTTAAGTAAAAGATTTTTCTTCCCAAAGCTTTTCATCTGACACTCTTCAGGGGAAATCGTCAGAATGAAGTAGAATTGAAACCGAACTAATTTATAAAGGGGGAAAGTAGTGTTCTCATTGGCTGAAAGAGTCAACCAATGAGAGAAAAGATTAAGAAATTTTCAAAGAGTAGACGAATTCTTTTTGCTTACACAGAAAGGGATTGAGAGATTTAATAAAAGTCGCTTCAAGAGCAGACAGGTGAAAGGAAGAGCGACCTCGAGCGAGAATAGAAAATTTTTCGTTGCTGTAATGGAGGGCACATTGGGCGTTGTCAAGAAGATGTTGACCAATAGCGGATTCGTGAAATTGTTGTGGGCGTATGTTGTTTTTGCAAGAGCGGGAAAGACTTTGGCGGTTGGCCGAGGTACGAGGATTGGTGATGGATTTAGGAACGTGTTGTTTAATTCGCTCTTCTAGCCGTTGAGACGTGCGACCAACGTACCGACTATCGCAGTGGCACAAAAACTGGTAAATATTATTTATAATATTATTTATAATATTATTTACCAGTTTTTATTTATAATATGACCGGATCGGCCCAACATCAGCTAGCTAAATGGCTTACTTCTCTTCTTCAACCTGTTCTCGAAAACTTTTCCTCTAATTGTTTGTCTGATTCTTTCACTTTTGTAAAAGAAGTCAGAAAATTTACCTTTTCTCCTTCCTCTGTCTTTCTTTGTTCCTTTGATATTTCCAGTCTCTTCACTAATGTTCCGCTTGCTGAAACCATAGAAATCTGCGCTGATGCCCTTTACAATGACGACTCAACGGCGCCTTCCTTTCCACGCAACATCTTTGTCGAATTAATGCAGCTAGCCACCTCCTCTGTGGAATTTAGCTTCAATAACAACATGCATCGACAAATCGACGGCGTCGCTATGGGCTCACCGCTTGGTCCAGCTTTAGCAAACATTTTTGTTGGCTACCAAGAAGCGAAACTTTTCAACATCGCCAAAAGACCGTTGGTGTACTTCCGGTACGTTGATGATACTTTCGCCGTATTCAACAATGAAGAAGACTGCAACAATTTCTTCATCCAGCTCAACTCTCTCCATCCCTCACTTCGCTTCACCTATGAAAAGGAATCTAATCACTCTCTCCCTTTCCTTGACGTGTTAGTAGAAAGGCATGCTTCAGAATTTCTCACTTCAGTATACAGGAAACCTACCTTCACTGGCCAATATCTACGTTGGAACTCCTTTAGTCCACAGAAACGGAAAATCAATCTAATTGGTACTCTCGTTCACAGAGCTTTTATGATTTGTTCTAAAAGCAAACTGGACCAAGAGCTTGGCAAAATTCGTTCAATTCTTTTGGAAAATGGCTACCCGGAACGTGTAATCAATTCGGCTTTCAAGCGAAAACTTCAACAAATAAATTCTAACCCGGTCCACACAGTAAAAAAGTGCCCTGTCTACCTACACATCCCATGGATTGGAAACGTCTCGATGAGGTTCGAAAAGCAGATTACGTCTGCTGTGAAACGCTGCTTTTTCTCCGTCGAACCACGTGTTATTTTCAACACCCGACAGCTCCTTCCAGCGATTAAGAAAGACGTGCTACCTTCCCTTCATCACAGCAATGTTATTTACCAGTTTTTGTGCCACTGCGATAGTCGGTACGTTGGTCGCACGTCTCAACGGCTAGAAGAGCGAATTAAACAACACGTTCCTAAATCCATCACCAATCCTCGTACCTCGGCCAACCGCCAAAGTCTTTCCCGCTCTTGCAAAAACAACATACGCCCACAACAATTTCACGAATCCGCTATTGGTCAACATCTTCTTGACAACGCCCAATGTGCCCTCCATTACAGCAACGAAAAATTTTCTATTCTCGCTCGAGGTCGCTCTTCCTTTCACCTGTCTGCTCTTGAAGCGACTTTTATTAAATCTCTCAATCCCTTTCTGTGTAAGCAAAAAGAATTCGTCTACTCTTTGAAAATTTCTTAATCTTTTCTCTCATTGGTTGACTCTTTCAGCCAATGAGAACTCTACTTTCTTCCTTTATAAATTAGTTCGGTTTCAATTCTACTTCATTCTGACGATTTCCCCTGAAGAGTGTCAGATGAAAAGCTTTGGGAAGAAAAATCTTTTACTTCAAGCAATCTTCAAATTCTGTACCACCAAATGTTTATTTAAAGTGCTTTTCTCAAGACCAGAAAGGTTGAACATCAAACTCTCGTAGCCTAACTCTGGTCGCTGGTATATTTGTTGTCACACTAAGCTATCGTAAAAAACGTAGAAAATCAACATTCGCTAAAACAGATTTTCAAACTTGTGAGACGTAAAATATAGTTTTTTTGTAAAAGTCAATTCTATGTTGATTTGGACTGGGCATGACCACTTGGCTCTTCCTGTTTTACTAATTATTGTTTTTGAATATTTGTGATGACTCCATCTCTGCATTATTTGTATACAATGTGGGCGAATATTTATGTTTTCGTAATTTTTCAAGCTTATGCTGCTTTAAAATCTTTCGATTTTGTGTTTGATGAACTAACATGACGCACAACAGCAGTCCAAATGGCTGCGGCACCCTGATCTTTTTTTCATTATTCGTTGCTCTGGTTATTTCATTCATGCTAAGCATTGTCCAGTCTACCAAAAAATTTGTTGCCGTCTCTTAAATTTTTTAAGATTGTTTTTGTGATGTTAAGGGATCACGTGATGCGCTCCCATATTATCAGTTTACCAATCAAATAAACATTTTCCGATTTTTTTTGATCGATAAAGTCTTGGTTTGAATGTAACCCTTGCCTCGTCTTTGTGTCCTGGAGGAATTAAGCTATGGTGGTTTCGTGGGCTGATATGAATACTTGTCTTTATTAAATACCACTAAATCTGTAGCTTTAACAAATAAGAACGATAACGCTCAAAACAACGTTGCCAAGATTAACTAAAAGAGAGATCATCACTAACAAAAAGATTTTTAACATTAAATGTCCGTCTACCAGCATAAAGCTTCAATAAAAAAACTACTAATTATCATGATCAAATTAAGCGCTTTAAGACGAAACGATATCAATTAGATTTTAAGGTCTGCATTTCAAAACTTGGCGTAAACGATTAACAAATTAATAAATCATTACATGGGCTCAGAGGCATTTTAAACAGAAGCAAAATTGCTAGGGTGGATTGGGGATAAAATTGCATCTTTTAAACGAACTTATCTTTTAAAAACTGTTTCTTTTGTTTTTTGAGACCAAAACATAAAAACTTAAAAAAGAAAGCAAAAGCAACATTTTTAACAATAAAATAGTTATAATTTTATTGTTGTCGCGGTTTCATGTTGCCTTCGAAATCATCAGCAAAAACATTGTTAAATTGCATGAAAAAGAGCGCTGGACACGCGATGGTTGCAAGTTGCTTTTTAGTTTAAAATAACTCATAAAATGTGTTTTATTTAGAGAAGAAACTCATGAAATCGAGGCAGTTGCTCCATCCGGAAGAACCTGCGGGGGCAATTACACTCTCACTCACCCGCACAAGCGATACACTCGACTCACGCATCTCAGGTACCACGCGCCGATAACGACTCGATCTTGTTACTTAAATAATTTAATTATGACGTCACGTCATGCACAAAATAAAATGCATAAATAGCTAAAACTTTCACGTCACCGAGAAAATAGAACAATCTTCTCTTGTCTTAAATTTACAAAAGCGAAGTCACTTAGCAAATGCAACACCGAGCAGCAACAATTGGAAGTAGAACGTTTCAGGCTGCCGACCTTGTTTCGTTGCAAGTCAGAATGATAAGTAGTAGGCAGGATTGCTTATGATGGTATAATAATGCTGGTATTAATATAGTGACGTGTGGCCTAAAAAATTAGCTCATCGTAAGAATCAAACGGTGGATCGTTGTTGTCCATTGATCCAAAAAGCGAATGAAAATCTCAGTCAACTGCAAAAAAAACATGATTCCGAGAGAGTTCAAAAACTGAAAAATTGTGGCTGTTATTTACTCAACTGGATTCTTACTCATTATATTAAACAACGTCCGAGATTTTTACAAAAAATTACAATAATTGTAACCATGTAAGAACTTTCTGGTGATAGATTAATATTGACGGACATTATTTTTTTAGATTTGTATCCAGAAAATCGTAAAAATAAGATATGAATTTAAATAAAGCAAGAGATACAAAAGTAATTCTTCGAAAACCTAAAAACAAACAATTGCGATTGATTTGTTGATTTCTTGTAAGAAATTACTTCAGCAGAAGTGCAAATGTTAACAGTAGATTGTGTTGACGTGATAGTGAGCTCTGGCAAGAAGAAGAGGCTCTCTTGGATATAACCAAAGATGAAGTTGATCTGCAAGGGCATGACGGCCATATTTACAAGGGCCGTTTACCTACCATTCCTGTCCTGTCGCAAAAAGTGGGGTCGAATAATGAATATTATATACGTCCCAATTCTGCTGTTCCAGGGGGTCATGTTCCTCAAGCTTCGAGTCGACCTTATTCATCCCCCAGTGCCAAAGGAGGGCACATGCAGCGATCTTTTTCTGAAAGTAAATCTTAAACTATACTAACAGTTATATTAGTTAAGCAAAAGCTATCTAAGCTAGGAAAAAAATACAATTTTTTTCTATAATAATTGTAAACTTACCTCATGGACGTAAAATTCATAAAATATGACAACTGGTTAAACTGCTGTTTGCTTTTTTCTTTAAAAAAATCGTTTCTTTTATCAGTTTTTGACTGTAATTGCAAAGTTTATTGATAAAAAAATTCAATCTTTGCAATAAAGTAAGCATAGCCGGAACAAATGCAAAAATTTTTTCTGGGCAAAACTTTAGTAGGCAATTTGTTATATTATAACCATATTTTTGGAAGGTTAGGTACAGTTTTTAAACGAACTAATGGCGATGGCCCAAACGCCAACTACACTATCGGCAGTGACTCTATTCGAATAAGTGATAACAATCAACACAACTGCGGCTGGCCTTCTTGTTGAAGCACACGCACGCTCGCACGAACGATTCGACACGACACAGCACGACACGGCACGATACGGCACGTTACCCACGCACGATACAGCACGGTCCTTCTGTAAGCACAGAAGCACTTATAGAATAGTTATTTAGCTGTTGATAATTTTATAGAATGATGTATAATAACAATAAATGTACCAGGCTTGTTGGGCCACGATACCGCTGCAGTCGATGTGATTGATAAAGAATATTTGCTTGATCTTATTCAAACAGAATTAACAAAACTTATTCAGATAGCATTAACAAAACCTTATTCAAATAGAATGAGCAAAACTTAAGGCTCATAAGAACATTAAAAACACAACAAAAAATTAAAGTCTTACAATAATCGCAACTAGCTACTTATGGCAGCTTCTGGTTTAAATTTAATTCTATGCTTTTCTGAGCGGACAATCATATGCGAGTTTGTTAAATTACCTCGTGCTGAATAAACGAACAAAAAAGTCAAACAATGGTGATTGTGAATAATCACGAGGCATGCGTTGAAATTAAGTTTCCTCGTGGAAAATAGAAACTAAAACCAAAGAAAGAAAAACATTGAACTTAAAATGTTACATTAGGGTTAAGGTTGATATCGTTATATCTAGATGTTATTACAAAGAAGTGTTAGAACCTATTATTACAGGCAATGATATCAACATCGTTGAGTTACCCTAACCCTAACCATAAGTATTAACAGTGACCTTTTGGTGAGTGAGTGCATGTGGAAAGGCAATACAGGACAAAAAGACTTTTTGAAGTTACTGGAACAAATTAAAATAAACTGAATTTTATTTTTGTACTTTTTTTAAGCTTTTGTATTTGTTTGATGCTGGGGAGGGAGAATTTTGCATTTGATCTGATAGCCTGTTACTTTCTAATTGTCAAGGAGTCTTACCTATCGGTATAGTTCGCAATTTTTTGTTAAACGAAGCAAAAGCTGATAAAAAACCATCAACAGCTGCATTTGGTTTCAGGAGCATTGGGAGTGCCGCAGTGATAGGCCGAGCAAAAAGGTGCTTTGCTTCTGGTCATGATAAAAGCATGAACATGGACGGTGATTTATGTTTTTATTTTGTAATGTTTGTTTTATTGCGTAACAAGGTGAAAGTAAAATACTTATTTATATGAAAACGTACTAATGGTTGCTCTTTCGTTGTCTGATTTAACTTCATTATTGGTAAATTGATGCAAAAAATGCCTTAAAAAATTATAAGAGTTTTTCATTTATAAAGTTTTATAAACTTACAGCGCTGTCCTCGTCAAAACCAAATACAACCAGTTAGGGAAGGGGTTCTCAACCTATGGCCACACGGCCAAAATATGCCACAAGAAATTTCAGTTGGGCCAAGAACAACGTTCCCTCTAAGAGCTTGCTTAGTGTGCGCGGAATGAAAGGCTGTGTGAGCAGTGGTGAATATTACCTGAGCCCAGTGATGGATATTCCAATTTAGGGGCCCGAGGCAAGAATTTTCAAAAATTCATGTTGTCTGAGAAAAAAAAGAGGTCTGATCTGGGCTTGGATATTTTTCTCCCAAAATCAAAGTGTTCTCTAAAAAAAAAAAAAAAAAAAAAAAAAGGTCTTCACTTCGATTTCATCCCTAATTTCCTGATTTTATTCTCAAAATAAAGGTGTTCTCTAAAAAAAAAAAGGGTCTTCACTTCGATTCCTTAATCCTTGATTTCCTATTTTGTTACCGAAATCAAACCTTGCCAACGCTCATACAGCGAAAGCATGTCTTGCCAAAACTTAGGCAGTGCGCGGCAAAACGAAAGTACTGCGCGGGGGTTCTCTCGTTACTGCGCGGCCGCGCAGGCGCGCAGCTTAGAGGGAACCGTGGCCAAGAAAGTTTTATGATTCCAGAATATGCGTTTAAAAACAAAGACTTTTAACAAAGAAAGGAAAAAAATTTTTGTGTGAGATTGTAACTTTTAGTCGTAATGTCATGGTGATCAAGACCAATTTTCGTCCTAGATTTTTGCTTATCTTTATAAAAAAAGGTCATCACTTGAAATTGTTGCCTGGTAATGCACTTTTTCTCCTCAAAATGCAGTGATCTCTCAAAAAAAAAGGTCATCACTTGAAATTGTTGCCTGGTAATGCCCTTTTTCTCCTCAAAATGCGGGGCTCTCTAAAAAAAAAGTTCATCACTTCAAACCAGTCTCCAATTTTTTACTTTTCGTTAATATTTCTCATCGAATTTAACGATATTCTACCTCATCGCGCAAAAGTTTGTCATGCAATTCCTAAAAATTTGGTCATGCAACGCATGACTTGCATGCCCTGACCGCACGCCACTGGTTTTTATTATAAATAAACATAAATAATTTTTATTAAAGTAATTTCACGGGCCACGAAAAAATCTGTGTTTAAAGTGGGCCATGGCTAAAAAAGGTTGAGAACCCCTGGGTTAGAGTGTAGGCCTGTCAACGTAATCAGTGAATTCTCACCAAGTCTCTTTAAAAACCTATTAAAAATTGACCTGACTTGTTTTAATATTTTTCAATAATGATCAAAGTTTTTTGCTTGCAACTCGCTTTTTTTTAACATATTGGCAATAGAACGAGGCAGCTCTATCTTTCGATAATAACTTTCCAGTTTAAGACACTTGGACACGCCGATTAGTTCATTAAAAGTGACTACGCACGCGGCAGCTACCTAGTCAAAAGCCGATACATCATATGATAATTATTTTCAATTGTAAAATATTGCGATTTCAAAAATATTTACTTTCGAGATCTACTTTTGAGTTTTTGACGTTTGAAAAATTTGACAAATAATGAGATTTTTAAAAGATTTTAAATATTCACAACTGGTTTTTAGAAAAAGGCGATGTAGTCCACATGAACAGAAAGTTATCAAAACAGATTTTTAATGCTGATTTGGTTTCAAAATATAATTGTTTTTTGGAAATATTGGCATCGTGGCCGAGTGGGTAAGGGTGCTGCATCAATGACGATTCTAGTCGTTCTATTTGTCTTTCAAAAAAATATGTATATCACTTTCCTCTGCTTGGTGAATTTAGAAAACAAAAAAAGTGCTGCAAATAAAACCAAAACAACAACAAATAAAAATTTAAACCTACCAACCAGACAACAATAGACTATCTAGGCAACCTCGAAAGATGATTGTGGTAATGTGGTAAGTGTTTGGCGGATCCTCTGGGCTTAAAACCTCCGATGTTTTTCTGCAAGTCAAGAAAGTAAAAAGAGATTTAAAAAAAACAAATTGTAAATGTAAAGTACTTTAATTTACTCCCCCTTTAAAGGTTAACTTTTTGCTATTTGTGTAAAGTAGACCGCTAGATTTAGATTTAACGTTTTAAAACTAAATAGATTGACTCGCCATAAAAAAAACCTTTAATCGGAGATAGTCAATGTTACTCATCAACATAAGAGTACCAGCCAAAAAAATTTGGGGGCAATAAAGTTTTGCCCAATTTTGTGACGTTTACCCGAATCTTGATTTTCAAAAACAATACGGATATGAAAAAATCAGTTTAAAATTTAGATTGAAGACCCAAGAAAAAGGTTTTCACTTAAATTTGTTAACTTTTTTCTGAAATTAGTGTTCATTTTTGATGCAAAAAAATTTTTTTGCCCAAACAATTCCTTGTCACTGTCCTGAAATTCCTGGTTTTGCCCAAATATTTCCTTGTCGCTGCCCGAAAAATTCTGATTTCGTCCAATTTTTTAAAACTTGGGCGCAATTGCCTCCCTGCCCTATCGGAAGGTAGAGCTATACTCATCAATTTGTACTTTTGTACAAAAAACTAGGCAAATTATAAACAAGTGGATCAAATGCACTTCGTTTATAAAAGTTAATTTGTTTGAAAAAACAAAAATTGCTTAACAAATTTCGAATTTTTATAAAACAGTTCTAAACTTTATTAAGTGCTTGATGGAATAAAACCTTTTTTTTTCTACGAGCTTTGAGCATAGCACTTTTATTCATTAGTTTTAATAGAAGCAAATATGCTAAGTGCATTATTATACTAAATAGCAAAATTTTCTCTTGTTTAAAAGTCAGTATATGAGAAGTCAGTATCAGAAATCAGTATCGTTTTTTCAGATGTTCTAGAGTGTAAGTTTAAATTGTAAAATTTTAAAGAGCTGGAGTAGTAGTCGGAAAAAATTTTTCTCTGTATATGGAAAAAGAAGAAATTTTTTTGACTCCACAACCCTGGTTATAAGTCACGCTTTGTAACCATGGAGGATCCAGCAAACAAGGAACTACACCCCCTTACATAGAAATAGCTTTTAGTAATTGCAGAGTTAGCTTTTCATAATACATTTTCTTGTCTGCAATTAAGAGTAGATTAAAATTGGAAAACTTTATTCTTACTCTGGTTACATTTAACTGCTGACCAAAGCACTTTTTTCTGTTAAGTTAACGCATAGCCGTACCTGCCGGGGGGGGGCAGGGGGGGCAATTGCCCCCCCAAGTTTCGAAAATTTGGGCAAAATTAAGATTTTTCGGGCAGTGAGAAGAAAATATTTGGGCAAAACCATAGTTTTTCGGGCAGCGATATGAAAAATTTGGGCAAAGTCAGGAAATTTAGAGAGGTGATGATGAGGAACTGCAAGAAATAATAACCCAAATTTAGGTGAAGACCTTTTTTTTTTTTTTTAGAGATCACCATGATTTTAGGACAAAATTGGTTTTTCATTTGAGAATCTCAGACCATTTTTTTGTCATATCCGAAATGTACTATAAAATCATGATTTGGGCAAACGTCACAAAATTTGGGCAAAACTTCATTGCCCCTCCAAAATTTTTTGGGCTGGTACGGCTATGAGTTAACGCATATTATAAGTATTGGAAATGAAAAGAGATTACAAACGGTAGCTTTAGACAAGGGCCACAATTCTTAAAGAATCTTGATATTTTAAGAAGAACCGAATTCAAATAAAGACTTTCTTTTTATTTGTCACTTGACAATCAAAACCGATAAGCAATGAAGCACATTCTGACGCATTTTTTCCAATAAAAATTTTTTTTAATCTTCATTTTAACTTTTTAAAACAATACCCAAGCCAAAACTTAAGTTTAATTTTGCAAAAAAAAGTTAAATTTGGCCGCCAATATAAAGCAAAATCGTTTTTAGTTTGCACTTTAAATTAAAGTCCAAAAGGTGACTTATCCAAGAACTCGCCGTATTTTTGCTTGCTTATTTTTGAATTTATCAGACAATAAATATGACTATAGCTTTCAGCAATTAACCAAAAATTGGAGTTGGAGTAACCAAAGAAAAATACGAATCCCATACCAGCTCCAGCACATTTAAAAAAGCGATTTCGGCTTCAGCATATCGAAAAAAGTATTTCGGTTCAGACTCCAACCAAAAACGTGTAGCTCCGACTTCTGACTCTGACTCGACAACTCTAGCTTAAACTGAAACAACTTAAATAAAGTCTCGTATCTTGTCTCGGTCTCGATACTCCAAAGTTTCGTCTCGTCTCGGTCTCGAAGTACCGTATCTCGACCCCACCTCTGCAACGTACGAGATATCAAGCGAAGCTACTATCTCGGGCCAGATTTCTTAGATTAATTATTATATTACCTTACAATCGGACAAAGTAGTCTATGACATCACAATACAATCATAAGACACGGTAGTAACAAATTTAAAAATTCAGTTGAATAACCTTCAAAAAAGATCTTATTTTTATTTTTTATTTTTTTTATTTTTATCTCTATATTTATCCTCCTGACTCGTATCTTTACATAATTAAAAACAGTGAAAGCAGTTTATGAAAGAGAGAATATTTTTTTGTCTTCACTAGGTTTTTGACTTCGATTCCTGTTTTTCGTCATGTGCCGCTACACATCTCGTGTTCTGGGGACGAACCAAACGAACTGCGAAAGCTTAAAAATAAAAAGTGTCACTGCAGGACTTTATTGTTACTATCAAAGAGTTAGAAGCTTTTATTAGCATGTACGAGGTATGACGAATTGGCCGACCTATATAATAAAATATGAGGTATCACATTTCGATAGAAAGTGATGTCCAGAGATTGCTTCAGGAAGATTTTTTAATATTTTCGATTTAAAAAAATTTTTCATTCGGAAAGCCTACAAGTTGACAAAGTTGTTTTGTTTTCAACAATATGAAATCGATTTTTTAAAAAGAGTTTTGCTTGTATTTTTCAAAAAAAGAATTTTTTAAAAAGGTCAAGTCTTGTATCTTTTTGGTAAAAATCCTTTTCTTAGCGCTTAAAAATAGAAAGTGCCCCTGCAGGATCGAAACTATGTACTGGTAACAATAAAATGTTTTATCAAAATTATTATTTTAAGTTTTAATTAATTTCGGCGAAAAAATGAATCTGGGATTTTCACGGGTAGCCCCTAAAAACGCACCACGTAGCTTCCACCAGGAATCTACGTAAGATCCACGTGTGTTAACTTCGGTGTTAACGTAAATTAACTTGTTTAACTTAATCAAAAATTATGTTCTTATTGATAACTTGATGTCAAATAATATTGGCTTCGTGCCAACGTATTGTTCTCTAGCTCAGAAAGTCTGTCTTCTGCGTGAAAGAATTCTGCTAGAGTTCGTTGGGTGATTTTTTCCAATCCTAATTCCTAACTATAATTTACCAAATTACTACTTGGAATAAACTGGAATCTTTATTTTACTGTAATGCTATCAGTCAAAATGCATGCCCACAAAGCGTAAGATTTTTAATGAAAATTTTCTCCAATTCAACCAAAAATTGGAATCTATAATACCAACTGTATTATAATTAACAATGAACGACTTTACGGGACGATTCGAAGACTTGATGCCCTCTACAAAAATAGCGTAAGACGGCCTTTGAGAAGGACTTGATCTGAACGAGTTTCTATCTCTCCTCTCTAAAGTTATAGAGGCAAACGATTATATAGTAGACGTCACAATTACACATGTGGTAAATGACGATAACGCATTTTAAATATCAGTGACGTAGCAATACGTGGCTGTGGCAATTAACAATAAAGGAAAGAAAAATGAAAAATATGACGTTATTGCATTTTGCAATCTTGCAAGCAATGCTTACTAATTAGTTTCCAAAGCGCTACAAAAAATTTAAAACAAACACAACGGGACTTTAACAAAAAATAGCACGGTTCCTAATGTAGAGTCGATTGGCGGTACAAAACTTTAAGATAGCTTTGAAAAGCCTGTTCATTCCTCGAAGACTTTTTATCTAACACTTATCGGGAGGAATCGTCAGAATGAACTGAGAGCAATGTGATCGTGCTTATATATAGAAGGAAAATGAGTCTGATTGGTTGAAAAAGTCAGCCAATTAAGAATAGAAAAAAAAACGAGAGTGCATCTGATTGGTTAAGAGAGACAGCCAATCAGAAGTGAAAGCAAAAGAGCGTTATTGAATGAGTTTTAAACTGTAAAGAAATTCCTTGTGTCGAAAGTTGAAAAGATTTGATAAAGGCAGCTTCAATAGCGAAGAGGTGGAAAGAACTACGTCCTCGAGCAAGGATAGAGCATTTGGTGTCATTGTATTGGCTGGTACAGGAAGGGTTTTCCAAACGTGATGCATGAAATTCCGCGTGGTGCATGAAGTTGATTTCCTTAGAAAGCTTGTCGTTTGAGCCACGTGGCCCAATTCAAGTTCAGTTTAGTCGTTTTTTATTTTCGCCACTTGTCGAACAATACACTTCATCAACATAATTGCACTACGGAAAAAGGGACATGCAACAAAACGAAATAACGTTAAAACATGCAAATACTCAATAAATTACACTAGATAAGAAAACGGCTTGCATGGTTTCATCACTTACAGAAAAAAGAAATATATATTTATATATATATACAGTATATATAATTAACTTACAGACCACAAAATTTTTTAATTTAACATTAATTTTATTTGCCCCAACAGACTGTTTCGCCTGCCTGGGCTCGTCAGGGGGCGGTTAAAAATCTGAAAAACAAAATAAATAAATAAATAAATAAATAAAAATACAGTTTAAACGAAGCGCTTGAATTCCGGCGAAAAAGCGTAAAACAACAACAAGAAAAAACAAGAGAAAAACTACGGTTGTAAGGTTAATCGATAAATGAATTTTATTGCCAAAGAAAAAGTGTTTTTTACGTAGCTTGCTCTATTGTTTGAAAATAATGGGTAAATATAAAAAGTTTGCATTAAAAATGCGTTAAAATTAAATTAAATAGTCTGCACATTGGAAATACGATAAAAAGATGCTAAAGAAATGCGTTTAAAATGACAATTATTAGGATATGAATTAAAAATTAAAACAGTAAATTTTTTTACAGGGTATAATTTAAGAATATTTTTAATTCGAAAAGTATGTAGTGTAGAGATGGATTGATTTATTTGCTGATCAAGTAAGTGGACAAAGGTGCGATGTAAAAATAAGGTAAACCGAGTTTGTAAATATATTTATTAACTGCCAGCGTAATTAAAACTTCGTAATTTAAATTTACTTCGATGTCGACATTTTGAGAGCAACTCCGAGCGTTTATTTAGTAATTTATTTGGGTCAGCCTGGAATATTTGTAATTTTTCTGATAAGCATAAGTTGCATGTTTTTGAACCACATTGGTATGGAGTTGCGTGTTGCACAATTTTCCATCTTATTTCTGGCGATAGTCCTGATTGTTTTAATTTCCAAACGGCTTTAGATAGTTCGATGGAGTTAATTTTTCTACTGTCTTTAAAAGATTGGTTATGGTTATTGTATCGGAGTTTAAATGATGTTTCGCAGCTGCCGTAATAAAACTTGTCAGTTTCATCAGTTTTTAGGGAGGCTTTATAAACTACTGAGTTTCTGCAACATTTTCCGTTAAGTGGGCAGTTTTTATCTGATCTGCAATTGCATTGTTTGGCGTCTACTTTGTTGTCCGAGTTGTTTAGGCGTGAAGTGTTTTGCTTATTTATCATAGATTTCATATTTGGCATGCAACTATAGCTCAGTTTTATGTTGTTTATGTTAAAAATTTTGTGGTATTTATTGCTTCGTGGAAAGTGTTTATTGAGAAGGGTAAAAAATTCTTTGCCAATATTAGTGGTGACTTCATCATTGAAAGGAGGGTTGAACCAAATAATCTTTCTTGTTCTGTTTCTTGATCGCTTTTTTGAGGTTGAGTTGAATTGATCTGTTTGTTTTGGTTCTTCTTTTACATAAGTTAATTTTTCTCTGTATCCGCTTTTTTCAAGGGCTAGTTGATATTCTGGGATTGTTTTATCAAATTCTTGTAAGCTGTATGAATTTCTAGATAGGCGTGATGATATCATTTTGGGTAATTGTTTTTTTATATTGGGGGGTGGTTCGATTTTGCATTTATATAAAGGAGTATGTCTCCGGGTTTGCGGTATGGCCAGTATTTACCTGTAGTTAAATTTAGGGTGACATCTAAAAAATCAGTTTGTAAAAGATTGGATTCTGTTGTTATCTTGAGACCGTTGTTTTGAAAAATTGTTGATATGATTTTCTTGATTCTTTCGATGACTGGTCCTGATTTACTATTTATTACTGCCAGGCCATCGTCTCTGTATAGTCCCAGGTGTTGATTTTTTATGGTTTTATTAAGTTCGTGTAAAAGATACAGTCCAACTAATTCACATATTTCTGCCCCATCGTATGAGCCCATTGTTACGTCAAAAAAGTTGCCGTTTTTCTTTGTCCACGTACTTTGATCGCCAAACAATACAGATTTTCTGCAGTGCATAATGATGTTGATAGTTTCATCATCAATATTGACGTATTCTTTTGCAAAGTTAATAGATTTTTTCAGTAAATTTTCGGTTATGGATGGGTAGAATTCAATGATGTCAAACTTTATAAATTTGCAATTGTATTTGTTTGGTATGTTTTTGAACCAAGATATTACCTCGGATGTATTTCTCCATTGATGAAGGTTAGTTATAGAGCGAATTACCTTATTTATTTTGTCTAAACATTTTTTACTGATCATTCCGATTTCCGATTTTGCAGGGTTGATGAGGCAATTTTGCAAGTTGTTGTTTTCAATCAGATCAAATTTTTTATGCTCAGCACAAATTTAGCCGACCTGCATGTGTAACTGTCAGTGATTTTTCAGCAGTTTTTGTTTTAGTGGATAATATAAGTGTCAGTTAATATAATAACATTTTTGGTTTTTATATTTTTTATAATTTTTTTATTTTTTACGTTTTTTATTACTTCATGGATTCCACCTGATGAGCCATTTTTGGCGAAACAGACTGCTGAGGATATTAAATTTTAAATTTTTATTCTGTTTTAGTGTTTTCATTAATAATATATATATACTGTAATAATAAAAGTGGCAAGACTGTCAGTAAAGAGCTCAATGAAAACTCAGAGCATTAAATTAAATTACAAAAGCCACAAAAGAGATTTTATTAAAACCTCAACAGTCTGTTTCGCCTTTACGGCCGTAAAGGCGAAACCGTAAAGGCGTAACAGTAAAGGCGTAAAAGCGTAAAGCCGTAAAGGCGAAACAGACTGTTGAGATTTTAATAAAATCTCTTTTGTGGCTTTTGTAATTTAATATATATACTGTATATATATTAAATTAAATGTTTTTGTATTAATATATTGAATAATTTGAATTTGATTTGATATATTAATATATTGAATAAGAATCACACCGGATGAGCCAAAAATGCGAAACAGACTGTTGAGGTTTTAATAAAATTCTCTATGTTGTTTCTGTAATTTAACTTAATTTGCTCTGATTTTTCATGGAGCTCTTTACTTACAGTCTTGTCACTTTTACTATGTATGGTAAGACTGTCAGTAAAGAGCTCAATAAAAACTCAGAGCAAATTAAGTTAAATTACAAAAACCACGTAGAGAGTTGTGACAAAATTTTTGTTGATAACTTTCTAACCCGCCGATCCAGTTTTTGCAATATAACCAAATTTCAGTGCACAGCTCCTATGATGTGTAATTTAATTAAAAAATTACCTTTACAGAAATCTGCTGGTGCTGATGATATTACGGCAGAACATTTACGGTATCCTCACTATTGTGTTTGTATTTACTTAAGCGTTTTGTTTAATTTATGTGTGAGTCATGGCTTTATTCCTGAAGATTGTCTTATTACTGATATAGTTCCTATTCTCAAGTGTAAAAATAAAGATGCTACTTATGTAGGTAATTACAGGCCTATAGCTGTGGCTACTACTATTTCTAAGCTTTTTGAACATTTTATATTATTTCACATAAAGCCTTTTTTGTCAACTAGTGATCACCAATTCGGGTTTAAGCGTGGTACTGGCACTGATATGTGTATCTTCTTGCCAAGCAAATCATTTCGTCTTACCTTTAACAGGGTAGCCCTATTTTTTCAGCATTTTTAGATGCCTCTAAAGCGTTTGACCGAGTATCTCATGAACTCTTGTTTAAAAAGCTGTTATTGCGTGATGTTACGCCGTCTTTTATACGATTGCTGCGATATTGGTATCGTCAACAACAAATGCAAGTGAGTGGGGACCTCAACTGTCTCAATCTTTTGGAGTCTCTAACGGTGTGCGACAAGGGGGAATACTTAGTCCTTACTTATTTGTTGTCTATATCGACTAACTGTCAAAAGATCTCAATCGTGTTCCTGCTGGTTGTTATATTGGAAACACTTTGGTTAACCATATCATATATGCAGATGATATATGCTGTTTCAGTCCTAGCGTTACAGGACTTCAAGATTTACTTGCTGTGTGTGATAGCTTTTCTTATAAAAATGGTATTGCTTTTAATAGTAAAAATCCCAGTGTATGCAGTTTCTTCCAAAATCATTTCACCTCACGAATGTCCCTGTAGTCCGCTTGTGTAACGAAACGCTGAATTTTAGTAAAAAAGTTAAATATCTTGGTGTATATTTAACCAATGCATTAACAGACGATGATGATATAAATAGACAAATAAGATCTTTATATTGTTCCGCAAACCAATTAAAATCTGCTTTTTCACAGTGTTCGTTTGATGTTAAAAATCTATTGTTTAAATCATATTGTACAAATTTTTATGGTTCACATCTGTGGAGTAAATACTTAAAATTAAGTTTTCACAGTATTCGTGTAGCCTACAATGACTGCTAGAGGATGTTACACAACCTACCTAGATACACAAGCGCGCGTGAATTTCAAGTTATAAATCATGTACCTACTTTTGAAGCTCTTTTGAGAAAAACTTTGTACAATTTTATTAATCGCTGCCTTAACTCCTCTAACTTACTTGTCACCAACATAATAAACACTTATTGCTTTTTTGATAGTCAATTTTTTACTTATTATAGGCACATGCTTTATCGTTTTTAATAATGGTTGTTTTTCTAACGCGTACATTTGTTTTGTTGATAATTTTATATGGACAGTACTGTTTGAAATAAGTGTTTAAATTTTGAATTAAATTTTAAATTTTTGAATTTTTTAAAATTTAATTTTTAGATTTTTAATTTTTTAAAAGTTTGAAATAAGTTTTTAATAGGGATATTCCAAATCGAATTTTGAATTCATATAATGTTATATTTAGATGATATTTTTGGTATTAAATAGAAATACTGTGGTGAGCAATCACTGAAAAATAATTGAAAGGTAGCGAAAACGGTTATTTATAGTTTGTTAAATCAAATTGAGCGACGCTGCATTAAAGCAAAAGCTGATGCAGACTTTAAAATTTATTCGCACGTTCTCCAAGACTAAAAAACATTTGTCAACAAGAGCACAGAGTGATTGGTTATCCTACCTATTAGCGCTTCAGTCACTCTCCTGCGAGTCAGGAGGATAAATATAGAGATAAAATAAAAAATAAAATAAGTAACCTGTACTAAGTAATGCTAAATTAATTCTACAAAATATTATATTGTCAACCAAATATTATTCTAACTTGCTAACAAAAGAACAAGAGTTTTATGTTTGATTTACTAGTGATTACTGTTAGTACCTGTTACTATACACAAACTGCGTTTAGAAATAATATTTTCAGAAATACAAACAAATTTGCGAAAAGATTGGGTCAAAGTAAAACGGTTTTTAATTACACGTAAAGCAAATCACAAACTATGAAAACCTCCATCTATAAATTTCTATCTTTCAAAATATATTTTTTATTTGAAGCAAAAAAATAACTGCTTTTTCTATGAAGAACAAAAGTTTCTATAAAGAGCAAAACTGCCACAATCAACAAAGAACTCGCCAAATACTTAATCGTTCTATTTTGCAGTCGTCACGATTTTTTTGAGACAACAGCTGTACGAGCTACGCTATTAATGTTAATCTATGCGATGTTTTCGTCCATTTGTCGGCTTGCGTCCTGTTTCAAAAATCTTCAAAGCTTGTTACAAATGAAGCATAGCCGTACCAGCCCAAAAAATTTTGGGGGGGCAATGAAGTTTTGCCCAAATTTTGTGACGTTTGCCCAAATCATAATTTTATAGTACATTTCGGATATGACAAAAAAATTGTCTGAGATTCTCAGACGAAAAACCAATTTTGTCCTAAAATCATAATGATCTCTAAAAAAAAAAAAAAAAGGTCTTCACTTAAATTCAGTCTCCTAATTTTCAATTTTCGTCCCAAAATCAAGGTGTTCTCTAAAAAAAAAAAAAAAAGGTCTTCACCTAAATTTGGGTTATTATTTCTTGCAGTTCCTCATCATCACCTCTCTAAATTTCCTGACTTTGCCCAAATTTTTCATATCGCTGCCCGAAAAACTATGGTTTTGCCCAAATATTTTCTTCTCACTGCCCGAAAAATCTTAATTTTGCCCAAATCTTCGAAACTTGGGGGGGCAATTGCCCCCTGCCCCCCCGGCAGGTACGGCTATGAAATGAAGTGATACTTTTCAACCATTTCAACATACTTTTCACAATTGATATCTTGCGTTTTAACTTTTCTAATCTATAAACAAGGAAAGTGTGTCAAAGATTTTAATATATTTTGCACCACTTATTGCTGAACCGTTTTCTTCCACAATTAACCTTCCTTCTCTTACTTGTTGATATTTTAAGCTTTTGCTAATTTTCAGAATCAATTTTGTATTTAAGTATCCGTTCAACAAGGACTATGATTGAATAAGAGCAAATTGCTATGGTTCATAGTCTGAATTTAATTACCATGTGACGTAAAAAATAAAGATAAAAATAGTAATACGAATTGAAAACTATAGGTAGGTTAAAAAGTAGTTATTGAATATGGTTTATTTACTCGACTTTAAAATTGTTTCTTATTTTAACACAAAAAAATTTCTCTTACTAACATTTTGTTTAACTTGTATTTATAACCTCGTTTCTTTCTTCACCAGAAGCGGGCCATAAAAGAGGCGCTGGGGGTCGTATTCTAGCCCGCGCGCCGTATGTTGCACGCCTTCGCTCTAAAGTAATCGAACCCTCATTTTAAAATTTCTTTATGCAAACATACTAAAACATTTAGTTTAAACATTTTTGGACCTTCATAAATCTTTTATCATAAACAATAAAAATGCTGCAGTTACCAGTTGTAAAAACAAACAAATTGACTCTGGTGGCAAATGCTTTTTTGTAGCCAAATGTTAAGGTTTATACTTGAAATTTTGGTGAGGGAGTAGAAACAAATCTTCCAGAATGTTAGAATATCTTAGCTGTATCTACATCTTCCAATGTTTAGCCAGGGCCTGCTAATTGGCAATCATTGCAGTTGGCGTCACTTAGCGTTTGTTTTATTGTGATAACACTTCCATAAAGAAGAAGTATATATAATGCATTAAAATATTTACCCTACAATAAATAAATTTTTGAGCTCTAAGCGAAATTATTTTTATTAAAAGTCTGAACCTGTAAGAGTTAAAAAAACATTTAGGCAACCTCAAAAATCGTTTGCTTGGATTGTTATAAAGCTACTACAAAACCTTGCTTAAAAGTTCAAAACTGTTAGATTGCATACAATTGAATGACGGGGCTCGGTTGGATCAACCAGGTATATTGCGTTATACCGGCGCGCCCCATAGATCGGACACAAAAAACGCAAGATCTGATAATTTAGTATGATTTATTGAATTGATTGAGGCTTGATGATAATTGTTATTCTAACCAAACATTTTTTTGTTCGATTTTTCTTCGTTAAATACGACTTAATAGAAAGCAAAGTTAAAAGCCGTAAAATTTTAAGTTTCAAAAATTTGAACAATTTCAAGCAAAAAGTACTTTAACACCCAATCTAAAAATATAGATTTGATAAAACTTTAACAAATGTAAATACTATTAGGCAAGCTTTTACACTTTGCTTGTGACAGGGCGTTATAAATGACCTTAATTTGAGAAACGGCGTCATCGCAAGGACGTTAATCTTTATGTAAGTGGGCGTTGTTCAAACTGTATATTCACCAATAACCGTTTAGCACGCTACAAAACAAAACGCGGTAAAATAATGCTGGATTTAAATCCCAACAACTTTTCAACAGTTAAAAAAAGTTCTGATCTCGCACAAACAATCGAGATTGCAGAGGTGAGTATTGGCAGATGCTGTAGCGTCGTTTCTTTTATTTTCATGCGATTTAGATGCTGTGGCAGTGTTGCTACATTTTATAAATGAAGCTATCCCTGCTTCTTCCTTTTTCAAAATCAAACCTAAAATCAAACTGTTTTGTAATTTTCCTTTGAAACAATAGCTTATAATTGTCCAACCGAAAACAATTAATTTTCGCTTTTAATTTTAACATTCAAAAGAACCCGGTGCCATCAAAAAGTACTTAAACCAAATAACAATAGCAAAATATAACTTTTGTTTGATCTACATTAACGCAATTCGCACACTGCATGATCTTTTACAGATTTTTCGATCCTGCTTTTTGTTTTAATAAATATAGCGCCGCTTTCTGATGGCTGCTTGCAGAGACGGAGTGAAAAACAGCTTTGAACTGTTTATAGCTTCAACAACACTATAAAACCAACTTTAGAGAAAGTAACTCTTGCAAAGCACTTTGTCTTTCTGTTAATTTAGTTCACCAGTTTTTAACGTTTGCAGGCATTCCAAACCCTTACCATAGTTTTTAAGTTTTTTATTAATTTTTTTTTAAAGTGTTGTTTTTTTGTATGTGTCTCTTATTCCGTATAGTTTTTGCTGCTTTGTTTTGTTTTCTGTTATGAACCGTGAGTCTGATTTAAATAAAAAAAAAAAATTAACACTATTTTTTAAAATATCAAAAAAATATACATGTATTTAATAATCAGCATGGAAGCTGCACAGAACCTGTACAGTTTTTCTATCTAAATGGCCCACTAAAAACCCGCATAAGTCCTGCATAGCAAGTCTGCATGGGACCCGCACAGTTCCGGCACATGATTTGTACTCGCAAACTTCTAAAAATATATTAAAACTTTGTTTGATAAACTGTAAAGGACCTGCACAGTTCTAGCGCGGGCTTTGCACTTGCATTGGTGTTTTCAAAACCTTATTCAGACAACACGACTAGCTGCACGGGATACGCACAGGATCTGTACAGGTTTCCTACTTTAATTGCCCACTTGAAAGCGGCATAAATCCTGCATAAAAAACTGCAGAGGACCCGCACAGTTCCTGCGCATGATTTCTACATGTAAACCTCAACTAATATTTTAAAATTTTATCTGAGAAAAAACTGTAAAAGACCTGCACAGTTCGGGCGCAGCGGCTTTGCACTCGCAATGGTGTTTTCAGAAACCTTAAATCTGTACAAAAACCTGTGCAGGACCAAACATAAAGTTTTAATTATTTTTTTGTATTCTTGAAAATATCCAAAAATATATGTTAAAAACTGCATGGAATCCGCACAGGACTTGTGCAGGTTTCCTACTTAAATTGCTCGCTTGAAATCTGCATAATTCCAGCATAGAAAATTGTACAGGACCAGCACAGTTCTTAAACAGGATTTCTACATACGAACTTCAAATAATGTTTTAAAACTTTATCTGAGAAACTGTGAAGGACCTGCACAGAGCCAACAAGTCTTTGTTATATTGCCTTGCATTCTTGAAAATATAAAAAAAATACACTTAATAAACTGCATGGGACCCGCACAGGACCTGTACAGTTATCCTACTTGGATTGCCCACCTGAGACCTGCATAACTCCTGCATGGAAAACTGTACAGTACCCGCACAGTTCCTGCACATGATTTCTATATGCAAACTTCAAATAATGTTTTAAAACTTTATGTGATAAACTGTGAAGGACCTGCACAGGACCAACAAGTCTTTGTTACTTGCCTTGCATTCTTAAAAATATTTAAAAAAATACACTTAATAAACTGCATGGGACCCGCATAGGACCTGTACAGTTATCCTACTTGGATTTCCCACCTGAGACCCGCATAACATCTGTATACCAAACTATAAAGTACCTGCACAGTTCCTGCACGTGATTTCTAGATGCAGACTTTAAATAATATTTTTAAACTTTATCTTAGAAACTGTGAAGGACATGCACAGGACCAACAAGTCTTTGTTATATTGCCTTGCATTCTTGAAAATATTAAAAAAATACACTTAATGAACTGCATGGGACCCGCACAGGACCTGTACAGTTATCCTACTTGGATTGCCCACCTGAGACCCGCATAACTCCTGCATGGAAAACTGTACAGTACCCGCACAGTTCCTGCACATGATTTCTATATGCAAACTTCAAATAATGTTTTAAAACTTTATCTGAGAAACTGTGAAGGACCTGCACAGGAATAACAAGTCTTTGTTACTTGCCTTGCATTCTTGAAAATATAAAAAAATACACTTAATAAACTGCATGGGACCCGCATAGGACCTGTACAGTTATCCTACTTGGATTGCCCACCTGATACCGCATAACTCCTGCATGGAAAACTGCACAGGACCCGCACAGTTCCTGCACGTGATTTCTACATGCAAACTTCAAATAATGTTTAAACATTTTATGTGATAAACTGTGAAGGACTTGCACAGTTCGGGCACGGGCTTTGCACACGCATTAAGTTTCAAAAACCTTATTCGGAAAATACGACAAACCGAACGGGACCCGCACGAAACCTGTACAGGTTTTTGGTTTTAATTGCCCACTCAAAACCCGCATAACACCCGCACAGCAAAACTGCACAGGACCCGCACAGTTCCTGCACATAATTACTACACCAAAATTCACTTAAAAATTTTGGCACTTGCTGTCTACCAAACTGTACCGGAACCGCACGGTTCCTGTACACGTCTGCTATTGACGATAGCCCACTTGAAAACTGCACTTTACCCTCGTGAAAACTGCACCGGACCTGTACCAGGCCCTTACGGTTTTGGCTTGCCCGCACGAGCCCGCATTGCCCACATTTTACCCTCAAGGGCCCTGCACGGGCATGTTGGCTGGGTAAGTCATCAATATATAAAGCAAACAGGTATGGACTAAGCACACCACCCTGTCTAACACCATTTGATACAGAAAAAGGACTAGATAAACAGTTACCCCATTTTACTTTCATATTTTGTTTACTATACCAATATTATAAAATTTTAACAAAACAAGTAGGCATACGTATTTCTCTCTATTAGTTTTTTAAATAACATATAATGGTTAACCCGATCAAAAGCCTTTGAAGCATCTAAAAAAGCACAATACACTGGGCTACCTTGTTTATGATACAATGATATCAATTGCTTTAAAGTGAATACACACATATCACTTGAAACTTTAGCTTTAAAACCAAATTAATTATCACATATTTTGAAAACCTTAGAGCAGATATCAAGTATAATATGTTCAAACAATTTAGATAAGATGGTAGCTATAGCAATAGGACGAAAGTTGTTAGCATCATTAATATTTCCATTAATATTCTTAAGAGTCGGAATTATAACAGTATCAAGACAATTAGAGGGAATGTATTCATGCTTTAAACATATATTATAATATAAACTCAAATAAACATTTATGATTGGGTCACAAAAACGAAGATGTTCAGCTGACAATTTATCAACACCAACAGATTTGTTTAGCAGTAATTTTACAAGAAGTGAGCGCACTAGCTTTATGCTACAGTAAATTTTGTTTATGTTTTTGTATTGTGCACCATCACAAAGATGATCAAGAACAGCTGTTTTGTGGCATTGTGATTGTGAAGAGTTTAGTAGCTGGTTATATTGACTTCTTCACATTTCACTTATGGATATGGGAGTGGAATTACCCTCTATTTCAGTAGGAAGAAGTTTCTTTTTACCAACTGATTTAACTTTTGACCAAAATTGCTTTTTTGATCAAATTCAATCAAATATATCAAATCAAATTTAAATTATTTAATATATTAATATAAAAACATTTAATTTAATATATATATACACTATACATATTATTAATGAAAATACTAAAACAGAATAAAAATTTAAAATTTAATATCCTCAACAGTCTGTTGGCCTTTTTGGCTCATCAGGAGATGATTCTAAATATAGACGAAAAGTACATAATTAAGATGATAAAGCATATAAAACCGCTTATATACGAATTGAGAGCATGGGTAATTATTAAACAAATTAAAATTAAAGTTAAAATTAAAAGTTGAAAATTTGGTAAATAAGCTAAGCATTTTAGTCTTCGTATCTGACCTGCAAGATCCGACTGTGATCAAATAGGAGTATACTCGTATAGAAAAGTATATACGAGTATATGTAAAAAAAAAATGTATAAAACAAAAAAGAAAAATATTGACAGAAAAATTAACGCAGCCTTGCTTATTTTTATATTATTTTTATTTGATGGTTTGTAACCCCAGCACAGGGAAGCTTTAAGGTACTAAAACTTGCCCAAGGATACTTTGAGGAAGTTGTAATTGGGTATCCTCATTTATCCTGACTTATCAGTTGATAAGCTTACAAACGGATGCAGTTTACATTCATACCCAGGAGAAACATATTTATAGACAAGACATCACAATTATTTTGTAACACATTTACATTTGTATTTTAGTTTAAAATTCTTTAAACGCATAATTTAAAGTTCTAATACGAGTTCATTTCAAGACTCTGCTTTCATTAAACTGCTTTCATTAATGGAAAAAAAAGTTTGTCAAGTTTCAAGACTAATTTAATACAACTTGGGATTAACATTAGAAAAACGAGCGGTTAATTTTGACCGATTTTAAATTTTGCTTTTCTTTTTAAAGCGCTGCCTTTTATATTTCGACTTTAGTCACTCCATGAGTTTTTTTCTTTTTTTTAAAGTTATCTGGAAACCAAATTTTTTTGATTTTACTTCTCAAACGAGTGCAATGAAGAAGTATTTTTTTATTTTTATTTTATCTCTATATTTATCCTCCTGACTCGCAGGAAAGCGACGGAGGCGCTAATACATACAGTATTAGCGCCTCCGTCGCTTATAGTACATAATACAGTCGGCAGCGTGGTCGAGTGGTTAAAGCACCGGACTGATGATCAACATGGTCTCGGTTCAAAACCCACTTGCGCGATTCTGTTGTGTTCTTGGGAAAGACACTTTACGGCACTTTCCCCTGCTTGGTGATCTTGACAAGCAGTTCTAAATTACAGTAATATCTCTACTAAATTACTAGCGGACAGCAATATCTTGGCATCTCCGGAAGCAGGTCGGGGTAATTGCTTACCCTATGTATAGCGCCTCCGTCGCTTTCCTGCGAGTCAGGAGGATAAATATAGAGATAAAAAAAAAAAAAATAATAAAAAAACATAGAATAGGCAATTATCCCGACCTGCTTGCAAAGATGTCAAGATATTAATATCCTCTTAAAATTTAATAGAGATATGACTGATTTTGGAACTGCTTGCCAGGACCACCAAGCAGGGGAATGTGCCGTAAAGTGTCTTTCTATACCTAGAAAAACAATTGCTTGTTTCAGCTTATGGTTGATGCAACCATTCTTGAAAAAGAGCATAACGTGATAATGGATAACTATTTTTCAAATACACATTTAGCAGACAAACTAAAAGCGGAAAATACTGCTCTTCTTGAAACAGTAAGAAAGCAAAGAAAAGGTATCAAAAGTTGAGGAAATAACAAAAGGCTAGCCTTTATATTCATCAAAAATATAGTGATCTCCTTCTAATGCCACTTTGACTATATATAAAGCAAAAAAGCAAAGTTAATGTTTATGCAAAGTTGGTGATCAATGCACCAAACAATTTTTGTTGACCAATTACACCTAAAAAATTTACCTAAAACAGTCAAAAGTAGGTGTAGAAGTTTTGGACCAGATGCGGGTTATTATATCAGCAAAAGTATAACAAGAAAGTGGCCAGTGAGTGTATTTTTTAACATTATAGACTGTTTATGCATCAATGCATATAATTTACTCTGCAGTAACAGACCTGAGCTTAACAAGAAGAGAATTTTTACTGTACTTTAGCCAATAAAAGTAATAAGTTGGAATCCTTCAACGAAAAGCGATTCGCCTCCTCTTCCTACGGTGGTGCTAGAAAGTTCTAGTCAAATTTCGCAAAAAAGTGCCTATTGCAACTATGTAGAAACTAGTCCAGCGTCAGTTACCATAAATGTTTGAAGTCTTGCTGTGGTAGACATACATATTTACTGTTGCAACTTGCTCTTCTTGCGCAATAGAAAGCTCATTAGAAACTACTATTATGAATTAATTTATTGCATATACCAAAAATGTTGATTAAAATAATTCGAAGTAGTTGTGAATTAATTTCCAACAGATAATTAAAACAATTTTGGTCATTAATAGATAATTTTTAGCACCAAACACTAATGCGGTCAAAATTGCGGAGGTAAGTCCCTACCAAGAAAGATTTCGTGAATTTTTTTTGAGCGGACAAAATTAATCTCTACAAAAAGTATCCACTTTTCATTTGTGTGCAAAAAAATTTAAATAAACTATTTTATGTGTTAGGCCTTATTCTCATGCCTTCAGACAATTAAACAACATCTTACTTTTTATAATTGCTTCCCATTAAGCATTTAAAATAGCAGACCGTTATTTAGTTAAAATTTTTGTTACTCCGAAAAATCCAGCCTATTTTTATGTATAAAACATGAAGTAATCCATTTCTCGGAATGAAACTTTTGGATTCAAATCTGCTCGGAGTTCCAACAATCCCTTCAATAAATTATGCATAATCCACGAGCTTTTTTCCAAACGTTTGCCATGATCTTTAGAAAAGTATTTATCCAAATTTTCACTACGTAAGTTCAAATGAGCGACAATGAGTGTGGATATGTTATTTCGCAAAGAAATGTTGTTAAAACTCCCATCCACATTCTCTCATATACTGGCTCAATAAGGGAAAGCGATTGAAGTTATTTGATAAGACTTTATTTTTCCAGAGTGATATTTTTAGCTTCAGCACATTGATCTTGCTAGTTGCTCGAAATATATCGCCCCCTTTCCTTGAAGACTGAGGTTTACTTTATTTAAACGATTAAAAATCGACGCCAAGTAGGCTAATTTTGCTAGTTACAATATGTCATAGAACTTTGCAGCTTTTTGATTCCCGTGTTCAGTGCAATAGGCTTCTAATTTTCTCAAAGTTTAAACACACAGGAGAGGAATTTTCCTCGGGACAACCACCACACCTCTGAATGTAGAATAAGTTTTTTGGAAGTGGATCCCATTTCATTACGAAGTTCTGAAAACAATCTTTGTTTTTTTGCACTTTTACATATCAAATTTACAATATCAACAATTTCCCATAGAACATCGTTTAATTCATTTTCTTGACCACCTACCGCAACTGCATTCAATTTAAGTTTCTTCGTAATTAATGCTTCATGGTGGAGAATACAATGAATTACTATACATTTTAAAGATAGTTGTTTTATTTATTTTTTATTTATTTATTTATTTAAATCAGACTCACAGTCCATAATAGAAAAAAAATAGCAAAAACTACACAGAATGAGATACACATACAAAAAAACAACTTTATTCTCTTAAGCACACCCTTTTGTGAGCCTTGGATAGCTGCGGTGCCATCTGTTGTCACAGATTTACACTTCGACCAACCTAGTCTTTCTTTTTTGAAGAACTCATTCAATTTCTGGAAAATTGTTTCAGCAGTTGCTCTTACTCCAACTGGTTGACAGAAGAGATAATGTTCAACTATTCCTTTGGTTTCTATGTCCAGAAATTTACAGAAAACTATGAGCTGAGCTGAGCTTCACTGATTATATCAAGTGCTTTCGTCCAGTTGTATGGCCAAAAGAGGAGGCTTTTAATATTTTCTGAATTAATTGTTTTTTATATCGGCGGATAGGCTATAACAGCACATGGTTGTGCACTGTAATGTCAGAAAGCGGAATTTACTTGATTTTATTTACTTCTTTTTCACCGCCATGAATTAAATCAGCTGCAATTTCCAAACATGGTAACACCACACGTGTTATCAGCTGCAATTTCCAAACATGGTAACATCACAAGTTCTGTGTATAGACGTTTGACTTTCATCATGTGATATGACATCTTCAATGATGCCAATAGTAGGTTCCTGTCTTGGGTTGATTGGAGTCCTATTTGCTTATCAAACAAATTACTTTGTTTTTTCTGAGCAGCCAAGTGTGATTGGAAGAATTTCTTACATTTATTCTGATGTTCTGAATGCTGTTTTGTGAAATGACTTAAGCTTCAATAGAGCGACATTAGCATTGCCATAAATGGTCAAGCAGAACATACACTGGGCTGGTGGATAACTATTTTTGTTCTTCACCTTTTGGAGAAAAAAATCCATAGTTTATGTAATCTTCATTCCATTTTCTTCTCTTCAGTATTGTTTTCTGGCATTTAGCAGGAAAAGGCTCATGTGCAGAAGATGAGGCTGGCACTTCATTAGATTCTTTATTGCTATCATTGCGAAAGTACTTTAGCAAAGACTTTGCAACCTGTAAAAAAAACCAAAGTAATATTGCTCAAGTAGGAAAAATAAAACCTACGTAAGCTTCGTAGCATCTGTAATACTTTGGCATGCTTCAAGCTCAGCTACTACTATAAAAAATACTGGTATTACTTAGGCTTTATTTTTCTTCCTTAAGCTATTCTCAGCCCATATTTATTGTACCAGTATTCCAAAGTAAAATGCTTATACTCTTTAGCCTTAGGACTTAACGGCAGGGTTATTACAGCCGCCGATAACTATGATTATTATGTAATAATACAACTTTTAATGCGGCTGACCTATGGCTAATGTTTGCGTAATTATGCACCTGTGTCCATTTTGCAAGTGGCTGCAATAAACTAAGCTAGCTAATTGGTATACAACAAAATAATGCCGAGAAATGGACAGAATTATACGACTCCACCCTATATTACCAGCGGGCCCACTGTTTGGGTAGAATGAGATCACCAAGGGCGAAACCGCGTCCTATAATTGCCAGGTTTATATAAACATAGAAACGACATCTTGTTTTCAAAATCGAAACTAAAAGAATGCAATCACAAAAAATTTAAAAACGCGTTTATTACTGAAGATTTGACGCCACTTCGCTCAAAACTTCTGAATTACGTGAAAAATGACTGCGAAGGAAAATTCGTTCTCTGCCACACATACAATGGCAGAATTCGAATGAAGAAGTCTGCTCTTGAACAAGGTGTCCTAACTGATGGAAGCAAAGATGAGGGTACTGGTAACTGGATAGTGATTTCGTCTCCAGAGGATCTATTTTGACTTGATATTAATGTGGACTTTGCCAAGCTGGACTACAAACCAATGCTTTTCAATGAGGTTAGTCATCGTGATAGTGAAGGTTCAAGCAGCGAAAGCCTTGAGTAGGCTTAATTGTCCGCGGCTTGAAAAACGCAGTCTCAGTATATATAATTGAAGGCCCTATTTCTAAAAGTACCTCAGTCACATTTTTGAAAAAATGAGATAAGCTGAAAAAATTGTTTGTTTACTCGCCAGAAATATTCTGACAAAAAATCTTTTCAGAAAATCACTTTTTGAATAGCACAGAGGTTTGAAATCATAGCGTATTTCCATTGTAGAAGTAGGGTTTTGAAAACTTTAAACCTTATTTTCTCAAAATGACATTATGTGACTTAGGTGTTAATTTCAAAAGTTTACTGTAGACCGCACAGCGAATCCCTCTCTTCTTGGCTTCAATTTCTTCAACTATGGGGAAGCTATCCGAACCTTCCCCAATCACACCGCTGGCTTTCCACACGTCTTATGGCTTTATAATATTTATTAAAGTTGAGATTTCGATATGAAGGTTCGATATGATTTCGGGATGAAGGCTTCCACAAGCCAACGACCACAATTATTTTCTAAACACGACAGCTCAAACGGTGCAGCCAACGTACAACCAACGTTCAGCCAACGATACAACCAACGTGCAGCCAACGATGCAACCAACGTGCAGCCAACGATGCTATCGCAAAACGAAATTTTCCCAAGTTTCGCTTGCGATCTATAAACCCACTCTTCAAACCAAACCAAAATCACCGAACCACTTGATCACCAACGACTGAAAGGAATTAAATTTACCATCATCTCAATTTATAGTGTGCTCGCCACGTGTAAGTGAACCAATCAGATTTCATTAAAATCACTGCACGTGATCTGCTTATAAAGCAGTGAACGCAAACAATAGAATTAATTACGAGGTTTCAAAAAAGACTTCTATTCAGTTAATTAACTTTTTCAATTTCAGTGCGAGTTCTATTCTTATGATTTTAACATTAGGTACATTTAGAATTAGTTCTTCAATTGTATTGCAAAATCTTGATAAAATGGAGAACCAACCAATTTGCATTGTGTGTGCGAAAGCTTGCTTAACTGTAAATGACCACATAACTTGCATTGACTGCTTGCGTAGTTTGCACAAAAGTTGCTCGACTTCTAAAATCAGTGTTAATTTATCTACAAACAAAAAACTTGTCAGAAGTTGTTTGCTTTGTGACTCACGAACGGTAGATGCAAGTTTTGACAAGCATTTTGATTCAACAAGACCTGATAACTTTACTTTAGGAACTTGTGATGAAAATTCAAATTATTGCGGCTTTGTTAACAATTGCGAGTATTATGATATTTCGTCGTTAATGTAAACATAAAAATGTGGTAAAACATAAAAAAGATGACTTATTCATCATGCATTTTAACATGCGAAGTTTATAAAAAAATATTGACAAGCTTATTACTCTTTTGACCAATCTTTCTGAAACGCCAGATATCATTGCAGTATCAGAAACAAAAATTACTTATGGTCAACCGATAATTAATGTTGACATTACTGGATATGATTTTATTCATTGTGATAGTATTACAAAAGCTGGTGGGGTTGGCTTTTACGTAAAACAAACTTTACCTTACAAACAAAAAACTAAAATAAATATTGAATTAAATTTTGTGGAAAATATGTGGATTGAAGTTAAAACTACCACAGGGCCGATAGTGATAGGGGTAATTTATCGACATCCCATTACACTTGTTAATGACTATGAATGCTTTACCACAAATTCATGTGATATTTTTGCTGAACTACGTGCCAGTAATACGGTTTTTACACTGTCGGTGACTATAACATTGACTTAATGCAAATCAATGTCAATCAAAACTTTCGAAAGTATGTGAATGATATTTTGAGTACCTCAACCAAATGTGCCATTGATCTCCCGACTCGCGTAACAGATCACTCAAGAACATTGCTCGACCACGTTTACGTGAACGATCCAAAACACTTATACACTAATGGAGTACTCTTGTGCGATTTGAGCGACTATATGTCTACATTTGTTTGTATTTCTGCCAAAAAGTCTCGTGTTAAAAGCACAAAACAGTTTCTAATTCGAGACATGAAAAAATTTAAGTTAGAAGATTATTTAATAACACTTGGTAATAATTTAAATGCTGCCAACCTAGACAGCATTGATTCGGTTCATGATGCTTTTGACAAATTTGAAGAAGTGTTTAAAAACACGATAAATAAATTTGCCCCTCTGAAAAAGCTTCAAGAAGAGAAAAAAAACTTAGTAAAAAACCATGGCTCTCACGTAAACTACTAAATTTGATCAACACAAAAAAACAAACTTTTCAAACAATTACACAAGAAATTTGATAAAGACATTTTCGAAAATTACAAAAAATAAAGAAATGCTTTAAATCGAAAAATTATGAGTGCTAAAGAAACGTACTACAAGGATTTGATTGACGACAACACAAGTAACTTCAGTACGCTGTGGAAAATATTGGTGAGCTGGCCAATTTGAAGAAAACCAAAAATACATTTCCCAGTGAGATAGTCACCGACAATGATGTGATAGTTGATCTTAAAAAAAATTTGTGAAGCTTTTAATGTTCATTTTGCGACAATTGAGGAAAAAATAGGGAAAAACATTAAATCGCACGAATGAACCCCTCCTCTATAACCCAATTTACCTAACTCGTTCTTTTTCTCTCCTGCTACTCCTGAAGAGATTTATTCACTTGTTGGCAATATAAAAATAAAAAAGGCAGTTAGAGAAAACGACGTAGACAATAAACTGTTAAAATTAAGTAATACAATAATCTCTCCATTCTTAAGCAGCATTTTCAACTCCTGTATCCAACAAGGAGAATTTCCTAATTCCTTGAAGATTGCAGAGGTAGTTCCTGTTTTTAAAAAAGAAGATTCTAATTTGCTCACAAATTATTGTCCAATTCGATCCTTTCCCAAATCAGTAAAATTTTTGAAAAACTTATATACAATAGAATCAACGATTATCTAGAAAAATATCATTTAATTTCTGACAAACAATTTGGTTTTAGACAAAACTCTTCTACTTCTCATGCTATCAGCAATATTTATGAAAAACTAATACAAAATTTTGATAAAGGAATGTACACTTGCTGTATTTTCCTTGACCTCACCAAAGCCTTCGATACTGTGAATCACGATATTTTGCTGCACAAATGAAAAATTTTTATGGATTTCGGGGATTGGCTTTTAAGCTGATGCAAAGTTACTTGAGCAACAGAAAACAATATGCGAAAATGAATAGCTTTATGTCTGACCGGACAAAAATTGAATACGGTGTACCACAAGGCTCTTCCCTTGGCCCGCTACTTTTTCTTCTGTACATCAATGACCTTCCTTTGGCTAGTCTGTTTGACACCATTTTGTTTGCCGATGACACATTCTTAGCCCTGTCAGACCACAACCTATATAAACTACAAAACGGAGTGAACATCAAACTGAGTAAAATTGATCTCTGGATGAACAAAAACAAACTTCAGCTGAACTATTCAAAAACTCATTATTTATTGTTTGACAAGCAACTCAATCGCTCATGTTCTACAAACTTTAATGTATCCTTAAATTCAATAAAAATAAAACGAATTAGATCGGTAAATTATTTAGGAATTTATTTTGACAAAAACCTCAATTGGTCTTGTCACATCCAACATCTATCGTTACAACTAGCTCGATATTCTGGATTGATGTACAAAATTCGAACATTCTTAGATCGAAAGACTTTGTGTATACTTTACTACTCGCTTATTTACAGTCGTATTCAATATGGAATAGTCACATGGGGTACAGCTAACCAAACACTAATGCATGAACTTAACGTGAAACTAAATAATATAGTTCGTATCACAACTTATAGTAGCAAATATTGTCCAGTAACCTCTTCATATAAAACATTAAATTTTTTGAAATTAGATGACATTTATCAACTTGAACTAGCCAAATTCATGTATCAGCTTCATCATAAAAAATTTAAGACTCCACTTAAATCTTTCTTTGTTGATATCACAAAAATTAGCAGCCACAATACTAGAACAAAACACAACCTAGTATACTTCAAATTTCGCATTCAAACGTCAGCAGGTAAAAAATCCCTGATGTACAGAGGAACTGAATTATGGGGAAAAATTAAACCTAAAATAAAAGAATCATTGTGGATATTATTCAAAAAAAAGATAAAATAAAAAGCAATTCAATACTACATATCACATTAACCCTTTTTGATCCAGTTTCTGGAGATATAAATTTTATGCTGTTGTTTCATTGTATATTAATTTTCTTGCCGTATACTTGTTAAACTGAATTTTGTCTGATTCATTCTTGCCGTCGCATTAGTTGAACTCATCAGTGTGAACATACAACAATGTTAAGTTATTTACTATATCATTTCTTCTACTTTGGCTAAATTCTATGTTTTTTTTTTCCTTTTTTTTCTTTTCTTCTCTGTCAGGAAGCATCTTGGATTAAAAAACCTTCGGGTTCGTCGATGCTTCCTGGCCTGAACAAGTGTACTGTAATTTGATTTAAATGGGTTGTTTTGCATGCGTTCTAATTGATCAGGCGAATAAACTGTTTTCTATCTATCTATCTATTTAGATGCTTCTTTTGTCTTGTGCGTCAAATGCGTCATGTGTTGCCGCGGTATTTTTCCTTTTTTTAGGAAATAGGATTTTTTTTCTGTCAGAATTACAGTGGAATTACATGCCCAAAGCTTATTTGAAAGTTTCGCAACACGCAATTGAATATCAGTAAATGAAATTTGTTAGAAAAGATCAGCACAACACATATTACATAAATGTAAATCTACCATACAGACACTACAAAAACACAAAAGCACAAAAAGAACAGATCTCAGCATAAGTTGGATTGAAATAAAGGAAAATAGCATAAAACAAACAACAAACAGATTTCAGCAAGCAATTAAGTATCATGAGTTGCTCAAAAACAATGTAAAACATAATATTTCTTATAGTTAAATCTTATAACATTAAAGTATTTTTACAGTACAGCTAGTATATCTTCTATTAATTCTAAAAATTGTAATTTATATAGGTAAAATTTGGATGTTATTTAAATATCATAGGTATCTTGCAGGTGTTTGTACAATAATCTATTAAATGATTTAATTATTTTTTCAGTTCTTGTATTATTTGGCAGCTTGTCCACATTTTCATACTATTTAGTTTAATACTATTTGATGATTTACAAGCCAAAAAATGTGAAATAAAAATGTTGTTATCATTACATTGGTGTTTGTTATAAGGATGAATTTCATGTATCAGTGGGAATCTATCTTTAAAAACTCACTGTTGTTGTATAATCAAAACATGAGTTTCATTGTAGAATATTGGTACTGGTACAATTCATTTACCTTTAATAATTAAAAAAATGCATACAACTTTTTTAATCTTGTTTTATGGCTGCATAGTAATGTATTGTTTAGCTCTATTATGCATATTATTTGGGTTTTTTAATGCTGATTGATTTGCATTTTTCCATAAAACTATGCCATGTTGCAATCTGCTTTTTATAAGTGTTTGGTATACAAGGTTTAAGTTATTAATGGACAAGTATTTTTTTCAAATGATACAGCATTTCCACAAATTTAGATAGACAAAAAATAAGGTAATTCTGTACTTTAGCACGGTAAATAAATTCACGAATGCTTTTCGTTCTAAGCAATATAATAACCACAGGGGGATCTGGGCTAGTTTCACTATCAAAAATTGAGTAATCCCATTTTTTTTACTAACCCTGGTAAACTAACCTGAATCCCCCCTGTGGTTATTATTGCTTAGAACAAAAATCATAAATTTATTTACCGCGCTAAAGTACAAATTCACAAATGTTTTTTGTTCTAAGCAATAATAACCACAGGTGGGAATCCGAGTTAGTTTCACTATAAAAAATTGAATAATCCCATTTTTTTTACTAACCCTGGTAAACTAACCTGGATCCGGATCCCCCTGTGGTTATTATTGCTTAGAACAAAAAGCATTCATGAATTTATTTACCATGTTAAAGTACAGGATTACCAAAAATAATTCATTTATAGATATAGGCTTTCCAATTTGGATTTTTATCAATTACAACTTCCAGATATTTAACTTTGTTTTTTGGGAAATTTGGCTGTTATTGATATCAGTATCAGTTTCTTTTATTTCTGCTCCACCACAATAAAAACAGAAAGAAATAAACAAACATATAGGACTATAGCAAAAGAAGAAAAAGGAAGAAGCAACAAAACGTTAAACGTTATAGCATGCACACAGTAATATTTGATATAGTAGACAGAAGAATGATGCATGGTTGCAACACCTTACACCTTACATAGAAAAGCAGTTTTCTTTGCACCAAACATTATAGTGCTTGATTTTTGGGTGTTTGAAGTAAGCTTGTTTTTAAGCAACCAATTTTCAATTTTTTTAAGTTGTATATTCAATTTTATTGAAACCTCAACAGTCTGTTTCACCTTTTCGGCTCATCAGGAGGTGATTCTTATTCAAATAGAATTCTATTTGAATAAGAATCACTTCCTGATGAGCCGAAAAGGCAAAACAGACTGTTGAGGTTTCAATAAAAATCTCTTGTGGCTTCTGTAATTTAATTCAATGCTCTAAGTTTTCATTGAGCTCTTTACTGCCAGTCTTGCCACTTTTATTATTATTATTAATAATGCTCCAAGCTGTAGCTAGTTAAGCTCTTTCTAGAGATTTTCCAGTACAAGCCACACCGATTAGGGGATTCTATTTGAATAAGAATCACCTCCTGATGAGGTGAAAAGGTGAAACAGACTGTTGAGGTTTCAATAAAAATCTCTTTTGTGGCTTCTGTAATTTAATTTGATGCTCTGAGTTTTCATTGAGCTCTTTACTGACAGTCTTGCCACTTTTATTATTATTATTATATGTATATATATATATATATATATATATATATATTTTTTTTTTTATGCCTTTTTGAATACTTTTTGTTAGCCAAGGTTTAAAATAAATTTTGATTTTCTCTCTAGAAAGTTTTGGTTTTGAAGCATAAGTCTCAAGACATTTTAGAATTATATTCAAAAATTCTGAAAATTTTTTATCTGGCTTTAAAAGGTTATTACCTAAGTTGCTTTTGTCTAAGCTCTTCGTTAAAGAATTTGAAAAATTAACCTCAAAGAATTTTGAAAAATCTTGTTTTAGTATTTTACATAGTAGTCTACTTGCTGGTGATACTTTGCTTTTAAATATCAGTACCAATACTGAATTATAATCACTTATATCATAAGATATTGATCCAGAAATAATATTATTAGATTAATTATTGCAGTATATATGATCTAATAATGATGGAATTTGCATGTTCATATACAAGGTGATTCAGCGAAGTGTGCACAAATAAAAACTCATCTTTTGGACTTATAATTAGGTCAAATGAAACAAGTTATATGCTGTGAAGATAGTAAATTTAATAAGCTTTCAGAAAATATACAAGTTATTCAATATAACCCCCTTTGTTTTTGATTACTTTCCGAAGTTGTGGCAGAACCTGGGCACATGTGGCATGCACCACTTCTGGGTCAATTTCGTCCCATGCCGATGTCAATTTTTGCTTTAGAGAGTCCAGATTTGGATGAGAAGTACGGCAGGCTTTTGTCTCTAAAATAGACCATAACCCAAAATCCATAGGGTTCAAGTCTGGTGAAGACAGCGGCCAAAGCTCTTTCTCCCAAAAACCTTTGAAATTGCATCGACACCAAGCTTGAACTGAGTTGGCCGTGTGGGAGGTTGCACTGTCCTGTTGAAGAGTAACTCCTTGTTCTCCGACTACTTCTTGGACCCAGGGAAGGACTTTCTCCTCCAGCATTCGCCTATAGACGGTCTGGTTTATCTTGACCCCTTCTTCAATGAATATGAGAGGAGTTTTCAGCCCTTTTGATGTTGCACCTACCCATACCATTACGGAGGCGGGTTTTTGTCTTCTGAAAGAGCTGCGACGCTCAACTGGGACCATGTTTATGTCTGGAAGCCAAATCCTGTCATTTTGATGGTTATGGACAGCTTGAACAGTGAAAAGTTTTTCGTCTGTCCATAAAACTTGAGGCTGCGTGCCATCGACAAGTTTCTTGACCAAAACCTTTGCTCTATCAAGCCTTTTCTTCTTAGTGGCCTCCGACAAGAGATGTCTTTTGGTGAACTTTAATACCAGATTTTAAATTTTAACTCTTAAATAATAAGAAACTGAAATGTTAATAATTGAAAGTTAATAATGGATGAAATACATGTACATAAAATTAAGAAAAGTATTTGTGCACACTTCGCTGAATCACCCTGTACCTTGTAAGACAATTTATGAAATTGATTACATCAATTGATTCAAGAAATTTTTTGTACTGAATAATTGAAAGAGCATCATTTAACAAATTTATGTTATAACCACCCAGTATGAAATACTTAATCCTTCTAAATTTATTTTTTCTATGACTTGTTCTAATTTAAATTGAAAGTTAGATATTGATGAATGAGGATGGAAGTAAATCTCACCCATGACATATGCTTTAGTACAATTATTAGGTTTAATTTCAACCCAAATATCTTCAACTAAGTCTTCATAAGTCAGGACAAATTTTAAAATTTAATGATGCTTTTAAGTATATGCCAATACCTCTACTGTTTGTTGGATAAAAGTGATAATTTTTTACAGGTATTCAATTATAGTATATATTTTAAAGTTTTCTTTCACTGATCACCATCATTTCTAGAGAATAGGATAACAATCCAAGTAGTTCATCAATTTTATTAATGTTTTTATTAAGACTACTTAGATTAAGATAAAGAAAAATATTATTTTTTGTGTAACTTATTTCACAGAATAGTTCAGAAAATTCGGAAATACTCAACATTGGTCTACATAGAGATTCATGTATGTCAAACATTTAAAAAAAACATGTTTTTATTATATAATTTCTCTTTTCTATGGACTTTGTGTCTGACTCAAATAAATAAATAAAAAATAAAATAATAATGAGAATATATGAACTTACTAAAGTTGATCGGTATGGGATTTGCAAGCAATTTTGATTCTTTCACTGAAGGTATTTTTTGTGATAAATATATCACCATTATATGTTCAAAGGAATTGGTATTTGAGACAATATTTTTTTTTATCTGCCAAGGAAATCAGTTTTTTTTCTTCTTGGAATTAAATTTTCATTGATGAAAAGATTTGTCATACCATCAATACCATAGTCTCTCAATTTTTTGTTGTCATTTGAAAGTGCATCCAATCCAGGTCAGATACAAACAGGACTGGGGCTGAGGGTTTATCCTTTTATTACCCCAAACTGCTGTACTGCCCAAATCAGATGCTGGCAGAGATGTTGTTAAGCCAGCATTGAATTTTGTCATCCAAAACCATCAGACCTCATGGTCCATGTGGTATTCCAATTAAGTTTTCCTTTTTTTAAATATTAAATTTGTCACAACTCTGTTTATAAATATGGCTATTATTATTGGGTGATCTTTTTCAAAATGATGAGATGTTGATATGTCATTGTCTTTTAAATCAATGTTTAATTTTTTTGCCATGGCTTTGATTATATGGTTTATGTTTTTATTTGGGTTAATGGGAATGAAGTGTGGTAGTGGTCCAAATTGTCTCTCATTTTTTCTTCAATTAATTGTTCTTTTAAACATTATTTTTTTTATTTGAAATTTAGTTTTTTCAGTAGATCAAGTTTCATTAAGTTTGTAACATTATTTTTCAAGTGTTCAAACTCATTATTCAAAAACTTTTGACTGTTTATTACACCTTCAAATTTCTTGTTTTGGTCTTTCAGCTTTGAAAGTATTTCATCAATTTTAATATTAAGTCGTATTTCCTGCCTCCTCAATGACTCTTTGATTGTTTCTTGTATATGTGCTTAAATGTTATTTTCCATTTCTTTGTCATATTGACAATTTCCCTTGTCAGAGCGATAATTTTACAATTATGAAATAAAAATTATACTATGTATATACCAAAAACTGTATTTCTGAAACTTATTCAAATAGAGTGCTTGTTCAAAATTTGGTTGTTCTGGTGTGGATCAGTTTTTCCAAGATTTAGAAATAGGTGAAAGAATGGATATTGGGTGATAATTGCTACAGTTGGTAACTGATAATTAATTTTTCTCCAGATTTGTAAAATGGTAAAACTTTAGCCATTTCTAAAGTATCAGAAAAGATACCTAGTTGAAGTAAAAAATTTAATAAATAAGATGGAGGAGTAGCAAGAAGATTAGCTGTGAGAACATTTTTTTTTAGAGAAAAAACCAGAAATCTTATCAATTTGCTTAATTTTGTGTTTTTTAGAGAAGATATTACATTGTAGATTTCGCTTGGAATAAAGGAATTGAGAAAAAGTGATTTCAATGCACACTTGTTAAAGAATGTTTATGCTTATTAGTGTTGAAGGGTTTTATTTTTCCAGCTATATTTTTGCCAATATCACTGAAATATTTTTTAAACAGTTCAACCATATTAGTAGAATTTGTAATAAAAGAATTGCCTGATTTTAGTTTTTGCTGCAATGATGAATAAGAACAAGTAGAAGGAATTAGTTACTAATATGCTATACTTGTTCTGTGTTTTTTTTTATTATTAAACTTTGTTTTCATAATTACTCTTTGCTGCTACCTTGATATTGTTCAATTTATTACATAGATAAATAATTTCCGGACGATGAATAGGCTTCGTCATAGTACCTGGACTTATTCGGATTTATAACTATAGTATATTATCACTATAGTGGCCGAACCAGGACTGCTACTGAAGTCAGAAAAACTACCGCTTATATACAAAATCGTTACATAAGAAATTTGAAGGCAATCTAAAGCACAAAGCAATAAATCACGAGGCAAAGGCATGCAACAGACGTCGCCAATAATTTTATCGCTTGTATGTAGTCATTACGTTTGTTATTATGTTATATATATTTGGTTGTGCATGTAATAGTTTGGCTTGTTACTTTTGATCTTGTACCTGATGAGCTCCATAAGAGCGAAACAGGGCCTTGTCGTACAATACAATTGTGATAAGAAACTGTTTTATATTTCATCGCTTCATTGAATTTGAGTTAAGTTCCTATGATTTAGCCCAAATCCTCGTCTCTTAATGATAAATAATTTGTTGGCAATACAGAATTTCAAAATGACTTAAAGTACAGCCATGCCAGAAGCTTTTTGTGTCACACTTTGCAATGGCAGTTGTGACAATGATGGAAGTAAAGAAATAATGCATATTTATAGGCAGAGTAAATATTGCCCAATTATTTGCAAACCATCTTGTCTTGTTTTTGTTGTGTCACGTGAGCAATTGCAAAAATCTTGCATGCCGCACAGCATTGTGCAAGTCTGCATTCTACAATCATTTAAAAAGTTGCAGAAAGAAGAACTAATTTAAAACAAGCCGCTTAAAGATGAGAAGCACCAGACTCAAGTTTCGCTCTTGTTAGAGCTAATAAGAAAAGAACTCTTTGCTTGCACAGAAAAGGCTGCCTGATCTTTATACACATTGCCTCCAAAATTTGCAGTTGAAAATGTGAACATACAATTGTTAGAACCGAGAACTTGGTTTCCTCATTGTTCTTTGCACATTCTCTATTTTTCAACAGATGCTGTCCAATAGCAGAATGGCAGTCAGGCTGTGCTGTTGAGCTCTTATTTGATCTTGAAGGTTGTGTTCTTTGTTGCATTGGTTTCGGATCGGTTCCATTGTGGAACATATTGATTAATTGTCTGCTACAATTTATTAGTATTGTCTTTGTAGTGGTTGCCATTAACAAAATGAGATAAGTATAACTTTTGTTTATTTTTGTTGGAGATTAGGAAGAGAGCTTTAGTTATGCATGGTTTGTTTTACCCATTGCTGCTTGCATGTAAGTTTGATTATAGAAGTATGGACATCAATAGAATTTTTTATAATTTGAATAAAATTGATAAAAATGATTTGTTTAAAGTAAAATTGATAAAAAAGTTATTAACATTTATATTAGTTACATTTTCAAAAAATAAGAACATTTTTGCATTATTTTGTTTAGATTTACTGTTTTTATATTTGGCATGAAACTGATAAAACAAATTAGAAAATCATGGAAAACTTATAAATATCGATTTGTTCCATGGATGAAAATCAATATGGCTGATAAAGTAATGATGACTGTTTTAAAAAGCAAGGCTATTAGTGATGAAAAACTTTTGGAGCAATTGCAAAATGTTTTTATAAAATTGGAAAAATCTACAAAATCTAATAAGAATGCAGCTATAGAAGATATTATGGGCTTTCAACTGTCTAGAAAAGTCAGCACAATGACTGATGCTGGAACAGGTGTTTTTATTTCAAAAGGAATTGCTAAAAAAGGTCAAATTGTTGCAATATACCCTGGCACAGTTTATTTTCCATCAGATTTTATATTTTTTCAATCAATAGCTAATCAATATATTTTTTCTTGTAGTGATAAAATTCGTATTGATGGGAAACATTATGGCTTATCTAAGTTTATTTACAATTCTTGTTCTTATCGTGATAAAGTTGGTTGTTATGATACAAGTGATCGATCTTGGCAAGGTGTTAATCTTGTTTGCCCATTAAATATAGGGCAATTTGTTAATAATAAAACAAAAAATCATAAAGCCAATGTTATGTATCAAGAGTTGGACATTTCAAAAGATTTTTCTGTAAAGTTACGCAAGTTTATTCCTAATGTAAATATAAATGGACTTCACTCTACAAACTTTTTACGGATGGTAGTGCTTGTTGCTTTATGTGACATTTATGAAGGAGAAGAAGTTTTAAGTGATTATTTTACAATTATAAAATCATAGAATTTGCTTTGCTAAACTGTGGTGTTTTAAGTATACAATAATAATTTTATAAAACAAAGATTTAATATACATTAAGCACTATTATTTAAATGATGATGTTTTGAGTACCAATCTCGCTCATTTTCAAAACAAATAAAATTATTTTATTTTTTTGTATAAAAAAATAGTTGAAAACTAATTAAGCATTAAAAATTTGTAATAAATTTCCAATATTGACTTTGGCATTAAAGAAATATTATATGGAAAAGTATAAAGTTCTTAAATAAAACCAAATATTTTTATTCCAAGTTATGCACCATTACCTTCAACTAGCTTCATTAAATGACTAGGAAAAAAAATTTGAAAGAATGTCATTTGGGATAGCATTAATGATTTGTTAAATTCATATTTCTAAATCTTTTTATGTCCAAGGTTTTTGTATAAAAGCGCACAAGTAAAAATTACACAGAGTAAGATCTAAGCTTTTTGGAGGTCATTTGTGAGGCCCGTGTCAACCCATTTATTGACCTGATAAGTCTTGGTCAAACCACACAGGGACATTGAGAGCAAAGTGGGGTGGTTCATTATCTTGAATGAATATTAAATTATCAATGTTAACCCAGCCAGACACTGTGGGCCACACAAAACTATTAAACATCTAAAAGTAGCCCTCTGCATTTATGATATGGGTCAATTGTTCCTCTTGCTGTCATTTTGCACCACATATAATGTTGTATGGCTACCCTTTAATATATGCCACTGTTTCTGTGCTTCAATGATAAATTTTACTCTTCATAATATACTGCAATTTTGGCTACTCCTGAATAGTTAAACAAAATAGAATTTTCAATTATGTTGTGTCACATACTACAAATAAAAAAACCATTAACTAATCTGAAAAATATCCAGTCTTAATGAGTGTTGTCTTGCCTAATAAAGTTATTTTTGTAAATAATAGCAAGCAAAATCCAACATTTCATTTAGTTTGTAAATTTTATTAAAAAAGTTGTGCTAAAAATTGTTAAATTGTGCTAAAAATTTTAGATGCTTTGATAAGAATTGATGATAGTCAAAAATGTTCAGCTTTTTTAATAAATTTTACAAACTCAATGAAATGTTGGATTCTGCTTGCTATTATTTACAAATGGATTTTAAAAATTATCTCTCTTCCTAAAGTTATTTGTCTTTGGAATTTATCAGTAATACACACAATTTTTATTGCCTAGTTACTTTTCAAACACCCTGTATAAGTAAAAGTTCTTATATAACTAAAAGATGTGTACCACTTTTATTTTTTGTGCTATTTAAAATTGTTTTGTGCAAAATAGTTGTCAATATTTTGTTTGCAAATTTAAAATCTTTACGTTCTACTGAAATTGCAGTTCCTTTATTTACTTAAATATTTAATATTATATTTTTAGGTTTTTTAGCTATGTGTCATATCAATTTGGACAGTTTAAAACTTCACTTGATTTTTATAAAATTTTGATTAAAATGGAATCATAAATATAGCAACAATGTTGCTGCGAGTTTTACACCAAACACAAATAAATGGAGTTAGGAAGGGTTTGAATCCCTGTTTAAGTTTTAGTTTTGTTAATTGCTTTCCTACACTTAATTCTTCAAAGAAAAATATCTGGACTGCACAACCTCATCAGGTTAACATTAGAAAAAAAAAAAATTTATCGAATTTTCAAAATGCTGAATCAACTTTAACTAACTCCATTACAAATTCTCTTCAATATGCCAAGACTATTAATACCACGTCAATGGATTGTGTTCAAACTAATGTTATGAAATTACCTAAAGTTTATGCTTCATTATCGAAATGGTACTTAACACGTAAGTATCATAAATCTTCTACTGTGTATGTTATTGTACTTTTATTACCTTGTTTTATATTTATTTTTGCAGTATTTGTTGCAATGACAATGGATGCTGGTTTCTGTCTTGCTTCTGTTCCCTTTAACCAGTTCACATTTTTGTTAACAACTTTTGGAACAATAATGTGTTCTGCTTCTGCAAACACCTTAAATCAGGTATTAGCTGTCAAGATTATCAAAAAATGCTAAAACTTGAATTTCAACTTTAAATTTCTTTATTTTCTAGTAATTGGAGATTATTATATGACTAAAAAACTATTGAAAACCAAAAAAATTTTCACTTTAAATTCATGTTACAGCAAGAAAGGTTTTCATAGCTGGAAAAAGTGTGGCCTGCTATAACATTATAATTTTGTTTTCAGCCAATGACCTGCAAAAGGCTACCAACCTCTGCATTAGACACTAAAGATGTGCTTAACTGTTACTTTTGAAAAACTGTTACTAACTGCTACTTTTAAAATTTTAACTGTTACTTTATATTCATTAAGCCAACTAAGAACTAACCAATAGTGATTGTACGTTATTACCATACCAAAGGCAGGAACAAATAAGACAAAAGCAGTTACATTACAAATTGTGTAATGTATTCACTTTTTTCTCAGAGCATAAAATTTAGAACACTTAACTAATTTCAGAATAAAAAGTATAGCCAATATATTTTGAAACATTGTTTATTAAGGACGTTTTGGAATTATAGCTCATTCCATTATCAACTGTGTAAAACTTTTTGTTATTGTTTGTTACTGTTAAATTAAACTTTTTGTTATTGTTAAAATTTTTTTTTTGATATTGGTTAATTCTTAGTTGGCTTAGTGAATATTAAGTAACAGATAAAATTTTCAAACGAGCAGTTATCTTAAAAGTTTTTCAGATGTAACTGCTGTTATTCACACCATGTTATCTTAGAGCTCAATTCTTTCGAAACTTTTTTTCAAAAAAGCAGCAATCTCTCATCTGCTTTGCTATATGTATTACAAATAGCAAAGCAGATGAGATATTAGCAGGTTTTTCGAAAAAAAAAGTTTTAAAAGAATTTAGCTCTAATATAGCTTGTGGCATGAATAAAAACAATTACGTTCTTAACTGTTAGTTCCTAACTGCTACTTCTTAACTGTTATTTCTTGAATGCTGCTACTTAATCGTTATTTCTTAACTGTTACTTTGTGATTCGCTTTTCTATTTGTAATACAAATGTAAAGCAGATGAGAGATTGCTGCTTATTTGAAAAAGAAAAAGTTTCAAAATAATTGAGCTCTAAGATAACATGGCATGAATAATAACTAGTTAACTTCTTAACTGTTACTTTGCGATTTGCTTAACTGTTAATATTTATTAAGGAAATTAACTGTTTGTTTTTAACAAATTGTTATTTTTTGCACACCTCTACTAGACACATAGGATGCAGCACTTTTCACTGCTAGTAGCCATTGTGAAACCAAACTCCAAGTGCTTCTTATTAGGGCTGGGAAACCAGCCTATTTTAGATTAGGCTCCAGCTCCAAAGCCAATTAATTTTAAACTTTAGCTCCAGCTCCAGCTTTAAAGCCACTGTTTTACTCTGGCACCTCTGGCTCTGGCTCTGGCTCTAGCTCCCACTCCAACTTCATAATACAAATATATTTATTTATTTTTGTTTTTACTCACAATCCACTTGAAATTTATCATAGTGCATGTAGAAATAAAGATTGTGAATAAGGAAGCAGCGACTAAACGAAGTACGTTATTGCATGGTCGCCATACCTTTGAACAAAGCGATGTGATGTTAATAAGAAAAGAAAGCGAAAAGAAGTAATTAATACACATCCGAGCCATAGTCAGAGAATGTTGTGTAATCATGGGTGGAAGAAACAACAAACTCAAAGACCAAAAGGGTCTGGACCAAAAAGGGTCAGCAGGCAAAGAAACCCACCAAAAGAAATCCTGCCACGGGTCAAAAGGATCATTTCAAAAGCATATGGCTGGATAAAAATTTATATATGTAAAATAAAACATACAAATAGCAAACAAGAATAGGTGCAAAAGAAGTAAATTATGTGAACTTTTATCCAACTGGACGGGCCATAATGATCTGGATGTTGCCTTTGAAGTCACATCAGGCTTTTATCACTTTCAATTTCTTTGTCCAATTAGGTGGAGTTACCTGTAATAATTAAAACCAGCAGCAGATGTTTTAAAATTTGTGAAGTCTATTACCATTAAAAATTACGTTGCTATAAGGTGCTTTTGAAATTCTGTACAAAATTTACTATATGATTTTATCTGTTTAATGCTTGATGGGACTTTATTCCAAGCAAGAGGACCTCTGTATCTTAAAGATTGTTTAGTTATATTTAATCTACAAAATGAGGGATAGAATTTGGACTGGCTACTTGTACATTTGGTAAAATTGTCGCTTACCAGGTTATTTTGAAAAAAATGATCAAAGCATGGTGGTAATATGCCTTTTATATATTTATACATAAAACAAGCTATTTTTAATTCAGTTATTTGATCAATTGTATATAAATATTGGCCAATAAGGAATAACTAGATGATATACAAATCATCAAAAATTTACTAACTTGCACTATCTAAGGGCTTTATATTACCCAAGGGTTCAATGGGTAGAGTTATATATTATCCAAGGTTTCTATCAATTATATATCTCAAACAAAAGAAGATTCGATATATCCAGCACATTTACATAAAAAACAAATCATCCAAACACAATCATCACTGCAGATGTCATTGCTCACTAGCAATTATGGTATGCACCAACTAAAGGTCATAGAGAAGTGATTGAATAACTCAAATCACATCACATTAAACACAAACACTCAACATGCAACCACTCAATTAAACACAACAGCCTACTTCACCAGATATCACTGCTTCAGCAGATTTGTGTGATTGTGCTTGCTGGAAGACCATCCCCTCCTTCTCGTCAGATCAATTCTTGTTAGTCTCCACCCTCAGTATACATCACAAGACAAAAATAACTCCATCTTACTTCACTAAAACAATAACAAATTACCGAAAATTCAATTTGACATCATTTAAGCATCATGTTGAAGATTTCATTTTTACAGACCCTATTTCACAAATGTCCATAAGGCATTCCATGAGGCAAGCAAACATCTTGTCAAGGCAATACTGAATGCTGACAGACTCTTCATCCTTAAAGAAAATCAAAACAGCACAAATTGCACTCACTTGCCAAGGCACATCTGCAAGTTCATTCAACAACGTAATCACACTTGCAAATTTTTTATTTTTTTTTTATTTTTTATTTTCATCTCTATATTTATCCTCCTGACTTGCTGGAAAGCGATGGAGGCGCTAATACATAGGGTAGGCAATTACCCTGACCTGCTTCCGGAGATGCCAAGATATTGCTGTCTGCTAGTAATTTAATAGAGATATGACTGTAATTTAGAACTGCTTGCCAAGACCACCAAGCAGGGGAAAGTGCTGTAAAGTGTCTTTCCCAAGGACACAACAGAATGGCACAAGTGGGTTTTGAACTGAGACCGTGTTGGTCACAAAGCCGGCACTTTAACCACTCGACCACACTGCCAAATGAAACAGATTACCCCAAATCATTACTTTAACAATAACATTTACAACAAATACATGAGCACAAAACAACCAATTGACAACAACTGTGGTAAAATTTACCAGTCACCTCTGAAACACCTAAGGTCACTTTCCATGAAATACCTCACAACTATGTACATCACTGCCTCCAAAACTAACACAATATTACATTTCCATTTTAAAACGAAACAAGGACGACAACATTGACACAAGCAACTGATCCATATCACTTTTATCACCCATTGCCAAGCACTAGAGAAAGCACTATTACCATAAATAACAGAAAACATTCCACTAATTTCTCATCAATATACGCTCATCAATGTACATATAAACATTTAACATACACTGCTTTGCATAACATCTGCCACCAAATCACAAAAGGTTTCAACAATCTAGGGCAACATCACAGTGTAGCAGTAGCTTTGGACATGAGCAAGGCATTTGATACAGGAACAAAAACAAACTTATACTAACAAACTTTCCAAGTACCATCATTAAGTTCATAGCCAACAATATTTAAAGGACAACAAGCATGCACTTAGTACAATGGCACACTCTCAAAATTCAAATAAATCAACATCTGGAGTAACACAAGGTGGAATTTGGTCTCCAAAATTATTTAAAATTTACATCTCTGAGATTACTCTTCCAAAAGATGTACAAGGTGCATTAAAAAAATACACGAAATTTTATAATTTTTTATAATTTATTGATACAATCAATCTACTTGTCAACGTAGTCTCCATTAAGGTCAATGCACTTCTCCAGGCAGTGCTTGCTGAGGCATAAATCGTCATGCAGAATCGAATGAGCTGAACCAACTGATATGCCCACAGTCTTAGCTATCTGATAAATTGTCAATCGTCCATCTTCTTTGACTAGGTTCCTAACAAAATCAATTTTTTCATTGTTTTTTGAAGTTGTTGGTCTTCCATGACCTCATCATCTTCAACAGCTTCTCTACCATCTCAAAATCTTTCAATCCACTTGTAAACACAAGTTTTCTTTGAAGCATCATCTTTATAAATGGTCTGCAGAGCTTGAATGATCTCCATTCCTTTCCAACCAAGCTTTACCAAAAATTTGATGTTGGTTCTTACCTCGAAATCCTTATGCTCCATGGGTTAAAAAACTACCTTAAATAAACTAGCTCTTGACAATTTCATCTATGAGCGCAAAATGAGTGATAGCAATTATTGGATCACAAAGAACATGTTTTTTATGGCTAGCATGCTAAAATACGTTGTTTCTTGCTGGCACTCTTGTCACAGGAGAATTCCGTGTATTTTTTGAATGCCCCTCGTACAAATCTCACATATGTTCTCAATACAATCACAGCATCTCACACCAATCACCATTTAAGGCCTCACAACTCATTTAACAATATTTTTACAAAGCATTACACTTTCTACACCAGACCCAGCTGAATATGGCACAAATCTATCATTTAATTTATATAAGTAAACACTACCAACAAACAAAATACCCAAAAACTCTTGGAATTATTTTTGACCTAATACTAACATTTTCACAATACATATCTCACCATCATTAAAGCAAGACAAACACTTAGCATTTCAAAGACTTACTTCAAACAAATAGGTTAAACAAAATGAACTAATCATCTCTACATTTAAAGCTATCATTTACCCATATTGAAATATGCAAACACCATATAGCACCTTATCATATCAAACACCAACATCAAGAAACTGCAAACCATTCAGAACACAGCTTTGTTCATTGCTACTTTCTGCACATGAAACATAACCATTCAAGGCCTGCAAGACAAAACTGGTGTCCTACCAATGGGCACCCATCTCAAACTCCATGCTACTCATCTTCTTTACATTACCTTGATGCACATTTAAATCCATAAATTTATTGACTTTCAAATATAAAAAAAGATGTTGTTAGGAGCTGGAGCCAGCAAAAATTTTGTTGGCTCCAGCTCCTAACAACATATCAGAACTTGGCTTTGGTTCCAGCTCCTGTTCCTCCAAAATTGGCTAACTTCATGGCTCTGGCTCCAGCTCCCCAGCCCTGCTTCTAATACTGCCTAATAAAATCTCTTGCATGTTTCTGTTTAATCCACACCATTGCATGACCATTTGAAGCCTTGTTCCAAGTTTGAACCTAAGTGATAAATTGCACATTTTAAGAAAATATTGTGCCACAATTACTAGTAGATTCTGATTCCATATCACGTTATAATTCTACAAATTAGCAAGCTTTCCAATTTATCCTTCAGTTTTAAATTTACTGTTTTTCTTGGTTTTATCAGTTTATTAATAGCTACCTAAATGTCTTGCAGTTAAGTTATGTCTTTAGAAAATATTTGGTTGATTGGCAGTAGAGAAGCATCTTGCTGAATCACAATTATGTAAAAGAAACTGGGATGCTGTCCTAAAACTTTTAAATATTTTACATTAATATTTTACATTAATGAAGTTATTTCAAATACTCTGTCTCCAAGCTTTTGTGCTTCTGTATTTGATTCTAACATCCACAAAGGCACTCTTTAAATTTTTTTAAGCCTCTATAGTTTTCTTATCTGCAATGCTTGATTTATTTTACCTAAATTTCAGCTTGGAAAAGTCCAAAAGTCCAAATTTGCCATAAAAGTTTCTATCCCAATGAATTCATAATATTGTGAAGTGCCAATATCAGAAACCTGACTGCATGTACCTCATGTTTTTCTCATATGATGTGCACATAACCCAATTTAAATAATTCTTCAAATTTGATTATGAGTACATTTTTCTTAATATACTGTACTTTTTCAAAAATTTTCTTAAAAAATTATTGATCTAAATATCTCTACAGTTATCTCTGAACATTTCTTTCAGCTCTTGGCATTTTTCAGCATTCTGGAAACAGTTGTAGTAAGAAGTGTTTTGCAAATTTTATGTCCTTGTCTAAATGGCTTGGCATTTTTAAACTAGTTATATCTAATTTGAGATGTGCATAAAAATACAGGTTGTTCATAAATTATTGTTACAATTTTCAAAGTTTGTCAAAATTTTATTTTTTAAGATATTTTAATTTGATTTGTTTTATAGTGAAGGAAAATGCTTCAAGATTTTTCTTTTAAATTTAGTAGCAAAAGCAGAGTTCATAAAAATGAGCACTCTGCAGGAAAAAGCCTAGTGTGTTTTCTGGTTTATAGAGACAAAGTCAGACATCAGACCAAGTTTTGCTGTGCTTGGATGTCTGACTTTGTCTCTATAAACCAGGAAACACACTAGGCTTTTTCCTGCATGAACTCTACTTTTGCTTCTAAATTCAAAAATATTCTGCTTAATCACTAAATAAATTATAATTTTTAACCTAATTGTTTCCACAAGTACCTGTTAAGAAAGAAAAAACTTGAAGCATTTTCCTTCACTATAAAACAAATCAAATAAAAATATGTCAAAAAAAATTTTGACAAACTTTGAAAATTGTAACAATAATTTATGGACACCCTGTATTATATTGCATTAACTTGTTTGCTGAATAAATGAAATAAGCCCTTCAGGCACTACAGTATATAATGTACATATTTCTGGAATAAAACCTCAGCATGTTAGTTTGAAGTATATTTATCTTTTAGATATCGGAAGTTCCTTATGACGCACAAATGGACCGCACTCGTAACCGCCCGCTCGTTCGTTGCCTCATCTCTCCTCTCCATGCTACAGTCTTCGCCGGTGCCATGGGACTCAGCGGTGTGTCGCTGCTTTATTACGGTCCGTGAAGGCGCTCGTAATGTTGTTCAATTGCCAAGATGTTGTTTATTTTCAGGGGGAAATTTTCTGACTGCCATGCTTGGACTGACAAACATCTTCCTCTATGCCGCCGTGTACACCCCGTTGAAACGCAGGCATTGGTCCAACACTTGGTTCGGCTCCGTGGTTGGGGCCATCCCCCCATTGATGGGCTGGACGGCTGCGACGGGGCAACTTGACCCTGGTATCTGATATTTCATTAACCCTCTACCGCACCATGTGACCGCGATTCCTCTTTTCAGGGTCTTTCATTCTCGCCGGAATTTTATTTGCTTGGCAATTCCCTCACTTCTATGCGCTGGCTTGGCGTAGAAAAGGAGATTACGCTCGTGGGGCATATCACATGCTACCCCTCACTCATCCCAACGCAACCAAGCATGTCGTCGTGCTTCACTCGCTTATTTTATGGGCTCTCTGCAGCGCCGCACCAGCGACAGGAGTAACTACCTATTATTTCGCCTTGATGGCGCTTCCGCTTAACATTTGGCTCACCAATAACTCGATCCGCTTTCAACAGTAAGTTTGATTGTTGCGTCACTGATTGTAGCATATGATGTGACTGCTTAACAAAAACTACTACAATGCTTACATTATTTCAAGCGTTTGTGTGAACTTTATATCAACTATAACTACTTTAGACTTGCTTATTTCTCTTACTGTCAATAGCAGATGCTTTACACCAAACTAAGCTATTTTCTTAGTTACTATACGCTTTAGAATGATTGTTCTTTTGTTCTTTTTTTTAGCTATTTAAATTTACTTTTCCAAAAGTTAAGCAACCACAGCTGCGCAGCCCGCGCTGAACTGATTGCTGGAGTGGTGGTGGTGGTGGTGGTGGGTTTACTCGACCCATTCCTGGGGATGGGGGCGCGGATCAACTCCATGGAGTCCCAGTAATCGGGCGACTCCCCACAGACGGGACCAGAGGTCCAGAAGTGATAGGGAGTGGCCGAATATGGCCCGACGCAGATGGTCCAGTACAGGGCAGTCTAGCACGAGATGTAAAAGGTCCTGTGATTCAGAACCACAGTTGCTGCATGAAGGAGTCTCGGTTCGACCAACCCTGTGGAGATAAGAGTTAAGGAGAGTGCTGTGCCCGTTGCAGCGCAAACAAGAGAGAGCACAGCGAGCGGAGCGAGGGAGACTAAGCTCCTCGGGAGAGTCTTTGTGAGGAAATAAGGGATGAGAGGGACATTGATATTTTGAAGGGATCAAGAGAGGCTCCGACTTTAGCTAGAGAGTCAGCTAAGTCGTTACCTGGGAGGGAAGAGTGACCAGGTATCCATTGCAAATGGACTACCTTGGTTTTGGATAGAGAATTGAGGAGAGATTGTGTGTCGGATAGGGATTTGGGGGTTAAGTAAGGTAGGGGAGCAGAGAGGTTTGATAAGACAGATAAAGAATCAGATAGCAAAGTGATTGCTGGAGTTGTCAGCAGAGTTGGATCAATTCCAGGATTGTATTTTAATTATAGTTATAAATAAAATTGCTCCTTTAAAGTTTTAATCACAATTATTATCACTATTACTTATGTTTACAAATGTAAATTACAATGATTTAAAAAGTTCTATTCAACTACTATCTTTACTTACAACTAACAAATTTTATAAAGATAAAATTGAATAGCGCCTTGGATTTAAATTTTTGCTTGCGATCAAAAATGTTAATTACAGTACATTCCATCTCTAGTTAATTGACAATTACTTATCAACCCTTCTAAATGTGGCTTTTCAGTTTTAACGTAACGAAGCAGTTCTTCTGTCTAGTCTTGCCCAAGTCGACACCACTGTATGACTGATAGCTTGGCGGTATTAAACTTTAGAAGATAGAAACAGGGCGCCCATCAACACGCTGTGTTCTCTTCTCATAAGTCACCAAACTTTAGCGACAAAACATAGATACCGCGTTCTAGATGCTTTAGAATTATGTGTTTCCTACTCTCTGGTAGTTACAGCTCTATCACGCAAGTCTCATATATCCATTTTTTCTTACCAATCTCCTCCATACTTCATACTTTCTTTTCAAGTCTTTTTTACAGTGGATTGTGACACACTTATTGTTCCAAAGCAACGGTTTGATGATTGGTTTGCTCTCTTCGAAAATCTGTCCTCTCTAATCTGCTAATGCTCTTCTTGCTGGTTGTCTCAAATCTAATTTCTTTTAACGCCTACTCTTCTGAAGCAGCTGCTTTTCGTCAACTTAAAACTTTTTGTTGCAAACCCATGATGAAGCTTCTACTTAAGATTCGATGTTCCGTACAGACCCTTTTTTATCTTTCAATTTAAAGCAAAGATTTTTTGGGTCCACAATCTAAAATAATTTCTTTTTAAAAGTTGACATACGAAGCAAAAAATCATTTTTCGTCTTTTGTTCAAAATGATGATATTTTGCATAAGAAACGATACTTTTGCGTTATATACCGAGAGAAATACCCCAGGTGCTTAGACGGGTTTAGACCAGACCTATGTGGGAAAATGCTGACTTACAATTTTGAAGCTTTTGCATCATTTAGAATCTGTGCTACTCACAGTTTCAAATTGTTTTAAAGGCAGCTGCTCATGCTTCGGCGAATTTGTTTTGATTCTTATGTAAAGATCCTATTTATCCTATTTTCATTTATTCTCGCATTAGTAGAGAGTCTTGTGGCTGCCCGCTTGCGGGCGTTGACACTCTGTTCAAATTTATTTTTTTAATTTATTTTTTCTCTACATTTATCCTTCTGACTCGCAGGAAAGCGACGGAGGCGCTAATACATAGGGTAGGCAATTACCCCGACTTGCTTCCGGAGATGCCAAGATATTGCTGTCCGCTTGTAATTTAATAGAGATATGACTGTAATTTAGAACTGCTAGCCAAGACCACCAAGCAGGGGGAAGTGCTGTAAGGTGTCTCTTCCAAGGACGCAACAGAATGGCGCAAGTGGGTTTTGAACCGCACCGAAGCAAGTGGGTTATGTGGATCATAAGCACGGCGCTTTAACCACTCGAACACGCTACCGAATTAAGCGCTATAAAGCTGCGACTCAATGTAGAAGAAAGCTTAGCTAATTCACTTTTGTTGTCTGCAACGTGATTATGACACACTTTCAGGTCCGGAGACAGCAAGTCGGCGCAAACGCTCTACAAGTCATCGCTCGTCTACATCCTGTTGCTCTCCGTCGCTCTGGTCGCCGATAGAAAAGTTTTGTCCAATCTCAAGCAAACAAGTTGGAGTCTGGCTTTGCCCCGGAAGATCTTGGCCGTGTGACGTCACTCGTATATTGTTTCACAAGTCGGAAGCGATCAAGTCTTGACGCGAAACCATAGAGCCGACCTGATGAAATCATCATTGATGAAGTCGGTGCACTAATGATCCTTCCCAGCATTTCTAATTGTGCCGGCTGCATTTACTGTGAAATAGAATAAGAACTTTATTTATTTTGTTTTTGTTACTTCACCAGCTTGTCATTAAAATCGCTTCAAACAAAAAGTTTGCTGCCCGCCTGTTGAAACAACAGAAATACACATATTTTTTAATTAACAGCCTATTGACTATGTACAGTACATTTAAAATCTTTTTTAAAGAATTTTGGGGGCATAAACTATAAAAAATTGTGAGTACGGCGCAATGAATCAAACATACCGTAAAGTCCAGCGTATAAGACCTTCCTTTTTATTAAAGTTAGCTTAGCTCTAAAATATTCACATTTTAAGTTATAATTTTCTTAGGTGTGTAAGACTCCCTTTCAAGTTTAGAACTAAATTTTGATTATAAAAAGAAACCTTATACGTCACAAAAGTAAAATCAAAGACATAGTGAAAAAGTGAAAAAACCTTGGTGAAATAATGGTCAAAGATTTTTTTTCTGATGTATAAAGATAAGAATCTCACAAATATTTTATTGTAAAACTGTTGGCTTTGTAAATGTTAACAAAAATATATGCGCTTTATTTAAGTTTGTTACATTTCTAAACATGGTAAAAGTAGAGCAGTAAACCGGTTGTAAAAGTAGGCTTGCTGCTGTACCTTTTTTATTATTTCACTTTGTATTCGGTACAATACTTTTAGCTTTGCGACAACTTTTAAAAATGCTTGTCACCTGTCACGGGGTTTAAGAATGTTTTTTTTTTTAGCTTCGGATGAAAAAAAGCTGGTATGCAGTAGTTAGCCACAAATGTTTTTTGCATAGTCGGTTGCTGCCTATTGGTTGCTAGATCGGCTTAGGCTTGTAGCTTTTCGTTAGATTAGCGAACAAATTTTTTTTTACTGATTACAGGGATAGACCTAAGTTTGCGTGCAATATTATCCAAATTTATGCCTCACAAAGACATTGGCGTAGTAGAAAAGTTTTGCCGTCAGTGACTATTTGCTACTAACCCTTATAGCCATGGCACCGCCCATGAAAGCAAAAAAGTTGACCTCTTGATTTTTGAATTTTTGTAAAATAAAATATAAATTTTACAATAAGAATAACTTTGGTTTTGCAACTTTTGCACTAATTTTTTAGTATACTACATCTTAAAATTTTTTGGTTTGTTGCGATTGAGTTATGATCAGGCTTAGCAAAGGAGACGCTTGCGGGCAACTAATCTTTTTGGGGAAACGCTGATAGCGCAATTTAATTATTTTCGTTCAATCTGATATTAATTATTATGTATTAGAACGTGAAAAAACTTAGTCTCTCACAAAATCGCGTCCTTATTGTTTTTTTTTTTGAATAACGCGTGTATTATTACGGCACAAAGCTAAATCGCCCATAAAAGTCAACAGTTTTTTGCGTAAGAAAAATTTGTTTTATTTGATCAATATGGTCGAGTGGTAAAGAGCGCTGTGATTGGTAGCGAACGTTCTCGACCCAGTTGTGTTTCAAAACTTATTTGTACCATCAGGACCGTAACTTTGTCAGGTGGGGCCCCGGTGCAAACGTCTATTATAGGACCCCATTTTCTGTATTTGATATTCAATTGAACTACTTTTCTCGACACAGGAATCATTAACGAATCCGCGTTATAGAAAAATTTTTCTATTAATAAGTCAAAACGCATTGAGCTAAACAGGTAAAAGGAGATAAAGCTAAGTTTACTGTGCCTGCAAATAAAACGCTAAAATTGGAATAAAATTTCATCAAGTTGCACGGTTCAACATAGTTTCTGTGATTGCAGTGTATTGAAATCGAAATAATGGCATAGCAAGGATTTCATAGGGGCAACAACAATTTTTTGATTGTTTAAATAAAAGTTTAATAATAACGATAAACGTCGCAAACCAAAATCGTTGTATAATGACAAAAAAAAATTATGTGTAATCTTTTGAGGCAAGGTGCTTTGTGAGCACTATTAACAATATTTCAGCAAAATATAGAGATGTGCTATGCAATGCGGATAAATTGTTTGATCCAAAAAGAATTAACGTACCGCGCACTGACATTACCACAAAAGGCACAAACTAATAAAACACATTACGTTGAGGACAATTAAGTAGGCTAACCGTAATTTACTTGCGGGTGGTTGGAAACTTAAAATTTCTTTGTCTTGCTTTTGTACAAGCGAACTGCTGGATAACTTTTCTAAAATCGAAATTTTTAGCTCGTTCATTTTTTATCGATAGCAGAGCCAAACCGCTAAGTCTCTCTTGGGACATGGAGCTTCGAAGAAAGCTTTTAATCAGTTTGAATTTAGAAAAAGACCTCTCTGCCGTAGCAGCAGTTACAAGTACTGTCACATACATCATGCCTGCCGTGCAAACGTCAGGATAAGTTGTGGCAAGTGATGCATTTTCAACAATCAAAAAAGAAGCCATTTCTTTATCAGATTTTAAATAGGTATCTTTTCTCTAAACGACATTTTGATGGAGAGCATTTGGCTAGGAAACATCGAAAAGACGTTATCAAAAAATTTGTTAGAAGGTTTTTTTCTTCAACCTCAAGATCCAGATGAGAACCATTTGGTTGAAAACTTGGTTCCAAAACTTAATATGACGTCACCACTGATTTCATTCCTTCAAAACGATTAATTAGTTGGTAAGAAAATATGTCCATCATCGGAAGAAACACAGTTACGCAAAATCGCTTTTTAGGATCGCTTAACGTTATTCCTTTGGATATTTCATCGAAGTAGGCTTTTGTTTTCTTTGCGCTTTTGTTTAAAAACTGTCTTGGCAAACCCCATGTAGAAGCAATAGTGGAAGTTTCGTTTAGTACTGCGTCAAAACTCCTTCTGAGTTGAGCAATGTCTTCAGCAGCAGTTAGCAGAAGTTTATCGGCAGAAATTAAGTCAATTGTTTTACACTGCATAGCTTTCGAAGGAATGTTGACGATCTGCAAAATCTTGCATTGCACAACCAGCATCAATCAATCAATCAATCAAGGTTTTATTTTTTCGTCCGTTGCACAGCAGAAAATCATATTAAAATGCGCACATGTAGTCGAAAAAAAAGGAATCAGCAACAAAACGATATACGTTGAAACATGCGCCAATTAAAGGTTATAAGAGTGATTATTTAAAATGCGTGGTCGCTGACCCTGAACACCCACACACACTCACACAATATATACATCAAAGAATTAGAAGGAATAGAATTGGGAAAGCCGTGTCAACTTTTTCAAATAAAATGTTAGGGGGTTGACGATATGATATAAGTGGTGGTGCAGAGAAGATTTGGCTAAGATATGGGTCTTTGTTCAATTTCTATCTTAAACTTAACCAAATCTTCTCTGCACTTCTATCTATCTTGCATTTCTATCTATCTGCATTTCTATCTATCTACATTTCTTCTTCCTATTCTATCTGCATTTTGCATCACTTCTATCTATCTGCATTTCTATCTTAACCAAATCTTCTCTGCACCACCACTTATATCATATCGTCAACCCCCTAACCTCAAACTTCTACTTACATCTGCCTCCTTACCAAATGAACGTTTCATCACGGGCACCTTTCCCTGCAATTTTCCTAAATGCCATCTCTGCCCCAACATAAACACTAATCCTACAATAACTGGTCCTAACGGAGTCCCTATAAAAATCTCCGGAAATTTTAGCTGCAATTCATCAAATATCATATATGCAATTTCATGCAATCTTTGCCCTAAAGCAATCTATATTGGAGAAACAAGCAACTCAATCAGACAACGAATGAACGGACATAGGAGCGACATCAAACACACTGCACCAACGACAAGCCACCTCAACGTGGTGGTGCAGTCCCCTTCCCTGCACTGGGGAGGGTCGAAATGGCTTGTCAATTCCCCGAGGGTCTCATCCTCGGGCGATTCTCCCTTGGACAACTCTTCTCATTTTTTATCCCTGCTGTCCAATGCGCGGTCACATGTGGACAGCACTCTTAAACCCAATTGGCCGCCCCCCTACTCCTTCTATTCTCTCTCGGACATCTCTTCCTCGTCCCTCCTTCCAGCCCAAACCTCTTCATTACTCATCCCACTCACCGCTAATTCTTATCTCTATTCTTCTTCTTATCAGCGGTGACATTCACCCCAACCCTGGCCCTATAGACCCCTGCTCTGTCTGCTCCCGTAGAGTCACCTGGGGAAACAGATCGATACAATGTACCGGCTGTTCTCTCTGGGTACACCTCTCCTGCTCTGGTCTTTCTCCCGCTGACTTCCGCAAAATCTCCCCGGGACACTCTTGGACTTGCCCAATGTGTCCATCCTCTTCTCAACCCCCCCTCCCTCTCACACTCCAATCCCATATCCTCATTCTTTTCTGCATCTCCATCCTCTCACACTCCAAATCCCCCACCTTCACTCACAATCAACCACAAAACCATATCTTCAAAAACTAAACCCTCACCCAAAACAACCTCGAATAATCCCACCTATCTTCCTAATCAACCCCAACTAATTTATACTTACCCTCCCTCAGCATTGACTACTCCTTCTCCACAAACCCAACAAACCACCTCTCCTCTCACACAATCCTCATTTCATCCTTCCTCTCCCTCTCGAAACAACCTCCGAATCCTACAGTGGAATGCTAATGGGATTCGCCCGCGTCGTACTGAACTCCTACACTTTCTCTCTCATAATCAGTACGATCTCATCTTCATAAAAGAGTCACACCTCTCCTCTGACTCCACTTTTCGCATACCAGGCTACAAAACCCTCCAAAAGAACCGTTTTATGACGAGGAGAGGAACCACCAACTCTACGGGAAACCTAGGAGGAGGTGTTCTAATACTTGTCAAAAATGGTCTATCTTACACTTCACTCTCCACACAATCCCTCTCCTCCCTCGACCCCAGCTCCGATTATTTAGCTATTGCAGTTAAAATAAAAGGAGCCGCTCCCATACATCTTTTCAACGTCTATGTCCCTCCTATCCGCTTCTCTTCCTCCGACTCCCGCCCAAAATCCTTCTCACCCTTTCTCCTACCATCATCTCCTACCACTTACATCTTTGGCGACTTTAATAGCCATCATTCATCCTGGGACTCCCACTCACCGGAAGACCATTCAGGCAAAGATTTGTTTGATTGGCTCCTCTCCTCTGATCTTTTACCTCTTAATAACCCCGAACACCACACCCTACTACACCGTGCCACTGGGAACCGCTCTTCCCCGGACCTTTCCCTAGTTCCTGCCCGATTAGCCTCTAAATGCACATGGCAGACCCTTCCGGACCTCGGCTCAGATCATCTTCCTATCTCCATCACTATTCCCACTTCCCCTATAATTAACTCTTTCCACCGCCCCCCCTCATTTAACTATAATAAAGCTCGCTGGGATGAATACCTTACTTATATTGATACCCACTGCCCCACTCCTTCTAACTTTACAACACTCTCTCTTTCTGAAGCCACCCACACCTTTACCAAACTCCTCAATGATGCTGCCACCTCTGCCATTCCTTTCGGCAGCATCAACCGTCCTGCTAAAGCCTGGTGGTCTCCTGAAGTCGCAGATGCCGTCGCAAAACGCCGAAAGGCATTTGCGAAGGCACACTGTTCCGAAGAAGACCGCCAGCACTATATCGCTACATCCAGATATACCTCCACTGTGATTAATAAGGCTAAAGCCAAGTCATGGCAGAATACTTGCTCTAGCCTTTCTCCTAAAACCCGTCCCAGCGAAGTCTTTTCTCTACTTCGCTCCATCTCTGGTTCCCCCTCCCCAACTACTTCTGACCTTCCCAATTTCTCAAATTGCCATACCCCTGTAGATTGTGCCAACCATCTCTCCTCACACCTACAGTCCCATTTCTCTGCCCAAACCCCAAAACCTTTTCGAAGCACCGAGAAAGCCCAAATGAAGCAAATCAGAACTGCACACTGCAACACCCTGCATTCCACTTTCTGTTCACCATTCTCCTCAATTGAACTCTCTAAAGCTATCTCTCAACTCTCAACATCAACCTCCTCCGGCCCTGATCAAATTACCTACCCTCTTCTATCCCACCTACCACAATCTGCGTTACATTTTCTTCTATACATCTTCAACCTTTCCTGGTCAACACACACCTTCCCGTCTGCTTGGAAACAATCAACAATCATCCCCATTCTCAAACCCGGAAAACCCTCTGACTCACCTTCTTCATATAGACCCATTTCTCTCACTTCATGTACCTCCAAACTCTTCGAAAGAATGGTTTTAGGACGACTAACCTATTTTCTCGAACTACATGACATTCTCTCACCCGTGCAAGCTGGTTTTAGACCTGGTAGATCGACTGTAGACCAGGTTCTCCTTCTCTCACAGTCAATCGCAGATTCCTTCCACCAATCTAAGCCAGGCGCACGTACAGTCCTTGCCACTGTGGATTTTGCGAAAGCTTTTGACTCAGTTTGGCACTCTGCCCTACTCTCTAAACTCCTCTCATTAGATCTTCCTCTTTGCTTTGTCGAATGGATACGATCCTACCTCTCAGATCGCCGTTCGAAAGTCCGTATCTGTAATTCATACAGTCGTCCTTTCCGTCTCCGAAGAGGAGTTCCCCAAGGTTCGGTTCTAGGACCAGTTCTCTTTTCTTTATATATCAATGACCTTCCCACTTTCCTTCCTGCATCTGTTAAGACCTCTCTCTATGCAGATGACCTAGCCATCTGGGCTTCCTCCCCGAGAGTTGAGTGTGCAACCGCTGTAGTACAAGCTGCCCTCAACAGACTGGTGGAATGGTCCTCAAAATGGCGCCTTCCTCTCAACCCCCTCAAATGTGAAACATCCTTCTTCAGCTTAGACCCCTACCAATCACGTATACAACCCTCTCTTCACATTCTTAACACCCCTCTCAAATTCAACCCTCATCCAACCTTTCTCGGTGTAACCTTCGACCGCACTCTCTCTTTCAAATATCACGTCTTATCCTTACGGAAAAAGTTTCACAACCGATTTCGTGCTTTTCGCTCCATTGCCTCTGCCTCCTGGGGCCCATCAAAAGAATCCTTATGTACCCTATACAAAGCCTTCATTCGCCCCATCCTCACCTATGCTTCCCCAGGCTGGTTTCCCTTCTCATCTCCTACTCACATCACCTCCGTGGAGAGGATGCATAGATCTTCCTGTCGAGTAATCACAGGTTGTCTATCGTCCACTCCCATTCCTCTACTTCATATAGAAGCACTTCTACCTCCACTACGAGTCACCCTCACTCACCAATCCCTTTCCTTCTTTGAACGAGCCCTCCGTCTACCTCCCACCTTTCCTATAGCCTCTCTTGCGAACTCTAACCCCCGTACACGTCTCAAAAAGAACTCATGGAGATCTTTCTCCAGATCACATAACCTTACCCCTAACCTACATCTCACCCGTGAACCACTAATCCTCTGCCCTCCAAAACCCCCCTGGTCTGCCCCATCTAATTACACAATCTCACTCCGCCTCTCATCCCCATGCTCTCGCAAAGACCCCCCTCCCTTCGCAACACTGCAGCTACCTCCCATCTTTCCACTCTATCTCACAGCGATATCTCTGCCTGGACTGACGGTTCGGTACCTGGCGGGCTGGGACAGGGTGGTGCAGGGATACACATCAAGTGTACAAAGTGTGTCACTGCTACCTCGCTTTCCTTCTCGACTGGTCTCTGGGCTACCAGTTATAGTGCTGAAACCTTCGCTCTCCTACATGCTCTTGAGTGGTGTATCTCTCACTCCAAGACATGTAATTTCGACTCTATCACCTTCTTTTCCGACTCTTTATCTGTCCTTTCAACTCTCTCTACCCCCCTACCATATTTAACCCCAAAATCCCTATCCAATACCCAATCTCTTCTTAACTCTCTATCTCAATCCAAGGTTGTCCATCTTCAATGGATACCTGGTCACTCTTCCCTCCCAGGCAACGACTTAGCTGACTCTCTAGCTAAAGCCGGTGCCTCTCTCGATCCCTCCAATATATCAGTATCCCTCACACCCCTTATCTCCTCCCAACGGCTATCCTTCTACACCAGTTGGAGACGCAGTGTCCAATCTGGTTTCTTCCAACACCAAACCCCTACAGTATCTCCCGAGGAGCTTACTCTCCCTCGCTCCGCTCGCTGTGCTCTCTCCCGTTTACGCTGCAATGGGCACAGCACTCTCCTCAACTCTTATCTCCACAGGGTTGGTCGAGCCGAGACTCCTTCTTGCAGCAACTGTGGTTCTGAATCACAGGATCTCTCACATCTCGTGCTCGACTGCCCTGTACTAGACCCTCTGCGTCGGGCCATTTTCGGCCACACCCCTTCTCTTCTGGACCTCTGGTCCCGTCCGTGGGGAGTCGCCCGACTATTGGGATTCCGCGGAATTGATCCGCGGCCCCATCCCTAGGAATGGGTCGGGTAAAACCACCACCACCACATCAAACACAATAGAAACAAACCAGTAGCCGAACATTTCAATAAACCCGACCATGCTTTGGACAATCTCAAATTAGCAGTAATCAAGGAAGTTAAAGGCAAAACAAAGCAACAACGGGAAATGGAAGAACAAAAAATTATTTTCAAACTCGATTGTGTTAACCAATGTTTAAATAAAGATTATTCATTTATGTCTAACTACGTGTAATATTTATTTTTGTAAACTTGAGGGTCATTTATGTTTTTCACTTCTTTCTCCATTTCGATTCGTTTTATACTTGCATGCCATTTTCTCGCATTTTTTTTTGCTTAAATTGCTGTAATTTACCGTACTGCCATATTTTCTCAAACTTAGTCTTTTTTACCGATATTTTCATATTTCATTACGTCACATATGTCTGTTTGTTACGTTTAATGCCGTTGTGTAAAACTTGTTTTGATTGCATTTTCATTCCATTGCACCTGACGAAGTGGGCAGTAGCCCACAAAAGCTTGTGCTCAAATAATAAAAATAGTCAACTTCAGTGCACAATCTTCTGTTTCTCTCACAATACGTATACACAAAACAAGTAGTAAACAATCATAAACAGAACACCAAAGTAATGTTAATTGAGCAAGATGCTATCAACCTGTAAATTAATTTCTAACAATTTCAACCAAATTTTATCAATCAAAGTATAATATAAGAAAAATTAAATTGTTTTTTTTTGCTATTATTATTATTTTTATTTTTTGTAAACCATGTTTAGGGAGGCTCACAGGTGCTACACCTTGCCCAAGGGTGACCCGGAGGAAGTTGTGACAGGGTTTCCTCATTCGTCCCACTTACCCAAGATAAGCTCACAACCGGATGAAGTTTATTCTCATACCCAGGAGATCAGTGACTAAAAGAAACTAAATACTTGCAGGTTACAACTAGTGAAAAAAGAAAACTAATGAAGTTATAATTCTTTTAAAAGCTGGTTAAATTGTATTTAGCTGTTTTTCTTTATATCATCTTCTATGAGGTATGGTTAAAAGTCTGAGCATTTGATCCATCTGAGGAGCATGGGTTGAGATGCTTCTTAAACCTGTAACAAAAAAGAAAACAGCAGTATCTGTGGTTTGATAACATGGGAAACCCTGTTAGCTGTATTAGATTGAAATAGCAAGCTATTGTATGAATAATTAAATCTATTTTAAAATAAGAACTTGCTGGTGATATTGCTTTTTAAAAGATCTAAAAGACTTGTTTTCTTTAATTGTTGATGGTATTTTATTCCAAATTAATGGGCCTCTATAACTTAAAGATTGTTTTGTTAAGTCTATTTTACAAAATAGGGGAAACAATTTTGATTTCCTCCTAGTTTGCCGAGATTCTTTGCCACTTAAACGTAATGTATTTTTACTCAACATCCCTTCAAAGGCCGCAGGCAAATGGTTATTACAATACTTATACATAAAATAAGCAATTTTTTTTTCCATTAATTGATTTATTGATAATAAGTTTTGTGCTTTCATTAAACTTTTGACACTATCTTTTCGTCGAATTCCAGAAATCAGTCTAATAAAATTGTTTGCTGTTGATTGAAGCTTTTTAACTATAGTTTTATTTCCATTACACCAGGTTACGATACAATATTGAAAGTGACTTTTTATTAAAGCATTGTAAAGCAAAAGAAGTGTTTTTTTATTTAAATAGGGTTGAAGTTTTCTTAAAACACTATAACAAACTTTAATTTTTTGTAATAGCCATTCCATGTGGGGTTTCCAACTCAAATTTTTATGGACAAAAACACCTAAAAATTTTATGCATTGTACTCGCTTTAAATTAGCATTTCTCAATTGAAGGTTAGTGTTCTCTGGAATTTTAGAATGGGGAGTATGAAAAAAAATATAATGGGTTTTATTTACGTTCAATGACAATTTATTAGATGTGATCCAATTATCAATGTTTTTTAGTTGTTGATTGGCAACTGCAAACAATTTTTTATTCATTCGCTAGTCTTTCCAAAACATTAAACATTCGCTAGTCTTTCCAAAACATTTTACCAAAAGTTTGTTTTTTCAAGCAAAGATTCGTGCAACGCTTCTTCTATTGTCCCCTGTTTCTCCATTGCTCATATATGACACACGCTTCCGCATGATGTGTGGAGCTTTTATGGCTTCGAATTCGCTGCGATAAATCCCTCCAGTCATTTAAACCTGTTGTACACCAACGGTTTTGAAGTGCGTAAAGAAGTCCCTGGAGAGACATTTTCATGGGAAAATAACTAGCAGGGCTGGCAGTAAACACGGTCCATACTTGATGAATAACATAACAAATATCTTCTTAGTTTTAGACCTGATTGTGTTACATAATGGTAATAATTTGTAGCAAATAAACAACCGCTTTGCAGCGGATCTTTAGGGAAAGATCCTTCAGGTTGTTTGGGACCTGCCGCAATAATTGCTTTCTTGATCTCTAAGTTTACAATAATGGTGGAAAAGTCGTTATTCTTGCTTGCATCTGATCTATCTTTAGTAGTATCGGAATTTTCTTCATTGGTGCTATTGCTGAAGCTGTTAACGTTAACAAGTTGGGGAGTAGATTCTGTCTCACGAATGTAGACGTCTTGCTCATCCACTTTGAATGTTTTTGGTCGAATTAGTCACGAACTCTGTCGCTGAAAGTTTCTGGCTGCCTCAGCTATTTTTCTCCTCTCAGTTTATCCCTTTTATGCTCCGCTTTGATAATTTCTTTTCATATTAAATTGGAGTCAACTAGAGTATTAGAATGTTGTTACTCAAAACTTTAAACTTTAATAAAATTTCGACAACGGTTAGTAAAGTTAATGTAACAAACTCTCTTTGTTATTGTTTTTCCGGCTCACAAAATAGTATTGCTGCAAGCGCAAGGACTACGGCATGTCTAGCAAAAAGGATTCAAATAGAAAGCTCAAACCTGACTTTTCAATCACTCAAATCACAACTTCTTTTAACGAAAGAAGTTTATTAACAGAAATCACAAATCTGATCACTGACCAATAAAATTACGTCTAGCACCCAGATGGCTAAACTAAATCTACGTAGCTTATTTAAATAGAATAATCACTATTCTCACAAACTAAGGCGTTAGATTTCACTAACCTTTAAAACTCTAACTCCTGTCACACAGGAAAAACAGTAACACAGCAAAACACTGACTTTCGCAGCACAAATTACGAATTACCTATTTACAGTATATGAATTAAGCGGCCAAAATTTACAGAAAAAATTAACAAGTTCGAGAACAGTAAATTTTTTTAATTAATCATTTTACGAAGAACTATTGAAATTTCACAAAGATTCTAATTTGGAGCATCAACACATTGATATTACAATAAACCACTTGGCTGAGGAAGTTAATTTCCTGGACACTAATATAAGACTTAAAAATAACACACTTATACTTCATTATATAGAAAACCCACTCATTTCCAAATAGCCTATTACACCCCATCAGTTGCCATCCTTCACATATTTTTGGCTCCACAATATAAAGCCAAGCTCTACGCTACAAGCGTATTTGCTCTAATGCAAAAGAGTTAAATTTACAACTGACAACATTAAAAAATACGTTTATCGCACTTGGCTACAAACCCCAAATTGTTCAGAACCAAATAATTAAAGCCATGTCTATTCCCCGAGAAGCCCTTCTTAAATATCAAACTATATAAACTATAGTCGGCAGCGTGGTTGAGTGGTTAAAGCACTGTGCTTATGATCAACCTGGTCTCAGTTCAAAACCCACTCGCGTTGTTCTGTTGTGTCCTTGGGAAAAACACTTTACGGCAATTTCCCCTGGTTGGTGGTCTTGGCAAGCAGCTCTAAATCACAGTCATATCTCTATTAAATTACAAGCGGACAGCAATATCTTGGTATCTCCGGAAGCAGATCGGGGTAATTGCCTACCTTATGTATTAGCGCCTCCGTCGCTTTCCTGCGAGTCAGGAGGATAAATATAGAGAAAAAATAAAATAAAAAATAAAAAAATAAATATATCAGAATTAAATCGCATACCTTTAGTCCTTACTTACCACTCTTATATTAAACCAATCAACAAAATTGCCAAAAATCTGCAATCTTTACTAAATAAAGATGCTATTCCTAACAAAATCTTTCCTGCTCCCCCCTTATATCATATCGTCAACTTCCTAACATCAAACTTTTCTTACATCTATCTCTTCATTACGGGTACCTTTTCCTGCTAATCTCCTCAGGGATATCTAGAAATGCATTAGCTCTAGATATCCCTGTAATCTCCTAAATACCATATCTGTCCCCACATAAATACCGATTCAACAACAATTGGTTCCAACTGAGTCCTTATAAAAATCTTTGGAAATTGTAATTGAAACTCATTTAATGTTATCTATGAAATTTTGTGTAATCTCTGCCCAAAAGCAATCTACAGTGTGGCGAACAAGTAGCCCGACAGTTAGAACAGCAAAATTGAAATCGATAATCACTCATGAAAATAGCTTTAAATGTAGTTAATTTAATCATTCAACAAATTTATTCATCTAAAGCATTAATATTTTAATTATTCTATAAATTTATAGATAGCACAACAAGCTGTTAGGCTACTTATTGATTATTTTTTATCTCTCATCTAACTGTCGGGCTACTTATTGACCGCCCTGTATATTGGAGAAACCAACAATTCAATCAGACAACGGATGAATGGACACAGGGACGACATTAAGCACAATAGAAGCAAACCGGTTTTAATAAACATTTGTCGGCAGCGTGGTCGAGTGGTTAAAGCACCGGACTGATGATCAATATGGTCTAGGTTCAAAACCCACTTATAACATTCTGTTGTGTCCTTGGAAAAGACACTTTACGGCACTTTCCCCTGCTTGGTGGTCTTGACAAGCAGTTCTAAATTGCAGTAATATCTCTTCTAACTTACTAGCGGAAAGCAATATCTTGGCATCTCCGGAAGCAGGTCGGGGTAATTGCTTACCCTATGTATAGCGCCTCCGTCGCTTTCCTGCGAGTCAGGAGGATAAATATAGAGATTAAAATAAAAAAATAAAAAAAAACATTTCAATAAACCTGACTACACTTTGGAAAATCTCATACTAGCGGTATCAAAAAAGTCAGAGATGAAACAAAACAACAACGAGAAGTAGAAAAACAAAAAATTATTCTCAAAATGGATTGCGTCAATAAAGGTTTAAATAAACATTATTTGTTCATATATCATTATATGTAAAGTTTATTTCCATAAACTTCAGGATCATTTATGATTTTTATTTTTTTCTCTATTTGCACCGTTTTATGTTTGCATCCCATTTTTTTATATTTGTTTCTTGTTTGAATTATTGTGATTTATCGTACTCCCATATTCTCCCAAGCTCAGTCTTTTGTAACTAATATTTTTGTATTTCAATTCGTCACATATGTCTCTTTATTACGTTTATGCCGTTGGTGTAAATTTGGTTTTGATTGCATTATTATTTTTATTCCATTGCACCTGAAGAAATGCGCAGTGGCTTACGATAGCTTGTGCCATTAATAGAAATAAGTCAACTTTAGTGCACAATTTTTTATCCTTAAAGGGTTAACTTTTTTTAAATAATCGAATAATCGGACAATAATTATTACTATATCTTAAGATTCTAGCGATATCATTAAGTCTTATTAATAATTCATGTAGATGAGTTTTTTTAGCTGAACTCCATATTGCTATGCCTTATTGTACTCTAACTATAAATCAAGCTATGGTATATTAAGTTTAAATTTCTTTACTGCGAAATTTACGGGTCTTGGAAAGTAGGCCAAAGATATTGCAAAAGTTGTAGAGATAACTGTTTCGTGTGAACAGACCAGTTTAAATCTTAATCAATAAGTATTCCGAGATATTTAACAACACGTCGCGCTTCAAAAAGTAAAAATTAATCGACAGTTAAAAATTTCCTATAAAAGTTGTGCTTGCGTGTTTACTGATGATCATATAAAAAGTTTTCGAATAATTTAAAGATAAGTTGTTTGTGTGTCGCCAACGTTCTGTTTTAAAAAGTTTATTGTTAACACTTTTTTGCAAAAAGTTCAACTTTTTGTCAGATAGAGTTAAAAAGCATCATTTGCAAAGAAAATGGTTTCTAAGTTTCACCCTAAAATCTTTTTCATTTTCAAACTACAGATTCGTCCACAAAATTTATCCTAATCAACTAAGATTTCGTTTGATGATAGCAACGAAGTTTTGCAGACAGCTGTTTCTCACGGACAAATCTGGTTGTTGCAGCGGTAATCCGTCTGCCTTATGTTTGCCAAGAAGCTTAACAATTCGGCAACTGGCAATCAAATGTCTGGCTCCCAGTGGCTGGCTGCTTTTCTTTTCGTAATTTTTGAGTAGAATCATCGAGTTTCTTTTATTAGAATTATTTTTTTCTACTCAATAAACGCTGTTTTTTTAGCGAGTCCGAGTCCGAGTCCGAGTTCCGACAAAAAAAAATCTACGAGTCCGAGTTTGAATCCGAGTTCTTGATGCACGAGTCCGAGTCCTCAAAAATCGGACTTGAGTCTTTACAACACTGGTTCCTGAAGCAATTTTAGAAGAATTTGTAGAATTAACAAACAATTCTTTTGCAAAAGATGAATTTCACACTTGCAACCTAGAAAAGTTTTAGGTTAAAATGTAACGTTGTTATCCACGGCTAGATATTCATGCTCTGAATATTCTGGTGCCGTTTTCTTCAACTTACCTGTGCAAGTGCAGCTTCTTTGCGTTGCTTACTATCAAATCTAAAGCACGAAACCGACTTGACGTTGAATCTGACAGTCGTTGTGTTTGTGCATTATCTACTACTTTACCAGACATTGAACAGCTCGTTGCTAAAAAACAAGGGCACCCGTCACATTAAATAAATTTAACAGAAGTAATTTGCTCATTTCGTTTTTTAATAAATGAGCATCATTAAGTATATTGAGGGTAAATCTAGTAACCACTTTTGTTAAAAAGGTAAATATGTAAAAAAAAGGTTAAGAACCATTGGTTTACATGTATGTATGCTCGCTCGATTGAAGGCATGCGATGACGAAGACGAAGAAAAAGACGGGCGACGAAGACGAAAAAGAAAGTAACGTAATTTGGTTGAGCGGTTGGTTTTGGGCGTAGAGCGAAGAATTCTTTGATCATATTGCATCGACGAGTGTTGAATTTATTTTACCCAGTGTTTTGGAGTTTTGTTCTGCAAAGGTAGAATCATTTGTGTTGATCGAATTAAGTCGTAGCGCCGATGTCCGCTTTGAAGTGGCAGAACGCGAAAGAGAATTTTCGTCAGGCGTGAGTCTTAAGTTTTATAATACATTTGTTTTAGTTAGAGACAGTGATCTCTGTTTGTTTGCGGAGGAAAGTCTTCAACGAATCAATCAGAACTTAGCCGAAGCCAACTGTATAAAAGCTTCAGGCTCATAGCAAACTAATTCTTGACCCGGAATAAAATAAAATTTGTTTCAGTTTTAGCACAGCTTTGCTTCAGCGCAGGTACTCGGGTTACCTAGCTCAACTGGTCCCTTAGGCTTCCCAAACAAAGTCTTGACAAGGAGCATAAAGATTGAAAAGGTGAAAAGGCGGGGCCCCTTTTATCTTAACTGTGATAGCTGAACAGTCGGCAGCGTGGTCGAGTGGTTAAAGCACCGAACTGATGATCAATATGGTCTCGGTTCAAAACCCACTTGCGCCATTCTGTTGTGTCCTTGGGAAAAACACTTTACGGCACTTTCCCCTGCTTGGTGGTCTTGACAAGTAGTTCTAAATTAAAGTCATATCTCTTTTAAATTACTAGAGGACAGCAATATCTTGGCACCTCCGGAAGTAGGTCGGGGTAATTGCTTACCCTATGTATAGCACCTCCGTCGCTTTCCTGCTAGTCAGGAGGATAAATATAGAGATAAAAAAAATAATAAAAAAATAAAAATAAAAATAAAGCATCAAGTCAGGAAAGGTGTTAGGTAGAGAGAGAAGAGTGTATTAGACCGTTTTAGCAAGCATAAGGACGTCACCTCATAGGTTTCCCGTAGGGTTTGTGGTTTCTCTTCTCGTCGTAGAGCGGTCCTTTCTAAAAGTTTTACAACCGGGGACGTGGAAAGTGGAGTCAGAAGAGACAAACAAATAGAATTCTATTTGAATAAGTAACCACCTGGCGATTCTAAGGATGAAACAGACTGTTGTGGTTTTTAAACAGTGATGAAATAAATTTTGTATTATATATAAGTATATATATATATATATATATATATAGAAATTTTTCAAAATTTTTTGGTCGGTGCTCATCAGGAAAGTGCTCAATGACGTCGAGTCAGAGCGGTTAGATAATTAACTTACAGACCACAAAATTTTTTAATTTAACATTAATTTTATTTGCCCCAACAGACTGTTTCGCCTGCCTCGGCTCGTCAGGGGGCGGTTAAAAATCTGAAAAACAAAATAAATAAATAAATAAAAATACAGTTTAAACGAAGCGCTTGAATTCCGGCGAAAAAGCGTAAAACAACAACAAGAAAAAACAAGAGAAAAACTACGGTTGTAAGATTAATCGATAAATGAATTTTATCGCCAAAGAAAAAGTGTTTTTTACGTAGCTTGCTCTATTGTTTGAAAATAATGGGTAAATATAAAAAGTTTGCATTAAAAATGCGTTAAAATTAAATTAAATAGTCTGCACATTGGAAATACGATAAAAAGATGCTAAAGAAATGCGTTTAAAATGACAATTATTAGGATATGAATTAAAAATTAAAACAGTAAATTTTTTTACAGGGTATAATTTAAGAATATTTTTAATTCGAAAAGTATGTAGTGTAGAGATGGATTGATTTATTTGTTGATCAAGTAAGTGGACAAAGGTGCGATGTAAAAATAAGGTAAACCGAGTTTGTAAATATCTTTATTAACTGCCAGCGTAATTAAAACTTCGTAATTTAAATTTACTTCGATGTCGACATTTTGAGAGCAACTCCGAGCGTTTATTTAGTAATTTATTTGGGTCAGCCTGGAATATTTGTAATTTTTCTGATAAGCATAAGTTGCATGTTTTTGAACCACATTGGTATGGAGTTGCGTGTTGCACAATTTTCCATCTTATTTCTGGCGATAGTCCTGATTGTTTTAATTTCCAAACGGCTTTAGATAGTTCGGTGGAGTTAATTTTTCTACTGTCTTTAAAAGATTGGTTATGGTTATTGTATCGGAGTTTAAATGATGTTTCGCAGCTGCCGTAATAAAACTTGTCAGTTTCATCAGTTTTTAGGGAGGCTTTATAAACTACTGAGTTTCTGCAACATTTTCCGTTAAGTGGGCAGTTTTTATCTGATCTGCAATTGCATTGTTTGGCGTCTACTTTGTTGTCCGAGTTGTTTAGGCGTGAAGTGTTTTGCTTATTTATCATAGATTTCATATTTGGCATGCAACTATAGCTCAGTTTTATGTTGTTTATGTTAAAAATTTTGTGGTATTTATTGCTTCGTGGAAAGTGTTTATTGAGAAGGGTAAAAAATTCTTTGCCAATATTAGTGGTGACTTCATCATTGAAAGGAGGGTTGAACCAAATAATCTTTCTTGTTCTGTTTCTTGATCGCTTTTTTGAGGTTGAGTTGAATTGATCTGTTTGTTTTGGTTCTTCTTTTACATAAGTTAATTTTTCTCTGTATCCGCTTTTTTCAAGGGCTAGTTGATATTCTGGGATTGTTTTATCAAATTCTTGTAAGCTGTATGAATTTCTAGATAAGCGTGATGAGATCATTTTGGGTAATTGTTTTTTTATATTGGGGGGTGGTTCGATTTTGCATTTATATAAAGGAGTATGTCTCCGGGTTTGCGGTATGGCCAGTATTTACCTGTAGTTAAATTTAGGGTGATATCTAAAAAATCAGTTTGTAAAAGATTGGATTCTGTTGTTATCTTGAGACCGTTGTTTTGAAAAACTGATGATATGATTTTCTTGATTCTTTCGATGACTGGTCCTGATTTACTGTTTATTACTGCCAGGCCATCGTCTCTGTATAGTCCCAGGTGTTGATTTTTTATGATTTTATTAAGTTCGTGTAAAAGATACAGTCCAACTAATTCACATATTTCTGCCCCATCGTATGAGCCCATTGTTACGTCAAAAAAGTTGCCGTTTTTCTTTGTCCACGTACTTTGATCGCCAAATAATACAGATTTTCTGCAGTGCATAATGATGTTGATAGTGTCATCATCAATATTGACGTATTCTTTTGCAAAGTTAATAGATTTTTTCAGTAAATTTTCGGTTATGGATGGGTAGAATTCAATGATGTCAAACTTTATAAATTTGCAATTGTATTTGTTTGGTATGTTTTTGAACCAAGATATTACCTCGGATGTATTTCTCCATTGATGAAGGTTAGTTTTAGAGCGAATTACCTTATTTATTTTGTCTAAACATTTTTTACTGATCATTCCGATTTCCGATTTTGCAGGGTTGATGAGGCGGCATTTTGGTTTGTTAACAAAATTAGGTTTGTGGTCTTTGAGAGTGATGAATGCTTTTCGAGACCGCATTGAACGTTTTCCAACTCGAAAATTACTGAAACGGAGACGCATCAAAAATAACGAAAAAAATTCGTAGACAAGAACCAGATCTTTAAACTATGACAAGAATTTTAACTTTTTTTAAATAGCTTGATATAGAGATCTACAACTTTTTTGTTGTTGCCGGCCGCATTACAGAGTTAGTTTTAACGAATGGCCGCTAGAAGTAGATGAAATTATGTATTCAGCGAATAAAAGAATAAATTTCATTGATAATATGCTTTTTAGTCCTACCAATTATAATTAAATAAAATTTAACCATTTTTTAACAATCAAATTTATTCAAACCAGGGCTGCGAACTCGAACTCGAAAAGTAAAAATTTCTGAACTCGAACTTGAACTCAAACTCGGAAAAAGTTTGTCGAGTTCAACTTCATTAAATAAGTAATTTTGACTGTAGCAATTCTCAGCAATGGCGCTCAATTATAATGTGCTACCCACTTTTATCATCATCATTATTTTCAGGGAAAACATTGAATCAGTTCAGTGTATTTTTCTTTGCCCGCTCGTCCTTTTAAGGTTGCGGGGCAGAAGCTCGAGTTGGGATCTCCAAGTATCCCGATCTCCTAGCAGCAATTTTGCTGGTGGAATTCTAAGACGTCACTAGGCCAGGTTTATAACATTTAATAACTCTTTCAGTCTTTCAACAACTAATACCGCCAGCGAGTTCTGGCTCGCCCTCTAGGCTTTTTGCCACTCGGAAGAGCATCTATTAGATGTTTTGCTGTTTGTTTGTGGTACCTTCGTGTCACATGACCGTATCAGCGCAGTGGCCGTCGTTCTATGCGTAGTAGCGGCGGTTTGATGTTGAGAGATAGACGAATGCTTTGCCAGAGGAAACGACCACCTCATGTGATGATGAAGACGGCGATGACAATGAATTTCCAATTCCAGTTCACATTCACCATATGCGCTGCGTAGTCCACACTGTTCAACTTTTAATTAAAGACTGTTTGAAGCAACCACATTGCAATAAATTGCTAACTAAAACTCACCATATTGTTGCGAAGCTTCGTTCCCCTCATACCTTGTCCTTGCTTGAAAGACGAGAAAAAAAACAACCGGTGCTTAACATAGGCACACGTTGGGCTTCAACCTATTTAATGATCAAGCGTTTTTTGGAATTACGAGATTCGATTGAAGAATTATAGGTGTGCCCCCTCCTGAGCTTCACTTCTTATCTGCTACATGATCCAGCGTAGAAGAACTTCTTTCTGTGCTTGAAATTCCATATGCCGTGACTTTTAAACTACAGGCAGAAAATTTAATTAGTGGTGTTTTTATGAAAGAGTGGTGCTTTTTAAAACACACACTGCACAAAAAATAAGCCTCACTCACGTTAGAAATTCTCAAATCGATGGAAAAGAGAGAAGTATCTTTATTTTAAAACAAACTTTTTTTGGCTGGAATTTTTGTTGATGCAAGGTACAGCATTCTACTTTCTGAAGAGCAAATGGAAGTTGCAAATGCAGGACTGATAAAAGTAGCACTAAAATCTCATCATTATTCCATTTCAGTTTCCAACTCATCAAGCACAGAAAATGCAGCTGCCAAAAGCATACAAATTAACGACCTCATCAGAAGTTCCACATCTTCGCCTGCATCTGAAGAGGATAACTTTAAAAAGAATTAGATTTGCTTTAGCAAAGAAGAATGCCCGGAACTTGCACTTTTAAGTAAAACAAAAGCATTTCATCAGGTTATGCAAGAATTAAATAGTAATAGCCTATAGAAAAAATGATTCAAACTGGAAGACTAAAAGGAGAAAATGTTTGGAAAATTTGGACATTCAAGCTTTCTGTTTGCGATTTCCATATGCTTCTAAGATTGGGATGAAAGCACGACATTTTGTTGAACTTAAGTTTAGTTTGAACTTGATAGAAAACTACCGAACTCAAGCGTGAACTCAAAAAATTGAACATAAAGAACTCGAACTTAAAATTTTTTTGTCAACTTGAACTCGGACTTGAACGCGATTAAAAATGCTTCGAGTTCGCAGCCCTGATTCAAACACAATTCGTAAAATATTGTAGGCCTATTGATGATTTCTTTAACCTTACATGTTTGCGAATAAACTTGCAAAATCCACCTAAGCTGCTATCGTCACACTAAAGCTGCTAACAAAATTGCATAATCAATAATTTCACTGAAGATGAACCAAAGTAGCATTGTTATAATTATTTCGAAAGAGGGAGAAATTTAAGATAAATTTGTAACGGAATGACGCGAGTAGATTTTGAACCACCGCCGCGTCACTCACGTTCTCCATCAATTTGGCGCTGCTTAACTACTCGGCCACGATGCCGACTTCTTATAACAAACATGCATTTAAAGACACATATATTCTTTTCACTTACGTGAAAATAATAGGACTATTTCATTTTCACGAAAATATAAATTGGCAAACATTTTGCCATATAGATCAAAGATTTTTTGAACTAAAAATTGTGCACCACGGGATGGGGTGCTAAAATTTTGTTTGTATTTGTTTGTGCTTTGTTGTTTACAAATTTTGTTTGTTTGTACTAAAGTCTAGAAATTGGTGGAATATTGTAAAATATGTAAAACTGATATTTCCAATTCGGAATTATAAAGAAAAAGGCAAAAAGATTGACGCTAATGGGTTTGTAGCCCCAAAAACTCGGAAAAACGACCGACTGAACAACCGAAACTATAAGTTTTATAAGGTAATAAATCCCTCAAAAAAATTGAATTTATGTCTCTACCGGGTCCAAATTATAAGGTTGTAGCATGCAGACAAAGTAAGAAGGAAATACCTAATAAAAACACTTGCACTGTTGGTAGTGCTAAACCTTTTTTTTATTTCTATTTTTATTCTCCTGACTCCCAGGAAAGCGACGGAGGCCCTAACACATAGAGTAGGCAATTACCCCGACCTGCTACCGGAGATGCCAAGATATTGCTGTCCGCTTCAAATTTAATAAAAATATGACTTTAATTTTAGAACTGCTTGCCAGAACCACCAACCAGAAGAAAGTGATGTAAAGGGTCTTTCCCAAGGACACAACAAAACGGCTCGATTAGGTTTTGAACCGAGACCATGTTGATCGCAATGCCGGGGCTCTATAAACACTCGACCACGCTGCCTTAATTATTTGTCGTAAATTTGCGTGTAACTGCCAGTTTAAAAGGATCTAATAAGTGCATGCACACACCAGTAGGCTATAACGAAATTTTAAGACCTTGTCAATCATGTAAAAATAAAAATAAAATTTTTTATCTAAAATAAAATTGCAAAAAAGTTTCGCTTGCACTTTTGACTTTTTGAGGCTCGCAAAATCATTATTATTCATTCATTAAACTTTTATTGAAATTGACAAAGTTTTGGTTCGGCAATTCACACCTAAATATTTTTCCGGTAAATAGAATTAGTGTTTAACTATTTAAATCCTATAGATCTATCAGAAATACCTTTATATTAAGTTTTTTTACGTACAACTTAAAAATATTTACTATGTTTCTCGAAAATACAAGCCAGTTGACTTATGAGATACCATTTGACCACAAACATAGCCTGACAAATTGGAGGACGCAAGGTTTATTGTCGCCATCTAAACTTGTTTACCAGAAAACAAAAACTAGAGAACAATCTGATTTCTTGGGCACTGAATATGTTTTTCGAGGCATAAAATGCATCTGCAAAAATGTTTCTTAAAAGAGATAAAGTTATTTTACGTCCAAATAGTTTATTTCAATGTGCTAAATAGCAGATTAAATCATAAAATTGTTTTTATACGCTAAAACTGATAATTTCGACGCACAACACTTCTAAATTGATTTTTTGGGCGGCAAAAAGATTTCGTGTGCATAACAAAGCTAATGTATTCTGCTCAGTTCTATTTGTTACGTTTGGGTTTTTGGTAAAATCGTGCAAAAGCATCCTCATGCTAAATCGCTTTGGCCTTCGTTCCCAAATCCTTTGGTCTGGTATGTCTATGGCCACGATCTACAAGTTATGTTCTTGGTTTTATACGCCTGCAAAATGGACATGAAAAATATTTTTTTAAATAAAGGATTGAACCAAACATAAATTGAAATCCGTATTAATCGCTCATTATTTTTGTTGAACCCAAACTAGAGCTGGACTGAAACTGAACCTTTAAAATTAAAATTTGCCGAACCTGAAGCTAAACCAGGGCGTTGTTTTGAAATATTCAACGTCTTGACGAAAACACGTCAGGACAATCGCTTGATGGTTGCTCGCCCCCCCGACGTTCTTCTGCGATTCCGGATGATGACAAAATATCTGAAGGAATCTTACAAAAAAAAGTCACAAAATATTGTGTTGACTTAAACCACGTAATTTATGAAGCATAACAAATAGGAGATAATCTCGAACGGTGCGGCTTTGTGTTTTATTTTTTTATTATTTTTTAAAGTGACATCATACTTGCATTATTAAACGTTTTATTCATGTATGAATTTCATTTTATATTTTCAGAAGTATTAAAAAAACAACAATTTTTTTAAAAGTTTTTTTGATTTTTTTAGAAGTGAAGTTAGTTCTTACTAATGAAAAAAAATTTTTTTTAATGTATAAAAGCATTTAAAATTACGTAAATGAGACGCAAGCTTTCCAATGCTGTTGAGTAAAGCCTGATAAAAAATAATTATCAATTATTGTAGTTTTTTTAAAAGATGAAATCAAATTTTGTTTTTACAGTGCGCCAAGGAGGGACACGTTGCGGAACAAACGCGAATTATAGCTTTTTTCCTTCTTTTTATGGTCGCCAGCTGTATTTTTGCAGTAGGCCCAAAACATAACAGTCTTATTTCAAATAACAATTTTTTTAAACAAAATATATTACAATTTTTTTAACAAAATATCATAACATTTTTTTAAAACAAAATATATCACAACCGTAATATATCACAAAAATATATCAGAACAAAATATATCACAATAAAACTATTAATTTTATTGTTTTATTTTTTATTTATTAATCATTTTATAAAAAAAATAGAATGTAAAATAAAAAAACTACATACTCACCTCCAATAGCCTAGCCACATTTGCTATTTTCTCGTATATAGGCCTACTATTTATATCTCCTTCGTACACAAAATTTGTCCAATTGTACTCATGCAACCTAATTGGGTTTGTCTAACTCAGCAAAGCAATTATTGGTTTGGTACAGCATGTAAACATTTGTTCATGTTGTTACGTTACCAGCACTCTTACTAAATTGAAAATTTGTTCTTTAAAAGTTTGATTTCAAGGTTCTATTTGGGGTTACATTTTGTACTAAAATAGGAGTGCATTTGATATCTCCGATACACCCTTTAAAAAGTTGAAAAGTCAGATAGCTTGTTGAAAATATGTGAAAAAGATCAATATTTTTATTTGAAAGCTCTCTTTTTGATAAAAAAGTGTTTTACAAGTAGCAATAATTTTTTAAGTTTAAGCATCATCATTTGTACACATGGCAAAAAAATAATTTTTTGCTCATTTTCTTCAAGGGGCATTTTCTTTCGTCAAATAACAAGAAAAAACAAGAACAAAATATTTTTTAACTTTAAAAAAAACGCATTTAAAAACCTGTAACATTTGCCACTCTTATAATAGCAATCAAAGTAAAATGCTAACTTTCAACTACTCATTGACTACGCTATATCGATTCCATCCTGTTTTCCATCTCGTTAAAAAATGAACCGTTAAATCGATCAAGGTCAAACAGCTTCTCATAGCTGGCGACACGCTCAGTGTGACTGTGGCTCTGGTTTGCAAGCAGAAGGACGCGAGTTTGGTGCTCGATTAGTGATATCTGATACGCACTTAGAAAAGGCATTTTACCACAAATTTTTGAAAGAGATCACGCTGCTTACCTACAATTGTGGCTTTGCCTAAAGGTCAATAAGCTCAAATGAAAAAACAAATTTTCATTTTTGCCTTTTTTTCGCTGTCTTTTCTATAGACAGAAGTTTGAACAATTTTGTATTAACTTAAATGCCGTTGAATCTCCTAAAACCTCCTCGAGCCATTCTGTTCTGCCCTTGAAAAAACACTTTATGGCAATTTCCTTGGTTTGGCAGTCTTGGCAAGTAGCTCCAAATTTAACTAAAAAACAAAATATAAAATTACAATGGACAGCAGTATCTTGACATTTCCGGAAGCTGGTAGAAGTAATTGTTATTGAGAATTTTACTTTATTTTTATCTCTATATTTATCCACTTGACTCGCTGGAAAGCGACAGAGGCGGTAATACATTGAGTAAGCAATTACCTCGACCTGCTTTCGGAGATGCCAAAATATTGCTGTCCGCTTGTAATTTAATAAAAATAAGACTTTAAGTTAGAACTGCTTGCCAAGGCTACCAAGCAGGGGAAAGTGTCGTAAAGTGTCTTTCCAAAGACACAACAGAGTGGCGCGAGTAGGTTTTGAACGTGGTTGAGTGGTTAAAGCGCCGTGTTTATCATCAACAAGGTATCGGTTCAAAATCTACTCGCGCCATTCTGTTGTGTCTTTGGGAAAAACACTTTACGGCACTTTCCCCTGCTTCGTGGTTGTGGCAAGCAGTTCTAAATTACAGTCATATTTCTATTAAAATACAAGCGGACAGCAATATCTTGGTATCTCCGAAAGCAGGTCGGGGTAATTGCTTACCCTATGTCAACGGTGCGAAACCTGCGGCCGTCGGTGCGAAATAATGCGGCCGCCAAACATAATTTAAAATATACAGCTTGGCGGCCGTATGAGCACAATCAATTGTCGGCAGCGTGGTCGAGTGGTTAACGCACCGGACTGATGATCAACATGGTGTCGGTTCAAAACCCACTTGCGCCATTCTGTTGTGTTCTTGGGAAAAACACTTTACGGCACTTTCCCCTGCTTGGTGGTCTTGACAAGCAGTTCTAAATTACAGTAATATCTCTACTAAATTACAAGCGGACAGCAATATCTTGGCATCTCCGGAAGCAGGTCGGGGTAATTGCCTACCCTATGTATAGCGCCTCCGTCGCTTTCCTGCGAGTCAGGAGGATAAATATAGAGATTAAAATAAAAAAAAAAAAAAAAAGCAAAATTCAAACAATATAAAAATAAATCAAAATCAGTCGACATGATGCGCAGCAATCGGAATGATGATGTCACAAAGAGATAAAGAATGAATAGTGAATAGTATAAAGGCCCGTTTCCACTACAAGCGTGGAAAAGAGCATTCTTTCTCTCTTTTATTGATCTTCGAGTGAAACGAGCGCAAAAAAAATCAATAAAACAAAGAAAGAATGCTTTTTTCCACGCTCGTAGTGGAAACGGACCTTAAGTGATGTAAAGTTTTTAGTACGGTTGAGTAGGCGTGAGTTATGCGAATTGCAGAGGAGTAATTATGATAAAACGATAGATCGTGGTTTATGTCAAACTTAAGTTTGTTACTAACCAGCAGATTTTCCAGATTGTTAAATATCTTTAGTGGGCGTATGTAATCATTCTGCTTTTAATTATAAAACGTTGAGCTTACCGAACATCTATTTTTTTAACATTAAGTTGTGTGATGTTTGTTACAGCCTTGGTGTACGGTAACTGTTCAAATATTTTAAAATTTGTAAGCTAGAAAACAGTACATTGCATCATGTCGTTAAAACGAAAAAGAAAAGTGGCAGAAGAGAAAAGAGTATTTAATTCAAAGTGGGAGATGGACTACTTCATGATTGAGACAGCAGCACATACCATGATGTGTCTAATATGTAGTCAAGTTGTTAAAACTGTGAAGGGAGACAATGCAAAGCAACATTTTCGTCGCCATATGTCACACACTTACGCAAAATTAGAAGGGGAATCAAGAAAGATCTGTGTAGAAAATTTAAAGAAAAGTATACGGCAGCAGACATCTTGCATGTCATCTTTTATGAAATCTACTAATAGTCGCAGTGAAGCTTCTTATAGAGTGGCATATCATCTTGGTGTGGCGGGAAAGCCTTTTTCCGATTGAGAACTGGTTAAGCGATGCCTCATAGACGTAGTTAAGTGCATTCATCCTGGAAAAGAAAACGACTATTCATCGATTCCTCTCTCGCGAGTTACAATTCAACGCCGGCAAGATGATATAGCCAAGCAATTGGCTCTTTCTCTGCAGACAAAGGTTAACAAAGAAGCAAGTTTATTTTCACTGGCTGTTGATGAATCAACTGACATCAAGGACTCAGCGCAACTACTAGTCTTCATTCGTTCTCTGTCTCCAAGTTTTCAGCTGTGTAAGGATCTTCTTTCCATGGAAACACTCTCTTCTCGCACCCGTGGAGAAGATATCTTACTTGCAGTCAAGAATGCTTGCATTCGTAATGGATTAGACTTGAAAAATCTTCGAGGCATTTGCACAGATGGCGCACCTGCAATGACGGGTAGCATACAAGGTTTTGCGGCAAGATTTTCGGAGTATGTATCACAGGAATATAATAATAAGCAGCTAACCAATCTTCATTGCATTATCCACCAAGAAGTATTGTGTATCAAATCTGTTACTTTAAATGCCACTTTGAAAGAGGTGAATCAAATCATATTGTACATTCGCGCAAATGCTCTTCATCACCGGCAATTTCGAGAACTTTTGCAATTGAGTGAGACTTCTGCTGAGGATATTCTCTATCACACCGCAGTGAGTTGGCTGTCTCAGGGACAAACATCTCGCCGGGTTCTACAGCTACGTAAAGAAATAGTTGAATACTATTTCACAAAAAACAAAGACTGTCCCTTGATAAACAACGACTTCCCTACATCTCTGGCGTTTCTAGTGGATTTTTTGACCCATGTTGACAACCTGAATCAAAGTTTGCAAGGAAAAGGAATAACAATTTGTTTCATGTACGTACAAAAAAGTTCGGGATTTTCAAGATAAATGTCGTCTACTCAAAAGTCATCTCCAGCAGCAAAATTTCTTCCATTTTCCACAACTGACGGCTCTGATTGTTGAAAAAGAAATAGAAGTTGACAAAATCCCAATCGCTCTTTTTTCTGGCGTTTTCGATACAGTGTTGCAGGATTTTGCGGATCGTTTTCAAGATTTTAGCAGAATTTCAACAACATTAAGACTAGTTGCTTTTCCACATCTGGTGGAAACCGAAAGTGCTCCATTAAATCTACAAATGGAACTAGTTGAATTAAAAAATAATGAGCAGCTTGTGAAGAAGTTTAAAGACGAAGAAAATTTGGTAGACACGTGGAAAGGGGCACTTGAATATCCACTGCTGCGAGAATTGGCAAGAGAAACTCTCGTTCTTTTTGGAAGCACTCACATGTGCGAAGCAGCGTTTTCAAAAATGAAGTACCTAAAAAACAAGTACCGAACCCGATTGCTAGACGGCAACCTGGAGTCTGAACTGAGGCGGATGATATCCAGCGAGATACCCGACTTTGCAAAATTGTGTGCTTGCGTGCAAGACCAAGGCAGTCATTAATTGCTATGATGCCTCGTAAAATGTTATTGAATAAATCCATCAAAAAAATTTGCAGTTGTCATTACACTTTTATAGGCTCAAATTAATTAATTAGATATTAGCGAATAAATCATTTTTTAAAGAACTTACGAATATCCAATAATATCAAATTCACTGGCGGCCGTACTTCAAAGCAATAAATGTAGTGCGACCGGTAATAGCAAAAAGGTTGTGCACCCCTGCCCTATGTATTAGCGCCTCTGTCGCTTTCCTTCGAGTCAGGAGGATAAATATAGAGATGAAATAATAGAAACAGAACCGAGACCGTGTTGATCACAAGCACGGCGCTTTAACTTCCGTGACTTCCTTTCTTCTTGTTTGCGCCGACTCAAAATTTCCAAGATCTGGAGAAGAGCGCTTGTGGTCGCAATCCCAAAACCAAGAAAGCCCGTGGGGGACCCAAAGAGTTATCGACCGATATCTCTGCTCTGTGTCCCCTACAAGATCCTCGAGAGGCTTATCTACGCCCGCGTTGAACCATTAATCGATCCACTGCTCCCTAAAGAGCAGGCTGGGTTCCGATGCGGGAAGTCAACCGTAGATCAAGTTGTTCTGCTAACCCAGAACATCGAGGATTCTGTCGAGGCTAAAAAGAAGGCCGGTGACGTATTTATCGATCTGACATCTGCTTATGACACTGTCTGGCACCGTGGCCTCACCTGCAAGCTGCTGAGACTACTTCCGGATAAGTACATGGTCAAAATGATCATGGAGCTTGTCCGAAATCAAAGTTTCACCCTTACCACCGGTGACAGCAAGCAAAGCAGGCTACGCCGTCTTAAAAACGGCGTTCCTCAGGGATCGGTCTTGGCTTCCTTCCTATTTAACATCTATACGTACGATCTTCCTTCCATAATTTCCAGAAAGTTTGCTTATACTGATGATCTAGCATTGTTGCACTCTTCTGGAAACTGGAAGGACTTGGAGGGGACCCTAAGTCAAGACATGTCCACACTGTCAGCGTATCTCCAGACTTAAAGGTTGAAGCTCAGTCACACTAAGACGGTGACGGCAGCCTTTCATTTAAATAACCGAGAGGCCAAACGTGAGCTAAAGGTCTACAACAACGGTAGACTTTTACCGTTCTGTCCAACCCCTACTTATCTTGGGGTAAAACTAAACAGATCGCTCACGTTTTGTCACCATTTAGTGGCATTGCGCAAAAAACTATCTTCGCGCATCACACTGTTGAGGCGACTCGTGGGCTCGGGATGGGGTGCTGATGCTAAAACACTACGCATAGCCACCTTATCTCTAGTCTACTCAACAGCTGAGTACTGTACGCCAGTCTGGTGTCGCAGTGCTCACACTCGCCTCATCGACAGTGTTTTGAACAACGCTTTGCGCATAGTTACTGGATGCCTGCGTCCCACTCCAACGGACCACCTACCTGTACTTTCAGGCATCCAGCCAGCTGAACTTCGCCGAATGGGAGCGACACTCTCCTTGGCTCACCGTGGATCTCTGGACCCCGATCATATCTTGCATGGTCTAATAAGTGGGTCCTCAGATACTCGCCAAGTGAGACTAAGATCCAGACGCCCGTTTGTGCCAACTGCGCGGAATCTCTTGGACAACCTTGCCAGACTTGGTATCCGCGCCTCTGAATGGACAAATCACAAATGGAACGCGGAGTACTGTGAAAATGCTTCCAGGCTCCGTACTTTTGTGCCCGAGACCGGTGCCAGGCCTGTTGGGATGGGCTTACCCCGAGCAGCTTGGATTAAGCTCAATTGCCTGCGGACTGGTGTTGGGCGATTCCATTCGTCCATGCACAAATGGGGTCTCGGTCCTTCACCGAATTGCGAGTGTGGCGCCTCTGAGCAAACCGCAGACCATGTACTAACAGCGTGCCCTATACATCGGGCATCACATGGAGCACGAGGTCTGACGGTTTTGGATGACGAAACTCGATGCTGGCTTAATGACATCACTGCCAGCATCTGATCCAGGCAATGCAGCAATCTGGGGTAATAAAAGGATAAACCCTCGGCCCCAGTCCTGTTTGTGTCTGGCCTGGAGTGGATGCCCTTCAAACGACGACGACGACGACGGCGCTTTAACTACTCGACCACGCTGCCGAGTTATAGTTGCCCTCTCTATCGCCTCCGACGTTTTTCTGCGAGTCAAGGCAACAAATACCTAATGATGAAAATAAAAAAGATGAAAACTAAAAATACGACAAAACTGAATTAGGCACTTTAATCCATATTATTTGTTTGTTAATCGAAAAAGGGAAACCTTTGTATAAGTAGGCTATCTGTAGTTATAAGTTACTATATTTTGGCCTTATTTAATGATGTAATTTGTATTTAATTGTTTAAATTGCTTTAAAAGTTAATTTTTTTATTTAAAAAATATAAAACAATTTTTTGGACCGAAAAGTTTCACATATTTTGCTGTTAAAGCAAAGAAAAGTGCAAAACAAACAATATGTTTAGAAAATTATTTTCAAGCTTAGGAAAGGTTTTCACTTTGAATCTGTTTCTGACTTTCTCCAAGAGGGTGGCTATGGCACATTGCCCTCCTCCATAATAAGGAGTGTTTTTTTAATTTTTTTTATTTTTATTTTATCTCTATATTTATCTTCCTGACTCGCAGGAAAGCGACGATGGTGCTAATACATAGGGTAAGCAATTACCCCGATCTGCTTCCGGAGATGCCAAGATATTGCTGTCCGCTTGTATTTTAATAGAGATATGACGGTAATTTAGAACTGCTTGCCAAGACCACCAAGCAGGGGACAGTGCCGTAAAGTGTCTTTCCTAAGGACACAACAGAATGGAATGAGTAGGTTTTGAACCGAGACCATGTTGGTTACGAGCACGGCGCTTTAACCACTTGACCAGGCTGCCGACATGTAGCTAAGATGTATAAAAAATAAGGTGACGCAGTGTCGGAACCTCAATGGCGCTCTGATGAATCGTGGTCGGGGAGTGGTTAGAGCGTTGCTCTTACGATTAACATGGTCTTGGTTCAAAACCCACTGGCTCCATTTTGTTGTGTCCTTAGAAAAGACCCTTTACGACACTTTCTCCTGCTTGGTGGTCTTGAAAAGCAGTTTTAAATTAAAGTCATATCTTTATTAAAATTGTAAGCGGACAGCAATATCTTGACATCTCCGGAAGCAGGTCAGTATAATTGTTTACTCTCTGTATTAGCGCCTCCATCGCTTTTCTGCAAGTCAAGAAAATAAATATAGAGATGAATAAAAACAAAAAAAGAATCTATGCTCCAACAGTGAGCCATTTTTTTAACGTTATTTTAAAATCAATTTTTTATGGAAATAAAAACTTTCAAGGAAGAATTTAATTAGGCTATGCATTTTAAATACCAATCAATAGAGATTAAAATGTCATAAATTTTTATCCATAGCTTTTTAGTTTTTTATCGGCAGCGTGGTCGAGTGTTTAGAGCGCCGGAATTGTGATCCATATGGTGTTGGCTCAAAACCTACTCACGCCATTCTGTTTTTGTTTATGAGAAAGACACTTTATGGCACTTTCCCCTGTTTGGTGGTCTTGGCAAGCAGTTCTAAATTACAGTCATATCTCTATTAAATTTCAAGCGGATAGCAATATCTTGGTATCTCCGGAAGCAGGTCGAGGTAATTGCTTACGCAATGTATTAGCGCCTCTGTCGCTTTCCTGCGAGCCAGGAGGATAAATATAGAGATAAAATAAAATAAATAAATAAAAAATAAATTTTGAAAAAAATCCGAAATACGCCGCACTGTTGGAGGCTCTCCCCTAATCTGTAATTTTCAAAAACACTTATGATGGTTACATTCTGTTGTGTCCTTGGGAAAGACACTTTACGGCACTGTCCCCTGCTTGGTGGTCCTGGCAAGCAGTTCTAAATTACAGTCATATCTCTAAATTACAAGCGGACAGCAATATCTTGGTATCTCCGGAAGCAGGTCGAATTAGCGCCTCCGTCGCTTTCCTGCGAGTCAGGAGGATAAATATAGAGATAAAATAAATAAAAATAAATAAAAAATAAGTTTAATATCTCGCCAGACCATTTAATTTTTTTTTATGTATGATGAATACTACCTTTATAGCTTGTCGAATAATCTTTTTCGAAAACCTAGTAAATAGGCTAAAAAAAGTTCAAAACTCTTCAAGAAATCCCGCCATTTATTTCAAAACATTAAAAAAGAAAAAAAATTTTCAAAATTAATTAAGTATAACTTAACAGATTTATGAAAATAGTTGAAAGAAACGAAGGTAAAAAAGATGTTTAAATCGAATCAAATCTTTAAAAGGCCATTATCAAATTAGAGAAAAGTGAGAATCATCCCAAGTAATTTGACTTTCATTCACTATTTGCCGAGTTTTGTTTATTACCTTTTAAATTTTGGGAAGTCATGCACTAAAGCCTGCGTTGTTGATAATGGCGAACAGTGAACAAAACCCCTTTCTTGGTATAAATTTTTGGTTTTTATTATTTATTTGCGGAGTTTAGTTCATTCTCTTAATGGATAATCCTGAAAGCCTCCAAGGTTAGTTAGAAAAAGCAGTAAACAAAACCTAATTTTTATTGTAAGCTTGGTGAATTTTATCTTTTAAGTTTGCAATACTATTTCTTTTAAACAATGTTGGTAAAACACTAATTGTGTTAATTTGAAGATTGCAGTGTAGGTGAAGAAAACATCCACTTTATAATCACATTTGTTATGTCTGTACAATGTATTATTTGAATTTCATAACATATATGGTATCATTTTTCACTGCTTCCTTTTTAGATGGTAATGTGTTTCATGCTGGATTGTAGTTGTTGCAGATGAAAAATAAACGGCGTAGGTAAAGAATACGGACCCCTCTTGTAAAAATAATTTAAAATAACAAAAATAAAATTATTTTTGTAAGGGGGAGTCCAGGTTAGTTTCATTGAAAAAAATTGTTTGCTCTGACTTCTTGAAAAGACCTGGTTTTTCTTACTCATGAATTATTTTTTTTTTATTATTTTAAATTATTTTTACAAGGGGGGTCCGTATTCTTTACCTACGCCAAATAAACAAATACACATACATAGCCTAGATACATTTTGGCAAGTAAGTATTTTAGCCATAAAAGCTTTATATTCAAGAAAACAAAGTGCTGAACTGGTCACCCTTTGATCATATTGAATGATCTGCCTTTATTATAGCTCAATTGTATGTTCAAACTAACATATAAGCCTAAGGGCTTTAATAAATTTATCTAAAATTTATAAGTTGAATTAAAACAGATCAAGATGTTGCCTATTCAAAAAAAAGTTTAAAGTAAAAAATTGGAAAAACATAAAAGTATTTTAAAAGTTTTATGAAAAATGTTGCTGATAATGTCTGTTGTTGCAGTGCAGATAGTTGAGTTCTCTTCTAGAAGTCACTGTAAGCAATTTTTGTTTGTGAAACTAACCTGGATTCCCTGTGGTTACTATCACTTCTTGAAGAAATCTTTATGCTCTTGATTTCTTTTTATTTCCATCCTGGTGCTATAAGGGAGATTCCAGGTTAGTTTCACCAAAAAAATTGCTTATAGTAACTACTTGAGAGAACTGACAATTGTGGGTGTTGCAGCCCTGCTGATAATTGTGGCAAATCACCAGCATTACTGCTAATGAGTTGGATCCCACCTTGCCAAAATAACTCTAATGCATTCAGTATGAAAACACTTTGATTTGTAAGCAGAAGAATGCAAATTTAAGGCTTAGTCTAAATAAGTGATAATACTTTTTTTGGGTGTAGCAGAAACTAAGCAACTTAATGTATCAAATATTAAAAAGAAGTATTTAGATAACTAAAATCTCTGTATATTAAATTTGATATTAATGTTGAAATCATCATCATGGACAAAAAAATACACAGCATTTTTTTTTGGTTACAAACTGACACTGACAAACTGACAAAAATGTTTAAAAACATTTGTTCAATTCAACAATTGTTGGAAAAATAATGCTACATGAGGTTGTCTAAAAATATTTATTTTATAAACACTAATTTTACTATTTTTGATAAATATTTAACTGTAACTCTAATCTTAACATTAACCCTATTTTTCATAAAATTTTGGTTCTTGTTTTCAGAAAATTTTTGAACAATTGTTTGTTTGAACAATTATTACATTGAATAACTGTTTTTGATTAATTGTCTTCAAACAATGATTTTCTAACAATTGTTGAGATACATTTTTTTTTAATGTAACAAATATTTAGTTATACAAGCTAATGGTAGAAAAAAACAGTCTTACTCAACAACACTGAACAGTTAGATGTTGTTGCTGCTGCTTTTCTCCAATATATCTTGGGGTAGCCCTTTCTAAACTCTCAAAGAAACCAATTTTGTCGGCAGCGTGGTCGAGTGGTTAACGCACCGGACTAATGATCAACATGGTCTCGGTTCAAAACCCACTTGCGCCTCTCTGTTGTGTTCTTGGGAAAAGCACTTTACGGCACTTTCCCCTGCTTGGTGGTCTTGACAAGCAGTGCTAAATTACAGTAATATCTCTACTAAATTACTAGCGGACAGCAATATCTTGGCATCTCCGGAAGCAGGTCGGGGTAATTGCTTACCCTATGTATAGCGCCTCCGTCGCTTTCCTGCGAGTCAGGAGGATAAATATAGAGATAAAAAAAAAAAAAAAAAAAAAAAATTTAGATTCCAACTCTTTAATTACCCCTGCTGCTTCCAAATACTTTTTCCACAAACTAATGAAGTGGTGTTGTGTTGGTACTTGGTTTCAATAAATGAGGTGATTAGTGTTATATGTGTGTGTGTTAAGCATAGTGGGCATTGCAGCATGTAAGTATCAGGATTTACTGTGTTTACTTTAAGCAGTTAGAAAAATTGAAAAAAAAATTTGGTTTTTCCAATAAAAATAAATAATTTTTCAAAACATGTCAAGTGTATAAAATTTTCCATTCTTGTTAAACAACATTGAACAGTTAGAGAAAGGATATTGCAAGAAATCATTTTTTACATTTTTTTTCTATGAAAATGCTGAATTTAAAAAATAGTGTCAAGTGACAAAGGTTTAACATTTTTTGCAGGATAACTAAGACAATAATAAGCCATAAAAAGTTTAAAAACATTTCACACAAAAATGTTTGTTAGATCTAAAGCTTTGAATCATGGTATTTTAATCACACACAAACTAAATGCCTACTTACAAAACCAAACAACAAATCATTTATGACAAAAAGATTTAGAAAAGCTCTTTTGACACTCTTACATTATTGAATTTTTAAATGCAATAAAGAATTCTTTTTTAATTACATATCAACTGTTTCTGCATGCTTGTGAATTTGTAGGTTACACTCACACAGAATACTTTCCTCTTCTATAGTATTAGCTTATTAAACAAACTATTTGTTGTATTTTCATTTCGTTTTTACTTTCAACTGATACATTTGAAGCAAGACAATTTGATGGGAGACAATTCAACAGGACAAATTTGTCAGCAAGCCAATTTATTGGTGAGCCAATTTGGCAGGAAATTAAATAGTTTCAATTTACCTTCATTAGTGTTAATGCGACAACAAAAAAGTTTTGCAATGAAAACAATGTTCCACCAGCGCAACTGCAAAAGACACTGCTAAACCGCAAGGGCATACTGGCGGCGGTTCTGATATGCTAACCACAACAAGTTAGCTAACACAGATATGGGTTAAGACAAGCAAAACCCTGCAGTTTCTATTACAAACATATAGTAAGAATGGTCAAGTCAATTAATAAGCAAGTGCCGACAGACCTGTTTCATCCTTATTAGGACTCGTCAGGACACTACAGCTTGTTGTTGACCCCAGCTGAAAAAGTTGAAAACTTAAACAGCTGGCACAACTTTCTGTTTGTGGTTTTTACACCTCAAACATCCAGTTGTGGACCTGAACGCTGGGTAAGTAGTACAATGAAAACAATGTTCCACCAGCGCAACTGCAAAAGACACCGCTAAACCACAAGGGCATACTGGCGGCGGTTCCGATATGCTAACCACAACGAGTTAGCTAACACGGATATGGGTTAAGACAAGCAAAACCCTGCAGTTCCCATTACAAACATATAATAAGAATGGTCAAGTCAATCAACAAGCAAGTGCTGACAAACCTGTTTCATCCTTATTAGGACTCGTCAGGACACTACAGCTTTGTTATGTCACTAAGGCAATTGAAAGGCATGTGCAGCTGATAAGAGTGAAAATTTGCATTTAAAATTGTTAAATGCATTAAATTTAGGGATGTTTCTAGCTAAATAATTTATCTATTTGGATTTACAATAGCTTAATTTTGAATATTTAAATTAAAAAAGGTACTTAAATAGTTAAAATTTTTGAACCAAGGTCGTTTAACATATATTTTTTACAAAAAGGTACAATAATGTAGCTTAATACAAAGACAACAGATTTGAAGTTTTGCAAGTGTCTGAAACTTATGATGTCATAATGAGGATTTTACTACATATAAACATTTTTTTACAAATCTATTTTGTGATTGGCACACATATATAAGCATTTTCTGTAGATTGGCATATCAGAAAAATACTGAATGACGGTTAAGTCAGAGGGGTTATTGTATTAAACTATGAAACCATGTAAATTATTTCAAGTATTTTTTTATTCACTCTAGCAGTTTGTCTCATCTGTAGCATTTGTCAGAAAGCAATCAAAACTCTGAAAAACAAATACAAAAAACACAATTGCTTTGTTTTACTTCAGTTTTCATCAAAATAACCAAAAAACTGCAAAAAAAGTTTTTAGTACTTACACTATTGTTTTGAAATACCGTATTTCTTCAAATAGAATGTGTGCATTTTTATGAGTTTGTGCGCATTCTAAACAAGGGCGCATTCTATTTTTTGATAACAACTTTCGGCCAACTTTAACCCTACCATACTCTATTTTAAAGTAGCTTTGAACATCTTAAATCCAAAATAATGGGTGTTTTTATACCGAACAAGTTATGAAAGTTTTCATGTAGCAGGCAAGCAGCACTAGTTTTGCACTGTCTGCTAGGTGACGTTATTTATGCTACAAGGTGACTTTATTTATGCGCACTGTATTCAAGGGCACATTCTATTTTTTTATCGCAAATTCGTGCACATTCTTAACAAGGGTGCATTTTAATCAAAGAAATATGGTAGTAGATGAATTTATTGGATTAATAGAATGCATTAAAATCTTTAATTTTTTGTTTAAAGCATTTTAAGGGCACTCTGTTTGTTCCAATAAATTTATTCATCGTTTGAAAACATTAGCATAAGCCAATGGTTCCCAACCTTTTTGGTGTCATGAACCCTTTCAATAATATGGCGAAAACTTGTGGACCCCTTAAATAAAAACTGATATAAAATTCACTCTTCTCTCCCAAGATCATGGTGATCTCTAAAAAAAAAGTCTCCACTTCGATTTCGTCTCTCGCTTTGCTATTTTTTCTCCCAAAAACATGGTCATCTCTAAAAAAAAAAAAAAAAGATCTTCACCTTAAATGTGTTTTCCGAGGCAACTGCCTCATTCGCCTGACCCAATATCCACCACTGCTTTCACTATAACATGTTGCTTTCATAGTTTGCATGAAAAGCTCATGGACCCCCAAAAATGACTCTGTGGACCCCTGGGGGTCCATGCACCCCCGGTTGGAAACCACTGGCATAAGCAAAGAAAATAAACTTTACCCATGAAAATTTAATCAAAACCATTTGTAACTGCCTTATATATAGCTCTTTTGTAAGCTTTGTTATTTGGCTTGATCTAATCTTCTGTCTTGAGTCTTGACAATAGTTGCATCATAGCACAATGACTATGATGCAACTATTATCATGACTCAATGTATTAATTTTTATTACATTGACTGGAAAATTTTGGAAAATAGTACACGATGATCTAAACTCATATTTTATAAGATTTTTGACATGCAAACTTTTGATCTCTAATCAATTTCAGTTTGTGAAAGAGTTGATAACAGCTTTACATCTACTTTTCTCAATCCATAAGTTTTACAACAGTAGTACTAAACTTCGCTATGACAAACAAGTGTTTTTAGCACAAAACTATCTAAAATAATAGTACCATTAAAAACTTGTAGCATTATTACATATAATATATTATGTCATGAAACTCTTATATTTTCATAAATTGCAGATGATATTGAAAACTTTAAAATACAACTCAATATCAAGCATTTCAATATTGGTTAACAATAATTGACATTAAAAGTGGCTTGCTAAAGCAGAAAAAATGTAAATTATTTTTATAAAAATAGACTTTTTTTTTGCAAATTATTTGCAAAAAACTACATGTTTTTTAAAAACTTAATTTGCAGGCAATTGTTAAGCTGACACATTTATAAGTTTATGTACATGAGTGTAAAAGCATACATCATAATTTTGCTAACAAAAATTTGAGTTTGTTTTATTTTAATTGTGGTTAATGTTGCATTTTTTACTTGATTTTTGTTAGTAAACCAACAACACTGTGTCACCCAGTTGTTGTGATTCACCTTTCATTATTACTCAGGCAATGCAAGATTATTATTATGGTTATTGCTGCAAAGAAATTTGTATATGTTTAGGAGTGGCATGGTAAAATTAAATATAAACTACCCATAAATTGTTTTGTTGAATTTCTTCATCTGATCTTTGATATTGTTTTTGCTGTTTTTAAATGCCATTGACAAGAAAATTATTTTTAAATGTTAAATTTCTTGATATTGTTTGGTCATTACCTGAACTTTTAAAGCTGCAAACACAAAAAAGCTTCAAATTTTTATGCCAATTTTATGTCATTGTGAACTAGATGTATTATTTAACTCAATTTCAAATAAGTCTGTCTGTGTGTATGTGTGTGAATAATTATAAGTTTGTTCTTAACAAACTTACTACTTGGCCTTTCCTAAAATTCATTACTTATTTAAAATCTTGTTGTTTCTTTTTTCAAATGCATTAATTGTTATACAAAACAGGGTTGTGGGGTCAGAGTTGAAGAGTCGGTAGTTTAAGGGTGAGGTGGATTCAGAGGTTTTTATATATAGTCAAACTGGCCAATGCGCAGCAAAAACGCAGAAAATTTTAACTTTTGATTAAATAGCTTGCTTATTGAATGCAATGAAGCCGTGAATTTAACTTATTTTATTTAACAATTTATTGACGTGTTTAAAAAAAATATTTTTTTTAAATTTAACTTCCGTTTCCAGAGCCGGCACGGCTTTTTACGAGATACGGGTAATGCGCCAGCGATTGCGGTAATGCGCAGGTGATCGTGGTTATTGCGCATTTTTTGTACTTTAAATGTTAGACAATCATAACTTAGGTGGAATGATTTAAAAAATTTTAAACATGGAAAGGACTACCTGAGGGGGGGGTTAAAGGGCCAAAGTTCACCAGTTAAACAAAATAAAAATAGCTTTAAAATTTTTTTTTGCGATTCAAAAATTTGTCTCAATTTTTCTTGCTGACTTCTCCTTTCACATGTTGTTTCTGTTTCATCAACGCATTATATACAACTGGAAGGGAATAATTAAGTGCACTGATCATGGGACAGAATTCTCCGTTCCTGGTAATGAAACTACATCTCTAAATAACCTATTGCATAGTTCATTATTTTTAAATCTATTCGATTATTTATACAAGCAACGAGCCTAACCTGCTTTTTCCTGGTATAATTAGATTCAAATACGGTTAAGGCAGGCATAGAAATAGTTAGGCTATGCATGGAACCACATAATGAATAAAAGATTTTTTTGTGATTATAAAAAAAAAAGAAAAAAAAACGTTATTGGAATTCTAATAAGGTTTTGTTGTTTTAGAGAAGTGTTCGATCAGAGAAGAATAACGCTATATTAGTTTTGAAGAACAAATTCAAATCGACAATGAAGATTAGAGCATACTTAGATTATTATAGATTACGTTGATTCAGCCTCTTGTTATTTGTAGTGGTCTGCTTTTTACAGATATTAATTTATTTCAGAATTTAGTGTGTTTTATGTTGTCCTCTTGCGCGTCATAAGCAGTAGTTTACGAAAACTAATGCAATTAAATAAATTTTGATCAACTTCAGTGCATTTTTTTTGGTTCATTTCTGAAGAATTTTCATGCCAGTTGTTGTATAGGCCTATTGCTCAAAATTTTTTTTCTTGTCCACTGTTGATTTTCCCGATATGCTTCCGGTGATGCCAAGATATAGCTGTCCGGTTAAATTTTATTATTTGGATTTTTGTTTATTCACTCATTTCGATATAAATACTGTAATATGTAAATATGCTAACTAAGAATTTCAAGCAGAGAAAAGTGTCGTAAAATTTCTTTTCCAAGGATACAACAATTTGACCCAAGTAACTTTTAAACCGCAACCATGTTGATGCGGCGCCATCAAAATGGCGCTCTTAACCACTCGACCAGGTTAGATAAATTTTTGTAATTCTTAAAAAATAATTGTCATATGTAAGGATAGGTTTTCTTAACCTTTTTCTCAATTTTTTTGTTACTAATTAAACAAGCAAAACATTTTATTGAAATTTTGTTTTCATATCTAAAAACATCTAATTCTCCAAATAGAAATACTTTAAATATAATTTCAGAAAAAAAAATCATCAAACCCTAAAGAAATCTCTGCTTTTCCCTTGCCCTTGATCATAAACATCAAATCATAGAACTAAGTTTACTGTTTCTGACAAAAGATGCGAGTTGGAAGCACATTGATGCTATTATGCACGGTCGGGTCTACTACAAAAAAAAAAAACGATTGAAGTGAAAGTGAAAGACAGAAACAGAATTAGTTTTAGAGAGAAACTAGTTGAATGAAAAAAAACTAAGCTTTTCTCAAGCTTCTTAACAAATTAAAAAAATTTTTTTTAAATTTTGGGCTCACAAATTCAATTTGCGCAGGTTTTTTCTTTTTTTATCTTTTAGAGCAACTAGTTTTGTTTCTTTTTTGCTCTCACTCCAATTGGTTTTTCTTTAAATTACACTTGACCATTATGCGCATTGGACAAAATATAATGAAAAAAATATGGGTAAAGAACATTTTTTTATAAGAGAAAGAGAAAACATTTTTTTTCGCTGTTTTTTGTTCAGATATGTTCTTGACCATTAGTAGACTGGCTAGAAACTATAGATTACATTAAGCGTTCAGTATATTTCATGATATAAGCAAAGTTAGCAGGTTGAAGGGCAAAGTTAAAAGTTAAAAAAAATGAAGCGGTTTGAAGAACGTGTAGTTTAATGTCAAAAAACACTTGGATTCGCTTGATTTTGATACTGACACTTTTTAAAGATATAAGATAAATCCTGGAGTAATTTTTTTTTTTTTCTTTGTTTGTTTATTAAAAAGCTTCTGCGCATTAGGCAGTAAAAAATAGGTAGCTGCGCATTGCCCAGTTTGACTATACTGGAGTTGGAGTCAGAGTTGAAGGCCAGTTAGAGAAGATCTCATAGATGCCATGCTTTTTTTTTGAGAGTTAATATGTGAATTGCAAATTTTTCAAAAGTATGATATTTTTCAGTCATGAATTTTGGTTTCAGAGACATTTTCAGATGTTTTCCAAGGATAAAGTAGAAGAACTTTTCAAAGGTGTGGAGTCAGAGTCAGGGTCTAAAAATTTTAAACACCTGGAGTCAGGGTCAAAAAGTTTTATTTGCCTGGAGTCGTAGTTGGAAATTAATTTACCGACTCCACAACTTTGCTGTAAACCAGGGTGACTTTAATCGTTTAACCCTTTGAACCCTAAAGGCCGGATTTCCGGCCAAACATGGTTGGTTTTTATTCCCGAAAGGCCTGAAAAACGGCCTTTAACACAAAACAATCGTATTGGTGTTAAATTGTTTAGCGTATATACCCTAAAGGCTATTGATTTATTTGCATGTACGAGCCACTGAAGAAAGACAATTATTGTCAAAGTCAAGTCAAAGAAGACAATTATTATCATAAGCTGAAGTGAAACAATCATTGCATCACTGATTCCAATTTGCATAAACTGATTTGTGTCTTGGTATATAATAAAAATTTGTTAAATTCTTTGCTACTGTTGTAGGTCTTCTTCTTCTTTGTTTGAGCAAGATTGAATAGGCTGGGTAGGCTTCGAACTCGAGGCGTAGAAATGCCGAGTACGAAGCGCTAACCACTGCACCAAACCGCGGTGCTGTTGTAGGTGAAAATGTACAATAAGGATCATATCTGCACCTGCAAAGGCTATTTCAATGTTATTACACTGATTTTGAAGTTGGTTTGAGAGCTGCAGGCGATTCATAATCCCAAAACGAAAAAAAAAAGAAAATGATTTTTTTTGAAAATTTTTGGCTGGGAATCTCGGGTCGGAGAGCTTTTAAATGTGGGAATGTCGGGTTCAAAGGGTTGAGAGCTTTCTTGATTTACATCTACAACACCTAAAATGATAAACTTTTCAAAACAAATTGACTTTAATTCACTTCAAGTTTCACTTTAAGTTTCAACTTCTTTATATTTTGGTCTGACATCATGTGATAGGAGCAGAGCACCATTTAATTTTCATCAAAGTCATCCCAGGTTTTAAATGACTTTGATCACTCATATAAATTCATTATTTGATCCAAATATTTCATTCTAGGAGTCAAGTTTAATCATTTTATCACTAAAAAAAATTGTATAAGACCGCAAAGCATTTTTGTTGAGCTAAAGATTATTTGGTGATTGATAATTTTAATTTCAGCTGTAATAACTACAGTGAGTTGGGCAAAAAAAGTCAAGGGGTGGTTGGGGCAAAAAAGAGCAACTCCCCTACACCCCCAAATTGTTGCACTGTATGAAAAATATTTCTGTGTGACAAAATATATGTATCTAAGAAGCCTTCCAGCCAACTGGAATTTTTACTGCTTTATTTATAATTCTGATAGGTTGCTTTTACATAATGAGTCAAAACATCACACTAAAAAACTTTTTTGATGGAGAGATCTGTTTATTTGCATCAAATCTTTTCAATAAATTACCGCTTAAAACACAAAAAAAAAACAATAATTTTACATTTTGAAATTAAAACAAACTGATAATAAGCCATATATATCAAATCAAAGAGCACTATTAAAGATGTGATGCAGGGGTAGGAAGGGACAAAAGTCATTTAATCACTACCCCCAGCTTATTTAAAAGTTTCATTACAAGCAATTTAATAAATTAAGTTTTTAGTATGTAAAATTGATTATTTACTTAGAAAAACATTAGCATAAGACATTTTACATCATAAATTAAAATAAAATTATAAATCACTTTACAAACATGATGAAAACAAAACAAACAACAAGAAAAACAAAGGCCGCATACATGTAGATAAAATTAAACGACAGAAAATAACTCGGCATAAATTCGATTTGAAATAAAGGCAAATAGTGTAAAAAACAACAGCACGACAATGGAAAAAAAAACAAAACAAACAATCAAACAATCAAACCGGCAGTAAAAGGACAAAAAAAAACCAAAAAAAAAACCAAAAAACAAAAGCTTATAAGATTAAATTAAACAACAGAAATAGATCTTACCATAAATTAAATTGAAAATAAAGGTAGTAGCATAAAACAAACAACAAAACAGATTTCAGAGTAGATACAAATAGCACAAATCCAACAGCACAATAATGAAAAGGAGCATAAAAAAACAAAGAAAAGTACAAAAACAAAACAAAACAAAGGCCAATAAGATTAAATCAAACAACAGAATAGGTCTCAATATAAAATTTATTGAAATAAGACAGTTAGCATAAAACAAAAAACAATAGATTTTAGCGGGCAATTAAGGATTAAAGAGGTGCACAAAGAGCAATACAAAACATAATATTTCTTAAAGTAAAACCTTAAAGACGTTAAATTAATATGCATTATGCATGTAGTTTATTTTGCATTAATACTATGAATTAATAATTTATATGGGTAAAATTTGGATGTTGATTAAATTTCATAGGTATCTAGCAGGAATTGGTACAATAATCTATTAAATGGTTTAATTCTTTGTTCGGTTCTTATATTAATTGGCAGCTTGTTCCACATTTTCATACAATTTACTATAAGACTATTAGAAGATTTACAAGCCAAAAAATGTGAAATAAAGATGTTGTTATTGCTTGATTGCCGTGTATTATAAGCATGAATTTCATTTACTAAAGGGATTTTATCTTTAAACTCTCTGTCATTGTATAATCGAAACATGAATTTCATTGCAGAATATTGGTACAATTCATTTACCTTTAATAATTTAGAAAATGCATACAATTTATTTAATCTTGTTCTATATGGTTGCATACTAATGTATCGTATAGCTCTATTATGCATTTTATTAAGGTTTTTTAGTGCTGATTGATTTGCATTTCCCCACAAAATTATGCCATATTGCAATCTGCTTTTTATAAGTGCATGGTACACGAGCTTTAGATTATTAAAGGAAAGGTATTTTTTTAAATGATACAGCATTCCCACAGATTGAGATATTTGGGTAGTTAATTTATCTATATGTGGTTTCCATTTTAGATTTTTATCAATTACAATTCCCAGGTATTTAACTTCGTCTTTTTGGCAAATTTGACTGTTATTTATATGAATGTTTATCATGTTATTTTCAGTTTTCTTTTCTCCAAACATTATAGTGCTTGATTTTTGGGTGTTTAAAGTAAGTTTGTTTTTAAGCAACCAATTTTCAATTTTTTTAAGTTCTTCATTGACAACTTTTTCTACTGAAGATGAGTTATTACCAGAGGCAAAAAGTGCTGTATCATCAGCAAAAAGAAGAGTTTTTAAGCTTGAAACATTTGGAAGATCATTTATGTATAGGAGAAATAAAACAGGGCCAAGGACACTACCTTGTGGGACACCATGATTTATTAAATTTTTATCTGATTTAGTTGAATTTATACATGTAAATTGGTATCTGTTTGCTAGATATGAAGAAATTAAATCAAAAGGTAGCCCCCTAATACCCATTGCAATTAATTTTTGTTTTAAAACAGTGTGGTCTACTGTATCAAAAGCTTTTTTCAAATCAAGAAAAATTCCACAAGTAATCTTATTGTTTGCCTGCTGATAACGCAAGTAATTTTCTAGTTCAATAAGTGCATCACTAGTGCTTTTGTTTTCCTGAAAACCATATTGATTTTCTGATATGATTTTGTACTTATTAATAAAATCAGTTAAATTATGTTTAAGAATTTTTTCAAAAATTTTTGAAAAGTGGGGTAAGATGGAAATTGGCCTATAATTTGAAGCAATGTCTCTATCACCACCTTTATAAATTGGTGATACTTTGGCAATTTTTAATGCACTTGGGAAAACACCTTTATTAATACAATTGTTGATTAAATAACATAATGTAGGTGCTATTACGTTTTTAGTTAATTTAAGAATTTTAACAGGTATATCATATGTATCATCACATTTACAGTTGTCTAATAAATTAATTTCTCTTATGATATCTTCATCAATTACTGGTTTAATAAACAATGAAGAGCAAGTGGAAACAGTATTTAATGGTTTTGAAGGACTTGTTTTTGGAAGAGAATTTGCCAATTTTGCTGCTATTGATGTAAAATAGTTGTTTAGACATGAAGATATGTCTTTAGGTGAAAATAAATCTTTATTAGACTCTGGACACTTAATGTTTGTAATTAAACTATCACTGGCAGGTTTTCGTATTATGTTTTTAATCATTTTCCATGTATTTTTACTATTGTTTTTGTTAAGTTCCAACTGGTACTGAAAATAATTTTGTTTTGATTGTTGTTTTACGTGTGTTAGTATGTTATTGTATTGTTTGTATTTTTTGTAATGGATATATGTATGTGAATGTTTACAAGAAATTTGATAAAGTCTATTTTTCTCTTTTATACTTTTTTGAATACTTTTTGTCAGCCAAGGTTTAAAATAAAATTTGATTTTCTTTCTAGAAAGTTTTTGTTTTGGAGCATGAGTCTCGAGACATTCTAGAAATATATTCAAAAATTCTGAAAATTCTGCTTCTGGGTCTGAAAAGTTATTACCTAGGTTGCTTTTGTCGAAGCCTTTTGTTAAAGAATCTAAAAAATCAACTTCAGAAAAATTTGAAAAATCTCGTTTCAATATTTCACATGGTGGTCTACTTGCTGGTAAAACTTTATTTTTGGGTATCATCACAAAAACTGGATTATGATCACTTATATCATAAGATATTGAGCCAGAAATAAAATTACTTGTGGAATTATTACAGTATATATGATCTAATAATGATGGAGTTTGCATGTTCATGTACCTTGTAGGACAATTTATAAGATTAATTACACCTAATGATTCAAGAGATTCTTTATATTGAATGATTGAGGGAGCATCACTTAATAAATTTATGTTAAAATCACCCAGTATAAAATAGTTTAATCCTTCTAATTTATTTTTTCTATGACAGATTCTAATTTAAGTTGAAAGTTAGATATTGACGAATGAGGATGGAAGTAAATCCCCCCCACGACGTAAGCTTTATTACAATTATTAGATTTAATTTCAACCCAAATATTTTCAACTAAGTCTTCATTCAAGCATAAGTCAGGACGAATTTTATAATTTAATGGTGTTTTTAAATATATGCCAATACCTCCACTGTTTGTTGGAGAATTTGATGAATGAAAATGATAATTTTCAATAGATGTAATATTATAGTTTATATTTTTAAGTTTTGTTTCACTAATTACCATCACTTCTGGAGAGCAGGGTAACAACCCAAGCAGTTCATCAATTTTATTTATGTTTTTATTAAGACTTCTTACATTCATATGAAGAAAAATATTATGTTTTGTGTAACTTGTTTCACAGAGTAATTTACAAAATTCAGAGATACTCAAATTTGGTTTGCATACAGATTCATGTATGTTGAACATTTTAAAAGAAAAAAAAACAACAAAACACATGTTTATATTACATTGAGAAATTAGTGACTTACAGAAGTTGATCGATATCAGATTTGCAGGTGATTTTGATTCTTTCACTAGTGGTGTTTTTTCTGATAAATATATCACCATTGTATGTCCAAAGAAATTGATATTTTGAGTTAATTTTTTTTTATAGGCTAAGGAGAACAGCTTTTTTCTTCTTGGAGTTAAATTTTCATTGATGAATAGTTTTGTCATGCCATCAATGCCATAGTCTCGTACTCCAATTAAATTTTTTCTTTTTTGAAATATTAAATTCCTTATGTCTCTGTTTGTAAATCTGGCAATTATAATTGGAGGATTATTTGACGAAGATTTTGGAAGACAATGGGAGGTTGAAATATCATTTTCTTTTAAATCGATGTTTAATTTTTTTGCCATGGTTTTGATGATATGGTTAGTATCTTCATTTGGATTTAGGGGGATACCATGAAATTCTAAATTTTCTCTTCTGTTGTACTGGTCCAAATCATCTCTCATTTTTTCCTCTTCAATTAATTGATCTTTGAGACATTGGTTTTCTTTCATTAAATCATCAGTTTTTTTTTGCAGGTCAAGTTTCATTAAATTTGATACATTATTTTTTAAGTATTCAAATTCATCATTCAAAAACTTCTGACTTTTTATTACATCTTCAATTTTTTTTTTCTTGATCTTTTAGTTTTGAAAATACTTCATCAATTTTATTATTAAATTTTATTTCCTGTCTCTTCAGTGCTTCTTCGATTGTTTCTTGAATATGTGTCTTTATATTATTTTCCATTTCTTTCATCATGTTGATAATTTCCCTGGTTGGAGCCATAACTTCACAATTTTTAAATAAAAATTTATACAATATTATACAACAAAGAAAATTTTAATTACCAAAACCTTATTCAAATAGAATGAGATGGTTTTCTAAACTTTTGTGTAACACGTTTGCAGCTGAATATTTTGCTGCTTTTTTCTGTTGGACAATGTGGCTCTTAGCCACCAACAGTAGCCAAATAAAGATAAAGTTGTTATGGTGATCAATTTTTGCTCAGTTATGCTGATTTTTTTTACCCCACATTTTCAATGGCATTTGGGGCAAAAAAATCAATTGTGTTTTTTGCCCCACATATGATTGTCAATGTTTATAAGCAGAAATCACTTCTTTGTTACTTTTAAACAGTCAGAATGTTCTAAAGGCCTGTTTCCACTACAAGCATGGAAAAGAGCATTCTTTTTTCTTTTATTGATCTTCGATTGAAGCGAGCGGTTAAAATTGAAGCGAGTGCAAAAAAAAATCAATAAAACAAACAGAGAATGCTTTTTTTCCACACTTGTAGTAGAAACAGGCCTTAACAGTTATACTTCTAAAGTGTTATTTATGCACTTCTTTTACAGATACACAGGGGCACACCCAGCTTCAAAAAAAGGGGCTGACACAATTCCAACATCTTTTCAAACATGGGGGGCAAAGCCCCCCACACCCCCCTCAAATTTTTATTTCGTAAACCGCCTACACTATTACTAAATTTTGCATACAAGCACGATGCTTAGTGCCATTACGTCTTTTGACATTGTACAGTGGCATCATTTGTCCCATTGGTGCAATTTTTTTCTGCAGGTTTAAAAGCCAAGCAATGCTGCAAATCATTTAAGCGTTTTTTAAAAAAAGGTAAGCAAAATAGGTAAGTCATGTTTTTTTCATTAGCTCTATTACTTCATTTCCCACAAGTTCTAGGTAGGAGCAACATCAAACAACTATAAGCTTGGGAGAATATACGTCCTCTTTCCTATATAAAAATTAATCAGTCTTTCAATGACATTCAAAAATGCCCAAATGTCCTTTTTAAAAAAACTATGCGATCGTGAAAAATAATCATACAAATTTAAAACATGCATGTAATATTTTCTGACGTCTTGCTTCTATCTGCTGTCCGGTTAATGTTTTCATTTTCCCTTTTTTTTTCTTAAATTCCTGTTACAGCATGAATTTTGTGCCTTCAAAGCATTCTGCAGCAATGCTGCTCTGTAAAAAAATCTGTCGCAAAATCAAAGTAATTTTGGTATATTCCAAAACACATCAAAAGCACCAAATGAAATGATCAAAGAAGTCGCTGCATTTTTTTCAGTGTGATTGTTTTTTCCAAAATGAACCAAAGACTCCCTGTTTGGCAACAAAAATTATTTTCAAACTTTTTTAATCTGCGCTGTTTAATGGTTAAGAACTGAGTTAAAGTCAATAGATAAACGGCTTGATTGTTTACTCAGAATAAATATCTTTGTTTCAACAGATGATTGGTGGTACAAAATTTTAAAATTGCAAGGAAATTATACAATATTTTTATTACATTTCTGATTAAACCTCAGTACGTGTGTTTGCGAATTGCTTTCACCAAGTTTAAGTCAAAGCAGTCACTACAATAAATAGACCATGGGTTCTTAACTGCAGCTGTCAATTAGGTTCTTTTAGGTTCTCAAGTAAAATGTTACAAAAATCATCAATAAAGTACATTGAGGATCTTGGCAATTTTATCTGAACTTAAACATTAGTGATTGTGTAGCAGCAAACAAGTCTGCAAGTGGGAAAAATTTAGTATTGTGGTGCGACAAAAATATGTAGATATTGAATTCAAAATGAATAGTATGGTACAATTCAAAAACAAAGTTTTGTTTTTGCATTTAACACAGCATATGTGTGATGTGTCTATAAAAACACTGAAGGAGTGTAGCAAAAACACACTTGTGTCTATCCTTCGAGTTACTATTAAAGAAAAACAAAAATCATTTATTATAGTTAAGTTAGCATGAAACGTCACTTATCTGCGTGGAAGTTTTATCTAGTTGCATATTAGTGTGCAAAGGGAGATGACATGACCTCCAAATCATCCCCCTGGCTGCACCTCTGCAGATACACAATATTTCATTTACAACTTGCTAAAAATTATTGAAATGGTGAGAGTTTATAAAAAGAAAGGAAAACACCACACAAAGTCGACAATTTTGAAAGCAATAGAAGAAATCGAAGGTGGACAGGGTATCAACAAGACATCACAAAAAGATGGTATATCAAGAACACTAATAAAAAGCATAATGAAAGAAAATGCAGGACTAAGAACAAGAATGAAACAAGGCAGAAAAACTATTTCCCATAGAAACAGGGAAAAATTGTAACAATAGTAAAAAAAATGGCCGAATTAGGTTTCGGGTCAACTTTGCAAGAGCTGTGTTTTATAGTCCAGGATTTTGTAAATGTTCATGACAATGCAACACCATTTACTGATGGTATGCCTGGATATAAATGGACTGTTAAATTTATGGATCCATCATAAACTTGCTTTGGAAAAAGGAGGTCTTAAAGCAACTTGCTAGAAAAAGCATTATTTTTGACCCCTTTGTTATACAGACGAAATCGGTTAATGGGGTCACCCATTTGCCAGACGTTTTGACCCTTTTAACCGATTGACTCCTTTAACCGTTATAGTCCAAAAATAGGTTTGTCGGGAGCGTGCGTCATTCTAAGGGAACACCATTATATTACTTGGTAGCAATGGGCTCTAGAACTGCGTCATGCGATCCTAATACCGTTTAAAATATACGTGAACTGGTTTGTTTTTGCAAACCTAACCGTCTCTGTTTCTGTACAGTTTAAATTAAATTATGACGTTTTCTTTGAGAACACCACCGTTTGTGAGGAACGAAACTTATTTTTAGAAACTTTAATTTACGGGGACCACACACTTTCTTCGTACCTCCCTTTAACATTTTTGTCGGATGCCCTGGTTTTACGCAATGCGTTGCCTTTTCATCGTCAGCGATTATCTCAAAGTGTGCAGCGTAATTGCAGCATTTTGCAAAAGCAGCCAGACTGCATTTAGCGCGGCATTGGTATCTGTTACGTCACAAAGCGCAATGCGTATGGAAAATGTTTAAAGTGCGATGTGACTACAGTTTGTTGTTTTTGTTTCAACCACACTGCTGCGCGCACGCCTGTCGCTTTATCTTTTGTTTACTTAAAGACGCAGACAATTACAAATCCGCAAGAAACAGAGAGGAGTTCGCTTTGTGGCAGGCGGCAAGCCTGGTCTCGCGATCGTTTCCCACGCATTTGGGCATCTGGCCAAAGAAAAAAGATTAATGACATGTTTTACTTTGTCTTGCGATTCGTTTCTCTCGATTTCCGATGTCTGGCCAAAGAAACACATACCGCGAGTTGAGCGAAAAATGACCCTATTATCCGATAAGCGTGAGTCTATTAACCGGTTGTTTTATTTAACATTAGATAGGATTTGGTTCGGGATTTCGGATTTTGAGTCTATAAACCGATTTACCCGTTTAAGCAGTACCCGATTAACCGATTTCGTCTGTATATGGCTTTTATGAACATCTGGAAGCTGAAGTAAAAAGGTTAGGGCTGGAGAATCATACAAAATGTATTTGGAATTGTGATGAAATGTGGTTCCCAATGGACCCCAGCAAATTTAAAACAATTGGTGAAAAAGGAAAAGAGCAATTAGGGTTACATGTGGAGCAAATAGGAAAAATATCACAGTTTTAGTGGTTAACTGTGCTGATGGGAGTGCACTTGATCCCTTGATTGCCTTCAAAGGGAAAAATCTTCAGAGCACATGACATGGTGACAAGGCTCTTTCAAAAACCTTTTATGCTGTTAGTGACAATAGCTGGATGACAACTACTGTATTTCATGCCTGGTTTGTCCAATTTTTGGAAGAGACCAAGTCAGTTTGTCCATTAATATTGCTATTTGATGGACACATGACACACACTTGCATTGAAACAATTGAGTTGGCTAGAAAGAAAAATGTGTCCATCATAAAGCTTCCTACCCACTGAAAGATTTGTTGCAACCACTCAATGTAAGCTGCTTTGCCCCATTGAAATACTTCTATGAAAAAGCACTATTAAAACACATCCATAAGACAGGAGGACAAGAACCGATAAAAAAAGCACAGTTTGTGAACATGTTATGCAGTGTATGGAAACATGGTTTGAATGCAACAAATATACTCGTAGTTTCGGGCTTTAAGAGTACTGGTGGTTTTCCTGTTAACAAAACTAAGTACAAATTGTCACGTTTAGACAAAATTAAATTTGTGTACTTCCTGGAAAACAAAAGGATCACCTCTTGATTCAGATGGAAACCCCTTACTGGACTTTGCTAAAGATACTCCCAAAGCAACAGAATGGTCAAGTGACATGCCAAATGATCCCCAACCATCCACATCTGCACCATCACTATCTGAAGGAGATTTAGCTGATCAGAGGTGCATGGACCTGTCCACGAAACAGTTGATCAAGCTGTTGCAAAACAAAGCTCCAGATGGAATGAAATATGAGATCCACTTAGTGCCAAAGGATGAAAATGTAACAATTGAGAGTGTCATCAAGTCTAGAGGTAAGCTTGCTGTTGCTGACCATGAGCCACCAAAGAAGTGAAAACGAGTTAAAATGGATGGAAGTATCATGATTTAACCTGGACTCAAACCACCCGAACACTTGCTTTATTTATAAGTTTATTTATTTCTCTCGTCATCTTTCTATGTAACTTGCTGCCTTGCACAAACTTTTTTAACTTTAAATAGCACTCTGGTTTTGTTTAATGGATTTTAGCTAATTTATTTTCAAATGCTTAATTCTATTTGGATTGTTATTATTATTGCTTTCTTTTCAGATATTAGTCATGATTTTGTGAATAAAAGCCTTGTTTACAGTTTACTTTATGACAGTAAGTATATTGACAAATAAAAGTTTCAACGAACAAGTAAAACAGTTCAACAAAGAAAATGCACCTAAACAGAGAAAACTTAAAAAAAAGCAAATTGTTTCTGAGACTGATGAAGATAAAGAGATCTCATTGCATGATGAATCAGATTATGACGAAGATGTTGAGGATAGTGACACTGGTAATGCAATTGATAAGGATGAAAGTGACAAACAGCAAACTACAATCTCTAAATCAGAGGTTGGAAAATATTTTGCAGTATACTGGGAAAATCCATAAACCTATACCGGGGAAAACTTCTGAAAGTGTTTCGGGATGATGTGGATAGACAAACGGAGAAAGCAGAATTTAAATTTTTGCACAAGAAGAGTAGAAGAGAGGGAAAGTTTGCTGGGATTGAATTACTGCTGATGTTACAGACGTTGTTGACACTGCCAACTGTTTTTGGGGACCAGCATTGGCCATACTGACAAGTGGATCACATGAATGATTGTATTTTGTATTTGAAGAGGAGGCTGAAGTGCAAGAAAAGTTTGCATTCCTCTAAAAATATTGTCTACACAATGCTTAATGTTGTTATTTGACTGTTTGCATGTGGTTTATGTTGTCCTTATTGTGTCATCTTTCTACAAAGTATGGTTCAGTAAAGTTGACTTTTTTGCCTCATATATGATTTTTTTTTGCCCCTTGGGGCAAAAAAAAATGATGTTGTATGTTATTTGTGTTTGTACATATTTTCAGTAATAATGTACAGAGGCAAACCCAAGTTTTTCCACATATGTGTTACCCACTAATCTTCCCAGGCAATGTAAAATAAATTTGTTTCAATACACAGAGCAAGATTGATATCAAAGTTTGTGCTTATTGACGTTTTTTGCCCCAACTTACTATATTACTATGACAATTTTTGTTTTTTTTTGTTATGCTCTTAGTGGAGAAATGTCAGGGAAACATCAGCAAATAAAAATTGTTGGCACAAATTTGATTTGTAAATTGGTTGTTTAAAAAACTCTTTATATCCCTTTTAAACTCAAGTGCAAAAAAATTCAGTTTCTAAATTCTATTCAACCTGATTTAGGCCACATAATTCAAATTTGGTGAAAATTTGTCATTATCATGCACAGCTTGAAAAATATACAATGGTGTCAATTGACACCATTGTGACTAAGCAACTTTGTTTCCAGAGTTGTTTTTCTTGAGGCATCTTGGTCTCAATGGACAAGATCCAAATTTGGAAGGGTATGAAAAATATATATATTGTGCACAATTGTTTAGAATGTTGAATTTGGTACGTCAGAATGTACATTTAAAAACACTATCTTGAAAAAAAAACAGTAAAAAAATATCCAGACCCAATTTCTTATGTAAGAAAAAGTAACTTACTTCAAGAAGGCTATGAAGTAAAATAACTTATCAAAAATGAATTGTGTGACCAATTATTTTTTTAAAAAAGAAAATGTTGATGTCTAGTGTCATGATAAAGTATTGGTTTTCAACCTTGAGGTTGCAACCCTCACAGGAACCATTAGGCTATTTTTTGGGGGTTACAGAAATGTTTAAAAAACAGAATTTTTCAGAGAAAGAAAAAATAAAACAGAAGTAGAGAGAAAAAATAAAACCTTTTTTTCTTTAGAGATTACCAGATTTTTGCAACAAAAAATTAAAATTTATTCTTCAAATGGGTTATTGAGTTACCTTGGGTTGGAAATCGGGTCATGTTATGAATAAGGTTGAAAACCACTCTGATAAACACTTAACACAAATTAAAACCTCTCTAGTTCTATCTAAAACAGGGAAAAGAAAAATGGTGTCAATTGCCACCAAAATCACCAAAAGGGTTACCATAAAGTCTGGAGTATAAGACCCCTTTTCATAACCAAAATTTAGTCCTAAATTTGAGAAAAGTTTTATATGCTGAAGAAGAAAATCATAACTTGATAAAAATTTAATTTTTTAAATTAAATTCTTTGAATTAAATTTTTTTTAAATTAAGTTTTTTAAAATCGTGTTTGTCAAGACACCCTGTCCAGTGTTCCTTCCAACCAGACAGAGTGACTCTCTAGCAGATGGAAAAGTTTAAGTATCTTGGAGTCACATTTCCAAGTGATAGTAGACAGGACAATAAACTGGATACACGTATTGGAAAAACAAGTGCAGTAATGCGCCAGCTTCATTGATCAGTTCTACTGAAACGAGAGCTATGTACAAAAGCAAAGCTTTCTGTTTTTAGATCAGTTTTTGTTTCTATCCTCACTTATGGTCATAAGTATTGGGTAATGACCAAAAGAGTGAGATCCCAAGTGCAGGCAGCTGAAATGGGTTTCTTGCAAAAAGTCAGAAGTTTATCCTTACTTGACAAGGTTGAAAGCACTGGTATTTGTCAATCTTAGTGTTGGCAGCATGGTCAAGTGGTTAAAGCGCCGGGCTCATGACCAACATAGTCTCGGTTCAAAACCCACTCATGCCATTCTGTTGTGTCCATGGGAAAGACACTTTATGGCACTTTCCCCTGTTTGGTGGTCCTGGCAAGCTGTTCTAAATTAGAGTCATATCTCTATTAAATTGCAAGCAAACAGTGATATCTTGGTATCTCTGGAAGCATGTTGAGGTAATTGCCTACCCTATGTATTAGCTCCTCCGTCACTTTCCTGTGAGTCAGGAGGATAAATATAGAGATAAAATAAATAAAAAATCTCTCAACATCAAACTCCTACTACTCTGTATAGAATGATCACAACTGTGCTGGTATGGCCATGTGACACGAATGTCCCATGAGCAAACAGCAAAGTAACTAATAGATGCTCTTCCAAGTGGCAAAAGATCTAAAGGGTGACTCAGAACTCACTGGTGGAATTATGTTTAAGACCTGACCTGGTCACGTCTTAGCAATTGCTGCTAGTTGCAGAAGATCAGAATGCTTGGAGATCCCAACTGGAGCTGCTGCTGCTGCAACCCAAAACGACAAAAATATACTAAACTAGTTCAATTTTTTCCTGAAAATAATGATAGTGATGATGATTTTTTATAAATTAAATTAAAATATGAGGTTTTTGGAGCTAAGCTAACTCTAATTTAAGGGAGGAGTCTTGTATGCTGGACTTAACAATATGCAATATTGTGTTTGGGTGCAATATGGAAAAGTTTGGCAAACTACTCAATGGAATGTTTGTTTTTAGTTTTGTTGCTAAATGTTTTGTGTTGTTTGATTAAAATATGTTGAAAAATGTTAAAAGATGGAGATGCTAAGACATTGTTTCACCAAATTAAAAAATGCATGATTTTATAAACATGATTGATATTAATAAGTAAAAGTGTGTTGTGCATGTTAAGATTTAATACCTGATCAAGCTTTTCTCTTATAAATGGTGAAAACTCATCTAAAACTCTGTTGTAAAACAAAACAATTATATATAAAAAATTATAAAAAATCCCACTTTATTCCAAAACCCAACTTCTTTTATTTCTCAAACTATATCAAAAATAATCAAAGTTATTCTGCATGATCAAAGTTATCCCAGTTTATTGTATTAGTGGACATATATTTCTGTTGATAAAATTACTTGGAAAAAAGCTCAATGAATGATTTTATAAATACTGAATGTTGATGAATTGTTTTACAAAATAGAAGTATTAAAAAAAAATCTATTCATTCACAAGAGTATTATGGTCGTTCAAAGTTTGGACTCTAATTTTAAGAATATACAACATTATCAAATAATGGAATTGATTTTTTGATATTTTGACTGTATATTTAAATTCCTCACCCCTGAAAACATACTAGTAGACCCTTTTTTTAATGAGTTTGGATGGGAAACAATTATTTTAAAGCAATTTTTCAAAATTATTTTATGCTCTGTAGCACCAAAAGTGAAAAAATGCAAAGTTCAAACAGCCATTACTCATAAACTATCTGCTGTGTTTTCCCGAAAATAAGACAGGGCTTACGTTAATTTTTAGAGAGCTTATTTTTGGGGGATGTCTTTTATTTTCATTTATCAAAAAACAAAGTTATGAATAGAGAATATTGAGATTTCTTAATATACAAAAAACATGAAAACTTTTTTTTTTTTATCTTGTTTGGGATAAAAATGTGCAAAAAAAATATTTCATATTGTCCAATGCAGCAATGTTTAACTGTTTATCTAAAAATCAAGCAATCACTTAATAGTTGCTACCAAGGTTCACGTGTTTTATTGCTTTAACATGCTACTTAAAACTAACCCTAACTTTTATGATGTCATACTTTCCCAACTACAGTATAAGGGTAAGTCTTATATTAAAATTATCATAAAAATTCAGGCTAGGTCTTATTTTCAGAAAAACATGATAAGATTGAAAAATAATTAGTTTTTCTGAAATGTCTACTGCAAAGATATTATTAAAATTAAGTATTGAAAAAAAATGTGTAGTTACATAAAATAGATGTTTGATGTTTGGTGACAGGTTTGAGACAAGTCACAAACCCATTAGTGTGTTTGTTGTACAGGGCTTGAGTGTAGGTCACCCCTTGAGAAGCAGCAATCTGATCATCCAGTTTATAACTAAAGTCAAAACTTTACTTTCTTGAGAAGCCAGAGATGAATCTTTTTTCACCAGATAAATAAGAGCTCCACCTAATAAAGATTAGACTGTAAGCAGAAATAAGCCAATTTGTAATGGTTGAAAATCGACCACCAGTGTCCTAACATTGATAAATGTTCACATTTACATTAATAATTTATTTTTGCAAACAAACTCTATTTGTTAAACATAAGGCTACATGTTTAGATAAAAAAGTTTTAAATGTGATCTTTGATTTTTATAGCTATTTTAAAAATTTTGTATGAGCAAAAAGTTTACATTAAAAGATTTTTCATTAAAATTAGCATATTATCATAATAGAAGATATTAATTATAAATTTAGCTAAATAAGTTAAATTCACACACAAAAAATATTAATTTATTTATGTTTTAGCCATGACATATTTGAATATTTTATGTTTTAATAATGTCTAGTGAGAAACTAAATACAGTTCCATCAGTTGTTGCATTTGAAGATTTTATCAAAGTACAAAATAAATCATTAACTTGTAATGTAACAAAAACAATTGGAAAAAACAGAAGAGGAAGACAAAGTTTTGTCAATAAATGTCATAACTTTTTCAATGCTTCATCAAAAGGAAATGATAATCGTAAAACTGTTCCAAAAAGAAAAATCAAAGAAAATGAGCTCTTTAAAAATTGCTTCAGAAAAATTCCTAGTAATGAAAAATGCAAAAAGAATGGAAATACTTCTAAAAAGCAAAAACTTTCCGATCAAAAAATAAACTTAGTTAAAAACGAAGATGATAATGTTGAAAATATTGACCTCACTGTGAATAGTTCTTTTGTTAAACAAGCCAAGCCTAGTTCAGGTACAAAGTTTAGCATATAATATTTGAATATTATATGCATTTTTTATTTTTTATTTTTTGTATTTTTAAATACAGTGGATGTAATTTTACAGGCATATTTTTGACTGAAATGAACAGAAATTAATCTTTCATTATTAAGTTTAAACAGCCAACCAAATAGTTAATAGAATAAACCAAAGCCACAATCAGTTTAGAAAAGGGAAAGTAGGTGACACAATTTCAACATTTTTTCAAATGTGGGGGGAATTCACTTTACATTTGAAAAAAATGTTCAACCAGTTGAAATATATTTTGTTTTTTAGCTTGCAATTTCATGTTTAGGATGTACAATATCTATCAAAAATGCCAATAACCAATAAACTTGTCATCACTCAATTTAACTGTTATTTCTCAATTGTCCCTTTTGTTTCATTCTGCAGAAAATTTAATATTTCTTTTTACAAATGACCTGCTTATAATGGCTGCCACTGTGATCCTATGTGACTTACTAGGGATATGTGGCTAGTAATAGCAATATATGTTTATGATTTTATAATTAATTAACATTCAGAAAGTGTGTGGGCCACAGAAGAACAAACCATGGGCTTTATGCTAGTGTTTGGACCACACTGTATTAGTCTATTTCAACTTTGGTCCAGATAGTAAGTACTTTCTTGCAGCCTGGGCCGTGAGTAAGTCTGTTCATTGATTTTAAAGGTGACAGACCGAAACCGAACCTACCAAAACGAAAGAGTATCCACCCATTCCGATGTTAAGTGTGGGTTTGCTAATTGGCAAATGGCCTTTTCAGGACGGGGCAATGCTAGGATAAAATTGTACTTTTCAGGGCACATTGCCAACAAGTTCCAAAGACCCACTATTCTTCAGCTCAATATCGAAGGCCTCACTGCAAGCAAGCTGAACGTTCTTCATCACCTCAGTATGCAGTCTGAGGCACTCATCATCCTACTGCAGGAGACCCACTGCACTGATGCAAAGAAGTTGGTACTACCAACTAGCTGGGTCTTCTTTAAGCAGGAAGCATGGCCTTGCCACGTTTGTCCACGAGCAACTGAGATACATGCTTTTGGACCAATCTCCACTGACATTGGAGATCGAGTGGCTGTGTGTGGACGTTGATGGCTATAAATTAGTCAACGTCTACAAACCACTGCCAACGCGATTGCAAACCCTGGATCTCCCAGTGTTTCCTCACCCCTGTCTTTACACTGGTGATTTTAACTGCCGTCATGCTAACTGAGGTTACGATGACAACAGTCCGGATGGTGAGTGCTTGGCTGGCTGGGCAAGTTTTAATTGTCTTGCCCTCCTATATAATGCCAAGGACACTGCCAGTTTTTACTCCGGCCACTGGAACACTGGCACCAATCCAGATCTAGCTTTCGCTAGCGTGGGTCCAAACAGTTGCTTACCGGATGTGTTCTTGACAAGTTTCCCAGGTCACAACATCAACCTTTGCTTATTACACCACCAAGGTTTGCTATGGAAGTGCCAAGCACGTCTGTTAAGCGATGGAACTTCTGCAAGGCCAAATGGAGTCACTACATTGCTTTGACGAATAAATTCGCAAAGACTTTGTTTCCGCCTGATTCACTTGATGTAGATGTGACTTACCAGGACTTCTGTAACACCATTAAGAAAGCAGCCAAAAAGACTATCCTACATGGGTATCGAAATAACTATATTCCGTGTTGGATGCAGAGTGTGAATCCCTCTATAAAACCTTCCTGCAGTCTCCTCAGGGAGACAACTCAAGTTTGGCTGCTACAGCACTGCTTGCCAAGCTTGACAGAAATCGCAGGGATCAATGGTCCAAAGCAGTTCAGAGCATTGACTTCTCACACTCTAGTCGAAAAGCATGAAGTATTTTGAACAACCTTACTGGTAGGTCACGACACTCTCCTCGTCACTGTCGCGTTTCAGCCAATGCTATTGCATCTCAGCTGGTTAGAAATGGGAAATACGAGGCTGTTGACCGCAAGTCATCTCGACTTGTCTTTCAAGAAGTGTCTGACCTTTGGAGGGCCACAACACCAGATGCAGTAAATATCTCTGACAATTTTTCACAGAGAGAATTTGCTGCTGCCCTTCAACATTTAAAACCAGGTAAAGCTCCAGGACATGATTCCATCTGCCCCGAGCTTATACTCCATGCAGGAGCTGCTTTGAAGTCCTGGTTATGTGACTTCCTTTCTTCCTGTTTGCGCCAACTCAAAATTCCCAAGATCTGGAGAAGAGCACTTGTGGTTGCGATCCCAAAACCAGGAAAGCCCGTGGGGGACCCAAAGAGTTATCGACTGATATCTCTGCTTTGTGTCTCCTACAAGATCCGCAAAAGGCTTATCTACGCCTGTGTTGAGCTATTAATTGATCCACTGCTCCCTAAAGAGCAGGCTGGGTTCTGATGCAGGCAGTCAACCATAGATCAAGTTGTTCTGCTAACCCAGAACATTGAGGATTCTGTTGAGGCTAAAAAGAAGGCTGGTGCCATATTTATCGATCTGACATCTGCTTATGACACTGTCTGGCACTGTGGCCTCACCTGCAAGCTGCTGAGACTACTTCCGGATAAGCACATTGTCAGAATAATCATGGAGCTTGTCCGAAATCGAAGTTTCACCCTTACCACCGGTGACAGCAAGCAAAGCAGGCTACGCCGTCTTAAAAACGGCGTTCCTCAGGGATCGGTCTTGGCTCCCCTCCTATTTAACATCTATACGTACGATCTTCCTTCCATGATTTCCAGAAAGTTTGCTTATGCTGATGATTTAGCATTGTTGCATTCTTCTGGAAACTGGAAGGACTTGGAGGGGACCTTAAGCCAAGACATGTCCACACTTTGTCAGCATATCTCCAGACCTGGAGGTTGAAGCTCAGTCACACTAAGACGGTGACCGCAGCCTTTCATTTAAATAACCGAGAGGCCAAACGTGAACTAAAGGCCTACAACAACGGTAGACTTTTACCGTTCTGTCCAACCCCTACTTATCTTGGGGTAAAACTGGACAGATCGCTCACGTTTCGTCACCATTTAGTGGCATTGCACAAAAAACTATCATCACGCGTCACACTGCTGAGGCGACTCGTGGGCTCGGGATGGGGTGCTGGTGCTAAAACACTATGCATAGCCACCTTGTCTCTAGTCTACTCAATAGCTGAGTACTGTGCACCAGTCTGGTGTCACAGTGCTCACACTCGCCTCATCGACAGTGTTTTGAACAACGCTTTGTGCATAGTTACTGGATGCCTGCATCCCACTCCAGTTTTTTAGTGTCCTTAGATTGTAAAATTAAAGGTTTTAACATTATGCAGATCCACAACTTTTTCTGCCTCTGTTGATAACAATGACAGTTTTAATGCATAAATGACCTTCGCCATCCAGCGAGCTTTGTGGATTGCACCTGGTTTTTTGAACTTGAAAGATTTTTGAGGGAGGGGGACTTTAAAGCTAAAAAGAAGTAGCTCCAAAAGCTCTTTATAATCTTCCCTGGGCAGATAAGAATTGTCCTTTTTTGTGAGCAGTTTGGTTGCAAGGTCAGTAGCATCCTTTCTCAGCTCATTTAGAAAACTCAATTCAGAGTCTGAATAACAGTCCAGTTCTTCCAAATATGGAGGATAAGATATGTCATCTTTGCAAACATGGCTAAAATTACTTCGAAAATTTTTGAAGATCATACTTTCCAGGGACTTTGACGTTTCAATTTGTAATGCATTAAAAACACTGCCCACAATTAGTTCTATGTGCTTTCAACAAGCACACCATAACAACGACTTATTCAATCTATTTTGCAGCTCCACACAGCCTCCAGACCAAAGGCCTGTGTTTGTAGATGTAGTGTCAAATACCATGCTTGTTGCACCATCTATAGTACAATTTCATTCAATCAGCAGGTTGTATGTGAAATCCCCAATGATGCTTCCAACTGACTGCTCAGCTCCCGGGCAAAAGGATGGCACTCCCAGGAGTTTGGTGTTAGAACCGTTAGAAACCAGAACTGGCATAATTTCAATCTTGTTATATTTGTCTTGAAATTGTGGAACAAGTTTAGAATCCCAGTGTATATTGTATATCATTGGTGGTGTCCAACTCTCTTTGATGATTTCTGACATACTGTAATTCTGTTTTCTTTTATATCGATCACATGAGGCATATGATAGAGTAAATTTTGATAACAACTGTGATTCTGTGAGCTCTTCATTTCCTGAATACTGAGATTCCAATAGAATACTTTGCAAAAAAGCAGAGCCAGCTGATGGAGATATTCCACACCTTGTCATAACTTTAACTACTAAACTTTTTGACAAAATATCATAAGGTATCTCTAAAATTGCTCCCGTTTTTACTGTTCTTTGGTGTGCCGTTGGTGTTGCACTGCAGCCTGGGATTTCATCTTGTGAATTTCCACTGTCAGATGTCGATGACAAACAAGAAATGTTTTCTGATGGTGTTACTTCAAACTGTGCTCTTGCTTTGCTAAGCTCTACTTTTTTTCTTTCCACTTTATGCCTCTTTTGCTGCTTAAGTTGAAGTTTTGTGAAATTCTTACGGTCATGACTTCTAATGGTTGCCGACCAATCTTCCAGCACAGAAATTAAAAATTTTCTGTCGTCTTCAAATAAAAATGGTTTTGAAAGTGCATCAGGAGTTGTAATGATAAAGGTTTTGTTTAAGAAAGCTTCATGTTCTTTCAAAGATTGTTGATATTTTTCAGTTTTCCATAATGTTACACTAGTCTTTCTTGTAAAATTGTCTTTCGTTAAGTATCGTATCAGTTTTTTCTTTGCTGAAGAATCCGAAATGAGTCTATCTTCCAAATTTGCTTTAGCATAGTACAATTTAACTTGTTTCAAAACAACTTCTGCACTATCCCATTGATTTAGATTTTCAAATTGTTGATGATATTTCATGCATCGAATTACTTGCAAATTTGTTGGGAGTTTGGCTCCTTTCAAAATTGCATCATCACTTGTAATCTTTCCACCAGTGATATTGCTTGCTGATGCTCTAGTTGCAGTCATATCACTATCAGCTTATTAAGCTGACTAAGATTAGTATTATTATTTTTATAATATCTATACTATCTCTCTAAGGGCTGCAAAACAATCAATATTTCTATTTTATCCTATATCCAACCTCTACTAACAGAGCCAACATTTTACCTAATAAATGTCAGATGGAAATTGAAACATACTTTATTGTTTCAACATTCATGCCCACTGCACATGTGCTAAATAAATACAGTATCAAGTCCTTGAAAATAAAAACTTGTGTGAAACTTTGTTCCCTTCCTAATCTCATTATCTGACAATAATAAACAATGCCAAAACAAACACCTTTGTCAAACAAAATCTACATCTAGTGGCACTCAGTTATGGTTTTTATCAACTTGTAAATACAACCAAATTTTTTTGATGCAAACAAATTTTATCATAACTTTTTTTTTTCTGCATATTTGAACTAGATCAGGTAGTTGCAATAAATTTGATACCAAACATAACATGTTTATCTTATTTAGTTTTTGCGATAGAGCGATTTCACAAAAGCAAAGTTAGGGGGTGCGTGTGGTAGTGGATGGGGGGTCACTTGGTCCCCATATTTTTTTTCATGAAATCTTATCTGAAATGGACACCATTTCTCAATGGCACAAATTTAAATTCCAAAAAGGGGGGAAATGATGCACCCTAACTAACAGCGTGCTCTATACATTGGGCACCACATGGAGCATGAGGTCTCACGGTTTTTGATGACAAAACTTGATGCTGGCTTAATAACACCACTGCCAGCATCTGATTCAGGCAGTTCAGCAATCTGGGGTAGTAAAAGAATAAACCGTTGGCCCCAGTCCTGCTTGTGTCTGACCTGGAGTGGATGCCCTTCGAACGACGACGAGTTTTTGTTGAAAAATATACTAGATCCAAATTTAATTAAATACCCTAACAACAAATAAATTAGGTAGAAATATTCTCTCACCTACAATGTACCTCTTGAAAAGTCAAACTATACCCCTGGGTGTACATGTACCCCAGTTTGAGAACACCTGTAGGGTAATCGACTATCGTACATCTTAAAATTTCGGTTTTAAGTATAAGGCCATCAGAATTTGCCAGAATATACTAGCCAAATTATTACGTCATACATATCGTTACAAAAAAAACTACAAAACTACAACTTTCTTACTTAAAGACTGTTTTAAGGTTGTAAGATAATCTGACATTACAATTAATGTACTCTAACCTGTACTCTCAGGCATCCAGCCAGCTGAGCTTCGCCGAATGGGAGCGACACTCTTCTTGGCTTACCGTGGATCTCTGGACCCCGATCATATCTTGCATGGTCTAATAAGTGGGTCCTCAGATACTCGCCAAGTGAGACTAAGATCCAGACGCCCGTTTGTGTCAGCTGCGCGAAATCTCTTGGACAACCTTGCCAGACTTGGCATCCGCGCCTCTGAATGGACAAATCTTAAATGGAAAACGGAGTACTGTGAAGGTGCTTCCAGGCTTCCTGCTTTTGTGCCCGAGACCGGTGCCAGGCCTGTTGGGATGGGCTTACCCCGAGCAACTTGGGTTAAGCTCAATTGCCTGCGGACTGGTGTTGGGCGATTCCATTCGTCCATGCACAAATGGGGTCTCACTTCTTCACCGAATTGCGAGTGTGGCGCCTCTGAGCAAACCGCAGACAATTTACTAACAGCGTGCCCTATACATCGGGCACCACATGGAGCACGAGGTCTGACGGTTTTGGATGACAAAACTCGATGCTGGCTTAATGACATCACTGCCAGCATCTGATCCAGGCAGTGCAGCAGTCTGGGGTAGTAAAAGGATAAACCCTCGGCCCCAGTCCTGTTTGTGTCTGACCTGGAGTGGATACCCTTCAAACGACGACGACGACGATTACAATTAATAATTTGCGATCGTAAAATTTGACTTGTTTTGTTTTGCTACTTTTCCACCACGAGCCTGGAATGCAGTATTCTTTGTTGCCTTTATTGCTTTTTTTGGCTTTGCTTAAGCGCGGAAAAAAGCAAAAAAAATCAATAAAACAAACGAAGAAAGCTCCATTCCACGCTGTAGTGGTAACGGACCTTTTTCAAATAATGCGAATAAGCTAAGACAAAACTAAAGTATTCTTCATAATCTGCTGAAAGCAAACTATCTCACAAAAGATGAGTATGATGTCATAATAAAAGCTATGATAAACTAGATATTTTGTAGAAAAAAACAAACTCGGAATAGAACGACTGTTGCCCGGGCCTCAACAAAGGGCATCAAGTGCCATATCCGGCGCGCCAAACAGCAAATTTGATAAAAGTTCCAAGGTTTCAAGTTTCTTTTTAAATGCGGTGAAAGGTAAATAACAAATTTCGCAATCGTTTTGGCAATTAGAAATCATCCGCCGTGTTTTGATAGGCGCGTCGGATATAGAGTGAACGAAATTTGATGTATAGTTAAAGCATCACTTGAAATTTTTGTTGAACGTAGTAGTTACTACAAACCCAATTATAGATCAAACTTTTTTACAAACCATTTAATTTTTTCGGCTGTTTTGCTAAAAATTCAGGCAATGTCAGAAAAAAACACTGAAGGATCAAAGCGAAAACGCGCTTGTCTTTATCCTTCGAGGAAAGAAAAACGAAAACCAGTTATTATAGTCAAGTTGGCACGAAACGTCACTTATCAGCGCGAAAGTTTTATCTTGTTGCGTATCAACGCGCAAAGGTAACTGACATCAGGTAAAAAGGGGCCTGACAAAAATTTGTGAAAGTAAACTGACATAACCTCCAAATCAGCCCCTGGTTGTGCCTCTGAAACCAACAAATATCGTGTATTTTTTTTCTGACGATTTGATTGTCATGACCATTGACTTAGTTGTTTTTTTCAGTAGAATGAATAATAATTAATTTAAACTTGTAAAAACAATTCTTATAACGACAATAAGCATAAAATAAATTGTTGTAGATAAACTTATCATAGTCTTTATGTTTCTGATTGTTTGAAGAAATAGTTTTACTGTAAAAACACAATTAAAGAGCCAAAGTTAAAAAAAGATAATTTTTTAGAACAGCTAAATTGAAAGAGAAATTGCTTTCATATCCCTAAAATTATAACTGAAAGTAGCCATGTTGAATGTAACATCTTATAACTTTTGACTTTACTTTAACTCTTAGTTTGTAATTTTTTTAGCCCCACCTCTTAAAATGTTTTAGATGTTTGTTACGTAAATTAAAATAGCTGTTGAATATTTTTTTTTTTTTTTTTTCAGCATAAAAATCAGTTTGATTCTAAACTTTTATTTTTAAGGTTATAGTGTAGACCAGCATAGACCAATCCCTACATTGATTGTGAGTTTATCGATCAATTTCAAGCATTTCTGTTTTAAGTTTTTAAAAATTAGTATGGTAAGTCCTCAACTGACTCATCAATGCAGTTTCAATCTGACTGATAATATAAAATTTTTTCTTTTGGACATTGGTCCTCAAGCCTTGTAACTCAGACCACCCTATTATTATATTGGTTACGTGCATTTGGCTGTTTATATTATCATGCAGCTGTTTTGATGCTCACGTGTTCAAGATAGACTTATTTTAGATCCACTTTGGTGTGAAAAGCATTGTTCTTTGACTTTATCCGAATCGTTGGTAGATGTTGCAGCAATATTGAAATTAATTAATTGGTTAAAATCATGGAAAATTCAAATAGAAAAAGAACAAAAAAAGTTACTAGAAGCTGAGAATTATAAACAGCAAGAAAGTAAGTAAATACAAATAAGAAAGTAAGTTGTTGCAAAATTCTGTTTTGTGTTTCAAATCGTGATTATAGATACATGCAATTTTCACAAATTTTGTAAAAACAAGTCCTAATTAAATATTTTATAAAAAAAAAAATAGGAAATTACTATTTTTGCTATATTTTAACATTTAAATGACGTTTTCATTTATTATTATATAAGAAAGTTACAATTGATTTTCTGCCCAATTTTTCGTAATAATGTTTTGCTTATTATAAAGAAATTGACAATCATTTTGTTATGGCTTTTTTTTTCCCTTGCATAAAGATAATTTTTCATACTGTACATAAAGATATACTGTAATTTGTGCTATGTAATATCTAACTTGATCTGAATTTTAACTATTATTATTATTTTGTTAGAAATAACTAATTTAAATGTTGATCAAGTTATTTTGTAAATGTACTGTATTGTGTTTTACTTCAAAAACATTCTCAAAATATGAGGCAACAAAGCTGATTCTAAAAAACAGGAAGGTTTGAACCCTCTCTGTGTTTTTACATTCTCTCTTTTAACCTTCTCTTAAAATCCTCCCTGTGCCAGCCAATACACCGAAATCTTTATCCTTGCCCGAGGAAGTTCTTCTCTCCACCTCTCCGCTCTTGAAGCTGCGTTTATCAAATCTTTTCAACCCAATCTCTGTCGACACAAGGAATTTTTTTACAGTTTAAAACTCATTCATTAACGCTTTTTTACTTTCACTTCTGATTGGTTGTCTCTCTTGACCAATTAGACACATTCTCGTTTTCTTTTCTATTTCTGATTGGCCGCCTTTTTGAACCAATCAGACTCATTCTCCTTTCCTTCATAACCACGATCGGATCGCTCTCAGTTCATTCTGACGATTACTCCCGATGAGTGTCTGATAAAAAGTTTTCGAGGAATAAACACGCTTTTCAAAGCTATCTTGAAGTTTTGTACGGCCAATCGACTTTTAAACTTCAAATCATAATCATTTTGTTGTGTTTAATTATTTTTGAAAATATACTCCCCCTAGTATTTTGTCATAAAAGTTGTTTAAAAAAAATTTATTTTTGATGTCATGGTATGAGAAAACAGTTTTTATTGGCTGTGCTATTAACAAAAATATTTATGAAATCAAGATTTGCTTTATTCCTGCATTTAACAGCTGCAGCTACTGCATATTAAAATAGTTAATTAACTGTTTTCTATTCAAAACAATATAGCACAATTTTGAGTTTGTTTAATTACATTTGTAATAAATGACATTAAGTAGATTTTGTTGTGGAACCATTTTTTGCTAATTTTGTTTATTTGTTACTTTAATGAATTAGTAATGCCACAAAGGATTATTTTAAACTAAAGGCAGTTTCTATTTTTGGTAAATTTCCTATTAACTGTGAGAGCCCATTTAATAATTAAAATAAATCGATATGTTGTTGACTTTTCTTTCCCATCGTTTTTTTTGGAACCTCCATAAGTGCTGTGCATTTTTATATAATTGCTTTTACCATTAGTTATTTTGAAGGTTAAAGAACTTTTAAGTATATTCGTTAAAGCATTGGCAAAGTCAGGAGGGATATCCGAAATAATTTTGTTTTTAAAATGAACGTTTTTTGTAGGATATAATGACGATGATTCTGAATTTGTTTTGTCTAAAGAAGATCTTCTAGATGCTGATGAATCGTTGAGCAAGACATTTGTAATCGTAGGGGCTCCAGGTTCCTGCAAAACATCCACCGTCTACACCTGCGCGCAAGAAGTTGGATTTAAAGTAAACTGATTTTAAAATGTAGAGATGGTTTTCTACGTTGATTTTATGATTGTTTTCAGGGCCGGAATAGTAAAAAACGGCTCAGGATTACCAAACCAGAAAAAATTTAGTAAATCCTTATTTCCAAACTTTTTAACCCGTTTTAGAAAATATTCGTGTACTTTACAAGTAATATCGTTTTAAAATCAAACAATGCAGTTGCAAAGGATCTTAGATTTGCTTCGCAAATTACTGTCAATTTTATTCATTGATTTATTCAGTTTTTAGTTGCAATCACGTTAGTAAGTGTCGGAATTGTTATTGACACCGTAATAGCGAAGAAAAGCGGTTAAATGTAATACATTACACCCGCGCGACATCATTTGTCAATTGTGTCAGTTACCTTTAAAACAAACAGCTTAGCTATGAAAATTTAATATTATAGTATTCAAAAAAAAGCATGTTGCATATTGCGTTAATTTCAATGCGATTGGTAGTGAAAGGAGGTGGAACAGCCGGAACCGGAAGGGTGCGCCGATGAAAATAATTTATCTACAATTTAAAGACTTTTTAGCAAACAAAATGATGACTTTTTTTTTTTAGTCTTCGCTTTGGTTTCAGCGAATAATTTTAAAAGTTACCTTCCTGGCTACCTGAATTTGGACCGCACATTTGCTTGAAGACAAAAAAAGTCTTCACTCCAATTTATGAAGCAAATGTCACGAAAATTTGTCGCTTTGATAAAGTGTGTTGATCGTTTTTTTAGTATTCCAGTAAATGTGCGGTTCAAATTCTAGTTGCGAGGAACATAAAATTTAACTTTCAACTCAAAATATCCGATGTCTCATTATCCGAAATGAAACCTAAATTTTCTTTTGGTTTAAAGTTTTTTGAATTAATTAAAATTTCGAATTAAAAAATTCGTTTCCTGACCGCACCAAGAGACTTCGCCTCCACGAGTTTGATATGCCTGACGTAAACTATTAATTAAGGCATTCTTTCAATAAAAAGTTAGTGATATAAGCCTGTCTTAGGTTACGCCTCAATTTGCACCGCAATTTTATTTCAAGTTGATGTAAAAATTCATTACACTGTGTCGCGAGGGATTTCAAGTGTGTCGCCAAACTTTTTAATTCATTTCCACGCAACCGATGAACGGCGAAGTAACGCCATCGCAGTAAACTAAAAAAAAATTCAATGGAGTTTCCATGGCGTAACGCGAAGATCTTTTATGTGATAATTTTCTCCCGGGCTCGTTTCGTGCCCGGGACGCAAAACTTGGAAACTTCATATGAAAGCAAATCCTTCAAAATTTAGTGTGAAGAAAAAAATCTTTAATTTATTTGTAGAAAATTACATCAAAATTTGAGGCTTCATGTAATTCAGTATGAAGTCTCGGTTAAAGAAAAGCGTTGGAAACTAAGTGAAGACAAAAAAGGTTTTCACTCTGGTCCAAGTGCGTCGCGGCCGCAAAAAGTTTGCGAAAAACTGAAATAGATTAGAGGCCATCGCAGTGGGTAAGATAAATGGTGGTTTAGGTTGCTTTAGGCTACCTATGGCTGTTATCAAAAACTTATAACCAGTATTAAGTTAGGCCATAGGCCTTTTAAAATAATTTAAAAATCAGATTAAAAAAGCTTCGCTTTTTATAAAATTGTATGTAAAAACATGTGTACATTTTATTGCGTCTCTGTTTGTTTATGGAGTATAAGTTTTTTTAAACACCTTTAAAAGGCCACAATGAACGGCTGCGCACTTAGCGTGATGCGAGTGAGCAATGAGAAGCTAGCATTGTCGAAGACATTTATCATAGTCATAGCCGAAGACATATAGACTTTATCTAAAGTTTTATTATTATGTCACAAAACAAGAAAATAAAGCACTGCAGACAGTTTAAGGTTAAAGCTCTGGAAAGACTCGGTAAGTAAATACGTAATATGCTAGCAAACCATACAGCGGAGCGTGCTTGTCCGCGCATAATTGCTCTGCACTGCGGATCGATTCATCTCTATATCTATCTTGCTGACTCGTAGGAACAGGTCAAAAGCGCTATACATAGAGCAACTGTCAAGCAATTACCCCTACCTGCTTCCGAAAATGCCAATATATTGCTGTACGGTTGAAATTTTTTATTTGGTTATTATTTTTTGTAGAGGTATGACTGAAATTTAGAACTTCTTGCCAAGACCACCACGGGAAAGTGGAAAGTGCCATTAAGTGTCTTTACCAAGGACAAAGCAGAATGGTGCGAGTAGGTTTTGAACCAAGATCATGTCGATCACAATCACGACACTTTAACGACTCGACCACGCTGCCGTCAAATCATGTTTTTCGTTATAAAATGAAATAAATGGATTGATAGAAATAATGTTTATCTTTGCCCTTTGATTGTCGTCACTTTTGCGATCTTTCGTGACTTTAGGTGATCGAACTGAACGCGTCCTCTGATCGCAGCAGCAAAGCGATGATCGACCAGTTGAGAGAGGCGACTCAGTCTCATCTCGTGTCAAAAAATCGAACAAACAGTGAGTCTCCTGCGCTTGTTTGCGAGGGTTGCCATCTAGCGAAACTGAATTTATTTTCTGGCAGCTTCACTCACCAACAAACAGTCGCTCAAAAGTTTTTTTCAACCAAACATTTTTTTAAAGTCTGCGAAAAAATGTTCAAATCATGAATCCACCATCAAAACCCCGCGCCGGTGTATGGACGAGGCATCGCTGCTTCTTCTCGATGAGGTGGGTTTATTGTTCAACATTTTTAGAATAGTTTCTAGCGATGACTAGCTTGTGTATTCGACGAAGCATTACACTTTTTTTGGTATTTAAATAAAATCTTAGGCCGTAATATTTTTGATGTTATTAATTTATTTCGATTTTGCTTTTGTGAAACCAAATGAAAGTTTCCATGGACACAGTTATAATAAACCACTCCAGGCCCTTTGTGTGTCTGCCTTCAAACAATGTATACGTTTGCAAAAAAATACAAGTAGTTTTGAAAAACTGCTTTTTTTCAACTGCTTTTTTTCAACATTTTTTATCCTTAAAAAATAATTACAAGATTTTTAACCACCATGTTGTCGTTTTCGAAAGTTTCCTTTCAGTGACCTATTTATATCTGACCTCTTTTAGAAACGCAAAAACATCGTTATGAATTGCAAAACTATTCACACAAACTACATTTCTTGATATGGATTTTACGCATTTTCCATTTTGCTTGTTCTCGTATTGCCTTCTGCCCTTTTCAACATTTTGATTAGCAACGTCTAGAGTAATAAAACAGTAAATTTTTTAAAGTGTGTTACATGGCTTTTTTTGCAATTTTTTCTCAAGAATACTCACTTTCATGCGTTTCATTTACGAAACAATCCATCAAGATTTAACAGACTAAGAAAATTTGCCTCATTATTCTATGTACAGTATGTACCGTTCTTTTAAAGTACGAGACATGCGTTTATCACTTCAATGTTGAACATCTTTACCAAAATTTTTAGTGGCTAACTTCAAATTAAATATCTTGTTGAAATTATTTGTTTTGACTTTTTAAATTATGTATAAAGCTGTATCACTGTTATCTAGAAGTGTTTGTAAGATCATCAAACAAAAAAAGTGCTGTCAAGTTTTTTATCTTAAGGAAATACAACACGGCGAGAGTGTTAATTGAACTTTGGCCTTTGATAGTTGAGTAGTATAATAACGATTGAGCAATCGCATCAGCTGTGATGTTAGTTGATCGTCGGTCGGTGATGGTTGTAAGTTTTTTTGTGATAGAACGTTCATGTTTGAGGAAGGTGCCAGGTGGAGAGGTGGTTTTGATGACTTAAGGCGCGTTTACAGCCGTTTACAATACTTTTTTCTTTCAGCGTGATCTTTGTTTGTTTTATTGACGCTCAAATCCACTCAAGTTTGCGAGAAAAGAAAGAAAAAAGTACTGTAAACGGCTGTAAACGCGCCTTTAATGTGTTTGGTGTTTCAATTCGAAAAAACTCTGCTGTACGAAGCTCTTTGCTTTGTCTGGTGGAAAAGAGCTCATATATGGCTTCCATACATTTGTTGGACTTGTGAATAAAAATAAATATTCTTTTCATAAATTTCTGCTTGTGATTAATATTTTCAACAAACACGTGTCGCCATATCGACCTTTTATTACCAAACTCTGATCTTATTCACTGCATATCCTCTTTGCCTATCCGACCCTAGTCCTGTTTTGCTCTGCTTTCAGTATTTAGATTCATAGTGACGACACCTTCTGGCGTCTCCGTGAAAATTCCTTTAATGAAGTGCAACCGGTTCCCACTTTGCCCCCCCACAAACCCGACCGCTGCAAATATTTACAGATTTTTGTTTTGCAGACCGAAGCTGTGCTTCCCCCAGACAAGAGTTTTTGGAACGGTGTTAACTACTTGACCACCGTATCCAAGCGGCCAATAGTCATCACCACCACATCCAGGAACACTGCAGAATTGCTACAGGGCCACACTGAAGAAATAGTGTTTCCTCAACTGCATCACGTAAGTCTTCCATACATACCATTTGGTTTATCTGTTAATTTATTGAAGAAATCCGGCCGGCGGAAGAGAAGAGGCCTGCTTGCTAACCCGCTGAGTCGGAGGTTTTCCCAATTTGCTTGAGTATAATATGATAACCGGGGTCCTCAGGATCGGAAAGACTTCGAATTTCTAGTGTTTTTAGTGAAAATGATCTGATTTTTGTTTTAGGGCAAAATGATAAATCGGCTGAAGTGTATTGCACGTCGGGAGGGGATTTCCCTTTCTCATTCGCACTGTCAAGCAATTTTCAATGCTTCGAATTATGACGTCAGGCAATCCATTTTAACCATGCAATTTTGGAAGAAAGTTCTTGGTATTTACTCGACCGTCAGTGACGATCTTATTTTTTCCACTCCTCTTCATCGCTTGATATGGGGGATGCCGGATGCTAATAGCGACTCCTCATCATCGGACGGCGTTGCCGCTTCTCTGAAGCATCTCCGGCAGCAGTCGCTTCATCACCGTCTTGCCCCTCAGACACACGATAGTGATGGTGAGCTCAATCCCCTCTTAATCCGGACCCACCCAGGTGAGTTTCCTTTTTCTCGTTTAAAGAACGTAATTTATGCGTAATAACACAGGGGAATCACCGAGTGATGGATGTTGGGCTGATGAGAATGGGGATGGTGAGCTGCTCTCCCTCGCCCTTCATCGGCGCTCGTCTCCGGCTCGCCCTGCACCCCCCACCAACAGTAACGTCCCTGGAGGTTTGGTCAAGACTGTGGACAAGGATCCAGCGGATGCAAAGAAGTTGAAGAAGATAGTGGAGTGCTTGGAGGTCATGTCTCTGGTGGATGAGATTGAAGGGAACATTGTGGCTGTCTTCCCGGACCATCCGTGGACGTGGGCTTCACAGGTCACAGAGGGAGTTCTTGATCTGCCAGGTATAAGCCTCCAACCCGTAGCTTTTGCTTCTTGTTTATTATTGATTTCATAGGAAACGGGTCGATAGCCACCTACACGGCGGAGATGCTTTCAACCGATTCACTTGCTCATTTGGAGGCGCACGCCGTAACCAACGCTGCCCCCTTTAATTTGCCCCTCTTCCAAATTCCTTTTACCAAGCCCAACAAGTTAGCAGTATTAGACTGATGTTAATAGCTATGCATGGAGTTGTAATTCTGACTTCCTCATCAGGTCCTATGATGAACTCTTCACTGATTGGCGACTTAATGTGGCCTCCAACCGCTCCCTGTACCTGGACCACCTCCCATTTGTGAGGTCCATCTGTCGTGTGGAGGAGCAGCGGAGGATCAGGAAGACAACACGACGGTGGGTCTCCTCATTGTTCTCAGATCTACCGCTTGAGATGTCCTGGATTACATTTTTTATTATTAGAGATATCAAAATATTGTATCCTTAAGATAAAAGATTTCGAGTAGAAATGACGTAACAAATGTGCTTCGACTTAGGATTGGTGGATCTGGACGATGTCTGGGGACGCCACTGTATTAAATTTCTTGGCTGTTCGTCTTGATTAAAACGCGTTCTCACCACGGCCTGTACAACCCCACAACATAGTTCTCTATAGCGCCCCGTGTGGCTCGGTGCTCGTGTGTTTCATCATTACTAAGGCTACCTCGTGCTGTCGCTTGGTTTCCATGTTCGAGTCTGTGTCGGTACATGTAAAAGTCTTTGAAGTTAATCGATATTTTGCACTGTCCTTGCCACTCTGCTGGGTCTTCCCATCCTCGTACAGTCTCTCACTCCAGTTTCTCCAGGTTCCTCCACTACCTCAACGCGATGGGAGTGAACATGTCAAGGTTGACGTCATCACTTCTATCCCGCGAATTTGCGTTCACGTCGTGATTTCTTATTTTGGAGCGAGACCCTGTTTGATCGATCAATGATGCAAATAAGTAATTGCCGCTAGAGGGCGCTCCGGTTATTGTGACTCCGCGGAGTTGAAGCTGTGTTCGATCCGAGCCGATGGAAGCCGATGAATGTACGGTCGTTGGTGGTTGGATGAAAGAAATTATTTGTGCATTTCATTAATTTGATTTCCTCGTTAACCGCTTGCCTTTCTTCGAAACGGGGGGTTCTGTGAGGGTTCTACTCCGATATCCATTGTCTTTATTTGTTATTTTCCGCTTATTTTTTCATTTTGTGATTTATGAATTTAAATGTACTTTAATGTATGCTTTAAATTAAAAAATCAGAAAGAAAAGTCTAAAAAAGTTATTGTTTTGAAGGGTTTTTACTTTCAGCGCTTTTATTTAATCCCATGTAAAAAATTTAGTCGAGTTTCTCTTCATTAATATTATATTAATTATTGATTCATTGCTACCTAAAGATTAAACTGGGTTTCGACAGTCAACCGTGGATCAAGTTCTGTTAACAGAGAACATCGAGGATTCTTTTGAAGCTAAAAAGGCCGGTGTCATATTTGTCGATCTGACAGCTGTTTATGACACTGTCTGGCACCGTGGCCTTACCTGCAAGTTGATGAGGCTTCTGCCGGATAAGCACATGGTCAGAATGATCATGGAGCTTGTCCAAAACCAAAGTTTCACCCTTACTACCGGTGACAGCAAGCAAAGCAGGTTCGCCGTCTGAAAAACGGTATTCCTTGGGGATCGGTCTTGGCTCCCCTCCTATTCAACATCTACGTACAACCCGTCTTCCACAATTTCCAAAACGTTTGTTTATACAGATCAACTAGCACTGCTTCACTCTTCTGGAAACTAAAAGGACCTGGAGGGAAGGATTTTTACGAAAGTTGAGACGCGAAAACACTTTGTGTATCTCCAGAAGGGGAAGTTGAAGTTCAGTCACACTAAGACGGTGACGGCAGCCTTTCAAACAACCGAGAGGCCAAACGTGAGCTAAAGGTCTACAACAACAATAGTCTTTTACCGTTTTGTCCTAACCCCACTTACCTTGGAGTAAAACTGAACAGATCACTCACGTTTCGTCACCATGGCATTGCGCAAAAGGTCACACTGCTGAGGCGACTTGTAGGTTCGGGGGTCCTAGTCCCGAAACACTACGTACAGCTGTCCTATCTCTGGTCTACTCAACAGCTGAGTACTGCGCACCAGTCTGGAGTCGCAGTGCTCACACTGCCCTCATAGACAATCCCCAAGGAATGTTGCGGCCATGCTTTATACTGTCTTGTACTTTTACTTTATGATTATCATATGCATGTTTTAACGTCTGACGTTGTCCTGCTTCTTCCTTTTCTTGATCTTTTTATATATTTATAATTTTTGTGTTAAACTGTTTAATAATGATCGAGAATAAAAATAAAATGAATGAATGAGACAGTGTCTTGAATGACGCCTTGCTCAAGTTCACTGGATTTCTGTGTCCCACCCCAACAGACCATCTACCCATACTTTAAGGTATCCAGACAGCTGAGCTTCGCCGACATGGAGCGACACTCTCCTGTGCTTGCCGTAGATCCCAGGACCCTCACCATATTTTGCGTGGTCTTTTAAGTGGATTCTCAGATACTCGCCAAGAGAGACTAAGATATAGACTCTCATTTGTGCCAACTGCATGGAATCTACAAGACAACCTTGCCCGACTAGATATTACCGCTTTTCAGTGGAGGAATTATAAATGGAACCCAGAGCACTGTAAGAATACGTCTATGCTCCGTGCTTTCATACTCATGACCAGTACCGGGCCTACTAGAATGAGCTAGCCTCCAACAACTTCAGTTAGGCTTGATCCCCTACAAACTGGTGTTAGACGATTCCATTTTTTCATGCACGAATGAGGTCTCGCTCCTTCACCAAATTGCGAGTATGGCGCCCCTGAACAAACCGCAGACCACGTTCTAATAACGTGTCCCATATATCGGACATCACATGAAGCACGAGGTCTAATGGTTTTGGATGACGAGACTCGATGCTGGTTCAACACCATTGTTGCCAGCATTTAATCCGGGCAGTATAGCAGCCTGGGGTAAACAGAAAAATAAACCCTCAGCCCCAGTCCTATTTACCTCTGACCTGGAGTGGATGCTCTTCCACAACAACAATAAATATCGTCTTGGCAAGCTGAAGCTGTCACGTGATTGGCTCGGGCACCTTTTGAGATTGAAGTTGGAGATTTAATTAACAAGTCCTGCTAGTGTGCCGACCAATGGAAATATTTCTCAAGAAAGTAGTAACGTCAGAGGTTAAAACATTTCTGAGTTTAAAAAACGTAACCCGAGTTTTAAGCAAGTTTTTGCCAAACCAAAAATTAGCCTAAGTTAGCAGTATTCGCAAATATTTCCGCCGATTGATAGAGTTTTATTATCAAAACCACATAAAAATAACAATTACTTTACAGAGTAATTTTTGGATTTTGCAGAAATAATAATTTTAAGTTTGAAAGTTTGCAAAGCCAATTTCATTCGCGTTTTAGGTTTTTTTGCACAGTTTTTTAAAAGATACAATTTCTACATTGACAGTCATCAATGAAATAATAGCTCTTCGAAAAGCTTAAATTAACCACAGTTTTAATTTTTTTGTGAGAAGCGAGTTAGTACATAAAAAATATGTAATTGTGCATGATCAACAACGGAAAAACTACAAAAAAAATTTAACCGTTCAACCATAACTTAATATTTCCAAAAGCAGGTCGAGTTAACGGCTTGACAGTTGCTCTTCCTATAACTTCGCCGACGTTTTCCTGTGAGTCAGGTTATAAATAGAGATAGTTTGAAAATAGTCCATCCAACAAAACACAAAAAGCCAATGGAATGCAGTTAAAAATATTTTTATTTAGACGGTGACGTTTCGAGAGTTAACCTTTCTAATTAAGAAAAGTTAACTCTCGAAACGTCACCTTCTAAATAAAAATATTCTCAATTGTACGGGCTCTTTGCTTTTTGTTGAAAGTTCTACCACGTTCCAGACATTTTCCTACGTAGTCGATGCAAGATTTGTAAAATCGTTTTATTTGCCAGAAATCATTTTATGCCCTGGCTCCTGAGCCCTGTTTTTATGATTTTATCCGATTTTGAAGTTTTTACTTGTCTCGTTAGAGATCCATTTATTCCGAAAGGATTGCCATTAAACTTTACTTCGTGTAGACTGTAGATAAATGTGGTGTGAGGTTTCCTATTGGATCACATGCAGTTTTTTGATAGAAAGATAACCTTATAAATAATTTGTTACTATTTGCTTCATGTGTTATTATTTTAGTCTTTATTTGTACTTTTGTTTTATTAGTTAAGGGTTGAAGCTTTAAAAAACAGTAAATTTAAAAATAATTTTGTCGTTTTAAATTATCATCGAATTTCATTAAAATATTTTTTGTTTTTTGTTTTTTGTTTTATTTTGATGTTCATTTATTACTTCATTTGCGCAAACAACGGCCAGTTTTTTGGCATTTTTTCATTAGGCCCTGATTCACTGGGATAGGCATACCATATTTCTAAAGTGGTAAATAGGGACGTTCATTAAAAGAAAAAATTCGTCGCTAAAAAGTAGTGTTCTCTAAAAAAAAGGTTTCAGTTAAATTTGGAAATACAGGACATAATGGTTAACCTGGTAGGACGCTGGGAAAAGGCCCCAAAAACCGGGATTGTCCCAGCTAAACCGGGACGTATGGAAAGTCTATACTGGCAAGCCCGGGAGACGAATGCAAACTTCTCCATTTTCACGCGGTTCCTACGTTCAGATTGTTTCGTTTTGTTGAAAATGACCCGCATGTGGTCGTAGTAAGAGTCAACTTTGGTCCTTTGTAGAAGCGCACACGACATTTTATATTAAATGCGTACAGCAAAACCGGTAACCATAAAAGTTGAAAAAGGATTCTTCCGGTCCGGAAGAGCGTCACTGCTTCATTTTGAAAAAATAAAATTAAAGTGATGACAAAGCGTTTTGAAAAACGCTGGTCTAGTGTGTGACATTATCATTAAATGTAGCCCAGCAAAGGTATGGGTGTGAGTAAGGGAGAGATGGGGTGATGTTCATGAGTGCCCACGTGTATGATGAGGATCTTTGTCATAATACAAAATGGGGCTCTTGGTCTCTGATTGGTGGGCCATTTTAGCACTAAAACAATCATGGTCAGATCTACTTATCTTGCTTATTAGAATTTCTTGCCGAGTGCAGTTAGCTGTTCAACAAAATTATATGTCCTTATATACTAATTAATTAAACTACAAAAGCCGATGGTGATGTGGCTTCAAACAAGCCCTTTCAGTAGAAGGTTATAGAGTTAATTAAGGGGAGATCTCACTTTAATTGTAAGCACGATGATGACTCTTGTATATCACAGGTTTTTAGTGAAAGAAGACTCTCAACTTGATTTTAATAAATTTTTTTATGGCTGGAAACAACAAAGATTGTTGTAGTAGCCAAAACTACCAAAAACAATTTTACAAATTTTATTCCCGCCAACTAAAATACATTTTCCATCAGGTTTAAAGTTCTTTATGGGTCGAGCTTTTAGTAAAAAATCTGAATACCCATTTAGATACTCTAATAATCACCGACTTATAAGTAATATAGTCAGTGACTCTTGGCATTTTTTGCAAGGTTTTTAAAAGGTTTTTTACTTAGTTAAAATGAAATCTATCAACTAATTATTTGCCTAAAATTGAACTTGTCAGACAGAGCCTGTCATTACAACCTGTAATGTCTCACAACTTACTCAACTTTAATTATGAAAAATAGCGTAAATCAAAGCGCAGACCAATCGCCCAAGGCCGAAAATTGAAGCGAAACTTATATTGCAATAAAGACCATTAGCTTTTTTTTTATTCTCTATATTTATCCTCCTGACTCGCAGGAAAGCGACGGAGGCGCTATTACATAGGGTAAGCAATTACCCCGACCTGCTTCCGAAGATGCCAAGATATTGCTGTCCGCTTGTAATTTAGTAGAGATATGGCTTTAATTTAGAACTGCTTGCCAAGACCACCAAACAGGGAAAAGTGCCGTAAGGGCACAACAGAATGTCACAAGTGGGTTTTGAACCGAGACCATGTTGATCATCAGTCCGGCGCTTTAACCACTCGACCACGCTGCAGACGAACAAACAACGTACAAAACGCATAACCCTTTTTACAAGAAAGCAGAAAAGGGTTTCTTCAACAACGAGTTGGATGCCGCGTAGCTTGATCATGACCGAGGACAACATTGGCTTTAAAAATATCATTTATCCGCACATCGTGCGTGAGTATAGAATATAGGAGGGGAAGGAGGTGCTTAATCCAGTCGTAAAATTGCTTTTAAAGATGTATTTTCTCTGTAAATAAATAAACAATATAAACTAAAAGTAAGTGTAACTATTAATTTTTAAGGCTTTGTTATTAAAAAAACATCTCGCAAATGTCGTTTCTTTTAAAATAACACCATGTGGCTATCACTAAGAAAGTAGCCTAACTAGTTAGGTACTCGCCACTTTTAGTTAATATGCTAATTATGAAATTGATATTTTTTAAATTCAGCCTGCCTACTAATAACCCTAAATTCAAAACCGTTCCGAGCTTACAAATTCTTTCATTGACATCACGCGATCAATTAGCCTACATTAGATATAAACTACTATGCTTTAAAATCTATTTTGCAGATTTTTGTTAGGTATTAGGCTAGTAGACTCATATTAAATAAAACAATGCATTCTTAATACTTGATATAAATTTTTGATAACAATATACAGTGAAAAAAATATTGTTGCTAAAAAAATAATACAAAATAATTTGGTTTCGTGCTAATATTATTTATTACCATGATTAAGTTCTTTCATTATAAAAATGAAAGGTGATTTGGCTTTTGTAGTAAAAATTTTTGCAACTTTTTTTAAGTCGTTGAATATTCGTTTTTGTTCGAGTTTCAATCAAGCCATTTCAACCAAATATTTAATCCTGCATTTAATTGTTTTTCTCTCTGGAAAAGTTTAATTGCAAGAAAATATTTTTACTTCTGGAATTTTTGTTAAAGTTTTATGATAAGTAAACTCTATTATTTACCAGTGCGAGTCAAGGAACTTCGAAAGATATGGTTAATTAAAGTCGTGTCGATGAAACAGTGAGTAATTTTTTAGACTAGATTTCGACCAACACTAGAAATCCTGTTCGTAATTAGATTTTTAACAGATTGGCGTCAGATTGTCTGCGTCGTAAAAGTAACGACCGAACCAGATCCGGGTGGAAAACCTTAAAAGAGCTCGCAGCGACCTCACGTCGCATAGCAACAATGGTCGACGTGAAACTTCACGGTGTGTTACGAAATAATTTCTTGGATCGTTGTGGCTACTTGCTTCTATTTTTCGTTTTGGCTTCAAGGGTCAGCTCATGGAGACCGAGGTGAGTGCTGGGGTTTTTCAATAAGGGTCTCGGCAGCAACTTTATTGCTTTGCAGCAAAAATTTGTGTGTGGAGGGGGAAGAGGGAGGAGCAGAAAAAACACAGGAGGGAGGATCCAACTTTACACCCGGATGGGAGGAAAACAGCCAGAGTCCTACGTAAGTATTGTTTTTGATTGGATTTGAACCAACGTCACTCGAACCAAATCCGTGACCGGCCACGCGGGCGAATAGGCTTCAGCTGCGAGCGTCCCTTTCGCAGGCTGCTGACGCATGTTCGCTCGCGTCGAGGCTGACTATTCGTCGTATCACCGGGAGACAGAGACGTCGCGTTCCGGAACTGCTTCCGTTCCATCGCGTTCCGCTCAAAGAATGAGTTCATCTCTCGTTTGTGATTGCAGTAAAGGCGGCCAGACTTTCTCATGAATTAATCATTCTCGATCACAATAAGGTCCTATAATTGTGGGCCAGAGTGCGGGTCTCATTCGTCAACAAAAGCGACCAATCAGCTTAAATGCGATTTTCATAATTTTTTATAAAAATTGATTTGCTCTCGAAGTGAATGTGTCTTGGTCAGTGTGGACTAGGACAGGGCTTCTTAAACTTTTTTATTCACGACCTCATTTATAATTGTGAGTTTTTTCGCGACCCAATATACATATTAATTAAAGATATGTAAATATTTTGTGATGATTCGCTGATTAGGTAACAATATACAAATATATGAAAAAAATTTATTTGAATAAGATGTTGTGTCCCCTGATGAGGCGGACAGGAGAAACAGTTTGTTGGGACTATTCTAATAAAATGTTTTTCTAAATATTTGTGTTCTGTTAAATAGGAATTATAGCTATGACTATTGAAATTATTGAGCACTTTTCTAAAGAGACCAACCATTTGCAGTTGTGTTTACGTATGAAAAAATATATTTAGAATTTGTTTAGAAACATACAAAAATGTAAAATGAAAAAATTGCACAAAAAGTTGTAAAATTGCATTTATTATGGTTACACAAAGCCCAGTTGTTAACTGATTAAATATAAAAAAATCAAAGAAAAAAATCGTTGGTTAATGAGACGAATGCGCTTGCTGCATAACAAACTAATCTTGGTGAAATATTTGACGCTACTAAACCTAAAATCTCTTTCACATATTTCAGCTATAAACGACATTGGGATTTAATATGTGTTACAGGTGAAAAAAGAACATTTAATTCACAATTACTTGTTAGTGCGCGCGCACATCCAAACATTTGTTTAAATACACATCTAGATTTTATAAATTCATGTTGTTAAATATTTCACATTAAAATTTCGCAACCAAAAGATTTTGCTAAGCGATTTTTGGGTCGCGGCCCATAATTTTAAAAGCCCTGGATTTGGATATGGATTCAGAAATATGGACTCCAATATAGACAAACGACGTAATTATTTCTATATCATTTCTTTTTACACATCGTTTGTTGAGGGCCGAACTTCTGTGTAAGATGCATTAATTTTATTCGATAATGTAGCAACAGAAGTTAAACCAGTGATTCTCAAACTGTATACCGCGAGAAAACGACAATGTAAATATACTCTTTAAAAAAAGAAAAAAGTAAATGTTTATTTGAAGTAGTGACCAAAACGCTTAAAATTTTCAATGTAAGCTAATTTCCATTACATAAAGCGAAGATCGTTTTTTTTTTATCAATTGTCTGCCAGGTTTGACTCCTACACAATGTGCAAACTGTGGCAAGTTTATATAACACACTCTTCAAAATCAAGGCCAAAAGCAAAAGGTTTTTACTCTGGTCTAAGTAGTCGACGGTGCAAAAAGATTCCAAAACACTGAGTCACCCATTCAACTTTTCCAACCTTTATTATTGATCTTAAACCCTTACACCACCTAGTGGTGCACTGTTTCAACAATAAAATAGCAAAAACTAATCAAAGCATCAAAAAAGTCATATTATTTTTATCGATTTAAAAACTATTTTTGCATGCAATTAAACTTACCGTAATTGTGAGGCAAAAAGTCAATTAATTGGCTCCCAATTTAAGCCACGAGGCAGATTAAAAATGAAGCCCAACAATTAAGACTGCCACCTAACGCCAGATAGTACTCCCTTTTCTCTTAAGCAAGGTCCGATACCACGGGCAGGGAGCGGGCGAGCAAAGACCCATGTTTAATGCCTTGTCTTGTCATTGAAAATCACAACTACTTAAGAGAAAGATCCGGAATTAAGATGTGCAATGTTCTTGATTCTTTTTAAGGGATATTTTGGAGCCCATGCTGCTGTCACAAGAGCCTCGATGTCATATAATCACACTACAGAAAAACCTATTATATTTTCTCTTTCAATTCCGATTCACTAGACTGTATGTTAAAATTAAACAAATTACCAGTCCATTGTTTAATACTACAAATTGAACATTTTTAAATATAGTTCATATTTGTGATCCTGACCCAAGTTAAGGTTTTGATCATTTTGTTAATTCTAAAAAATGCTCATTATTAAGGTTACATTAAATGCTTATTAAACTTATATTAAGTTTAATAAGTACTTAATGTAAGTTTAATAATGAGCATTTTATTAAACTTACATTAAGTTTAATAAGTAAAAACATTTTAAAAAAACCAAAGGAATTAGCTATCAATTCACTTCTAGTAACTGAACTGGAATAGAAAAACTAAACGAAGTTTCAGAAAATAGCAGCAGATAGTTATGTAGAAATGTAAAGCGATTCACGTATTTGGTAAGAAGCAATCAGCGCATATCCGACCAGGTATTAGTAGGTTAAAAAATATGAGAGTTCGTTCCCCGAAAGAGCTTGTTTAAAACTTAATCGCCAAACATTTAAGGTAAAACAGCTGATCGACTTACGGTCCAATAGCTATGCTGAAATTTACGTTATAAAATGTTACAGTGGTGTAAATATCAACGTCTTCGCTTATCGCGATACTTTTTCTCGGACAGAAGAAAGCAATTGTTTTTAAGAAGTGTTACGATTGCTGTGCCTGATCTACGATAAGTGAATTGCGAATTTGTCATATAAATTTATTCGCTTTACTGGACTTACGGAATTTCCCCGGCGGAACATATTGGGCTTTCTGGATCAAGTGTGAACAACCTTTTTGTTATTGCTTGCCACTTTACGGAGTTAGTTTAACTTACGGTCTCCAGTGAATTAAGATTAACTATATAAAATTATATATTATAAAATATTAAATTTTATAGATGCCGCTAACCCTTACCAAAAATTTAAAGTAACCACTTGAAAATTTTCTCGTTCAAGCAAAATTTACAAAACTTTGTATTAAATGACCACTTCTTCTTTTTGCATTCTATAGATAAGCTGGGAAAATTGATCAACGCTCGCTGCATTATCTCAATAAGCTGATAAAAAATGGCACAGTCACGTGACAATCGACCATTCTCTTACGAGTAAGCCAAAGCAGCATAGTTGAGAATTACCTCGAAAAAGGAAGAAAATTAATCAGGTTAAATTTATAACGAATTATAAGAGTAACACAAGCGCACCTGCACGAGCCCACCTCTGAAATAGTTTGAAATGCAAAGAAACGGCAAAAAGAACCCCATGAAATTCACAAGACAGAAACATCATGTTAGATCTGTCTCTACAATTATGTCGTAATCTCGACTAAAATTGAATTTAGCAAAGTTTGTAAAACATTTATTTAGACCAGGGATGTCCAACCCGCGGCCCACTAAGGTTCTGGTGCGGCCCAGCGACGATTTCCAGCTTTCTAGTAATAATAAAGGTTACGAAGAAGAGTTCCGTAAAATTGCTAAAAAACATTTTGGGCGGAAATCAATAAATAAGAGAAGATTCTAGGAGAAGATCTTTTTTTAGAGAATACCTGAATTTTGGGATGAAACTTAAGAAATCGGAGCAGGAAAATAGATGAAGATCCTTTTTTTGGAGAACACCTGAGTTTAGGGACGAAACCTAAGAAATCGGAGCAAGATTCTGCGCAAACAGCTTTTTGCGGGCCACCGACTTCGGCTCGACTTTGAAAAAGGTTGGACATCCCTGATTTAGACCAAGGATTATCAACCTTTTTCCGAAAAGAGGTACGTAGAAAATAACAATAAGTCAGCAAGTTAGCAAAGTTTTGAAAAAAAGCAATTTTTTTGTTAAAAGGTTGTTTTAATAAACATAAATTTTAGCGCATTGGAAAAAATTATAAAGATTACAATAAACCTTTTTCCAGCTACCTTATAGTGGACACGGCAACTGTTGCTAACCAGTCCGAACTTTGGCTTTATGTAGCTTGTTTTAACAGCCAAGTCATGGAGCGAATAGCATATTTCGGTGATTTAAATTTAACTTGAGATTTTAAAATTAGTTTAAATTTTACAATCTATTAGCTATGCAACGAAAACTAAGTTTTGCACTTATTAGGCGAGAATAATCTAACGTAAATCGGTCTTCAAAATCAATAAGAACTCCAATTCCCAACTCCACCGAATCTAAAAAAACCACTCCTTCTCGCAAGTCCAACTTCGTTAAATCTAAAAAAAGTACTCCGAATCCGAATCCGCTCTAAAACATGCAACTCCGTGGGTTCCAACTCCGCAACCCTGCTTATAACTATAGTGTTGAGTCGGAGTTCCCACAGCCGCATAGCTTAAATTGGAGTTGGAGTCTTTTTTACATCTGCTAAAGATGGAGTCGTATTATTAGATTTCGTGTAGTCCGAAACTATGAATGGGTGGAGTTGAAAAATAATTTCTCCGACTTCAGAATTGTGGTTCAACCAATAAGAACAAAAAATATATGATCCCCAAGGACATTTTTCACATCAAAAAATCATAAAAACGTTTCCTAAGTAAAAACATAAATCACAAAAACGTTTCCTAAGTGAAAACGTTCACCCTCACCTATTAGCCTTACGTTACCGAGTTTTGCTTTGCCGGTGTTGGGAATGCCAGTTGAACGATGAAATGTTTGCACTGTCAACGGAGTGATTACACTGCTTTAACAAACAAATTTGAAAAGACTTCGTTGTTGCTGAATTCACCTGATGTGGAAGCTATTTACCAGGACTTTTTCAACGCCAACATTTCTGTTGGATCTCTACATATTTTGGGGTAAAACTGGAAAAATCGCTCACGTTTTGTCACCCGCGTCACACTGTTCCCTCGTCACACTGTTGCCTATATTCGGTCTACTTGACAACTGAGTACTTTGCAGCGCATATTTTTGCCTCATGAATAGTGTCTTGAACGACATTTTAAACAATTAGCTGCCTGGATCTCACTCCCACAGACCACTTACCAATTCTTTTAGGCATCAAGCCAGCTAAACTTTGCCAACCAAAAGTGGAATTCTTCTTGTCTAACAAGGAAGTTCTGGATCCCATCTACTGCAAGCAATTCATCCAACTTGCTTCCGGAACTGTTATAATTTTGCTGTCCAATTGAAACGTTTGATTTTTTTAAGACTTTTGGGCTTCTACCTGATGCATTACTGCACTGATAGAACGGCATTGCGCATCACGCACGCCGATGACCAGATGTTAGAAATATATCGAGTTGTGCAAAACAAAGGCAGCAATAAGAGTGCCACCTGTAGCCTTGTGTCTCGCGCACGCGGAAGCCGAACATGCAGTCTGCTTACCTAGGTTTAGTCAGAGAGCTGGTCATATATAAAAAGAAAAATCTAAGATTTGTGGGTTTCTACGACATGCATTGCTGCATTGATCTTCTTCTTTTTTTAGCCTTTCCCTTTGGTTAGGGGTAGCCACAGCGTATAATATACTGTATTTATCCAAACCGTCCTGTTTTCAACGTCCGTCTCCCTTGCACCAACTTCCCCCATATCTAGATCATCATCATCTAAAAATATTCTCTTTGGTCTCCCTTTTTTCCTCTTTCCCGATAACTCTATTTCAACCACTCTTCTTACTACATACTCCTGGTCTCTCATCATGACATGTGCATAACACCTCAGCATACCCTCCCTCATCTTCATTCCTAACTGTTCTACCTTAGCTGTACCCCTGATGTACTCGTTTCTAATCTTATCTTCTCTCGTTACTCCCATAGCAAACCTCAACATTTTCATCTCGGCAACTTCTATCTCTTCTACTTGTTTCTTAGTTTTTTTGTTTTTGTTTTGTATTTAAATGGCAATCTACAATGAATAAACAAAGATTGATTGATTGATTAGTGATCAACACCGTCTCAAGTCCATACATCATTGCTGGTCTCACCACTGAACTGTGTACTTTCCTTTTACTCTAGCTGGTAACCTCCTGTCACAGATTACTCTCGATACTTTTCTCCATCCCTTCTATCCTGCCTGCACTGTCTTCTTTACCTCCCTCTCACAACTACCACTTTCTTGCACCGTTGATCCCAAATACTTAAATTCATTTACTCTTCGCACTTTTGTATCCTCCATCTTCATTGTTTCGTCGTCATTTCCTTCATTTACGCACAAATATTTGGTCTTTGACCTACTTACTTTCATTCCTCTTCGTTCCAATGCATACCTCCAGCATTCTAGTCTCCGCTCCACTTCTTTCCTGGTCTCTTCGCAAATCACAATATCATCAGCAAACAGCATCGTCCATGGTGTTTCTCTCCTTACTTCATCTGTTAGCTTGTCCATTATCAATGTAAACAGAAACGGACTTAACGCTGATCCCTAGTGTAGTCCAACCTTAACCTTTAAAACTTTCTGTAGTTCCTACTGCACACCTCACCACTGTTTCGTTTTTCTCATACATATCCTGTACAAGTCGCACATATTTTTCCGCCATTCGTGATTTTCTCATACAGTACCACAACTCTTCCCGCGGAACCCTGTCGTAAGCTTTCTCTAGGTCCACAAATACACAATGTTGGTCTCTTTAACCTTCCCTGTACTTTTCCATCAACATTCTTAAAGCAAATATGGCATCGGTGGTTTCCTTTCCTGGCATAAATCCATATTGCTCTACTCTATTGATAATCTCTACTCTATCCCTTAGCCTGGCTTCAATAAGTCTTTCCCACATCTTCATTGTGTTGTTCATCAGCTTTATTCTTCTGTAGCTTTTACAGCACTGTGCGTCCCCTTTGTTTTTATAGATTGGGATAAGCACACTCCTTCTCCATTCTTCTGGCATCTGTTCATCCATTAATAGTCTGTTGAACAGTCTGGTCAAAAATTTTATCCCCATCTCTCCCATGCACTTTCAAACTTCTACTGGCAACTCATCTGGCCCAACCGCTTTACCTTTTTTCATCCTTCTTAGTGCGTTCTTTGCTTTTTCTCTACTGACGCAATTTGCCTTTTCGTTAACCACTTCTGCTTCCTCCGTCCTAGGTTCTCTGTTATTTTCCCCGTTCATCAGTTTCTCAAAATACTCCTTCCATCTCTTTAACACAGCCTCCGAATTTACCATAACATTACCGTTTTCATCCTTTATAACTCTCTCGTGCTGTACATCTTTCCCTGCTCTGTTTCTCTGCCTAGCCAATCTGCACAACTCCTTTTCACCTTCTTTTGTTTCCAATCTAGAATACAATCCAATCTAGCATTGCTGCACTGACAAAAGCGGCAAAACCTGGGTAAGCAGACGATCCCTAATAAGAGTATAAACTCGAAAACGTGGTCGGGCAGTGGGCTCGGGTTCGGCGTGCCTCAAGCAAAATTCCAGAGATGATGCTTTTTTATGTTATCTGTCCTATAACTTGATATATTTTTGGCATCTTGTCATCGGCGTGCGTGATACACAATGCCGCTTCTATCAGTGCAGCAATGCATTTGGTGGAACCCCACAGGTTTAAAATTTTACTCTATATAGATAATCAGCTCTGCGACAAAACTTGGATAAATAGATTGTCCCTCATGGGAGTTCAAAACTCGAAACACCTTGGTCGGACAGTGAGCTCGGGTTCACCATGTGTGACGCACAATGCCACAGACGGTATTTTTTAGTGCCATCTGTCCTATAACCCGATGTTTATTTTTTAATTCTCATTTTGTAACACGATTGATATTTAAAGCAAAAACAGTGCTGTAAAGTATCTTTCCACATGGACACAACAGAATCAAGGACAAGGCTTTTAACCGTAATTTGTCAATTGTTTAATGCTCACACATGCAATCTATGTCATAAAACAGTATTGACTACCATTAAAAGCATCACAATATAGCCGTTTTTCCAGATACCAAATTTTGTTCTTAATCATATGAAATACAAGTCGTTTAAATGTTGACAAAAAACAAGTCTAGAATTTCTCGAGCACTTTATACCGTGTACAGGCTTCTTGATTGTCATGATTCAATTCTACTGTAACTAATGGCAAATTTAAAGAGAGCCATGACTCCCGAATGTCTAAAACGTACAAATAATCTATTTTTACCAAAAATCATGACATATTTACAACACCTGTGAGCTTTGTTCACATTGGGGCAATGTCCTGACCTGGATTCGAGACACAGTGGTCCGAGACCGACACCGAGACGAGACTTTGGGGTTACTAGACCGAGACGAGATTGAGACTTTGAAAAACGTGTCTCGAGACGTCTCGATGTCTCAAGACATGTCTCGAGGTATCCACCTGTGAGTTTTATCCATTCAATTACTTGGGAAAAACAAAGATAGCTTAGTATAAATATTTACTCATTGCCTTTTGATAAAGTATAGCTTCTTGTAGCCTTTATTTCATAGAGTTGCTTGTTAAAATTAGTCAAAAAAATAATAATATTTTAATAATGTAACAATTGTTTTTAGTATCATACTTTTCTGTTTTTGAATGCCTTAGTTTTTGCATTAAGTAACATTTTAAGTTGATATGCAAGAATGTAAGCATTCAAGCTCATTATAAATTATCAAACAATTTGTTTGTTTAAGATTTGATTATTTTGGGGTTGATTGTTTGTTTATCTTTTAAGCATTTGCAGCCATAACTAAGTGGCTGAATCGCATAGTCAAGATAAGGCAACCAAAGTATTTAATAATTTTATTATGATAAACAAAGTTTGTTATTGAATCTACATAGGTGCTTAATTTATCGGCGCGTGGTCGAGTGGTTAAAGCGGCATGCTTATGATCAGCATGGCCTCGGTTAAAAACCACTCGTGCCATTCTGTTGTGTCCTTGGGAAAGACACTTTGCGGCACTTTCCCCTGCTTCGTGGTCGTGGCAAGCAGTTCTAAATTACAGTCATATCTCTATCAACCCATTAAACGCCGAGGCCAAAATTTTTTTTTTTCTGAATCTTTTTAATATGTTGCTAAAATATGTTATGTAAAACATAAAAAGAAAAAAAAAAATTTTTTTTCTCTTGTAGTTTTTTAGTTATTTAATGGCAACTTAAGTTGCCAGTGGCTGTCAACAGAGTCAAAATTTATGAATTTTATTGATTTTTTAAATTGTAGCAATTTGTTTCGACGTTTAACTTAGGAAATATTAAGATTTTAATTTCTGTTTAATTACCTATGTAAGGCTTTGCTTTAGCTGTAATTTAGGGGTTCAACATCCCCCAGAAAAAAGGTGTACACCAAATGACAACAATTTAGTCAATTTTTTAGTTTTATAAACATTGAAAAAAAGCGAAAAAACCCAATCAAATTTAAATAACGCATAAACTTATAAAACAGACGTCCATTCAAAAACAAAAGAAGTTTGTTGAACTAGAACTATCTTGGCTGATTGACTAAATCATTTAGTAGAAAAACTACTTTCGTGGTAGCGTTTAAAGCAAGAAGCAAGGTGGAGTGTGACATGGCACTTATGGCATTCAAATACTGATCGACGCTTGCAGACTTTGCAACGTGTATATTTTGATTTTCCTTTCATGATAACGTGGTTAATGCTGTCGACACGTATATTTTCCAAAACGTTTCGGGGGTATTGCAACCTGGAAATTTTCTTTCGTCCAGATGAAGAAAGCATTGTGAGAACAATTTCTCTCATAAAAGCCAGCATAGGGACATTTTTGCCTTCAATCTTTTTATGCAGTAGCCAGCCATGCATTGACTGCGGCTGCATTCAAACTCCATGCAAAAAAAGGCCACCACCACCTTTTTGAGCGGATTCGAGCTCTGTATGTTGCAACAAATTGATCGAATAAATGTACTCCTCCCATTTGCTGATTGTACAACAAATGAGTGTTTGGAATTGCAATATCAGCTTTCTTTTTTTTTGTTTTCGACCATCGTTTGACGAAGCTCTGTGGTAGAGCTTCAGCATAGTTGGAAGCACAAGTTACAACAGCTGTATCATGCCAAACAACCACTGTGTTTCCGTGGTTGTCTGTAGCACCCTGGTATGAGCCTCGTATTGTTTTTTTCATTAACTGCTTTGTTGGAACTGGTGTATTTTCCAAACGGTTTTGTCGTAAAGTTCCGAGGCCACCTATGCCACGTTTCGACAGCTCATCAAGTAGGGGAAGGGAAGTGAAAAGATTGTCGAAAGTTAGGGTGCAACCACTTGATAAATTACATTTTTCAATTAGACCTAGCACTACATCAGCACCCTGACCAAGACCAGCGTCTTTCAGCTTAGTGTCAGATCCACAATAGGGTTCTGCATGAAACAAGTAACCCTCAGTCGAGGTAAGGCACCATAACTTGAAACCAAATCGAATTGGTTTGCCTCGGATGAATAGTTTGGTTCCATGCTTCCCATAGTAAGGAATCATGCTTTCGTCCACACTGTGATCATTTGCTGAAAGATATTTTTTTAAATTATTATTTAGCATGTCAAATATAGGACGCACCTTGTAATATCTATCCTCGTTTATTTCAGCATTGTTCGCCAAATGCAAACACGAAAAAATTTCTCTAAAGCGATTTCGGCTCATTGTATTGGAAACTGCTTCATTGTGGGTGTCAGGGGAACCAGATCAATATAGGTCGCGACAAGGCACTTTGCAATACCCAGAGAGTAAAATGATTGCTATGACAGTGATAACTTCACTCTCATCGCAATTTAACTTTTTTCTTTTCTGGGAAGCATAGAGGTTAGTTTGATGAGTAATGTGAGTTATTATATCACAAGAAATCATTGCATTGAAAGTGTCTAGCGGGTTTTTCAAATTCTCTTTAGTTTGCTCCGATATAGCAGGAACAGAATTAGAAAGTACAACATTAGGATTATTTAAAGGAAAATTTTTCTTCCATCTTCTAATTATTTTTTTATTTTTTTTAAATTTTTTTGTTGGGGGAGCTTCGTGTTGGCTTTCTTGCTCACTTTGATGTGATAACTTTGAATTGTAACTTAAAATGTTCGTAGAGCAAATTGAGTTCAACAACCTCCTTGGCAAATGATGAGTAAGACCCTCATTCAAATCATCTGACGCATCACTGTCTCGGTCAGAGTCGACGCATGCTTTTTCGAGAGGGGGGATTATGGCAAGAGTCATTTCGTCATCATCTGAGTCTGTCTTTGATCATAGGTCACAATCAGGATCCATCAATATGTCCAGAACATCATTCAATGAGTATCTAAACAATAGAATGATCTAAAGTAAGACTACCTACCATTTGAAAAGTTAAATAAAAAGAGCCTTTTTGTTCCAGCAAACAATGTTGGGGTTTGTAAAGAGAAAGCTGCAAGAAAATCATATTAGTGTTTTTTTATTATTTCCAGGCCCCTAACCCTTACCCTAACTCTAATTTCGTAATGTCTGCCCTTACCTTTACTTTAACAAAATTATAAAGTTTACTAATTAACGTTTGAATTTGTTGTCAGCGAATAATAGGTCAGCACACGGCTTTCATTTTATGAGCCCCTGACAGAATATACTTGATAGTCTATAAATTACAAGAAAGCCTACAATTGTTAGGTTCTGGTGCTAGTAAGCTAATTAGTTAAAAACTATTATTTTATACGACGTTAACTATTGTATTAGCACTCACCTTTTATTGGAATTTTCAGCAGTTGCAGGGACACTTTTCGAACAACAAGGTTTTTCAGTCATTTTATTAACCTAAGTCTGCAGATTAGAATAGAAATGCAATAAGCTGATGGCTGCAACCAAACGTATAACCTTTAGTTCTACAAGTCTAAATAGAGAATTTTAATTAAGTGAATCAGGGCAATATATGTAGCCTAACTTTTGAAAACATAATAAAAAACGTTTGATTTTTGAATCCATATTTGGCCACTGGCAACTTAAGTTGCCATCACTTTATTTCCCCTCATTATTCTAAGTAAAGTCTTAACTAGAATCAACAAATAAGTTAAACTAGACAAGAAGGTATTTATGATTTACTATACATTTAGTTTTCTAACTTTATACAAAGCTTTTCCTATTTTTCACAGCTTTTTTATAACCTACTTAAGACAAAAAGACAGTTTTTGCCATTTTTTACTGTAATCACTTTTCAGTCAAATCATTCAGTGCTTCCGAATAAATTTTTTATACATTTAATTTTTTTAGAGTTTACAACAGGGAATGAACTTTCGGTTGATACCATTATATAAAAAAATTGCGTGTATAAGCTAAGTAATAAAACATTTCCTAAGGACACCTTACTGGCAACTAAAGTTGCCGACAGCCATTAATGGGTTAAATTACAAGCGGACAGAGATAACTTGGCATCTCCGAGAGCAGGTCGGGGTAATTGCTTACCCTATGTATTAGCGCCTCCGTCGCTTACCTGTGAGTCTGGAGGATAAATATAGAAAAAATATAAAATAAATTAAAATTAATGAATAAGTGGTTAATTTAAGTTAAGACGTTGGCTGTCGTGTGTATCACCTGTAATACATTTCATTTCCAATGGTGGAATGTATTACCGGTGATACACGCAGCAGCCAACGTGTTAAAAGCACAACCCCCATGTACATTGAGGCATTTTAATATACTACCAGTATGCACATGCACTAAAAACGTTTGAATTATGTATTTAATAATTACATCTATTAAAAACATAAACTACTACCACCATCACAAGCATACATAATTATGTATAGACTTGTAAAACAAAGCAAGATTTATGTATAGTAACAAAGGATAATTTTTGTCGGTGGCGTGGTTGAGAGGTTAAAGCAACCTGCTTATGATCAGCATGGTCTCGGTTCAAAACCCACTCGCGCCATTCTGTTGTGTCCTTGGGAAAGACACTTTACGACACATTCCCCTGCTTAGTGGTCCTAGCAAGCAGTTCTAAATTACAGTCATATCTCTATTAAATTACAAGCGGACAGCAATATCTTGACATCTCCGCAAGCAGGTTAGGGTAATTGCCTATTTTTAACTTTATTATATTTTTTTGTCATCAAACAACTTTACCCAGTACTAAAAATAAAAAAAAATTCATAAAAAAACAACAAAAAAATAAGTGAATCGAAAATAGTAAACATATAGTAACAGAATAGATGTTAAATGTGTTGTTTGATAACGGGGAAGCTGCGAATGGATCTCCTCGGTCTTCGAGTCAAGCAGCCACCTTTCAAACTTAAGATCAAAAACATAGGAGGTAAAAGACAAATGTGACGACATCCAGATGTTACAGGAGAATTAGAATGATAGCCAGTGAGATTAGAAATTAGTCAAATTGTAAGATTATAACAAAAACGATTTTAATTTAATCTTGAAAGAAGTTTTTGGAAGTTTTTGAATTAACTGTGAAAGGGAGTTCCATATTTTAACGCCTTGATATTCAATACTTCTTTGCCTTCTGTTATTACGATTTAATGGTCTGTACAAATTTTACGGGTTTACTGAAGTTCTTGTTGAACGGCTGGATACATCACATGATTTATTAAAATAATCGGAAAAGGAAAGAGGAAGCTTACTATTCATATAGTCATGGATTAGTTTAGCAGTTTCAAATTTATATAAATCTAAAAGTTTTAATATTTTAAGTTTTGCATAGAAATGTGTTAAGCTCTCTCAAAAATGCCCTCCACCTATCTGTTTCACCACTTTATTTTGAGTAGTAGCAAGTTTGTGCAAGTAAGTGGGAAACGTGGAACCCACGCCAGCAGTTCGTAAAGCAAATGAAAATAAACATGTGAATAATATAATTTAAGAAAAGTATTTTGGGGTAGAACCTGCTTTAATTTACATAGGATACCAACGGCCCTGGAAAGCTTATTGGCTACAACATTTAGATGAAAATGAAAGTTTAATTTTGAGTCAATGAATACTACTTAAGAAAACTTTTAATGAAAACTTTCATTATGCATTAGTGCCTCGTCGCTTTCCTGCGATTCAAGAAGATAAATATAAAGATAAAATAAAAAATAAATGTTATACTAGTAAAACAGAGCTTTAATACTTACATTCTTACATATTCAATTTGAAATGTTACTTAATGCAAAACCAAGTCATTCAAAAACAGAAAAGTATGATACTAAAAACAATTGTTACATTATTAAAATACTATTTTTTTTGTTTAATTTTAACAAGCAACTCTAAATTATAAGATAAAGGCTACAAGAAGCTATACTTTATCAAAAGACAATGAGTAAATATTTATAATAAGCTATCTTTGTTTTTTCCAAGTAATTGAATGGATGAAACTTTCAGAACATATAAACAAAAATTAACTGAAATTCATCATGTCATGCAACTTGACTGCAATAACATTGGAAATACGAAAACTTATACGAATACACATACGCACTAGAAACAAACCAGCTACAACTACTGTATATAATTTAAAACAAGAATTGTAATTATTATACTTATTTCTACAAAAAATGTTAACACAGACAGATAAATGGTTAATATTTGTAAATTAATTTAACAAAATTTGCTTACCATAATACAGTTACAAAATAGTTTGGTCGTCGATTTAATTTCGGTTTTAAATCTAACCTATGTAACACTGGATTTAAGTAAATTTTAAAAGGAAAAATAGTGCAAGTTACAGTGTAAAAGATATTTAGAAAAATATTTTAAATAAATAACTACAGTATCTGACTACAAGCAAAGTCTAGCCTAATAAGTGCAAAAACTTAGTTTTCAATCAATCAATCAATCTTTGTTTATTTGTTGCAGAATACATATACAATACAGAAAACAATAGAATATTATTTTATCATTATTTGTTAATACGATTCTACCACAGGGATGCCGCGAAAGACCCTCAAGAGGGTCACCAAGTCAGCCACATCCCTTTACAAGATAGATACCAATTCAATTATATATCAAATACACAGACAACAACGAAAAAAAAACAAGTTCAGTAAAAATAAAAAGCTGTTTGAATAATAAAGCAAATTATTTAAAGTAAAGCAGAAAATGGCTTCATTTAAATGATAATTGTAGTCATACCAATAATTGCAACTATTAAAAAATTTACTTAACTTTTTTTTGTATGTGATAACTAAGAAATTTTTAAATGTAAAATGAAAATCTTTTTTGTTTTTCACGTTTTTAGTTTGGTATCGTTGCTTAAAGGTAAAAAGCACTGCTTTATTGCTTCTGTAAACCACAACAGTTAGTCATCAATCTCATGGCTATTTATTGACCCCATTCGACCCCATTTAGTGTTCCAATTCAGCGTTTCTCAAACTGTGTTCCATGAGATTATTTAACGTGTCCCGCTGAACTATGAACATGACGGTTTGCATAGGCTTACATGCGTCCCGATCGAGCCGGGATAGACCCGATTTTGAGGCATTGTCCCCGTGCCCCTCCCTGTTAACCATCATGTCCCGGAATTTTCGATTTAAAATGAAAATTTTTTTGTTGGGATCTCTACTTTGGGACGATCTTTTTTCTTTTAACGAGCGTCCCGATTTTCCAATATGGCAACTCAAGGCCTGCAAGTACGTCACATTGAACTTGCATAACCTTTAAATATTTTTTTAAAATTTTTATTCTTATTTGATAAGTTACGCTCTGTTTTGAGACTAACTTTAGGCGGCATCAGTTTTTTGACCTGCAAAATACAAGTTCATTTATATTCATGACAAATTTGTGATTAGATATTTTTTGACTTAGTGTTCCGTGTGATAAACTGATACAAATAGGAGTTCTGTGAGTAAATGAGAAACTCTGTTCCAATTGATTCTTGGGGGGTACATATCGACCACTTGCTAGATTGACACTTAAAAATACATAGTTTCTCGGTCTCCAGTGAGCGTCGAGATGAGTACAGAGATCAATTTAGCTTTTTTGAACAAGCTTATAAAAGTTTGCTTTTTGCTTTAAAAAAATCAAGCTTATTTAAAGCTTAAAACAGCTTTTTTGTAGAAATATCCTTGTTTTTCAGCAGTAAGATAACAAGCGTTTTAAACTGCACAGCAAACTAAATTGAAATTTACTAAGTTGGTGTGAGCTCCATAAAGCGCAGTTTATATCCAGATGTTTCAAAGCTGATATTGGAAGTTATATCTTCAAAAAATTTTGGAACTAAAGTTATAATTTTTAGCATCTCAGAAAGCTGACTGAATAAAAGATTAAACGTGGCCATTATATTGTAAATATTGTAAAATTAACCAATGAGTCCTTTTTTTAATCGTTCAAGTTTTTCTTTAATGAAATTTCAAAATATATAATGTATTTACTTAACCTGTTTTTTTGAAATTGTGTATCACAAATTTAACATGTTGCTTTTACTTTAGGGATTCTTCTGATGCAGAGAGCAATACTACGGTGTGCTGCCATGGATGGGAAGGAAACAACTGCGAAAAAGGTGTTTACTAGACTTTTCTCTAAAACTGATGCAATTACTGGCCTTTTAGAGATAATGTGTGTCACATTTATTCTTATTATAATCTTAACTTTATAAACCTATAGTTAATTTTCAATCTTGTCCGGTCCCAGATGGCAGGTGCTTTCTTGCAGCCTGGGATGTGATTAAGTCTGTTACTGCTTTCAAACATGACAGACAGAAACCAAATCTACCGAAATGGAAGGGTATCCAACCATTCCGATGTTCAGCGTGGATCTTCTAATTGGCAAACGTCTTTTTCAGGACGGGTAATGTGTGAAAAAAACCTTCCTTTTCAGAGCACATTGCCAACAAGTCCGAAAGACCCATTATTCTCCAGCTGAACGTCGAAGGCCTCACTGCAAGCAAGATGAACGTTCTTCATTATCTTGCTCTTCAGTTTGAGACACTCATCATCCTACAATAAGAGACCCACTGCACTGATGCAGAGAAGTTGGTACTTTCAAGCTACCAACTTGCTAGGTTTTCTTTAAGCAGAAAGCATGGCCTTGCCACGTTTGTCCACAATTAACTAAGGTCCAATCTCCACCGACATCGGAGATCGAATTGTTGTGTGTGGACGTTGATGGTTATAAAATAGTCAACGTCTACAAACCTCCGCCAACACGTTGCGATCCCTAGATCTCCCAGTGTTTCCTCAACCCTGTCTTTATGCTGGCAATTTCAACTGTCGTCATATTGAATGAGGTTAAAATAATAACAGTCCGGACGGTGAGTGCTTGGCTGGCTGGGCAAGTATTAATAGTCTTGTCCTCCAATATAACGCCAAGGAGGCCACTAGTTTCTATTCTGGCCACTGGAACACTGGCACCAATCTAGATCTAGCTTTCGCTAGCGTAGGTTCTAACAGTCGCTAACCGGATAGACGTGTCCTTGAAAAGTTCTCACAGAGAGAATTTACTGCTGCCCTTCAACACTTAAAATCAGGTAAAACTCTGGGCCCTGATTTCATCTGCTCAGAGCTTATAATCCATGCTGGAGTTGCCTTAAAGTCCTGGTTACGTGACTTTCTTTCTTTCTGTTTGCGCCGACTCAAAATTACCAAGATCTGGAGAAGAGCGCTTGTAGTCACGATCCCAAAGCCAATGAAACGTGGGTGACCCAAACAGTTATTGACCGATATATCTGCTCTGTGTTCCCTACATTCTCGAGAGACTTATCTACGCCCGCGTTAAGCCAATTGTTGATCCACTGTTCCTCAAAGAGCAGGCTGATTTTCGAAGGGGGAAGACAACCTTGGATCAAGTTATTCTGCTGAACCAGAACATCGAGGATTTATTTGAGGCTAAGTAGAAAGCTGGTGCCGTATTTTTTGATCTGACAGTTGCTTATAACACTTTCTGGCATCATGGCCTTACCTGCAAGTTGATGAGGCTTCTTCCAGATAAGCACATGGTCAGAATGATCATGGAGCTTGTCCAAAACCAAAGTTTTACTCTTATTACCGGTGACAGCAAGCAAAGCAGGTTCGCCTTCTGAAAAACCGCATTCCTTGGGGATCGGTCTTGGCTCCCCTCTATTCAACATTTATACTTACAATCTGCCTTTCATAATTTCCAGAAAGTTTGCTTATGCTGATAATTCAGCATTATTACACTTTTCTGGAAACTGGAAGAAGTTAGAGGGGACTTTAAGCCAAGACATGTTTACACTTTCAGCGTATCTCCAGATTTGGAGGTTGGAGCTCAGTCACATTAAGACAGTGACGGCAGCCTTTCACTTAGATAAGTTTTGTACTTGATGACAAGTTTTGTACTTGATTATATGTTTGCAGTTATGACGTCATAAACAGTTTTGTTTGATCGCAAAAATTAGCAAAATAATTAATCTAGGAATTCTTGATTATTCAGGTATATATATGCTTTTTAGCTGGAAATTTTGGTATGGCGTATAAACGTATGGTGGTATGCAAAATAGCTCTTATGGTGAAAAAGAAAAAAGCAGAGAAAGTCAAGCCAAAGATAAGATAGTGGAAACTGAAGTAGATAAGCTGTCAAGAAGCGTTTAGACAAGAGGTGACCAGGATTTTGGGAGGCAAGGATGGGTTGCCTGATGAGCGGGACAAAACAGTGGAAATACTGAGAGAGAGAGAGAGATCTGTTTATTTGCATCAAATCTTTTCAATAAATTACTGCTTAAAACACAAAAAAAGAACAATAATTTTACATTTTGAAATTAAAACAAACTGATAATAAGCCATATATATCAAATCAAAGAGCACTATTAAAGATGTGATGCAGGGGTAGGAAGGGACAAAAGTCATTTAATCACTACCCCCAGCTTATTTAAAAGTTTCATTACAAGCAATTTAATAAATTAAGTTTTTGGTATGTAAAATTGATTATTAACTTAGAAAAACATTAGCATAAGACATTTTACGTCATAAATTAAAATAAAATTATAAATCACTTTACAAACATGATGAAAACAAAACAAACAACAAGAAAAACAAAGGCCGCATACATGTAGATAAAATTAAACGACAGAAAATAACTCGGCATAAATTCGATTTGAAATAAAGGCAAATAGTGTAAAAAACGACAGCACGACGATGGAAAAAAAAACAACCAAAAAACAAACAATCAAACCGGCAGTAAAAGGACAAAAAAAAAAAAAACCAAAAAACAAAAGCTTATAAGATTAAATTAAACAACAGAAATAGATCTTACCATAAATTAAATTGAAAATAAAGGTAGTAGCATAAAACAAACAACATAACAGATTTCAGAGTAGATACAAATAGCACAAATCCAACAGCACAATAATGAAAAGGAGCATAAAAAAACAAAGAAAAGTACAAAAACAAAACAAAACAAAGGCCAATAAGATTAAATCAAACAACAGAATAGGTCTCAATATAAAATTTATTGAAATAAGACAGTTAGCATAAAACAAAAAACAATAGATTTCAGCAGGCAATTAAGGATTAAAGAGGTGCACAAAGAGCAATACAAAACATAATATTTCTTAAAGTAAAACCTTAAAGATTTTAAATTAATATGTATTATGCATGTAGTTCATTTTGCATTAATACTATGAATTAATAATTTATATGGGTAAAATTTGGATGTTGATTAAATTTCATAGGTATCTAGCAGGTATTGGTACAATAATCTATTAAATGGTTTAATTCTTTGTTCGGTTCTTATATTAATTGGCAGATTGTTCCACATTTTCATACAATTTACTATAAGACTATTAGAAGATTTACAAGCCAAAAAATGTGAAATAAAGATGTTGTTATTGCTTGATTGCCGTGTATTATAAGCATGAATTTCATTTACTAAAGGGATTTTATCTTTAAACTCTCTGTCATTGTATAATCGAAACATGAATTTCATTGCAGAATATTGGTACAATTCATTTACCTTTAATAATTTAGAAAATGCATACAATTTATTTAATCTTGTTCTATATGGTTGCATACTAATGTATCGTATAGCTCTATTATGCATTTTATTAAGTGTTTTTAGTGCTGATTGATTTGCATTTCCCCACAAAACTATGCCATATTGCAATCTGCTTTTTATAAGTGCATGGTACACGAGCTTTAGATTATTAAAGGAAAGGTATTTTTTTAAATGATACAGCATTCCCACAGATTGAGATATTTGGGTAGTTAATTTATCTATATGTGGTTTCCATTTTAGATTTTTATCAATTACAATTCCCAGGTATTTAACTTCGTCTTTTTGGCAAATTTGACTGTTATTTATATGAATGTTTATCAAGTTATTTTCAGTTTTCTTTTCTCCAAACATTATAGTGCTTGATTTTTGGGTGTTTAAAGTAAGCTTGTTTTTAAGCAACCAATTTTCAATTTTTTTAAGTTCTTCATTGACAACTTTTTCTACTGAAGATGAGTTATTACCAGAGGCAAAAAGTGCTGTATCATCAGCAAAAAGAAGAGTTTTTAAGCTTGAAACATTTGGAAGATCATTTATGTATAGGAGAAATAAAACAGGGCCAAGCACACTACCTTGTGGGACACCATGATTTATTAAATTTTTATCTGATTTAGTTGAATTTATACATGTAAATTGGTATCTGTTTGCTAGATATGAAGAAATTAAATCAAAAGGTAACCCCCTAATACCCATTGCAATTAATTTTTGTTTTAAAACAGTGTGGTCTACTGTATCAAAAGCTTTTTTCAAATCAAGAAAAATTCCACAAGTAATTTTATTGTTTGCCTGCTGATAACGCAAGTAATTTTCTAGTTCAATAAGTGCATCACTAGTGCTTTTGTTTTCCTGAAAACCATATTGATTTTCTGATATGATTTTGTACTTATTAATAAAATCAGTTAAATTATGTTTAAGAATTTTTTCAAAAATTTTTGAAAAGTGGGGTAAGATGGAAATTGGCCTATAATTTGAAGCAATGTCTCTATCACCACCTTTATAAATTGGTAATACTTTGGCAATTTTTAATAAACTTGGGAAAACACCTTTATTAATACAATTGTTGATTAAATAACATAATGTAGGTGCTATTACATTTTTACTTAATTTAAGAATTTTAACAGGTATATCATATGTATCATCACATTTACAGTTGTCTAATAAATTAATTTCTCTTATGATATCTTCATCAATTACTGGTTTAATAAACAATGAAGAGCAAGTGGAAACAGTATTTAATGGTTTTGAAGGACTTGTTTTTGGAAGAGAATTTGCCAATTTTGCTGCTATTGATGTAAAATAGTTGTTTAGACATGAAGATATGTCTTTAGGTGAAAATAAATCTTTATTAGATTCTGGACACTTAATGTTTGTAATTAAACTATCACTGGCAGATTTTCGTATTATGTTTTTAATCATTTTCCATGTATTTTTACTATTGTTTTTGTTAAGTTCCAACTGGTACTGAAAATAATTTTGTTTTGATTGTTGTTTTACATGTGTTAGTATGTTATTGTATTGTTTGTATTTTTTGTAATGGATATATGTATGTGAATGTTTACAAGAAATTTGATAAAGTCTATTTTTCTCTTTTATACTTTTTTGAATACTTTTTGTCAGCCAAGGTTTAAAATAAAATTTGATTTTCTTTCTAGAAAGTTTTTGTTTTGGAGCATGAGTCTCGAGACATTCTAGAAATATATTCAAAAATTCTGAAAATTCTGCTTCTGGGTCTGAAAAGTTATTACCTAGGTTGCTTTTGTCGAAGCCTTTTGTTAAAGAATCTAAAAAATCAACTTCAGAAAAATTTGAAAAATCTCGTTTCAATATTTCACATGGTGGTCTACTTGCTGGTGAAACTTTATTTTTGGGTATCATCACAAAAACTGGATTATGATCACTTATATCATAAGATATTGAGCCAGAAATAATATTACTTGTGGAATTATTACAGTATATATGATCTAATAATGATGGAGTTTGCATGTTCATGTACCTTGTAGGACAATTTATAAGATTAATTACACCTAATGATTCAAGAGATTCTTTATATTGAATGATTGAGGGAGCATCACTTAATAAATTTATGTTAAAATCACCCAGTATAAAATAGTTTAATCCTTCTAAATTTATTTTTTCTATGACAGATTCTAATTTAAGTTGAAAGTTAGATATTGACGAATGAGGATGGAAGTAAATCCCCCCCACGACGTAAGCTTTATTACAATTATTAGATTTAATTTCAACCCAAATATCTTCAACTAAGTCTTCATTCAAGCATAAGTCAGGACGAATTTTATAATTTAATGGTGTTTTTAAATATATGCCAATACCTCCACTGTTTGTTGGAGAATTTGTTGAATGAAAATGATAATTTTCAATAGATGTAATATTATAGTTTATATTTTTAAGTTTTGTTTCACTAATTACCATCACTTCTGGAGAGCAGGGTAACAACCCAAGCAGTTCATCAATTTTATTTATGTTTTTATTAAGACTCCTTACATTCATATGAAGAAAAATATTATGTTTTGTGTAACTTGTTTCACAGAGTAATTTACAAAATTCAGAGATACTCAAATTTGGTTTGCATACAGATTCATGTATGTTGAACATTTTAAAAGAAAAAAAACAACTAAATACATGTTTATATTACATTAAGAAATTAGTGACTTACAGAAGTTGATCGATATCAGATTTGCAGGTGATTTTGATTCTTTCACTAGTGGTGTTTTTTCTGATAAATATATCACCATTGTATGTCCAAAGAAATTGATATTTTGAGTTAATTTTTTTTTTATATGCTAAGGAGAACAGCTTTTTTCTTCTTGGAGTTAAATTTTCATTGATGAATAGTTTTGTCATGCCATCAATGCCATAGTCTCGTACTCCAATTAAATTTTTTCTTTTTTGAAATATTAAATTCCTTATGTCTCTGTTTGTAAATCTGGCAATTATAATTGGAGGATTATTTGACGAAGATTTTGGAAGCCGATGGGAGGTTGAAATATCATTTTCTTTTAAATCGATGTTTAATTTTTTTGCCATGGTTTTGATGATATGGTTAGTATCTTCATTTGGATTTAGGGGGATACCATGAAATTCTAAATTTTCTCTTCTGTTGTACTGGTCCAAATCATCTCTCATTTTTTCCTCTTCAATTAATTGATCTTTGAGACATTGGTTTTCTTTCATTAAATCATCAGTTTTTTTTTGCAGGTCAAGTTTCATTAAATTTGATACATTATTTCTTAAGTATTCAAATTCATCATTTAAAAACTTCTGACTTTTCATTACATCTTCAATTTTTTTTTCTTGATCTTTTAGTTTTGAAAATACTTCATCAATTTTATTATTAAATTTTATTTCCTGTCTCTTCAGTGCTTCTTCGATTGTTTCTTGAATATGTGTCTTTATATTATTTTCCATTTCTTTCATCATGTTGATAATTTCTCTGGTTGGAGCCATAACTTCACAATTTTTAAATAAAAATTTATACAATATTATACAACAAAGAAAATTTTAATTACCAAAACCTTATTCAAATAGAACAAAAACAGCTGAAACTGTACTGGGAGTGATATTTGGGAAACGAAAGGAGACAGGGAGATATGGTGGTGGAATGAGGAAGTTTAGGAGAGCATAAAAGAAAAGAAAGTATGGGACAAAATAGAGATGAAAATACTAAAAAGAGCTATAAAAAAAATTAGAATAAGGCAAAGAAGGCAGTTGTGATAGCAAAGGACGTGCGTATGACAATTTGTATGCTAGATTGGAAACAAAAGAAGGTGAAAAGGAGTTGTGCAGATTGGCTAGGCAGAGAAACAGAGCAGGGAAAGATGTACAGCACGAGAGAGTTATAAAGGATGAAAACGGTAATGTTATGGTAAATTCGGAGGCTGTGTTAAAGAGATGGAAGGAGTATTTTGAGAAACTGATGAACGGGGAAAATAACAGAGAACCTAGGACGGAGGAAGCAGAAGTGGTTAACGAAAAGGCAAATTGCGTCAGTAGAGAAAAAGCAAAGAACGCACTAAGAAGGATGAAAAAAGGTAAAGCGGTTGGGCCAGATGAGTTGCCAGTAGAAGTTTGAAAGTGCATGGGAGAGATGGGGATAAAATTTTTGACCAGACTGTTCAACAGACTATTAATGGATGAACAGATGCCAGAAGAATGGAGAAGGAGTGTGCTTATCCCAATCTATAAAAACAAAGGGGACGCACAGTGCTGTAAAAGCTACAGAAGAATAAAGCTGATGAACAACACAATGAAGATGTGGGAAAGACTTATTGAAGCCAGGCTAAGGGATAGAGTAGAGATTATCAATAGAGTAGAGCAATATGGATTTATGCCAGGAAAGGAAACCACCGATGCCATATTTGCTTTAAGAATGTTGATGGAAAAGTACAGGGAAGGTTAAAGAGACCAACATTGTGTATTTGTGGACCTAGAGAAAGCTTACGACAGGGTTCCGCGGGAAGAGTTGTGGTACTGTATGAGAAAATCACGAATGGCGGAAAAATATGTGCGACTTGTACAGGATATGTATGAGAAAAACGAAACAGTGGTGAGGTGTGCAGTAGGAACTACAGAAAGTTTTAAAGGTTAAGGTTGGACTACACTAGGGATCAGCGTTAAGTCCGTTTCTGTTTACATTGATAATGGACAAGCTAACAGATGAAGTAAGGAGAGAAACACCATGGACGATGCTGTTTGCTGATGATATTGTGATTTGCGAAGAGACCAGGAAAGAAGTGGAGCGGAGACTAGAATGCTGGAGGTATGCATTGGAACGAAGAGGAATGAAAGTAAGTAGGTCAAAGACCAAATATTTGTGCGTAAATGAAGGAAATGACGACGAAACAATGAAGATGGAGGATACAAAAGTGCGAAGAGTAAATGAATTTAAGTATTTGGGATCAACGGTGCAAGAAAGTGGTAGTTGTGAGAGGGAGGTAAAGAAGACAGTGCAGGCAGGATAGAAGGGATGGAGAAAAGTATCGAGAGTGATCTGTGACAAGAGTTTACCGGCTAAAGTAAAAAGGAAAGTACACAGTTCAGTGGTGAGACCATCAATAATGTATGGACTTGAGACGGTGTTGATCACTAAGAAACAAGTAGAAGAGATAGAAGTTGCCGAGATGAAAATGTTGAGGTTTGCTATGGGAGTAACGAGAAAAGACAAGATTAGAAACGAGTACATCAGGGGTACAGCTAAGGTAGAACAGTTAGGAATGAAGATGAGGGAGGGTATGCTGAGGTGTTATGGACATGTCATGAAGAGAGACTAAGAGTATGTAGGAAGAAAGACGATGGAAATGGAGTTACCGGGAAAAAGGAACAGAGGGAGACCAAAGAGAATACTTTTAGATATAGTGAAAGAAGATATGGTGAAGTTGGTGCGAAGGAGACGGACGTTAAAAATAGGACGGTTTGGAGAAAGATGATACGCTGTGGCTACCCCTGATTGAAGAGAAAGGCTAAAAGGAGAAGAAGAAGTTGGAAATTTTGGCTGATATATATAAGCTGTGGTAGCTTGCAGTGTGTCATTCATTTCAGTCGTAGTTTGAGTTAAAATCTTGAAATTGTTTTGTGTTAGTGTTGCCTGGTGGATATTGTTTAAATGTTTAGTTGTTTAAGGGTCACGTATTGACGCCTTAAAAGTTAATTTTATAGTGAGTTAGAATTGCTTGGAAAAACTGTTAAGTTTAAGATCAATCATCGGTTCTAATTGTACGAGTACTATAAAGTTACGCAGTAGAAAATAGTTTAGTAATAATGCGCAGTTGATTGGTAGAGAATTGCTTTGAAGTTTTGCAAAGCTTAAGAGTCAAGTTTAACGAGAGTTGGTCGAGTTTTGTTGATTTTGTGAATAATATATTTGGTTAAAAATTGAACTTATGGTCAAAACTTTGTTAAAAAATTATAAATTCAATTTTTTGTTGAGCAGAATCGTAATTACGTTGTCTAAAGAGAAGCTGGCTTGAAAAAAATTTCAAGTAATCCGATATTGAACTTCTTCCATAAGTTCAGCAAAATCCCCAAGTCTAACAACTACTCTTATATTTAAAAATATATATCTCTGATGCCCAGCAAAAAAAACTATAGTTGTAAATTGAGATGAAGACAAATTCATTTTTTATCTGCAGGTAAATAAGAGCGCAGCAACTCAGCAGAACACAGCAAACTTCTTTGGTAAATCATTACAACTTGTTTATTCAGCAAAAGTATGGTCTGGCGGAACCAGGGTCGCCAGGTGGCCAAACATTTGAACAAAAAACGATAAATTATCCTAATAAAACGATAAATTTTAGCCCAGATGGTAGGTGCTTTCACGCAGCCTGGGTGAGTAAGTCTGTTCATTGATTTTAAAACGACAGACCGAAACCGAACCTACCAAAACGGAAGAGTATCCACCCAATCCGATGTTCAGTGTGGGTCTGTTAATCGGCAAACGTCCTTTTCAGGACGGGGCAATGTCAGGATAAAACTGCCCTTTTCAGGGCACATTGCCAACAAGTTCCGAAGACCCACTATTCTTCAGCTGAACATCGAAGGCCTCACTGCAAGCAAGATGAACGTTCTTCATCACCTCGCTATGCAGTCTGAGGCACTCGTCATCCTACTGCAGTAGACTCACTGCACTGATGCAGAGAAGTTGGTGCTACCACACTACCAACTAGCTGGGTCTTCTTTAAGCAGGAAGCATGGCCTTGCCACGTTTGTCCACGAGCGACTGAGATACACGCTTTTAAACCAATCTCCACTGACATCGGAGATCGAGTGGCTGTGTGTGGACGTTGATGGCTATAAAATAGTCAACGTCTACAAACCACCGCCAACGCGATTGCGAACCCTGGATCTCCCAGTGTTTCCTCACCCCTGTCTGTACGCTGGCGATTTTAACTGCTGTCATGCTGACTGGGGTTACGACAACAACAGTCCGGACGGTGAGTGCTTGGCTGGCTGGGCAAGTATTAATTGTCTTGCCCTCCTATATAATGCCAAGGACGCTGCCAGTTTTTATTCCGGCCTCTGGAACACTGGCACCAATCCAGACCTAGCTTTCGCTAGCGTAGGTCCAAACAGTCGCTTACCGGATAGACGTGTCCTTCACAAGTTCCCCAGGTCACAACATTGACCTTCGCTTATTACACCACTAAGGTTTGCTATGGCAGTGCCAAGCATGCCTGTTAAGCGATGGAACTTCCGCAAGGCCAAATGGAGTCACTACATTGCTTTGACGAATAAATTTGCAAAGACTTTGTTGCTGCCTGATTCACTTGATGTAGATGCGACTTACCAGGACTTCTGTAACATCATTAAGAAAGCAGCCAAAAAGACTATCCCACGTGGGTATCGAAATAACTATATTCCGTGTTGGGATGCAGAGTGTGAATCCCTCTACAAAACCTTTCTGCAGTCTCCTCAGGGAGACGACTTAAGTTTGGCTGCTACAGCTCTGCTTGCCAAACTTGACAGAAAGCGAAGGGATCAATGGTCCAAAGCAGTTTGGAGCATCAATTTTTCACACTCTAGTCGAAAAGCATGAAGTATTTTGAACAACCTTACTGGTAGGTCACGACACTCTCCTCGTCACTGTCCCGTTTCAGCCAATGCTATTGCATCTCAGTTGGTTAGAAATGGTAAATACGAGGCTGTTAATCGCAAGTCATCTCGACTTGTCTTTCAAGAAGTGTCTGACCTTTGGAGGGCCACAACACCAGACGCAGTAAATATCTCTGACAGTTTTTCACAGAGAGAATTTGCTGCTGCCCTTCAACATTTAAAACCAGGTAAAGCTCCGAGATCTGATTCCATTTGCCTTATACTCCATGCCAGAGCTGCTTTGAAGTCCTGGTTACGTGACTTCACTTCTTCGTGTTTGCCCCGACTCAAAATTCCCAAGATCTGGAGAAGAGCGCTTGTGGTCGCGATCCCAAAACCAGGAAAGCCCGTGGGGGATCCAAAGAGTTATCGACCGATATCTCTGCTCTGTGTCTCCTACAAGATCCTCGAGAGGCTTATCTACGCCCGCATTGAACCATTAATCGATCCACTGCTCCCTAAAGAGCAGGCTGGGTTCCGATGCGGGAAGTCAACCGTAGATCAAGTTGTTCTGCTAACCCAGAACATTGAGGATTCTTTTGAGGCTAAAAAGAATGCCGCTTCCATATTTATCGATCTGACAGCTGCTTATGACACTGTCTGGCACCGTGGCCTTACCTGCAAGCTGCTGAGACTACTTTCGGATAAGCACATAATCAAAATGATCATGGAGCTTGTCCAAAATCGAAGTTTCACTCTTACCACCAATGACAGCAAGCAAAGCAGGCTACGCCGTCTTAAAAACGGCGTTCCTCAGGGATCGGTCTTGGCTCCCCTCCTATTTAACATCTATACGTACGATCTTCCTTCCATGATTTCCAGAAAGTTTGCTTATACTGATGATCTAGCATTGTTGCACTCTTCTGGAAACTGGAAGGACTTGGAGGGAACTTTAAGCCAAGAAATGTCCACACTGTCAGCGTATCTCCAGACCTGGAGGTTGAAGCTCAGTCACATTAAGACGGTGACGGCAGCCTTTCACTTAAATAACCGAGGGGCCAAACGTGAGCTAAAGTCTACAATAATGGTAGACTTTTACCGTTCTGTCCAATCCCTACTTACCTTGGGTAAAACTGGACAGATCGCTCACGTTTCGTCATCGTCGTCGTCGTCGTCGTTTGAAGGGCATCCACTCCAGGCCAGACACAAACAGAACTGGGGCCGAGGGTTTATCCTTTTACTACCCCAGACTGCTGCACTGCCTGGATCAGATGCTGGCAGTGATGTTGTTAAGCCAGCATCGAGTTTCGTCATCCAAAACCGTCAGACCGCGTGCTCCATGTGGTGCCCGATGTATGGGGCACGCTGTTAGTACATGGTCTGCGGTTTGCTCTGAGGCGCCACACTCGCAATTCGGTGAAGGAGCGAGACCCCATTTGTGCATGGACGAATGGAATCGCCCAACACCAGTCCGCAGGCGGTTGAGCTTAACCCAAGCTGCTCGGGGTAAGCCCATCCCAACAGGCCTGACACTGGTCTCGGGCACAAAAGCACGGAGCCTGGAAGCACTTTCACAGTACTCCGCGTTCCATTTGTGATTCGTCCATTCAGAGGCGCGGATGCCAAGTCTGGCAAGATTGTCCAAGAGATTCCGCGCACCTGGCACAAACGGGTGTCTGGATCTTAGTCTCACTTGGCGAGTATCTGAGGACCCACTTAAAAGACCATACAAAATATGATCGGGGTCCAGAGATCCATGGTAAGCCAAGGAGAGTGTCGCTCCGAGTCGGCGAAGCTCAGCTGGCTGGATGCCTGAGAGTACAGGTAGGTGGTCCGTTGGAGTGGGACGCAGGCATCCAGTAACTATGCGCAAGGCGTCATTCAAGACACTGTCAATGAGGCGAGTGTGAGCACTGCGACACCAGACTGGCGCACAGTACTCAGCTGTTGAGTAGACTAGAGACAAGGTGGCTATGCGTAGTATTTTAGCACCAGCACCCCATCCCGAGCCCACGAGTCGCCTCAGCAGTGTGACGCGCGATGATAGTTTCCTTTTCAGGACGGGGCAATGTTAAGACGTTTCGTCATCACTTAGTGGCATTGCGCAAAAAACTATCATCGCGCGTCACACTGTTGAGGCGACTCGTGGGCTCGGGATTGGGTGCTGGTGCTAAAACACTACGCATAGCCACCTTATCTCTAGTCAACTCAACAGCTGAGTACTGTGCGCCAGTCTGGCGTCAGTACTCACACTCGCCTCATTGACAGTGTCTTGAATGACGCCTTGCGTATAGTCACTGGATGCCTGCGTCCCACTCCAACGGACCACCTACCTATACTCTCAGGCATCCAGCCAGCTGAGCTTCGCCGAATGGGAGCGACACTCTCTTTGGCTCACTGTGGATCTCTGGACCCCGATCATATTTTGCATGGTCTTTTAAGTGGGTCCTCAGATACTGGCCAAGTGAGACTAAGATCCAGACGCCCGTTTGTGCCAGCTGCGCGGAATCTCTTGGACAACCTTGCCAGACTTGGCATTCGCGCCTCTGAATGGACAAATTACAAATGGAAAACGGAGTACTGTGAAAGTGCTTCCAGGCTCCATGCTTTTGTACCCGAGACCGGTGCCAGGCCTGTTGGGATGGGCTTATCCCGAGCAGCTTGGGTTAATCTCAACCGCCTGCGAACTGGTGTTGGGCGATTCCATTCGTCCATGCACAAATGGGGTCTCGCTCCTTCACCGAATTGCTAGTGTGGCGCCTCTGAGCAAACGGCAGACCATGTACTAACAGCGTGCCCTATACATTGGGCACCACATGGAGCACGAAGTCTGACGGTTTCGGATGACGAAACTCGATGCTGGCTTAATGACATCACTGCCAGCATCTGATCCAGGCAGTGCAGCAGTCTGGGGTAGTAAAAGGATAAACCCTCGGCCCCAGTCCTGTTTGTGTCTGACCTGAGTGGATACCCTTCAAACGACGACGACGACGATAAATTTTAATAAATTATCCTAATTCCTAGTCAGCAATCATCAGAAAACTTTGTTTTTTGTCCTAATTTGGCTGACTTTTATTAGCCTCTTTTAAATAGACTTATTTGCGTCCTGATTTAGGCGGGACAGTCCCGATTTTTAAGATTTTGTCTCGTCGTCCGGCTCGGTTACTATCATGTCCTGACATTTCCAAATTTAAGAGAAGACCTTTGTTTTCGAGAAAACTGATTTTTACGGATAAAATTAAGAAATCGGAGACTACTCCAAAGTAAAGACATTTTGAACACTCCTTTTTAGGGACAAATTTTTTTCTTCTAACGTGCGTCTCGGTTTACCTTTTCAAAAATATGGTATGCCTACTTTTATATACTGATTTTGTCAGTATCTTTAGTTTGGGATTGTCAAACCTAAGCAGTTTTTATGTCTAGTTCCTAATTAACAATTGTTACGTGACCGCTAGTCTAATGCTTGTAACATAGACAATAGATATTGCTCAAATATAGAGGAGAATTAACAGCTTTTACGAGTATATTCGTGGTTTGTCTTTCCTGTTAGCCGTTGTATCTTCAACAAAAATTGGCTAATTTAAAGTAGCTTTAGTTAAATCAAAAGTACCCAAGCTTTTTTTTATTAAATTTGATAGTGAAGGTCCCCATAATATTATGCAATATTGGCTCAAAGTTTCACAATACACAGATGCTGTAGGAACTTGGAAATTTAAATCTTTGGCGGATTATGCGTTGGCATGCCAACCTGCCCCTGTACCTGATGCAACCATCAACCATCATATTTTTTTCCATGGTTTATTTCCAAAGACAAAACCAGAAATCCAATGAAACCTGTTTGGCTAGAGCCGATACTGCGCATCAAAAGCAAACTTTATGAGGTGTGACAAAAAAGAAACCGGACTGTATTAACCATGCTCTTGGCACAATGCCAATCGGCAAGCCACTTGCTCACCGTGAAACACAACTTCGTAGCTCTACTGTATTGTGTTGCAATTTCTTTAATGGAATTAATTCCGTTTTTGTGTTTCAGGCTTTTATGCAACATAGTGTTGGTAGCTTTTGTCACAGTTTTGTTACTTTGTGTGGCGTTTGTTTGTACTCCGTGCTGTTAGTTGTTACGAAAGTGTTAGTAGCTCAAGAATGGTACAAGAATTAAGTTGAAGTTTTTGGTGAGACTGAGGAAGACCCCAACTGAGTGTTTTAAATTTTGTAAAGAGGTTTATGGTGAAGATGTGATGTCGTGGACGCCAATCTTCGAATGATACAAACATTTTGAGGAAGGCCGCGAGGAAGTGGAGGATGATTCCAAGACGGGACGACCTTCCACAACGAGGACAGAGAAAAACATCACTAGAGTGAAGCAGCTGGTGCGAAGTGATAGCAGGTTGACAGTACGAATGATATCAGATGAACTGAGTCTAAACAGAGAATCAGTGCCGACGATCTTGCTGCATGATCTGGGGATGCAAAAGGTGTGTACCAAAATGGTGCCCAAGATTTTGTCAAAAGACCAGAAGCAAAACCGCGTCAAATTTTGTAAAGACATGCTGGAGAAAATTAAAGACGATTGAGATATTCTGAGGCAGATTATTACAAGAGATTAAACTTGGGTTTTCCAATGCAATCCTGTAACAAAAAGGCAAAGCATGCAATGGAAGACTGCAGAATCACCCACACCCAAGAAGGTGCGCATGTCAAATTCAAAAATCAAGGTCATGCTGATTGCTTTTTTTGATCAGAAGGGTATGTTTTATCATAAATTTGTGCCTGAGCATGAAACAGTGAATCAACACTTTTACCAGCAGGTTATCATTCGCCTCGATAACCGAGTTCGACGTAGCAGGCAGGAACTGTAGAGTAACAAATCATGGTTTCTCCACTATGACAATGCACCCGCCCACAAGGCAATTAGTGTCAGGTAGCTCTTGTTCAAAAAATAAATAACAGCTCTTGACCACCCTCCCTATTTCCCAGATTAAGCGCCTTGTGACTTTTGGTTTTTTCTCAGGCTGAAGGCTGTAATGATAGGAACTTATTTCTTGTCTCCATAAGAAATCAAGGCCTCAGTGACGAGGGAGCTGAAGAGACTCAAAGAAGATTTTACCAAGTGCTTCCGTGGGAGGCAGGATCGAATACAAAAGTGTATTAACTTGGAGGGAAAGTACTTTGAAGGGGACAATTCCTAAATTTTCAAAATATGTTGTATTAAAATTTTTATAACAATAGTCCGGTTTCTTTTTTATCGCACCTCACTTCTTTTTTGCTACATGATGCTGTGTCGATTTTGTTTGTATAATACTAAAGAAATGTTGGCAAAGTTTTACATACGAAAAATCTACTCCAGCCAAGTAAAAGCTGAAGAATTAATGACATGCATTGAAATTTTACAATAAAAACTGAATTGCAGCAATTAGATCTATGCTGCGCACTGCTAATTGTTTTTTGCTTAATATGTGTTTTTTCGTTCGTTTGTTTGTTTTCCGGTTTTATCTAATTGTTATTGTATATGGGAGACTGTTTTTTGGTAATAATTTTTTTTCTTAAAATATGTCTACGAAACGAATTTGTAAATGGCACCATAAATAAACCAAATTTTTAAATTTGTCCAAAAATGTTCGAATTTTGGACTAATACTGTCAGAAAATTTTCCTAACTATCTGGAAACTCTGGATGGACCAATGCCTTCCTTTTTAAAACTAACTTGAATCGGCCCACGTTGTTTAAACGAAAACATTTTAAGGAAATTAATTTCACGCATTACGCGGGGATCACCGATCAAAAGGAGTCACATCGTTATTATTGAATTAAAAAATTCACGCACAATGAATTAACAGTTAGGATACATATCAGCACATCTGAAATAGACAAATAAACAAATAGATTAATCATTTGAAACCCCAAAAACATCAAATTCTTAAAAGGCCCTTGCTATTACCGGGCTGCATAATTTCCTCAAGACGGTAATTTCATCTTCGAAGAAAAGGCGGTTTGTGGTGCGAAACAATATTCTTTAGTAGAAACTGTGTTTTTTTTGCTATCTGTTGAGAAAAGTATCGAAAGAATTTATTCGTGCTTAGCCAAAACTAACTGAATTAAGAACTTCAGTCTTGTGGCAAACTATTTGTTGAGCCGGTATAAAAAAAAATAATAAGCACAGCTTTGCTTGAGCGCTGGTATTTGGGTTACCATGTTCAACTGGTCCTTTTGGATTCCCCAGTAAAGTTATAACAATGAGCATGGGGAAGCTGGATCAAATTAATCAATTGCAATCAGAGTTGGATCAATTACAACATTACAGATAAATTACCAGTAAAATTATAATTATACCAAAATTTTTTAAATTACTATACAAGTCCAATTACTTTGTACTGAAAAGCTCCAATTACAATTAAAATTTTAGAGTCAGCAAATTTTATAAAAAATTTCTTTGTTATTACAAATCACTGACTGTTTGCAATTAAAAACAACTTTTTTTCAATTTTAAACATAAAATGAACAAACTAAAAACGTTTGAAATTCAAAGCAAAAAGAAGTAACCTACTCAAAAAAACATGCACAATGTATACTGGCTTAAGCCAACTTTACTTTACTGCCCAACATGACTAGACTTACCTTACGACTTGATTGTTTTGGCATCCCGCCCGGTTAACATTATGTCCGATATTTTCAGTTTTAAGTGAAGACCTTATTTTTAGGAACGAAAATCATAAAGTCCAAGACAGATTTGAAGTGAAGACCTTTTTTTTAGAGAACACCGCTTTTAAAAAACGAAAATTGAGAAATTTGAGTCAGATTCAAAGAGAAGATTTTTTTTGAAAACACTGCTTTTTAGGGACAAATTTTTTTCTTTTAACGAACGTCCCGGTTTACTCATTTGAAAATATAATATGCCTGAACATGACTGATTTATTTGTTTGACTAAATGGAATAGAAATATTTTAGATTCCAGTCAACACAAATTTAGACTTTGAATTTAATCAGATTGAAAAACTTAGTTTAGAAGCCCTAAGCTACTAAACTCCAATATTTATGCAGCATGCAAAAAATTGACAAGCAGCAACAAATTAAAGTTATTTTCTTTTTTGCTATTCTAGACTAAACAATCGATTGCTTTTTATTTTTTATAATTAGAAAAAAATTGTACTTTTTAATTTTTAATGTTAGCAAATATACCTCTTATAGGCTATGCTAAATATATTTCTGGGGTGGTGGTAGTAATGTTATACCCATTGTACAGACACTAGAAATATTTTGTTAAAAAAACTATTCAATCAACTTTATAAACACTTTTCCTAGATTTACTAACAAACATCTTATACTTATATCTTCTACATAAAAACAAAACATGTCCCTTATTTCACCAGTTGAGCTAATTAAAAAATTTCACAAATGCAAACACATTTTTTTGAAGCCAATTGATTAATTAAAGTTTCTATCTTAAAAAAAATTATTCTGCTTTCCGAAAAGAAGCATTTTTATTGGCAAAGTATTCACCACTGCTTGTTAAAAAATGTTAATAAACGGACACGTGTTTACCACTGCTTTATAAAGTGTTAAAGGAAGGAATTCAAGGCAATTAAGAGAGGTAGAACTTTTGTAAACTTGTTAAAAGCAGAAAGTAATTGTAATTTGGCCTTTTTTTTGAAATTACAATTGCAGTTACAATTACATAAAAACAAAAAAATCCCAATTAAAATTACAATTACAATTACATGAAAAAATATAATTAATTACATTCAATTACAATTGTAATTAGTCCAACTTTGATTGCAATATACGTACTTGCTTCCGAGACTTTAACTGATCAAAGAATCCGTCGAGTGGAGAGAAAGTGATCATTTAGGAGTGAAATATAAACCGTAATTTATTTACAATTTTGGGTGTTTGATTAGTTTATGATTAGCTTTGTTGGTTGTTTGTTGGGTGGGTATGAACGCCATTCATCCATTTTATTTTCATTTTATCTCTATATTTTTTCTCCTGACTCACAGGCGCTGTACGTAGGGCAAGCAATTGCCCTAACCTGGTTCCAGAGATGCCAAGATACTGTTGTCCAGTTGTAATTTTTTATCTTGGCTTTTTAATTTTATAGAGGTATGTTTGAAATTTAGAACTACTTTTCAAGACCGCAAAGCAGGGGAAAGTGAAGTTAAGTGTCTTTCTAATGGAAAAACAGAATGGGGCGACTAGGTTTCAAACCGAGACCATGTGATCACAATCTCGGCCCTTTAACCACTTGACCACGCGACGACACATTAATCGACATAATTGCAGTTTAAAGCCTATATTCTTATACATCTTTGAAAAAGACACTTCAGAGCACTCATCCGAACAGCTTTAAATTTGAGCTAAAGCACTAAATAAAAATCAAAAATGTCTAAATAAAAATTTCAACCTAACAGCGATGTCTTGACATCTCTTTAAGCATGTTGAAGTAATCGATTGACGCGTTGGTCTAAGCATAACGCCATTGAATTTGTTCCGTTAGTCCGAAAAAATTGATGGATGATATGATTAGAATTTGTTAAAAACTTAAAATTAATTGTTGAAATTGTTTTGTGTTACAGCACTCTGCGACGCCCCATGCGGAGATTCCGGATTCTGCGTCGAGCCTGGCCGCTGCATCTGCAGTTATTCATACCAGGGGAAGTCCTGCAGCGATCGCACCCCAAACATTGCATGGCCGTCTTTGATTTTTGAGGGAGGTTTTAATACTACAAGGCGCTGTGTCACTCTTACAAACGAAAACTATGAAAACTTTTATGGGGAGCGGTTCTATTTTCCGGGGGAGTGTACTTACAGTTTGGCCCACGACCACTATGGGGGATTGATGATCCAGGTGAGTTAGGGGAGTTTGCGTTCTGGCGATGATTTGAAACAAATCTGATTTCCTCCAGATGAAAGTTTTTAAACAAAAATCTCACTCTCTTCATTAAGAGTCAAATTTGCGATTTTATTCAATTGTCAAAATGCAATAAAAACCTTTATCAATCTATAACGCTTTACTAGGATTTGATAGAACGAAGACCCAGTCAGAGCCAAGAGTTTTCTATATTTTATATCAATTGTTATTTACCAAAGTTAATGAATATTTTTACAGAAGCGAATGATAATAGAATTCTAGTTCAAATCAATTTTCAATTGTTTTTAGTTTTTAATTTTTTTTATTCAGTATTTGATCCATAAAGTGGTGACTGATTTTATGAACGTATTTTATTGCATTTTCTCCAGGTGATAAACAACTTTAACTGCGTTGAAATCCCATGCAAGCGGGCAGTGAAAGTTGAGTTGCTGGACAATACGCTGACGATTTGGCCCAACTCATCAGTGAGTTTGAACGGGCAGGTTAAAAAAATCCCATTTCGTCACAGCATCATGGGTCTGGATGTGTCTTCCATAGGAGTTTGGACGATAGTTAAAAGTGGAGGAAGTGAGTAGGTTTATTAAAGTTAAAAATTTTAAACAATTACACTTGAATTAAATTATTCTCCCATCGTCTTCGTTCAACGTCGATCAATAATTTGTTGCGTCTCAGGTTTCTATTTGGCGTTCGACAACGAACAATCAATTCATTTATGGGTGCCCAGCACTGACGTCGAAGACATCCTTGGCTTGTGCGGAAAATTCACTGGTGTAAGTACTGGAAACAAGAAAAGATTAATTCTAAATATTTCTCATTGTTAAAAAAATTCTTACAAATTTCAAATACATTGTGATTTCCCTAAACATCAATATTTATGTAATTACTTAGTTTTGCGCAAGCAGGTCTTGAAGTGAGACCGTGTAAATCACGTTTGCCATAAATACGGAACTCCTTTTCACTTGTCCAATCTTTGCAATCTCTTTTATCGCGTAGTTATCAGTGAAATATTCAAGTCCTAAATGTGCTTCTCCTCGTCTTTCTGCTCATTGTTGTAGCAGAAACGATGCAATCCATTAAAAAGTTTAAAGCTGAGAAAACGATATGAAAACCAAACTGGCCTGTTGTTTTATGGCAGATGAAACCAGTTTTGCTTTGAATCGCATCTCAATATTGCCTTTTTTTCGCAAGTCCTGAACTTATAAAACACTGGTTTGAAGAATTTATTTTTTGGCAGAGTGGTCAAATGATTAGAGCGCCGTGATTGTGATCGATATGGTCTCGGTTCAAAACCAACTCGCGCCATTGTGTTGTGTCCTTCGAAAAGACATTTTAAAGCACTTTCCCATGCTTGGTGGTCTTGGCAAGCATCAGTTTTAAATTTCAGTCATAACTCTATAAAACTAAAAAATCAAAATAAAAATTTCAAGCGCGCAGCACTGCTTGGCATCTCTAGGACCAGGTTGGGTAAATGCTTGCCCTATGTATGGCGCCTCCGACGCTTTCATACAAATCAGGAAGATAAATGTAGCAGGGGTGGGCAAACTGCGAATTGCATGCGCCCCACCACAACCTCCTGTGCGGCCTTCGAAAGCCTCAAGCAAATAACTTTACTCTCTTTTAGTTTTCAATCAATGTTCAGACTTTGAAATCATTGTGTTTTTGACAAAAAAGGAGATTTTAAACATTGATTGAAAGCCATGACCTTTTTTTTTAGAGATCATAATAGTGCGTTTCGCAAAAGAATTTAACTTCTGAATACGATTCTTGAGTTAAAAAGTTTCCCTACTCCTAAAATATAAACATAAAATAAAAAATTTTTGAGACCAGGTTAATGTAGTAGAAAAACCAGGCCAGCGTGTGTGTTTTCTACAAAATATAAATCATTGTTTGTAACATTCAAACTTGCAATGACTCTTCGGAGAACTCCCACTCCTTGTCTTTCTAGGAACTTTTTTATATATTTTATATCAAAAGAAATGCTTCTTTTTTCGCGACGCAGTGTACGCAGTGATGGCTTTTATACGGAGCGGTCGCACCCTCCCTAAAAAAATTTAAAAATTGGTATATATAAATATAAATATTTAAATCGTCGTCATCGTTTGAAGGGCATCCACTCCAGGCCAGACACAAACAGGACTGGGGCCGAGGGTTTATTCTTTTACTACCCCAGACTGCTGCACTGCCTGGATCAGATGCTGGCAGTGATGTTATTAAGCCAGCATCGAGTTTCGTCATCCAAAACCGTCAGACCGCGTGCTCCATGTGGTGCCCGATGTATGGGGCACATTGTTAGTACATGGTCTGCGGTTTGCTCTGAGGCGCCACACTCGCAATTCGGTGAAGGAGCGAGACCCCATTTGTGCATGGACGAATGGAATCGCCCAGCACCAGTCCGCAGGCGGTTGAGCTTAACCCAAGCTGCTCGGGGTAAGCCCATCCCAACAGGCCTGACACTGGTCTCGGGCACAAAAGCACGGAGCCTGGAAGCACTTTCACAGTACTCCGTTTTCCATTTGTGATTCGTCCATTCAGAGGCGCGGATGCCAAGTCTGGCAAGATTGTCCAAGAGATTCCGCGCACCTGGCACAAACGGGCGTCTGGATCTTAGTCTCACTTGGCCAGTATCTGAGGACCCATTTAACAGACCATGCAAAATATGATCGGGGTCCAGAGATCCACGGTAAGCCAAGGAGAGTGTCGCTCCCATTCGGCGAAGCTCAGCTGGATGGATGCCTGAGAGTATAGGTAGGTGGTCCGTTAGAGTGGGACGCAGGCATCCAGTAACTATGCGCAAGGCGTCATTCAAGACACTGTCAATGAGGCGAGTGTGAGCACTGCGACACCAGACTGGCGCACAGTACTCAGATGTTGAGTAGACTAGAGACAAGGTGGCTATGCGTAGTGTTTTAGCACCAGCACCCCATCCCGAGCCCACGAGTCGCCTCAACAGTGTGACGCACGATGATAGTTTTTTGCGCAATGCCACTAAATGGTGACGAAACGTGAGCGATCTGTCCAGTTTTACCCCAAGGTATGTAGGGGTTGGACAGAACGGTAAAAGTCTACTATTGTTGTAGACCTTTAGCTCACGTTTGGCCTCTCGGTTGTTTAAGTGAAAGGCTGTCGTCACCGTCTTAGTGTGACTGAGCTTCAACCTCCAAGTCTGGAGATACGATGACAGTGTGGACATGTCTTGGCTTAATGTCCCCTCCAAGTCCTTCAAGTTTCCAGAAGAGTGCAACAATGCTAAATCATCAGCATAAGCAAACTTTCTGGAAATCATGGAAGGAAGATCGTACGTATAGATGTTAAATAGGAGGGGAGCCAAGACCGATCCCTGAGGAACGCCGTTTTTAAGACGGCGTAGCCTGCTTTGCTTGCTGTCACCGGTGGTAAGGGTGAAACTTCGATTTCGGACAAGCTCCATGATCATTTTGACCATGTGCCTATCCGGAAGTAGTCTCAGCAGCTTGCAGGTAAGGCCACGGTGCCAGACAGTGTCATAAGCAGCTGTCAGATCGATAAATACGGCACCGGCCTTCTTTTTAGCCTCGAAAGAATCCTCAATGTTCTGGGTTAGCAGAACAACTTGATCTACGGTTGACTTCCCGCGTCGGAACCCAGCCTGCTCTTTAGGGAGCAGTGGATCGATTAATGGTTCAATGCGGGCGTAGATAAGCCTCTCGAGGATCTTGTAGGAGACACAGAGCAGAGATATCGGTCGATAACTCTTTGGGTCCCCCACGGGCTTTCTTGGTTTGGGGATCGCGACCACAAGCGCTCTTCTCCAGATCTTGGGAATTTTGAGTCGGCGCAAACAGGAAGAAAGGAAGTCACGTAACCAGGACTTCAAAGCAGCTCCAGCATGGAGTATAAGCTCGGGGCAGATGGAATCAGGACCCGGAGCTTTACCTGGTTTTAAATGTTGAAGGGCAGCAGCAAATTCTCTCTGTGAAAAACTGTCAGAGATATTTACTGCGTCTGGTGTTGTGGCCCTCCAAAGGTCAGACACTTCTTGAAAGACAAGTCGAGATGACTTGCGATTAACAGCCTCGTATTTACCATTTCTAACCAACTGAGATGCAATAGCATTGGCTGAAACGGGACAGTGACGAGGAGAGTGTCGTGACCTACCAGTAAGGTTGTTCAAAATACTTCACACTTTTCGACTAGAGTGTGAGAAGTCAATGCTCCGAACTGCTTCGGACCATCGATCCCTCCGTTTTCTGTCAAGCTTGGCAAGCAGAGCTGTAGCAGCCAAACTTGAGTCGTCTCCCTGAGGAGACTGCAGAAAGGTTTTATAGAGGGATTCACACTCTGCATCCGAACATGGAATATAGTTATTTCGATACCCGCGTGGGATAGTCTTCTTGGCTGCTTTCTTAATGATGTTACAGAAGTCCTGGTAAGCCGCATTCACATCAAGTGAATCAGGCGGCAACAAAGTCTTTGCGAATTTATTCGTCAAAGCAATGTAGTGACTCCAATTGGCCTTGCGGAAGTTCCATCGCTTAACAGGCATGCTTGGCACTGCCATAGCAAACCTTGGTGGTGTAATAAGCGAGGGTCGATGTTGTGACCTGGGGAACTTGTGAAGGACACGTCTATCCGGTAAGCAACTGTTTGGACCTACGCTAGCGAAAGCTAGGTCTGGATTGGTGCCAGTGTTCCAGCGGCCGGAATAAAAACTGGCAGCGTCCTTGGCATTATATAGGAGGGCAAGACAATTAATACTTGCCCAGCCAGCCAAGCACTCACCGTCCGGACTGTTGTCATCATAACCCCAGTCAGCATGACGACAGTTAAAATCGCCAGCGTACAGACAAGGGTGAGGAAACACTGGAAGATCCAGGGATCGCAATCGCGTTGGCGGTGGTTTGTAGACGTTGACTATTTTATAGCCATCAACGTCCACACACAGCCACTCGATCTCCGATGTCGGTGGAGATTGGTCCAAAAGCATGTATCTCAGTCGCTCGTGGACAAACGTGGCAAGGCCATGTTTCCTGCTTAAAGAAGACCCAGCTAGTTGGTAGTGTGGTAGCACCAACTTCTCTGCATCAGTGCAGTGGGTCTCCTGCAGTAGGATGACGAGTGCCTCAGACTGCATAGCGAGGTGATGAAGAACGTTCATCTTGCTTGCAGTGAGGCCTTCGATGTTCAGTTGAAGAATAGTGGGTCTTCGGAACTTGTTGGCAATGTGCCCTGAAAAGGGCAGTTTTATCCTGACATTCCCCCGTCCTGAAAAGGACGTTTGCCGATTAACAGACCCACACTGAACATCGGAATGGGTGGATACTCTTCCGTTTTGGTAGGTTCGGTTTCGGTCTGTCACTTTAAAATCAATGAGCAGACTTACTCACGGCCCAGGCTGCGTGAAAGCACCTACCATCTGGGCCAATATTTAAATAATTTATAACGTAACAGAATAAAACATTGCGAAAATATACTGTAGGTATTACATAAAACGGAGTTATCTGCGCATAACTTTAAACAATTCGTTTTAAATTTCTTGAACCACTTTGTTTTGTATACGCTTAAATTGTTGTTGTATCGATTTAATTTTTGAAGTTACGCGAAGATAACTCCGTTTTATTTAGTTGTATATTTTTGCAATATTTTATTCTGTTACATCATAAATTACCTAAATTTAAATATTTATATTTGCAATTACGGCAATTAATTTGTTTAACGCAGTTGATGATGGAATGAATTATAATTCCGAAACGTCCTAAATAAACTATATATTGGCTTTACTTTTTATTCTTAAATTAGTTAAGCCTTCCAAATTTTGTGCTCCCAACTTTTTTCTTCTTTCGAGATAAACTAAACATACCCCTTAAAAATCAAGTCAGTCGCACCAACTTTGTCTTTTTTAAGGACAAAAAAGAATAAAAAGAAAAATGGCTTTCACGAAAAAGTCGCTACTCTTCGTTCTTTTTCATCAAGCCCAGAATTTTTATTATAAATGCAACTGATTATATTATCTTTTAATTATTACATTACAATTGAATATCATTTAATACACTTTATACGTATAAATCTTTTGAGAAAAAAGCGTAAAATTTTTATTTTTGCAACACAAATTAAAGTCAAGCCGAAATCTCGGGCCTGGTTTACATAAAATAATAATGAAAATTTTATTAAAATTTATGAGTTTCTGGTTTACAAATCCTGGTTTACCTTTTTAAACGTATTATATATCATCATTTTTCTGGATGTTTTTGCAACAATCCATGCTAGCCAGTTGTGATGGTTTCACAGATTGAAAAAAGAACTAAATAATAAGAATGTTGTAAAGTTACAAAAAGTAAAAAAAAGTTTCCACGATTCTTTTACTTCGTATGAATGGGTACCCACTGCGGTTCCAACACAAAGAGGACTGGAAACTTTAAACAGTAAACGACTGGAACTGCTGATCAAACATTTTGTTAATTTAAACAGTACATGGTAGGGCTGGAATCAAGTCTCTATCAAGGCAAGTAAAAATTTCACAGAAAACACAATACCAGGTCTATGTGGTGTTCCTTAAACTATTTGCGCTGACACCCATAATCTATTAATAATTTTTAATTTTGTGTTGCTGTGGTAAACCCTTACTGTTTTTTGGATTTTGATTGCACACCACTGAACAAAGCTATCAATGTGTGCCATGCATCGGGCACCGCATGGATCATAAGCGCTGACGGTTTATATGACAAAACCCGATGCTGGCTCAACACCATCGCTGCCAGCATATGATCCGGGCAGTACAGCAGCCTGGAGTAGTAAAAGAATAAACCTTTGGCCCCAGTCGTGTTTGTGTCTGAACCAAAGTGGATATCTTTTTAAACGACGACGACGAAGAGCCCCAATTGGCCGCAGCTCGAAGTGAAGTTTGATTATAAAAAAATAAACAGAAAAAATGCGACAAAATTACATGGTGTCCATAATGGTGCGCACTCAACCATAATTATTATGAGCAAACTAAAGACACAAGCAGCAAATGCTGAAGTAGCAACAATTTACGTACTATAATAAGAACCCAAATGAAACATCTTGAAACTAACAACTAAAAAAACGCCACTGGAAGTTTAATCTTTTCACAAAACCAAAAAGTTTTTTTAAGTTTCTTATATTCACAAAATCCCGAGAACTCCCACTTATGTTACTGTTTTAGGACCCAATTCACCACGGAAATAGGCAATTGATTTCATCCGATTGTCGAGTTGTTGACTCTCTGGCACATCCTCACCCCTGCAGGGAGAGGAATACAAGCGAAGTTTTCGCGATGAAGTTGCGCTGTGACACTTTGTTGTCGCGTGCGTTCGAGGATTGTCATAATGTTGTAAACGTGATGGTGAGCTTTTGTGACGACGGCTGCATTAAAATTTATTAACATTTTATGTTTTTTGAGACGCTTGTCATACAAATAAGATTGTTACGTCGAATTCAACTTTCTGATGCCACGTAATTTAACCTATTTTTTTTAGGATTTTTATCAACTGTGCATGACCCAACTTTGTCGTCATGAGCGAACAAACGCTGAACAAGAGCGGCTCTCGTGCCGCGTGTTTGCTCAATATTCCCGAGCGTGTTCGGCAAAAACCGTGGCCTTGTCGTGGAGAAACCACGTGACCGGATGCGGTGCGTAAACGTTGAAGCTGAAGCGCGCTCATATTGACAAAGCCTTCCGTTGCAGAGCAACAATGTCCGGGAAACCAAAGCTATTTAGAATGTGGGTCTACGTGCTCCGCAACCTGCGAGAGCCCTCTAGTGGGCTGCCACCTCGATACATGCGTCGATGGATGTTTCTGTACTGCAGGTGGGATGCTCAAGCAAAAAGCTCCCTATTTCAGTCATAAATTATATTTATTTAATTGCATTGTAGGTCTTTTTCTTGACTCGCATAGCAACCAGTGCAAAGAAGAATCTCATTGTCCATGCAAAAAAGCGGGCCTTTATTACCAGCCGAATGAAACAGCGACCAACTTATGCAATACTTGGTCAGAAGGTTTGGTTTAATATAAAGCTGTACTCTTAGGTAAATTATTTATTTCGAAACGAATAAAATTTATCTAAACTGGCACAAACTTTTTAGCCTGATTTCGGCGCACCCCTAATTCAATGTTTGCTTGTAAGTCTTTATTGAGAAACAAACAGAATAGGTCACAGGTCGAAATAAACAAATGCTTATTTTATATCTTTGTAAAATGGTCCATCTTTTCTTATGTCATTTGCACCATGTGTTGTAAGCATTGGGCAACGATAGATAAGCTCCTTTATTTATGGGTAAATTATATTGTATGAAACAAAGAAATACAATTATTTTACAAGAAAAATTGCATTGTCACGCTCCTTTTAGGCTAAAGCCAACAACTTTATTCTCTCGGGGAAGCGATAGGCTAACTCGCTGAAGGGCGGTTATTGGCAGAAGAAAATAGTGTGATCAATGAGTTAAATACTAACTTAGATTCTAAACAGTCGCTTGACTAGAAAAATTGAAAAAGATATAACTTTGTTTAAAATTGCTCGAACTTTTTCAAAAACTTTGATGTATTATATTCAATTGTCATCCCTGATGCTCACATATAAAGAAATTCAGCTGTGTTGAACAATTCTAAATAACGCGATTCTCAACTTCGACACTCTTGTTTGTCTGGCCACCGTCGCCACGAGTTTTAAATCTTTTGTGTCTTTCGCAGTCTTTATCTTCGACTTTCTGTTTGGCCTCTTTCATTGACTCTGTCTGCGTACCCAGTGTAGGGATTATAAGAACGTTAAAATTTAAAAAACAGATTTTCTTTTGTATATAGCTTAATAACAACAGGTTCCTCATTAAACAAAAATATAGATCAGTGATATAGTCGAGACCACAAACGTCGAGACAGAGATCGAGACCGAGACCCGATAATTTTTCCGAGATCGAGACCGGCAAATTTCGAGACCTAAGATTCAAGACCGAGACTAGAAACTATCGAAACCGAGAACCCAAAGTTTTTATATAAATTCTTGGTTACGCAGAACTTTAAAATAACCATAACCCTTTTAATGTTTCGGTAGTCTTTAAAAAGACTGTTTACTTGGGAATTCTTTTGGCCAACTCTCTTCAGAAGAATTCTTTGGCAAATAACAAACTGCAAGAAAGCTGTAGTTTATATAATATTGGAAAATAACCAAAGCAACGGCGCCTCTGATTGGTTGGAGAAAGCGAGCACACAATTGGTTACGCATTCACTTTCGCCGCAAGCGAGAAAGCTTCAGTTCACAGACAAACTTTTTCTGGCGACAAAGTAAGGGTTCAAGAGACTCTATAAAAATGGCTTCTAGCGTTACCAAATAAAAAGATGATAGGCCTGTAGCTAAAATAGAGAACCAGTTAGTATTGAATTTTTCCGCACAATTGTTGACCAACAGCCGAATCTGAAATATATGCGTTTTGGGAGGATTTACATTGAGGCCCCGCGAGATGTTTTTGATGTTTAATTTTATTTTTAATAAATTTTGGAACATGCTTTCAAATTCATTCTGCCAATTGTTGGGACGTTCTCTCTACGTATGCGCTATCACAATGATGTAAGTATTTGTATACAATATTACTTCGCTGATGAGCAAGCAAAACCTCCTTAAAAAAAAAGGCCACATTTGTTTTAAGAGAAAACTATTCTTGCCGACACTGATCCCAAGCAATTGTTGACTGTTGACTTTGTTTATTTTTCATATATAAGGAAAATGTTTTCAATCAAAGATAATTTTAAATATACCTGGCACTTTTTAGGGCCGAACCGCTTGGACAATGCCGGAAATAATAACTTCTTCTGGGTATCCATACTGTTGCAAGATACTTTTGATTTTGCCAACTTCACTTGAGGACTTTTCAGGAGAGCAAATTTCAAGAGCTCTGTGAACAAGAGTACCAATTAGATTAGTTTTCCTCTTCTTTGGTCCAAATGAATCCCAGCGCGTATACTGTCCCGTGAATGTGGGTTTTCTATAAACTGAAGTAATAAACTTTTTGTTCAACTTTTCAGCTAACACATCAAGAAACGACAGAAACTTGTTAATTTCTTTTTCGTGAGTCAAAAGCAAAGATGATGTAGAGAATTAAGTTTTTGAAGAAATTGATTTGCTTTCCGTTTCATTACTGAAAATGGCAAAAGTGTCATCAACATTTTTACCGACGCTTTTCTGCGAGGCAGGGGGATGAACATAAAAATAACAATAAAAAAATAAACAAATTATATGGGTGGGCAAATGTGTAACTCAGAGGGCCCCCACTTCTTCACTTTTATAAACAATTGCAGGCAATAATAAATAAATACATAAATAGGGTGTTCAAATTATTGCTTACAGAAAATAACTTGTTTGCTTCATTTAGGAAAAATATGTAGAATCAAATAATAAGTTTTTCGATGGAAAAGGGTTCGACCCAAGTTAAAATGGACAATAATTCAAAAGAATCATTAAAATTAAGATCAAAACAAGTTTTATCCCTAAAACTCTCTAACGATTGGGACTCAGGAGATACATGCAAAAAACTTTGGCTTTCAGTGTGTAAAAGTTTGGGCACCTGCGATGTAATAATCCTAACTGTTAGCAATTTAAGAATTGTATTATTTTATGTATCTACCTATAGCCCTGTTATGACGTCATTACGGAGAAAATGGAGGGCCGCGCCCGGTCCTCCCGAAAAAACGTTAAAAACCGCTTTCCTAACCCAAGCATCGCTCTATTTCGTTGTATTAGCACCACAGCGGTGGCCCCCTAAAGTTTTTTTAGAGATCGCTTTATTTTGAAACACTAAAAAGTGACCCCCTCCAAGCAAAATATTGCTCTATTTAATATGCTCTATTTTATCTACCATGACGGTGGTGCCCCCTAAAGTGATGACCTCTTAATTTTTTCAGAGATTGCTTTATTTTGGGACCAAAAAAGTTTGGAATACGAAAAAGTATCTCCTTATGTTTCTTGCACCGCCCTCCCCCCTTTTGTAAGGCCATCACTGCTCCTACCATATCAAACTCAAAAAAATTCAAATAAAAATTTTGTCACGTGTGTCGCTGGCCATATTCTGGGCATTCACAGATCTTATTTTGCACAGGTCTAAACTACAAACTGCTATTGTATTCCATTGCATTACTTGCTTTAAGTCTTCGGGCAACTTAATCGTTAACATAGCGTTATCATTATTCGAGTCTAATTCTAAATCCACTTTAAGACGTTTTTAAACTGAATATTTAAAAACTTTAGGTTTAGTTAATCTTAAAGTCATTTTTTATTACGTACATTTAATCTGTGTTTTAAAGCAGGCGTACTAAATTTTAAGGTAGGAAAAAAGCCGTAGATTAACAGTAACAAACAACATTTAAAAATCCATATCCTCTCTCTAGGGCTAGTGCTGTATTCAAGCTAAATTAAAGCTACATGATCTATCCTATTGTTGTAGATCTAGTTTTTCTTTATTATTGTTTTTGTTTTTCTGTTAAAACTTGTCTTCTAACTAAAAAAACTAATTTTAAAAATACTTTTGTAATCGAGTTACTGGATTTTTCTAAAATCGGATTAATTTGGTGTGAATGTTTTTATTTATTTTTATATATCTCTATATTTATCCTCTTGACTCGCAGGAAAGCGACGGAGGCGCTAATACATAGGGTAAGCAATTACCCCGACTTGCTTCCGGAGATACCAAAATATTGCTGTCCGCTTGTAATTTAATAGAGATATGACTGTAATTTAGAACTGCTTGCCAGGACCACCAAAGAGGGGAAAGTGCCGTAAAGTGTCTTTCCCAAGGACGCAACAGAATAGCGCGAGTGGGTTTTGAACAGAGACCGTGTTGGTCATGAGTCCAGCGCTTTAACCACTTGACCATGCTACCGACAGTTTTAACGGCAAGATTGTGGTCTGGTTAGAAACATTTGAAGCACTATCAGACTTGTTTGTTGTCAAAAGAAAAAAATTCAAATAAAGTTTTTTTATAATTCGATTAGCTTGCAACAGATAGGCCTGATCATAATAAAAATCTTCATTGAAATAAACGTAAGAAAGTTGCAAACCTAAAGATTAAAGAAGTTTGACTTTAAGCTTTTTACCACTTCGAATTGCGGCAAAGCTGATCAATTGAGTGTTAGTTTTAAGCAAATTGCAAAACTCATCATAATAACATCAAGTAAAAAATACGTCAAAAAATTGTCCGGTTTCGAAATGTGAGAAACCAGACTGGCGCATTTCAAATAGAAAACGAGGGTGACCCGAGGTCACCAAATTCAATCGGCTACTGACACTACACAGAGAGCCACAAGACTATGCACCAAAGGTAACTAAGATTATTATTGTGACATTCATTAAAAGCCAAAATTGTTAAAAAAATATTTGATTTGATTTGGCTGGAACCGAAGTAAATGACTCGCTGCCTCAAGGACTAAATTCACAAACAACTTTAGTTTAAAATCATTAATTCGGTTCCACTGGCTTCATTTCACAAGTGCTGCAAACAACATAACTTTTTGGCTCTTTCCCTTGCAAAAATTCAATTGAATTCAATCTGATAGTGTGCTGTATCTTTGCAATTTTTGATTCTCATTATCTGGTTCGTCTTTAGCGAGTGCGTTGGTCGGATCTGGGAATGCACGAACGAGGTTTGTCCGGGTGTGTGTCACGTGATTGCAGAGGATAGTTACCGCACGTTCGATGGTTTGGAATACGAGGTTGGTTTTTTGTTGTTTGTTTACATGACCGGAAATGATCGCGTTTTATAGTTTTCAGGCGGATGCGAGTACAGTCTGTTAGAGGTCAAAGAAAACCTTGATAACTTTGAAAGCACAAACTACTCGTCACTCGCGCTGCCTTACTTTTCGATTGTTGTGGGAAACGATGGTTGCGAGTACGCACGTACTACGGCGGACTGTAACAAAACTCTGACGGTGGACGTCCACGGCCCCTATGAGCTAAAGATAAAGTGAGTTTTTAACCCCTATGTGTGATTAAAAGAATTTCCTTCAATTTAACCCAACCAATTAATCAAATCAAAACCTTTTATTTTTATGTGTGAACCAGAGTTCTTGTCAACTAGTTATTGATTTGAAGCTGGAAAGCGAACCTTTGGTCTCTTCCTCTACTTTTGACATGCAGCATAGTAGCAGTTGCGGCGAGCGATTAATACGCTTAAAAACCATGATCTCATTCTTTCAATAAACTTTCTCGTGAATTTTTTTTTTGATTCATATTAATAATGATTTAGTTGTTAAGACTGCCAAGCAAATAAAGTTTTTCGTAAACAATACGTTGTTTTGAATATAAGCTAAGTAAGTACCAATCCAATATTGTATTTCCTTTATAAGTGGCGTCAATATCATAATGAGTGTCTATCTTTCTTGGTTATTAGGTTTAGTTTAAGGATTCACGACTAATTTTTCACTGACGATAGTCTTTGATTGTGCAGGATGTACACCAACGGGGTGGTGGAAGTGGAGGGAGCAACTGTGGTGTTACCCTATTCCAAGTATCATTTTTCTCTAAAAAAAATTACCTCGCACTTCCTCCAGTTATCAATTGGTCCGGACAGTTTGACCGTGAGCTTTCATTTGGATCAAAGCATCTTTATTCAAGCTCAACCAAGTTTGCGCGGGCACGTGAGTATTCACCTCTTCGCAAAATGCTATAAGAGTGGTTTTAACACATCTCCACATCACAATGAAACAATGTAACGTCATGACAGCTCGCAGGCCTGTGTGGAACTTACAACCAAAAGTATGATGACGAAATGATGGCAAAAGATGGCGGAATCAAAACAAAACTTGACGAGTTTGTTAACTCTTGGAAAATCGAGAGTGATTGCCTCAACGAAGGCGAGGAAGAGCACTTCATGGAGTGTGAGCTTGAGAGAGAATTTCTAACTCGTGTGGAGCAGTGGTGCAAAGCTTTGCGAGAAGGTAAGTCCTGACAATGAAACACAAACATTGAGATTTCAAACATAAACGAAACCTAATTACGCGTGATGTAACGATAGCTTTGTAATGAGCTGAACATGGTGACTTTTGCAATTTGGCTGCTGGCAAAAAATATTGAATATCTACACTTTATTTCTTACTTGTTAACCTGATGCACATTCCGATCCAGCAATACACATATCGTATAAAATTCAATTTCACGAAGCACTTCTTATGCTTTTCTTATAAAATCTTATGACGGCTCTGTATGAGTCATGCAGAAAAGAGATGAAAATAGAATGGGTAGGACCAGAAGAGATTCACACCACAATCAGTCGGCTGCGTGGTCAAGGGGTTGAGAGCGCTATGATTGTGGTTGACATCATCTTGGTTCAAAACCTACTCGCGCCTTTCTGTTGTGTCCTTGGAAAAAAACTTAAGGTCACTTTCCTGCTTTTTCAAATTTCAGCCATATCTCTATAGGCTTACAACTAGAATAGGAAAACCAAAAAAATATTGTAACCGGGCAGTGCTATCTTGGTATCTCTGCAAGCAGGTCGGGGTGATTACTTGCCCCACAATTGTGCCTCCGACGTTTTCTTGCAATTCAAGAAGATAAATATAGAGATAAATTAAAAAAAGATTAAATAATAATATAATAATCGTTGGTATGAAGTTGACGATTGTTCATGCGTATGCATCGTCATTTCAACAATAACAAAAAATAAATCTTACCAATTTAATTGCTGAAGGAGTCAAGAAATTTGTCAAAGCTATTATCTGAACTTATTTTTTCGCAGAGACTCTTCTTTTTCATTTGCTAAAAAATCAATTTTAACTACATTTTGTGCATAACATTTAAGCGAGCAAGGATTTATTTTTATCTTAAAACTTTTTTCACTTTTCCTGCTTCCATCAAAATTTTTTTTCGACGAATAAGATCTTCTCTCGTTTTCATTTCTATTTTATATTTAGCAGACTATCATACATCAAATAAAGTATCTAACAGCATATATATATATATAAATTAAAATACTTGCTTTAACTCCATGATGAAGGCTACTGATAAAAGTGCTCTACCAGAAAGGGAGCGTAATAACACTGAATGAAAATCAGTTCTTCTAAAGTGCTCGATAACAAAGTTAGAGCTTGAATTTAAGCTTAATTTTAATTAAATTTTAATTCAAGCTCTAACTTTGTTATCGAGCACTTTAGAAGAACTGATTTTCATACAGTGTTTTATATATATATATACAAAATTTATTTAATCACTGTTTAAAAACCACAACGGTCCGTTTCATCCTAAGATTCGTCAGGTGGTTACTAGAAAAATAAAAAATAAATAAAAAATATAGTTATTAGTGGTAAGAAAATGCGTATGGAATAAATGATATGTAGTTAAATTAAGCAAACAATACGGTTCCTATGACGTCATACAAGAAAAAACAACTCAAAATATAGTAAATGCAAATATAGAGGTTTGCATTCATTTGAAGGTGAGGGAAGGCGAGTTGGGTATGCAGTGAAAGATATAAAAGGAAAGAAAATAATCTACAAAGGAATAAAAAATAACGAGAAAAATCGCATAAGATGAAAAAGTAAAGTGAGTAAAAAGTGGCGTGAACGACAGTGGAAAATACAAGCGGATTTAATGACGGACAAGAAAGCACACATGCACAAAAATAATGGCAATTTAAGCATACGAAATCAAGTGGGTAATTTATTTAATTTAAATTTGTTTTTGTGACGACATTTTCCTGTAAGTTCCGATCGTTTGTTGAGGATTGTTGGTTGTTTTGCTTGTAGTATTTCTAGTTTTTCGGTTAAGCATAGGTTGCAGCATTTTTTCCTGGTTTATATGGGATAACTTGATTGATTATTTTCCAGTTAATTGTGGGATTGAGACCTGATTCTTTAGCATTCCAGAATGTTTTGGAAAGTTCTGTGGCGTTTCTTTTCTTTATATTTTTAAATGATTGTATATGATTATAGTATCGTGATTTGAATTCTGTTTCGCTGCAACCTATGTAGCTTTCTGTTACATTTCCATGTGATATGTCTGCTTGATAAATGATAGATTTCTGTCGGCAAGATCCTTTTAGTGGGCAGATATCTTTATTTTTACAGTTGCATGGTTTTGATTGTTGAGAGCTTTTCTTTTCCAATAGTTTCTTGTTGTGACCGGTTATAATTGTTTGCATGTTAGGCATGCAGCTATAGCTAATTTTTATACTATTTCTGTTTAGAATTTTATGAAGCCTATGTTGTAGTGGGAAGTGCTTGCTTATTAGTTTTAGAAACTCTTTTCCGATATTGTTGACAACATAGTTGTTAAAAGGCGGGTTGAACCATATGATTTTTCGTTTTCTTGATTTGTTTTTCGGTTGGGTTTCACTAAATATTAAATTGTCTTTGTAGCCACTTTTTTTAATTGCGTTTTTGTACGGTGGAATAGCTAATAAAGATCGATTAGGAGGGAGATGATCAGAGGGAAGATCGATTCACTCCTGCAATATATATGTATATATATATATATATATATATATAGAAATTTTTCAAAATTTTTTGGTCGGTGCTCATCAGGAAAGTGCTCAATGACGTCGAGTCAGAGCGGTTAGATAATTAACTTACAGACCACAAAATTTTTTTATTTTAACATTAATTTTATTTGCTCCAACAGACTGTTTCGCCTGCCTGGGCTCGTCAGGGGGCGGTTAAAAATCTTATTCAAATAGAAGATATTATTCTATTTGAATAAGATTTTTAACCGCCCCCTGACGAGCCCAGGCAGGCGAAACAGTCTGTTGGAGCAAATAAAATTAATGTTAAAATAAAAAAATTTTGTGGTCTGTAAGTTAATTATATATATATATATATATATATATATATCTGTTTGCTTTACTTCGCCGGTACAGAGCTCAATAACCAAATAGTTAGAGCAGTATTTATTAATAAAAGCACTAAAATAGATTAAAAATTAACAATTAAAATCCACGACAGCCTGTTTCATCCTAAGAATCGTCAGGTGGAAACTAGAAAATTAAAATGCAGTTAATTTTAGTAAAAATAATATGTAGTAAAATTAGTTAAGCAAATAATACAATTCCTGTGACGTCATAGAAGAAAAAATATAAGAAATGCAAGTATGGAGGTTTGCATTCAATTAAAAATGAGGGAAGGCGAGTTTGGTGTGTTGAAAAAGGCATAAAAGTAAAAAACTCTATAAAGCAATAAAAGTAAAAGGGGGAGTACTGTAAGCTTTATGAGGTAGAAAGGAAAAGTGAGTGAAAGGTAGTGCGAACGATAGTGAGAGGTATATATATATATATTAATAATAAAAGTGACAAGACTATCAGTAAAGAGCTCAATGAAAACTCAGAGCATTAAATTAAATTACAAAAGCCACAAAAGAGATTTTATTAAACCTCAACAGTCTGTGGAGATGATTTTAAACGCAGACGAAAAGTTAAGAAAAAACGTACGAAAAAGCTAATTATTATAGTTAAGAACCAAAAGTAATAATATTACGGATAAAGTAAATATAAGTTAATTAAAATAAAATAAAATAAAATTGAAAATTTAAAGTTTAAAAATTTAAAAATATTTGAGTAAGCAAGCTAGTTGTAAGGCTCAAAATTCAGAATTTAGAATTTTGTAATCAAACTAAACATTTAGTTTAGTTTGATTATTGATTTATAATGATAGGCCCAGATGGTAGGTGCTTTCACGCAGCCTGGGCCGTGAGTAAGTCTGCTCATTGATTTTAAAGTGACAGACCGAAACCGAACCTACCAAAACGGAAGAGTATCCACCCATTCCGATGTTCAGTGTGGGTCTGTTAATCGGCAAACGTCGTTTTCAGGACGGGGCAATGTCAGGATAAAACTGCCCTTTTCAGGGCACATTGCCAACAAGTTCCGAAGACCCACTATTCTTCAACTGAACATCGAAGGCCTCACTGCAAGCAAGATGAACGTTCTTCATCACCTCGCTATGCAGTCTGAGGCACTCGTCATCCTACTGCAGGAGACCCACTGCACTGATGCAGAGAAGTTGGTACTACCACACTACCAACTAGCTGGGTCTTCTTTAAGCAGGAAACATGGCCTTGCCACGTTTGTCCACGAGCGACTGAGATACATGCTTTTGGACCAATCTCCACCGACATCGGAGATCGAGTGGCTGTGTGTGGACGTTGATGGCTATAAAATAGTCAACGTCTACAAACCACCGCCAACGCGATTGCGATCCCTGGATCTTCCAGTGTTTCCTCACCCTTGTCTGTACGCTGGCGATTTTAACTGTCGTCATGCTGACTGGGGTTATGATGACAACAGTCCGGACGGTGAGTGCTTGGCTGGCTGGGCAAGTATTAATTGTCTTGCCCTCCTATATAATGCCAAGGACGCTGCCAGTTTTTATTCCGGCCGCAGGAACACTGGCACCAATCCAGACCTAGCTTTCGCTAGCGTAGGTCCAAACAGTTGCTTACCGGATAAACGTGTCCTTCACAAGTTCCCCAGGTCACAACATCGACCCTCGCTTATTACACCACCAAGGTTTGCTATGGCAGTGCCAAGCATGCCTGTTAAGCGATGGAACTTCCGCAAGGCCAATTGGAGTCACTACATTGCTTTGACGAATAAATTCGCAAAGACTTTGTTGCCGCCTGATTCACTTGATGTGAATGCGGCTTACCAGGACTTCTGTAACATCATTAAGAAAGCAGCCAAGAAGACTATCCCACGCGGGTATCGAAATAACTATATTCCGTGTTGGGATGCAGAGTGTGAATCCCTCTATAAAACCTTTCTGCAGTCTCCTCAGGGAGACGACTCAAGTTTGGCTGCTACAGCTCTGCTTGCCAAGCTTGACAGAAAACGGAGGGATCGATGGTCCGAAGCAGTTCGGAGCATTGACTTCTCACACTCTAGTCGAAAAGTGTGAAGTATTTTGAACAACCTTACTGGTAGGTCACAACACTCTCCTCGTCACTGTCCCGTTTCAGCCAATGCTATTGCATCTCAGTTGGTTAGAAATGGTAAATACGAGGCTGTTGATCGCAAGTCATCTCGACTTGTCTTTCAAGAAGTGTCTGACCTTTGGAGGGCCACAACACCAGACGCAGTAAATATCTCTGACAGTTTTTCACAGAGAGAATTTGCTGCTGCTCTTCAGCACTTAAAACCAGGTAAAGCTCCGGGACCTGATTCCATCTGCCCCGAGCTTATACTCCATGCTGGAGCTGCTTTGAAGTCCTGGTTACGTGACTTCCTTTCTTCCTGTTTGCGCCGACTCAAAATTCCCAAGATCTGGAGAAGAGCGCTTGTGGTCGCGATCCCCAAACCAGGAAAGCCCATGGGGGATCCAAAGAGTTATCGACCGATATCTCTGCTCTGTGTCCCCTACAAGATCCTCGAGAGGCTTATCTACGCCCGCGTTGAACCATTAATCGATCCAATGCTCCCTAAAGAGCAGGCTGGGTTCCGACGCGGGAAGTCAACCGTAGATCAAGTTGTTCTGCTAACCCAGAACATTGAGGATTCTTTCGAGGCTAAAAAGAAGGCCGGTGCCGTATTTGTCGATCTGACAGCTGCTTATGACACTGTCTGGCACCGTGGCCTTACCTGCAAGCTGCTGAGACTACTTCCGGATAGGAACATGGTCAAAATGATGATGGAGCTTGTCCGAAATCGAAGTTTCACCCTTACCACCGGTGACAGCAAGCAAAGCAGGCTACGCCGTCTTAAAAACGGCGTTCCTCAGGGATCGGTCTTGGCTCCCCTCCTATTTAACATCTATACGTACGATCTTCCTTCCATGATTTCCAGAAAGTTTGCTTATGCTGATGATTTAGCATTGTTGCACTCTTCTGGAAACTGGAAGGACTTGGAGGGGACATTAAGCCAAGACATGTCCACACTTTCAGCGTATCTCCAGACTTGGAGGTTGAAGCTCAGTCACACTAAGACGGTGACGGCAACCTTTCATTTAAATAACCGAGAGGCCAAACGTGAGCTAAAGGTCTACAACAATAGTAGACTTTTACCGTTCTGTCCAACCCCTACATATCTTGGGGTAAAACTGGACAGATCGCTCACGTTTCGTCACCATTTAGTGGCATTGCGCAAAAAACTATCATCGCGCGTCACACTGTTGAGGCGACTCGTGGGCTCGGGATGGGGTGCTGGTACTAAAACACTACGCATAGCCACCTTGTCTCTAGTCTACTCAACATCTGAGTACTGTGCGCCAGTCTGGTGTCGCAGTGCTCACACTCGCCTCATTGACAGTGTCTTGAATGACGCCTTGCGCATAGTTACTGGATGCCTGCGTCCCACTCCAACGGACCACCTACCTGTACTTTCGGGCATCCAGCCAGCTGAGCTTCGCCGAATGGGAGCGACACTCTCCTTGGCTTACCGTGGATCTCTGGACCCCGATCATATTTTGCATGGTCTTTTAAGTGGGTCCTCAGATACTGGCCAAGTGAGACTAAGATCGAGACGCCCGTTTGTGCCAGGTGCGCGGAATCTCTTGGACAATCTTGCCAGACTTGGCATCCGCGTCTCTGAATGGACGAATCACAAATGGAATGCGGAGTACTGTGAAAGTGCTTCCAGGATCCGTGCTTTTGTGCCCGGGACCAGTGTCAGGCCTGTTGGGATGGGCTTATCCCGAGCAGCTTGGGTTAAGCTCAACCGCCTGCGGACTGGTGCTGGGCGATTCCATTCGTCCATGCACAAATGGGGTCTCGCTCCTTCACCGAATTGCTAGTATGGCGCCTCAGAGCAAACCGCAGACCATGTACTAACAATGTGCCCCATACATCGGGCACCACATGGAGCACGCGGTCTGACAGTTTTAGATGACGAAACTCGATGCTGGCTTAATGACATCACTGCCAGCATCTGATCCAGGCAGTGCAGCAGTCTGGGGTAGTAAAAGAATAAACCCTCGGCCCCAGTCCTGTTTGTGTCTGACCTGGAGTGGATACCCTTCAAACGACGACGACGACGACGATTGATTATAAAATGTTTAGTTTGATTACAAAATTCTAAATTCTAAATTTTGAGCCTTACAACTAGCTTGCTTACTCAAATATTTTTAAATTTTTAAACTTTAAATTTTCAATTTTATTTTATTTTATTTTAATTAACTTATATTTACTTTATCCGTAATATTATTACTTTTGGTTCTTAACTATAATAATTAGCTTTTTCGTACGTTTTTTCTTAACTTTTCGTCTGCGTTTAGAATCACCTCCTGATGAGCCGAAAAGGCGAAACAGACTGTTGAGGTTTTAATAAAATCTCTTTTGTGGCTTTTGTAATTTAATATATATATATATATTATATTTATTTAACACTACACTTTATAAGTTAAAACCACAACAGGCTGTTTCATCCTATTGAATCATCAGGTCGTCACTTATTTAAAGAGAATTATTCAAATTCAAATTCTATTTGAATAAGTGACCACCTGATGATTCAATAGGATGAAACAGTCTTTTGTGGTTTTAACTTATAAAGTGTAGTGTTAAATAAATATAATATACTTGCTCTAACCGTGTGTTATTGAGCACTGTACCGGCAAAGTGAAACATTACTGGATTATATATATATATAAATAACAGTCTATCTATTTATACAGTATATAGCTGAACCAGTCATAAATAATTGGTTGAACTAGCTTCTTTTCATTTTGACATTTTTGTTATTTTTTACGAGAATCTGATAAAAAGTTTTGAGAGATAATTTTACTCTTTAAAGTATTTTTCAAACTTTGCATTACTTATCGGCTTTGCAAATTAAATTTTTAAAGAAATATTTTAGCGCTATCTTGAAGCAATTTGTCACAAAAAAAAAATATAATTACTAAACGGATAGTTTTGGTGCACCTTGGTATTGACAAAAGAGCCTATTGCAATGGTAGAATTACGACAACTTTTCTAATTTTTGTTTTAAATTCTATTCTCTCCATGACTAATTCTGCCGCAGGAAATCAAACTAAATTTGTTCCTTTTTTCCGAGTCAAACCAAAAGCGATATTTTTTCGGCTTGAAGCAGCTTACGGCGTATCCGAATTTAATGAAGCTTTTGCAAAAATTTAAATGCGTATAAATAGAATGCATGAAATAAAATGATGTTTGAAGTTCATTGGAGAAATTCAACCCTGTTTCAAATATTTTGTAATAAATTATAGCACCATTTTCGGCCTGCCACAACCACGTGGATGTTGACCCCTTCATCAGAAAATGTGAACATCACGTGTGTCATTGCGTCAAGAAGAATACCGAGGCCGGAGAAGAATGTCGATGCAACGCGATATCCGCGTATGCGCACGAATGTGCTTTAGCAGGACATCCGGTTTTGGGGGATCCCAACTGGCGTGTCAAAAACTCATGTCCACTTGATTGCGATGGCGGCAGGAGTTGGAGTGCGTGTGCAAACAAGATCCAGAATCATTCATGTACAATGCTGCTGGATGAAAATCTTTCCTATGAGATGGATTTATATTCGCTTGTAAGTAAACAGCTTTTATATTTTTTCACTGTGCGAACTACTCAGAGCAAAGGATAAAATTTTAAAGCTAATATATAGGCATACACGTTAAAAACAGAGCAAATTATTGTTTATAGTAAAATAAGTTTTTGATTTTGTTTGCTGACTGACTTTGGCTCTTCATTAAGTCTAAAACCGCTGCTTGGTTTACATGGTTTCTTTCCATCTCAGTTACTCTTAGAAATAAAATTGAGTTTCTGCAATAAGATCGATTTTATAATAACCAAACTAAGGCTTTTATTAAACTGAAAGAAACCATTCTAAAACGAAACAGAACAAACATTATTACAGTATAACAATAAAATTACGTACGAGTCAACATAAGTGCTGTAAAGTGCAATTGAGATGTTTCACAATTACCACGAATTTTTATTACTTTAGTTATCATTGCGGCGATGATCTGTCAATTATATTAACAGTTAAAATAATGCCAGAGTTTGATACTCCATTTGGAACTACACATTGCATTTGAATTATTTATATGAAACAGCTCCGTATCTATCCATTGCTTTTTTTATGCAAGTAGATCTTCTTGGAACTGAAGCAAAATTAGAACTGGTATTCGGTGATTCTTCTTTATTAAATTTTTCTTGGTCATAACGTTCAATATTTTCATTTTGCGTTACCACAACCTGAGCCCGCCATAATGAGTTACTAGGTTAAATAATACCATCGGCAAATAATCTCAAAACTTCACACAGTTTATAAAACTCAAGTTCGTACTTGAATATCCGGGGTCTCTTGGTTGTTAAGGGGAAAAAGTTAGGTCTAAGATATTCAAATGCACGCAAGGGTTTTATATCTCGAAGTGCACTCAAAGCTCCTAATTTTAATGATGCAGCATGCTCCTAAATCTACCAAAATCAAACTTCACGCTTTTATGCTGACTCAAAAATTCACAACCTAAGAATAACATCACAAAATAAATTTTTTAACAACAAATAATTTACAGAATAATAATTTCGTCCTTAAAATTTAACAAAGGCATAGCATAACCCTTTAGTTTTTACGGCCAAATTTTTTACAGCTAACTCCAGTTCAAAATCTCACAATTTTTATCGTAATTTAATTTACCCCGTCGATAAAATTCTAAATCGATATGATTTAACTTTGAATTGAATTGACTTCGTTTATTTCGCCAGTTTGTAACATCAAATCAAAACAAACACACGCTACAAGATCAAATAAATGGTAAACGATTACATAACACGGACAAAAAAAAAAAAAAAACCAGCATGGAGACTGCGAAGTGACCAATAACAATTGGTCTTCAAGTCAAGCAGCCACCAGATGATAAAAGTAGAGTGAGTAGTCAGGTATCGTAACTATAACAATGACTCAGCGCAAACAAAGATGCATGAAAATAAGAGAATAAAAAAAGATAAAATAAAGACCATCATTCATACGATTGTGAAATATATTGTTTGTATTTTAGGGCAAAGTTTTTGAGTGAGCAGCAATTCGTTTTAATGTGAAAAGGAATTTCATTCCATATTTTAATTCCTCGAAATTTAATTGACTTTTGCAGGCGATTAGTGGAGTACCTGAGCAGATGAAGAAAAGTTTTGTCTGAAAAATAAGTTGATCGTGAATGAATTTGAGAAATTTTGAGAAAATAATTTACAAAAATAGGTGGCAATTGGCAATTATCATAACTAAACATAAATTTGGCTATTTCGAGTTTAATTAAATCCTGAAACTTTAAAATCTTCAAGCCACTGTACAAAATAGTAGAATTTGTCCGTCGTTGTTTATTACTAATTATACGCAGAGCTTTATTTTGTAGTATGTTTATCGGTTGCAAATAATTTGTATAAGTAGCACTCCAAACCAATAAACCATAGAGTAAATGAGAGTGAAAAAATGCATAATAAAGCGAATTAGAATACGAAGAGGTACAATATGCTTTAATTTTCACATAATTCCTACTGCTCGAGATAATTTAGATTTTAACTTTAAAATGTGTTCTTTAAAAAGAAGTTTGGAATCAATTATTACTCTTAAATAATTAATATTGTTTGAAACTTGTAAGATACTTGAATTTAATTTAACCCTTTGAACGTCCCTTTAATTTTCGTGTATATATGTGTGTTACATAAAAATATTTTCTAACCAAAGAAAAACCACTGCACATATTGCAATCTAGTTTTTTTCCTTGATAACTTATAATAATTATTTTATCAAGCATTAAAAAATTCTTCTAAAAAGGTATGTACCAAAATTAGCTCATTTCCATTTCAGTCATGAATTGGCGATGTACCAAAATTGGTACATTGACGTTCAAAGGGTTAATGGTAATGGCAAAATTTGATTTAGATAGCGAAGGCGATACTATCATAGCTTTAGATTTCATAGGATTAATAGTTAAGTTAATTTTTCTTGTCCATACTACCACATTTTCTAGTTCACGATTAATTTTAATCTCAAGTTTGGTTAAGGTGTTTGCGTGGATCAGAACAGCAGTGTCATCCGCAAAAAGTCGAGGGGTACTTATTATACAATTTTGAAGGTCATTAATATAGATTAAAAATAAAAAAGGGCCTAAAACCGAACCTTGAGGGACACTCATTTTAACATTTCTAAGACTCGAGTTTATATTAACTATGGATACATACTGAGATCTATTTGATAGATAGGATTGTAGGAGATTATATGCAGTCCCTCTTATGCCGTAGTGGCCAAGTTTTAATAGTAGTCGTTTATGACATACAGTATCAAACGCTTTGGTTAGGTCAAGCATAACCATACCAGTATATTTTTTATTATTAATATTATCATAAGTAGTCGATACTATATCAAGTATTGCATGAGTAGAAGATCTGTTGGGACAGAACCCATATTGGCTTGGAATTAAAACTGTAACGGAGTCGCAAACTACCTCGTCCTTCCTCCAACTCCTCACAAACGCGCTTCACGACCAGCACCAGATTTATGATTTTATTTTGCAAAACAAAACAATAATGGCGGCGCTAGTCCGAAACGGTTTTCTGAATAAATATAACACAAATTTCAATATGTTTCCTTGCGTAGACACTTACAAACTTACAAACTTACCAACGATGTTGGGCGGACGAGCAAAGGAAAGAATCAAATTATTAAATTCTCTACCAAAGTAGACAATGTCCAAAGGGACAAAAAATACGGCAGCCAAATCAATCTAAAGGCTCTGTTCAAATGCCAAGTCACAGCCAGCTCAAGTCGAAGGCTTACCAAACAACGTGGCATCACTTTATGCCCACAGCCGCGCGAGAACGCATTAAAGGTAGCGCTGATTATTCAGCGCCGATACAAAAGGCGCGCTGGCTCGAAACCCGCACCCAACATCTACTTCTCAAATACATTACGCGAACGACGTAATAGAGTGCTTATCTAGGAAATTAGAAAGGCAAGTAAAGATTGCTTTTTCAAAATTTTTGAAAAACAAGTTAGCAAAGAAATTGGACGGTAGTTGTTTATGTCAAGTGTATCACCTTTTTTAAAAAGTGGTACAACTTTTGCTATTTTTAAATCATCGGGGAAGATACCCAAACTAAAAGAAGCATTTATCAACGAAACCAGAATAGGAATTAAAATAGAAGATGACACCTTAATAAAGTAACAAGATATCATATCATAACCACCAGCTTTATTTGTTTTTAGATCACTAATAATGTTGGTAATCTCATCACTAGCAACTGGCCCTAAAAATATTGTAGAGAAAACTCTTTTAGTTAAATAGTCATTAACTACACAAACAGAAGAGGGTGGTAGGTTATTTGCTAATTTAGTTCCAACTTCACTAAAGTGGTGATTAAAGCAATCAGCAAGTTCAACGGGGTTATTTACGACAATATTATTAATACGCAGTTTAGAAGGAGTTGATGGATTATCAGTTTTGTATGAAGTAAAGAATTAATTGTAGACCATATTTTACGCGGGTTATTGTGAATGAAACATTCCTCAAATAAATCAACATAAAAGAATTTTTTAGCTTTATACTTAATTTTATTCAATTTGTTCGAATACTGTTTGTAAAATTGCTGTTTCTCTAAATCATGAGACATGAAATGCGATCTATAAAGTTTTTATTTACGTTTAATGGATACAAGAAGACCTTTAGTTAACCAGGGTTTTGACTGAATACGCTTTTGCCTACGAGAGGCTTGACGTAGTGGTGCATAAAAATCAATTGCTGATCTAACTATTTGCAAAAAGTTGCTAAATATAAGGTTATGATTGTCAGCAGTAATATCATTAAGAAAAGGTGCAAAAAGCGCATATCATTATCGAGACGACACAAAAAACCTTCGATTTTTAGATTGTTAAAATCTCTGACAAGGTACTTAATTTGTTTAGTTGACTGTGGTTTAGCTCTCGAAAAAATCGCACAACATGTCATGAAGTGGTCGCTAATATCATTTAAAATAATTCCAGGACATACAGGATTAGGTAGAGAACTAGCAAATATATGATCAATGAGGCTTGCGGAAGTGTTGGTAACTCTAGTTGGTTTTGTAATTAATTGAAAAAGACCACTACTTGCTAACATAGAAAGGTATTCGTCGCTTATGGAGTTGGATTGATTATTGTAAATATTTATGTTAATATCACCAAATAAGTAAATATCATATTTGTTGCTTTCAAATTCACACAATTTTTTTTTTAGTGCTTCGATAAAAGTATTAGCGTCACTATTTGGATGACGATAAATAACTGCAATAATAATAGTATGTCTAATTCCTGGAAAATTATAGTTTCAGTTTCAAAATCTCACACATATATGAATAAGGAAATTAGCTCGTCATTAATCAATCAAATAAGATTTACCTTTTCATCGCCAATCAGGTTATTTAATGCACTGATGTAAGAGTATTCTTCTTAGTATTCGCAAACTGTCGCAAGCGTCTTCGGAATTTTCGATAAATAAGCTTTTGCGAAATGGCCATGCGGTTACATTTGCAACAAAGGGCTGATGCGCTAGAGAATTAGCACGTTTATGCCAAGGACCACTACAAAACTTGCAATTTTTGTATTTAATGTTAGGAAATTCGCTTCGTCTTTTCTCGTTCTCTTCCTGCAGTTGACATTGTGATAGAGTCGCAAAACTGCTTTCGTCCTTGCTCAGCTTCTCACAACGCGCTTCACAACCAGCACCAAAATTTATGGGTTTTATTTTTTATCAATCAAAGCGATAATTAAAATACCAGTCGGAAAGCGGTTTTCTATGAGGCAATTATCACGTAAATTAATTTTATCGCCTAAACACATTGCCCACGCATTTACCGACGATGTTGAGCGGACGAGCAAAGTAAAAGTCAACAAGACTACCAAATTTCTACCAGAAATAGCCAATGCCCAAAGGGACTAAAAATTGTTAGCAGCAAATATCAATTCGAAAATTCTGCGATTAAAACTTCGATCTCTCTTCCATCATTCAGCGTATATCACCACTTCAAAAAAAAAGCAACCGTTGTTCATTTACAAGGCGGCAAGTAACTATTTCCTAATACAACATGGCATCACTGAATGCCAAACAGCCACACGAGAAGGCATAAAAAGGCAGCGCTGATTACTCGGCGCAAAAACAAAAGGCGCATTGGTTCGAAACCCGTTGGCCAATTTCAACTTGGAAAACATTACGCGTAAGACGTGACAAACAGGTTTGGTGTAATAAAATGCGACTGTCGCTATTCTTTTAGCACAGTGATGGCAAAACTATGACACGCGCGTCACTAGTGACACGCGAAGAGATTTTGTCTGACACGCGAGTGAGAAACAGGAATTTCATCCCTGTTTTCTTTATTTTATTCCCAAAATCAAGGCGTTCTCTTTAAAAAAAAAAAGGTCTTCACTTGGATTTCATCCCTGATTTCCTTATTTTATTCCCAAAATCAAGGTGTTCTCTAAAAAAAAAAGGTCTTCATTTCAATTTCATTATTGATTTCCTTATTTTATTCCCAAAATCAAGGTGTTCTTTAAAAAAAAAAAAAGGTCTTCACTTCGATTTCATCCTTGATTTCCTTATTTTATTCCCAGTTTAGCGGGAACTCTGTTTAGAAGTGACACGCGATGAGAAAAAAATACGAAAAAAAATTTGATACACCAACTGAAAAGTCTTGTCATACTGTTTTAGCATGTCAAATTTTATAAGATTCAGCATTTTTTTGAGCCTCAAGTAAGAACCTTGCTTTGTTAAATACATAGCTTAACCGCAATTTGTTAATCTTCTAGAAGTCTTTGCCTAATGTACCAAGTCCCGTAAGGAATGCATCTCTTATAGTAGCTTTTTTTCTATTGCGACGCTGTAATATCTATAAAATTATAATCATTGCTCAATATCTTTAGTCTTTGTAGGAAGTTTTCAAGAAATTCCTCTTCGTTTTCTCGGCTTGTATTGAGACGATGTATGGAATGAATTTCATTCATGGGTTTGACATGAACACATTTCAGCTTGTTCAGAGCATCGGCATATGCAGTACATTCGGCTAAGTACAAATAAACATTTGTTTCAATAAAATAAATTAAAACGTCTAGTTTGTATTTATGGATTGCCACATAAATTTTTCTAATAAAACTCTCCAATGTCCTTTTCCAATGTAGCCACTTTTTAGGATCTTCTTCCCAATTAACATCGGTATCAAATATAGGAGGCCTAAGATACTTGTCCATATTTCAGTTTAATAACTTGTAATAAGAATTACTTTTATAATAATAAGCAAACTAAGGCTTTATTAAACTGAAAAAAACCATTTTGGAACCAAACAGAACTAACATTAGTACAGTTACATACGAGTCAATATAAGAAAAGCAGTAAAGCGCAACTGACATGTTTTACTATTACCAAGAGTTTTTCTACTTCAGTTATCTTGCGGCGATGATCTGTCGATTACATTAAACAGTTGAAGTAATGCCTGAGTTCAATACTCCATTTGGTACTACAATTTTATAATTTAACAGGCGATTTAGTTTTTGTTTTTTAGGTAATAATTTTTTTTCTCAGCAAAAATCCCGCAATTTCAGGTTGAGCGATGCGCACTAAAGGCGCCATAATTGTGGTTTTATTATCAGCTACGAGTATAAACAGAGTTACCATTTGATCTGGCGATAAAATAAGCACAGCTAATTACCCAAAGTAAGGAAGAACCAAAAGTGGCAAGCCTTTTTTAAACTGTTTTCACGGACAACATCAAGTGAAAGCCAAAAAAGACCTTTAATTAAATTTCACCCAAAAAACGACATTTTAATTCGAGCATGAAGACTTCTTTTTTGTTCTTTACATAATGACGTTATTCGAAAATATTCACGTTTTTAGAAATGCTGATGAAAACTAAAACAAGACAAAAATTAATCGCTTGACTCCAAACTCGTCACGTTTTGTAAAAATAAGCAGATTGCAATTTTCGAAGACAATTTTGACAAATGTAGGACAAAAGTAAGCTTAAATTTAGGAAATAAGCACAAAATGGTAACCCTAAGTGTGAAAGAAAAAACTAAAAAGAATGCAGAGAAATACAACTAATTAAGCTCGGAAAAATTCAAGATCAAAGGTCTGAGAAACCAAGCTTTGATTAATTTTGAGACAAACAGGGAAAGTACACAAATAACAAGTAAATAAACATTTGCTTAACAATGAGCAAAAATAGCACAATAGAATATTTAAGAATGGTGGGTGGGAAATGATTTCTCAAACAATTTTTTAACAATAAAGATATAAAGAAAAACAATTTTAAAAAATTTTGTTAGATGAAATATTACGTCAGATTTAGAGCAAACTTCCTATTTAACGTTTATCAACTCAATATAAGTTGACGTACCTATGCTGGTACATTAGAAAATTATTTGTTGGAAAAGCAAAATTTAAAAATAATGCTTTTTTAAAATTAAAACAACAAATAAAATTTTTGCGCTTTAAAAAAAATTTTTACCACGAAGCTTAGTAAAGAAAAAAGTAGTTGCAGCAGCAGCAGCAGCAGTAGTAGCAGTAGTAGTAGTAGTAGTATTTTGTTTTTATTTGCATCCAAAAGAACAATTGATAATAATTGAAGACAAAATAGAGCAAAGATTGCAAATAGGAGACGGCAACTAAATGATATACGTCAGGGGTGTCAAACTCGCGGCCCCGGAAACTATCCAATGCGGCCCTTGAACGCTTAACAACAATTGTAGTATTTTGTAAGTTTTTTATCTAAATGCAATACATTTTTCAAACCTTTCAAAGTGAAAGTGATTATTCACACAGATAATTTACAGAAAGTTGATTTGTAAGCAAAAAGTTAGATGTTATAAACAGAAACGATGGTAAAACAGGTTTAGACTTGCCTCTCCTAATCGACTTTCCCGGTAAAACTCTCCTATTTACAATAAATATATTTAATTACAACTACTTTATTCCAAGAACCTTAGCATGTTTTTAGTTTTTGCTTTACACATTTATAGTTCAATTGGTTTGTTACGTAACATTGGTGTATCCTTAAGTCTCATTTATGCCGTTTTTTAAATACTTTTAACAGTATCATGGTTATGCTGGCTAGGCTATTTTTGAAGTCCAGCCTTGAGTATATTTTTAAATCGTATAATAAGACAAGCAGATATTTTTAAGTTAAAAGTTTTGGTCATTACAGGTGTTGAAAAATTCCAATAAATTTTGCTAAAATTTACAAAAAGTAGTTTTGAAAAATTACAAATTTTTTTGTTCTCATTTTGATCCAAATTATGGATACACCTCAAGCTAGCAAAAGAATACTTGAAAAAAACACTTCAGTGATTAAGAAGAAACGCAAAGTACATGAAGAAGGTCGCATTTTTCAAGAAAAATGGGAGTTGCAATATTTCTGCATTTCTCAAAATTCTAAAGCACACTGTTTAATTTGTCACATTTCCATCAGTATAATGAAAGAATACAATATAAGTAGACATTATCAGAATAAGCACAGCAGTCAATATAACAAATTTAAAGATCAATTTCGAACTATGAAACTGAAGGAGTTGAAAGCACAGCTAAATCAGCAGCAAACCTGCTTCAAAAAAATCTGCAAAAGTAACGTTGCCACAGTTACAGCCAGCTATGAACTTAGCCAGATGATTGCAGTCTCTGGAAAGCCTTATACTGATGGAGCTTTCATAAAAAATTGCCTTATAAAAGCAGTTGAAACTTTATGCCCAGATAAAGCGCACCTTTTCAAAGATTTATCATTGACAAGAAATACAGTGGCTACTAGAATTGATGAGATGTCTGCGAGTTTAAAAGAACAAATAAAAACTGCTTCTGCTAACTTTGAATATTTTTCCTTAGCAATTGATGAAACGTGTGATATATCAGGCACTGCACAACTTGCGGTCTTTATTCGAGCTTGTGATGCTAAGTTACAAATAAGGGAGGAATTTCTAGAACTGATTTTTCTGCATGATACAACGTCAAGCAATGACATATTTGAAAAGATGGTACAAATTTTGGAGGAGTATGAACTAGATTTGTCCAAGTGTGTATGCCTATGCACAGACGGTGCAGCTAATATGGAAGGTAAACACAATGGGGTCGGGGCAAAATTAAAAAATAAGATTAAAACTATTTATCTTGACTCAACTTTCACTCACTTTCACTGCATTATTCACCAACAAAACTTGTGCTCAAAGGTCTTAGAACTGGACCATGTCATTAAATTTGTCGTAAAAACAGTGAACTACAACAGAAGTCGAGCACTAAATCACCGACAGTTTAATCAATTGCTGCAGGATATGGATAATGAATTCACAAATGTCCCTTTTTACACAGAAGTGAGGTGGTTGTCCTGTAACAAAGTTTTGAAAAGATTTTATTTATTACAAAAAGAAATTATCATGTTTCTTAACATGAAAGATCAAACAACAACTCAATTAGAAGATAAAAGGTGGATTCAAGATTTAGCATTTGCTGTTGATGTCACTGAACATCTGACCAAATTGAATTTAAAGTTACAGGGCAAAGAAAAGACAATCACTTATATGTATGAGAGCATTAAATGTTTTATCACAAAATTAAATTTGTGGAAAACTCAGATACAGAACAAAAATTTGACACATTTTCCATTTTTAAAAGATGCAGAAAGCAAACTTCAAGAAAATGGCGTGAATTGGACATTGAAAAATTTGTAAACAATATTGATTTACTTTTAAATGAGTTCAAGCGTAGATTCTCAGATTTTTCTTCGTTTGAAGACATATTTGCATTATTCTCAGCACCATTCACATTTGATGCTAGCTTAGCAGATGAAAATCTCCAAATGGAACTTTTAGAAATGCAATCTGACTTTATTGTAAAGGCAAAGTATGATGCTGTTGGAGTTCCTGAATTCTACTCTTATCTCTCAGAGCAATACAGCAACATTAAGAAATTTGCATGCTACATCTTAGCAATGTTTGGAAACACATATAGATGTGAACAGCTGTTTTCATTTCTGAAATTAATCAAACATTCTCAACGATCCAAATTAACCGATGATCATTTAACCTCGTTAATTAGAGTTGGTATTGTAAAATCATTTCAGCCTGATATTAGTAAGCTGGTGGCCCAAAAGAGATGCCAAAAGTCAGGACAAATGTAATAAAAAACATTAAGTTTATTCTGCATTTTTGTAAATTTTAGGTCTATATACGTATTAAGATTAAGTAATTTTTAGTGTACATATTATTCTTTTCTTATCAAAAGTTTGTTCATAAATGTTTTGGATAGTTGTATATAATAATTTATGATTTTTTGTAATAAATACAATAAATTGCAATAATAGTGAAATGCAAGAAATTAATTTGTAAATGGCAATTAAAATTTAAGAAAATAACAAAATTGTATTTGGCTGTTTAATTACATCACAATATGTCACAAACTACACCTATCTAAAAATATGCTTTAAGTATACATTATCAAAATATATCAAAACCTGTTTGCGGCCCTTGGCACAATTTCCAAAATGCAATGTGGCCCTCGAAAACCCACGAGTTTGACACCCCTGATATACGTTACAACATGCACAAAAAAATTGTGCATGGTCGCCGCACCCACGTCTTAACATTGAAGATTTAAAAGCACATTTTCAAAAAAAAATTCTTAAAAAGTTACAATACACTTCTACAGGCCACAACTCAAGAGTGCATTGCTTAATCAGGGGTGGGGGTGCATGCACTAGCGACCCCGCAGGGTCGGGTAGGCAAAGAAGCCACTAAAAGAAATCCTGCCGTGGTTCAAAGACTATTTCAGTAAATGGTGACCTGGATGTAACTCTAAATCGCTAGGATAAATCAGTACACAAGTGAAAATTATCATTTATCGAAACTCTGATTAAATAGAATCAAAAAATCAAAGCATAGTTTCATCGATTTCGAGGTTTTTTATTTTTTTATTTTTATCTCTATATTTATCCTCCTGAATTGCAGGAAAGCGACGGAGGCGCTAATATATAAAGTAGGCAATTACCCCGACCTGCTTCCGGAGATACCAAGATATTGCTGTCCGCTTGTAATTTAATAGAGATATGACTTTAATTTAGAACTGCTTGCCAAGACCACCAAGCAGGGAAAGTGCCGTAAAGTGTCTTTCCCAAGTACACAACAGAATTATGCGAGTGGGTTTTGAACGGAGACCATGTTGATCATAAGCCCGGTGCTTTAACCACTCGACCACGCTGCCGACTGACTGACGGTTGCTTGGTACTCTTCTTAGGCTTGGTTTTAGAATTAGATTCGGATGTACTTTCAAATCTGCAACAACAAAGAAAACCAGCAGAAACCACAAAACAATAATTAATATAACTTGAAAACAACAACACAACAAAAATATAGTAGATCTACGTAGGCCACGTACTAAGAGTGTAAGATTTGACGTTTCAGCTCGTTTACGAATGTTTTCTAAGTTTTTAATTCTTTAATTTTTAAAGGAATTTTGTTCCAAAAAACTGTTCCTTTGTATTTAAGGCATTGTTGTGTAACAGTTAGTCTATAAAATGATGGAAAATAAGCGGAGTTGCTTCTGTTTATTTTGTTGTTAGGGTCAACAAGATTGTTTGAAAATAAGTTGGCAAAGCTATTAGGAAGCAAGTTTTTTGAATATTTAAACATAAAACAGGCCTTCTCTAGTTGGATTTGTTCTACTGCATTAGACCATTTATACACATTGTAGTTTTCACGCTGCCTTTAATATGTATTCCATGTATCATTCTTATAAACTTATTGGCAATTTGTTAAATTTCTAATGATGTTTTATTACCATTACACCAAGTTGTTATACAGTACTTTATGTGACTAACAATCATAGAATGTTAGAGCATATTCAATGATTTTTTATTTAAGTGGAGTGAAATTTTTTTAACTATACCCAAGTTCATGCTTGTTTTTCGAGGTACCTGGTCAATGTGGGGTTTCCAGCTTAAGAATTCATTAAAGATAACACCTAGAAAATTTGCCTCAGATTTATGAGTGATGCAATTATTTTTAAATGAGAGTGCAAGTGAATTTGGAGGGGGTACAGTCTTTGGCCTTTAAAAAACTACATAAAAAGTTTTTTTGATCTTAGGAGTTAACTTATTGCAGTTTAACCACTTTTCAATATTTGATAGCTGTTGGTTAGCTTCAAGATATAGATTTAAAAGATTTATGTTTTAGAAATATATTAGTATCATCAGCATACATAATACTCTCACCTGATGTTGTACAGTTTGGGAAATCATTCACATAAATTAGGAACAAGTGGGGTCCGAGAATAGACCCTTGGGGAACACCGTATTCAACTGTTTAGATATTTGAGTGGATTCTATTGATATATACTAATTGTTTTCTTTTACTTAAATAACTATTAAACCACTGATGAGCCAGGCCTCTTATACCGTAATTCCTAAGTTTATTTAAAAGTATAGTGCGATTAATTGTGTCAAAAGCCTTTGATAAGTCTAAGAAAACCCCTAATACGTGTTCTTTCTTTTCAAAGGCATCTGTTATACTTTCTGCCAAAACAGAGGTTGCATGGCATGTGGAATATTTTTTTCTGAACCCATATTAATGTTTGTAGAAAAAATCTAGTTTTTCAAGAAATGAAATTATTCGGTTATAGATTATTTTTTAAGTCATATTTATATTTATACATTATTTTTTTATGCATTTAAAAAGTCTTAATCAGTTAAGTTTGAAGTTGAAAATCACGGGCAACGCGACCGTTTCAATACTATTCCTAAAATAAAAACTCTTTCAACTGTTTTGTTTTGTACAATAGTCAGACATTTTGGTCTTATTAAAAATATAACAAAAAAGTTTGTCGGGACTGTGGTTGGGTGGTTAAGAGCGCCGGAATTGTGATCCACATGATCACGATTCAAAAGATGCTCACGCCATTCTGTTGCGTCTTTCGGAAAGACACTTCACGACATTTTTTCCTGCTTGGCGTTCTTGACAAGTATTTCTGAATTTCTATTGTATCTATAAAACAAAAAAAGATTTCAATTGGACAGTGAGATCTTGGCATCTCCGGAAGCAGGTTGCGTAATCGCTTGCTCTATGTATAGCGTCTCCGACGCTTTCCTGAGAGTCAGGTGAATAAATATAGATATAAAATGAAAAAAAAGAAAAATTTTAATTGTATTATTAAAGTCAGTTAGGGTCCTCACTATGATTAAAAATTAAAACATAATGATAAATGATGATTAAATCATTAAATTTTAATAAAATAAATTAATAAATTAAACCATTTAAATTCAAGAAAACTTAATGATTAATGAATTAATTAATGAATAAGATTATTAAATAATCTTAAATGAATTAAATCATTCAGTTTTCTTAATTTAATTTACTAAGTTTTAATATTAAATAAAATTAAAAACCGAAGCTAAAAGTTTCAATGGGACAGTAATATCTTGGCATCTCCTAAAGCAGGTTGGGATATTTGGTTGCCTTATGTACAGCGCCTTTGACGCTTTCCTGCAACTCAGGAGGATAAATATAGAGATGAAATGAAAAAAATAAAAATCTTATTTGTATTGTTATAATCAGTGGGGAAGTTTGCTATGATTAAAAATTAAAATTTAATGATAAACAAGAAGAAAATAAGAAAAGAACTTTACGCATCGAGCAATTTGCTCAACAGCCTTCCCTGTTCTTTCCGCAGCAATGCTACGAAGGATGTATGTGCCTGAATGGCCAAGTGTGGGACAACCATATGGGAAAATGTGTAGAAAAAGAGAATTGCTCGTGTGTCCATGAAGGAAAAGCGTTTGCACCAGGGACATCGTTTGTTTGGAAGAATTGTGAAACGTGTAACTGTTCCAACTCCACGTGGCTTTGCGAAACGGATTCCCAATGCGTAAAGGAGGAGACATGCACAGGGGTAGGTTATGCTTGACGTTACGTTAGCATCCGGTAAACAAACTGCTTTTATGGGTTTTGAAAGATAATATTGTTGTTACTAAATTACTAACGTTAAAGCTCGATTGTTGAATAACTCAGGGAAGAATTTGGGATCAATGCGTTGACTGCGCGCCTACTTGCGGAAAATACAACCAAACGTGTAACGCCAGTTGCAGCAGTGAAGGATGCCGATGCACCAACAATACTTTATGGAACGGACATAAATGCGTTACTCCGACTGGATGCTTTTGTTATCAAAATGGAAAAGAATACAAGCATGGGGAAAAAATCGCGCATGGGTGTAACCAATGGTCTGTTTATTTCCTAAGCGTTTTAAGGCAATGTTACTGTCAACTCCGGTTATTTTTGTAGCAAATGCCTCTATGGAAGATGGAGCTGCTCCGAGAACGTGTGTCCAGGATCTTGCTCCTTGCAAGGAAGGAGCAGATACATTACATTCGATGGCAAGGACTTTCTATTCGAGGGTGGGAGTTGTTTGTACACTGCCGTGACGGACGAGTGCAATGCGATCGGAAACGGGTCCTTCGCGATCAGCTTCAAAAACGAGCCTTGCTACGAAGGAAGCCAACAATATATTTGCTCAAAAACGGTGAAGGTCAGCTGCTTATTTAATATGTGCAAAGCATGTAGGCCGATTGTGACTTGTTGTCACATGTCACAACTTTTCCCCGGGAATCCAAAAGCATCTAAATACCTGCGCTAAATTAAAGTTGTTTTATTTTTATATATGCCAGTTCCAAAAATAATTTGCCGCAAGGCTGAAGTTTTTAAAACAGTAGGTTTTGGATTCGCTAGAAACTTCTCTCTACAGATAAAAAAAACTACAGTTTCTAAATACAAAAATATGTTGACAAAAATTGGACAAGCTTAAACAGTTTTCATAAAACTCGAGTCTCAATCTTCACCAAATTTAAAAGCAATTTACTGCGTGAACAACTGCAAATAATTGCTCAACAACTTTGTACTGACTAAATATAAAAATAAATTTGCACCTTAATGGCTAATATCAAACTTAATAGTTCGTTTTCCACACAAGCTTAAACAATTTTATCTCTCTGTAGAATTAATATTTCAAGGCGTCAACCCGTGCAGGCTACAATGACTGGAAACGATTTCCAAACATTATAGCAACTGAATGAATCTCCAAGCCGTCAACAATGACCCTTAAACAACATAAACGTAGCCACAAAGGCATAGAAACACAAAACGATTTTAAACACTATAGCAATCAAATGAATGAAAAAATTTGGTGCTATTTTTGATGTATAACGATCAGGCCACGCGATAATAATAAAATTTTTGAGCTCTAGCTAGAATTCTCAAATCAACCATTACATTAAGTTCACAATCGGTCAAAACAGTACGCCGCCACAAAAACACCCTATCAGAAGACACGAAAGCAAACTAATTACAGATTTTGATGTTTTAATTCCATTGTAAAACTCCACTTAAAATTTCTTGAACGTTCCACAAAGAAAGACAAAAAAATACCAGCCATACGCTCTATAAATTAAAAACGATCAAACAAATGATTGTAATCATTTATACGAACTACTTGCAAATTAATTAAATTAAGAGGGGGTTTGGCGTACAGATTATGCAATCACTACTTAACAATGTGGAGATTACATCAAAAGCTTAAAATTATTGTAAAAGACTGAAAGTTAACTATAAATTTACGAGGTTAAAATTTACATTGTAAATGAAGTGTGACATCACATAATGCTGATATTAATTTTATAGCTTTATAGTTGAACCCTTTTATTATGAGGTAATATTTTTCATTGTTACGTAGTGATTACGCAAACCACAACTTAATTTTATAAGTGATTGCAAAGATTCGTTTTACCATTTCATTTATAAGAGTGGATTGTATTTTTAAACTTCGTGACCTTTGAAGCAGTTTAAACGCTTTTTTCTTTAATTTCTTTTTTATCTCGAACGCTCAAGAATGATGAATAGAATCTTTTACAATTTTACAGTTGGGCGTAAAGTAGTTCGACCAGTGGAAAACGTAATTGTAATAGTTGTGTTACAGATAATTTTCGCGCTTAAGCTATCAATTAAATGATGCGTAAATAAATTTGAATAATGAGGTGTAAATATGTATATGTATTAATAATTAAAATAAATTTAACAACGATACAAAGACCCAAAAAATAAATAAAGACAGAAATATGATAATATGATTGACGGTTTACGATACGATACGATTTAAGATATGATTACGAGTTACGATTACGAGTTACGATACGATGTACAATTCACGATATTTAATTGATTTGGATTCCACGGCAAACCTGCCCAAAACACAAGAACAATACACAAATCCAATGACAGTTGCAAACAATATTCTATCGACGTTCCAACAGTAGTCGACGTACTTATCGACGTTCAAAACAGTAGTCAATAAGTTCCAAAGCTTTAAAAAAGTTAACAATTCCACTTTACCGTTTAACAAATGCAATCCTTCTTTGTCTGTCCGTTTGTCTATATCTGTTTTCTGTGATCAAACTTAAATTTATAAGAAACAAAAATACGTCAGGCGCAGTAAAAAAGGCAAATCAAGCTTACAATAACAAAGGCGAGAAATTAACTGAAACGAAACTAAATGGGGTTCGAAACTTGCTGTAACAAGTTGATTTTTAAATTCTGGCCCGACCATGTAACTCCGATTGTTGTCTTGTAACGTTAGCCTAAATTATGTAAATAGCTTGTATTTCTTCATCATTCATTTGATTGCTATATTGTTTAGCATCATTTGTGTTTGTGTTCCTGTGTAGCTACGTTTGAGTTGTTCAAAGATCAGTGTTGACGCCTTGGACATTGATTCGAGTGAAATAAGTGTTTGGAAATTGTTTTAAGTTATTGTTGCCTGTGTAGAAAACAAACTACTAAGTTTGATATTAACCATCGAGGTGCTAATTTATTCTTGTAGTTGGTCAGTACAAAGTTGTTGAGTAACTATTTGCAGTTGTTGGATCTGTAAATTGCTTTTAAATTTGGTGAAGGTTGAGAGTGGAATTTTATAAAAACTATTCAAATTTATCCGATTTTTATTAACATATTTTTTGCAGCTACAAACTGCAGATTTCTTTTATCTGTTGAGAGAAGTTTATAGCAAATCCAAAACCTACTGTTTTAAAAACTTCAGCCTTGCGGCAAATTATTTCTGGAGCTGGCATAAATAAAAACGAAACAACTTTACTTTAGTGCAAGTATTTGGGTTACCTAGTTCAACTGATGCTTTTGGATTGCCCGGTAAAGTTGTGACACTCATCATAATTTTATTTGTAATCTTATCTTTTCTAGCAAGGTGGCTTTTATGAGCGCATAATTGATCGGTGATTAACAATGGTTTGCTTAGGTCGAAATCCACGACAAGTTGATCTTTTTGATCAAGGGAAAAACTCCAAAGATAATAACGTTAAGCAACACTCACTTGAACCCCAATAATACCCCGGTTAAAATCGTCAAGTTCGGGGAGTATTTCTTTATTCTAACAAAAGTAAGATATAAGCAAAAGCGATCTTCATATATGTGTGTGTGGCAATTTTTTTGCATTTTAGATTGGATTAACCGTCAGGTGGAATGGAAAAACGGATATATCAATAGACCTGGCCCCAAAGTTTTGGTCTAGCGTCTGTGGATTGTGCGGAAACTACGATGGAAACATACAAAACGACTTTATGACCTTTTCAAGTGTGAAGAAATAACAGTTTCAGTGTTTTTTTTGGGGGGCTAGGATTCGTTAATAGTTTGATGCTCAAACACAATTTGGTTTTCGGTAGAAGCAGAATTTTGTTTGTTTTTTTTTCAAAATGCAATTTTGTCTTAAACAATTTACATGGGCTATTATAAAATGTTATAATTAGGTTGAGTTGATTGTAATTGTGATGTTACGCACCTAATTGACCTCTTCATTAACAACTTTTTTGAATATCAACTGCTTCAATATTTTTTTTACCATTTCCACCAGCAAAACCCAGCAATCTGAGAAATTTAACAAAAAATTAGTGACTTGTTTTTGCGCATCAAAGCCGTTCACCAACCCCGCGTCGAGACACGGCACACACAGTAACCCTAATGTTTATTGTTCAGTGGCTCTTGAAGATACTCCAAATGAATTCGGCGACTCTTGGGGTGAATCTTCGTGCACTGAATCCCCGCCGGTTGTTGTTCATCCGTGCGAGAAGCACCCGGAAAGAGAGAAGTGGGCAAGAAAGTCTTGTTCTGTTATCACCCAAGGAGAATTCACTAAATGTAATGAGTTGGTGGAAAGCAAGAGTTATTACGACTCGTGTGTTCGGGAGGCGTGCGAATGCGCTAGGTAAGGAGCAACCAGCTTGGGTGTGCTTTTAGATCCGGTATAACACGATTATTTTTGTTGTTGTTGTTGCCCCTCCTCCAATGATATCTTGGAGAAGCTATCTCTTAACTCTTAAAAGCAGCCAATCTAGATTCCCACACATCGGTGAACTCTGTTGGTTTCAAAAACTTTTCCACAGACTAGTGGCATGATGTTCTGTTGGTACTTGACTACAGTTAAAGAGATGATCGGTGTCATGTGTTTGTGTCAAACATAATTGGCATTGTGGCCCGCAAGTATCAAAGTTTACTGTATGTAGATAACTTCGCAGTAGTGTTGATTTATTGGCTCTGAGCTGTGCCAGTTCTGTAAGCATGTGACGTGATAGCATTTGCTCTGATAAATAAATTCCCCGGTAGGATTCCGGCTGATCTTGATATATAAAATTGACGGTATTTCGGGGGGCGGAGACCGAGCTACGTAGCTACAAATCAGCAAGCGGGTATGGACCGAACCGTTATTTTTGAAAAAATGATAAATGTAAGCTACCATATTTTACAAGTTTTTAATCTTGAATCCTATATAGATTTGATTTTTTATGTTTTAGTATTTGTGACGGGGTTACACAAAAAAAAAAACGTTACGGACCCGAAACTTCGGGTTGAGCAAAATTGCTTTTAGTTATGGGCGGGAAAGGACTGCAAAACAGCAGCTTGCAAAGGTCTCTAAGGCATCCTATTACTACAGCTGACAAAAAGTTGTGAGTTAACTATTAAAAATAAATAAGATAAATTCAAAAAATTTCTTATTTAATCACGTTGGAAAGATGTAGCTGGATGATGTGGAAATGCTCATTAGGTCATGTGTGTCGGCGTGGTGTCACAGATTAACAAATTCATCAAAGAAAAATAAATTAATGGAACAATTAAAAGCGCTGGCTAATGATTTTTTTAAACTCTTTTCTTCATCTAAAATTCAGTCTTTAGTCCAATGATGATTAAAATGGTGACTTCAATTCCAAAAAAGCCAGGCTGCAAGTAAGAAATACAGCTTAATCATTATATCTGCATCATATGAGAAGGATTTTGCATAAAATTATAAGGCTTCATATGAAAAAGAAATGATAAAATAGGCTAAAATAGTATCATTAATGTGATTGGCCTTTAATCATATTATTATTTCAGCTTGTACATATTAACTTCATAACAAAGTTTTAATTAAAATCATAGGCGTTAATTTTAGAGAAACCCCAAACTATTAAACCGACTTGTTTTTGGAGATGCCAAATATTGTTGTCCAGTTAAAATTTTTTATTTATATTGTTGGCAGCGTGGTCGAGTCGTTAAAGCGCCGGGCTCGTGAGCAACACGGTCTCGGTTCAAAACCCACTCGCGCCATTCTGTTGTGTCCTTGGGAAAGACACTTTACGACACATTCCCCTGCTTAGTGGTCCTTCTAAATTACAGTCATATCTCTATTAAATTACAAGCGGACAGCAATATCTTGGCATCTCCGGAAGTAGGTCGAGGTAATATGCCTACCCTATGTATTAGCGCCTCCGTCGCTTTCCTGCGAGACGGGAGGATAGATATAGAAATAAAATAATAAATAATAAGATTATTTTTAGTTTTCAATCAATAATATAAATGAAATGTAAAACTGCTTACTGAGTTTCCCAAGCACAGGAAATGTCACAAAGTACTTTTGCCAAGGACAAGAGCGGCCATATGACAAAAGCAAGAGTTAAACTCCGAACCGCGTCGGTCCGTTCGCTATTAGTAGTATGGCCCTGACTATACTAATGTAATCTGAGAGTACGTTAATTTTGGCCGTGTGACTGAGTAGGTAGGAGTGCCGTATTGATGAACAACGCGATTAAAGATCGCATTAGCTTGTTCAACCAAGATAAAGCTAAAGATTTACAAAATAATTCAACTACGAAAAAGACCTTTAAAGAAATAATTTTTCTGCATATTGACTAAGCATGGCTACTTTATGTACTATGCTTGCAAGCGCAAACATTTAATTTCTGATGCTTTTCCCGTCAACCGGGCAGTATGAGACTGCAATCTCAACAACGCAGCCATGGGTTCTCTAAACTGCTGAGAAAAAAGAACACGAACAAAAACAAAATAATAGTAGATCCAGGTCTACGGTATGCTCTGGCAACAACAGCAATTCAGAGAACTGTCGTTGATTTACAGATGTCGCATTTAATCAATAACTTTTTGCTTAAATAAGTGAATATTTTCAATCATTTTTTTGGTTAATGAGGGTTCACGAATCCATTAAATAGCCTGAATATGACTAAATACAAATGTTTTTGAAGAATGGTTTGTAATGTTACATTGGATTGTGGTATGAAAAGGTTGAAAACCACTGGTCTAAAGTGATCCAAGAATTTTTGGATGAATATGTGGGTAGTGTTTGATTGCTAAAATGATGAAGTTGTGCCATAATTACCTGAGCCTTGTGTAAAGAGGGCAGCTGCAGTTTTGTCTGTGTTAATATCAGGGCTGGGGAGCCAGCCTAATTTAGCTTAGGTTTCGGCTCCGGAGCCAATGCTTGACTCTAGCTCAGCTCCGGCTCGCCTCTAGAGGCTCCAACTTAATAATGCATCAATAAATATTGGGCAATATCAGATAACTAGATGATATATCAATCATCGAAAATTTACTAACTTGCACTTTGCTATAACTCAAAGATCAATTATACGAGTATATCATTTAAGGGCTTTATATTACCCGAGGATTCAATGGGTTGAGTTCTATCCTATATATTATCTAGGCTACACCCCTACATCAATTAAATGTCTCAAACAAAAGAAGAACCAATTATATCCACCGCATTTATATACAAAATAAATCTTCCAAACACAATCATCACCGCAGATGTCAATGCTTACTTGGGGAGAACAGAACAAAGGCATCCTACTTAACTTCAATCACTTCCCACTAAACACAAACGCTTCAACATGTCTACTACCCAATCAAACACAACAACCTACTTCAACTGACATCACAGCTTCAACAGACTTGCATGATTGCACTAACTGGATGACCATCCCCTCCTTCACATCAGATCATTTATTGTTACTCAGTAACCCTCAGCATACATCACAAGACCAAAACAACTCCATCTCACTTCACTAAAACAATAACAAATTACTGAAAATCCGATTGGACTTCATTTAAAATGTATTTTGATGATATCCTCTTCTACAGAACCCATCTCACAAATTTCTATGAGGCAAACAAACATCTTGTAGAGGCAGTTCTGGATGTCGCCAGACTCTTTATCCTTAAAGAAAATTAAAACAGCACAAATTGCACTTATCTGCCCAAACATATCCGCAAGCCCATTCAACAACACAATCACATTGGCAAACAAAACAAATCAGGCCCCCAAATTATTACTTTAACAATCACATAAATAAACAAATACATGAACCCAACACAAACACCAAGATCTTGATAAAATTAATCACAAACAAAATTCTATTCCCAGTGGGCGCTATGGCAAAAATATCCATCACCATCCACAAAACAAAACTGAAGCATCAGCTTTGGAACTAAAACAGTCATTGGACATGAAAAAAGCAAAATTTTATAATAAACCATTTACGAACGTCACTTACAGTACAAAAAAATCAACAGACACATAGACCATAAAATCAAAAACCTTTCCAATGTTTCAAGTGCGATTATCTATCTCAAACAGCACAAACAACAATTTTACTGGACCTAATGGCATAAACATTCGACGCCTTTGACACTTAGGATTACTTGACATCAAATACCTCATAAACATGTACAAAACTGCCCTCAACACCAACATAATAAGTTTCACAACCGATTCCATGCCTTCTGCTCTATCGTCTCTGCTCCCGGCTTCCTTTAAAAAATCTCTCTGTACATTATATAACGCCTTTATTTGTCCCATTCTTATCTATGCTTTCTAGGGCTGGTTTCATTTCTCCCCCCACCCATACACCTCATTGGAGAGAATGCATAGGTCCTCCTGTAGAGTTATCACAGGCTATTTATTGTCAGCCCCTATTTTCTTGCTACACTTAAAAGCACTTCTTCCACCACATCGGGTCACCCTCACCCAACAATCTCTCTCTTACTTCGAACGTGCTCTCAGACTGCCTCCATCTTTTCCTTTAGCCTCTTTCGCCCATTATAACGTATACGTTCCAATAATAATTCCCGTAATCTTACACCTAACCTACAATTACCTCCCAAATCTTTAATTTTATATCCTCCAAAACTTTCCTAGTCCACGCCTTCTTACTCTATATTATACCAACTTTCTTCCCCATTTTATCGTAACAACCATCCCTCCCTCCGCAATGCCGCCGCTGTTTCTCATCTATCCACCCTCCGACACAGCGAAAGCACTTCTGGCTTATGGCTTGGTTCCTGGCGGGTTGGAAGAGGGATAATCAGGGATTCAAATTAAATGGACTAAATATCTCAGATCCACCTATCTTTTCTTCTTTGCTGGACGCTGCGCCACCAGCTATAGCACCAAGACTTATGCCATTCTTCACGCTCTTGAGTAGTGTATTTCTCACTTCTCGTCATGTACCTTTGTAGCCGTTATCTTATTTTCTGACTCTCAATTTGTCCTGAAAACTCTCTTTGCTTCCTTGCCATACCTAATACCAAAATTCCTTATTGACACCCAATCTCTTCTCAACTCTTTATCTGACTTTAAGGTAGTCCATTTTCAATGGATACCTGGTCATTATTCTCTTCCAGACAACAACTTAGTTAATTTTCTTGCTAAAGTTGGTGCCACTCATGGCCTTTCTACCATACCACTCTTCCTCCGAACGCCTATCCCTTTACACCAGTTGGAGATGCGGTATCCAATCTAGTTTTTTTCCAACATCAAATCCCTCTGGTATTTTCTGAGAAGCCTATCCTCCCCGATCCGCTCGCTGTGTTTTCTGTCGTATATGTTGCAACGGGGTACAACACTCTTCTTGTAAGATACCACCACAGGATTGATGGAGCCGAGACTTCTGAATCACAAGACGTCTTTCATCTTGTGATCACCTAGAAATGAGTCGGGTAAGCCCGCCACTACCACCATACTAACACAATACCACAAGATGCCACAGCCATTTTTATTTTAAAACCAAACATGGACCGCAACATTAGCACAAGCTACCGATCCATATCACTTTATCATCCATTATCAAAACACTACCAAAAGCCTATAACCGTAAATAGCAGAAAAGTTTCCAGTTATTTCTCATCAATATGGATTTAAATATGAACATTCAACACACACTGCTTTGAGCAACATCTTCCATCAAATTACAAAATACTTAAACAACCTAATACAACATCACGCTGTAGCAGTAGCTTTGGACATGAGCAAGAAGTTTAATACTGTGAACATACATAAACTTTTAATAACAAGCATTCTCAATATCATTATCAAGTTCATAGCCAACTACATTTAAAGGACAACAACCATGCACTCAATACAATGGCACACTCTTAAAATTCAAATAAATCAACATCTGGAGTACCCAAGGTAGAGTTCGGTCTTCAAAATTATTTAAAATTTACATTTCTGAGATTACCTCCCCCCAAAAGATGTGCAAATCTTAACTTAAATCGATGACATGAAAATCACAGCATCTCACACCAATCGCCATTTAAGGCCCAACAACTCATTTAACCATATCGTTACAAAGTCTCACACTTTTTACACCAGACACAGCTGAATATGGCACTACTCTTTTACTAAAATTAAACAATCAAACACTACGTTGTTCATACAGTGCGTTATTGAGGTCTTGGTTTGTTGAAGCTTCTTAGATTTGGTGCAGATGTTGTGCAAAGCAGTGTGTTTATGTTCAACTACATGTTGATTTTGGATAACCAAAATGTTTTTTATTCATGGTAATAGTGTTTTCTCTAGTGTTTTAGCAATTGTTGATAAAAGTGATGTGGATAGGTGGTTTGTGCCAATGTTCTGATCTTTGTTTGGTTTTGAAGTGGAGATGATTGTGGCCCGTTTCCAAAGAGGTGAAATTGTTATAGTGTTGAGGGCAATGTTGTACATGTTTGTAAGATATCTGAAAACAAGCAATCCTAGGTGTTTGAGTTGTCTGATATTTCTGCCATCAGGTTCAATAGAATTGTTGTTTGTGCTGCTTGAGATGACTACGTGCACTTGCGTCGTGTTAAGTCGTATTTACTCGGTAGGAACGTTTTTGATTGTATGATCTATGTCAGACATGGAGTAATTGTAATCAGTAATCGTAATCGTTTACAATCGATTCAACTTTTCATGTAATCATAATCGCTTACATTGAGAAAAGCTTAAATGTAATCATAATCGATTACTTTAAGAAAAACTTATATGTAATCAATTACGTTGAGCTAGCATTCAAACGCGGAAACCCCATTTTTGACGTCACTTTTTGTCGCCTTTATTCAGATAAACCAGTGGTTCTCAACCTTTTTGACCCATCGATCATTTTTTAAAAAATCGGCCAGCGTTTTGGCCATCTTAGAAATTTCATCTTCTGGCTCATAATTTTCTAGCTCTACATACCAGAGTTGATAATCCATCTTCAAAATGTCCTCAAATTTTCTACCAAAGTCTGGGTAAAGACCTTCAAGATCAGCAATGCATGCAGTAGTGTATTCTAAATGTAGGAGGATTAAAACTTTTAAATTTCAACAGTTCTTTTTCTCAAATTGTTTTTTCAATATTTCAGTTTTTCGATGTAACTTTTTATTTGCTAAGCGAAGGTAAACAAGTCTGATTTTTTTATCTTGGAGCTCGAAGTTCAGCATATTCATTATATTAAAGATATGACTAAGGTAGTATATTTTTGTGTTTATCCCAGTATTCTCAAGTTTTTTAAGAATTTTACGAGCTTTACCTGCTTGTTTTCTGTATTTACAATCAACTCTTTTGGACTTGAACTAGGGAAATTGATCATTTGTTGCCACAACATTGCAAGACTTCCAAGGCTGAGACCTTTTGACAACCATCCCCCCTCTGAGTGAAGCAACAGTATTTTTAAGTTTTCAGTTTCAAAGAATTGCACAAACACACCATCATTTATTGATTTTGTTTTGGCAAAGTTAATTGCATGTATGACAGCATTCTGTGCGAAGTATAAAGCCAAACTCGAGCTGAAAACATCTAAAAAATTAGCTATTTAGATGCCAATCAAACACTAAAGAAAAAATGCTGCTGCAATCTAGCGCTACATAATTTACTCACATACACTTCCAACATAATTTAATATTATAACATTTACAATTTTCAGAAACGTTTGATCAAGAATTTATAAAACTCTCTGTGGACCAGTAGAGATTTCTGGTGGACCACCCGTGGTCCAGCTGCAACAGGTTGAAAACGATTTCGAAACTTATGTTATGAATGTAACAAATATTTTAACTGCTGATTGTGATACTGATGAACGAAGCGAAAAGATTATCCTACCAATACGTTTCAGAATTTTTGTCGTAGCAATCGAAAAGCACATGATCATTTTGAGTAATCGTAATCATAATGCAGAATGCGTTAGTAGTCATAATCGTAATCGATTACTTTCAAATTTGAGTAATCGTAAGCATAGTCGATTACATTCGTCAAGTAATCACCCCATCCTGGTCTATGTGTCGGTTAATTTTGTTTGTGCTATATGGGGTGGCGTTTGTAAATTGCTTATTAAAAGCTTTTTTTTTGTCTAAGTCAGTGATAGTTGTTTTAGTTTCGAAGGAAATCCTTCTGTTTTGTTGTGCGAGTGGTTTTTATTGGATAATTTTGCTATGATGCCCCACAGCGAGTGTAGATTGTGTTTGTAATTAATTTTGTCAAGATGTTGTTTTCAAGTGTTTGTTTGTGTTCTTGTTTTTATTTGTTTATGTAATTGTTAAGAGTAATCATTTGTGGGAGTGATATGTTTTGTTTGCGAATATGATTATGGTGATCGATAACCTTGCGGATATGCATGGGTAAGTGAGTGTGATTTGTGCTGTGGTAATTTCTTTTAGGGATAAAGAGTTTTTCGGTATTCCAAATTGCCTTGATAAGATGTTTGTTATCTAGAACGTATTTTCATGATGCCTCGGGCGTCGCGCAGATTAAACAGATCCGCGCTCGGGTACTTGGTAGAGATATCTGTTAAAAAAATGTTTTCCTAAGTGATTCAAGTAAGACAAGGTCTGGAGACTGATGGCTAATCTTTAACAAAAACAAATTGTCTTACTTCTGTCTAATCTCTGCCCGGTGGAGCCCTTGCTTTATCTAAAAAAAAAAGACTCACTTATCTCTGGCTTCTCAAGAAAGTGCACTATGTTTACCTTTCTAGAAACTTTCGGCCACCGTCTTTCTTACAATAAAAACAATGATTTGCTCACTACCAAATTTATTGTTTCATAAACTTTGTATGCCATAAAATTGATATAAGCTCCCGGTAATAATGAGAGTTCCAACTATGCTTCTATTTTAATAAGTCTAGAAAACTAAGCAACCTTTTTAAGTGTCGGAATGACATTATTTAACCATTTACCATTGTTTTTAGCGGCGGCGACTGTGAATGTTTGTGCAATGCAATCCAAGCTTACGCTCGAGCTTGTAGCGAGGTGGGTGTTGTCGTCGCTTGGAGGAAGCAAGGCTTCTGTGGTGAGTGCAACTACAGCATTGGTTAAAAACTAAACATTATAAATCCCAGATATTCCGCTTAGTCGAGCATTGCTTCCGATTAGCTGTTAGTCGCTTGGAATTGAAAACGAGCAGTTTTGCATTGAAAAAATTTTTTAAGATTTTATGATGAAAAAAATTCAGTCAAATTAGCTGTGAACAAAGCGTTTTGCAGAAATTATCGATCTCACGGCGCTAAAGTAAAACAAGTTGTGGTTGAGTTTATCAAGCATTACTTTCAAGTTCTGAATTTCTGACTATCACAAGCCATTCATTTTGCTTTTTGTGCTTTCCATTTGCCCGCTATGAGTATACTTCTATTCAAGTAAATGCTGGCTATAACAATGAAGCATTATTGATCGTTGTCGTTGTTTATAAGGGCATCCAATCCGGTTCAATAACAAACAACAATGCGGCCAAAGGTTCATCCTTTTACTAATCGAGGCTGCTGTATTTCTCGGATCAGATGCTGTTGGCAATGATGTCAAGCCAGCATCGGGTTTTTTCATCTCCCAATCGTCAGTCCTCATGTTCCATGTAGTGCCCGATGTATGGGGCACGCTATATGAACGTGGTCTGCGGTTTGTTCAGGAGCCCCGATTTTGCAATTCGATGAAGGAGCGAGACCCCATTAGTACATGAATAAATTAAATCGCCAAACATCAGTCCATATGATGTTCTGGGCAAGCTCAATCCAACAGGCCTGGCACTGGGTATGGGTATGAAAGCACGGAGCCTGAATGTATTCTCATAGTACTCTTTGTTTAATCTATAAAATTAATCCACAAAGAAGCGCGGATACCTAGTCGGTAGGGTGGCCCTTATCAGTGGGTAAAAATTAAAACTATCTTTTTTTGAGCTCTAAGCCTATAAACCGGATCTAATTGTTTCAAAAACATTGTTGTACAATTTTTTTGCTATTTGATTAATATTTAGAGGTAGTCCAATGCGTTAGAAATTATCGTTTTCGTGTCGCGTTATTAAATTTTGCATATAAAAGCATTTTTTAATATTTAGCTTCAGGTCCCCCCCGAATCGGTATTTACTTCTCAAAGCAGAGGTATCATAGATGTTACATTGCTCATTATTGCTTGGGATGACATAGAGTTTCTTTGCGAGTATCTGGGTAAACACATCTTGCTCAGAAACAACTTGCAATAGGAATTGCAGTTGTTCTTCATCCTTCGTCAAGAGACGGTTGTAAGCTTGCACAAGTGCAACTTTACGTTCAGCATTATCATTCACAACTTTTAATTTTTTACAATTGCTTGAGAAAATTGGAAGCTTTCTGAGATATGCCAAAAATCTGGATTTTCTTTTAAAAAGCTGGTGTCAAGACGAAGCTTATGGAAGAACTTATTTTTTTAGGAGTAATAAAATCATCCAGTTGCTTGTCTTTAAAGAAAAAAGCCTGATATTGTGGTCTTTTTGCGAGTTCTTCCTTGTCATTTTCTCCTTGAAGCTTGCCAACCATGCGCCTCTTTACTTCAAGTGAAACATCATTATCAAAAAACTGAGTCCACAAGCTCCTTAGACAAGTACCAGAAGTGCTTTGATAACTTGTTGAGTTTACTTTTTGGAACTGCTGCATTGGGTAGTTGCAGCAGTGACTTTGTTAAATTCAAATCACCGCCAAGGAGCTTCTTGAGAATCTGGGGTAGTGAACCAGGCCTCAACATATACTGGTATTTCAAAGCTGCAGAGCTCCTTGAGGCTCTTTTCTTTGTGAGTTATAAGTTTGAACTGTTTGCGAAACATCCAAATTTTAAAGGCATATAACAGTTTATTCATCCAATGTGCATGATGCACTGGTCTCGGATTCCTAAATTTTACTCCTTGGAGCGAAAAATTTCTCAGAAATAAAATTGATAGTTTAAGAAGCTCGGCATAATCATCACGTGGTTGTGTCTTTTGCAATTGATCAGTTGCAAATATTAATGTTTATTCTCGAACATTATCTGAGATGCTTTCAATGACATTAGCTTCTGCAACTCCTGGATCAAAAGATGTTAAATCAAATGATGCTCATTGAGCTTGAAATCGTTTGAATAGCAAAACCTCAAGACCAGAACTTCCTCCTAAGGTTGATAGAAATACTCTGCTAAAATAATTTCCATGACATGATGGTGACCAGGAAAATGCAGCAAATTTCTACCAAGTTTCTGCTCTAACAAAACGCATGTGCCCTTTCGATGTCCTGTGTTTGCAGCAGTTATGTCAAAGCACATTGATATAACTACTTCAAATACTCCCCATTCTTGTAATGCATCAGATACTGCATTGCCTTTCTGTTCACCAGAGCAGAAGTTAGCTTGGGAACGCCAAGAAGCGTATCAATATTTGGACCAGATAATAGAATTAGAAGGCGATGTACATGTTGTTTTGATGTCAAATCTTGCAACAGCTTTCCATCCCAGTGAACTGTAAGTGGTTCGTTTGCATAAAATTTTTTTTTTGAGATGTTGAACAAAGGTAATTCTTGCCTTTTGTCTTGAACGAGCAATAGTAGTTCGATTTATGGCTAATTTTTGCGAATCATTAATATGTTTAATAGCAGCTTCAGGCAAAATAGCTGTTATTGTACTTTTCTTTATTGTTTTTCTCATTTACAAATATTTAAAACGTAGCATTTAAATTGCAAAAAAAGCTTAAAGCACGTTAATTATTGAAAATGCAAATAAAATGAAACTCGCGAGGCAAACAAAGAACACGCGGTAGCTCACTCTTTAACTACATATGATGCGTGTCCAGGGGCGCCGGAAGCGGGAGGGAAGGAGGGGCAATTGCCCCCCTGCCTTTTAATTTTTTTAAAACGCGGGGGCAGAGGGGGCAGATTGTGCTATTTAAAATTAGTATTTCAGATAAATTTTTTTTAGTTGTGCTTAACAATTAACTTATATAATCTTGATCACCATTAGATCCAACAATGTTTGTAAAATTACAAAGATAACCGTGACTCAAAGTACAGTAATAAAAGCAAGATAAAAGTTTTAACATATACAATGTAGAGTCATTGATATCGTAAGCGACCTTAACTTCTGGTAAGCATCTTATTCTACTTAAATCAGTAAACTGAATTATATCTTAGCGGAAAATCAATTTTTGATTCATTAACTGATGGAAAATAGCCATATACATAACAATCAGGGATACCTAAACTACCTTCCCGGTAGTTTAGGTATTCTTAACAACAATTATACTAAGCGTTTTAAAAAAAAATAAAACATCAGAAAATTTCTAACTGCTAACAAAGAGTAAAAGTTTCTAGTAATATTTAAAAAAAATTTCATTTAGAAGCAAAAAAATTGTGGCGTTAATTTAATTTTAACAAGCAACACAAGCTGTCTGACTTGGCTACTCAATACTCACTTATGGCCGACATTAAAGTCTAAAAATAAAAACACCAAGACTGAACGCATGATATTCTTAGCCCTTTCAAAGGACTGTGGTACAATATGTGTGCCATGATTGTGATTACAGCGTAACATTTTAAGAGTCTTGTTTGTTTTGATGGGTTTACAGAAGAACTTGCAGACCTACATGCTCATATTAAGTTATTTAACCAAGAAAGTACCACGCCTCTGAAAAAAGTAACAAAGATATCAACAGTTTGCGAAGTTTTATGCAAAAAGCCGACAAGCAAGAAATGCTTTTTGAAAATAAATAAATTATTTTAAATTTACTGCGGCGCAGCTCTTGTTTTGGCTTTTGCAGAAAGGTGTTTCAGTGTCATGAGAAGAATCAAAACATGGCTTAGAAGCAATATGAGAAATAACAGTCGCAATAACAAATATTCGCAAACATTCATAAGAACTTGTTGAACAATGAATAGAATTGGCAGCGTTGTGGAGTGGTTAAAGTGCCGGGCTTGTGACCAACACGGTCTCGGTTCAAAACCCACTCACACCATTCTGTTGTGTTCTTGGGAAAGACACATTACGGGACATTTCCCTGCTTGATGGTCCTGGCAAGCAATACTAAATTAAAGTCATATCTCTATTTAATTACAAGCGGACAGCAACATCTTTTCATCTCCGGAAGCAGGTCGGGGTAATTGCCACCCTATGTATTAGCGCCTCCGTCACTTTCCTGCGAGTCAGGAGGATAGATATAGAGACAAAATAAAATAAAATAAATAAAACAATATCAATTTACAAGCCGTTGCAGATGACTTTGCAAAAGCAAGCGAAACACTAATAAATTATTTTGAGTTACAGTTACATTATAGTGAAGTGTTTAATAATTGACATCAAACCTCAATCTAAAGAGCCATTTATGCTCATGTAATTACGTTTTTTCTTTTACCCAATTGTTAATAGCTCTTTAAGTTTTTTATTGTTCTATCTATTTTAACCTTTGGTATTCTTGATAGCATAAATGTTTTAGCCAGTGTTCTGTTGTGGGTAACTGAAGACTATTCACAGAATAGCATGTGAAGAACATTTTGTGATATTCCCAAGCAAAATGCCATCAATCTGTGTCTATCTGCTTTTGGCTGCCATGCATGAACGTCGCAATTGTTGAATGCTGTTTTCGAAACTAGCTTGGGTGCTTTTGACCAAATTTAAGTTGTGGGTAGCCTATGTTGGATAGCCTGTGGTTTAGTAACCAGTCAATAGAGTTGTATTTTTTTAATATCTAGCCTAATTGAGAAAAACTTGAGTAAAATTGGCTATTACTGCGGCTATCGTAATAAGTAGTCATGGCAGAGTCAAGTTAAAGGCTTTTGCAAAGATGCAGAACACCTTAAGATTAAGGTTTTGAACCCTAGGTTTATTAAAAAGAGTTAACATTGATTGAAAAATTGATCAAACCAAAATAACAGATTAGCAAAATAAAACTTTTCCGAGATACCGGTCTGTCCTGTGCAAACTGAAATTGTATCATGTCAACCAAAATTCCAAATTGCAGCATGATTACCAAAATTTGCTTTTGTTGGCAGTGCGTTTTCAACATAAAAAGGTGCCCTTTTTTTAAATTTTTCCCCCCCCTGGCAAAAAAAACTCCGGCGCCCTTGTACGTGTCCAAGTTCGATACACTTTAAAGTCAAAATACACAACAGCTGTAGCTCTTCTATTTAATACACAAGTACAATCAAGTGCACCTGCTAGAGAAGGTGTAACTATGTTCTTAGTAGCTCTAGAGCGCTTGGAGCAAGGCTCTGCTGCTTTATCAAAAATGCTTCCTTCAGTACTATTTTCGTTTTCGCCGCTGCTGCTGCTGCTGGTAAATGATAAAAGAACAACTGCTTTAGAAGTTGATGCTTCACATTCCTTCTCGCTCCTTTTCTTAGGGATGTTTTCAGCTTGTCTTTTCAGTGCTATTTGCTTTTCTTTAGCTGCCAGGCTCTTATTCACTGGTCCCATACAACCACGCCGTCCTTTCTCTCTTTGGGCAAGTAGAAACTTTTATCTTCTGGATTAACTATTATATCTAATGCATTAGCATGAGATATATCAAAGAGGCTATCTAAACTATCAACAAATGTCTTTTCTTTCTTCTTTTGTGCCAGAATTTGTCTATTTCTAAGACGTTTCAGATCTTTTCAAGACTAAAAATGCTCCTCAAGTTGTTTTATTGCATAATGCTCCGGTGGTACAGGGGTACGTGCGTGTTCAATCCTAATAGAAATAAGATCTCTGATAGTTTTTGTTGTAGAATCACGTATTGTCTCTTTTTCTTCAATATGATGTTTAATAAAGACATTGTCTCAACTGAGACTGCAGCACCTTTCTCCCAACTGTTGAGACTATAAATACCTTGATTTTCTGTGGTTCATCCCATTTTGACGCGATTGCCACTGATGAGAGTGTCACAAAAAGCTTATGGCTCCGATAAAATCGACTTTGTTTAAAGTGATATTAAAATTCTGTACCACAAAGAAGCTCTTTTCAAACTTTCAAAAATAAGGGCCACCCTACTATTCTGGTAAGTTTATTTAAAAATGAATTCCGTGCAGCTAGCTTAAGCAGACCTTAGTCTCTCTCGGCGAGAATCTAAAGGCCCACTTAAAAGACCATGCAACATATGATAAGGGTCCAGGGATCCACGGTAAGCCAAGGAGAGTGCGCTCTTAGTCGGCGAAGCTCAGCCAACTGGATTGCTGAAAGTATGAGTAAGTAGTCCGTTGGAGTGTGACGCACGCATCCATTGACTATGCGCAAGGCGTCATTCAGGACACCGGTTATGAGGCGAGTGTGAACACCAAACTGGGGCGCAGTAGTACTCAGCTGTTGAGTAGACCAGAAATAGGACAGCTGTGCGCAGTGTTTTGGCACCAGCACTCCATCCTGGGTCTACAAGTCGGCTCAGCAGTGTGACGCGCAAGGATAGTTTTTTGCGCAATGCCACTAGATGGTGACGGAACGTGAGCGATTTGTTTAGTTTACCCCAAGATAAGAAGGGGTTGGACAGAATCGGTAAAATCTATTGCTGTTGTAATTTTTAGCTCACGTTTGGTCTCTTAGTTATTTAAATGAACGGCCGCCATCACCGTCTTAGTGTGACTGCGATTCAACCTCCAAGTCTGGAGATACGCCAAAAGTGTAATCATGTCTTGATTTAAAGCCCCCTCCAGGTTCTTCCAGTTTCCAGAGAGTTCGGCAATGCTAGGTTGTCTGCGTAAGCAAACTTTCTAGAAATCTTCGAGAGTAGATCGTACGTATAGATGTTGAAAAGGAGAGGACCCGAAACCGATGTGTTGATGTAGTTTAGTGATGTCACTTTGCTTTATTGTTTAAAATATTTGCATCAATAGTTAATTTCGTTTTGTGTTTAATAGTAAGATTTTAATTACAATTAGTGTTTTTTTTCAATTTTAATCGAATTGTAAGTTGCAAAATCGCTAGAATCAAATTACAATTGATATTTGTTTTGAAAACAACTTTAACCGTAAGCCTATACAAACTTGTATTGGGTGTATCATCACGTAACCCTAGCGTTCCTTGAGGGAAAATTTATCTATTTTATCTCTGTATTTATCCTTCTGACTCACAGCAAAGCGACGGAGGCGCTAATACAAAGGATAATCTATTACCCCCACCTGCTTCCGGAAATGCCAAGATATTGCTGTCCGCTTGATATTTAATAGAGATATGACTGTAATTTAGAAGTACTTTGCAAGACCACCTAGCTGGGAATGTGTCGTAAAGTATCTTTCCCAAGGACCCAACAGAATGTCGCGAGTATGTTTTGAATCGAGAACATGTCGATCACAATTCTGGCGCTCTAACCACTCGACCACGCAGTCTGTGTCTAAAAGGAAGTTAGCATCATGCCTGTGCGAAAACTTGGTTGTTCATGTGGCTATCTTATTTCTGTTGATGCTCTTTGGTATGTTTTTGCTTTTGTTCTTGTGATTAAACATTTGTTTTTTTTATTTTTGTTGCCTCCTCCAAAGCTATTTTGAAGAGTCTGTAAACTTTCTAAAGAAAGCCCATTTAAAATCCTCCTCATAAATAACTTCCGCTTCTTGCAAAGGTTTCTTTCACACACTAATGACGAGGTTTGTGTCGATAAAAATATGTTTTGTCCATTGGTTTTTTTGGTTTGCTATCGCCATTATGTAACTAACTTAATGTTTTTCATGCCATACGTTATGCAGAAGGATCTCTTCATTTCTTATGATTTTCATCTTGAAGCCTTTTTTCAACTGCTTATAATTTTTTTCTGCTTTAGATAACATTTACGATTACTATTCTTCTTTTATAAGTATCTCTTAACTGTGTTCCTTTCTTTCTCTTTCATTCTTGGTTTTAGTGAACTCTCTTGTCTCAGAACATGTCCGTCTATCTTCTCTTTTTGATTTCAGATTACCTCTTCTGTATCGCGTTTACTCCTTAAAAAACTTCTTAATTTGTCAGTCAGCATGCAATTTAAAATTTCTTTATTGTTCTTCCGACCAACATTTCAAATACTTTTGACTTTGCCATACCTTCCTTCCAAAGAATCTTATTTTCCCAATTGAAAATGATTATTTTCAACTTGATAGTTTTGATTACTCTTTTTTTAACTTCTGTCTTAATCCAGCAATACAGTTTTTATTTTTTGTGAAAACACTCTTTTACTTACAAATGCATAATCATATTTTGCTCTATGAGTATCTATTTGCACATGGCAGATTCTAGCTTAAGTACATAAATTTCTCTCTTGTTAAAGCATTTCCCATTCCACTTTAATATTGTATGTATTTTTCTATATGGTCTTTCAAAGTACATTAACATTGTTTTCTTGATGTTTATTTTCATTTTGTGACTTTTTATAGCTGTTCAAGTTTTGAAACTATTAAAGCCATTATTATATGTCGCTCTTTTTTGTGTTAATGAGCATCTTTCATTAAATAACAGTTGTCGGCAGCGTTATTGAGTGATTAGAGCACCATGATTGTGATCGACATGGTCTCGGCTCAAAATTTACTTGCCCCATTCCATTGTGTCCTTGGGAAAGACACTTAAATGCACTTTTCCCTGCTTTGCGGTCTTGCCAAGCAGTTCTAAATTTTAGTCATATCTCTATAAAATTAAAAAAACAAAATAAAAAATTACAACCGGATAGCAATACCTTGGCATCTCCGGAAGCAGGTTAAGGTAATGTCCTATGTATTAGCGCTTCTGTCGCTTTCCTGCGAGTCAGGAGGACAAATATAGAGATAAAATTAATAAATAAAATAAACAACTTGGTCTAGTTATCTTATAACTTTAACTCATCGAAAAATATTTTAGTTTTTTCTCACCATGGATTCCGCATATATAACATTGCGCATTTATTCAAGCAACCCTCCCCAACACTTCTTCCCACTTTGCTAGCTTGTATATATCATTGTGCATTCTTGCCGCAATTGCTTGGACTGTATGCAACGCTGTAAAAAGCCTTTTGTCTTTCTAGTCTTTTTCAGTTTTTTTCAGTATTTTTATTAATTGTTTCCAGATAACAAAGGCTTTCTTGTAGTTTAAAAAGACACTTAAAAATCTTAATAAAACTCAAGCTAGTCATCTCATATTTGAATGGGTAATTCCTAATTTGATTTGTAAGGAAATCAAATTGGTTTATTGCCGAAGGCTTTTTAGGTTTTCTCTCTCACCGATTTGCCGAGATTTTTGAATAATTTTTCAAGCTTAAAAATATCAAGCTAATGGTTCGAATTTCCAAGCTTTATTGCTTATTTTTTCTATCGTAACCAGAAAAAATTTTTAGATTGTGCTTCTTTGTCGATCATTTTACACAAATTCAAACATTCAATTCAATCATTCATTGCAAATTCATTCATTCAATTGCGTCTTCTTTTTGTCACGACTCATGCTGCTGTTTTTGTTTTGTTGTTTAGTACCTCCTGCTTACAGCATCTTTTTTCAACACTGTCTTTTGTCTCTTACTCCATCAATTTTTGGTTCTTTTTATTATTCTTCAGTTCTTCTACATATACTTTTGTTTCAGTTTTCCCAAATTTGTCGAGAGACAATCATTGTCTCAATTTCTTTCTGTATTTCTTGAGGAAGTAATTCCAGCAAACCTTGTAATACATTGAATGTGATTTGGTGATTTAATTCGTCCATTTGCTGGTGTGATCTCGTTTTTTCTCTAAATCGCAAATGAGTTGCAACTGAATGAACCGCAGAGCATATTATAACAGTGCGCCCTATATTAAATCTAGCAATCCACGAATCCAGGTTACGATTTTGGACTATGAAATTCGATACTTGCAGCAATTGATTTTGAGATTGCAGTAACCTTGAATGGTAAAAGAATAAACTTTCAGACTAGTTCTGTCTATTTCTGACTCTTATAGCTTTTAGGAGAGTAAACGCGATGCTTAACACTTGTCGGGTAAGTCCCGGTCATGAGGCGCAGCCTTGGTCTACACATACTGTAGTTGATTCTATGGATTCCTTGGGCGGTAAAACGGGAATAACTTCTAAGCTGTATAGAGTCGAGTTATTGTCCGGTTTGTGTGATCTAGTGATGTTGTTTCTTGCATGTAGGACTGCGTCTCATGTGTGTAGCACTACATCTAGTCTGTTCGAATCTCAGTGGGGCTTGCATCACTAACGAGCTCTAACAAGAGCGAAACTCTAGTTTGGTACTTCTTGTAGGTGGCTTAGTTTTTAACTTTTAGTGAAAAGCCACTTTAAAAAAAAGCGGATCGATCTCGGTTCTCTTCTTTTTTTAAAGATTTACAATGCAATACAATCTGCCTTTCCTAATCGTCAAAAAGTTTGCCTATGCTTACAATCTGTATTTATTGTAATTGTATGAAAGCTGGGAGGACTTGTAGGGGATTTTAAGTCAAGACATCAACACAGTTTTACTGCATTTTCAGACTTAGAATTTGAAGTTCAGTCACTCATAAAAAGTAACGGCAGCTTTTAATCTAAACAATTAAAAGACCAAACGTTAGATAAAAGTTACAACAATGATAGATTTGTACCATTCTGTCACATACGTATTTATCTTGTTTTGAAACTAAATAGATCGTTTATGTTTTGTCAACACTTTTACAATAGCATTGCTCAAAAAACTATCCTCGTGCATCACAATACTAAGCCGATTTAAGGGCTCGGGATAAAGTGGTGGTGCTAAAGCACTGCTCAATATTCGGTCGACTTGACCGCTTAGTACTTTGCAGCACACATGCTCGCGTCATGGATAGTATCTTGAATGACTCCTTGTACATTGTCACTGGATGCCTGTGTCCCAGTCCAACAGATCGCTAACGAATTTTTTCATGTATTAAGTCAGCTGATTTTTGTTAAATAAAAGCGAAACTCTCTTTGACTAACACTGAAATTCTGGATCTTGACCATCAGTGATGACTTGCTCAGAGGAGCTTCAGAGCTGGAGCACCTCAAAATACTTGAGCACTCAGTAAAAAACACCTCAGCCGAAAAGTGAAAAGGTTTATTCATTTATTCATTTTTTGTCTTCAAAAAGTTTTTTCAAAGTTTTTAGTAAAAATTTTTTGCAATAGGCTAAAATTTGCGTTGGTTAAGAGTATCTTTTGGACAAAAAAATGGCTTTTTTAAATTTTGTACCTCCCACCCAAAAATGTTTCGGTGTCCCTAAATGCAACACAATTTCGTTTTTTACTTGCCCGATCTGCATTCGGAGATGCCAAGATTTTGCTGTCCGGTTGAAAATTTGTATTTGTTTTTTTTTTAGTTCTTATATAATGATATGACCGAAGTTTGATCCTATTTGCAAAGACAGCCGAGTAATAAAAAGTGCGTAAAGTATCTTTTCCAAAAACAACGACGAATAGGAACGAGTCAGTAGGTTTTGAATAGCAATCAGGTCAATTGTTTCAATTATAATGCGAAATTATGAAGTTTATTATGATATCATACAGCAGTATTCACTAGAATCAAAAATATCGTAGTATAGTTGCATTTCGAGAATACAAATGTGCTTTACAAATATGATATGCAAGACAAGTAGGCGTAGGCTACCAGCCAAAAAAATTTGGGAGGCAACAGAGTTTTGCCCTAATTTTGTGACGTTCGACCAAATTATGGTTTTCTAGTACTGTTGCGACGGATGATGCGCCAAGCTGTGAGGTCCCGTCAAGACGGCGAACAATAAAACCTCCAGCTTGGCAAAAAGACTATTATACGTTTTAAATTGTTTTTTGTTTTCGTTAAAAATTTACTTTACCGTTTTTTGTTGGATTTAAACTCGCGTCGCTAATTCTTCTACTTAGTTAATTAGTATTGTAATTTGTTTTCTTTCTGTTCGTTTTCTGGCGGCGCGTAATTATTGTAATTGGTAACAAAAACAAAAAAAACATTCGTATGGCGTTGTGTTCCACACACACCGATTTGCTGCTTTCTGTGAATTAACCGCGGTCACCATTGAAGGTAAGCAGCTTGACCGCATTTCTCGGAATGTTCGTGAAGTGCCTTTTTCTCTCTGTTTGTTCTCTCGCGGCGCGAATTTTGTTCTTAAAAAGCTTTGTTTAAGTTACCTTTCCATAGCATTTCTTAATTTAGAATTTTCCTTCGTTTGACTTCCTTCAGTTTATAGCGCCGTAAATTATTTGAGTTTTTACATCCATTTTAACGTGGTTAATTTAGCTTAACTAGTTTAGGGTTAGGTTAGTGTTTGTTTATACGCTGATTTAGCTAGAGTAGGATTAGGTATGTTTTGTAATAACTGTTTGCGTTTGTGTTTTTCCATTAATCCTTTGTATTTATTTTTTTCTATTTGAATAAGGTCTTGATCATTTTAATTTTAGATAAATTGTTACTTATTTAAATAGTTTCGTGGTTAAAAATTTGTGTAGCCGAAATTGTTTCGTATCTCAAATTCTCAAACGCCATTAAACTTTGTTGACCTTTGTTGATCCTAAACAATTTAAATCTTCGAATACTTGACTTCGCAGGTTTAGACGAGCCATTCCCCTCGTCCGTAGAAACAAGTACTTTACGGATATAAAAAAAATTTGCGATCATTTGGATCATGTGGTGCAACCCTGTTGTAGTATTGCTCAATATTTGTATTATTTTGATTTTTTTTTTTTGTATTTAAATGGCAATCTACAATGAATAAACAAAGATTGATTGATTGAATCATGTGGCATTTCGATCAAACGCCTTTTCGATTAAATGTCGTTTTGGTCAAAAGTCGTTTCGGTCATGTTATTTCGATCAAGTGTCGTTTGATCAAGTGTCATTCGATCAAATGTCGTAGTACCAAGCTAAGCCACTCTAATCTCAAAATTAACGTTAAACAACCTATGTTTACTCAAAAAGCATAACAATAGTCACAAAACTTGTTGCTTTGCCAACATTGATTGAATGTCTCAATCTGGACTCGAAATACAGTAGTCCGAGACCGAGACGAAACTTTAGGGTTGCGAGACTGAGACGAGACCGAAACTTAACCCTTTAAGGGACAGTGGTACATATGTGTACCATGATTGTGATTGTAATGTAACAAAAGCACTTTGGTGAAGGCATTTTAGTTGTAATTCTTAGATATTTGTGCCATCATTATTGAACCATTGTCACTTCATTTTACAATCAAATTCTGATATCCCTCAAAGGGTTAAAAACTGTGTCTCTATGCATCCAGCTATGCCATTGGCGTTTATTCTGTTTTTAGATTTGCTCTGTCCTGACGACAAACACTACAGCACAGGAGTGCTGACTACTGAAATCTGCTGCGAAGTTTTGCCTGTAGATGTTTTCTCCACCTACGCTGAAGGTTGCTACTGCAATGAAGGTGTAGAAGACGTGGAAGGAGTCTGCAAAATACAAGAATGCCCTTGTATGGACTCCAACCACTCAATTATTGATCATGGGACCTACTTCAATGGAACAGACTGCCAACTATGGTTGGTGTTTAATATCACTTTGTCTTTCGGGTTATAATTGTAATTCGGTTCCGTTTAGTTTAATTTTAAACTCAAACTTGAACAAAATTTGTTTGAACTCAAACTTTCATTCTATTTACTTTGAATAGATAAATGAACTTTCGACTACGGTCAACATTGTAGCTTCATACAATAAGATTTTTTAGGATTCTGGTTCGAGTATTTTCAGAGATATTGTAATATCAGTAACAAAATTTTTTGTAGGTAGACTTTTGTTAAACCCTTGTCCGTTTGCTGTAAATTGCGATCGCGTTTGGAGTTACGAAACAATTGGTTTTCTGTGAGAAAATTAATCATGTCTCATCTTTTTCAGTCGGAGAATATAAAATCAATAGTTTGTGCAATCCCAGTTTGTTTTATCACAAAATCAACAATTTATTGCAGCAACAGAGCTAGTTATATTTTCAAGGTAAAATTTTTTTAACAGGATAATTACATGAAACACTTCTGTTAAATTTCCCTGCTTGACAAGCACGGTTAAACTTAATTGTAACAACAAAAAAAAATTCACAATCACACTTTCTTAAAGTCAAGACATGTGGCCACATCCAAAATTTTAGGCTAAACCAACTTTCTGGTTAGAGAGAATGACCACAGCAAACTTGTTACATGCTTGAGTGTGTCTTCCATCTGCTAATAATTAAATTTTCGATTAGAGGGAAAGAAAAGTTTGCTTGGGTATAGAAAGTAGATCTGAAAAGAGTTCAGAGCTAAGTTACAGCAAATTCATATTTTCCAATCATTGTACAAATTGTGAAGTCTTTAAAAATCTAAATTACAACTTGCATTAGTTTAAACGAGATTTTTGTTTCTGCGCAAGTTAAGGATCACTAATAATTGTAAAATTGAAGAAAACGCTAAAAGATCTTGATGATATAAAAAAATTTCTTTCTGGAAAGCTAAGAATTCGTTTATATTTGCTTATAAAACAGCATCATGTTAGCAGCGGACACTATTTGCAAATACAATACAGAAGAACACCCATTGACCAGGAGTGGTTCGGATAAGCCAAGTTTCTCATCTTTTTTAGAAGCAGAAGCTGTGTTGAACGACACTCACTCTCTCGTTCACACCATGGTAGGTGCTTTCACGCAGCCTGGGCCGTGAGTAAGTCTGCTCATTGATTTTAAAATGACAGACCGAAACCGAACCTACCAAAACGGAAGGGTATCCACCCATTCCGATGTTCAGTGTGGGTCTGCTAATCGGCAAACGTCCTTTTCAAGACGGGGCAATGTCAGGATAAAACTGCCCTTTTCAGGGCACATTGCCAACAAGTTCCGAAGACCCACTATTCTTCAACTGAACATCGAAGGCCTCACTGCAAGCAAGATGAATGTTCTTCATCACCTCGCTATGCAGTCTGAGGCACTCGTCATCCTACTGCAGGAGACCCACTGCACTGATGCAGAGAAGTTGGTGCTACCACACTACCAACTAGCTGGGTCTTCTTTAAGCAGGAAACATGGCCTTGCCACGTTTGTCCACGAGCGACTGAGATACACGCTTTTAAACCAATCTCCATCGACATCGGAGATCGAGTGGCTGTGTGTGGACGTTGATGGCTATAAAATAGTCAACGTCTACAAACCACCGCCAACGCGATTGCGATCCCTGGATCTCCCAGTGTTTCCTCACCCCTGTCTGTACGCTGGCGATTTTAACTGTCGTCATGCTGACTGGGGTTATGATGATAACAGTCCGGACAGTGAGTGCTTGGCTGGCTGAGCAAGTATTAATTGTCTTGCCCTGCTATATAATGCCAAGGACACTGCCAGTTTTTATTCCGGCCACTGGAACACTGGCACCAATCCAGATCTAGCTTTCGCTAGCGTAGGTCCAAACAGTCGCTTACCGGATAGACGTGTCCTTGACAAGTTCCCCAGGTCACAACATCGACCCTCGCTTATTACGCCATCAAGGTTTGCTCTGGCAGTGCCAAGCATGCCTGTTAAGCGATGGAACTTCCGCAAGGCCAAATGGAGTCACTACATTGCTTTGACGAATAAATTCGCAAAGACTTTGTTGCCGCCTGATTCACTTGATGTGGATGCGGCTTACCAGGACTTCTGTAACATCATTAAGAAAGCAGCCAAAAAGACTATCCCACGCGGGTATCGAAATAACTATATTCCGTGTTGGGATGCAGAGTGTAAATGCCTCTATAAAACTTTTCTGCAGTCTCCTCAGGGAGACGACTCAAGTTTGGCTGCTACAGCTCTGCTTGCCAAGCTTGACAGAAAGCGGAGGGATTGATGGTCCGAAGCAGTTCGGAGCATTGACTTCTCACACTCTAGTCGAAAAGCATGAAGTATTTTGAACAACCTTACTGGTAGGTCATGACACTCTCCTCGTCACTGTCCCGTTTCAGCCAATGCTATTGCATCTCAGTTGGTTAGAAGTGGGAAATACGAGGCTGTTGATCGCAAGTCATCTCGACTTGTCTTTCAAGAAGTATCTGACCTTTGGAGGGCCACAACACCAGACGCAGTAAATATCTCTGACAATTTTTCACAGAGAGAATTTACGGCTGCCCTTCAGCACTTAAAACCAGGTAAAGCTCCGGGACCTGATTCCATCTGCCCCGAGCTTATACTCCATGCTGGAGCTGCTTTGAAGTCCTGGTTACGTGACTTCCTTTCTTCCTGTTTGCGCCGACTCAAAATTCCCAAGATCTGGAGAAGAGCGCTTGTGGTCGCGATCCCAAAACCAGCAAATCCCATGGGGGACCCAAAGAGTTATCGACCGATATCTCTGCTCTGTGTCCCCTACAAGATCTTTGAGAGGCTTATCTACGCCCGCATTGAACCATTAATCGATCCACTGCTCCCTAAAGAGCAGGCTGGGTTCCGACGCGGGAAGTCAACCGTAGATCAAGTTGTTCTGCTAACCCAGAACATCGAGGATTCTTTCGAGGCTAAAAAGAAGGCCGGTGCCGTATTTATCGATCTGACAGCTGCTTATGTCACTGTCTGGCATCGTGGCCTTACCTGCAAGCTGCTGAGACTACTTCCGGATAAGCACATGGTCAAAATGATCATGGAGCTTGTCCGAAATCGAAGTTTCACCCTTACCACCGGTGACAGCAAGCAAAGCAGGCTACACCGTCTTAAAAACGGCGTTCCTCAGGGATCGGTCTTGGCTCCCCTCCTATTTAACATCTATACGTACGATCTTCCTTCCATGATTTCCAGAAAGTTTGCTTATGCTGATGATCTAGCATTGTTGCACTCTTCTGGAAACTGGAAGGACTTGGAGGGGACATTAAGCCAAGACATGTCCACACTGTCAGCGTATCTCCAGACTTGGAGGTTGAACCTCAGTCACACTAAGACGGTGACGGCAGCCTTTCTCTTAAATAACCGAGAGGCCAAACGTGAGCTAAAGGTCTACAACAACGGTAGACTTTTACCGTTCTGTCCAACCCCTACATATCTTGGGGTTAAACTGGACAGATCGCTCACGTTTTGTCACCATTTAGTGGCATTGCGCAAAAAACTATCATCGCGCGTCACACTGCTGAGGCGACTCGTGGGCTCCGGATGGGGTGCTGGTGCTAAAACACTACGCATAGCCACCTTGTCTCTAGTCTACTCAACAGCTGAGTACTGTGCGCCAGTCTGGTGTCGCAGTGCTTACACTCGCCTCATTGACAGTGTCTTGAATGACGCCTTGCGCATAGTTACTGGATGCCTGCGTCCCACTCTAACGGACCACCTACCTGTACTTTCAGGCATCCATCCAGCTGAGCTTCGCCGAATGGGAGCGACACTCTCCTTGGCTTACCATGGATCTCTGGACCCCGATCATATCTTGAATGGTCTTTTAAGTGGGTCCTCAGATACTGGCCAAGTGAGATTAAGATCGAGACGCCCGTTTGTGCCAGGTGCGCGGAATCTCTTGGACAATCTTGCCAGACTTGGCATCCGCGCCTCTGAATGGACAAATCACAAATGGAACGCGGAATACTGTGAAAGTGCTTCCAGGCTCCGTGCTTTTGTGCCCGGGACCAGTGTCAGGCCTGTTGGGATGGGCTTATCCCGAGCAGCTTGGGTTAAGCTCAACCGCCTGCGGACTGGTGTTGGGCGATTCCATTCGTCCATGCACAAATGGGGTCTCGCTCCTTCACCGAATTGCGAGTGTGGCGCCTCAGAGCAAACCGCAGACCATGTACTAACAATGTGCCCCATACATCGGGCACCACATGGAGCACGAGGTCTGACAGTTTTGGATGACGAAACTCGATGCTGGCTTAATGACATCACTGCCAGCATCTGATCCAGGCAGTGCAGCAATCTGGGGTAGTAAAAGGATAAACCCTCGGCCCCAGTCCTGTTTGTGTCTGGCCTGGAGTGGATGCCCTTCAAACGACAACAACGACGACGACGTTCACACCATGCTATGGTGTTGTAACCATCTAAGCAGTGTTCAAATAATCGGCGTTCTACTGTAATTAGTTTCATTATTAATAATAAGTTCATGTCTATGTTTGCTAAAATATCAGTTTTATGAAGGGGTAATGCTAAAAAATCAGTGTGGAAACGATTTTTCAGGTAATGGCCAATAGGAAACACTTTTGTCACAGATTGAAGTGGTCGCTTGATGCATTGTTGTACATTTGAAAGTTGCACACCAAATTTTAGGCTAATAGACGTAGGTTTTGCCTACCAACTTTTGGACTGAAAATTGACACATGACGCCATTTTATGAGACTGTACTAAAGCAATGATACTGTATCAGCCACATTCTTGGCTAAGTGCCAATCAGCACGCTGCTTGTTTACTGTGTAGCTTAAAAATATTACAGCACTGTTTTGCTGTAATATTTTTGAGTTATCTCTTTCCGTTCATCTGTTTCAGGTTTTTTTGGGACATAGTCTACAGTTGTTCGCCGTTGTCAGAATATCGTTGCTTTGTTTTGCACTTTTTTGTAATGCAGTGCTCTCAGTTGTCATGCATACTTTTACAAGTTTTAATAAAATGTAATGTAGTTTTGACATTTCTAAAGTAAAATAATGTATTGATATTTCAGAGTTGAACTAATTTGTAAAGAATATAGCAGTAATGACTAAGAGAAAGAGAATAATCAGGAAAGGCACAGAGCATGCTGTGTTTGGGCAGGCAGATTCTCTTCCTGCACACAAACTTCCACTTAATGGTAAAGTGTTAAGAAATTGTTGGAGGTACAAATGTGAGGCTGGAAGGTTTGCAGATGTGAATGAGATTGTGAAAAAAGCTGCTTTAGATGTTTCTGCAATATGGGCTAGGGCGATTGGAGATCGGTTAACCATTCCTTTGTTGGATCAAAAAAACTATTAAAAATAAATTAAAAAGATTGTACAAGAAAGGTCTGCTGGTCAACAAAAACAAGCAAAATCTTGTCAAGTTAAACGAGTTTAAAATGGAAATGGGTAAATTCTTTGACGTTTGTAGTTGCACGTGTCCATCTGCCTCTTATTTCCAAGTGTATTGCAAAGCAAAGAACTGTGATGGATTCCACTTGGTTTGTAAGTGTGATGTAAAGGTTTCTAAGCGTGAAATCCAGTTTTTGCTTGACTAGCGTGTGCTCGGAAGATGATAATTGCTGACATCGACAGAAATGTTAGCAAAATGTGAGCCCGAGCGGCGGCAAGAGACGAGGCGATGGAGGTTGCTGCTGAAATATTAGGTTGTATCAGATGAAATATCGCATTTTGAAAATTTTGATTATTTACTTTACATAAGCTTCATTATTTGCAAGCATATAGTTAAACTTTATTATTTATATTCCAGAGCATATTAATTACCCATTAGTATACCCATTTCTAAACTTATAGCTATGTTGACAACCGAACAATATAAAGTACATAAACTAAAATAAATATTTCATGACAATTATGTACTTTCAATTTCAAATGCGACATTTCATGTGAGACAACTTAATAGAAAAAGTTCAAGCTGAGGTCAGGCAGGAGCAAGTGCAGCTTGATCTCTCTGATGAAAGTGCTTATGAGGTAGGCGACTACGACAAGAGCAAAATAGACGAAGATTATATTCAAATGAACATATCAGACAACACACCAAAAGAAGCTTGACTAAACTTCCTACTCTTGCTTCTGTTTGCGATAGGTATGATGTTTCAAACTATGCTGGTGCTGCCATAGCCTCGGCCACCCTGGTTGATTACGCTATCATAACCAAAGTTGATGAGAGTCAAGTTATTGGACCACAGAAACTGGGAGATGAGAGGAGGCGATGAAGAGAGAAAAGACGGGAAGCAGAGCTTGGAAATTTAAAGGAACTCACATCTTTATATTTTGATGGAAAGAAAACCATGACCAGAGTTCTTGTGAAAAACAATAAAACAGGAAAATGGAATCCAACGATAAAAGCAGATAATCCCTATGTCGTGTTGACTGAACCTGGCAACAATTTTTTAACTCGTGTGACCCCCAAAACTGGGCATGGGAAGGTGGTAGCTCGAGCCATCTATAACTTTCTGATTGAGCACGAGTTGACAAATCAGTCACTATATGTTGCTGGTTGTGACGGTTGCCGTGTCAATGCCGGATCAAACGGAGTTGTTATCCATCACCTGGAGATGCTGCTCGCGCGGCCTCCGCATTACAGCATCTGTCAGCTCCACGGTAATGAGCTCCCATTCCGGGCAATGTTATACTATTACCGATGGCAAACCCAGCGGTCCGGAGAACTGGCGAGGAATGATTGGTCAGCAGATAAAAGAGCCAGTGTCAGACCTTCCTGTCATTGACTTCCAGCCAATCACCTTTTCTGATTATCCGGTTCTGTCCGAGGAAGAGGTAAATTATTATTGTTTGATCTACAAGCGTTTTTTTGAGCTTGCTGAGTCTTAGCATAGCTTACTTAACCAAGCTGTTTATCAGTTATATTTGTTTTCTGTAGGTAATAGATTTATCCTGGGACCAAAAATATTTGTACAGAATGTGGATTGCGACTATAGTAGGGAAAGTGGATGATGATCTTGCAGCCATTGAACCTGGTCCTCCCTGTGTGTCTAGGTGAAACACTCTCTGGAGCAGAGTATTGAGGGTATATATTGCCACTGCTCAACTAAGTAACCAACTTCAGAGGATTGCCAACACGGTGGTGAAATTCTCTGTGCCAATATGGTTCCAGATCAAGAGACATTCGTACATGACAGATGGTCCGCACAACACTTTTGTATGGTTACAGTTGCTGAAACATCTGAATAACACGGAGATAAACATTGTTAAGGAGATGGTGCAAAGAAATGCCTTTTTTGCTCATCCAGACCAACTCCTGCTTGCCATGTGTACAGATAGAGATGAAGCAGTCAGAAGAGAAGCTGTTAATAAAATCAGAAAGCTAAGGGATCAACAAATACTGAACACTAAAGATAAAGCATTTCCTGAGGCTGAAGCATTTCCTGAAGTTGAAGACGATGATGAAAGGCCCCACATTGATGAAGATTTTCTTATACCAACAGATGATAAAGCGGAGGAGGATACAGAGGCGATAGAAAAGACACATGACATGCCTTCCAAGAACATCAGGAAAATAATCCTTCCAAAGCTGAAGTTTCACGAAAGGAATTACCATCATATAATTGACTGGGACATTGAATTAAAAACCGAGCTTCTATTGTTGATTTTCCTCAGTGACGAAGAAGTTTTAGGTGTATTTGAAAAATTGCTGAGTGTTGCGAAGTGGCCAAACAACACTCAGTCAGTTGAGAGACTGAAGCTTGCACAGAGGTGGCAGGCTACAAGGCAAGAGATGGTTACATCAGGAAGTGGCTTAGCAGCAGACGGATTATGCCTACATTTAGAACCAAGAAGCATTTCAGTTTCAATTATTAACTGAGAAACAATAACAATTATTAATGCTAAGACATCGCAGAGTTTGAATAAAATTGTTTCTCATACTTACAAGTCGGTCAGTGTTTACATTTATCAACGCTTTGTACTAGACTAGGTGTTGTATATACAAGTAAAATTATCCAAAAAATGACGTGAAAAGTCGGTAAGAAAGATGAGCTCATTTTAACGAAAAATTTGGCCTAGACGTTTATCTTGCCCATAGCAACAAGGTACTAAGCAACCATAGTAAAATTCAAAAATGTATTTTTTCATTGCGCCCTAATGGCCAAGTGTGAAAATTGTAAACCGACTTTCGGCATCACTTCAGATTCAACCATATTTATTATGTGAAAGGTGAAATTATGATTGTAAAATGGTAACCATATTTCAACATAAGCATTTCGATCCCACATCGCCAATGGGGGCGTGCAGTTTAATAAACATATTAGGCTCTTGGTATTGCGAAAGAAGCAAAATTTTTATAACTCGAATATTTGACTCGAGTCCCTACCACACAAAACGTAAACTTGAGTTTTTTTTCAACTAATGAATTATCTTGACTCGAATCAAAAAATTTTTGTTGATCTTTGCAGGGACACCGTAAATGGTGGGGACAGAAAGTATCCTTAAAAATTTGCAAGACAAAAGCATCGTGTTAAATATATTTCTACAATTATATATTCTTGACCAAAATTTAATCCAACCTGTTTGTAAATGTTGAATAAGACAAGGGGTTTACGAAACTTGAACCACACGGCAAATAACAGTAATTTGGCAAGGGGGCAAATTTAATAAAAAAGCCACTTTTTTTGTTTAAAAGTCCCTCTCAACAAACGTAATATTTAGCGTATTGGAGAAAAAATTTACCAGAAAATGTGGTACACAAAAAAGGAACTTGCATCTGGAGCAATCAACACAGAAATTTTTTTTTATTTTTTTGATCTTTGCTAAATTTTTGGCGAAAATTTTCTACAATTTGCTAAAATCAAAAGAATAGAATCGAAATAGAATCAACTAGCAACTAGAAATGTTGGACTCGAACTCGTTGCAATCATGGTATGAGAAACCTTGATCAAATATCTTTGATCAAGTTTGCTAAGGTTCTTCTTCTTCTCCTTTCGGCCTTTCCCATTAGTCAGGGGTGGCCACAGCGTATCATCATTCTCCACATCTTTCTGTCTTCAATGTCCATCTCCTTCACACCAACTTCCTTCATATCTTCTTTTACCACATCTAAAAATCTTCTCTTTGGTCTCCCTCTTCTCCTCTTTCCTGGTAACTCCATTTCCATCATCTTTCTTCCTACATACTCTTGGTCTCTCCTCATGACATGTCCATACCACCTCAGCCTGCCCTCCCTCATCTTCATTCCTAACCGTTCTACCTTAACAGTACTCCTGATGTGCTCGTTTCTAATCTTGTCTTTTCTCGTCACTCCCATAGCAATCCTCAGCATTTTCATCTCTGCGACTTCCATCTCTTCCACTTGTGTCTTTGTGACTGCTACTGTCTCGAGTCCATACACCATTGCTGGTCTTACCACTGAACTGTACACTTTTCCTTTTTCTCTAGCAGGTAACCTCCTGTCGCAGATTACTCCTGATATTCTTCTCCATCCATTCCATCCTGCCTGTACTCTCTTCTTTCTCTCTCACAACCCTCTCACAACCACCACTTTCTTGCATCGTTGATCCCAAATACTTAAATTCCTTTACTCTTGGCACTTTTGTATCCTCCATCTTTACTGTTTCGTCATCATTTCCTGCATTTATGCAAAAATATTTGGTCTTTGACCTACTGACTTTCATCCCTCTTCTTTCCAATGCATACTTCCAGGATTCTAATCTCCGCTCCACTTCTTCCCTGGTCTCTTCGTAAATCACAATATCATCAGCAAACAGCATTGTCCACGGTGGTTCTCTCCTTACTTCATCTGTTAGCCTGTCCATTATCACTGCAAACAGGAATGGACTAAACGCTGATTCCTGGTGCAGTCCAACCTTGACCTTGAAACTTTCTGTAGTTCCTACTGCACACCTCACCACTGCTTCCCTCATACATATCCTGTACTAGTTGCACATACTTTTCCACTATTCCGGATTTTCTCATGCAGTACCACAGCTCTTCCCGCGGAATCCTGTCGTAAGCTTTCTGTAGGTCCACGAATACACAATGTAGTTCTTTTTGACCTTCCCTGTATTTTTCCATCAACATTCTTAAGGCAAACATGGCATCGGTGGTTCCCTTTCCTGGCATAAATCCATATTGCTGTTTGCTGATCTCCACTCTATCCCTTAATCTGGTTTCAATAATTCTTTCCCATACTTTCATTGTGTGGCTTATTAGCTTTATTCCTCTGTAGTATCCACAGCACTGTGCGTCCCCTTTGTTTTTATAGATTGGGATAAGCACACTCCTTCTCTATTCTTCTGGCATCCGTTCACCTATTAATGGTCTGTTAAACAGTCTGGTCAAAAATTTTATCCCCATCTCTCCCATGCACTTCCAAACTTCTACTGGCAACTCATCTGGTCCAACCACTTTACCTGTTTTCATCCTTCTTAGTGAATTTTTTACTTCTTCTCTACTGACACAATTTACCTCTTCCTTAATCACTTCTGTTTCCTCTGTCCTAGGTTCTTTGTGATTTTCCTCGTTCATCAGTTTCTCAAAGTACTCTTTCCATCTCTTTAACACTGCTTCTGAATTTACCATAACATTACCATTTTCATCCTTTATAACCCTCACGTGCTGTACATCTTTCCCTGCTCTGTCTCTCTGCCTAGCCAATCTGTACAACTCTATTTTACCTTCTTTTGTTTCCAATCTAGCATACAAATCATTATACACACGTCCCTTTGCCATTGCAACTGCTTTCTTTGCCTTACTCTTCTTTTCTTTGTATATCTTTTTAGTATTTTCATTTCTTGTTTTGTCCCATGCTTTTTTTGCCTCTTTCTTTTCTTTTATGCTTTTTTGAACTTCCTCATTCCACCACCACCACCATTGTCTCCTTTTCGTTTCCCAAATGTCACTCCCAGTACAGTTTTAGCTGTTTTTTCTTAGCATTTCTGCCGTTTTGTCCCACTCATCAGGTAACCCATCCTTGCCTCCCAAAATCCTGGTCACATCTTGTCTAAACGCTTCTTGATAGCTTGTCTCTTTCCGTTTCCACCATCGTATCTTTGGCTTTAATTTCTCTGCTTTTTTTTTTTTTACCATAAAAGCCATTTTGCATACCACCATACGGTGCTGCTTTGCGACACACTCATTCAATATTACCTTACAATTGCACATTTCTTTCAAGTTCCTCCTTCTGCACATCACATAATCTACTTGGGTACTTTTTCCTCCACTCTTATACGTCACCCTGTGTTCCTCTTTCTTCTTGAAATAAGTATTGACAATCGCCAAATCCATCCTTTTCCCAAAATCCACAACCATTGATCCTTCCTTATTTTTTGTTCCAGCACCGTACCTCCCCATTATTTCCTCATCCCCGATGTTGCCTTCGCCCACATGTCCATTAAGATCTGCACCAAGAACTATCCTCTCTTCTTTTGATATACTTTCTATCAATCCATCTAGGTCTTCCCAAAAATCATTTTTCTCCTCCATGTTGTAGTTAACCTGTGGAGCATATGCACTTACTATATATAGGATGGACCCATTTACCTCCAGCTTCATGGTCATCAGTCTGTCCGACACCCTCTTCACCTCCAGGACACTTTCAGCCATCTCCTCCCTCAGCACTATCCCTATCCCATTTTTTCTTCCATCAGCTCCTTTGTAAAATATTTTACATCCACCTCCAATGTTCCTTGCTTTACTCCCTTTCCACTTAGTTTCTTGTAGGCACAATATGTCTACATTCCTTCGCTCCATCATATCTGCCAGCTCTCTTCCCTTTCCAGTCATCGTTCCAATATTTAAAGTACCCACTCTTATGAGTGAGCATCTTCCTTTCCATACTTCTCGCTACTTCTTTACTCGTCTTCCTCCTCTCTTTGTGCTCTTATTTTCACTTTGCTTAGCAGTAGCATAACTTCCGCAGGTGCCCTGCTGTGCGACACCTGAGGCGGTCGTTGGTAACCCGGGCCACGACCGATCCGGTATGGATTTACAATGATTACGCATTTGTATAAATCTGGCAAAAAGTTTTACGCCGGATGCCCTTCCTGCCGCAACCCTCCCCATTTATCCGGGCTTGGGACCGGCATCAAGAGACACAGAAATGTGGCACCGATGGCTGGGTTAAGTTTGCTAAGGTTAGAACCCTAAAAACTGTCCTATTGATAAAAATAACTATCCTTCATTATGTATTATCTGATGTGAGTCTTGCACAATTTTATTTGACGTAAGAGGTATGTTAAAACATGTGGTAAGCTACTAAAAATGGTTTTCGGACATTTATCCCCCGGTACTTAACCCCTGGTTACATACTTCCGGTCATATCTCTCAAGGCACTTACCCTTTGATAACATACTAACAACTTATTCCCCTGGCATATGATCAAAATAAAATGATATTAGGGGAGTATATCAACAAGAGGTAAGTAACCAAGGGTTAAATGGCCTGATACCACCAGTCATAAACTTTACTCGGAAATCCAAAAGGACCAGTTGAAATAGGTAGCTGAATACCAGCGCTGAAATCAATTTTTTTTATTCCAGCCGAAGACATATTTTGCCGCGAGACTGAAGTTTTTAATACAGTTAGCACCGAATAAGTTTGAATTGATTCTTAAAAGACTTCTCTCGGCTGATAAAAATTATTGTTTTTAACTATAAAAAATATACTGCATTTACAAATTCACAAAACTTGATTGATTCACAAAAACCTGGCCTCCAAGCTTCATCAAACTTTAAAACGACCCCAGCATCACAACTGCGAATAATCACTTTCACAATTTCGTGCTAGCGAGCTATAAGAATGAATTAGCGCCCCGATGGCTAAAATTAATCTTAATATTTCGTTCGCTTCACAAACTTAACAATTTTAACTCTCTGTAGAACACTTCGTTCACAAGTCACAAAAAACACAAACAAATCAATTGCAATGCAACAACTCAAATCGGCCTGAAACGATTGACTGGACTGGAATTTAGACTGGAATAAAATGAAAACAAAACGCGCGCTTATGTCTATAAGATCATGCCACGTGATTTTAGATTATAAGCAAATCTTCTAGAATAACGAGGAATTCTTCAAATTGCAATTAAATTAAGATTACAGTTTATAACAGCCAATCAAAGACGCGCGACGGTAAACGGATTAAGTAATTAGAAGTCTTTGTGTTAAAAAAAATCTAATTATTGATTCCAGAACAATCGAGAGAAAAAAAGAAAAATCCTAGAAGGTAATGGTCACATGTTGTTAATCTGTTTTACAAGTGTTTAAGATTACAATTGATAAACGAACAATTAAAACAATCTCAAAACAGGTTGTAAATAAATTAAATAAATTAAGTGGGGGCTAACCGATTGTGCTATCATTACTTGGCCATAAAAATATTACATCATAATAAAATTTAAAATTGATGAAAAAGATAGAAAACTAACTATGAATTTGTGAAATTCAGATTATATTTTATTGGAATGAAGTGTGACATTACCAAAAGTATATAAAACAAAAAACAAAATTGAAACTTTTTTAGTCATCGGAATTTTTTTTTTCCCCGTCAATGCTAAGCCTACTAAAGTAGGTTAAACTATTTAGCAATCAGAATAGAAATACAAACCATCAAATCAGGTTACTGCAAAAACAGTGTGAAAACGCTATCCCAGCACATGTTCCCAAACCATTGCACCCCTGGTTTTATGAATTTTTGCTCAAAATACTAAAAATTAAATCCACGCCGTTCCTCCGAAACCTAAAAATAATGGTGCTCAAACCAGTGCTGTCAACTTTTAAAAATGAGGTGATATTTTATGGCATCGTTTTTATATGGCCTCTTTTTAACTACTGTACGTTGCATTCAACAAAAGAAGTGTGACTACAACGTAGCCACAGGTATCTTGAAATGAAGACTGAATTAATAATCTTTATTTCAATTAATTAAATATATTTTTATTCAAATCTTAACTATTTTAAAAAACATGTTTGGCTTTCGTTGGTTAACTACTAATTGAAATAAAGAGAGTAGATTTATTAAATAAAAAATTAAAAAACAAATAAGTGCTTCATTTAAACTCGTCAGTTTTTGAACAAAATTTTTTTTTCAGCGTCTGTACAAACGGAAATATAACATGCGACAACTCGACGTGCGCCACATTGACACCATTAGCAAGTGTCTCGAGCACCCAGGTAAATTATAGTCATAACTAAATCTCTTTATATGATGCAACGACATTAAAAAAAATTTACGTTACGAAATATTGGCAGAGTATGCAACCGAGCGAAATGCACACTTAAAATTTATCGTTTTTAAAGTTTATTCTTTTTTATATGGCCTTGTTGGCCGAACTTAGCCTTTCTATTTTTGGTAAAGTTACAATTGTAGTTAATAGCGTAAACCCATTAAACAGTTTGTTGTGACGTGCCTTTAGTAGGGTACAACAAAAAATACTCAGGGAGACTAAGCATTAAACTCAAGTCCTTCTGCTCGCAAGCCAAAGTGCCCTTGAGTGAGAGATCTCCTGCATACAAAGTTTATTATTTTTTGCCAAGAATAAAACATTCAAACAAGTTAAATGCGGAATAAAACTGCTTTACAAAACTTTCAAAATTAAATTAAGTGTTTCATTTAATATCATTTTGATATCGCTTTAAACAAAATCGATTTTATCGGAGCCATAAGCTTTTCGTGACGTTCTCATCAGTGGCAATCGCGTCAAAATGGGACGAATCAGAGAAAATCAAGGTATTTATAGTCTCAACAGTTGAGAGAAAGGTGCTGTAGTCTCGGAAAGGAGAAAGGCACAATTGCACAAAATCAAAAAAGTGTGATGCAGTACAGTGTAATCTCGGAAAGGAGAAACGCACTATGTGCAATTACCTAGGAGAAACACTGTTACTCGCAACTTAGGTTATTTGAAAAGTTTTAATGTGTAAACAAATTCCTTTTGTTTACATAAAACAAGATGTCTGGTTTTGATAAAAGTTGCCTCGAGTTGACACAGATGGAACGAGTTGCGTGCCACAGCAAAAATTTTAAAACGTTTGTTATTATAGTTTGCAGCACATTGCTCGTTGTCAAGCAAGTGTTGTCCTATGGCAGAGTCACAATCTGGATTATTACGTTTTAGCTTACAGGATCTGCCGGGTTGAGATCGTGTAGGGCGCTTCGCTTGCTATTGTAGTCATTTAGGAACATGCTTCTTGATTCTATTTTGTAGTCGCTGTAATGTTTGTCCTACGTACCTACTGCCACAGTGGCACAAATATTCATAAACAACGGAGCTTTTCAGGTAGGTAAAACATCTTTGCGGGCTACAGGCAACATGCGTTTGGATGTAAATACCACTCTGGTGGTAACGGAGCCATAGCAGCTTCAACAGCCGTTTTGACATTTTTATCAAGACCAATGGAAGCTTTCCCTATGCAAGGAACTCTCAAATACACGGGACACTTCTCAGGGCCAAATCGTTTGGGCATAGAAAACTGAGCAATTTTCTTGGAAATGTTGCAGTCAATAATTGATTCAGGATAATCATTGTCCAATAGAATGTTCTTGATATGCTTAATTTCTTCGTTTAGTTTAGATTTCGTGCATATCATTAGTGCCCGGTGTACCAAAGTTGATATAAGATTTGTTTTTTGTTTAGTGGGACTGAAAGATTCCCAACGTAAGTACTGTCCAGTAAAGGTAGGTTTTCTATACACACTTGTTTCAAAACCGGTAACTGTTCGTTCCACGTTGACTTCGAGAAACAGTAAACAAATATTTTTCTCTTTCTCAAAGGTAAATTTGAGAGAAGGATGGAGACAGTTTAGTTGTTTGAAAAAGTTTTCCGACTCTTCTTCATTGCGAAACATAGCAAATGTATCATCAAACCTACCTAAAATATGTGGAAGGTTTTGATTTTTGAGAGAAGAGTTTAATATCTCATAGCTTATGGCTCCGATAAAATCGACTTTGTTTAAAGCGATATTAAAATTCTGTACCACAAAGAAGCTCTTTAAATAATATTTTGGCACATTCTTTCAATTTTTGCTTGGTGATTTCTGATAATAAGATATTAAAACAGAAGTTTTAGCTAAAAGCACGTCTTCGATGGTGCCACAATCAGCGCACCAATTCCATTTAAAATAAATAATTTTTAAAAAAATTTAAAACATTGTAAAATCGATTTTTTGTATAAAGACATATTTATCATTCTTTAAACAAAAAAATATAAAGCATAAAAAAATAAACCTTAATTTTAAGTAGCCTATGTGAATAAAATTTTTGCTATTTTGTTTATATTTTCGTTTAAGTCATAGACCTCTTAAATAGAACGACTACAGTAACTTCTATGATCAGTATTTTAAAACTTAGCTTTTTCCATGTTTTGTCAAATAAAATGATAGAATTTTCATTTTAGTGTCTCATTTTAGGCAATGGTTCTCAACCTTTTTAAGTTTGCGGACCAGTAATCTTTTTAATGTCGGAAAAAATTGTAATAACCCAATAAATCGATAAAAAGATTTTTATTAAAACAACAGTAAGCATTTAGCATCAGAAAAACTCTATTTAATGTGAAATTTGCTGCTTCTTTTCCTTGATGTAATTCGTAGTAAACTTGGCTTTATTGAAGTTTTTGAATGGCAAAGTCAGGGGCACCAGAAGCGGGGGTGGACACAGTGGGCCAGAAAATTTACAAAAAGCTACAAGGTACTTTTTGATATAATTTCTTCAAAACCAAGCTTTCGAAATTTTCTTTCTTGATTAGTATTGATTTCTGACTGTTTCTTTTATGACAATGCCGGTACTTTCCATTTTTGCTTATCCTATTTAAGTTTGAAATTATAGATTTTTGGTTACAATTCCAAATTTCAAAAAAAGTTACTTTATGGAATTCTTATCTTTTCCTGCTTTCGGATGGCTCTTTTAATTCAGTTGAAGGATTGTCTGGCACCTTTCCTCTCAATAACTACAGATTAATTTCTTAATTCATTTTCATAATTTTTCTTCACCACTTCTTTTGAAATCATTAGTTTTATTGTACACTGCAAATATATTGATGCAATAATCTTAAAAAGAGCTATTGAGGTCATTCAAGGGGCTGAATATATTCGCTAAATATGAAAGTTTGTTTATCCACATTATATCGGATAAAAATTTTTTTAATGGGGAATGTTCAACCACATAGAAATTGATTTGCTTCTTTCCTCAACTCAAAAGACGTGCAAGAATGCGTCCTCTTAAAATCCATATCACTTCTGCATGAAAGATGAGATGGCAATTTTTTGCAGCCATACTCACACACAGTGCCTCAAAAAGCCTTAAAGGCAATACTCGGTCACGAATAATTGATAATCTTAATTGGCCGGATCATAATGTCATTTAATTCAGGTGATAGTTTCTGGGCAGCTATATGTTCACAGCAATATATGCAATGTGTAGACAGAAGATTTTTGTTTGCAAATTTTTTTTATTTTTGCAGTTGCACCCAATGATAATCAGCCATGCTGGCAGCTCAATCAGTGCACAACCATACACATTTTCCCCAATTCAAGCCTTGATCTTGCATTTAGTTATTAAGGAAAATCAATAATTACTGTTAATATTCTTTCGACATTGTTTTAATTCTGACCTAGTATGTCCTCCTTAAAGAATAAAATTGAAATGAATTGTTGCGGACAGGCAAAAGCGCTAATGCGGACCGGCGGTTGAGAATCACTATTTTAGGGAGTTTTGAAGAACAAGATATTTGAATAGACGTTTGGTGGTACAGAATTCGAAGATGGCGTGAAGTAAAAGATTTTTCTTCCCAAAGCTTTTCATCTGACACTCTTCAGGGGAAATCGTCAGAATAAAGCAGAAATGAAACCGAACTGGATTATAAAGAGAAAAGCAGAGTTCTCATTGGCTGAAAAGTTGAAAAAATTTTCCACCCAACATCTTTTTCGAATTAATGCAGCTAGCCATCTCCACTGTAAAATTCAACTTCAACAACAACATGCAGCGACAAATCGGCGACTTTGCTATGGGCTCACCGCTCGATCCAGCATTAGCAAACTTTTTTTTTGGCTATCAAGAAGTGAAACTTTTGAACATCGCCAAAAGGCCGTTAGTGTACTTCCGGTACGTTGACGACACTTTGCCGTATTCAACAATGAAGAATACTGCAACAACTATTTCTTATTTACCTCAACTCCCTTTATCCCTCACTACGCTTCACCTACGAAAAGGAATCTAATAACTCTCTCCCCTTCCTGAACGTGTTGGTAGAAAGGCACAATTCGGAATTTCTAACTTCAGTGTACAGGAAACCACCTTCACCGGCCAGTATCTACGTTGGAACTTTTTCAGCCCCCAGAAACGGAAAATAAACCTAATTGGTACTCTTGTTCACAGAGCTTTTATGATCTGTTCAGAAAGCAAACTGGACCCAGAGCTTGGAAAAATTTGTTCAATTCTACTGTATTAGAAAATGGCTACCCGGAACATACGATCAATTCGGGTTTCAAACGAAAACTTCAACAACTAAATTTTAACCCGGTTCACACAATGGAAAAGTGCCGTATGTCTACCTACATATCCCATAGATTAGAAATGTCTCGATGAAGTTTGAAAATCAGATATGTCTGCTGTAAAACGCTGCTTTCTCTTCGTCGAACCACGTGTTATTTTTAACAGCCGACACCTCTTACCAGCAACCAAAAAAGACGTGTTACCTTCCCATCATTACAGCAATGTCATTTACCAGTTTGTGTGCCACTGCGATATTCGGTACGTTGGTCGCACGTTTCAACGCTTAGAAGAGCGAATTAAACAACACGTTCCTAGATCCATCGCCAATCCTCCTACCTCGCACAACCGCCAAAGCCTTTCCCGCTCTTGCAAGGTCAACATACGCCCACAACAATTTTACAAATCTGCCATTGATCAACATCTTCTTGACAATGCCCAATGCGCTCTTTACTACAAGAGCGACAAATTTTTTATTCTCGCTCGAGGTCGCTCTTCTTTTCATCTTTCTGCTCTTGAAGCGACTTTCATTAAATCTCTAAATCCCCTTCTATGTAAACAAAACGAATTCGTCTACTCTTTGAAAATTCCTTAATCTTTTCTCTCATTGGCTAACTTTTTTAGCCAATGACAACTCTGCTTTCCTCTTTATAATCAAGTTCGGTTTCAATTCTGTTTTATTCTGACGATTTCCTCTGAAGAGTGTCAGATGAAAAGCTTTGGGAAGAAAAATCTTTTACAACAAGATATTTATTTTTCTACAATAATGTTTTGCAAACGTCATTTTAAGGTCAAATCAGATAAAAGACAAAATTTTAGAAAATAATGTATATTTACACAAAAATACATTTAACCCATATCCTCCTGAATCAAAGTTTTTTTGTTCATTTCTCTATTGCAGCTTTGGAATCATGTAACTTGAAGGGAAAAAACGCTCTTTTTGTGAGAAACCTTTTTTTTTGTGAGATATGAATTATTTCACTTCCGTCAGTTTAAACTGACGCTAGGAGAAGGAGGATACATGTAAAACAAAACGCAAGATCGCTTTTCTTTAATTTTTTTACTTTTGAACCAAACCAATTTTTGATAACAAGCAAGCCTACAAACAAATAACATCGTTAATAAACAAAAAACTTTAGTTCACAATCTTTCGTTCACATGTCAAACTACATAACATTGTCTATTGGAAATGGTATTCTTTAAAACAATCAGGATGTAGACAAACATTGCAGGAGTACCGGGAGGTTCTGAGCACTCTGGTTTGGCACATCGTCGTGCGTCCCCTTAACAATCCAGTAATTGGTAGCACTGAAACATACATTTTCACACTGCTGTGACCTTAATCCAGGAAATAGAACCTGTGACATATCTTTACTGTATTACGGGTGTCTTTACTAACGGACGGAATTGAACACAGCATCGCGACGGTTTTGCCTGTACCCACAGCTTAGGTAGCCAAATTTAATTGGTTTCCATGAATACGATATAATCGTTTGGCTCCGTGCTTCCCAAAGTATGGTACCATGGATTTGTCAACGCTTAGATTTTGCTCGGGTTTGTAGTAAGTCACACACTGCTTGTTTATTGCATCAAACTGGTCTAAACAAGTCTAACTTTGGCAAATCTGTCAGTTTTATCCAAACTTTTATTATCAGCAAGATGAAGAAAGTATTTGCTTTCTTCAAACTCATTCTTGATCATCAACGCCGTGGCCATTCGGTCCTGGTTGTCCTCCCTCCTCTGTCAATACATTTCTTGCCGTGGCAATTGATTATAACCGCTCAGCACAAGGATGGTAATGAATTATTTCAACTGTTTTATAGTCATCACGAACGAGCGGTTGCTTTTGTATCGAGCATACTTGTTTGATTACAAACATCTTCTTTCCATCTCTTCAGTCGTCATAAACTTTTCAAATATTTCATGTGGCAAGATGTGCTTTTCAAAGGAAGGGTGTGTCAAGGTCCAGTTATCAAAAACTCTGTGCACATCCATTTTATCCTTCTTCCATTTCAGTTTTGAAACAAGAAGTTTCATCATTCTTCTCTAAAAAACACATTATAAAATTGAATACCAACATGAAATACAAAATTATATAATTTAAAAACATTTGGCGTTGTGTACCAAGTTTACATAATGCAAGCATTGCAGCAAGATTGCATAAAATAGTTGAATGAAGATACTGTATATCATAGTATAGCAAGATCTATAAATTCATTGTTAAAATATGTGTATATGCTACTTTTTTGTTGCTGGCGGAACACAATATTGTTCGAAAAGGAAAATATTTTTTGGTTGAAAGTCACCAGCAGGTAACCTAGTATTCTAGAAACAAGAGAAAATACAAAACCTTACCTGACCGCTTGCTAAAGCTTGCGATTCATCAGTAATCAGTTTTGTGCTTCCTGTTCCTTTCAAATCCTGTTCAGCATCTAATGAAAGTTGCCTTCCGCAAAGGTTTTCCGGAAAATAATTAACATCATTTCCATCATCTTCGTCGGTGTCTATACCATCATTCTTTGGGAGGAAAATGATAACATTCGCGGTAGACACAGATTCACCAGCAACAAAGCTCTACTTAGACTCCAAAACATCAAGTACTACCAATGCTTTAAAAACGGTCATTTTTTTGTTTTCTTGCAGCAGGTTAGCCATAGCGGCCTAAATAGATAAAGCATAGGAATGCTAGGATTAGCAGTTGTAAATATTACTTTTGCCGCTTATAAAAAACAACTCAAGCTACTCAATACTTTCTGTCAACTGCTTTGTTTAATTTATAGTGATTTTCATTGTCAATAAACACACACAATAAACAATTAAATCCTAGGTTATTTAGCTCTAATGAACAACTTTAAAGTTAACACTATTCATCTGGATTTAAACTTGTTAGGCTGCCTGTTAGAACATTAATAATCCCAGTAAAGTGTATCCGGCCAAAATAAAAAAAAAATTGTGTATATTACTCTACCTCTTGGCAAGAGTTGCTCCCAGCGTGCTTTCTGTCTAGATAAGCAAATAATAAGAAACTTGGCTTATCAACTAGTTATCGACTTGTCCTGTATCAGTTCTCAATTACCAATTAACTAACGAAGTATTGGCGAATATTCGAAAAACACAACCATTCTGTGACATCACAATAAAACGATATCATTTTATCAGGTTTTCGCATTCGACAAAAAGAATTGTGTTTAACGTCTGAGTGTACCCTCCTGCTCCTAGCGTCAGTTTAAACTGACGGAAGTAAATGAATCGCAAAACTTTTGCAAGCCTGTTGTTTCTACGGACGAGGGGAAAGACTCGTCTAATCCTGCGCAGTCAGGTATTCGAAATTCAAATTGTTTTGGATCAAAAGGATTTAATTGGCGTTTCAAAATGCGTATGAATAAAACAATTTAGGTTATACAATTCTTTAACCAGGAAACTATTTGAAATCAGATTTTACAATTTAACTAGAATTAAGCAATGATCTAGACCTTATTCAAATAGAAAAAAAAATAAATACAAAGATTAAAGGAAAAACAAACGCAAACAGTATTACAAAACATACCTAATCCTACTCTAGCTAAATCAGCGTATAAACAAACACTAACCTAACCCTAAACTAGCTAAGCTAAAATTGACCAAGTAAAAAATGGATGAAAGAACTCTGGCGATATAAACAGAAGGAAACAAAGCTTTTTAAGAACAAAATTCGCGCCGCGAGAGATCGAACAGAAAGAAAACAAATTGCAATAATGATGTGCCGCGTGAGATCGAACAGAAAGAAAACAAATTACAATAATGATTAACTGAGTAAAAGAATTAGCGACGCGAGTTCAAATCCAACAAAAAACGGTAAAGTGAAGTTTTAACGGAAACAAAAACAAATTTAAAACATATAATAGTCCTTTTGCCAAGCTGGAGGTTTTATTGTTCGCCGTCTTGACGGGACCTCACAGCTTGGCGCATCATCCGTCGCAACATCCTCGCCGCCTTGACTGCACTCGGTTGGTGCAGTTAAATCTGGAAAGTCTCTTGTCGAAATTGTTTCTTCACCGGACTCGAGCAAATGTAAACGTTGAATCGGCCTAGTCAAAAGTCCAGTTTTGGTTTTTAATTTAAATGTTCGCGTCAGACCATCTTTTCCTGGAATCGCCTGAACAATTTTTCCCATCGGCCAGGTGGGACGAGAAGTGTTTTCTTCCGTAATTAAACAGATGTCCCCCCTTTGGGAGCAGCCTCTGTCGAATGCCATTTGTGACGAACCGCTAAGGAAGGCAAATACTCTTTTGACCACCGCTTCCAGAAGTGTTGCAACAAAAGTTGTAAATGAAAATATCTTCGACTCAATTTAACTTTTGACAAAATGGATGGAACAGATTTTAAAGCCCGACCAATTGCTAAATGACTTGGAGTAATCGCTTGAAGATTGTTTGGACCACTTCCCAAATATGTAAGTAGTCTTTGATTTAAAGCTGATTCGATGTCAGTCAAAATGGTATACAATTCGGTATAGTTCAATTTTGCTTTACCAAGAACCTTTTTTAAAGGCTCTTTCAATGATCGATTTAGTCTTTCATAAAATACACCACGGTGTGGACTACGCTCGGTAATAAATTCCCAAATAATGTCATTTTCGGTAAGATATGATTGTATCGAATTATCCGCAATAACACTTTCACGAGTGGAAAATTTTAAAATCTGATTCGCTTTTTTAAAGGTCAATTGATTATCACTAATAATTTTGCGACACTTTCCACGGCGATTAATCATACGTTTCAAAGCAGATAAAAATTCTTCGGTAGACATATTATTTGTTAATTCGAGATGAATCATACGACTATGGGTACAGGTAAAGATACATATGTAAGCTTTTCTCATGGTTTTACAATCATATCCTTTTAGGTAAATTGGTCCGGTAAAATCAACGCCAACATCGGAAAACGCAAAAGCCGGACAAACCCGCTCTTCGGGAAGAATTCCCATCTTTTGTTGCAAGGGCTTTGTTTTAGCATGTCTACACACCACACACCGTTTACATACTCTTCTCACCTCTTCACGAATATGCAAGATATGGTACCTTTCCCTTAAAATAGCGATGGTTGTGTCTTGAGGAGAATGGTGATTCTTTTGATGGACGTGAAGGATCAATAGTTCCACCAACAAGTCTTTATTCGGAAGGATGATAGGATACTTGGTGTATTCTGGCAAATCGGAAAGTTTAAATCGATCTCCTGCAATAATCAAATTTTTTTCGAAATCAAATTGCGGGTCCATATTTTTAAACCGACAAGACGAAGAAGGCTTTCCCGAACTCTGCAATTCAAAAAAATCATCCGTAAAATTACATTTTTGAACCAGAGAAAATAAGAAATACTCAGCGTTTTTATACTCTTTAGGGCCTATAAGATCCGGTCTGCAGGTATGGTCAAGTTGTTTGTTGACAGGATGCCTCCATCGCAAAATTCTGGCCACCAGACGAACTACTTTAGAGTAGCTCGAATATCCTCGAAAAAACTCTTCGTAAGGCAAAGTAGCAGACAATGCAAATGTTTTCACTTTAGCAGCTTCTTTGATACAAGCATCACTAGTGGAAGCTTCCAAAGAGCAATAACCACCGTGCTCCGAGGGCCACTCAGACTTATACTTACTAAGCCAAGGCGGACCTTGCCAGTAAAGTTGGTTTTCTTTCAAATTGGATAACTTCATTCCTCGGCTGTGCAGATCGGCGGGATTTTCAATTCCAACGCAATGACCCCAAACTGAGGAAGAAAAAGAGTCATGAATATCTTGTACTCTATTTTTGACGAAAGTCTTCCAAGAAGAACTAGGCTTAGAAATCCAAGCCAGCACGATTTTTGAATCCGACCACAAATATACTTCGTCGATAGTCCTTTGTGTCTTCAACGCATCTAAAACATAACGAACTAATTTAGCAAGACTATGAGCAGCCATCAATTCAAGTCGTGGGATCGATACCGGTTTTACAGGTGCCACCCTAGTCTTGGCCATTAAATATGATACTTTAATAGCGGTAGAAGATTCTATTCTTAAATAAGTGACGGCTGCATACGCATTTTCTGATGCATCACAAAATCCATGAATCTGAATGCTATATGGAGGTTTAACAGTTAAGAAAGGACATCTGGGGACTTTAATACTTTCAATTTCCGACAATTCCTCTACCCATTCTTGATATTCCTTGGCGTTATCTTCTGGCAATGGCTCATCCCAAGAAAGTTTTTTCTGCCATAGCTTCTGGAGTAAGATCTTTGCCCGAATAGTGAATGCTGCCAAGAATCCAAATAAATCAAATATCTGACCAACTTTACTTAAAACCGATTTCTTCGTAACAATTGCATCAAATTTTAATAGTTTTTCACTAACCTTGCAATAAAAGTAATCTTTTAAAGTGTCCCATTTTAATCCAAGAGAAGCGGCTTCACCAAAGTCTTTATTATCGAAGTCCAAAACTAGATTAGGCAACCTTTGTTCTTCTGGAATGCAAGATAAAACTTCCGCGGAGTTAGAAGCAAACTTCAAAATTTCCCAACCTCCAGATCGGAAAAAATCAACCAAATCACTTTGCATTTTTACCACCTCCTCAACCGTGTCACCACCGAAATGAATATCGTCCATGTACATATTTTGCACCAACCAATCATGAATATGGGTGCCGTATCGAGAGACGATATTATCAGAAAGAGAATGACATAAAACAGATTGAATGGCAAGAAACGGACTGGAAGTCACACCAAACATCAACCTTTGCATTGCATAAATCTTTGGCTGAATATTTGAATTACAATCTCGCCAGAGATATAACTGATATCGCTGATGATCGGGAATGACAGCGGTTTGACAGAACATTTTGCGAAGATCTCCGTTAAGAGCAAATTTGTGCATTCGGAATCTCAAAAGAACGGCAGCAATATCGGAAGTAGATTAGGACCTTTCAGCAAACAATCATTCAAAGAGTTACCATTGGGATCTTTAGCACTGGCATCAAAAACAATTCGGACCTTTGTCGAAGAGATTGACTCTTTAAAAACAGGATGATGAGGAACATAATACCTTGGTTTGTCTTCAATAGCCTTTAATTCTTCTTTTGTTAATTCTCTAGCAAACCCACACTTAACATAATCCTCAATCGCCGTTTTGTAGGCAGCACGCTTCAGCTCATCTCGTTTTAAGCTTTTCTCGCAAGAAATTAAACGTGTTCTTGCTTGGGAGTAATTGGAGAGTAACTCTGGAGAGTTTTCCTTGAAGGGTAAGGCAACAACATACCTATTGTTACTAAAACTAACAGACCTTTCGAAAGAACGTACAGCTTCTCTTTCCTCCTTTGTATAAACATCATTTTTCTCAACGAGACCAATAGATTCCATATTCCAAAATCCTTCCAATAGTTTCTCGAGCTTAGACCATGGAGAGGCATCAGTTGCAGTTAAAGCCATGCATTTACGACTTTCTTTCGTTTCCAAACGTTGAATGTGAAAGGGTCCCGCTAAAACCCATCCAAACATGGTGTCTATGGCATAAGGTGCCATTTCCGCAACATCTGGACCGAGAATGCTTCCCTGCATTAACTGAAAGTAGTATCTGCCTCCAAGCAGTACGTCAATTTTTGCTGTTCTTCTCGGAAATGGATCAGCCAATTTTAATCCCTTTAAATGAGAACAATAATCACTATCAAAGTCAACTGGGTGTAAAGGGGAGCAGATCGAACCACTCTGGACATGAGCTTCAACATGGAATTTTTCTTGACTGTCAGCTTCAATGGGACAAAGCAGGAAACGCACAAGATTCATGTGGTGAATACTGGAGCTACCTCCGAAACCTTCAATGTTCAAAAAATCGGTTCTGGTAGAATCAATTCCCAAGTCATCAACCACCTTTTTTGTCACGAAACTTTTTTGAGAAAAAGAATCAAAACCAACCCTTACCAGTTTTTCTTTCGTTCCATATTTAATTTTGGCAAGAGCAGTAGGTAACAACGTTTCCAATTCATTATCCGAAAATTTGGAAGGTGCACCGGCTAAAACCCGAACTGTAGCAATCAGGGCGTTTGACTTCATCGGTTCTTCTTTTGACTTAGGATCAATGTGCAAAAGAGAATGGTGCGGTTTCCCACAGTTCGGTACACCACATTTAGCGGAACATTTACGGAAGATCAGCGGATGACCAGGCGTTCCTTTACACTTAAGGCATTTAAAGCAAACCATACCTGGCATCTTCATCAATTCTTCTAATCTTCCGGAAGGTGTAAGTCCTTTGAATTTCGGACAAGCAATCAATCCATGTTTTTCCGAACATAAAACGCAAACTTCAAAGCTGGCTTGGGTTACCAAAGCTTGCGCAGAAGAAGGCCACAACTTTTTCAGCTCTTTTAAAGGTTTGGCCCTTTTGGAATTTATTTTGGGGTCACCCTACTTACCAGAGCCTCCAAAGCGGCAAGCTCAGCAGTGAGAAACTCGATCAACTTCACCGAAGATGGAGCCTCATCCTTTTCAATTAAAGGGGAGATATGCCGAATCCATCTCTCCTCCAGCGACTTGGAAAGTTGACCCTCTACAATTTGTGTGAGAACCTGGTCCCAACTCACCTGATGCCTCTCTAATATTGCCTTCTTAGCGACGACTTTATCGAGAAGTGCGCGTAACTGTTTAGATTCGTGATTAATTTTCTTTCCGTTTAACAACTCTTGAACATGACTACGAATAATTGCTTGTTTACGGACGAAGCGCTTCTTGAGTGCTGCAACGGCAGCGTCATAGTTTTCAGCTGTAGTGGGATAACTATCCAAAGCACCTGCAGCGGCTCCCTTTAAAGCGCTTTTCAAGTAAGACATTTTATAAAATTTGCTTACCCGGCGATTTTCGTGAATCAGTGGCGAAAATGCATCCCAGAACGTCGGAAACAACAATGGGTCACCATTATAAGTAGGCGGGATGATTCCACTCGGAAGACAAGAAGCATGCTTTTCCTCTTCGTGGAGCGCCTTTAATTCTGAAATATAAGAGTTTGCCACAAGCAGCTCACTTAAACAAAGCTCCTTAGTATGTTTCATTTCACTTAAAATGGGTTCTCGCATTTCTTCTTCCAGTTGATCAACTTTCTCATAAACAAAGCTACGCAAATCATTCATAGCTCCCTCTACGGCCTTAACCATCACTTCAATCTCATGAAAGGGGCGATAGTTTTCCCGTCGACTACGCAGACCTTGAATCAAATCGAGTGCTTCGTCATCTAGTCGGCGAAATTTACGCTGAACAGCTTCTGGAGAACTACAATTAGAAGACGTTTTCCCACCTTGCAATTGAAGATCAGCCATGAAACGAACCATATCAAATCGTTCTTCTTTAGCCCTCTGACGAATTTCCTCCAATTCTAATTTAAATCGTCGTTCGGCAGCTTCATGATGCTGTTGCTGTTGTTCCTGATACTGTCGCTGTTGCTCTTGCATCATTTGAAACATCAGTAAAAACTCGCTTTTATTGGAAGTTCCAGTTCCTTCTTTATTAGCAGAATCCATAACAACAAACTTATCAATAAACTCAATTTCAGCAGCAAACTTTAAATTGTTTTGTATTGTCAATTAACAAAACTCAATTAACAAAACCAAATTGTTTTGTATTGTCAATTAACAAAACTCAATTAACAAAACCAAATTGTTTTGTATTGTTTCTACGGACGAGGGGAAAGACTCGTCTAATCCTGCGCAGTCAGGTATTCGAAATTCAAATTGTTTTGGATCAAAAGGATTTAATTGGCGTTTCAAAATGCGTATGAATAAAACAATTTAGGTTATACAATTCTTTAACCAGGAAACTATTTGAAATCAGATTTTACAATTTAACTAGAATTAAGCAATGATCTAGACCTTATTCAAATAGAAAAAAAAATAAATACAAAGATTAAAGGAAAAACAAACGCAAACAGTATTACAAAACATACCTAATCCTACTCTAGCTAAATCAGCGTATAAACAAACACTAACCTAACCCTAAACTAGCTAAGCTAAAATTGACCAAGTAAAAAATGGATGAAAGAACTCTGGCGATATAAACAGAAGGAAACAAAGCTTTTTAAGAACAAAATTCGCGCCGCGAGAGATCGAACAGAAAGAAAACAAATTGCAATAATGATGTGCCGCGTGAGATCGAACAGAAAGAAAACAAATTACAATAATGATTAACTGAGTAAAAGAATTAGCGACGCGAGTTCAAATCCAACAAAAAACGGTAAAGTGAAGTTTTAACGGAAACAAAAACAAATTTAAAACATATAATAGTCCTTTCGCCAAGCTGGAGGTTTTATTGTTCGCCGTCTTGACGGGACCTCACAGCTTGGCGCATCATTCGTCGCAACACCTGTTTTTGATTCTTTTTTTGCTTATTACCAATTCAATAATATATGTTTTAGCTATCTTTAGTAATTCTTTGATTTATTTTCAATTCACAACCATTTGATGGCAGTTACTTCTTTTTGCAATACAAAAAATGCTTTTTTTAAATGAGGCTGCTGTAAATATTGCGATAGCTTTTTATTTATAATTTAAAACGATCAGACAATTAACTTGATTCCTCATTGTCAATTTAATCTAAAAACTGGAGTCCTACAAGTATCAATGTGCTTAAAATCCTTCTTTAATCTTTCAGTTTAAACTGAACCTAGGAGGATATGTGTTAATTTACTTTGTCATCAGTACCAATTTTAATTCAACGCGTTAAAAACTTTAGAAATTTTCATTAGAACTTCTGCCGCCTGGCCAAGTAGGTTGGAGCGCGTCTTTCTGATCACAAGGTCTGAGCGTTATCGCTCTGAGCTGTTTCTAGTGTTATTGTGAGCCAGCCGTACGTGACCAAAGTCTTCAGTTTGTATATTGAAAATTTATATTTGATAATTTTTAATATTTTAATAAATAAAATATTTTAATAATGTAAGAGCAAACTGCCACAAATAGCGAAGAAACGTAGAAATAGCAATACCCTGGCTGATCATAACTATAATGTAGATTTGTAATTGGCCTCAACTTTAAATCCCAAACCCGAACACACAAGTCTTAAGCCAACTGAATCCCGAAATATACTTAAATACCGAATGTAATTCAAATTAAATATAAGAATAAACTTAAAGTTAAAAGAGAAGAAATTACATTGCATGAAAGCCTATATATAAATTTAGGTATAACCCCAAACCAGCTCTGAATTTTTTTAAAAACTCCAACTCGAACACGTCCCGAACCCAAAGCCGACTCCAAAAAACCGGCCCGATTTATAACTCTTTTAAAATATACTCTATAAACAAAGTCGTATATTGATAATTTGCAATTAAAAAGTAACAACGATACGTTCTCTAGCAATATTTTTTAATTAAACTATATAATTATTAAAAGTACGTAAAATGCATTATCCATTGTAAAAAGTCCTCACTACCACTCTCCGTCTTCTCCACGTAAGAAAAATCAATAACATTTGCATTTGAATTTACCGAATTTACCTTAGTTTGAGTTTATTTTAATGCAGATGTTTGATTTAATTTTACATCGACGGCGCACAATTGACGTTGTGCGTACAATAACGTATATCATTTAGCCGCTGTTTCCTATTTCGCAATCACTTTGTCAATAAAAACTTTAAAAGCGTAATAACTTAATTGCAAATAAAATTAAATTGAATTGAATTTTCTTTTTTGAACTCACAGATATGACATTATTTTTTTTTTGACTATTTACATACTATGTTTCACCACTGCGACTTTTATTTATTCTGTATTTTTTAATGATGATCTATGATTCTGTAAATGAAACAAACTGTTGTTCTTTTTTAAAAAAAGTGATTTAAATAAATATTGTGTATATATTGCAGCAATATTAAGAGGTCTATGGCATACAATAACGCTTTACATTATAAATTAATGGGACCAAAGTTTCGTCGGTCTCTTCAAAAAGTAACCGTGAGCAATTTTTGTTCCTTAATCTAACCCGGAATTCCTCTGTGGTTATTATTGCTTCTTATAGGAATCCTTTTTTCTCTTGTTTCTCGTTTTTTTATTCCCTCTTGATGCTGTAGGGGGATTGCCGGTTAGTTTTGCTCACAAAAAATTGCTTACGGTGACTTCTTGAACATACCCAGTTTGGCAGCCTGAGAAAGCTTGTACCAGTCCTTCTATTTAACCAGTCTATGGTTCAAATAGTTAAAAATTTCTTAATCTAAACTGAGTTGTTGATCTGTATACAGCCAATTTAATTGTATATATCTGTATTATATTATTTTATAAAGACAATTAATCAGAATTGTTGACCTGTATATTTTTTTAAAAGAGATTCAAATATTTTGAAAAACAATAAAATAAACATTTTATAAAAAGTATTTTTTTATAGAAAACCACGCAAACTACAACTGAAGCGACTGCTTCTTCAAGTTTAACTACTTTTACCACTTCAAAACCAGGTTTGTTGGTGTAGTTTCTAATAAATGTTTTTTAAAAAAAACTGCAGTCGACATGGCCTCGGCAAACAGTTGAACTATGTGTAATTTGTTGTGCATTTCACTGTGCTTTATCTACCTGGTTTGGCCCAGATGGCAATTGCTTTCTTGTAGCCTGGGTCATGAGTATGCTCTTGTTACTACATATGACAGACCGAAGCCAAAACTACCAAAACGGAAGGGTATATATCGATACAGATGTTTGTAGCGTTTTTGTTATATACACTAGGGCTGCTACTGCCTAGCGTGTTCTGTTCCTTTGTTCTTTCACTCAAAAACCAGATAGTCAATGTTAAGCTTTCAAGCATGTATTTGCATCAATTTCCAATCTCCCTCGATTGCCATTTTACACGAACATAAAAACTGCGAAGGAAGACTTAAGGCAAAAAAGCGTAGTGGAAAAATAACACGGTGAAAGAAAACGGATGATTAATTTCGTAGAACAAAATAATGTAACGCGGAGGTTCGAAACTCTGGTTCGCCACATAATCCGCGAGGGTCTACTAATCGATAAACGTCCTTCTCAGGACGTGGCAATGCCTGCAAAACAGCCCTTTTCACGGCAATTGTCAACAAGTTCTTAATTCCCACCATTCTCCTGCTGAACACTGAAGGCCTCACTGCCAGCAAGATGAAAGTTCTTCATTATCTTGCTTTACAGTTTGAGGCATTCGTCATCCTACTACAGAAGATCCACTGCAATAATGCGGAGAAGTTATAACTATTCACAATCACGCTATTCATTACTTTCAGGAAACAGAATCACTACTTTGTTTTGAAAAACAAATTTGCAAAGATTTTGTTGCCGCCTAATTCACTTAATGTGGATGCGGCTTACCAAAACTTTTGTAACATTATCAGGAGAGCAGCCGAAAAGACTATCCCACGCAGTCATCAAAACAACTACAGTATATTCCGTGTTGGGATGCGTAGTGTGAATCTCTCTACAAAAAGTTCTTGCAGTCTCCTCAGGGGACGTCTCAAGTTTGGCTGCTACAGCTTGACTTGCCAAACGTAACAGGAGGCGGAGGGATTGATGGTCCGAAGCATTTCGGAGCACCGAATTTTCACACTCTAGTGGAAAAGCATGGGATATATTTTGAACAACCTTACTGGTAGGTCACGACACTCTCCTCGTCACTGTCCTGTTTTGGATGATGCTATGGCATCTCAGCTGGTTAAAAATGGGAGATAAAAAGCTGTTGACAGCAAGCCATCTCGATTTATTTCTTAAGAAGTGTCTTATTTTTGGAGGGCCACAACACCAAATCAAGTGAATATCTCTGACACTTTCTTACAGAGAGAATTCACTTCTGTCCTCATACATTTAAAACCAGGTAAAGCTCCTGGCTCTGATTTCATCTTCCCAGAGCTTATAATCCATGCTGGAGCTGCTTTAAAGTCCTGGTTACATGATTTTCTTTCTTACTGCTTGCGCCGAATCAAGATTTCCAAGTTCTGAAGAAGAGCCCTGGTAGTCGCGACTCCAAAGCAAATGAAGCCTGTGGGGGACCTAAAGAGTTATCAACCAATATTCTTATCTGTGTCCCCTGCAAGATCCTTGAGAGGCTTATCTACGCCCGCGTCGAGCCAATTATTGATTAACTGCTCCCCAAAAGCAGGCAGGGGGTTTCAACGCGGGGAATCAACAGTGGATTAAGTCGTTCTGTGACATAAAGCATTGAAAATTCTTTTCAGGCTAAGAAGAAGGCCAGTGCCGCATTTGTCAATTTGACAGCGGCACATGACACTGCCTAGCACCGTGGTCTTACCTGCAAGCTGCTGAGGGCTTCTGCAGGATAACCATATGGTCAGAATGATCATGGAGCTTGTCCGAAACCGAAGTTTTATCCTTACTATTGGTGACAGCAATCAAAGCAGGATACCGCGTTCCTCAGGAATCGATCTGAGCCCCCTCCTTTTTAACGTTTATACAAACGATCTGCTCTCCACAATTTTCAGAAAGTTTGTTTATGCAAACAACCTAGCATTGGTGCACTTTTCTGGAAACTGGAAGGACTTGGAGGAGACTTTAAATCAAGACATGATTACACTTTTGGCGTATCTCCAGCCTTGGAGGTTAAATCGCAGTCACACTAAGACAGTGATGGCGGCCGTTCATTTAAATAACTAAGAAACCAAACGTGAGCTAAAAATTTACAACAGCAATAGACTTTAACGATTCTGTCCAACCCCTTCTTACCTTAGGGTAAACTGGGCAAATCGCTCACGTTTCGTCATCATCTAGTGGCATTGCGCAAAAAACTATCCTTGCGCGTCACACTGCTGAGCCGACTTGTAGACCCACGATGGAGTGCTGGTGCCAAAACACTGCGCACAGCTGTCCTATTTCTGGTCTACTCAACAGCTGAGTACTACTGCGCCCCAGTTTGGTGTTCACACTCGCCTCATAACCGGTGTCCTGAATGACGCCTTGCGCATAGTCAATGGATGCGTGCGTCACACTCCAACGGACCACTTACTCATACTTTTAGCAATCCAGTTGGCTGAGCTTTGCCGACTAGGAGCGACACTCTCCTTGGCTTATCGTGGATCCCTGGACCCTTACCATATGTTGCATGGTCTTTTAGGTGGGTTTTCAGATTCTCGCCAGAGAAACTAAGACCTAGGCGCCCGTTTGTGCCAGCAGCGTAGAATCTATAAAATAGGCATGCGCGCTTCTCAGAGGACAAATTACTGTTGGAACGCGGATTACTTTGAGAGAAGAAGAAGAAGAAGTTTATTTTGTTTAGTCAAATAAAATACAGAGAAAATAACATAATCACATCCATTTTCAATTACAATATTACTTTTAAGCAAAACTACATTGCAGATAGGATATAAAGAATTTATATTTGACTAAACTGGACAGTGAAAGACCACTATGTGGTCATCTAGTCAAAACTGCCCATTGATATTAAAATAGAATATTAGTACAATAACTAAGCAAAACAAACGCAAAAAATACAAACATACAAAAAAGCACACACAAAGCAAGTATGGCACATACACAAAAAGCACATAGCTATATGACATATTATTTATACAAAGAAAAAAAAATTTTTTTTTTTTTTTTAGACTCCAAATACGATATATCCAATACTGATTTAATAGATATGTTTTCATCTTTTTGTTGAAGGAGGAAAATGTTAGTTTTTTCATAGCTAGTGGAATTTTATTCCATACCTTTACTCCATTATAACTACAGGAAGATTGGCTGAATGTTAGATTATATCTTTCTTGATAATATTTTTGATTGGATATGGATCTGGTTGAATAAGAATGATGATTGCCAGCAGATTTAAAATAATGGTCAAAATTTTCCGGAAGAAGTTTATTGTAATATAAATGCATAAATTTAGCTATTTCTAGTTCGTATATTTCATTGATTTTTAATAAGTTCCAGGATTTGAATAATGGGTTTAATTGAACATGATCCCTTAAACATTTAAAATTCATGATGCGAATAATTTTGGTTTTGCATTACTTGAAGGCTTTGCAGTACAGATTTATTGGAATTGCCCCAGATTATAATACCATATTTTAGATGAGGGTATACAAAACTAAAGTATAGACTTCTTAACGTGGGTTTATTAACATAGTGTCTAATTGTGCAAAGAATTCTAGCAGCATTAGCAAGTTTTCGTGCAATTGAACTAACATGATTATGCCATTTTAAGTCATGATCAATTAATATTCCCAAATATTTTGTATAAATTGTAGAGTTAATTTTATGTTGACCTATACTAACATTGAAATCATCTAAAGCTATGTTTTTACTATTATAAGAAAAAGGTTTAACAATAAAATATGTAGATTTAGAGTAGTTTAAGGATAATCAATTAAGTTTCATGCAGTCATCTACAATAGCTAGTTCACAATTAACGGTTGATTGAAGTTTTAATAGACTTTTGTCTTTCATTGTTAAAACTGTATCATCAGCAAATAAATTTACATTAAAATTGGTATGTGTTGGTAAGTCATTAACGTATAGTGAAAATAACAGAGGACCCAATGTTGACCCTTGAGGGACACCACATACAATTGTGCTATTTTCTGATTTGGTGTTATTACACCAGGTAAATTGCTTACGATTGCTTAAATAGCTCTTTAAAAGTGAATGCATGTTACCACGTATACCATAAGCATACAATTTTTCTAAGAGGATTGAATGGTTTACAGTGTCGAACGCTTTGGACAAATCTAAAAATATGCAACAAGTATAGTAGCCATTATCAGTATTTTTTATGATTCTATTATGCAAATCTGTAATGGCTAATTCAGTTGAGTAACCTTTTCTAAATCCAAATTGTTGATTATTTATAACTTTTTTACAAGAAAAAAAATTCTCAAGTCTGAGATAAAGTAGTTTTTCAAAAACTTTTGCTGTTGGTGATAAAAGGGAAATTGGTCTATAGTTATTAACTAAATGTTTCGGACCTGTTTTATAGAGTGGAATTACTTTAGCGTATTTTAGTATAGAAGGAAAAGTACCAAGATCATAAGATTTATTGAAAATATCTGCTAAAAAAGGTGATATAATCGGTGTTATTAGTTTATTTAAGTTGTTTGGTACATTTTCAAATCCACATGCTTTGGAGGAGCTTAGTTGACTCAAGTGTTTATTTACCTCATCTGGTGATATTAATTCAAATTGAAACGAATTAAGAAGACTTGAAAGTTTAAATTCATCTTTATTTAGGCATTTAGGAATTTTAGCATCCATTGATGGACCTATATTTGTGAAGTAGTTATTTAATAAATTAGAGATAGCTTGAGTGTCTGTAATTTTTTCATTATTTATATCTGAAATCACATTTATTATTTGACGTTGGTACTTTTTGTGACTTATAATTTCATTAATCAGTTTCCATTGTTTTGATAAATTATTCTTATGCTTATTTAGTTCATTTTGATAATAATTCTTTTTAGCTACTTGTTTAAGTCGTGTTAACTTATTAAGATAATTTTTGTATTTAGAAATTAGATGCATCTTCTGTTGCTTGTAGCATTGACAAAATAGTAAATTTTTTGTTTTAATAGAAATAAGTAGACCTTTTGTTAGCCATGGTTTAGATCTAGTTTTTGCTTCTTTTCTACTCAACTTTTTAAGTGGTGTATGTCTAGTTACCATATTTTTAATATCATTAATGAAATTTGTCATTGCTAAATCTGGATCTGAAATTTTGGTCAAGTACTTTGGTGAATCCATTAGAGAGCAAATGTCATTGCAAAAAGCTTCAGTATTAAAGTGTTTAGTGTCTGGAATTTCTTTTTCTAGATTGTGATTATTTTTTATGTGGGTGTTTTTGAAAGAACAAAAAATTGGCAAATGATCTGAGATATCATATATTAATATTCCTGGAATACATATTTTGTCAATGTGATTAGTGTAAAAATGATCAAGAGTAGTTGAAGAGATAGGTGTAATTCTGGTTGGTTTATTAATTAATAAATAACTCCCTGCTGAGTAAATGTCATTCAAATAATTAGAAACTTTTGAGTCACTGTTTTGTTTTCCAACATCTATATTAAAATCCCCTGAGATAACATACGAACAATTGGAGTGAGTTAGCTTGTGTAAAATATTACAAAATTTAGATTGAAAAGTATCATAAGAACTTCGAGGGTGTCGGTAGATAACACCTACAATAACTTTTGACTTCTTTTTCAATTTTAAATTGAGAATTTCAATAAACATACTTTCACATTCTTCATTTTCTATAGTAAGTTCAGGTATTTGTAGACAAGCTAATTCTTTTTTTATGTACATGCCCACACCACCAGCATTGCTTTTTGACTCAACATGAATAAAAGAGTAATTTGTAATATCAACTAAATGAGCAATAGAGGAATTTAGTTTTGTTTCAGTAACAGCAATAATATCTGGTGGAATGGACATATTCAATAGCAAAAATTCAATTTTATTTTTGTTTTTTATTAAAGACCTAACATTCATATGAATAATTTTTAAGCTGTTTTCATCTTTTAAAATATTAGCATATTCTAAAGGGCTGTAGTATTTGGAGTCTCCAATATGAGATATTATTGATGAGTTGCAATCAAGTTCTAGTTGATCAAAAACCATAAAAAAAATAAAAATAAAAAAATAAGACACTTTAAAAAAAGTATAAACACTAAAAAAGCAAGGATGTAGCAATACTAGCAGATAGCAAGTTCAATTTTAAAGTCAAGGAAGAAAAAAAACAGACATAGATGCTTGAAAAAAATTAACTTACGTACTTATTGTTGAATGTTTTCAAAAATTTTACCTGGATTGTTATGATTAAGTTCTATTTTTCTTGCTGGATTTTCAGTAAGAGTATTGTAGCGTTCTATTAACTACAGTATAACTGCTTAAAACTATAAGCTCAAAACAACTGCCTTTTTATTAACTTAACGAACAACGACTGACCGTAGCAATACACGAGGCAAGGTTACAACATACGAGTATTGTGATGTCATAATACTCTACACTACCCCCTCCCTCTTAAAAGAAAATTAATAATAACAAAAAATAAAAAAATAAATCATGAATAACCCACAAGCATTATCGTGACATACGTAAAAGAAACAACAGGAAAAAAAAACAAAACAATGCAGACAAGTAACGATAACACGGAATCATGCAGTCAACAATAATCAATCAAATACTTAGGAGGACGACGCACCCTACCAAACCTGGATATCCCCTTCAAATTTTGATCGGACCGTTGGGATTCATTGGTATCGCAATCACCATCACAACCTTCGCGTTCATCCTTGTCAAACTTGTCATCACTATTTGTTTTATCTGTGGATAAAAGATGTCGCCAATCGGTGGGCATGATCTCTGCCTCATAGGGGCGCAAATTATCTACGTGTACAATTTTGGGTCTAGATGAAGATGAGGCCTGGATCTGATACAAAACATCGGAAACCTTATGCGTTACCAAGTATGGTCCAGTCCATCCTTGGCCCAACTTTTGCTTGGCCTTTGGGGGGTAAAAATACCAGACCCAATCATCTTCCTGCATTTCATTTAAGGACACACGCTTGTCATAATTACGTTTTTGTCTCAGCGCTGCCTTCTTCGAATGTTCATGCGCAACCGCATACGAGCGTTGGGTGGCTTTTTTCACCCACTCTACATACTGAACGTAACATTGTTCTGAAGTCGCGGACGGGGGTTGTTCTACCATGACGTCTAATGGTAGGTTGATTTCACGACCAAGCATTAATTTATTTGTGGAAAATTTTGTGGATTCGTGGGCGGTGGACCTGTAAGCCATGCACAGGTACGGCAAATGGTCGTCCCAATCATTCCGACTTTCATTCACATATGATGCCAACATTTGCTGAATTGTTCGATTAAAACGTTCAACCAAGCCATCAGATTGAGGTCTATATGGGGACGTGCGCGTCTTTTGAATACCCAGTAAGTCACAAACATGCTGAAATAACTGAGATTCAAAATCTCTTCCTTGATCTGTATGCAGAAAATATGGCACTCCAAACCTTGTAAAAAATTTAGTGACAAGTGCGTCTGCGACAGTGTATGCCTGCTGATCTGGCAGAGCATAGCACTCTATCCACTTCGTGAAGTAGTCACTGACGACCATGATGTATTCATTACCTGATACAGTTTTCGGCAAAGGACCTAAAATGTCAATCGCAATTCTTTCCATTGGAGCCGTTGCTACAGATTGTTTGAGCAGTCCACGATGCCGCCCATGAGTAGGTTTTCGTTTCGCACAAATAACACACCATCGGCACCAGGTGCGAACATCACTTTGTAGGCCTGGCCAATAAAACCTTCTTTGCAATTGATAGACAGTACGTTTTATCCCAAGGTGGCCTCCAGTACGCAATTCGTGTAAATGGTGAAACAACTCGCGACGTAGCTGTTTGGGTGCAACAACAACACGTGACTCGCAATCTGAATCATGCTCGTACCAATGTCTATATAATACGCCATTTTCTACAGACAACAAGTCCCATTGATTTAAGTAGCTTCGAAATTCTTTTCCAACAACTTCGGGGCTAGTTGGGGGATACTGACTCACACTTTTAAAATATAAAATGTTGTTAATTTCACCATCAGCAACCTGCCATTCACTTATCTGCTTTAAACTCCAAACATCCATCCAATTGGGTTTAGATTCAAATTCCAAACTTCTGACAGCAGCTGCTTGAATTTTTGGGGAGAGAGATTTGTGCTCACAGCCGTGTTGAAGGGCTACCCCACAATCTGCACACTCGGCGTTTGTACAACTTTGCCGTGACAATCCATCAGCGTTGCCATGATTCATACCCTTGCGGTGAATGATAGAAAAATTATATGTATTTAAAACTGAAATCCAACGTGCGAGCATTCCTTCTGGTTCATGAAACGATAACAACCATGTTAAAGCACTATGATCTGTTCTAACGACAAAACGGCGTCCCCACAAGTAATGTCGAAAATGTTTAACAAATAAAACTAACGCAAGAAGTTCTCTGTAGGTAGTGCAATAACGTTTTTTTGATTTACTTAAGGTCTTACTCGCATAAGCAATGACTCGCTCTTGACCATCCTGCATTTGCGATAAAACAGCGCCGAGTCCTTGAGAGCTAGCATCGGTATCGAGTATAAATGGGGTATTAACTGTGGGATATCCCAGAATTGGAGGTTGTGTTACGCATCTTTTTAGATCTTTAAATGCCTTCTGACAGTCCGGTGTCCAATCGAATTTGTTTCCTTTTTGTGTTAACTTTATTAACGGGAATGCTATTTTCGAAAAATTTGGGATGAACTTTCTATAATAAGAAGAAAAACCTAGAAAACTTCGCAAGTCCGTAACATTCTGAGGGACTGGCCATGTTCGTACTGCTTCCATTTTTTCTGGGTCTGGTGACACTCCGTCTCCGGAAACTACATGACCTAAAAATTTAGTGGAGCGAGAAAATAATCTGCATTTTTTAGGTTTCAAACGCAACCCTGCCTCGCGTAAACGTTGAAAGACTATCTTTAAATTATTATATGCAGTTTGAAACTTATCCGCATAGCAAATGACATCATCCATGTACACAACACATATCTTCCATAAAATTCCTTTTAATACTGTTTCCATAAGCCTTTGAAACGTAGCCGGAGCGTTCGTGAGTCCAAAACACATTACTTTAAAGTGAAATAAACCTTTTTCATGAAAAGTAAACGCGATTTTCTCACGGTCAATAGGGTCCAATTCTACTTGCCAATAACCACTAGCTAAATCTAAAGTGTTAAACCATCGTGACCCACTTAATTCATCAATTAGTTCTTCCGCATTTGGAAGTGGGTAAGCGTCTTTTACAGTGACATTATTGAGTTTGCGAAAGTCAACGCAAAAACGAGGGGACCCATCTTTTTTCTCTACCAAAACAACCGGAGACGACCACGAGCTGGTACTGGGTTCAATAATGCCTTGTTTCAGCATTCTGTCAATTTCAGTCTCAATTATCTCCCGCTTAGCTTGTGGTAAACGACGTGGAGCCTGTTTGATCGGTTTTGCAGCACCCGTGTCTATTTTATGCCGAATTGTAGAAGTGCGACCTAATGACTCCTGCTCATCTGCAAAAACATCTTGATAGTCACAAACAAGATCAATTATTTGTTTCCTCTGAGACACCGAAACTCCCTCAATGCGATCAACCATTGATTGCAAAAACTCAGGTAGGACTAAAGTCGGATCCCGACATGCCGGTGTAGAGACAAAGGATGTATGATCCAGAAGGATAATATGCCCACCTAAATCAAGGTAGCCCCCGCCTAAATTTAAGACTCCTTTGTGATTATTTAAGACATCTACTCCCAGAATGCCTTCACAGCCATCTAAATCACCTACAATCACATTATGCCTTAACACAAAATTTCCGAATTTCAAGGGTGCGTCGCACTCACCATGACATTTAACAGGGCAACCATTTAAAGCGGTAACATATGACACATTAATCGGTTTTAAAGAAGAGCGCAATGTTAATGGAGCTTTTTGAAATAATTTAATATCAATCATACTTATGCTTGCTCCACTGTCTACCAATTTAGCAATTACATTAAAGATAACACAATTAACAAACCAACGAACCTCAGACTGATTGACCTTCATTCCGCCTTGGACTGACGCGTCGGTCATCCGGTCAGTCCTCGTTAGTTTAAATGTTTGTTGTTCGTCGTACGTTTGAATACCTTTGATGTTTTGCTTGGACACGAACGAGCAATGTGTCCGGTCAGTCCACAATTAAAGTATAAAGGGCCGTTATTCACGTCCGACTGTCTACGATTGTCACGCATGAGACCTGTGTTTGAAACAGCACGACTCAGGTCCGTAATCATTTGCTTCAAATCTTGAACTTCATCCCTTGATTCTTGATATGAACGATGAGATTGTGATGAGAAAGGTTTTTCAAGAGCAACGTGCTCACAAGCTTCCAACGATCTTACTAGATCGACAGCTGATTCCAGAGACAAACAATTATTTGCCACAATATGTCGCCGAATATTTACGTCAACTATACCATCAATAAACTGTTGGATTATCAATTCTTTTGCATTTGACGAAGGTAACGATGGATAAGCCTCAGCCAAAAGACCACGGAGCCGGTTAGCAAAATCAATTACATCTTCGTTTGTTCTACGTTTGGCGGTATGAAACTGCGATCGAGCTAAACTAGTTGAAGATGATCCAAATCGATAGCTTAAAGCATTAACAAGAGCAGAAAAATCCCAACGTTGTTCATAAGGCAGACTATTCTGAACATCCAATGCGATACCTTTTAAGCTTGCTGCCAGTTGTCGACCTTTAGTAACCTCATTCCATTCATTTGCACACGATACATTTAAAAAATGTTGAAAATACTGTTTCCAGTTATTGCCGGAAAAACTCTCTTGCAACGCCACACTGTTATTAACAAAGTTTAATTTTCCTTCATTCTCTGGTAATCTAGTTGAAGACATAATGGGTGTCATATCTGTAGCCGACTGCAGAACAAGCTCAAATATTTTTTTAGAAACATCCTCTTCATCTTTTGGTAGGTATACATAATCTCCGAGCTTTCTTAAGAACCTTGTATTCCCACTGGTATTAATATATTTTAAGCCCTCTGCTTGCTTGTCAATTCCTTTCAAATAACTGCAACGAACTGCTGTACTATTCAAGTCGGCAGGAATTTCATACAGTTTTTCTTTATACTTAATTTGCAACAAAATAACGTCCGCCATTCTTCACTCTGTTTAATTTATTATTATTATTATTATTATTTTTTTTATTTGGGTCCTGGCGTGCTCGCCAAAATGTAGCGTTCTATTAACTACAGTATAACTGCTTAAAACTATAAGCTCAAAACAACTGCCTTTTTATTAACTTAACGAACAACGACTGACCGTAGCAATACACGAGGCAAGGTTACAACATACGAGTATTGTGATGTCATAATACTCTACAGTATAATAAATTTTTCCATCAGAAGACCAAAAAGAATGAACCAGCTTGGATTTTCTTAAAATGCCTAATTTTTTCATGCAAGACATTCTTTTGGATGTCAGATATTCAGTTATAAATATATTTTTACCTTTCAGCTTCTTTTTGCTGTTAAAAATTATATTTTTCAAATTGTGATGAACAAATTTGACAATAATTGGACTATTTGTATTATGAAGCCTGTGGGATCTGTCCAAATCTTTTTTCATAACAGCAATTCCTAGATGAGTATTGAAAAATTCAATTACTGCTTGATCAGTATTTTCATTGGGATTTGGACTGCGTGGAGGCAGTCCATGTATCAATAGACAATTTCTTCGGGAGTATTGTTGTTGAGATTCAATTTGGATTTCAAGATCGTCATTTTGTTTTTCAATTGTAGAAATTTCTTTTTTTAGCTGCTGGATTTCGTCTTTCATTTCAATTGACAGCGAATCACAAATAATTTGTTTGAAAGTTTCATTATTTAATATATAATCACTGACTCTGGATGCAATTAAATCAAGAAATTTTGTATCACTTTTCAATTCGTCCAGTATTGTATTCAAATTTTTGTTTTGAGGGTTTCTTTCCAAAAATTTTTCAGACTCAATTGTTTGCTGTAGTACATCAGACTCAGTTAGCACCGTCTTCACAATTTCAGTTATAGTATTATGTTCATTTTTCGAAGTGCTTGCTAATTTATTTCCATTCTTCTTTCCAGTCATTGTGAAGGATATTAATAACAATAAGTAAATAATAAAGTAAATATTTATAATACAACTAGTCAGTTTTTTTTTTTCCTTTTTTTTATAAATTTACATATATCAACCTTATTCCAATACCTTATTCAAATAGAATGAGAACATCCAGGCTCTGTGATTTAATACCCAGGACCAGTGCCAGGCCTGTTGGAATGAGCTCGCTCCAAACAGCTTGAGTCAAGCTCAATCTTCTGCGGATTAGTGTTGGGCGATTCCATTTATCCGTGCACAAAGGGGATCTCGCTTCTTTATTGAATTGCAAGTGCGGTGCCCCTAAACAAACTGCACACCACGTTCTAATAGCGCGCCCCATACATCAGGCACCACATGAGTCACGAGGTTTGACTGTTCTGGAGGACAAAACATGATGTTTGCTCAACACCATCACTGCCAGCATCTAATCCGGGCAATACAGCAGCCTGAGGTAGTAAAAAGATAAACCCTCGATCCCAGTCCTGTTTGTGTCTGACCCTCAGTGGTTGTCCTCATAAACAACGACAACAACCTGCTTTCTACTTTGGACAATATAAAATTTTATATCTCCATCTCATCGCGGAACAAAAACCAAATGAAAAATGTCCAACTACATAGCAATGTCATTACTTTACGCAGTACTATCATTACGTCTCAAAAAGCAGGTCTAAAAAAATGCTTGACTTTCCTAAACTCAACATATCGGAAGTTGGTATGCGAGTCAAGAAGTTGAATGATTAGGATAAAGATACTTTAAATCTTGTAATTACAACACACCTCATCGATTATACCAACTGGGCACTTTACGACCGGCGATAACCCTTTAGGTTTAGCAATTTGAAGCAGTCTCCGCGACGGAAAATTGTGAATGAACTTGAGATATACAGGGTGGCCCAGCAAAGTGTGGACAAATAAAAGTTAACTTTTTTCAGTTATATAAAGGCCAATAAAAATAACTCATATATCAAATGAAAGAGAAATTTATTGTATTTAATAACATCCAAGAGTTATTCAATATATCTTCCTTTCTCTTTGATAACTCGGCAGAGACGAGGAATTACCTGATCACATGTGGCACGCACAGTTTCAGCGTCAATTTCTGCCCAAGATTTAGTCAGTTTTTGCTTCAGAACCTCCACACTTGAGTGGGATACAGCGCAGGACTTCTGCTTTAAGATGGACCATATCCCAAAGTCCATTGGATTCAAATCACGAGAAAATAGAAGCCATAGTTCCTTGGGCCATAACGACTTGAAATTATCTTTGCACCAGTCCTGGACCAATCTGGCTGTGTGAGAGATTGGTCCATCCTGCTGAAGTGTAATTCCTTTATTCCCAGTAACTTTCTTCACCTAAGAAACAACTTTATTTTTTAACATCTTCAGATAAGCATGTTGGTTAATTGAGATAGTCAAGTCTCTTTGACAACTCCGCCGAGTTATCAAAGAGAAAGGAAGATTTATTGAATAACCCTTGGATGTTATTAAATACAACAAATTTCTCTTTTATTTGATATATGAGTTGTTTTTATTGGCCTTCATATAACTGAAAAAACTTAACTTTATTTGTCCACACTTCGCTGCGCCACCCTGTATATAGTAATAAAATTTTTTTAAAAATTAATCTCTATTTAAAACTAGAATTATAACAAGATAAAACATTTTTTTTAATTATTTATATAAAGCTGGAGCCATGATTGATAAAATTATACCTCTCAAGAATTGCTGATTTTTCCTGGTTTGATTTCACGTTGCTCACAAAAAGTAGGTTATACAGCTCTACAAAAAAATCTTAATAAAAGAAAGAAGCTTTTTTATGTTGTACAGAAATAAAAAGGCGGAAAGAATTGCTAAGGACTTTTTTTCGGAAATCCTTGGTCTATTTTAATCAGTATTTAAACATGTGAAATGCTATAAACGACAAGAAACAATGGGACAGTCTGTGAGCGCAATCTTTCCAGAAATTATGCTAAAATTAAAAACAACTATCAAACTCAGTTTTATTGTTTTTCTTGAACTGAGGTGTTGCGTATGACAGAAGAAGAGGTTTGTTTAAGATTTTTCTTGTATTTTATAAGCGAGATTATGAGAATGTAAAGCAATAATATTAGCTTTGTCGTTCTGAAGTGTAGCATTTATTATATTTCTCAGAATATTTTATCTACAGTCGTGTGCAAAAGTTTAAGAACACCTAGAATTTTTTATTTAAATATACAATAAACCAATTTTATTATATTTATTTTATAGTTTGTTTATTCAAAGTACTGCACTCTTTTGGAAACTGGAAGGACCTGGAGTGGACTTTAAGTCAAAAAAATGCTGTCTGGTTGCATTTTGGGAATATCAGTTTTATAAAGAGATGAGTGAAATATAGGCTGCTTGCCAAGACCGCCGAGAAAGGAAAAGTGCCATAAAATATCTTTCCCAAGGACACAACAGAATGGCGCGAGTAGGTTTTGAGCCTCGGCCGTTACGACCATAAACACCACGCTCTAAACACTTAACCACTCAGCCCAAGACGCGTTTAACAACAGGTTAAAAAGTTGTGATCTATGAATCCGTAAGCATATGCGCAAAAGAAAAAAGTTTAAGGTTAAAAAATCTTGGTGAAGATTTTTGTAATGAAAAGAGAATTAAGGCTAGAAAAAAGTAAAGAGCAAAAAAGATCTTCACTTTTATTTTGCACTTATCGGCAGCGAGTTTGAGTGGTTAAGAGGACCGTGATTGATGAGGAGCATGATTGACGCCGTCGCAATTTAAAGCCTATTCTTGCCATTCTGTTGTGTCTTTTGCTTTAGCAAGCAGTCCTAAATTTCGATCATACTTCTAACAAAATAGAAAATTTCAATCGGACACCGATACTTTGGCATCGCCGAAAGCAGGTCAACATTATAACTTGACAGTTGTTCTATGTATAGCGGCTTCAACAATTTCCAGTCACTCAGAAAGTCAGGAGGATAAAATTTAAGATTAAGTAATATAAAAATAAATAAATAACTTCAATTGTTTTTTAAGTGAATCTTTAAAAGTGGCTTATTTTTTTTGTTGTACCAGGCCTTCCTTTTGTAAAAGACATCCTGGATTATAGTGATCATATTTTCGGTTCTTAACCGCCATCCCCCATAACAAATTTCTGCAAACGCCATTGTAGGAATCTAGTTGCTTAAAACAAAATACGAACTTACTAATATGACGAGGAAGAAAAGGACAACGTCCTAAAAACTACATCGAATAACCAACCTAAAAATAGACAGAAAATAAACAGGGTTGATACCGAAAAAAAAACCAGCGAGTCGTTAAACAGTTTTATTCGTTTGCATAATTGGTCATGGTTTCTAACTTTTTGAGGTGATTAATTAGATGAATTCTATTTTATGTAAGCCAAAAATAGCTAACAAATCCAACAACTGCGACACGCAAACACAGTAACCCAGCTAATCAAATATTTGGATAAAGTTTCAATCATTTCCATGATGACCTGTCTTCAACATTTTTGAGTTTTGAAAAAAATTCTTAATGAATATTCATTAAAATTTTTTGGATTGTTTTTTTCGAAATTGTTAACCATCATGCTTTGTATGTTTCAGCTTTTTTATGCTCTAATCAAGGTTTTTTTTAAAGATATTTGTTGAATGATGCAAACACAGAGTTAAGCTTTTTCCAACATATTAGAGATGCTTATTTGTTAAAAATATAAGTTTAGGTTATATGAAACAAAAATTTATTGTTTTTGGAATAATTAAAAATGGACTATATTTTTCTAAAATTTTTCGATCGCGGTCTTGGCTTTAGTCTCAATTGCTTCTGATTTCGGTCTCGAGCCTTTGGTCTCAAAATTTGCCGGTCTCGATCTCAGTCTTGGTCTCGGTCTCAATGTTTGTGGTCTCGACTACATCACTAATTTGATGGACAAAAAATCTGTTTCAAGTGAAACAAATTCTCAAAAAATACTTAACGCTTTTATTTGAAAATACGGTATGTTGCAATAAAAGTTTTTTTTTTTTTTTTGGTTAATTTAAACCAAATAGCTGCTAACTTTCAAAAACAGCTAGTATATTTTTAAAAACAGAAAAAAATTTCACCGTTTCATCAACAACATCAGGAAAAGTTTAACAAGACTTTAATAAAAGTTTAAAGCAAAAATTTAAATACACTTGAAGTCGAAACGAATAACCACTATAAGTAATAATTCTAACAAGCAATCTGAAAATAACTTTTAACCAATTGCAACTAATAAAACAAGTAACAAGTGATAAAACTAAAACGTAACAGAAAGTGAAATAAGAGAACAGTCAAAGTTAGCGTGTTGGAGAAGCGCAACGCGCGGCAAACATTGCCCACAGAATGTGTTGGTCACATAGTTCACACTGTTATAAATGCAACTTTTTAATTGTAAAAAAATTATATAAATCAATTAATGGCTCTATAGCAGTGCTTCTCAAAGTGATTCATTTCGCTATTTAGGAAGGATTTTGTTACGTGAAAAGAGGAATAATATAATTGTTGCGGGAGGAATTGAAGACAAATGCTAATTTACTTAAATATTATCATTAGACATTAAAATTATCTTTAGACATTATCTTTAATTTGTTTGTGGCTTAAAATACGTTTTCCAAACCAACGTTAAATATTCTACTACAATGACAATCAAAGTCGGCAGCGTGGTCGAGTCGTTAAAGCGCCGTGCTTATGATTAACTTGGTCTCGGTTCAAAACCCATTTGCGCCATTCTGGTATATCCTTGGGAAAGATACTTTAAGTAAAAGATTTTTCTTCCCAAAGCTTTTCATCTGACACTCTTCAGAGGAAATCGTCAGAATGAAGCAGAATTGAAACCGAACGAATTTATAAAGGAAGAAAGTAGAGTTCTCATTGGCTGAAAGAGTCAACCAATGAGAGAAAAGATTAAGAAATTTTCAAAGAGTATACGAATTTTTTTTGCTTACACAGAAGGAAACTGAGAGATTTAATGAAAGTCGCTTCAAGAGCAGAAAGGTGAAAGGAAGAGCGACCTCGAGCGAGAATAGAAAATTTTTCGTTGCTGTAATGGAGGGCACATTGTGCCACTGCGATAGTCGGTACGTTGGTCGCACGTCTCAACGGCTAGAAGAGCGAATTAAACAACACGTTCCTAAATCCATCACCAATCCTCGTACCTCGGCCAACCGCCAAAGTCTTTCCCGCTCTTGCAAAAACAACATACGCCCACAACAATTTCACGAATCCGCCATTGGTCAACATAACAAACAAAAAATGATTATTTTATAATAAACTTTTTAAATTAAAAAACTGTAGAATTACTATTGAAAATTAGTACGGCTGAAACTAAAATTATGTGTTTGTCAAGGCACCCTGTCCACTGTTCTTTTCAAACAAATGGAGTAACTCTCTAGCAAACGGAGAATTTTAAATATCTTGGAGTCATATTTTCGAGTGATGGCAGACATGACAACAAACTGGACACCCGTATTGTAAAAGCAAGTGCAGTAATGCTCCAGCTTTGCCGATCGGTTGTACTGAAACGAGAGCTGTGTACAAAAGCAAAACTTTTTGTTTTCAGATCGATTTTTGTTCCTATCTTTAGCTATGGTCATAATTGTTGGGTAATGACCGAAAGAGTGAGATCCCGAGTACAGTTGGCCGAAATTCTTTTTTGCGAAAAGTCAGAGGTTTATCCCTACTTGACAAGGCAAAACTTACTGATAAAGGTAAAACTCACTGATATGACAAAACTCACGGAGTAGCAGCGGTTCGACTTTAAGAGAATAGCCGCATAGACTTTAAGACCGCATAGAACGATAGCAACAGCGCTGGTATGGCCATGGGCCATGAATGTCCCACAAACGAATAGCAAAGCAGCTAACGAGTACTTTTCCAAGTTGCAAAAGGCCTAGGGGGCAAACCAAAATTTACTGGAGGGATTATGCTGAAAACCCGGCCTGGTCATATCTTCGAATTCCACCGGCGGAATTGCCGCTAGCTGCAAAAGATTGGGATGCTTGGACAGCTCAGCTCGAGTTGCAGCCCCCGCAACCTCAAAAGGACAAGCGGGCTAAAGGAAATACACTAAACTAATTCATTGTTTTTCCCCAAAATGATGATAATGTATTCTTTTTCTCCACTTGCTACAATACCAAACAATTACAATTTTACTGTAGGCTATATAACAGTGGTTCTCAACCGTTTTATTACCACGTATCATCTACGTATTTTTTTCTTACACTAAGTACCAAAACGTTCATTGAAAGATTAATTTTTTGGACTTACTTAAATGCAAATAGTAATATTATTTACTCGTGGATCAGATGCGGGCAGTGATGGTGTTGAGCCAGCATCAGGTTTTGTCATTCAAAACCGTCAGACCTAGTGACTCATGTGGTGCCCAATGTACGGGGCGCAATTTTCAATTTTGTAGCCAAGGAATTGTAATCTAAATATTTTTAATCTATAAAAAATCCAAATTTTTTCTCTGGTCAAAAAATTCTTATTCAGCTCTTTACAGTTCAATCATATCTATTTTTTAGTACATTTGCTGATCAATCATATTTATTTTTTGGTACATTTGGAAACGCTATATATGAAACAGATTGGTTTGTTTATCATCTTAAAAAGTCGCTAAAAAAAAGCTTTGTCATGACAACTAACATGGAGTGCTCCCTGATCGCTCCAAGAGCTGAATGAGAGAATTTTTATGAGCAGAGAAAAAAAATTTGGATTTTTGATCGGTTGAAAATATGTAGATTACGATTCCTTGGGTACAAAATTGAAAATTGCATACGAGGCACGCTGTTAAGACGTGGTCTGCGGTTTTAATAGTGGCATTGCACTTGCAACTCGTTGAAGAAGCGAGACCGCTGTTTGGTGAAAGTTCATTCTAGTAGCCCTGGTACTGTTCACAGGTATGAAATCACGGAGACTGGGTGTATTCTCATAATACTCCGTGTTCCATCTATAATTTATCAACTGAGAAGCGCAGATGCCTAGTCCAGTAAGGTTGTTTAATAGATTTCCCGCAGCTAGCACAAGCAACGATCTAGACCTTAGTCTCTCTTGGTGAAAATCTGAGGACCCACTTAAAAGACCATTCAACACATGGTCAGGGCCCGGGATCCACGGTTGATCCTAGTCGGCAAAGCTCAGCTGGTTGGGTTCAAGAAAGTGATTCGTTGGAGTGAAACGCAGGCTTCCAGTAAGTGCTCAGCTGTTGAGTAGACCAGAAATAGGGTGGCTGTGCGCAGTGTTTTGGCACCAGCATTTCGTCCTGAGTACAAGTCACCTCAGCAGTGTGTTGCGCGAAGATAGTTTTTTGCGTGATGTCACAAGATGGTGAAGAAACGTGAGCAATTTGTCCAGTTTTGCTCCAAGATAAGTAAGAGTTGAAACGCAAATTATTGACAGCTTCCAAAAGCCAGACGTTTTTCAGCTGAACACCAAAGTGTCACTGCAATCAGGTTGTACGTTTTATATCATATTGCTCTATACTTTGAGACACTAGTCATCCTACTACAGGGAATTCCCAACTGCACTAGTTTATAGGAAGTAGTAATTTCAAATTTTGACTGGCTTGGACTTTTTTAAGCAGGAAATATGTCTTTACCACGTTTGTCCATGACCGACAAAATTTTTTTAACCGATCTCCACCAACATTGAAGATCCAGTATTTATGTTAAAACGTGTTAGATGCCAAGTTTAAAACCCTACATACAACGTTCTTGCACTCTTTCGAGAGCACAACTAGTCAGAAACGGGAGATACGAGGCTATTGAGCGCAAGTATCTCGTCTTGTTTTTCAAGAGGTGTCTGGCTTTGATAGACAATATCATCATATCCCGTAAATTTCTTTAAAAATTTATCACACCGAGAGTTCATGGCTGCCTTCCAAAACTTAAAATCTGGTAAAGATCCGGGCCCTAATTTTATCTTCCCAGAGCTTGCAATCCATACTGGAGCTGCTTTGAAGTCCTGGTTGAGTGACTCCCTTTTTTTTTTGTTTGTGCCGACTCAAATTTTCAAAATCTGGAAAAGAGCGCCTGTAGTGACAATTCGAAAGTCGATGAAGTTAGTGGAGGATCCAAGCTACCGATATCTCTACTCTGTAATTTGTACAATACTCTGAAAAGGCTTATTTACGCTCGCGGCAAATCAATAGTTGATTCATTAGTCCGAGGGATTAGACTTCGGATCAAGTCACTCTGCTAATACAAACCATCAAGGATTTTTTCCAGGATAAGACAAAGGCTGGTGCTGTATTGTATACCCGGGTACTCTGGATTCACTTACAAGCTGATAAGACTTCTTAACGCAACTGGTACCACCTGAATAAAAAGATTTGAATTGCTAACATTTATAAAAGTCACACGCCTTGCCAAGAAGAAGTAATTAACAGATTAAGTGAAAGAAATAAGATTTGGTTATAAGTGTGTGAAGAAATTTTACAACATTAGTTATTTTTTGTTCTTTTTATTTTTCACCATGAAGTTTCCATGATTTACACCAGTTGCTTAAGTTACTTATAACTCCGATAATTTTCTTGTTATGAATTAATTTAATCTTAAATACGTGCACGTGGCTTTCCAACAGTGGTGTTTACGGTTGGAGAAAAAAATCATCCAACTGCAAGGTGCTATAAAAACGTAAACTTTACTTTTTAATGTTGGCCTAATTTTGGAAAAGTTTTGGCCTATAGACCTCTCTTGGTAAATGCTGCCTGCGCCGCTTGTGTTTCAATGCCAAGGTTTCTGAAAAATAATACAATATGAAGTCTCTAAATGGGGTTCAAAAATTTATAAAACAATAAAAGTTGAAAAAATGTTTGTTTAACCTGTTGTCTATTGTCTAACCTGGAGTTAAATTGACCCCAAATGCATTTTTAAAAAGTTTCTGTGGCTAAACCATTGCAACAGAGCAATGCAACTTATTGACTTTTATTTTTTATTAAAGAGGTTTTCCTATTTACAAATTTATAGATGTAAATCGTGTTTAACATGACCTAACAATGAAAGAGCAGCATCGGATGCCAGTGAGTTAAAATGACCCCAAAATAGCTCTACCATCAATAAACTCTAAAAAATTCAGAATGAAATAAAAAAATATAACATGTTTTCACAGCTTACGATTCACAAATAAGCAATTGTGTTCGTTCATTATCAATAAAAACAAACCTTATAGTTTGAAGTAAATTATAATAGTTGTAACTAAATATTACTCTGTTTTACCACTAATCGATTAGTGGCACTAAGATTTTGATTATAATCGTTAGATAGCAAGTGTTTTAAAGACTTATTTAGTGTAAGAGTTTAATTACAAGTATGTTTGATGTTATGTCGTTGCTTCTATTTAATTAAAAGTGTTTTTGAAATTGCGTTTCTATTTATCTGCTAGTTGGCCTAATTCGGAGTTTATAATAGCAACATTTATATCATGCAGGCTCGTGAGAACAATAGCGACAAAAATCCATACTATAAAATTAATTTGATTTTTTTCTTAGTGTGGTTTTTTGTTTGTAATGAAATAACTGTTATTAAACATGAATATTTAATTCAGTTTAAATATTAAAACTAACAGTTTTAGAAAAAATTCATAAAAATAGACATTCCAGTTTTTCTCCATTGATTCCTATTAAATATAATACAAAAACACCAAAAACTAAAATAAAAATATTCAAAAGTGAGTTGGTCTGCAATTTGCAAAAACTTGATAAAAAGATTATAAGACGTAAGTTTAAAAAAAAGAAAAAAAAAACTTATCAAATTAAATCTGCGCTATGATCAAACAAACACAAAAAAGGCACAAAAAACTCACTTAAAATTTTCAATAAAAACTTTAAAAAGTAAAAACTTATTAACTAAAGCATTAAAAAGTTAAAAATCATACGGATCAAAAAATTTATCAAGAACACAAATATGGAATTTCATTCATTCATTCATTTTATTCTTATTCTTTTTATTTTTATTTTTTTATTCTCTTTTTTTATCTTCTTTTTATTCTCGATCATTATTAAATAGTTTAACACAAAAATTATAAATATTAAAAAGATTAAGAAAAGGATGAAGCAGCACAACGTCAGATGTTAAAACATGCATAAAATAATCAGAAAGTGAAAGTGCAAAACAGTAGAAAGCATGGAAGCAACACCTTATTTAGATAAAAATATAAGAAATAAGAAAGAAAAAAGAATATATAATAATAACATTATCAAATAAATTGAGAGATTGAATAACCACTGCATGACAAGTCTTCGTAATGATGATGGGTGGCACAGCTAACCAAGATAGAAATTTAGCTCAACTGAACAATTAGAAGGCGTAAATCTGTTCAAAAAAACACAAAAAACTCAAAAATTTGCATTATAAAATTAATAATAAACTGGATACAAAACTTTATTATCGGAAAATCGATAGGTAAAGCTTTAATATGGTCCTCCCACATAATACAATAGACGCTACATCTTTCCAGATATGCCGGCTTTTTCAGAGATTGCGCAGTTATGTTGCTCCTGAAACCCTCTGTATGCTATATTACACCTTGGCTTACAGCAAGATACAATATGGAAGTATTGTTTGGGAAAAAGTTAATAAAACATTTTTTGCAGTTGCTAAAGTTAAATTCAATAAAGTTTTACGAATTATTTTATCTTGCAGTAAATTCAACCCGATATCAACTCTTTACAAAACAATCAATTTTTTACAACAGGAAGACATATACTTATTAGAATTAGCTAAATTTATGTATCCACTGTATCATAACAAATTGTCGCAAAAATATTATGCTTCACTTAATAAATTAACTGAAACTCTTAATCACAATACAAAAACGACAAAACATCTTGCATAACTTATACCTCGTACTTATAAAAATTTTAGTAAAACTCTTCTTCCGTATAAACGTTCTATCTTATGGAGTCAAATAGATCCTGAAAATGAGGGTATGCGGTGGCCTTCATTCAAACAAAAATTAGGAAACAATTATCGAGTTTACAAGTTTAAATTTCAAAGAAATCGTTTCTCGTTTCTTGCAAACGTTCTCGCTTTCTTCCTTGCTATATTTTTACTTAGTATTTTGAAACTCTTTGTGTAAAGTATTTCTTTTTTCTTAGTGATTAAAATTTTAAGATTTATTGTACTTTTTTTCTTTGATTTCATTTCTTATTCCTTATTTGTCAGTAAGTGCATCTGAATGTTATTTTATCAAAAAACCTTTTAATTAAAAAATATTAAAACTTCTCTATGTTTCCCACCTTTTCCCAACGACACACTTGCAATATATTTATTTGTAAAAAACAAAAATGTAATGTATGCAATAAAAAACTAACAAGCCCTCCCTGTCTCCCGCCTTATTCGGAATAAAAATTTTTTTTAATTTAAAAAAAAACATACAAATTTTATCAAATAAAAAAAACCTGGACTAATTAAAAAAAACTGAAAACAACTTTTCAAAAACAACATAAACAAATGAAACTTCCTCTCAAAAAACGAACCAAAACCTTTGAAAAATTTTTAAAAAAACTATCCAACCAAAAAAACAAAAAATAACACAAAAAAAATTTCAATAAAATAACTACTCCATCGAAATTATCGACAACAACATCAACATAAAAAACTATTTCTAATAAAAAAATTTTGTTAATAGGTTCACCACAATCAACTATTACTGGATCAACGACACTACTAACTGGATCCACGCAGTCAACAACTTCACAATCAAAAACTTTACCTACTGGTTCATCACAAACAACGACTTCTGGATCGACGACTTTCTTAACAGGTTCATCACCAACAACAACTTACGGATCGACGACATTAGGAACTGGTACTTCACAAACAACAACTGCTTCTGGATCGACTCTATTCCCAACTGAAATTACACAAACAACAACTTCTGGATCGACAATATTGACAACTGGTTCAAGACAAACAGCTATTTCAGGATCGACGACATTGCTAACAGGTTCACCACAATCAACTATTACTGGATCAACGACACTACTAACTGGATCCACGCAGTCAACAACTTCACAACCAAAAACTTTACCTACTAGTTCATCACAAACAACAACTTCTGGATCGACAATATTGCCAACTGGATCAAAACAAACAACGACTTCTGGATCGACGACTTTCTTAACAGGTTCATCACCAACAACAACTTACGGATCGACGACATTAGGAACTGGTACTTCACAAACAACAACTGCTTCTGGATCGACTCTATTCCCAACTGAAATTACACAAACAACAACTTCTGGATCGACAATATTGACAACTGGTTCAAGACAAACAGCTATTTCAGGATCAACGACATTGCTAACAAGTTCACCACAATCAACTATTACTGGATCAACGACACTACTAACTGGATCCACGCACTCAACAACTTCACAACCAAAAACTTTACCTACTGGTTCATCACAAACAACAACTTCTGGATCGACAATATTGCCAACTGGATCAAAACAAACAACGACTTCTGGATCGACGACTTTCTTAACAGGTTCATCACCAACAACAACTTACGGATCGACGACATTAGGAACAGGTACTTCACAAACAACAACTGCTTCTGGATCGACTCTATTCCCAACTGAAATTACACAAACAACAACTTCTGGATCGACAATATTGACAACTGGTTCAAAACAAACAACGACTTCTGGATCGACGACTTTCTTAACAGGTTCATCACCAACAACAACTTACGGATCGACGACATTAGACACTGGTACTTCACAAACAACAACTGCTTCTGGATCGACTCTATTCCCAACTGAAATTATACAAACAACAACTTCTGGATCGACAATATTGACAACTGGTTCAAAACAAACAGCTATTTCAGGATCGACGACACTGCTAACAGGTTCACCACAATCAACTATTACTGGATCAACGACACTGCTAACTGGATCCACGCAGTCAACAACTTCGCAATCAAAAACTTTACCTACTGGTTCATCACAAACAACAACTTCTGGATCGACAATATTGCCAACTGGATCAAAACAAACAACGACTTCTGGATCGACGACTTTCTTAACAGGTTCATCACCAACAACAACTTACGGATCGACGACATTAGGAACTGGTACTTCACAAACAACAACTGCTTCTGGATCGACTCTATTCCCAACTGAAATTACACAAACAACAACTTCTGGATCGACAATATTGACAACTGGTTCAAGACAAACAGCTATTTCAGGATCAACGACATTGCTAACAAGTTCACCACAATCAACTATTACTGGATCAACGACACTACTAACTGGATCCACGCACTCAACAACTTCACAACCAAAAACTTTACCTACTGGTTCATCACAAACAACAACTTCTGGATCGACAATATTGCCAACTGGATCAAAACAAACAACGACTTCTGGATCGACGACTTTCTTAACAGGTTCATCACCAACAACAACTTACGGATCGACGACATTAGGAACAGGTACTTCACAAACAACAACTGCTTCTGGATCGACTCTATTCCCAACTGAAATTACACAAACAACAACTTCTGGATCGACAATATTGACAACTGGTTCAAAACAAACAACGACTTCTGGATCGACGACTTTCTTAACAGGTTCATCACCAACAACAACTTACGGATCGACGACATTAGACACTGGTACTTCACAAACAACAACTGCTTCTGGATCGACTCTATTCCCAACTGAAATTATACAAACAACAACTTCTGGATCGACAATATTGACAACTGGTTCAAAACAAACAGCTATTTCAGGATCGACGACACTGCTAACAGGTTCACCACAATCAACTATTACTGGATCAACGACACTGCTAACTGGATCCACGCAGTCAACAACTTCGCAATCAAAAACTTTACCTACTGGTTCATCACAAACAACAACTTCTGGATCGACAATATTGACAACTGGATCAAAACAAACAACGACTTCTGGATCGACGACTTTCTTAACAGGTTCATCACCAACAATAACCTACGGATCGACGACATTAGGAACTGGTACTTCACAAACAACAACTGCTTCTGGATCGACTCTATTCCCAACTGAAATTACACAAACAACAACTTCTGGATCGACAATATTGACAACTGGTTCAAAACAAACAGCTATTTCAGGATCAACGACATTGCTAACAGGTTCACCACAATCAACTATTACTGGATCAACGACACTACTGACTGGATCCACGCAGTCAACAACTTCACAACCAAAAACTTTACCTACTGGTTCATCACAAACAACAACTTCTGGATCGACAATATTGCCAACTGGATCAAAACAAACAACGACTTCTGGATCGACGACTTTCTTAACAGGTTCATCACCAACAATAACTTACGGATCGACGACATTAGGAACTGGTACTTCACAAACAACAACTGCTTCTGGATCGACTCTATTCCCAACTGAAATTACACAAACAACAACTTCTGGATCGACAATATTGACAACTGGTTCAAAACAAACAACGACTTCTGGATCGACGACTTTCTTAACAGGTTCATCACCAACAACAACTTACGGATCGACGACATTAGGTACTGGTACTTCACAAACAACAACTGCTTCTGGATCGACTCTATTCCCAACTGAAATTACTCAAACAACAACATCTGGATCGACAATAGTGACAACTGGTTCAAAACAAACAGCTATTTCAGGATCGACGACATTGCTAACAGGTTCACCACAATCAACTATTACTGGATCAACGACACTGCTAACTGGATCCACGCAGTCAACAACTTCACAACCAAAAACTTTACCTACTGGTTCATCACAAACAACAACTTCTGGATCGACAATATTGCCAACTGGATCAAAACAAACAACGACTTCTGGATCGACGACTTTCTTAACAGGTTCATCACCAACAATAACTTACGGATCGACGAAATTAGGAACTGGTACTTCACAAACAACAACTGCTTCTGGATCGACTCTATTCCCAACTGAAATTACACAAACAACAACTTCTGGATCGACAATATTGACAACTGGTTCAAAACAAACAGCTATTTCAGGATCGACGACATTGCTAACAGGTTCACCACAATCAACTATTACTGGATCAACGACACTACTAACTGGATCCACGCAGTCAACAACTTCACAACCAAAAACTTTACCTATTAGTTCATCACAAACAACAACTTCTGGATCGACAATATTGCCAACTGGATCAAAACAAACAACGACTTCTGGATCGACGACTTTCTTAACAGGTTCATCACCAACAACAACTTACGGATCGACGACATTAGGAACTGGTACTTCACAAACAACAACTGCTTCTGGATCGACTCTATTCCCAACTGAAATTACACAAACAACAACTTCTGGATCGACAATATTGACAACTGGTTCAAGACAAACAGCTATTTCAGGATCGACGACATTGCTAACAGGTTCACCACAATCAACTATTACTGGATCAACGACACTACTAACTGGATCCACGCAGTCAACAACATCGCAATCAAAAACTTTACTTACTGGTTCATCACAAACAACAACTTCTGGATCGACAATATTGCCAACTGGATCAAAACAAACAACGACTTCTGGATCGACGACTTTCTTAACAGGTTCATCACCAACAACAACTTACGGATCGACGACATTAGGAACTGGTACTTCACAAACAACAACTGCTTCTGGATCGACTCTATTCCCAACTGAAATTACACAAACAACAACATCTGGATCGACAATATTGACAACTGGTTCAAGACAAACAGCTATTTCAGGATCGACGACATTGCTAACAGGTTCACCACAATCAACTATTACTGGATCAACGACACTACTAACTGGATCCACGCAGTCAACAACTTCACAATCAAAAACTTTACCTACTGGTTCATCACAAACAACAACTTCTGGATCGACAATATTGCCAACTGGATCAAAACAAACAACGACTTCTGGATCGACGACTTTCTTAACAGGTTCATCACCAACAACAACTTACGGATCGACGACATTAGGAACTGGTACTTCACAAACAACAACTGCTTCTGGATCGACTCTATTCCCAACTGAAATTACACAAACAACAACTTCTGGATCGACAATATTGACAACTGGTTCAAAACAAACAGCTATTTCAGGATCAACGACATTGCTAACAGGTTCACCACAATCAACTATTACTGGATCAACGACACTACTGACTGGATCCACGCAGTCAACAACTTCACAACCAAAAACTTTACCTACTGGTTCATCACAAACAACAACTTCTGGATCGACAATATTGACAACTGGATCAAAACAAACAACGACTTCTGGATCGACGACTTTCTTAACAGGTTCATCACCAACAATAACTTACGGATCGACGACATTAGGAACTGGTACTTCACAAACAACAACTGCTTCTGGATCGACTCTATTCCCAACTGAAATTACACAAACAACAACATCTGGATCGACAATATTGACAACTGGTTCAAAACAAACAACGACTTCTGGATCGACGACTTTCTTAACAGGTTCATCACCAACAACAACTTACGGATCGACGACATTAGGTACTGGTACTTCACAAACAACAACTGCTTCTGGATCGACTCTATTCCCAACTGAAATTACACAAACAACAACATCTGGATCGACAATAGTGACAACTGGTTCAAAACAAACAGCTATTTCAGGATCGACGACATTGCTAACAGGTTCACCACAATCAACTATTACTGGATCAACGACACTGCTAACTGGATCCACGCAGTCAACAACTTCACAACCAAAAACTTTACCTACTGGTTCATCACAAACAACAACTTCTGGATCGACAATATTGCCAACTGGATCAAAACAAACAACGACTTCTGGATCGACGACTTTCTTAACAGGTTCATCACCAACAACAACTTACGGATCGACGACATTAGGAACTGGTACTTCACAAACAACAACTGCTTCTGGATCGACTCTATTCCCAACTGAAATTACACAAACAACAACTTCTGGATCGACAATATTGACAACTGGTTCAAGACAAACAGCTATTTCAGGATCGACGACATTGCTAACAGGTTCACCACAATCAACTATTACTGGATCAACGACACTACTAACTGGATCCACGCAGTCAACAACTTCACAATCAAAAACTTTACCTATTAGTTCATCACAAACAACAACTTCTGGATCGACAATATTGCCAACTGGATCAAAACAAACAACGACTTCTGGATCGACGACTTTCTTAACAGGTTCATCACCAACAACAACTTACGGATCGACGACATTAGGAACTGGTACTTCACAAACAACAACTGCTTCTGGATCGACTCTATTCCCAACTGAAATTACACAAACAACAACTTCTGGATCGACAATATTGACAACTGGTTCAAAACAAACAGCTATTTCAGGATCGACGACATTGCTAACAGGTTCACCACAATCAACTATTACTGGATCAACGACACTACTAACTGGATCCACGCAGTCAACAACATCGCAATCAAAAACTTTACTTACTGGTTCATCACAAACAACAACTTCTGGATCGACAATATTGCCAACTGGATCAAAACAAACAACGACTTCTGGATCGACGACTTTCTTAACAGGTTCATCACCAACAACAACTTACGGATCGACGACATTAGGAACTGGTACTTCACAAACAACAACTGCTTCTGGATCGACTCTATTCCCAACTGAAATTACACAAACAACAACATCTGGATCGACAATATTGACAACTGGTTCAAGACAAACAGCTATTTCAGGATCGACGACATTGCTAACAGGTTCACCACAATCAACTATTACTGGATCAACGACACTACTAACTGGATCCACGCAGTCAACAACTTCGCAATCAAAAACTTTACCTACTGGTTCATCACAAACAACAACTTCTGGATCGACAATATTGACAACTGGATCAAAACAAACAACGACTTCTGGATCGACGACTTTCTTAACAGGTTCATCACCAACAACAACTTACGGATCGACGACATTAGGAACTGGTACTTCACAAACAACAACTGCTTCTGGATCGACTCTATTCCCAACTGAAATTACACAAACAACAACTTCTGGATCGACAATATTGACAACTGGTTCAAAACAAACAGCTATTTCAGGATCGACGACATTGCTAACAGGTTCACCACAATCAACTATTACTGGATCAACGACACTACTAACTGGATCCACGCAGTCAACAACTTCACAATCAAAAACTTTACCTACTAGTTCATCACAAACAACAACTTCTGGATCGACAATATTGCCAACTGGATCAAAACAAACAACGACTTCTGGATCGACGACTTTCTTAACAGGTTCATCACCAACAACAACTTACGGATCGACGACATTAGGAACTGGTACTTCACAAACAACAACTGCTTCTGGATCGATTCTTTTCCCAACTGAAATTACACAAACAACAACTTCTGGATCGACAATATTGACAACTGGTTCAAGACAAACAGCTATTTCAGGATCGACGACATTGCTAACAGGTTCACCACAATCAACTATTACTGGATCAACGACACTACTAACTGGATCCACGCAGTCAACAACATCGCAATCAAAAACTTTACCTACTGGTTCATCACAAACAACAACTTCTGGATCGACAATATTGCCAACTGGATCAAAACAAACAACGACTTCTGGATCGACGACTTTCTTAACAGGTTCATCACCAACAACAACTTACGGATCGACGACATTAGGAACTGGTACTTCACAAACAACAACTGCTTCTGGATCGATTCTATTCCCAACTGAAATTACACAAACAACAACTTCTGGATCGACAATATTGACAACTGGTTCAAGACAAACAGCTATTTCAGGATCGACGACATTGCTAACAGGTTCACCACAATCAACTATTACTGGATCAACGACACTACTAACTGGATCCACGCAGTCAACAACATCGCAATCAAAAACTTTACTTACTGGTTCATCACAAACAACAACTTCTGGATCGACAATATTGCCAACTGGATCAAAACAAACAACGACTTCTGGATCGACGACTTTCTTAACAGGTTCATCACCAACAACAACTTACGGATCGACGACATTAGGAACTGCTACTTCACAAACAACAACTGCTTCTGGATCGACTCTATTCCCAACTGAAATTACACAAACAACAACTTCTGGATCGACAATATTGACAACTGGTTCAAAACAAACAGCTATTTCAGGATCGACGACATTGCTAACAGGTTCACCACAATCAACTATTACTGGATCAACGACACTACTAACTGGATCCACGCAGTCAACAACTTCACAATCAAAAACTTTACCTACTGGTTCATCACAAACAACAACTTCTGGATCGACAATATTGCCAACTGGATCAAAACAAACAACGACTTCTGGATCGACGACTTTCTTAACAGGTTCATCACCAACAACAACTTACGGATCGACGACATTAGGAACTGGTACTTCACAAACAACAACTGCTTCTGGATCGACTCTATTCCCAACTGAAATTACACAAACAACAACTTCTGGATCGACAATATTGACAACTGGTTCAAGACAAACAGCTATTTCAGGATCGACGACATTGCTAACAGGTTCACCACAATCAACTATTACTGGATCAACGACACTACTAACTGGATCCACGCAGTCAACAACATCGCAATCAAAAACTTTACTTACTGGTTCATCACAAACAACAACTTCTGGATCGACAATATTGCCAACTGGATCAAAACAAACAACGACTTCTGGATCGACGACTTTCTTAACAGGTTCATCACCAACAACAACTTACGGATCGACGACATTAGGAACTGGTACTTCACAAACAACAACTGCTTCTGGATCGACTCTATTCCCAACTGAAATTACACAAACAACAACATCTGGATCGACAATATTGACAACTGGTTCAAGACAAACAGCTATTTCAGGATCGACGACATTGCTAACAGGTTCACCACAATCAACTATTACTGGATCAACGACACTACTAACTGGATCCACGCAGTCAACAACTTCACAATCAAAAACTTTACCTACTGGTTCATCACAAACAACAACTTCTGGATCGACAATATTGCCAACTGGATCAAAACAAACAACGACTTCTGGATCGACGACTTTCTTAACAGGTTCATCACCAACAACAACTTACGGATCGACGACATTAGGAACTGGTACTTCACAAACAACAACTGCTTCTGGATCGACTCTATTCCCAACTGAAATTACACAAACAACAACTTCTGGATCGACAATATTGACAACTGGTTCAAAACAAACAGCTATTTCAGGATCAACGACATTGCTAACAGGTTCACCACAATCAACTATTACTGGATCAACGACACTACTGACTGGATCCACGCAGTCAACAACTTCACAACCAAAAACTTTACCTACTGGTTCATCACAAACAACAACTTCTGGATCGACAATATTGACAACTGGATCAAAACAAACAACGACTTCTGGATCGACGACTTTCTTAACAGGTTCATCACCAACAATAACTTACGGATCGACGACATTAGGAACTGGTACTTCACAAACAACAACTGCTTCTGGATCGACTCTATTCCCAACTGAAATTACACAAACAACAACATCTGGATCGACAATATTGACAACTGGTTCAAAACAAACAACGACTTCTGGATCGACGACTTTCTTAACAGGTTCATCACCAACAACAACTTACGGATCGACGACATTAGGTACTGGTACTTCACAAACAACAACTGCTTCTGGATCGACTCTATTCCCAACTGAAATTACACAAACAACAACATCTGGATCGACAATAGTGACAACTGGTTCAAAACAAACAGCTATTTCAGGATCGACGACATTGCTAACAGGTTCACCACAATCAACTATTACTGGATCAACGACACTGCTAACTGGATCCACGCAGTCAACAACTTCACAACCAAAAACTTTACCTACTGGTTCATCACAAACAACAACTTCTGGATCGACAATATTGCCAACTGGATCAAAACAAACAACGACTTCTGGATCGACGACTTTCTTAACAGGTTCATCACCAACAACAACTTACGGATCGACGACATTAGGAACTGGTACTTCACAAACAACAACTGCTTCTGGATCGACTCTATTCCCAACTGAAATTACACAAACAACAACTTCTGGATCGACAATATTGACAACTGGTTCAAGACAAACAGCTATTTCAGGATCGACGACATTGCTAACAGGTTCACCACAATCAACTATTACTGGATCAACGACACTACTAACTGGATCCACGCAGTCAACAACTTCACAATCAAAAACTTTACCTATTAGTTCATCACAAACAACAACTTCTGGATCGACAATATTGCCAACTGGATCAAAACAAACAACGACTTCTGGATCGACGACTTTCTTAACAGGTTCATCACCAACAACAACTTACGGATCGACGACATTAGGAACTGGTACTTCACAAACAACAACTGCTTCTGGATCGACTCTATTCCCAACTGAAATTACACAAACAACAACTTCTGGATCGACAATATTGACAACTGGTTCAAAACAAACAGCTATTTCAGGATCGACGACATTGCTAACAGGTTCACCACAATCAACTATTACTGGATCAACGACACTACTAACTGGATCCACGCAGTCAACAACATCGCAATCAAAAACTTTACTTACTGGTTCATCACAAACAACAACTTCTGGATCGACAATATTGCCAACTGGATCAAAACAAACAACGACTTCTGGATCGACGACTTTCTTAACAGGTTCATCACCAACAACAACTTACGGATCGACGACATTAGGAACTGGTACTTCACAAACAACAAGTGCTTCTGGATCGACTCTATTCCCAACTGAAATTACACAAACAACAACATCTGGATCGACAATATTGACAACTGGTTCAAGACAAACAGCTATTTCAGGATCGACGACATTGCTAACAGGTTCACCACAATCAACTATTACTGGATCAACGACACTACTAACTGGATCCACGCAGTCAACAACTTCGCAATCAAAAACTTTACCTACTGGTTCATCACAAACAACAACTTCTGGATCGACAATATTGACAACTGGATCAAAACAAACAACGACTTCTGGATCGACGACTTTCTTAACAGGTTCATCACCAACAACAACTTACGGATCGACGACATTAGGAACTGGTACTTCACAAACAACAACTGCTTCTGGATCGACTCTATTCCCAACTGAAATTACACAAACAACAACTTCTGGATCGACAATATTGACAACTGGTTCAAAACAAACAGCTATTTCAGGATCGACGACATTGCTAACAGGTTCACCACAATCAACTATTACTGGATCAACGACACTACTAACTGGATCCACGCAGTCAACAACTTCACAATCAAAAACTTTACCTACTAGTTCATCACAAACAACAACTTCTGGATCGACAATATTGCCAACTGGATCAAAACAAACAACGACTTCTGGATCGACGACTTTCTTAACAGGTTCATCACCAACAACAACTTACGGATCGACGACATTAGGAACTGGTACTTCACAAACAACAACTGCTTCTGGATCGACTCTATTCCCAACTGAAATTACACAAACAACAACTTCTGGATCGACAATATTGACAACTGGTTCAAGACAAACAGCTATTTCAGGATCGACGACATTGCTAACAGGTTCACCACAATCAACTATTACTGGATCAACGACACTACTGACTGGATCCACGCAGTCAACAACATCGCAATCAAAAACTTTACCTACTGGTTCATCACAAACAACAACTTCTGGATCGACAATATTGCCAACTGGATCAAAACAAACAACGACTTCTGGATCGACGACTTTCTTAACAGGTTCATCACCAACAACAACTTACGGATCGACGACATTAGGAACTGGTACTTCACAAACAACAACTGCTTCTGGATCGATTCTATTCCCAACTGAAATTACACAAACAACAACTTCTGGATCGACAATATTGACAACTGGTTCAAGACAAACAGCTATTTCAGGATCGACGACATTGCTAACAGGTTCACCACAATCAACTATTACTGGATCAACGACACTACTAACTGGATCCACGCAGTCAACAACATCGCAATCAAAAACTTTACTTACTGGTTCATCACAAACAACAACTTCTGGATCGACAATATTGCCAACTGGATCAAAACAAACAACGACTTCTGGATCGACGACTTTCTTAACAGGTTCATCACCAACAACAACTTACGGATCGACGACATTAGGAACTGCTACTTCACAAACAACAACTGCTTCTGGATCGACTCTATTCCCAACTGAAATTACACAAACAACAACTTCTGGATCGACAATATTGACAACTGGTTCAAAACAAACAGCTATTTCAGGATCGACGACATTGCTAACAGGTTCACCACAATCAACTATTACTGGATCAACGACACTACTAACTGGATCCACGCAGTCAACAACTTCACAATCAAAAACTTTACCTACTGGTTCATCACAAACAACAACTTCTGGATCGACAATATTGCCAACTGGATCAAAACAAACAACGACTTCTGGATCGACGACTTTCTTAACAGGTTCATCACCAACAACAACTTACGGATCGACGACATTAGGAACTGGTACTTCACAAACAACAACTGCTTCTGGATCGACTCTATTCCCAACTGAAATTACACAAACAACAACTTCTGGATCGACAATATTGACAACTGGTTCAAGACAAACAGCTATTTCAGGATCGACGACATTGCTAACAGGTTCACCACAATCAACTATTACTGGATCAACGACACTACTAACTGGATCCACGCAGTCAACAACATCGCAATCAAAAACTTTACCTACTGGTTCATCACAAACAACAACTTCTGGATCGACAATATTGCCAACTGGATCAAAACAAACAACGACTTCTGGATCGACGACTTTCTTAACAGGTTCATCACCAACAACAACTTACGGATCGACGAAATTAGGAACTGGTACTTCACAAACAACAACTGCTTCTGGATCGACTCTATTCCCAACTGAAATTACACAAACAACAACTTCTGGATCGACAATATTGACAACTGGTTCAAAACAAACAGCTATTTCAGGATCGACGACATTGCTAACAGGTTCACCACAATCAACTATTACTGGATCAACGACACTACTAACTGGATCCACGCAGTCAACAACTTCACAATCAAAAACTTTACCTACTGGTTCATCACAAACAACAACTTCTGGATCGACAATATTGCCAACTGGATCAAAACAAACAACGACTTCTGGATCGACGACTTTCTTAACAGGTTCATCACCAACAACAACTTACGGATCGACGACATTAGGAACTGGTACTTCACAAACAACAACTGCTTCTGGATCGACTCTATTCCCAACTGAAATTACACAAACAACAACTTCTGGATCGACAATATTGACAACTGGTTCAAGACAAACAGCTATTTCAGGATCGACGACATTGCTAACAGGTTCACCACAATCAACTATTACTGGATCAACGACACTACTAACTGGATCCATGCAGTCAACAACATCGCAATCAAAAACTTTACTTACTGGTTCATCACAAACAACAACTTCTGGATCGACAATATTGCCAACTGGATCAAAACAAACAACGACTTCTGGATCGACGACTTTCTTAACAGGTTCATCACCAACAACAACTTACGGATCGACGACATTAGGAACTGGTACTTCACAAACAACAACTGCTTCTGGATCGACTCTATTCCCAACTGAAATTACTCAAACAACAACTTCTGGATCGACAATATTGACAACTGGTTCAAGACAAACAGCTATTTCAGGATCAACGACATTGCTAACAGGTTCACCACAATCAACTATTACTGGATCAACGACACTACTAACTGGATCCACGCAGTCAACAACTTCGCAATCAAAAACTTTACCTACTGGTTCATCACAAACAACAACTTCTGGATCGACAATATTGACAACTGGATCAAAACAAACAACGACTTCTGGATCGACGACTTTCTTAACAGGTTCATCACCAACAACAACTTACGGATCGACGACATTAGGAACTGGTACTTCACAAACAACAACTGCTTCTGGATCGACTCTATTCCCAACTGAAATTACACAAACAACAACTTCTGGATCGACAATATTGACAACTGGTTCAAGACAAACAGCTATTTCAGGATCGACGACATTGCTAACAGGTTCACCACAATCAACTATTACTGGATCAACGACACTACTAACTGGATCCACGCAGTCAACAACTTCGCAACCAAAAACTTTACTTACTGGTTCATCACAAACAACAACTTCTGGATCGACAATATTGCCAACTGGATCAAAACAAACAACGACTTCTGGATCGACGACTTTCTTAACAGGTTCATCACCAACAACAACTTACGGATCGACGACATTAGGAACTGGTACTTCACAAACAACAACTGCTTCTGGATCGACTCTATTCCCAACTGAAATTACACAAACAACAACTTCTGGATCGACAATATTGACAACTGGTTCAAAACAAACAGCTATTTCAGGATCGACGACATTGCTAACAGGTTCACCACAATCAACTATTACTGGATCAACGACACTACTAACTGGATCCACGCAGTCAACAACTTCACAATCAAAAACTTTACCTACTGGTTCATCACAAACAACAACTTCTGGATCGACAATATTGCCAACTGGATCAAAACAAACAACGACTTCTGGATCGACGACTTTCTTAACAGGTTCATCACCAACAACAACTTACGGATCGACGACATTAGGAACTGGTACTTCACAAACAACAACTGCTTCTGGATCGACTCTATTCCCAACTGAAATTACACAAACAACAACTTCTGGATCGACAATATTGACAACTGGTTCAAAACAAACAGCTATTTCAGGATCGACGACATTGCTAACAGGTTCACCACAATCAACTATTACTGGATCAACGACACTGCTAACTGGATCCACGCAGTCAACAACTTCACAATCAAAAACTTTACCTACTAGTTCATCACAAACAACAACTTCTGGATCGACAATATTGCCAACTGGATCAAAACAAACAACGACTTCTGGATCGACGGCTTTCTTAACAGGTTCATCACCAACAACAACTTACGGATCGACGACATTAGGAACTGGTACTTCACAAACAACAACTGCTTCTGGATCGACTCTATTCCCAACTGAAATTACACAAACAACAACTTCTGGATCGACAATATTGACAACTGGTTCAAAACAAACAGCTATTTCAGGATCGACGACATTGCTAACAGGTTCACCACAATCAACTATTACTGGATCAACCACACTACTGACTGGATCCACGCAGTCAAAAACTTCACAACCAAAAACTTTACCTACTAGTTCATCGCAAACAACAACTTCTGGATCGACAATATTGCCAACTGGATCAAAACAAACAACGACTTCTGGATCGACGACTTTCTTAACAGGTTCATCACCAACAACAACTTACGGATCGACGACATTAGGAACTGGTACTTCACAAACAACAACTGCTTCTGGATCGACTCTATTCCCAACTGAAATTACACAAACAACAACTTCTGGATCGACAATATTGACAACTGGTTCAAGACAAACAGCTATTTCAGGATCGACGACATTGCTAACAGGTTCATCACAATCAACTATTACTGGATCAACCACACTACTGACTGGATCCACGCAGTCAACAACTTCACAACCAAAAACTTTACCTACTAGTTCATCGCAAACAACAACTTCTGGATCGACAATATTGCCAACTGGATCAAAACAAACAACGACTTCTGGATCGACGACTTTCTTAACAGGTTCATCACCAACAACAACTTACGGATCGACGACATTAGGAACTGGTACTTCACAAACAACAACTGCTTCTGGATCGACTCTATTCCCAACTGAAATTACACAAACAACAACTTCTGGATCGACAATATTGACAACTGGTTCAAAACAAACAGCTATTTCAGGATCGACGACATTGCTAACAGGTTCACCACAATCAACTATTACTGGATCAACGACACTACTAACTGGATCCACGCAGTCAACAACATCGCAATCAAAAACTTTACCTACTGGTTCATCACAAACAACAACTTCTGGATCGACAATATTGCCAACTGGATCAAAACAAACAACGACTTCTGGATCGACGACTTTCTTAACAGGTTCATCACCAACAACAACTTACGGATCGACGACATTAGGAACTGGTACTTCACAAACAACAACTGCTTCTGGATCGACTCTATTCCCAACTGAAATTACACAAACAACAACATCTGGATCGACAATATTGACAACTGGTTCAAGACAGACAGCTATTTCAGGATCGACGACATTGCTAACAGGTTCACCACAATCAACTATTACTGGATCAACGACACTACTAACTGGATCCACGCAGTCAACAACTTCACAATCAAAAACTTTACCTACTGGTTCATCACAAACAACAACTTCTGGATCGACAATATTGCCAACTGGATCAAAACAAACAACGACTTCTGGATCGACGACTTTCTTAACAGGTTCATCACCAACAACAACTTACGGATCGACGACATTAGGAACTGGTACTTCACAAACAACAACTGCTTCTGGATCGACTCTATTCCCAACTGAAATTACACAAACAACAACTTCTGGATCGACAATATTGACAACTGGTTCAAGACAAACAGCTATTTCAGGATCGACGACATTGCTAACAGGTTCACCACAATCAACTATTACTGGATCAACCACACTACTGACTGGATCCACGCAGTCAAAAACTTCACAACCAAAAACTTTACCTACTAGTTCATCGCAAACAACAACTTCTGGATCGACAATATTGCCAACTGGATCAAAACAAACAACGACTTCTGGATCGACGACTTTCTTAACAGGTTCATCACCAACAACAACTTACGGATCGACGACATTAGGAACTGGTACTTCACAAACAACAACTGCTTCTGGATCGACTCTATTCCCAACTGAAATTACACAAACAACAACTTCTGGATCGACAATATTGACAACTGGTTCAAGACAAACAGCTATTTCAGGATCGACGACATTGCTAACAGGTTCACCACAATCAACTATTACTGGATCAACCACACTACTGACTGGATCCACGCAGTCAAAAACTTCACCATCAAAAACTTTACCTACTAGTTCATCGCAAACAACAACTTCTGGATCGACAATATTGCCAACTGGATCAAAACAAACAACGACTTCTGGATCGACGACTTTCTTAACAGGTTCATCACCAACAACAACTTACGGATCGACGACATTAGGAACTGGTACTTCACAAACAACAACTGCTTCTGGATCGACTCTATTCCCAACTGAAATTACACAAACAACAACTTCTGGATCGACAATATTGACAACTGGTTCAAAACAAACAGCTATTTCAGGATCGACGACATTGCTAACAGGTTCACCACAATCAACTATTACTGGATCAACGACACTACTAACTGGATCCACGCAGTCAACAACATCGCAATCAAAAACTTTACCTACTAGTTCATCACAAACAACAACTTCTGGATCGACAATATTGCCAACTGGATCAAAACAAACAACGACTTCTGGATCGACGACTTTCTTAACAGGTTCATCACCAACAACAACTTACGGATCGACGACATTAGGAACTGGTACTTCACAAACAACAACTGCTTCTGGATCGACTCTATTCCCAACTGAAATTACACAAACAACAACTTCTGGATCGACAATATTGACAACTGGTTCAAAACAAACAGCTATTTCAGGATCGACGACATTGCTAACAGGTTCACCACAATCAACTATTACTGGATCAACCACACTACTGACTGGATCCACGCAGTCAAAAACTTCACAACCAAAAACTTTACCTACTAGTTCATCGCAAACAACAACTTCTGGATCGACAATATTGCCAACTGGATCAAAACAAACAACGACTTCTGGATCGACGACTTTCTTAACAGGTTCATCACCAACAACAACTTACGGATCGACGACATTAGGAACTGGTACTTCACAAACAACAACTGCTTCTGGATCGACTCTATTCCCAACTGAAATTACACAAACAACAACTTCTGGATCGACAATATTGACAACTGGTTCAAGACAAACAGCTATTTCAGGATCGACGACATTGCTAACAGGTTCATCACAATCAACTATTACTGGATCAACCACACTACTGACTGGATCCACGCAGTCAAAAACTTCACAACCAAAAACTTTACCTACTAGTTCATCGCAAACAACAACTTCTGGATCGACAATATTGCCAACTGGATCAAAACAAACAACGACTTCTGGATCGACGACTTTCTTAACAGGTTCATCACCAACAACAACTTACGGATCGACGACATTAGGAACTGGTACTTCACAAACAACAACTGCTTCTGGATCGACTCTATTCCCAACTGAAATTACACAAACAACAACTTCTGGATCGACAATATTGACAACTGGTTCAAGACAAACAGCTATTTCAGGATCGACGACATTGCTAACAGGTTCACCACAATCAACTATTACTGGATCAACGACACTACTAACTGGATCCACGCAGTCAACAACATCGCAATCAAAAACTTTACCTACTAGTTCATCACAAACAACAACTTCTGGATCGACAATATTGCCAACTGGATCAAAACAAACAACGACTTCTGGATCGACGACTTTCTTAACAGGTTCATCACCAACAACAACTTACGGATCGACGACATTAGGAACTGGTACTTCACAAACAACAACTGCTTCTGGATCGACTCTATTCCCAACTGAAATTACACAAACAACAACATCTGGATCGACAATATTGACAACTGGTTCAAGACAAACAGCTATTTCAGGATCGACGACATTGCTAACAGGTTCACCACAATCAACTATTACTGGATCAACGACACTACTAACTGGATCCACGCAGTCAACAACTTCACAATCAAAAACTTTACCTACTGGTTCATCACAAACAACAACTTCTGGATCGACAATATTGCCAACTGGATCAAAACAAACAACGACTTCTGGATCGACGACTTTCTTAACAGGTTCATCACCAACAACAACTTACGGATCGACGACATTAGGAACTGGTACTTCACAAACAACAACTGCTTCTGGATCGACTCTATTCCCAACTGAAATTACACAAACAACAACTTCTGGATCGACAATATTGACAACTGGTTCAAGACAAACAGCTATTTCAGGATCGACGACATTGCTAACAGGTTCACCACAATCAACTATTACTGGATCAACCACACTACTGACTGGATCCACGCAGTCAAAAACTTCACAACCAAAAACTTTACCTACTAGTTCATCGCAAACAACAACTTCTGGATCGACAATATTGCCAACTGGATCAAAACAAACAACGACTTCTGGATCGACGACTTTCTTAACAGGTTCATCACCAACAACAACTTACGGATCGACGACATTAGGAACTGGTACTTCACAAACAACAACTGCTTCTGGATCGACTCTATTCCCAACTGAAATTACACAAACAACAACTTCTGGATCGACAATATTGACAACTGGTTCAAAACAAACAGCTATTTCAGGATCGACGACATTGCTAACAGGTTCACCACAATCAACTATTACTGGATCAACCACACTACTGACTGGATCCACGCAGTCAAAAACTTCACAACCAAAAACTTTACCTACTAGTTCATCGCAAACAACAACTTCTGGATCGACAATATTGCCAACTGGATCAAAACAAACAACGACTTCTGGATCGACGACTTTCTTAACAGGTTCATCACCAACAACAACTTACGGATCGACGACATTAGGAACTGGTACTTCACAAACAACAACTGCTTCTGGATCGACTCTATTCCCAACTGAAATTACACAAACAACAACTTCTGGATCGACAATATTGACAACTGGTTCAAGACAAACAGCTATTTCAGGATCGACGACATTGCTAACAGGTTCACCACAATCAACTATTACTGGATCAACGACACTACTAACTGGATCCACGCAGTCAACAACATCGCAATCAAAAACTTTACCTACTAGTTCATCACAAACAACAACTTCTGGATCGACAATATTGCCAACTGGATCAAAACAAACAACGACTTCTGGATCGACGACTTTCTTAACAGGTTCATCACCAACAACAACTTACGGATCGACGACATTAGGAACTGGTACTTCACAAACAACAACTGCTTCTGGATCGACTCTATTCCCAACTGAAATTACACAAACAACAACTTCTGGATCGACAATATTGACAACTGGTTCAAGACAGACAGCTATTTCAGGATCGACGACATTGCTAACAGGTTCACCACAATCAACTATTACTGGATCAACGACACTACTAACTGGATCCACGCAGTCAACAACTTCGCAACCAAAAACTTTACCTACTGGTTCATCACAAACAACAACTTCTGGATCGACAATATTGCCAACTGGATCAAAACAAACAACGACTTCTGGATCGACGACTTTCTTAACAGGTTCATCACCAACAACAACTTACGGATCGACGACATTAGGAACTGGTACTTCACAAACAACAACTGCTTCTGGATCGACTCTATTCCCAACTGAAATTACACAAACAACAACTTCTGGATCGACAATATTGACAACTGGTTCAAGACAAACAGCTATTTCAGGATCGACGACATTGCTAACAGGTTCACCACAATCAACTATTACTGGATCAACGACACTACTGACTGGATCCACGCAGTCAACAACATCACAATCAAAAACTTTACCTACTGGTTCATCACAAACAACAACATCTGGATCGACAATATTGCCAACTGGATCAAAACAAACAACGACTTCTGGATCGACGACTTTCTTAACAGGTTCATCACCAACAATAACTTACGGATCGACGACATTAGGAACTGGTACTTCACAAACAACAACTGCTTCTGGATCGACTCTATTCCCAACTGAAATTACACAAACAACAACTTCTGGATCGACAATATTGACAACTGGTTCAAGACAAACAGCTATTTCAGGATCGACGACATTGCTAACAGGTTCACCACAATCAACTATTACTGGATCAACGACACTGCTAACTGGATCCACGCAGTCAACAACTTCACAATCAAAAACTTTACCTACTAGTTCATCACAAACAACAACATCTGGATCGACAATATTGCCAACTGGATCAAAACAAACAACGACTTCTGGATCGACGACTTTCTTAACAGGTTCATCACCAACAACAACTTACGGATCGACGACATTAGGAACTGGTACTTCACAAACAACAACTGCTTCTGGATCGACTCTATTCCCAACTGAAATTACACAAACAACAACTTCTGGATCGACAATATTGACAACTGGTTCAAGACAAACAGCTATTTCAGGATCGACGACATTGCTAACAGGTTCACCACAATCAACTATTACTGGATCAACCACACTACTGACTGGATCCACGCAGTCAAAAACTTCACCATCAAAAACTTTACCTACTAGTTCATCGCAAACAACAACTTCTGGATCGACAATATTGCCAACTGGATCAAAACAAACAACGACTTCTGGATCGACGACTTTCTTAACAGGTTCATCACCAACAACAACTTACGGATCGACGACATTAGGAACTGGTACTTCACAAACAACAACTGCTTCTGGATCGACTCTATTCCCAACTGAAATTACACAAACAACAACTTCTGGATCGACAATATTGACAACTGGTTCAAAACAAACAGCTATTTCAGGATCGACGACATTGCTAACAGGTTCACCACAATCAACTATTACTGGATCAACGACACTACTAACTGGATCCACGCAGTCAACAACATCGCAATCAAAAACTTTACCTACTAGTTCATCACAAACAACAACTTCTGGATCGACAATATTGCCAACTGGATCAAAACAAACAACGACTTCTGGATCGACGACTTTCTTAACAGGTTCATCACCAACAACAACTTACGGATCGACGACATTAGGAACTGGTACTTCACAAACAACAACTGCTTCTGGATCGACTCTATTCCCAACTGAAATTACACAAACAACAACTTCTGGATCGACAATATTGACAACTGGTTCAAAACAAACAGCTATTTCAGGATCGACGACATTGCTAACAGGTTCACCACAATCAACTATTACTGGATCAACCACACTACTGACTGGATCCACGCAGTCAAAAACTTCACAACCAAAAACTTTACCTACTAGTTCATCGCAAACAACAACTTCTGGATCGACAATATTGCCAACTGGATCAAAACAAACAACGACTTCTGGATCGACGACTTTCTTAACAGGTTCATCACCAACAACAACTTACGGATCGACGACATTAGGAACTGGTACTTCACAAACAACAACTGCTTCTGGATCGACTCTATTCCCAACTGAAATTACACAAACAACAACTTCTGGATCGACAATATTGACAACTGGTTCAAGACAAACAGCTATTTCAGGATCGACGACATTGCTAACAGGTTCATCACAATCAACTATTACTGGATCAACCACACTACTGACTGGATCCACGCAGTCAAAAACTTCACAACCAAAAACTTTACCTACTAGTTCATCGCAAACAACAACTTCTGGATCGACAATATTGCCAACTGGATCAAAACAAACAACGACTTCTGGATCGACGACTTTCTTAACAGGTTCATCACCAACAACAACTTACGGATCGACGACATTAGGAACTGGTACTTCACAAACAACAACTGCTTCTGGATCGACTCTATTCCCAACTGAAATTACACAAACAACAACTTCTGGATCGACAATATTGACAACTGGTTCAAAACAAACAGCTATTTCAGGATCGACGACATTGCTAACAGGTTCACCACAATCAACTATTACTGGATCAACGACACTACTAACTGGATCCACGCAGTCAACAACATCGCAATCAAAAACTTTACCTACTAGTTCATCACAAACAACAACTTCTGGATCGACAATATTGCCAACTGGATCAAAACAAACAACGACTTCTGGATCGACGACTTTCTTAACAGGTTCATCACCAACAACAACTTACGGATCGACGACATTAGGAACTGGTACTTCACAAACAACAACTGCTTCTGGATCGACTCTATTCCCAACTGAAATTACACAAACAACAACTTCTGGATCGACAATATTGACAACTGGTTCAAGACAGACAGCTATTTCAGGATCGACGACATTGCTAACAGGTTCACCACAATCAACTATTACTGGATCAACGACACTACTAACTGGATCCACGCAGTCAACAACTTCGCAACCAAAAACTTTACCTACTGGTTCATCACAAACAACAACTTCTGGATCGACAATATTGCCAACTGGATCAAAACAAACAACGACTTCTGGATCGACGACTTTCTTAACAGGTTCATCACCAACAACAACTTACGGATCGACGACATTAGGAACTGGTACTTCACAAACAACAACTGCTTCTGGATCGACTCTATTCCCAACTGAAATTACACAAACAACAACATCTGGATCGACAATATTGACAACTGGTTCAAGACAAACAGCTATTTCAGGATCGACGACATTGCTAACAGGTTCACCACAATCAACTATTACTGGATCAACGACACTACTGACTGGATCCACGCAGTCAACAACATCACAATCAAAAACTTTACCTACTGGTTCATCACAAACAACAACATCTGGATCGACAATATTGCCAACTGGATCAAAACAAACAACGACTTCTGGATCGACGACTTTCTTAACAGGTTCATCACCAACAACAACTTACGGATCGACGACATTAGGAACTGGTACTTCACAAACAACAACTGCTTCTGGATCGACTCTATTCCCAACTGAAATTACACAAACAACAACTTCTGGATCGACAATATTGACAACTGGTTCAAGACAAACAGCTATTTCAGGATCGACGACATTGCTAACAGGTTCACCACAATCAACTATTACTGGATCAACGACACTGCTAACTGGATCCACGCAGTCAACAACTTCACAATCAAAAACTTTACCTACTAGTTCATCACAAACAACAACTTCTGGATCGACAATATTGCCAACTGGATCAAAACAAACAACGACTTCTGGATCGACGACTTTCTTAACAGGTTCATCACCAACAACAACTTACGGATCGACGACATTAGGAACTGGTACTTCACAAACAACAACTGCTTCTGGATCGATTCTATTCCCAACTGAAATTACACAAACAACAACTTCTGGATCGACAATATTGACAACTGGTTCAAGACAAACAGCTATTTCAGGATCGACGACATTGCTAACAGGTTCACCACAATCAACTATTACTGGATCAACGACACTACTAACTGGATCCACGCAGTCAACAACTTCGCAATCAAAAACTTTACCTACTGGTTCATCACAAACAACAACTTCTGGATCGACAATATTGCCAACTGGATCAAAACAAACAACGACTTCTGGATCGACGACTTTCTTAACAGGTTCATCACCAACAACAACTTACGGATCGACGACATTAGGAACTGGTACTTCACAAACAACAACTGCTTCTGGATCGACTCTATTCCCAACTGAAATTACACAAACAACAACTTCTGGATCGACAATATTGACAACTGGTTCAAGACAAACAGCTATTTCAGGATCGACGACATTGCTAACAGGTTCACCACAATCAATTATTACTGGATCAACGACACTACTAACTGGATCCACGCAGTCAACAACTTCGCAATCAAAAACTTTACCTACTAGTTCATCACAAACAACAACTTCTGGATCGACAATATTGCCAACTGGATCAAAACAAACAACGACTTCTGGATCGACGACTTTCTTAACAGGTTCATCACCAACAACAACTTACGGATCGACGACATTAGGAACTGGTACTTCACAAACAACAACTGCTTCTGGATCGACTCTATTCCCAACTGAAATTACACAAACAACAACTTCTGGATCGACAATATTGACAACTGGTTCAAGACAAACAGCTATTTCAGGATCGACGACATTGCTAACAGGTTCACCACAATCAACTATTACTGGATCAACGACACTACTGACTGGATCCACGCAGTCAACAACATCACAACCAAAAACTTTACCTACTGGTTCATCACAAACAACAACATCTGGATCGACAATATTGCCAACTGGATCAAAACAAACAACGACTTCTGGATCGACGACTTTCTTAACAGGTTCATCACCAACAACAACTTACGGATCGACGACATTAGGAACTGGTACTTCACAAACAACAACTGCTTCTGGATCGACTCTATTCCCAACTGAAATTACACAAACAACAACTTCTGGATCGACAATATTGACAACTGGTTCAAGACAAACAGCTATTTCAGGATCGACGACATTGCTAACAGGTTCACCACAATCAACTATTACTGGATCAACGACACTACTAACTGGATCCACGCAGTCAACAACATCACAATCAAAAACTTTACCTACTAGTTCATCACAAACAACAACTTCTGGATCGACAATATTGCCAACTGGATCAAAACAAACAACGACTTCTGGATCGACGACTTTCTTAACAGGTTCATCACCAACAACAACTTACGGATCGACGACATTAGGAACTGGTACTTCACAAACAACAACTGCTTCTGGATCGACTCTATTCCCAACTGAAATTACACAAACAACAACTTCTGGATCGACAATATTGACAACTGGTTCAAGACAAACAGCTATTTCAGGATCGACGACATTGCTAACAGGTTCACCACAATCAACTATTACTGGATCAACGACACTACTGACTGGATCCACGCAGTCAACAACATCACAATCAAAAACTTTACCTACCGGTTCATCACAAACAACAACTTCTGGATCGACAATATTGCCAACTGGATCAAAACAAACAACGACTTCTGGATCAACGACTTTCTTAACAGGTTCATCACCAACAACAACTTACGGATCGACGACATTAGGAACTGGTACTTCACAAACAACAACTGCTTCTGGATCGACTCTATTCCCAACTGAAATTACACAAACAACAACTTCTGGATCGACAATATTGACAACTGGTTCAAGACAAACAGCTATTTCAGGATCGACGACATTGCTAACAGGTTCACCACAATCAACTATTACTGGATCAACGACACTACTGACTGGATCCACGCAGTCAACAACTTCACAATCAAAAACTTTACCTACTAGTTCATCACAAACAACAACTTCTGGATCGACAATATTGCCAACTGGATCAAAACAAACAACGACTTCTGGATCGACGACTTTCTTAACAGGTTCATCACCAACAACAACTTACGGATCGACGACATTAGGAACTGGTACTTCACAAACAACAACTGCTTCTGGATCGACTCTATTCCCAACTGAAATTACACAAACAACAACTTCTGGATCGACAATATTGACAACTGGTTCAAGACAAACAGCTATTTCAGGATCGACGACATTGCTAACAGGTTCACCACAATCAATTATTACTAGATCAACGACACTACTAACTGGATCCACGCAGTCAACAACATCGCAATCAAAAACTTTACCTACTAGTTCATCACAAACAACAACTTCTGGATCGACAATATTGCCAACTGGATCAAAACAAACAACGACTTCTGGATCGACGACTTTCTTAACAGGTTCATCACCAACAACAACTTACGGATCGACGACATTAGGAACTGGTACTTCACAAACAACAACTGCTTCTGGATCGACTCTATTCCCAACTGAAATTACACAAACAACAACTTCTGGATCGACAATATTGACAACTGGTTCAAGACAAACAGCTATTTCAGGATCGACGACATTGCTAACAGGTTCACCACAATCAACTATTACTGGATCAACGACACTACTAACTGGATCCACGCAGTCAACAACTTCGCAACCAAAAACTTTACCTACTGGTTCATCACAAACAACAACTTCTGGATCGACAATATTGCCAACTGGATCAAAACAAACAACGACTTCTGGATCGACGACTTTCTTAACAGGTTCATCACCAACAACAACTTACGGATCGACGACATTAGGAACTGGTACTTCACAAACAACAACTGCTTCTGGATCGACTCTATTCCCAACTGAAATTACACAAACAACAACTTCTGGATCGACAATATTGACAACTGGTTCAAAACAAACAGCTATTTCAGGATCGACGACATTGCTAACAGGTTCACCACAATCAACTATTACTGGATCAACCACACTACTGACTGGATCCACGCAGTCAAAAACTTCACAATCAAAAACTTTACCTACTAGTTCATCACAAACAACAACTTCTGGATCGACAATATTGCCAACTGGATCAAAACAAACAACGACTTCTGGATCGACGACTTTCTTAACAGGTTCATCACCAACAACAACTTACGGATCGACGACATTAGGAACTGGTACTTCACAAACAACAACTGCTTCTGGATCGACTCTATTCCCAACTGAAATTACACAAACAACAACTTCTGGATCGACATTATTGACAACTGGTTCAAAACAAACAGCTATTTCAGGATCGACGACATTGCTAACAGGTTCACCACAATCAACTATTACTGGATCAACGACACTACTAACTGGATCCACGCAGTCAACAACATCGCAATCAAAAACTTTACCTACTGGTTCATCACAAACAACAACTTCTGGATCGACAATATTGCCAACTGGATCAAAACAAACAACGACTTCTGGATCGACGACTTTCTTAACAGGTTCATCACCAACAACAACTTACGGATCGACGACATTAGGAACTGGTACTTCACAAACAACAACTGCTTCTGGATCGACTCTATTCCCAACTGAAATTACACAAACAACAACTTCTGGATCGACAATATTGACAACTGGTTCAAGACAAACAGCTATTTCAGGATCGACGACATTGCTAACAGGTTCACCACAATCAACTATTACTGGATCAACGACACTACTAACTGGATCCACGCAGTCAACAACTTCGCAACCAAAAACTTTACCTACTGGTTCATCACAAACAACAACTTCTGGATCGACAATATTGCCAACTGGATCAAAACAAACAACGACTTCTGGATCGACGACTTTCTTAACAGGTTCATCACCAACAACAACTTACGGATCGACGACATTAGGAACTGGTACTTCACAAACAACAACTGCTTCTGAATCGACTCTATTCCCAACTGAAATTACACAAACAACAACTTCTGGATCGACAATATTGACAACTGGTTCAAGACAAACAGCTATTTCAGGATCGACGACATTGCTAACAGGTTCACCACAATCAACTATTACTGGATCAACGACACTGCTAACTGGATCCACGCAGTCAACAACTTCACAATCAAAAACTTTACCTACTGGTTCATCACAAACAACAACTTCTGGATCGACAATATTGCCAACTGGATCAAAACAAACAACGACTTCTGGATCGACGACTTTCTTAACAGGTTCATCACCAACAACAACTTACGGATCGACGACATTAGGAACTGGTACTTCACAAACAACAACTGCTTCTGGATCGACTCTATTCCCAACTGAAATTACACAAACAACAACTTCTGGATCGACAATATTGACAACTGGTTCAAGACAAACAGCTATTTCAGGATCGACAACACTGCTAACAGGTTCACCACAATCAACTATTACTGGATCAACGACACTACTAACTGGATCCACGCAGTCAACAACTTCGCAACCAAAAACTTTACTTACTGGTTCATCACAAACAACAACTTCTGGATCGACAATATTGCCAACTGGATCAAAACAAACAACGACTTCTGGATCGACGACTTTCTTAACAGGTTCATCACCAACAACAACTTACGGATCGACGACATTAGGAACTGGTACTTCACAAACAACAACTGCTTCTGGATCGACTCTATTCCCAACTGAAATTACACAAACAACAACTTCTGGATCGACAATATTGACAACTGGTTCAAGACAAACAGCTATTTCAGGATCGACGACATTGCTAACAGGTTCACCACAATCAACTATTACTGGATCAACGACACTACTAACTGGATCCACGCAGTCAACAACATCACAATCAAAAACTTTACCTACCGGTTCATCACAAACAACAACTTCTGGATCGACAATATTGCCAACTGGATCAAAACAAACAACGACTTCTGGATCGACGACTTTCTTAACAGGTTCATCACCAACAACAACTTACGGATCGACGACATTAAGAACTGGTACTTCACAAACAACAACTGCTTCTGGATCGACTCTATTCCCAACTGAAATTACACAAACAACAACTTCTGGATCGACAATATTGACAACTGGTTCAAGACAAACAGCTATTTCAGGATCGACGACATTGCTAACAGGTTCACCACAATCAACTATTACTGGATCAACCACACTACTGACTGGATCCACGCAGTCAAAAACTTCACAATCAAAAACTTTACCTACTAGTTCATCACAAACAACAACTTCTGGATCGACAATATTGCCAACTGGATCAAAACAAACAACGACTTCTGGATCGACGACTTTCTTAACAGGTTCATCACCAACAACAACTTACGGATCGACGACATTAGGAACTGGTACTTCACAAACAACAACTGCTTCTGGATCGACTCTATTCCCAACTGAAATTACACAAACAACAACTTCTGGATCGACAATATTGACAACTGGTTCAAGACAAACAGCTATTTCAGGATCGACGACATTGCTAACAGGTTCACCACAATCAATTATTACTGGATCAACGACACTACTAACTGGATCCACGCAGTCAACAACATCGCAATCAAAAACTTTACCTACTAGTTCATCACAAACAACAACTTCTGGATCGACAATATTGCCAACTGGATCAAAACAAACAACGACTTCTGGATCGACGACTTTCTTAACAGGTTCATCACCAACAACAACTTACGGATCGACGACATTAGGAACTGGTACTTCACAAACAACAACTGCTTCTGGATCGACTCTATTCCCAACTGAAATTACACAAACAACAACTTCTGGATCGACAATATTGACAACTGGTTCAAGACAAACAGCTATTTCAGGATCGACGACATTGCTAACAGGTTCACCACAATCAACTATTACTGGATCAACGACACTACTAACTGGATCCACGCAGTCAACAACTTCGCAATCAAAAACTTTACCTACTGGTTCATCACAAACAACAACTTCTGGATCGACAATATTGCCAACTGGATCAAAACAAACAACGACTTCTGGATCGACGACTTTCTTAACAGGTTCATCACCAACAACAACTTACGGATCGACGACATTAGGAACTGGTACTTCACAAACAACAACTGCTTCTGGATCGACTCTATTCCCAACTGAAATTACACAAACAACAACTTCTGGATCGACAATATTGACAACTGGTTCAAAACAAACAGCTATTTCAGGATCGACGACATTGCTAACAGGTTCACCACAATCAACTATTACTGGATCAACGACACTACTAACTGGATCCACGCAGTCAACAACTTCGCAATCAAAAACTTTACCTACTGGTTCATCACAAACAACAACTTCTGGATCGACAATATTGCCAACTGGATCAAAACAAACAACGACTTCTGGATCGACGACTTTCTTAACAGGTTCATCACCAACAACAACTTACGGATCGACGACATTAGGAACTGGTACTTCACAAACAACAACTGCTTCTGGATCGACTCTATTCCCAACTGAAATTACACAAACAACAACTTCTGGATCGACAATATTGACAACTGGTTCAAAACAAACAGCTATTTCAGGATCGACGACATTGCTAACAGGTTCACCACAATCAACTATTACTGGATCAACGACACTACTAACTGGATCCACGCAGTCAACAACTTCACAACCAAAAACTTTACCTATTGGTTCATCACAAACAACAACTTCTGGATCGACAATATTGCCAACTGGATCAAAACAAACAACGACTTCTGGATCGACGACTTTCTTAACAGGTTCATCACCAACAACAACTTACGGATCGACGACATTAGGAACTGGTACTTCACAAACAACAACTGCTTCTGGATCGACTCTATTCCCAACTGAAATTACACAAACAACAACATCTGGATCGACAATATTGACAACTGGTTCAAGACAAACAGCTATTTCAGGATCGACGACATTGCTAACAGGTTCACCACAATCAACTATTACTGGATCAACGACACTACTAACTGGATCCACGCAGTCAACAACATCGCAATCAAAAACTTTACCTACTGGTTCATCACAAACAACAACTTCTGGATCGACAATATTGCCAACTGGATCAAAACAAACAACGACTTCTGGATCGACGACTTTCTTAACAGGTTCATCACCAACAACAACTTACGGATCGACGACATTAAGAACTGGTACTTCACAAACAACAACTGCTTCTGGATCGACTCTATTCCCAACTGAAATTACACAAACAACAACTTCTGGATCGACAATATTGACAACTGGTTCAAGACAAACAGCTATTTCAGGATCGACGACATTGCTAACAGGTTCACCACAATCAACTATTACTGGATCAACGACACTACTAACTGGATCCACGCAGTCAACAACTTCACAATCAAAAACTTTACCTACTGGTTCATCACAAACAACAACTTCTGGATCGACAATATTGCCAACTGGATCAAAACAAACAACGACTTCTGGATCGACGACTTTCTTAACAGGTTCATCACCAACAACAACTTACGGATCGACGACATTAGGAACTGGTACTTCACAAACAACAACTGCTTCTGGATCGACTCTATTCCCAACTGAAATTACACAAACAACAACTTCTGGATCGACAATATTGACAACTGGTTCAAAACAAACAGCTATTTCAGGATCGACGACATTGCTAACAGGTTCACCACAATCAACTATTACTGGATCAACGACACTACTGACTGGATCCACGCAGTCAACAACTTCACAACCAAAAACTTTACCTACTGGTTCATCACAAACAACAACTTCTGGATCGACAATATTGCCAACTGGATCAAAACAAACAACGACTTCTGGATCGACGACTTTCTTAACAGGTTCATCACCAACAACAACTTACGGATCGACGACATTAGGAACTGGTACTTCACAAATAACAACTGCTTCTGGATCGACTCTATTCCCAACTGAAATTACCCAAACAACAACCTCTCGAGCGACAAGATTGCCAATTGTTTCAAGAGAAACAGCTACTTCCAAGTCGACAAGATTAGCTTTTGAAAGTTCACAGGCGGCTACTTACACTTCAAGTCCTTTGATTAATTTATCTCCCGAAAGTGGTTTTTATTCAACAGCATTTACAAGATTTGCAGAAAATAACACGTTCGGAGCGATTACATTGTCAAGTGGGTTTGTGGAAACTGTTTCTTCCGAAACATTTTCGGTTAATTCCAATGAAAGTTTTTTTGTATCTTCACCGGCATCTACATCTACAACGTATTTTTTGTCAAGCCAATCTACTTTTCCAGGTTTTTTTTATTTTGTATAAAAGTTTGGTTTTTGTTTTTTAATTTTTTTTTGATTAATTAATAAATATTTAAAAATCTTTGTAGATGTGTTTTTGGATTAAATTGATTTTGTATGTTTTTTTATGATTAGAAAATATTAATTTTTCTTCTGTATTTATTATCTATGCACAAGTAATATTATTTTTGTTTTTGAGAAAGATTTTACATGATTATTTTTGCTTTTTAGTTTTTGATTATATTTTTATCAATAGTAAATTAGAACAATATTTAATCAATTTTCGTAATTTTTTTAAAAATAAAATATAATGCTAAGTGGCAAGAATTTGCGAAACGCTTCTCATTTTTGAATGGCTCAGATTGTGTGAAATTTCCAATTTGTCACCAACTAGAATACTTTTGATCAACGAATCCGACTTATAGTTTTTCTTTTCAATCGAAGCAGTCGGCTGATATCAGCGCTTACTAATTAAACGCTTTTATAAATTTAATGTATTTTTTCTGGCCGCAAACGTAAATATTTTTACCCGAAATTTCCGTAATCTAATTTTACGGATATTTCCAGTAATTTATTTAGTATCTTACTAGTATAAAAAATTATTGTTTTTTTGTGGCAGAAAGTTCGGATACGGATATAATATTTTTTTGTATAAATTCTGTTCAGTATATTTTACGAATATTTTCTGTAACTTATTTTTTGTGTAAAAATTTTACTTTATTTTACGTGACAGCAAAAGTTTAGACATTGACGTATGTGTTTTATGTACGATTCTTTTAATCCAAGCACATTGGTTTTTTCAATCATCGATTTAACTCTTCAAAAATCGAGATATCATAGATTCTCAAGTATGAGTAATATCCGACGTTGAAAATGTTCGGGTTTTTGAACAAATTCTACATATATGTAGTAATCCATAGATTTTATTTGAATAAGGTTATGATATAAAATTATATATCAGGGGTGGCCAAACGATGGCTCGCGAGCCGCATGCGGCTCTTCGAACCCTTGCTGGCGGCTCTTTGAACCTTTTGAAAAATTGAAAAATTATATGGAAAATCGGAGAATGATTTCATGCGACGACCTTTTTTTTGTAGAGAATATCATGATTTTGGAACGAGAATAGGAAAATACGAGCTTGATTCGAGGTGAGAACTTTTTTTTTTTTTAGAGAACACTATAAAGCAGTGGTTTTCAACCTTTTCTGTACCGTGGCCCATTTTTCAACCCAAATTAACTTCACCACCCACTTTGGTCAACAAAATTAAATTCCCGTCCCAAAAAGAAAAAGGTCTTCACTTGGAATTGCTGTCAATTTTCCCTATTTTTGTCCCAAAATCATAGTCTTCTCTAAAAAAAAAAAAAGTTCCACAGGTTGAAAACCCCTGCTATAAAGTTTGGGACGAAAAGTGAGAATATGAGGATGATTTCAAGTGAAGACCTTTTTTTTATCAGTAAATGAGTAAATAACTCATGTTTTTAAATTTTTGTGTTGCGGCTCTTTAAAAGTTTGGATTTATGATATGCTGCTCCAATATAGTAAAAGTTTGGCCACCCCTGTTATATATGAATAAGTAATTTAAATAAGGCTTATATAAATTTTATTTGAATAACATTTTATTTTGATTCTATGTTTATGGCAAAAATTTTGATTAATTCGCTATTGTGGTACATGAATGAACCTAGAATGGTTATCCTCTAATTTGCTAACGTGGAAGGTAAACCCGGGAGAATTTTACCCTAAATTAAATAATTAATAAAACTATACTTATGAACCAAAATAATTATTTTGAAGATACACAATGAAAATACAAATGTTTTCCTTTTGTTATTGCTATTTTAAATGAAAATTGCAGTTTAAGAAGTACCTTAGAAAACCTTTCCAAAAAAGTAACGGAAAGTGATTTTATATTAAAAAAATTTAATTGCCAAAAATTAGCCAAAAAATAAATAATCCTATCTTCTTATCCTCCTGTGTGTATAGTCTTGGGTGATGAGAGCATGCCCTGGCCGAGTCCTATCCCTCTATCTCCGCCACAAACTGTATGGGTGACACAAAGAAAGATGTTTTTTAGTTGCCAAATAATGAATATCTGCATATATAATTTAGATTTTATAACATACAATAATTCAATATATAAAATTTATATTTATTTATCTAAAATGGATAAAACTTATATTTAAATTTATTTTTACATGTAAATGTATATTTATACTTATATTTTTATATATAACATTCATCAGCTACATGCAGTCACCATAAACAGGATACAGATGGCGAGGGCACTTTGCCTTGGTCCACCTGTTGCATCTGTATCGCGTCTTTCTATCACTTTTGGTGGGGCACTCAACACAGGGCACCAAAGCACCATTGCTGTTTGCGAATGATGTCCCGGCGAGTGTGCAGCACTACTAGTGATGGTATATCGCACACAGTGGTGATCAGCATTCGCAAAGGGCGGGGCTAAATAGGGGGCAAGGAATAAGCTGAATACTTCTTCAGGTGACACAGCATCTCTTACCTCCCCTGAACTTGGGCCGGGGTGAAGCTCTGGATTATGTCCCTACATAGTTTCCTAATGCTTGCTAGGAACTGCGGCCCGCAACTCCACCTAAACTGACTCCCACTGCTAAGCGTGCTGGTATTGAATGTGACGATGGAAGGCGTTTCACATTGGAGGCGGCAACGACGACTTTTTCCTTCGCCAGTGGCAGCAGGGTATGGGCCATGGTTGGCATCAGAGGTCAAACCAGTAGGAAATGCGGGGGGTGGCTCGGCTTCCATCAGATGTCGAAGCAGTAGGAGTTTAGGACCGGGCACGGCCTTTATCAGAAGTTGATAGGGCAATGAAGTGAGATCTCAGCGCTTTGCTGGTGTGGATGTAACTACCACCCTTATTTCTGTTTTTTCTCTTACCCCCACATCCTCCTCCTCCTCCTCATCATCATCACTGCTGTCTTCATCTGGTATAGGAGTATATTCCACATCGCTATCACTGTCATATAATACGTCAGCTTCAAGTTCATCAAATTCACCCTCTGATTCACTTCCAGAAATTAAATCTGTTAAACCAGTAGTGTTCATTACTTTCTCAAGTTTTTCATCTGTATATGTGTGCTTTCGTTTTGCCATGGCTCACTTATATTCAATATATTTTATCTAAAAATATCTGAAAAAAAATATATATACAGTATATTGGAATAAAGGTTCACAATTTATAACAAATACAGCAACAACGGGAGAAAAAAACCCAGGTGACATAACACACGAAATTGGTAACTGTGGGAGAAATTCATCAAAAATGAGCTAAGGAGCAAAAACTAATGAAAACAGTTGGACCACACAACCACCCTTCGTCACGTCATGCAAAACACTACAGCTATTGGTAGTGTCAAGCCGGAATCACGCTGCCAAAAATATGAGTTACACAACCAATTACCTCAATTACACCGGGTGAATTCCATCCTAGTAACCGTTCTAGGGTTAACTGCTGAAACCATTATAAAAATTGTATCTGACTTCATTCTCCCAAAGAAATTGTTGAGGCTAAAACTGTTTTTCACAATGACTATAAATGGTAGACTAAAGCTAAGACAAGGTGATCAAAAATCTCTTCATAATATTGTAGCGTTCTACTAACTATAGTATAACTGCTTAAAACTACAAGCTCAAAACAACTGCCTTTTTATTAACATAACGAACAACGACTGAACTGTAGCAATACACGAGGCAAGGTTATAACATACATGTATTGTAATGTCATAATATTCTACAATATTAAGGACATTCATATGGTGCTTTTGGAGATGCAAAATAACAAAAAATCTGCCCAGTTCTAGTAACTGCTTTAAGTCACTTTCCATCACTTGATTTAAAAAAGTATTGATGCTTGCCAACTGATGCAAGATATTAATAACCTACGACAAAAATTTCTGAGTTTCAAACATGAAAAAGAAATGGAAACTAATGCTGTAGTAGACCTCAAATCTACAGTTCAAGAGCTGTCCTGTCTCTTAAAGAAAAAATAATGTAAAAACCTATCTATTCATGAAAAACGACAATCAGTCTTGGTCCCCTGCTATTTCACATCTATACTTACGGCCTGCCTTCCACGATTTCCAGAAAGTTTGCTTATGCTGATGATTTAGCATTGTTGCATTCTTCTGGAAACTGGAAGGACTTGGAGGGGACTTTAAGCCAAGACATGTCTACACTTTCAGCGTATCTCCAGACTTGGAGGTTGAAGCTCAGTCACACTAAGACGGTAACAGCAGCCTTTCATTTAAATAACTGAGAGGCCAAGCGTGAGCTATAAGTCTACAATAATGATAGACTTTTACCGTTCTATCCAACTCCTACTTATCTTTGGGTAAAACTGGACAGATCGCTCACGTTTCACCACCATTTAGTGGCATTGTGCAAAACACTATCCTCGCGTGTCGCACTGCTGAGGCGACTTGTGGGGTCGGGATGGGGTGCTGGTGCCAAAATATTTCGCATAGCCACCTTATCTCTTGTCTACTCAACAGCTGAGTACTGCGCAGCAGTCTGGTGTCGCAGCGTTTATACTCGCCTTATAGACAGTGCCATAGACTTTGCGCATATTTACTGGATGCCTGCGTTTCAATCCAACAGACCACCTACCCATACTTTCAGGTGTCCATCCAGCTAAGCTTCGCCGACTGGGAGCGACACCCTCCTTGGTTTATCGTGTATCTCTGGACCCTGATCATATCTTGCACATTTTTTTAAGTGGTTCCTCGGATGCTGGCCAAGAGAGATTAAGATCCAGACGCCCATTTGTGCCAGCTGCGTGGAATCTTTTCGACAATCTTGCCGAACTTGGTATCCGGGCTATTGAGTGGACAAACCATAATTGGATTGCGGAGTACTGTAAAAATCCCCCAAACTCCGTGTTTTTGGCCCAGGATCGTTCCATTCGTCCGTGCACAAATGGGGTCTCGCTCCTTCACCAAATTGTGAATGTGGCGCCGCTGAACAAACCGCAGACCACGTTCTAATAGCGTGCCCAATACATCGGGCACCACATGGAGCACGAAATCTGACAGTTTTGGATGACGAAACTCGATGCTGGCTTAACAACATCACTGCCAGCACTTGATCCTGGCAGTACAGCAGTCTAGGGTAGTAAAAGGATAAACTCTCGGCCCCAGTTCTGTTTGTGTCTGACTTGGAGTAGATGCCCTTCCAAAGAACGACGACGACAGATTGAGCTGCTTAACTGCTGAAACCATTATAAAAATTGTATCTGAAGAAATTGTTAAGGCTAAAACTGTTTTTCGAAATAACTATGAAGGTGCTGGTAGACTAAAGTTAAGACAAGGTGATCAAAAACCTCTACATAATATTAAGGACATTTATATGGTGCTTTTGGAGATGCAAAATAACAAAAAATCTGCCCAGTTCTAGTAACTGCTTTAAGTCACTTTCCATCACTTGATTTAAAAAAGTATTGATGCTTGCCAACTGATGCAAGATATTAATAACCTACGACAAAAATTTCTGAGTTTCAAACATGAAAAAGAAATGGAAACTAATGCTGTAGTAGACCTCAAATCTACAGTTCAAGAGCTGTCCTGTCTCTTAAAGAAAAAATAATGTAAAACCCCAGAATTAATCAAAGTAGATTCACATCCTGAACCTATTCACAAAGACTCTTACTCTGAAATATTGAGAAAACCAATGCCTCAAACACTAAACTCAACTTACAAAAATGATAATAGCTCTGCTGATAATTTTACCACAGTGGAAAAAAGACGTAGGTCTACTCGAATTGGCAGAATGAAACAGTCAGACTTAGAGGTTGTTGAAAAACCTGTTAAAATTTTTGCTTCAAGATTTCATCCAGATGTTTTAGAGAGTGAAATAAAACAATTTGCTTAATCTCGATTTAAATCAGCAACAACAGTCATTGTTGAAAAATTATAAATTAAATTTGACTCTTATTCATCTTTCAAAATTTCTATTACAGGAGTACTAGCTAATAAGTGTCTTGATCTTAAACAATGGCCAATAGGAATACTGATTAAAAATTTTTTCACCACTTCAAAATCCAAGAATATGGCATCCTTTCCCAAATTTATTGATTATTCCAATGGAGAAAACAAATAATATAGAGTTAAAAGTGGTTTCCTTTAACTGCAGAGGTCTTAGTAGCTAGAAGAAATTAAAACTTTATGTAAAACGTTTGACATAATTTTGTTACAAGAAACTTGGCTTGCCAAGCAAAATCTTGATTTTTTGAATTTTATCAACAATCAGCCTTATTCTTATGGTATAAGTTCTTTTAGCTATGAAACAAAACTGCATTCAGGCAGACCTTATGGAGGCACTGCTATTTTGTGGAACAAGCAGCTTCAGGCATCTACATTCTCTAACCACGATAATAGCATTATTGGTCTTAACGTAAATATTTGTACCTCCTCCATATCTTTTATAAATGTACAGGGTCCTCCACCCAAGTGTAGACTAATTTTTAGATAGATTTCTAAAGTATTTATAAATTACTTTATGCTCTGTTTTTTCTTTTTGCAGATATGTCCTCCACCCAAGTGTAGACTAATTTTTAGATAGATTTCTAAAGTATTTACAAATTACTTTATGCTCTGTTTTTTTTGCAGATATGTAGTATGACATATCTATTTATTAATGTGTACAAAAAATTTCTTAAACTTTGTTTAGTTTTAGCATCTAAAAACAATGAATACCGCCATTGAAAAACTTTATCGGGATGGCAAGAAGGCTTTTGAAATATTTAAGCTCCTGAAAGGATCTGTAAGTCGGTCTGGGGTCTTCAAGGCAGTCAAACGGTTTAAGGAAACTGGTAGCACTCAGCCTAGAGTGAGGAGTACCCTAGAAAGGCCCTCGAGAACAAAAAAACTCGTAAAAAATGTCACAGAAAAGTTGAGACGAAATCCTGCAAGAAGCGTCACAAAACTTGCTCAGGAGGCCAATGTGAGTCCATCCACTATGCGGAGACTTCTTAAAAATGATCTTCAGTTAAAGGCCTACAAAATTACGAAAAGACAACTTCTCTCGGCTGCCACAAAAAAGAAGAGACTCGAAAAGGTAAAATTGCTTCGGAACAAACTTCTTGATGACACGCAGCTGACAATTCTCTGGACTGATGAAAAGCTGTTTAGTATCTAAGCGATACACAATCCGCAGAATGATCGTATTTGGACGAAAAACAAAGAGTCTGTACCTGTTGAACTTCGAACTTCCTTCAGAAGGCAAAAACCCGCATCGGTGATGGTGTGGGCGGGAGTTACGTCGAATGGTTTGAAAACTCCGTTAATTTTTGTCGAAGATGGCGTAAAAGTCAATCAGCGCGTTTACTGGACATGTTGAAGAACAAGATTCTTCCATGGATAAATTCATTGCCTGGAAATCAAGCGGTGACACTACAGCAGGATGGGGCAACCGCTCACACAGCCAAAATGGTTCAAGCCTGGTGCAAGGACAACTTTAAGTCCTTTTGGTCAAAGGAACTCTGGCCCCCTTCTTCTCCTGATCTTAATCTGATGGACTTTGGGATATTGTCCATCTTGGAGAGAAAGGCCTGCGCTGTGTCACATTCAAATGCGGAAAAATTGAAGAAGAAATTGAAAGAATCTTGGGCGAAAAATAGAAAGCGAAACTATTCGTGCCACGTGTGAAAAAGTTATCTCTCGCCTCCGCCGTGTTATCATTGAAAAGGGTGGATATATTAAATAAACTGAATTCAATATTGAAGATAATACATTTACCTTTAATTTTCTTCAAAAAAATATTTCATTGCCCTTTTTGTTTTTAAATTAATGTAATATATAACAGTCTACACTTAGCTGGAGGATCCTGTATATCTTCCATATTGTTGTTAATCCAATAAAGATAAATACTTAAAATATCTTGAAAAGCTCGGTGAGTTATGTGAAGATATTTAACATTCTAATATGTGTATTATAGGAGAATTCAATGCTAGCTATAACAATATGTTTGGCCCCTTGTTAAATTCCTTTTGCCAAGATTTCAATTTTACTATATCTGATGAGGCGATGTTACCTAAAAAATCTTTTACGTATGTTAGTGATGCTCATAACACTTCAGCTGGATTGATCATTGTGTGTCCTCCTGCGCAGCCCAAAACTCAATAACTAAAATAGAAGTACTACATAACTTTATTACATTTGATCATCACCCTCTTTCCATAACATTTAACTGTAAATTCTTTACTCGAATTGCTGTTGATGAACCTATACCTGATTACTTTAATGTAAAATGGTCAAAAGTATCTCAGACAAACAAAGCAAATTATCATGAAGCTACTAAACATTATTTGAATAATAATGTTTTCCCATTTGACGTAATAAAATGCAATGATGCTCATTGCTATGACCATAAAAATTAGAACTTATCAATAAGTTTTACTTAGATATTGTACATAGTCTCCTGCAACCATCAAAAGATGTCCTTGGATCTTCTTGTCATGGTCTATCATTTCATTCTATTTCAGGTTAAAATGACTCAGTATGGCACATATTAGAACAAGAACTTCTTATCTATCCTGGGTTAAAAACGGCAGACCAAAAAATGGTGAGATGATTTTAATTAAAATGAAATCAACAAGAAAACAATTCAAATATGACCTAAGACGGTGCAAAATACCAAAAGACCAAAAGTCTGTTGATTCATTGGCCAAGGGCTTTTTTTCTTATACTTTTTCTAAGGCCTTCTGGCAAAACATTAAAAAGCTTAAGAAATCGAGTCCTTTACCAGCTGCGGTTGGGGGTGCCTCAGGATCCCAAAAAATTGCAGAGATGTGGAAAAGTCATTTTGTTAACCTACTTAACTCTGTCGGAAACGATGAATATAAAGAGTTTGTTTACAACAATATTACTTGTAAGAATAGTTATATAAATTTATCCCAGTACATGAGTGATGTTAATACTATTCAATCTTTAATTTGTAAACTGCCTTTTAACAGTGCTGTTGGTAGTGATGACATTTCTGCTGAGCATATTTGTTTTGCCAATTCTACTGTTGCCCTTTACTTAAGTTTATTTTTTAATATGTATATCCTACATGGCCATATTCCTAAACCGTGCATTAATACAGTTATTGTACCTATTTTAAAAAATAAGAATGGTGATCATCAAGATTATGGTAATTATAGACCTATAGCAATTGCAACAGTTGTTTAAAAGCTGTTTGAGCGAGTCATCTTTGTTAATATAAAAAAATTTTAGATACCTCTGACAATCAATTTGGTTTTAAAACTAAACATAGTACAGAATGTGTGTTTACCTACTCAAACAAGCAATTTCTTATTATAGTACTTGTGGTAGTCCAATTTTCTGCGTTTTTCGTGATGCTTCAAAGGCATTTGATCGTGTAAATCATTATTTGCTCTTTCAAAAGTTAATTGTGCACAATGTTTCATTGTGTTTTGTTCGTTTATTAATTTACTGTTATACTCAACAAAGTATGCAAATTAGATCGGGTAGATGTTATTTTCGTTATTTTCGGTAACTAATGGTGTTAGACAAGGTAGCATTTTAAACTCCATATTTTTTTCCAGTCTACATAGATGATCTATTAAAAGAACTGATCAAAATGAAAGTAGGATGTTTTGTTGGCAAATCTGTTATTAACCATTTATTATTTGCTAATGATTTATGCTGTTTTTTCCCTAGCATTCATGGTCTTCAACATATCATTGATGTATGCCTCTCGTACGCTTCCTCTCATAATATAATATTAAATTGTCAAAACACACTAGACTTATCTTTTCCATCTAGCAACTTTAAATTAAATATTAAACTTAATGTGGCACTTGGTGATTTCAAGATACGGTTTGTACATGAAATTAAATGCCTTGGGGTATTTCTTAACTCCAAGTTACGTGATGATGAAGATATAAATAGACAGGTTCGTTATTTATATGGAACTGCAAAAAGGTAAAAAACATGCTTTAATAACTGTTCGACTGAAATAAAAATAATATATTATTTCGCACATATTTCTCGTCTATGTATGCATGTCAATTATGCAATAACTTTTTGTCCTCTAGTTTAAAAAGAATACATATAGCCTACAATAATTTATTTCGAATGTTACATGAATTGCAATCCATGTAAAAAATATGAAAGTGCTTCTGAACAGCAGGTATTGAATAACATTACAACATTTGATACCATTGTTAGAAAAATGTCTGCTCCTTTGTTTATCGTTGTTACGAATCTAATAATAAATTAATTTCTTCTTTAATGACCTCGGAATGTTTTATTAATTCATCATACTATAAACACTACAACGCATTAGTTTATTTGTAATAGATACTTGGTAACTTTTTTAAGTATTTTTTTTGTATGTGTCTTTTATTCTGTGTAGTTTTTGGCTGTTTTTTTTTTTTTTTGTTATGGACCGTGAATCTGATTTAAATAAATAAGTAAATAAAGTAAAATAAATCTACCATGAGGTTTTATAAAAGTAGTCATATGTTTAAATTTCTCAGTCAAAGAAACTGGCCAGAAATTGGAAATTGAATCTAATTTCAAAATATTTTAGCTTCCGACAACTGTCACAAATTCTTATTTATGGTTGATGCCATTTTCAAATTAAAGGCACACATTAGTGTTTAATTTATGATAGTAAAATCAACACAGACACGTACTATTCTATAGACTTTTAGTACTACAATGTACTTTAGTACTACAAAGTACAATGCAATACACCAATCAATTGTCTTTCTAACATGGAAATAACGCATTGTGTTTTCATGCTTTTAATTTTGATTAAATTACTTTCTTGAGGAGCAATGGAATCCTCTTTGGTGTTCTTAGGAAAAGCGATTTAGCGCCAGGCTTCAGCTTAATCACGTTAACTGTAAAGTTTGTCACGTTTTCTTAAATTTGAAACTACATTTGGAAACAATTCTTTTACCAAATCTATGTTGTTTAAAATAGTATTAACATTAGCAAAATACTCAAAGCACAACTAGCTGGCCAGTTTAACATAGGTAGTGAAAAAAAGTTTATTACATGCTAGTCAACAAATATTTCTTACAACTTTAAGTTAAAAAGCTTTAAAGAAATAAATTTCCCTTGCATCTTGCGCATCACGCAATGACAAGGGTGACGATAAAAACTGCAAAAACACTGGATAGGCAGCAACAACCGAAATTTAAAACAAAGGTTGTTGAAGTAAATTAAGACTTTATTTTTTTTTTTTACACAAAGTTTCGTTCACATGCAGAGTTGGTTTACATACGAGTGAAGCCAGATAATTTCTTTTCACTAACTAGTATTAGTTTGTATGTGGACCTATTAAAACGATTAATCAAATCTCTACCGCAAACTTTAAATCAAAGCTGAAAAAACGCAAAAACATCTCCTCTTACCACGTAGTCTGCATAACTATTAACGAATAGCTTGAATTGAAAGCCATAAGCACGAGCACGTGCAAGTTATTCCTTAACAAAATAGGCAGCGTAAGTAAATTATTCTTGGTTTTTTAGAGATTTATTTTATATTTTTTTATTTATTTTATTTAAATCAGACTCACGGTGCGTTATTTCCATGTTAGAAAGACAATTGATTGGTGTATTGCATTGTACTTTGTAGTACTAAAGTACATTGTAGTACTAAAAGTCTATAGAATAGTACGTGTCTGTGTTGATTTTACTATCATAAATTAAACACTAATGTGTGCCTTTAATTTGAAAATGGCATCAACCATAAATAAGAATTTGTGACAGTTGTGGGAAGCTAAAATATTTTGAAATTAGATTCAATTTCCAATTTCTGGCCAGTTTCTTTGACTGAGAAATTTAAACATATGACTACTTTTATAAAACCTCATGGTAGATTTATTTTACTTTATTTACTTATTTATTTAAATCAGATTCACGGTCCATAACAAAAAAAAAAAAAACAGCCAAAAACTACACAGAATAAAAGACACATACAAAAAAAATACTTAAAAAAGTTACCAAGTATCTATTACAAATAGCTGCTTACAAATAGGGGAAGTGTGGGACCCATGGAACACCGAATTTATTTGAAAACGGAAAACGGATTTTTTGAAATTTTTGCATTTGGAAACAAACTTTTGTAAGACATGCTTATTCCAAAATTAAAATTCGTGGAACTGCTAGTTTAGAAGGCAGTAAAGCTGTTTTTTAATTTTTGGGGTAAAAAATGTCCTTTTTAGGTTAATCTTTGTAAGAATTTTATAGTTTCTTGAAGTTACTAAAACTATTAATGTTGGTTTCTTTGAAAAGACTACTTATCTAGCTATCAGTTGATCAAAAGTTTTAGTTGTCAAAGTGTAGTGTGTATGAACTAAAAGCTATTTTCTATTAATTATAACTATGTGGGACCTTTGGAACATGGCGTTCCATAGGTCCCTTGTATTTCAGGTCATGCCTACATTTAAATCTAGATTATCGAATAAGGGTTTGTTTAGTGAAGAGGACCTAAATAAAGCTTTGAAAGGTGTCTTAGTAATGAACTCAATTTCAGAAAAGCTTCGAAAGTTTACAGAATACCTATAGGTACTTTGCACCGTTATAAGAAAAAGATGCATCCAGGAAACACTGAAGTTAAGAAAATGTCTATGACTACAACTCAAGTAAGTAAATTTTTGTTGGGCTAAGTTTTATGCTTCTAACCTAGGCCTATACTGACAAAGAGGCTAACAGATTTTGTCAGTTAGGCTAATGGTTTGATCTAAGCCTAATTAAGATTTAAGAATGAAATGTAACCTAATGAAAAACTAGGTTATTAAATAAGGAATTTAAAAACCTAATTTAATACTTTATTTAAAAACCTAGTTAATTTTTAATAACCTAACTATAGATTATTAAATAAGGAATTTATTAACCTAGTTTTTCATATCCAGTTAATAGGCTAATTACTGTTTGTATTTTTATAGATTTTTACAGAAGATGAAGAACATGCATTAAAGGATTACATCATTAAACTTTCAAAGCTGTTTTATGGCCTTGACAAAATTAAAGTCAAAAAACTTGCTTATGAATATGCAAAAATAAAAAACAAAAAAATTCCTAATTCATGAAATGAAAAAAAATTGCTGGTGAAGATTGGCTAAAAGGCTTTCGTAAGCGAATGGAAGATTTAAGTTTGAGAAAACCTGAAAGTACAAGCCTTGCCAGAGCCATGGCATTCAATCCTTTCAATGTTCATGCTTTTTTTGACAACCTCAAAAGTATTCTTAGCAATTCAAACATCCCTCCAACCAGAATTTGGAATCTTGATGAGACTGGAATTAATACAGTTCCCAATTCCAGAAATATTTTATGTAGAACTGGTACCAAGCAAGTTGGCCAAATAAGATCAGGGGAACGTGGTTTAAAGATTACAATGTGTTGCTGTGTCAGTGCTACTGGAATGGCTCTACCGCCAGCATTCATATTTCCCAGGGTTCGATTTGCAAGCCACATGTTGCGCGGTGCTCCTGCTGGTAGTCTTGGTTTGGCCAATCCATCAGGATGGATGAAACAAAACATTTTCCCACAAGTCTTGAAACATTTTATTGACAATATGACAGTATCCAAAGATCAACCGGGTGTGCTGATCATGGATAATCATAACAGCCATATAACTTTAGAGGGTGTTGAGCTGGCTAAAAACCATGGCTTAGATCTGCTTACCCTGCCGCCTCATTGCAGCCACAAACTGCAACCTTTAGATGTGGGTGTATTTGAAGCCTTTAAGAAATTCTACAGCTCATTTTGTAATGAATGGCATCTGTCACATCCTGGGGAAACACTGTCTTTATATTATGTTGCTGGATTGTCTAATAAAGCTTTTGTTAAATCCTGCACCTTGGAAAATATTACTTCTTCATTCAGGCGGACTGGAATATTTCCTTTCAATTCAGAAATTTTTACAGAGGATGAATTTTTACCTTCCACAGTAACTAATCAGGTGCAAAACGTTTATTCAGGCGAGACAAACATGGACGCAAGTGTGCTTGACACCACTGAGGCTGTTGTTCAATCTACATCTACCTTAGCGTCATCAAACCCAGGCTGTAGCCTGGAAGCAGTCCCTGAAACCTCTTTAATTAAATCAATCGCCCCACTACCGAAAGCAAGGCCACGAAAAATTCGGCGTCGCAAGAGAGTTTCTTCTGCCATCATCACACGCACACCTGTGAAAAAAAGACTTTTCCCTCAGCAATCAGGAGATAGTTCAACTGATGAAGAAGAGGTATTTGCTGATTCAGAAAGTAATGCCAGTCTGTTTGATGGTTATTCCAGCCTTGCTCCACAAACTGACAAGCTTGTCATATTCAAATGTGGTGATTTTGTTATTGCTAATGTGCACACTGCAGCTGGAAATTGTAAAAAGTTTATTGGAAAGCTGGTTAGTGGACCAAATGAAGATGAAGACTTTGAAATCAGTTTTCTGGAGAGGTCAAGAAAAATTAAAAATGGATTTGTCTTTCCAGAAATGGAAGACCTAGCCTCCATTGGCAAAAAAATATTGAAAAAATTTTTCCCCCACCTCATGCAGCTGCTCAAACTAAACGGTTATGTGGGGTGATGAAATTTAACGTTGATTTATCATATGTGTAATGTTTTTGTGTGTGCATGTTTGTTTATGTATATTTTTGTGTTTATTTGAAGTTAATGTAAAAAAAAACAACGTTTGATAGCTTTGTAAGAAGTGTTCCATAGGTCCCAGACGGTGTTCCATAGGTCCCACCCCTGTGGGACCTATGGAACGAAATGTAAAAATTTAATAATTGCTTGTAACTTAGCAACCAATTACCACACAGCTAAACCATTTTATCCCAATGCAGAGCTACCTAATCACAACATGCAGACCAATTTTCAAGCAATTTTTAGTTAAAATATAAAAGTTACAACCGTTTAAAAAAAATCGTTCCATAGGTCCCACACTTCCCCTACTATTACAAATCGTCGGCAGCGTGGTTGATTAATTAAAGCACCGGGCTGATGATCAACATGGTCTCGGTTCAAAACCCACTTGCGCCATTCAGTTGTTTTCTTGGGGAAAGACACTTTACCGCACTTTCTCCTGCGTGGTGGTCTTGGCAAGCAGTTCTAAATTACAGTAATATCTTCATTAAATTACTAGCGGACAGCAATATCTTGGCATCTCCGGAAGCTGGTCGTGGTAATTGCTTACTCTATGCATAGCGCCTCCGTCGCTTTCCTGCGAGCCAGGAAGATAAATACAGAGATAAAATAAAAATAAAAAAATAAAAAGATAAACTAATGTGTTGTAGTGTTTATAGTATGATAAATCAATAAAACATTCCGAGGCCATTAAAGAAGAAATTAATTTATTATTAGATTCGTAACAACGATAAACAAAAGGAGCAGGACATTTGTCTTACAACGGTATCAAATGTTGTAATGTTATTCAATACCTGCTGTTCAGAAGCACTTACATACCTGTGCAATCCATGTAAAATTTGAAATGAATTATTGTAGGCTATATGTATTCTTTTTAAACTAGAGGACAAAAAGTTATTGCATAATTGACATGCATACATAGACGAGAAATATGTGCGAAATAATATATTATTTTTATTTCAGTCGAACAGTTATTAAAGCATGTTTTTAAGACATTATTATTTTTTTTATTCGTTTTTCATAAATTATAAGCTCTGGGAAAATGGAATCAGGGCCCGGAGCTTTATTTGGTTTTAAGTGTTGAAGGGCAGCAGTAAATTTTCTCTGTAAAAAAGTGTCAGAAATATTTACTGCGTCTGGTGTTGAGGCCCTCCAAAAGTCAGACACTTTTTAGAGACAAGTCAAGATGATTTGCGGTCAACAGCCTCGTATCTTTCATTTCTGACCAGCTGAGATGCAATAGCATCAATTGAGACGGGACAGTGACGAGGAGAGTGTCGTGACCTACCAGTAAGGTTATTCAGAATAATCCATACTTTTCGACCAGAGTGTGAAAATTCGATGCTTCGAATTGCCTTGGACCATCAATCCCTTCGCTTTCTGTCAAGCTTAGCAAGTAAGGCTGTGGCACCCAAACTTGAGTCGTCTCGCTGAGGAGACTGCAGGAAAGTTCTAAAGAGAAATTCACACTGCGCATCCCAGCACGGAATATAGTTGTTTCGATACCCGTGTTGGATAGTCTTTTTGGCTGCTTTCTTGATGATGTTACAGAAGTCCTGGTAAGCCGCATCCACATCAAGTGAATTAGGCGGCAACACAGTCTTTGCGAATTTATTCGTCAAAGCAATGTAATGACTCCATTTGGCCTTGTGGAAGTTCCATCGTTTAACAGGCATGCTTGGCACTGTCAAAGCAAGCCTTGGTGGTGTAATAAGCGAAGGTGGATGTTGTGTCCTGGGGAAACTTTTCAAGAATACGTTTATCTGGAAAGCGACTGTTTGGACCTACGATAGCGAAAGCTAGATCTGGATTGGTACCAGTGTTTCAGCGGCCAGAGTAAAAATTGGTGGCGTCCTTGGCATTGTATAGAAGGGCAAGACTATTAATACTTGCCCAGCCAAGCACTCACCGTCCGGACTATTATTATCGTAACCCCAATCAACATGAAGACAGTTGAAATCGCCAGCATAAAGACAGGGGTGAGGAAACACTGGGAGATCCAGAGATCGCAACCGCGTTGGTGTAGGTTTGTAGACATTGACTATTTTATAACCATCAACGTCCACGTACAACCACTCCATCTCCAATGTTGATGGATATTGGTCCAAAAGCGTGTACCTTATTCGCTCGTGGACAAACGTGGCAAGGCCAGGCTTCCTGCTTAAAGAAGACCCAGCTAATCGGTAGCTTGGAAGTGCAAACTTCTCTGCATCAGTGCAGTGGGTCTCCTGTAGAAGGATGAAGAGTGCATCAGGCTGCAGTACAAGGTAATGAAGAGCGTTCATCTTGCTTTTAGTGACGCCTTCGATGTTTAGCTGAAGAATAGTGGGTCTTCGGAACTTGTTGGCGATGTGCCCTGAAAAGGGCAGTTTTTTCCAGGCATTGCCCCGTCCTGAAAAGGACGTTTTCCGATTAGCAGACCCTCTCGCTGAACATCGAAATGGGTAGATACTCTTCCGTTTGGGCAGGTTTGGTTTCGGTCTGTCATGTTTGAGAGCAATAACTAACATACTCACGTCCCAGGCTGCGAGAAAGCACCTGCCATCTGGGACAATCTGTTATCCCAGGCTGCGAGAAATCTCAATCTGTCATTCATGTACCACAATAGCAAATTAATCAGAATTTTTGCCATAAGTACAGAATCAAATAAAATTTTTTTCAAATAGAATTTATACAAGCCTTATTCAAAATACTTATTCAAATCGAATAACTAACACTTATAACCACCTTATTCAAATAGAATCAATTTATAGAACCAATATACGTAGAATCAAATAGATTTTTAAAAAAAGATTTTTTAAGCTGGAAATTGTATTCAAATTAAAATCAAATCAATTTAAGATTCAAGAATATGAAAACAATATCAATCTAATCATATTGTTTCATTTTGTCATTTCATCTCTATATTTATCCTCTTGACTTGCAGGAAGGCGACGGAGGCGCTGTGCATAAGGCGAGCAATTGCCCCGACCTGCTTCAGAAAATGCCAAGATATTGCTATCCGGTTGAAATTTTTTATTTTGGTTTTTAAGTTTTTTTTATATATAGACATGACTAAAATTTAGAACTGCTTTCCAAGACTGCCAAGCAGACCAAAGTGCCCTAAAGCGTCTTTCCCAAGGATGCAACAGAAAACGAAGTAGTTTTAAACCGAGACCATGTTGATTACCATCATGGTGCTCTTAACTACTCAATAATGCTGCCGGATAGGTTTTCAACCCATTCGTATCATGTGTGTCTTTAGTGTTTTCTAAAAATTATAAAGGAAGTATAACAATGCATTCCAGGGAAAATTATCAGTTGTGAATCTAACCCATGCATTAACGGAAATTGCACTGATGAGAACAACAATTATTCATGCTCATGTTTTCCTGGATACACTGGTAGAAACTGCGAAACGAGTAAGTTTACAAAAACATTAGTTATTAGAAACTTAAATATTTTATCACGTTGTTTTCTTGTTGAGAAGATCTAGCACTAAGCCGGTGTGAATCTAAACCATGCGTTAACGGAAATTGCGTTGATGAGAACAACAATTATTCATGCTCATGTTTTCCTGGATACACTGGTAGAAACTGCGAAAGGAGTAAGTTTACAAAAACATTAGTTATTAGAAACTTAAATATTTTATCACGTTGTTTTCTTGTTGAGAAGATCTAGCACTAAGCCGGTGTGAATCTAAACCATGCGTTAATGGAAATTGCACTGATGAGAACAACAATTATTCATGCTCATGTTTTCCTGGATACACTGGTAGAAACTGCGAAACGAGTAAGTTTACAAAAAACATTAATTACACTGGTCAACAAATTTTGACCTAATCTTTTAATCAGTAATACAAGTAAACTTTTCCAAATGAATTTTTTGCGCTGATTTTGAATCTGCTCTCGTTTTTTTTCTAGCACATCAGATTTTTAAGATATTTGCAATTCGATATTTTACGTGTTTGACAATATGTTCTTTTAATTAAACCAAATTTGTTTTTGAACTAGTTTGTTCAAACTGTCCTATAAATCCTCATTGTGTAGCATAATAATATTTTTTGTACTGTAGCAATATTTTGAACACAAATTACAATTCTAACCAAAAATGGAAAAAATGTTACAAATAAACATTACCCAATTGCTTACGTTGTTATGATTTTAAAGGTGGTATTACAACTCTTTTGATGCAACTCATAAATCAGTTGTTCTACGCGAATCCATTGATCTCTTTGATTCCACTACATACAATATGACATACAGAATTACTTTATTGGCGGGAAGATAATTGCAAACACTTAAAATGCTTTGAATATGAATGTAACGGTAAACGGCGCTGAAGTAGCCGATTACCGCAAAGTGAAGTGTCGATCAACGCGCTTCCGGCTTCGACAAATTAAAAGGAAATAATAACCAAGGAAAATAATTTAATATAAAATAAGTTATAACTGAAACGTTGAAACTTGGAAATAAAAGCGAAAACGAAAGCGGAAACGGTAATCTGTAAATAAATAAAAACAAACTAAAAATTAAACACAAAAAGAAAACGCATAGGTGTCTTACCGAGCAGTTCACTTCGGTGCTGACTCACGGGGAAAACGGGAATATCTTAACTGCACGCTAAGTCTACTCAGACTTCAACCAGCTGCCCACAAACACTGCAGCTGGTCGCCTCACAAATTGAGAAGTGTGAACAAACGCAATAAAGCCAGCTCTAAAATCAACGCGCTGCAGACACAACTATGCTTCAAGGTGAGATTAATTAAAAATAAAGCGTAAAACAAAAAAGGCGCTGGCAGCGAGTGCTCGCGCAAATAATGATTAGAAACTCAAGAGAAATAAAATAAAACACGTGCGTTGGTAATTTTCTACAATGAATTTTGTTTGTAAGAATGGCTTTGATCATCACAGTACAGCATCCAGCAGTAATTGCCCATCATTCCTTCATTCCAGAAACCTTGGTAGCGTGCCTCCATTGCTTGTATATCCTAGTAAAATTGTTCACCTTGCTCATCACTGACCACACCAAGGTTTGCGGGGAAAAAGTCCAGGTGTGAGTGTAGAAAATGCACTTTAAGGTACATGCGACAACCCACTCTTTAGAAGGTTTAAGTAGGTTTTCAACTCCCTCCTGAAATAAAGGTGACATTATATTGCCCAAAACGTTTGCACAGAGCCACTTAAATACTTTCCAAGCTTGTTGTTCGAGTGCAGTCAGCGTTTTCTCAAAGTTTGAATCTTTCAAAGATTCCTTTCAATTTTGCTTCACTTATTTTGGGAAAATTCTTGCAAAGAAATGCAAACTCACTCGAATTGCTCTTCCCCAGTGCTTTATCAAAATTCTTCATTAATCCCAGTTTATATGAAGTGGTGGCATTAATGCATTCTTGGACTCAACTAAAGGAACACTTTGGACATTTGCAATTCCTGAAATATATTAACCTCGAGCTGGCCAGTCTCTTCTAACATAGAGCTCTGCAGTAGCACGACTATCCTATAGACAGAGAAAGCAGCAATGTTTGGTAAAACCTCCTTGCATTCTCATTAAAATACCAATGACCTTAAGGTCTCCACAAATTTTTCATTTATAATTGCTATACTTAACAGCATTGAGGAGGATTTCAATATTTCCATAAAATTTCCTTAAATGCACCGAGTGTGCTACTGGAACAGACGGTTTTGTATTACTATTGTGGAGAAGAACAGCTTGAGACTTCTTTTAAAGGAGTCCAGGAAAAGACACCACTCATTTGCTGTTTGATCCTCTCCCAATTTTTCAAACAAACTTTTAATATTATGACAGTAGTACAGCAGTCCATTCACTCTGAAACTGTCGACAAGTCCATGTTACGCTTTCTCTAATGGGTAACCACAACATCTGCATAAAGCAAGTTGTTTTCTTGTAATCTTGAAGCAAGCAGCTCTGCCTTTTGCTTTGAAAGAGCTAGGTCTCTTATAAGATTATTTAAGCATTTTTGGGAAAACAGAATAGGTTTTAAACTTTCTTCTGGGTCGTATTCAGAATCTGTTGAATCCTTTGGAGCAGGAATACTTTCTTCATCAGAATCTTTCCCGACTTTATCAGCAAGAGTGTCAAGTCCATTTTTAGGTGGAAGTGGTGCAGGCATGGAATCGTCATGTGGAACAGGCCTTCTCGCTGAGTCCAGATTTGGATATGAAATCTTCATTCTATGTTTCCTACTAAATCCTATTACATTTGCAAGGCAAAAATAACAGTCTTAATTGTGGTCTTTTGGTTCCCTCCATATCATGGGAACAGCAAAAAGCATTGCTGATATACGTTTGTTCAATCAGTTTTGCAAGCCGCTTGAACATGAAGTGCATATTTGATGTGGTGCCCACTGCTTACCTTGGTCTCCCAACGGAAAACCGAAATAAAGTTGGTATATTCTTTTTACATCTGATGTGATGGCTCGTCGTTGAGTTTTAACAATAAAGCTGCCACATACATAGCAAAACAAGTTTGGACTATTTTTACACTTTCTTGGCATGATTACATCAAATTTACCGTAAAAACAAACAGCAAATCAATCTACATAAGCTCTGAAAAAAATACAAACCACTAAAACTACCTAATGTTGAAGACCTGAAGCCCACCACATAGGTTCTTAACTACCAAATATATGACATATTCAGCAAAACGCTGTTTTTCATCAGTTATGTCTTAGCAGTATCAGTTCAGCCACTTATAAAAATTTTTCTAAAACGTCATAGCTCAATTACAAAGCATGGTAAAATCCACATCGCACAAGTTTATGTAGGTCAAACTATAAAAACAAAAAATAAAAATAACTCAAAAACCTGATGTGCTAGAGAAATAGTCAACACATTTTTGAAATCAGCGTCAAAAATACGTTTAGAAACGCATAAAGGCATTTCTGATTAAAATTTGCTGTTGACAGTGTTATCAGAAACTTAAATATTTTATCACGTTGTTTTCTTGTTGAGAAGATCTAGCACTAAGCCGGTGTGAATCTAACCCATGCGTTAACGGAAATTGCACTGATGAGAACAACAATTATTCATGCTCATGTTTTCCTGGATACACTGGTAGAAACTGCGAAACGAGTAAGTTCACAAAAAACATTAATCATCAGAAACTTAAATATTTTATCACGTTGTTTTCTTGTTGAGAAGATCTAGCACTAAGCCGGTGTGAATCTAAACCATGCGTTAATGGAAATTGCACTGATGAGAACAACAATTATTCATGCTCATGTTTTCCTTGATACACTGGAAGAAACTGTGAAATAAATCAGTTCAGAAAATGTGTCTTAAAAATAAACCCAATATCTAAGTTGTGAATTTTTGTTCGAAAAAAGCATTTAAAGGAAAGAATTATTTCAGAAATAAGTAAATTAACAGGCCACCCTAATGCTCCTTTCGATAAACAAACATTATTTTTATAAAATAATGCCAACCCAACACCTTTTTTTTGTACGTTTTGATCCGTATTATTGTACATTGCTTTTTATATTTCTGGAACAGTTATATAAATTTTTTAGGATAAACTAGGGTTTTCCAGTCAAAATGATCTACCTGGGCGACAGCAAGCTAAGGTATGTTTAATCAAAAATACGTTTCAATTTCTGACTACCGTCCCTAACCGACTTTATTCTTTTAATTTTTTTCTGCACTGAAAAATTACCCACATCAGCATTATGATTAGCAATACACAACCAAACCGTCTATATGAAATCAGCAAAAATTATTATTGACAAATGGCCCGAAATATTGATTACGTAAACCTCGTCGCTATCGTCGTTATATCAAAATATCGTGCATTTATTTTGGAGCAAGCCCAGGTTTATTCGTTTATTACACCGGATTGTTGCACACTTCCCGGATCAGATGCTGGCAATGATGGTATTGAGCCTGCATCGGGTTTCGTCATCCAAAACCGTCAGACCTTGTGCTCCATGTAATGCCCGATCTATGAGACTCGCTAATACAACGTGATACAACCATTACAACAATTGAATACTAATAAAACATTAACAATTAAATGAAGAATCGAGACTTTATTTGTGCATGGACTACTATAAACACACAACATCACTCCGCAAGCAATTGAGCTCAACCCAAGGTGTCCAGAAAAGGCTGATTTCAACAAGCGTGTCATTGATTATAGCTACCCTGCATGTACCCGCATAGTACTCGATGTTTCATTTATGATTTGTTAACTGGGCCGCGAAGAACCTGGGTTAACGAGGTTGTTCAATAGTTTCAGCAAAACTAGCACAAACGGGCGTCTAGAGCTCAGTTTCTCGTTAAAGGCATCTTAAGATTCATTTAATATTTTCACAGCAACTATTCGCGATATTTAATGTTGCAGTTTGCCAAAATAGTGTTGCTGCTTGTTGGTGAAGCCCAGAAAAGTGGATGTCTAAAAATATCTGTAAATGATCCGTTGAAATGGAACGCAGGCATCCAGTAGAAATGAACAAGACGTCATTCAAAGCATTGTCTTAAAGAAGAGCATATAGACTGTGACACCAGAGTGTTGCGCAATATTCATCTGTAGATTAGACCAAATACGGTGACTTTACGCAGTGTTTTAGTTTCAAAAAGCCATTTTAAATCCGCAAGTCGCTCATCATTATTGGCGCCATGTTACAAGACGGTATCAAAACCTGACAGATCTGTTAACGAAACCTGAGATTTCAATATTACTCTAGGTAAACAAAACCTGAGAACAACAAAATTTTTGCAAATTTCTTTTTCAAAGCAATTTAGTGACTCCACTTGGCCTTGCGGAATTCCATCTATTTACAGATATGCTTTGCACTGGAAGAGCAAGCCTTGGTTGTGTAATAAGCAAAAGTCGATGCTGTGATTTGGGAAATTTTTTTTAGAGCAACTCTTTCTGATTAACAACTATACCGATCTACATTTGCAAACGCTAGATCTGGATTAGTTCCAGTGTTCCAGTGATTGCTTGGTGGAGAAGTGCTGTGAGTCACCTTCAATAAAATGACGTGTGCTCTAAATGGTAACCAAGATGATGAAAAATGCTCAGCAGTCTTTAGTAGGACTTTTTCCAATTATATGCCTTAGCGGAGCTTTATTTGATTAAACATCCATAAATGAAAAACAAAATTTTTTTATCCAAAAAAATATCTAATTTATTTTATTAAATTTCCGTTGGTTGGAATTTAGCAAAAACTAAAAATCAAAGAGTTACAATAAATTTAACCTTAAATTAGGTTTTCATGTTAGAAAATCATGCAGGTCGAGGTAACAATTTAACAATTTCTTTAAGTTTAACGTTTTTGACGCTGTCCTGCAATTAGGAAGATAAATAGATGATATCGATAATAATGATGATGCTCAGTGATAAATTAATGAGAATTAATATGGTAATTTTTGAAAATAAATGTGAATTAATCCGTCACTCCATAGTCTCTCAAAGTTTTATGAAACTTCAAGTTGTGTTATTTTTGTTTACGAACACGTGGTCCGAAAAATTTCTGAAGAAATTTTGTTAAGAATATAAATGGTGTCAATCTTGCACATTTCTATCGAAGAAATAAAGTTACTAAAGCGACTGTCAAAACAGAACATAACATCAGAAAGGAATTCTTATGACAATATGCAAAAGTTACAACACACTCATTATGTAGCACTTGCAATCCAAGACGTTTATTACTCATGGGAACTCTTTGCGAAGATCGCGAAACACAGTTTAAGAAACGCCAACACTTTTATAAAATTGACAGTCAGTTTATGTGAAACGTAATAATTTTGGTAAGAGCAAATTAGGAAATTGTTATAAATAATTGCTGAAAGTTCTCGAAAAATATTGTAATTAAACATTATAGATTGCTTAAATTTTCAGTTTTCAATTTTTAATTGTTTCAACTGAAGCTTAAAATTGCAAACACTTTTAAATACATTAATGTTGCCCAGCATTAAGACTAAATAGGCGATAAATTTTAATTGAGGTTTGATGCACAATTTAGTGTTTAGAGATGGCGTGCCAACTGCTAAATCTTAATTTGTAAATTAGGAGTCTTTGATTTTACTTGGTATTGGACGAGGTTTTCTACAACTGTTTCAAATACAGCTATGACTTTGTATTAAAAAGTAAACCGAACGATTATGCCCAGTTGTGTTTAACAGGTTACGAGAAATAAGTAGAAAAAATACTTAATACTTTTTACTTTTCAATAAAGAGTGTATCAAAAGCATGATTTTACAAAACCACAATGAAAAGCATAAAGATCTGAATAAAGCTATTTTAGAATAAAGATTTGTTAAGATATAGAGATATTTGGCCGCAGATCACATAAGTACTTTTTCTCAGCGTTGTGCGTTCTGACTAAAGATGAGGGGCTCGTGTATTGGGAGGACTGCCGCAGTGAAACGAACATGTCGTTGACCTCCTGTAGCGGGGGATGCCCCTCATCAGTTGTGCTCAGGAGCTCTCAGCCGTTCTTGCAGGTGGGTTTTGTTGAAATCAACAATCGATAAGTGATGGAGATTATTGTTTATCACGATGCCTTCAACTTAAAAACAACACAAAAGCAAAAAAAGAAGAAACTAAGAGGTTTTTATTAGTAATTTTGATCCAAAACAATACTTGGTTGTGCTTATTCTAAAACAGTTTCCAATATTTTCTTGTGCTGAGTACTTTCAGCTCCATTGGTTATGGACTACTTTTGCTTGGTTAAAGTTTAGTGCGTTGATGAAATTTTAATCTAACTTAAACATAAACGAGTTTAAAGTATGAAAACTGCAATAAAATTAACGTGTATAAAGCAAACTACTGGACAATGTCTTGTCTACGTTTCTTTTGGGTACGAACGTAAACTGTATGTGATTGTAAACTGCCGATTATTTAATTTACTGCAAATGTGTTTATTCATAGTAGTTTGTAGAAAGTCTATCAAAGGTATAAAATTACTTTGTCAGCATTTATAATATTGGTGTTTCTATTTAAAATTAGGGTTAGGCGTTTTAGCTCGAGGGCCAGATTCAGACGTTGATTTTGATCAAGGGCCGCACTAATATTTACGACGTAAATTCGTGCCTCAAACTTACTCAAAGACAAAAAAGTTTTCACTTTGATTTGTTACACTGTTTGCATCGAATGCTTGGCGAGGCCAAAAAAAATAAACGCTTGTTTATTTTGTCCTGTTTTTTTGTTTTGATCATGAAGATAAATAAATTCAAATATGTTCCACCCAATAGGAATGCTTTCCATCAGAATTTTATGGTTTACCTAGAAAAGTAAACTCTTCTGGATTTACGGTAGAGATATGAGGAGACGAGTTTACGACAATCCTTGCGCTTGATCCACTTGATGGAGCAAGCGGGAAGAGGAATTTTTGAAAACGTTGCAAAAAATTTTGCTTCCTGTTTTAGTATTAACAGTGTTTTTCTTTGGTCATTTTTTAATGCTTTTCGCCACATGTTTTACGTTTTTCGTGGGTGGAAAAATCTCCTTGTAACAGTTTGCCAAATCCATGCAAACGAGACATGTTAAATTTTTCTTTTGTCGATTTGCTGAAAAATTCGCATACTCATTAAATTCTATTTAATTTGCCATTACATACATTAGAATATCATTAATTAACTTTACAAAATTCTTTCAATCAGATTGAATAACTAATTGAAAAACTTAAAACGAAGAGTGTTTAAGTCGCAAAATACTCTTTAGTTTTGAACAAGTGGTTTGTTGAACAGAATTTGAATATTGCCAGCAAAAAAACTCATATCTAAGCTTTTCGTCGGACCTTCGTCAAGAGATAAAGGTCGGAATGAAGGAAAAAATTTAATTGATTGTCTAATAAAACTGAACGAAGATGATTGGATGTTTGAGAAAGCCGCTTATATCAAATCATGCAAGCCAAATTCAGGCCGCTAAACAAAGTTTGTCAACAACATGAAAATCTTGCATTGATTAAGCGTTCTGACGCCTTTTCCAAACATCTAATCATCTTTATTTCAACAATTTAGATTGACTGCCATGGATTTAATCACTTTAGTCCAAAAAAAGAGAGCAGACAGCCCTCAAGAAGGTTAGGTTATCTATTTAGGGACATCTTTTTTTGGGTGAACTTCTTGAAAGACACTATGTATGTATTTTTGGTAATAACTCAATGTTGACAAAATGTGAGTTTTGGGCCCTCCAAATAGTTTTATATATCTTTGGCGTTTTTTTCTTTATTAAGTGGACTATGTTTCAAAATTCCAATTATTTGATTTTTTACAACTACGATTTTTTGGAAATAAATTAAAGCGAAAAATAGTTGGAGTTGTTTGACTCCTGTTTTCACGATTGTGTTCAAGCCAAAAATAAGTTTTTGGAACTCGTGAATAACTTATTTTGTTACTTTGTATAATTTTTATTTTGCGAATAACCGTAAATTATTTATTGTTTATTTTAGAGTAGCTGCAATTGCTGCCAGCCATCTCCAAATGGTATAGAATGGTACGCTGTACATTTCATTTGCCCCAACTCAACGTCAATCATAACACGCGTTCCTATTATTACGTCATGTTCTTGTACTAGTTGCCATGGAAATTAGGTGGCTTCCTTATCAAAAGTCCCACAAACCTAACAACAAACAGCAACGCCCGCTTCTTAGTTTTTGATGACGTTTCGCTGATTTTTTGTCGTAACTAACTTTAATTCTGTTGCCCCCCCCAAAAATAAGAAAAACGAACATTCAATCTGAATAATTGCTTGGAAAATTTCCAAGGTTTCCAATGATGTCTTTCAATCGATTTTTGTCCCATTGAACAATTATTTGTTTTATAAAGTTGCTCAATAACTTTTTTATTTTTCGTAAAGCATTCTGCAATAAATGATGTAAAAACATAAAACTTCTTTTTATCTTCGACAATTTTTAATATAAGCCATGTCACGTGTATGAATAAATTGCTACGCACCAGTGGAATCCTTAACCTCGGTCGGTCTGCAACAGAGTCTTCGTGAAGAAGACGCCATTGCTGATCACTACATGTTAAAATCAATAAGTATAGGCCTACATCAAAAAGGAAGTTTTGCAATCACCGACTTTTTCTGATGATTGAAAATTTTAAGGAAATTCCTTTAGTTTTGCTCTTTCGTAAAAATTTAAGTAACAAACAAGCAAAAACAAAATAAATCGTTAATAAAAAAACAAAATAAACGTAAATAGAATAAGTATTGAATGATTCAAAGATATGAGAAATTTTCCTCTAAATCAGTGGTTCTTAACCAGGGGTGCGAGCTTCTTTACAGAATTTTAAGTCAAGTGCAATTATAAGTGTAAAAGAAACATTCGCATTAAAAAATTAATGCCTGTCACGCGGCTGTTTAAATCATTATTTTTATTGTTGTTACGGTAAACATTTTGACTAGGAAGATTCTAAGAATTTAGCTGGAAGGCCTAGTTTTTCAATTCTCGCACGCGTTCTCAACAGGAACGTTAGCCGAGGAGAGTGTATTTGATAACCACAGACAAACTAACGAACGTTATAAGAATTTATGCGAATAAAAAAGAGAATTAAAAACTGCTATAGACCTGTCTATAAAAAAAGAATATTACTTATTCAAATAGAATTAACAGCACATTACGAAATTTCAGATAATGTAAACTAACCAACAACTACCACGATAATTTAAATGCACGACCAACGGTAAAACTGTCTTTGATTAACTGCACGTGACAGGCGAACAAAGAATTTTTTATTTTTTTATTTTATCTCTGTATTTATCCTTCTGACTCGCAGGAAAGCGACGGAGGCGCTAATACATAGGGTAGGCAATTACCCCGACCTGCTTCCGGAGATGCCAAGATATTGCTGTCTGCTTGTAATTTAATAGAGATATGACTGTAATTTAGAACTGCTTACCAGGACCACCAAGCAGGAAAATATGCCTTAAAGTGTCTTTCCAAGGATACAACAGAATGGCACGAGTAGGTTTTGAACCGAGACCGTGTTGGTCAAGAGCCTGGCGCTTTAACCACTCGACCACGCTGCCGACGAAGAAAGGCGATCAGATAGATACAAAGCAGCCACGAAGAAAAGAAAAAGGCAACAAATATAAGCACACGTAGCATTTTTACGCGGCTAGAGTATTTCTCTCCTTAACAATTGTTATTTCATTTATTGCGTCATCGTCGTCGTCGTCGTTTGAAGGGCATCCATTCCAGGTCAGACACAAACAGGACTGGGGCCGAGGGTTTATCCTTTTACTACCCCCAGACTGCTGGACTGCCTGGATCAGATGCTGGCAGTGATGTTATTAAGCCAGCATCGAGTTTCGTCATCCAAAACTGTCAGACCTCGTGCTCCATGTGGTGCCCGATGTATAGGGCACGCTGTTAGTACATGGCCTGCGGTTTGCTCAGAGGCGCCACACTCGCAATTCGGTGAAGGAGCGAGACCCCATTTGTGCATGGACGAATGGAATCGCCCAACACCAGTCCGCAGGCGGTTGAGCTTAACCCAACCTGCTCAGGGTAAGCCCATCCCAACAAGCCTGGCACCGATTTGGGGCATAAAAGCATGAAGCTCGGAAGCATTTTCACAGTACTCCGCGTTCCATTTGTGATTTGTCCATTTAGAGGCGCGGATGCCAAGTCTGGCAAGATTGTCCAAGAGATTCCGCGCACCTGACACAAACGGGCGTCTGAATCTTAGTCTCACTTGGCCAGCATTGCGTCATAATTTCTAGATAGTGCTGTATCAATCTGTTTACTGTGTAAATTTTTGGTTAAATAACTGTAAGCTTGTTTTTTTTATCCTAAGAGCAACGCATTTTTCTCTGGAATGTTCTCATAGACTTTCTATGATAATTTTGCGCTTTTGTCTTTCTTGTTTCTTTCTTTCTCTTATAGTCTCGAAATTTCTTCTGATTCTTTGGAAATCTAACCTTTTCTAGAATGCTTTTGAGGGTAAATTGCTTTTCTAAAATGTGTACAGTTAACTATAAAAGCAAGCTTTCTTTATGGATCATTATTGTTAGAAGCGCGTAGACCGTAGAGTTAAGAGTTTATGTGCAAAAGCGTCGTGATTATTTCTGAGCTAGCGTAAGTCATGTCTTAAAGTAACTTGGGGTGTTTCAGTTGTCGTCATTAAGATTTTAGTGTTATCTGATTGGCGAAATTTTGTATTTAGCGTATTGTGGTTTAACACAACCGATTTATAGTTCTAGTTGCAAATCCAATTGACTTTAGTAAGGATCTAAAGTCAGTTTTTCGGCTGTTAAGGATTGCATATAGATTTGAAGATTTTGGAGGCTATTTCTTTTTTTTCTGAAGTTATTCAATTAAACCAAATTTAGCGCATTACTACTTAAAGCGATTGGTGGTGTTAAATATTGTCTTAATATTAACTAATCATATTTTATCTCAATATAATTCTTTATTAATCTAGTTTTGTGTTAGAGAAACATGGTTTACAACGTCCTCAGTGTGTTTTATGTAGTATTATGTTTTCAAACTCCAACCTTAAACCTTCAAAACTTGAGGAAAATTTTCAGAAAAAGCATGATGGCGAATCTAATGGACGTGACATTCAAGCATTAAAAGTGAAAAGATTCCGATTCGATCGTGCAGGAACTTTACCACAGTATGGCTTTTCATGAATTGACAAGCCGTTATTGCAGGCGTTCTACCACATTGCCTGTAATGTAGCTAAATCTAAGAAACCACATACATTCGCTGTTACGTAAACTGGCAATTTGATTGGCTTTTAGAATTTGCCACGACGACTTACGATTCGACCTATAAATTTTGTCTACGTCACTGTCACGGGATCGCGCGATGGTCACAAGATCGTACGAGGCGCACATGACCAAAAATCATGGGACCTCATGTGACTCATTGCTATAAAGGCCATAATTGAAACCGGTGTCTTACTTTGATCGTGGCTAGGAGCGACGAAGTAATGCGTTATAAGCAATCTAGAATATGTAAAATAGGTAAAATAACTATTAATTAATAAATTAACGTGCGCGGCATAATGTGGCAATTATAAATTGTAGTAATTTTGATTATGTTTATGTAGACAATGGAATAATCGAATTTAACTCCTTAAAATCTTTAATTGGCTTTCTGACGTAATAAAATTAATTACATTATTTGATTGAAGTTCTTTGATTGCTTGAAGATTTGGTGTTAAAATTCTCCCTAAGTCTTTTCGAGTAGAATCACTCGAAACTTCAGAAATGTTTGAAGGGACAAGCTTATATTAAATTCGATAACATTCGCGGAAGAACTTATTACGCCATGTGCTGTAAATATGGGGTAGTTTGTTCTTGGCAAAGAAGCAGCAAAACTCAGGTTCTTTTGTCGAATGATGTTATCTGCAATAGAATTCAGCATATGAGCACTGATATTTTGGAACAAATTATCGGTGATATTAAGAAGAGCCCAGCAAAGATTAGCTTGCAGTTGGATGAGTACACAGATATGGCAAATTGTAGTCAACTTCTCACACTTGTTAGGTACGTGAAGGATTCCAAAGTGAAAGAGCACTTCTTATTTTGTCATGCATTAAAGACAACTATGTAAGCTGTAAATGTGTTTAATATGATAAAGGATTTCTTATAAAACATGATCTAGATCTCCAAGCCATTTGTTCTATATGTACAGATGGTGCTCCTATGATGCTTGGCAATCGTTCAGGATTTGCAACATTGCCTAAAAAATAAAATTTCACATCTCAAAGTGACTCACTGTTTTCTTTACACTGCAGCGAAAACATTACTTTTTAATCTTAATGAAGTTCTGAATGTATGTGTGAAAGTTGTCAATAAAATTAGAGGACGTGCATTGAACCACCGAATTTTTCAATCATTCTGTGAGGAATTGGGCAAAGTCCACACTGTTCAGCAGTATCACACTGAAGTGAGGTGGTTATCACGTGGAAGTATGCTATCTCGCGTTTACGAATTGCGCAGTGAAATCTTTACTTTTCTTCGTGAAAAAGGATGCGAAGAAGCAAAATACTTTTGTAGCGTACTGTTTATTCATATTTTAGCTTATTTGGCGGACATATTTACCCTTCTTAATGAACTAAATCTTTTGTTACAAGGCAAGGAAGTAAATGCAGTGATTGCTCACGAGAAACTAGTAGCTTTCAAAGATAAACTTCTATTATGGATCAAGCGTATTGAGAAAGGGAACTTGGCTAACTTCCCGTTGCTGGATGAAGCTGTCACCGGAAATAATGCAGTGCAATTCAACTGTTCAGAAATAGTCCGTCATCTTCATATCCTACTTCTCAAGCGGAGAGCCGCAGAGTGTAGATGGTTGGATAAGAGACCCTTTCCTCTCCAAATTAAAAGCCATGAATGATGAAAGCAACCTTGTGGATGAGTTGATTGATCTAAAGAACAATCAAGGTTTGTGAACTATTGTCAATTAAGTAGTTAGTTACCTGTTGCTTAGTATTTTGGCAATAAATGTAATTTCCAATGAAATAACAACTTAATAAAATTGGGCAGTTTTACCGGCCTGAAGGTCAAACTATTTCAAAGTGTGTAATCAAGACTTAAGCTTTTGTGTGAATCATTTGTTGTATCTTACCAACAGTGAAAGCAATTTCAGTGTTTTTAATAAAATACTATGAATCTTTTACAAACCGCTTTTATTCATGCTTATGTAACCAAAACATTTTCACAACCAGTCCCGTGAAACTACTCTATGATTGCTGTCTTTTAAAATAAATTTAATTTTACTGCATTTCAGGTATCAGAATGGAGTTTGCTGCCATTCAGTTGGAACACTTCTGGGCTTCACCGATTGAAACATTTTCCAAGTTATCACAGAAAGCATTAGAATTCCTTTTCCCATTTGCGACAACTACCTATGTGAGAGTAGCTTCTCTGGCCTCCTCCATATAAAGACCCTGCAGAGAAATTGACTGAATGCCCAGCATGATATTCGGGTGTCCCTTAGCTCCAAGAAAACTCAATTTAACATTATTATAGAACAGAAGCAGCAGCAGCACAGAAATTACTGACAAATATTTGTTGTGCAAGGACTGTTTGTGTTGAAGAAATTAGTAATTTCATGTAGTAATTCTGATTAAACTTGCATTTATTGTAAAAATGTGAACATATTTTAACGGTAATTTTAATGCATTTAAGTTATAAGCGGGGTGCTGCAAGATAATAAAAAAACAACTAAGATACCCTGATGCACATTTTGTGTCAAGGGGTGCAAAATTTTTTTAATTACATTTAAAGGGGTGCGGACTCTCTAAAAGGTTAAGAACCACTGGTCTAAATGTTCTGAGGAATTACTGGATATACAATCTAAACTAAAAATTTTTCTGTGTTTCTTTTTAGCCGCTACTGTGTATAACTATAAAAATCAAAGCTCTCATACAAAATTTTTTCAGGGCCGTAACGTCGCCGAGTAAGCAAGAGTCCGACAAATTCATGGCAGACGTGATTGGCACGGTGTCGGTACAAAATTTTCTCGCGATATTCTGTTGTGTCCTCGAAAAAAACACTTTATGACACTTTCACCTGCTTGGTTGTCTTAGCAAGCAGCTCTTTATTTTAGTCATATCTCTATAAAACTAAAAAACCAAAATAAAAATCACAACTGGACAGCAATATTGGTATCTCCATAAGTAGGTCTAAGTAATCGCTTGACAGTGGCCCGAAATAGACCATAAGCCTTGGATATTTTTCGGATAAATATGAATGATAATAAAAAACGTTGTATTAAAATTGTAATATTAAAAAACTTTAAAAGCAGCCTTTTCAATGCTACTTATTCAAATTAATAAGTTTAGCATAAAATTTCTGATTTTATAACTATTTGACATTTTTTACCAGCAAAAACTTTTAAAGTTTTCAAACTTCAATGTCAAAAAGACATTTGAAATAAAAATAGTTAAACCAGATCATCTGTAAACGTAGCCCCACCCCCCAAAACTTTTCTTAATCAGCCACCTGACGAGAACAACTTAACATTAGTATTCACAAATTGAATTCAATAAATCAGTTGTTTTGAGCAAATCATTAAACACAATTGGCTTTGAGGCTACAACCTTACAGCAATCTAAAAAATTTGTTGGGCATCGATCAAACTTTTTGAAGAAGGTTGTTTGGTGAATTCAAAAATTTTGTATAAACTTTTTACTCCGTTGAAGTTTTTTATAGACAATTAAATAAGCTTTTTATATTAAATAGCATAAAAATTTTAGTTTACGCGACTTCTACGTGCAAATTTTTCAACAGTGCAAAGTTGTTTGATTAAAAACTTGAATTTAGGAAAAAAATATTTAAAAACAATCGCGTTCATTTACAAAATTCTGTTACTCTTCTGGTCATGCATTATTGCAAAAGAGCAATATGATATTAACCTATTTTGCTTTATTGTCCAGTACAACACTTAAAATCTGACACGCACATACAGTACTTTACACCAAAACTTCTTTCTCAATACCAAAATGCCATTCCCTAAAACAATTTTTTTGCTGGTTTGATAAAGAAATAAATTGCAATCGTCGCAATGAATGCAAGTACGAGAATCAATGTTTCGTTAAGTACACAATTTGTTTCTACCATGATCTTGATAAGGTACTTGAATAACCTGATCAATATCAGCACCATTTGATGGAAATCTGGAATTTTTTTATTTTATCTCTATATTTATCCTCCTGACTCGCAAGAAAGCAACGGAGGCGCTAATACATAGGGCGTCAGGGCAAGCAAATTACCCCAATCTGCTTCTGGAGACGCCAAGATATTACTGTCCGCTCGTAATTTTGAACTTGACTGTAATTTAGAGCTGCTTGCCAAGACCACCAACAGGGGAAAGTGCCGTAAAGTGTCTTTCCCAAGGACTCAACATAATGGCACGAGTGGGTCTCGAACCGAGACCATGTTCATCATAAGCACGGCGCTTTAACCACTCAACCATGCTGTCGACACTCGACCACGCTGTCGACATAAGTTGTCTGTCTGGGCTACTTAATTGCCACAAAAATGCTGTCTTGACCATATTTACAATGTAACGACAGCCTTGTTTTGGTGCATCAATTAACTTTAATTGCTCAATAACAAGTTGAATTAAAGAAAAACTATCAGAGTTTTCTATCAAACTTGCTTCAGAAAATACAGTAGATTCTAACAAAGATACAGCTAAAGCAATTTTTTTATTTTTATCTCTATATTTATTCTCCCGACTCGCAGGAAAGCGACGAAGGCGCTAATACATAGGGTAGGCAATTACCCCAACCTGCTTTCGGAGATACCAAGATATTGCTGTCCGCTTGTAATTTAATAGAGATATGACTGTAATTTAGAACTGCTTGCCAAGACCACCAAGCAGGGGAATGTGCCGTAAAGTGTCTTTCCCAAAAACACAATAGAATGGCGCGAGTGGGTTTTGAACGGAGACCATGCTGATCATAAGCATGGCGCGTAAACCACTTGACCACGCTGCCGACGACGCAATATAGTTACTTTGATTTTGATTTTCTGAAGATTTTTCACACAATAATTTGCAAAAAGCCAGTAAGTTGGTTAATTCAGAAATTGCTTTAAGTTTACTTGAACTAACGATATGATGATAACTAGATTGTGGAATGAGATTAGAATAAACATAAGCATGGGCATCCAGATTTGAAGTAACAATTACAGAAGAAAGAAGTTGGGAGCATCTTGATAATTACCAATATCTGAATATTTGAAGCAATGAAATGCTTGGCAATGTTTTCCAGGCACAGAAATAAATCCACAGGCCAAAATTTCAGATTTAATTTATTGTTGAAAGGAAGCAAAATCTGTTAATATCTCTGACATAAAAAATTCTTCATTTTGTTTAGCTTTAGCAGCATTTTCTTGTGCCAATCTGGCAGAAGCAGAAGCTGATGCGGTGCGCGTAGAAATATTAGTTTCTGCTAAATAGTATGAAAGAGATGGAAAAATATGCGGAATCACTTATGATTTTAAATGTAGCAAATTATTACATTTTTGGGAATTTTTTCTTTTGTCATTTTTATCACATGAAGTATCAATGAAATCATCTTTTGTAAAATGTTATGCACAAACCGTATGATGATTTATTACTTTCCAAGATTTTCTTGGTATTGCTTTAATCCATTTTTTTTAAATCTACATTTTTTGGAAAGCGAAAAACTGCAATATCTTGAAAAATGCTAGAAGCATATCCTGTTTTACAATTCGGTACACAACACTTAGGCCTATGAACCATGTTTTTAAATACTGCATAACAAAAACATTTAATTAGTTTTAAATCATACCTTTTTAAACCTGAACTAATTATAAAAACACACTAAAATTAGTTAATAAATAGCTTAAGTTAAAATTTTATAAAATATTTTTAGAGGAAAAAATGTTTATCAATGCAGCAACTAAAACACTTTAAACTTGATTTATGATAACAAAATTACAAAATAAAACTTAAAAACTTATGAACAGAAAGTATTAAATTTTTAAAGTAATCTGATTAATAATTAAAAAACTGATTAATTTTATTAACTTAGTTAAAATTTTTAAATCTATAAAATTATAAAAGTAAAATAATTATTTATTACTGATGTAAGATTATTAATTAATTGCTATTATAAAACTGAAAAAATTTTAAATATATAATTTAAAAAATTTAAGATTGGTAATTATTATTATAAAATCAACTAATTATTATAAAATAAATCATAAAATACTATTTTAAAACTTTCAAAAAGAAAATCATTTACTTTAAAAGTTTTTCTTCATGAATTTTATTTTGTAATTTTATGATTTATAATATAACTTATAATTTCATGAATTGCTTAAATTGATTAAATATTTAAAAATTATAACTAAAATTAGAATATTGTCTCTTTTAATTATGAAAGATTTTCTTTAAACATCAGGAAATCAATTACCTATTCAGTTACACAAAAATTGATCACATTCTAACTTTAATCTTATTTTAAATTGAACTCATTTAGTCGGCCTACTGTTGAAAAAAATTGTTGACTCCTAATAGAATGAGTCATCCCTTATTCTTAGATAATCCTGGATAAATCAAAATTAAAATTTCCAGTGATAAAACATTTTGATTCATAACTATTATGGATACAATTGTAAAGATTATTCAAAAAGTTTTCATTTAAATGATTGTGATTAGAAGGAAATCTATAAATGTTACCACAAAATAAATTTTCATTATCTAATTGAATTTTTATAAAAATTGATTTAAAAATTTTTTCATTCGTTATTGTTAATTCATCAATTTGGTTAAATTTATAGCAATTTTTAATATATAAACCAACTCCACCACCCTTAGTAATTTTTCTGCTGTTAGAAATAAAATTATAATTTTTAAAATTACAGTATGGACCAGGTGAATTATTCTGAATCCATGTTTCAGTCACAGTAATTATGTCTGGTTTGGGGTTTAGATTATAAACAACGCTTTCTAATTTACTAAAATTGAAAGGATTGGAAAGTGACCTAATATTAACACAAATCTCATAATAAGAAAACTATTACAAATTTTTTTGTTAAAGATCAATGATTTTGTAGATTGAATTTCCAAGTATTGTTCTTGAAAGTGATGATTATTTGGGTCAATTAAGTTATCATGTTCTTTATTTTCAGGATTATTGGCATTAACAAAGATTGAATTTAATTTTTCAACATTAAAATATATTTCTAATTTGCTACTTACAATTTTTTCATTACCAGAATTATGTGAAACATGAGAATTTTTATGTTCATAACAATTAGATTTACAGTAAAAAGTATTTGATACTATTGCTTGGTTGTTAAGTATTTTAGCACATTTTTTATGAAAGTGAATGAAACATTTTTGACATTGAATAGACATAAAATCTTTTCTAATTGTTTTTTGAAAAAATTGCCATACAAGTTTTTTCAAAGTTATAAGAGATTGATTTGACAAAAATACGAATTATAATATATATACTGTATAAGGAATGTGATGCTCTACTTCTTTGTTTTTTATCAGTAGCAGTTGCACTTATTTTATTTTAATCAAGTCAATTTTCTGGACTAATGGTTTTCAAACTGGGGGCTGCGGACCCCTGAGAGGGGTATATATGGGGAAGTTTTTTGCAAGTAAAGTGAAAAGTAACTTTATTCTTAATTTTTACTATTATACCATAAAATTTTAAGAGCATCATTTTCAATTTTAAGCCCCCCCCTTCCTAGTTCTAGACGGAGGTGGCTCGTATACCTCATCGCCCTGTCCGTTTGAAACATTCTGTTAAAGTTGTATGACAATAATTTACACCAGCAAAATTGTTAAGGTTGCGAAGAAAAAGAAAATGCTTCCTTACCTGAGAGTATGAACCGAGATTAAAGAATACAAAGTTTTTTTTGCCTAATTCAGTCAAACGGACCGAACTGCGGGGTAAACTTTTTGTAGCTCGTTCAGTGTTTTCAAGTTTGCAATACCCCAAAGTATGATAAATTTAAGTCAACAATTTTGTTTACATTGGCACAATAATGAAAGTGCCATGGAACCTAGTTTGGGAAAAACAAATATTGATTAAACTTGGTTCAGGTAAATGTCTCTACCTACGGTATTTCGGCAATTTAAATTCATTGATTTTATCAGGCAGCTCCTTCAATATTTCAGCCGTAAATTAAAAAAGGTACAAAAATTGCAATCGATAGTTAGTATGCCGAGTCGAAAAAAAAAATTTTATTTTGTCAAAATAATTGGCAGCATAAACTCAACAAAAAACTTTCTAACTGTGATAAAAATAAATTCCAGGTAGGATCGCAAAACACCAAAATGACTTCAATACTTTTTAAAGACCAGACAACAAAATGACATTTATTAGCATAGCAAGGTGCATACAACCTTGTATTTGGTGCTTGTAGTGATGATCAGTTTAAATACAACTCGCCACTTTCTGAAATTGCTAAAAAAAACTATTTATCTGAATAGAGCAGCATGTTGAACAGAATTATTACGATGTTTCCACGGGCACTTGATTTCTAATTAAAGCAGCTCACAACATTTATAAACACTACCATCTGGGCTTCTTGCCAACATGCCGCTGTTAGACAAAAAAAGTCCACATTTTGTAACCGTTTTGTTAAACATCTTTTCATAATTGAGGATTGCTGTGTTTTCATGAGTTCTTCCCCACTAAACCGACTGTAAAACAAAATGTATATTTATTAACTTAATTCATTCCGACGTCAAAAGTACGTAGCCTACATTACACAATTTTCGAACAAAAAAACGGAGATGCAATTTTTATTTCAGATAAAAATGCTAAAAATTCCAGTGTGTATTGTGCTGCTACTTGAAAAATTCAGAGGCATTGTCAACTTTCTTCAAACAGACACGTGCCAATGACGGTTTAGTGCAGGGGTGGGAAACCTGACATGATTCTCAAGCCGCATGAAATTTTTGGTAGGCAATACAGCTTTGCTTTAAATCTTATTGACGGTTGCCCGAAGTCTGATCATGTTGCGTTGCTGAAGTTATGACATTAAGCGACACATTTCGTCCCAAAAAACCAGTAACGACTAAAAAAAACGACTCTAAATTTAGCGTTTTTTTAGAAAACAGTGATGACTAAAAAAACGCAAAACAGGTACATCGGTAGCGGAGCACAGGTTTTTTTAAAGCATTTTTCTATATGCATCTTCCCAACCACACGCGGGCCACATTCTAATATTTTGCTGGCCGCAGGTTTCCTACCCATGGTTTAATGTTTTCAAGTTTGCAATACGCCAAAAGTACGGTAAAATAAGTCAACAATTTTGTTTACATTGGCTCAGTGGTGAAAGTGTTCGGGAGCTTTTTTAAAAAAACAATTATTGCTAAAAACTCATTCAGGTAAATACCTCTAATTACGGCATTTGGGCTCGTTAAAAGCATTCTTTTTTTGGTCTTTACTTTTGTTCTTTTATTGCAAAAGACCTTTTATGGCACTTTCCGCTGCTTGTCGGTCTCAACAAATAGCACTATATTACAGTCATATCTCTGAAAAACAAAAAAGTTTCATCTGGACAGCAATATTTTGGCATCTAGAAAGCAGGTCGGAGTAGTCGCTTGACGGTTGCTTTTAAATGTCACGCCTTCGACGATTTCCCGTAAGTCAAAAGGATAATTATAGAAAAAAATAAAAACTTAATTACTTCATTATCTGGTAAGACAATTATTATATTTTTATCACTGCCTCCGCAGCGTACACGCACGTTGATTTCTATTCATTAAATTTTTCGGGTTAAAAATGAAAGGATTCTATGTTGGTCCAAATATTTTGCCAAATAAGTAAACGTAATTAAAAAACCAAAAAGAAACATTTTTGCTTCTTTTGTTAGTATTTTGCTAAAAGAGACAACTTTTTCGATCGAGAGCTACAACGTTTGCAATGTAACTTTATCTATCCCAGCTGTGTCAGTGAAGTTAAGGTGCAGACAAGGGGGCCACCGTCATCGTGCTACTAATAAGAAATAGAGCTATATTTTGCTTAGGGGGGAGCACTTTTTGCTGTTTTTTTACGGGTGCTCTGGTGCGGCCGCTTCGTTTCCTCCGTACTAAGTCATCACTATTTACAGATTTTTAAAAGTGGCTGGGTGCACCTTATTTTAAAAAAACAGCAATTCTAATTACATAGCATACAAAACAGTGAGAAAGGGCTTGTTTACAGTAGTTATGGAACTTTAATATAACTACATGAATTTACCTGGACTTCTTCTAAAGGTCCATATTCATTAAACAACTTCTTCAAAAGTGATGAAGGGATTTTGCCATTTCTAATGCAAGTAATAACAGCACCGAAGTTGCTAGCTGTCAAACGCCATTCTCGCAGTTGGTGCCTACATAAACCATTACCAATGTTTAGCACAGGTCTTAACTTTATAGAAACAAGTACCAAATTGAATTAAGTACAAAAATACCAAATTGCATTAAAAAATGTCTATACATTTGACAATTAAAAAAAAAGAACACCAACATACCATAAAGGATTTGTTGCTTGACCAACTGTCACTTCTGCAACAAACTTGACAATGCCAGAAGAAATCACTAATGCCGATATTACATCAGTTGGTGCAAACTGAGAAGGACAGGTACTTTTAAGCTTCTTCATAATAAATCTTATATATTTCTCGTGGACAACCTAAAATATTACATAAAATTCAACACTTTAGAATGCATATTAATGTTTGACCTGTGATTTTAAACAATATTATTTAAACTAGTTAAGTGAATAGGTACCAGTTAGACAAATACCTATAATACAGTACATAGCAGAAACTTTAGTTTAATATTTACATTTTTTTCTTGAAAAATTTGTTTTTGTAGTAACCAAGCCATGTTACATTTATAAAGCAACTTCTGTAGCTTAGGAAGAAAATTTATTTTGTCTTCATTGGCAATTATTCCTTCACAACCACCTTGTGAAGTATCTGGCCACACATCACCCACTTTCTTGACAGTGTCATAAGACCTAAGAACAACTTCACTTAAAAAAACTAACAATAAATATAATGCAAGAGTTTGACATTGCCAATAAAATTATGTACCTGCTTTGCTTTTGGCTCCAAACACATTCTACATCAGTTCTTGATGCATTTTTTGAGTAGCCACATCAATAGTGCAATCATATGATGACACTTTACAAGACATTTTGGGCACTTAGAAGCATATGATTGCACAATTTGGTTTTCGAGTGTAATCTAAAAAATAATTCACAAAGGCTATCAAACAATTCTACTGTATATTCTTATATATATTTACATACTTAAATAAGTTCAATTCAATGACTTACAAAAGTAAAATTTTGATACATCTTTTAATAAATTATAAAGACTTTGCCTTTTTTAATGCCAAAATTTATACTCTGTGAATTAATTTTATTGTTAGAAATAAAAAGAATTTAATAACTATGACATGAGATTGTTTTAAAGGCAACCGAAAAAAATTTTTTTCATAAATTATTCAATACAATTAAAAGACAAACCTCAACATCACAAAAAACTTTCTTTTGGGAAGCTTGAACTTTTCCAAAAGCTTGCTGTTGTGCATTTGTTCTTACTTGCAGCACATGGCCAGACATATACAAATTTTTCCCTTTTTTTCAATATGTTGTGGTCAGAGTCACAAAATAAAAAAATTGTACTTAAAGTAGCAAGATCCATTGCAATTAAAATTTTTAAAAAATATATAAATACTGCAATTCATAAGCAATATTCTTTTTACTGTGGAAATATATATAATACAGTTTCTTGCAGATAGAAGACATACAGTACAATTTTTTTTATCATACAAAGTTATTTTTTACCAAATTCTTAATTTATAAATCAAAAAAGTTAAAAAAAAACATTCCTTATCAGATAGTAAAACATTATTGAGCCATTCAATCAAAACTAAAAACTTAAAAATTGGTGTAAAAATAACAGCAATAAAATTATTAAATTATTCTATTATTTTAAAAAATAATTATGTAATTAGCTAAATTAGTTCAGTTCAGTCGTTTTTTATTTCCGCCACGTGTCGAACAAAATACTTACATCAACGTAATTACACTACAGAAAAAGGGGCATGCAACAAAACGAAACAACGTTGAAACATGCAAAACTTAATAAACTACACTAGCTAAGGTAACGGCTTGCATGGTTGCATCACCTAGAAAAAAATATATATATATAGAAGTATAGAAAATAAAAATGCCTAAAACAAAACAAAACAAAAGAAAAAGCATAAAAACAACAAAAATTAAGACAGCCTTGTTTATTATTATATTATTTGCTGGCATGTAACCCCAGCACAGGGAGGCTTTCAGGTACTACACCTTGCCCAAGGGTGACCTGGAGGAAGTTGTAATTGGGTATCCTTATTCATCCCGACTTATCAGTTGATAAGCTTACAACCGGATGCAGTTTACACTCATACCGAAGAGAAACATATTTATAGACAAGACTTGTTTTTGTAACATATTTATTTTCATTTAAAATTCTTTAAACGTATTATTTAAAGTTCTAATATGAGTTTATTTTAAGACTCTGCTGGCATTAAACTTTTTTATCTGGTCAATTTTTAGGAAAAAAAAAAGTTTGTCGCGTTTCAAGACTAGTTTAATACAATTTGGGATTAAACGATTGTTCCAGGTGCATGTAGAGTTGAATTCTTGAATTGATATCGACGATAACCTGAAATATAAAAAGAAAACAGCAGCAGGCAGGAAAAAAACTTTTTCTATGATTGCAGGTACGGCATTACGTTTTTGTAGATTCGTCGGGTATTGCGCCAGTCAGATAATAAATTTTTTGTTTGTTTTTGAAAGAGACTAATGTAGAGCAGTTTTTAATTTCTTGAGGCAAAGTATTCCAAATTTTGGGTCCAATAAATTTAATTGATTGTTGGCAGACCGTTGTTCTAAAACACGAAGAAATAATTTGACTGTCACTTCTAGTTTTAATTTGACATGGTTTAACCCTAATTTACCTAAGGGGGGGTCCTCAAAGGACCCCCCCTTATAAAAAAACGATATAACTCGTAGAGTTTGGATGATAAAAACCTAAAATTTTATCACTTTTCCTAAAATTTATTCCTGAATATTTTGGTCTTTTACTTGAGCAAATCCGGTGGATAGTTTTAGTGTAGCAGGCTATTTTTTTAACTTACCTCTTGATTTTCGTATACTTTTTGTGTGCAAAAATCATGAGATAAGTCAAAAAACGTTTTGAACGTCTTGCTGTGTTTGTCAAGATTACTGCCTCACGTAGTAGTTATTTATTTTTGCAGCAGACTGTGACTACTTGGACTATGTCGCAAAACAAAGCAATCAACGAAAATTTGAGGACCTTCAGCTTTATGCAAAATAAAAAAAGACTAATAGCAAATATATTAAAAGTAAAGACATTTGACTAAACTAGAATAAATTTTCTCCAACATATCAAAAAATCAACTGCACAGCTATTGTCTGTTACAAGTATTTTTCATATAAACTTAGGGTCCTCTAAGGACCCCCCCTTAGGTAGTCAACAGAAAAAAATAGCCTAGGTAAATAAGGGTTAAGCTGAAATAATTGTTGAATTGAAATAGGAAGAGTGCGATTTTGAAATTTATACATTAAAATTGCAATTTCACTTTCATACAACTGCTGAATATTTAAAAGCTCGTTTTTGATCATAACATTTTTTACACAGCCCCTCCGTTTTATTCCATACATGGCTCGAATAAATTTATTACAAATTTATTATAAAATACGAATAAATTAAATAAATTAGCTAAATTAATAATTCTAAATGTTAAAAAAAATATTTTGTTCACTCAATGCTAAAAGAATTCTTAATTTTTTTTATCATTTCTTAATGCACACATAATTGCTATTGTTTTTCAACGAGAATTTCATGCGCTAAAATCTAGTTTGCACCAATTCAGTTCTGGAACCGAGATTTACTTCTACGTCCTATGGACAATAATTGTTCCAGACGGTTGGTTCGCACCAATGTTTTGTTTGTGCTATGATTGTGACGTCATTGCCTTTCTTTTCTTAGCTGCTTGGCCGTTGCCTTTGAGCATTCTATAGCGCACGTGTTTAAAAAGGAGTGTGTTAAAAATTGAATTGTTTTTTTGCACTTTCTTCCTTAACTGTGTTAAAGTTTATTTCTTGTATGGCGTAAGTCTCTTGGGTTTGTTATTTTTCTGAACTTTGATTTGGTTTTCTTCGTGACGTTTCTCTGGCGGGAATGCCTGATGTTTTTGTGCTTAGCTGTAATGAAATTTTAAAAGCTTCAGTATTTAACTTTAGAAAATAATTCTTTTTTTTTTTAATAGCATTTTTTTGTAGTGCAACCAGGTAAAGTCAAAGTTTTAACATTATGTTTATATACTATTTGAATAAGAATCAGTGTAATAATTTACCTGGTTTACTATAAAACTAATTCTAAACCTACTGTTTATATAAAGCTGTTCAAATACATAAACCTGCCATATGCAAAAGTGATAATCAAAAATTGAGACCAGCTCTCTTGTATTCAATTTAGTATCAGTATCTTTTATTTCTGCTCCGCCACAATAAAAACAGAAGGAAATAAACAAATATATAGGACTATAGCAGAAGAAGAAAAAGGAAGAAGCAACAAAACGTTAAACGTTATAGCATGCACACAGTAATATTTGATATAGTAGTTAGAAGAATGATGCATGGTTGCAACACCTTACATAGAAAAGCAGATAAGGAATTATAAGACAGGGAAAAACAAAATAAGAGATAAAAAAGAAGAGCGCGACAAAGCAAGACGTACCATGTATTGGAGGCATTGTTGCGTTGGCCGCAAAAATATGGTGGGAAGCACAACAAGCCTGTGACCAAAAAAGGTCAGACAGGCAAACAAACCCACCGAAAGAAATCCTGTCACGGGTCAAAAAGGACCATTTCATGGAAACATGGTACGAAAAAAAAAAAAAAAAAATACACACACACACAAAAGAATTGTTTGAACATTTTCCGTTGAGATAGTAGCCACACAATCTGGTCTTTTCTATTAAAAGCAGTTTCTCCAGATAGAAGTCCCGTGTTCTGAAAATAACAAAGACAAGGCCAGACAAGGCTCATCGGTCAAAAAAAAAAAAAAATAATAATAATAATAATAATAATAACAATAATAATATTCGTTCTAATCAAGCAGATTACTAGTAATTGTAGTCTAGATTAAAGTTGATTATTCTATTGTAGAGTAGGTTTGGTACTGATACTAAACTATTTGCATTAATTTAACAAGGAATTTGAAAAACGTGCCAAGTGTTGAGTGAGTTTTTTTCTGAAGGTGTTGCTTGAATAGCTGTGCCTGATCTCTGAAGGTATTTTGTTCCAGAGTTTAGGTCCAAGAAATTTTAGAAATTGCTGACTTACTTTAGTTCTGAAGCAATTTGATATTATTTGGCTGTTGCTCCTGGTTTTTATTTTTAAAGATTTTTGTGTGAAAAAGTTATTAAATGCTTGTGGAAGTTGTTTGTTTTCATATTTAAACATCATTTGTGCTATTTCTAGGTTGTAAAGATTATTTATTGTAAGAAGTTGAACGTCTTTCATAGCTTTTGTGACGTCACTGTTGTGTTCTAGATTAAATGTCATTTTTAAAAATCTGTTACATATACTCGGCAGTTTTCTAATTAGAGTGGAGTTTTCAAAACACCAATTGTTTATGCAGTATCGTATGTGACTAATCAATAAAAAATGATATATAATTAGGAGAGAATCTTTACTTAAACATGGCTTGATTTTCATAGTAACCACCAATAGTGCTTGTAACTTTTTTTAAGAGATAAAATGTGATCTTTCCATGACAAGTGTTCGTCCAGAATAACTCCTAATAGTTTAAAGAATAAAATTTTTTGAATTGGAGTGTTTCTGATTTTCAATGTTAAGTTGGGAGTGGGTGTGTTGAGGGTTTTAAAGTGCATGCACTTTGTTTTATCAATGTTTAAGGAAAGCTTGTTGGTCACTAACCAGTTGTCGATGTTATTAAGCTCTTCATTTGCATTGTCATACAAGTTTTTTGGTTTTTTCATAAAATTAATATAGTTGTATCGTCTGCAAAGGCTAAACAACTGCTGTATCTCAGGCAATTAGGAAAGTCATTGACATATATTATGAACAGGATGGGTCCCAGAATTGAGCCCTGGGGGACAGAAGAGGTCAGTTTATTGATGTTTGTAGATTTAGTGCCAAGGACTTCAGTTTGTTGAGTTCTACCTGTGAGATAATTTTTAAACCAAAAAAAGGTATGCCTCTTACTTAAACCAAAAAAAAAGTACTTAAACCAAAAAAAGGTATGACTTCAGTTTGTTGAGTTCTACCTGTGAGATAATTTTTAAACCAAAAAAAGGTATGCCTCTTACTCCATAATGGTACAGTTTGTTAAGCAAGATTTTATGGTCAATAGTATCAAAGGCTTTAGAAAGATCTAAGAAAATCCCTAAAGTTGATTGCTTGTTTTCAAAGGCTGTTGTAACTTTATCCGTTAATAATGTAATAACATGTGAGGTGGAGTGCCCTTGTCTAAAACCAAACTGGTGATTGGACAAAAGATTGGAGTTATTGAAAAACGAATAAAGACGTTTGTGTACAATTTTTTCAAGAATTTTTTAAAAATTAGATAGCAAGCTAATTGGTCGATAGTTTGGTGCATTTCATTGATGCTCAAATCCACTCGTGTTTTCGAGAAAAAATAAGTGGATTTGCGCGTCAATAAAACAAACCAAGATCGCGCTGAAAGAAAAAAGTACTGTAAACGGCTGTAAACGCGCCTTAAGCCATCGCACAAATCAAAACTAAAACAGCATTTAAAGTATTGGATAAACATTTGGTGGTACAGAATTTGAAAATATTAAATTCAATTAAAATCTTTGAATAGTTTGGTTTACAATCAAGTTGTTTATCAATACTAATTTAAAATATAGTGGTAAAAAGTATAAAAAAGATGTTAGAAGTATTTTATTTGGCAAAGCTTAGCTTGCCCGTATGGGTTTAAATGTATAGCTCGCTATTTACTTAAAAAGAGAAAAGTGAGTGAGAGTAGCGAAAACGAGAGAAAAAGTTTTAAAAATGAAGATGACGGCCGATAGTACGGGAGATCCGTTTTGTCCAGTATGACATGATGATTAGGAATTGAGCTATTACACACCAGTAACAATTTAAAACCTTATAATACACAATTAACAATGCTTCAAACAAGACAAATAAACATAAATGTTATTATTTAAACTATAAAACCTTACAGACAAAACAATTTTACTGCCAATTTAACAATTTAATGAACGATAAAGTTAAAAACTGTTTCACTTTAAAATGCTCCAAAAACAGACCAAACAGTTGTAAATGGTATGACAAAGAACTTGCAAAGTTACTACATAAAAAAGACAGATTATACAAACAATACATAACCACAGGCAGTCCAAACCTAAAAGCAAAATATCAAAAGTTTTCAAAAGAAATATAAAAGTTTCAATACAAAATATCAAAAGAAATCTATACTTTAACACAATCAATTACAAGAAAAAAGAATATTTTAAACAAAAATTTACAAAGTTCAAAAACAATATCAAAAAAAGTTGGCAATGCATTAACTACTTAATTGGAAAAAACAAACAGCAAAGACCAGAAAAACTAGAACTAAACACTAATAACAAATCAATTACTGATCCTGTTGAAATTGCTAACATTTTCAATGACTGCTTCACTAACACACCTCAATTACTACTAAAAAATCTTCCACAACCAACTGTTAGTTATCATAATTTTCTTGGTAAGTCGAACCCTACATCAATGTTTTTCTATCCAACAACTACTTTTGAATTATCTCGACTTATATCTAAAACTCCTTCAAAATTCAGTGCTGGTTGGGATGGTTACCTTCTATACTATTAAAATACTTACCTATTAATGCATTGTCAACAC